>CM038004.1:9760-1364412 GCA_021234005.1 Nephelium lappaceum
TTTAGTAGTGCGTGGTCATGATTCAAATCGTTTGACTAAGTTTGACTTTCATTGTTTGTTTGGCTACTAAGAAAATGTTTGATAGAAAAATAATCAATTTTTTAGCTTCTAATTTGTAAATTGAGTGTTGTATGGCCTTATATGTTTTAGGTGTATCATGTATGTTTGTTTGTCACTATGATCTCTATTTAGTTGCTGAGAAAATGAAGGAAAGTAGCGAAGATTGATGTCGAATTGTTAAAGTCCATAAGCTCATTCTTTTGGACTTAGTTAGCCAAAGTTTCATACTTGGTCGACAGAAATTGTAACAATTAATAGTGAAGTTACAATAAAAGCTACTTGACGTAAAGTTTGACTATCTTATCCAACTACTAACCTTCTCTTTTAATAGGAGCCTTTGGATTAGCTATAAAGTATGATTATTCAAGTCAATTCAAGGGCTCCAACTGAGAGATAAGGTTAATGGTTCAATAAAATAACTAAATCTTTTGATATATTAACCATGTTGGGGTTATTTTGATAGCAACAACTTTTTTGGTTGGCTAGAAACATAATCGTCAAAATGTCCACCAACCACAACATAAGCTATTGACATATGTTAGGTGTTCAAGTAGGATTCTGATGTTGTAATAAAGTAGTTGTGTGTATTGCTCTATCACTGTCACTTATGCCTAGATGGTACATCATACATGTTACATTGATCTTTGCAAAATTATCGTAACAAAAAATCATTTTAGTCCCTAAATTTTGAAAAAATGATCAAATTTGTAACTACATTTTTAAAAATGATCACATCAACTCTAATATTTCAAAAAAATATCAGATTAGTTCCTTCCGTCAACAAACCGACAGTCAAACCTAATGAAAAATGTGAAAATATTCATTTACTTTTGAGCTCAATTAAAACGAATAAAAAGACTATTATACCGTCTTTTATACTTAAATATTACAATAATATTTACTTTCAAAAATATCTTTGATGGATTTGTAAGTAATTTTTATAAAATTTCAATTTTAAACTTGAAGGTTGTATTTTCCAAGCACGTAGCTTTTGATTGTTTGGCAACGATGGTGAATAATTAATTATAGTAAAATTATTGTTGTACCCTTGAATTTGTGACAATGCACAATTTTATTAAATTTTTTGTGAAACTTTGACCGTTGATCGACATATTACCTTTTAAATCCACAAATACAATTCAAAACATAAAAACAAAAACTTGACACAATACTTACAAGTTAGATTAACTCTCTTAGGTTTTTTTTTTTTTTAAGTTGATATATACCAATAGATTAGAGAATTTGAATCTTACTAAGATTAATTACTGTTATAATAAGAGGAGATAATTAATCTCAATTATTTCATAACTTAAAGAATAAGTTTAGTGGAATTTGAATTTTCAATTAGGATGGATGAAAATGTACACAACAACTAATTAGAAAGGTAAATATAAATCAATACTCCATAATATTATATACACAATTAGTATATATTAAGTTTAGTAAAATGGGGGCATTTAAATAATTTGATGTGTAATTTTAATTAAAGATATATATTTTTTTATAATAATTTAAAACTTAAAAAGGAAAAAAAAAAATCTATGGAGAAGTTTTGTGTCCCTAAAATCGTTATTTGATATTGTTGTTACCTTTTTTTTTTCTTTTAAAGTTGATGGTGGAAATTGTGACAAGTGAGATGTCCCCATGAAGTCTTGTGAGATGGGTTGAAGATTTGGAGAAGAAGATCAATAGTTTTATAATTTTGGAGAAATACGATTATTTAGTAATATTGATTTATTTTTTTAAGGGCATAATAGTTATTGAGTTTGTTTATATGAACATAATAACAAATTTTTTTGGAGGAACAAATTCCTACATTTTTAAATTTTTTGTGTGAATTTTGCAGATCAACCATGTTACATATTAATAACCTTGGTGGGGGCATATAGTGAATCACAATGATAAGCCCAAGCTACTTCTTTTAGATCAAGCCTACTCGTTCAAGCAAGCCCAAGTTTGTTCATAAATGAACAAAGGCCCATGTCGGTTGGTCTATAATACTTTTCATGGTGACAGATAATATCTTGATGATAATCATTTTATAAATATTTAAAGGAAATGTGCACCGACCAATTTATTTTTGTTCATTGGTTCATATAATATATACTCACTATCATTAAAAATTTAACTACGAATATTAACATATTTTATAGCTTCAAATAAACTCTTGTAAGGTTTTTTTTTTTTTTTTTTCCCTATGGGAGAATGGGATATTAAATTAAGATAAAACTATCAATACCTTATGTTTTAGAATAAGTATAAGATTTAAACTTTTAATCTCTTAGAATTAATAAAAGTGTTCCACCACTTCTACTAAAGTGTGATGTGCAACCTCTTGTAAGTTATTAGTCCCATAAATCACAATTTTTTCATGATGTCATCTTCTTTTTTTCATTTTCTTTCTTTGAATTTCTTTCAAAAAATTAGGCTTACATTATTATAACTTTATTTATTGTAAGGTTAATTATAATAAATGAAGTTATAATCATGTAAAACTCATTTTTTGAAAATAATAATTCTCAATAAAATAATGCTTGAGTTGGATTGTAACACAATAAAGATTTTGTAGAAAATAACATACCACTACTTAATATGAGTGATTGAATACTTCATTTAACCTCTTAAGGTCAAGGATTTTAGCATCACCCTTGTCCAATCAAACACAAGATATAAGTGTAAATCTCATTTTATAGTCATTCAGATCGTGCTATTAGTGATTGATCTTGACAGGTTTTAACAATCCTCTGATCTGTAAAGTATCAGTGTTTAACAAAAAAAAAAAGAATTGTGAAAATAAGAGAACAATAATCTAATTGCATGTTATAATTCAACTACGGAGGGTGAATTATCGTTTTGAGGAATCATATTTATTGTCCTCATCTTATATAATTAATCAGATATGCCTAATAGATAGACAAATTGCATGAAGTTGAAAGCTAAAAGTCTCAGCAAATATAAATCTAATGAGCATTCTTAAAAAGCACATATCATATACAAATATTCATTGAAACGTTGTTATTTATATAAGCATAAATGCATGCACTGTACAAATTACTTCTTCAATGACAATCTTTTGATATAGAAAAGATAAATATATTCAATAAAATTATTTACACTCTTTAATCCTAGCATTGGATAACTCTTGTAGAATTATTTGAGTAATAGGTAGCTATTTATGAATTTTAAATTGTTATTTTTTACCTTACCAATATAAAAAGGTATTTTGTTTTTTTAACTTCTTTTGTTTGTCATGATCTTAACAAAAGGTTGGTTTCCATATACAAACCTAAGTTAAACAGTCTTACGGCGGAGGAATTGTAAAAGTTCATTAAACCCAATCTAAATCGTAAAATCCTTTATTATTATAAAATTAGTTCGTATAATTATTCTTTATTGCATATTGACGGGACGTGAATGCAACATTATTTGCTTGCATAAAGTTACGACGTGGAAAGGAGTTCCTTTTGTGCACATTTTATATGTATTTTATTCTTATGATCTAATATTTATTTGGTACGCCATTTTGAATTTTTGTGATTGACTCACCATAATTTGTCTATATATTTTCTCTGAATGCATTTTATAACTATGATATTTTTCTTTTGGAAGAAAATAAACAAATTTGAGACCAAAATACAATTGTAATGATCACAATATATTACTCCTATACAATTGTAATAATCATTACATATTATTTCTCGTATTTTTCTTACAAGGAAATAATAGAAAAGTATTATGGATTATTACTCGTGATAATATATCAAAATACAATAAATGCATGCAAATGGCTTTTTCTTTTTACCTCTCTTAATTTTTTCATGCTTTTCTACACTTTTTTTATTTATGGTTCGGATTAGTAGAAACCCCATTGTTCTACTTTAAATTGAAGTCTATCCTCATGAGATTCATTTTAATAATATAATTATTATTCATATGGATGTGTTATTTTCTTAGTGTGCTTCTTCCTGTTGAGTACCCACTCAATTGAATATATACTATTTTTTATTTTTTATTTTTTTATTGAAAGTCTAACAGGATTGATTGCTTTCAGTCATATTATGACATGATAATCTTTTCTTCTCTCTCCCCTTTCTCTTCTCTTCTATTTTTGCTTTTCTCTCTCCAAACCCTAAACCTTAAAATATATATAACAGAGGCAAAAAAAGAATTTATGAGAATTCTTAGATTATGATATTATGGAATTAAGTAGCAAAATAATAATATGGTTTGAAATTGATATAATCAAATATAGTTTATATTAAAAGTAAAGACTACTAAATTGACTCAAATAGGTTATATAATATAGCATAGAATTCAAAAAAGAAAAAAATGTATCATAAAATTGTTTTTATAGTTTTTTTTTTCCTTTTAATTTTTTTTTTTTCAATTTGAATGTTTCTTCGCTTCAATATGAAAATCATGCTCATTATCTACACAATGTATCAATGTTGGTTCTAATTTCTATTATAGTAAGTTTGTAGTATATGTTACAATAAGAATTCGTTAGACCTATGGAAATTGAGTTCTACCACAAATGAATATATTCTATCTTACATTCCAAAGGACATCAATAACAAAGAAAGAAGGACTTATTGTAATAGAATATATTGCTACGGGAAAACAACAACAAAGAGTGAGTAACTAAAGACAAATTGGGTAATTGAGACAACTTTTTTGTTTTTAACATCTTATTTTTTATAGTACAAATACAATTTACAACTATCAAACTCTTCTAATATAGGACTTTGAGATATAACTCGGATCTCTACTTCCGAATAAGAGGGAGATAATGAATTACACAAAGTAAAAAAATTGTTCACATACTAATAAGACTTTTTAGAAAACTGTCCATATATTTTAACTATGTTATTTTCATTTGCTATGTCTCTTTATCTCTATGTCAATTCACATCAAAACTTATTTTATCAAATTTTTCAAGTAACTATTTATAAAAGCAAGCCGAGTGATAAAAGCAAGTGGTCTAAAATATGCTTATAAGTTAGTATTTTACTTTTTGTATTTAAGAGGAAAAATATAGTCATGTACTCATAAATTAAAAAATTAAATAAAAATCATCACTATAATAAATTCTATGTATTATTACGTCCTAGTTGTCATGGGCTCAAATGACATGTATTAAAAAATATCATCCATTACAGCTTAAAAATTCTTCATCCCGGACTTTTGATAGCCCGTGATAAATGTTTCGTAACAATCACAACTCATGATAAATATCTAAACAGAGAGCACTGAAGCAGCCCGTGATAGATATATTTTAGAGTTTTGATTTCTACACCTATAAAATTTGTATGTGAATCCCTTCTTGTGTGTTCATCCCACTAATTTTTTTTTTCTTTTTTTCTTAAAAAAACAAATTTGGTAGTTACACCCCACATGTTACCAATTACAACTTTTATTTTTTATTTTTTGAAAAAACATTATTAATAAATAAATTATAAAAAATTTAATTCAGAGAAAAAAAGAAAAAAGAAAAAAGAGTGAGATGTGCCCCCTTCTAGATTTGGGAGAAGGCACATCATTTTCCTCCATTTTACATGAGGAGTTAGCAAACTCTTCTCTATATTAGTTCTAATATAGGATGAAGAAAGTAGCCTCCTTTATAAATTGTTTTTAGTCTTGAGAAGCTTATTAACGCTCATTTTGATTCATTTAATTTTTTTATTTGACAACATTTTTATTTAAGTTTTCTATATATATTTTTATATTATTTTAGCAGTTGTATATAGAGTATAATGTAAAACTATACACATGCTAGCTTCAAATATAAGCTAGAGTTGTTTTATCTCATTTCCTTTGTTGACAAGGATTAACAAATCTAGTTTAGCTAGTATAAATAAATATTTTCAATAATTATGCGTGCCAAATGAAGTATTCTAATTTAATTTAAGGATAATACTGAAATTTTGAAAATATATAAAAGAGGGCTGTACATGCAATTTTAGTGGTGTGTAAATTTCGCCTGTCGATTTTCTCAAAAAAACAAAAACAGAAAAAATTTTCACCTGTCTATATTTTATCAGGGAGTACAAAACTTGTCCGATGGATATATGAGAATACAGAACTGCGCGTGGGAAAAATTATCAGACATTTTTTGGTTCCCGCCCATATCAGTTTCACTCTCAACTCTCAGCTCAAACATCAGTCTTCTCACACACTCTTTTCTTTCTGTCTCTCAGTCTTCTCACACACTCTTCCGTCTCACTCTCAGTCTCTCCAAACTGGAATCGTCCAGAACAGAAGTTTCGCTGCTCTCCGAACTGGAATAGTCCAATTGCACACCCATCTATGCTCTCTTCTCCGATTATCTTCGTCCATTCACAGATCTCACAATACAAGACCAAACCCTAATCCGTGCACTCGCCAAGAAATTCCTCTTCTTCCTCAACAAATCCCTTGCCATCCTCCCCAAACGCCTCTCAAATTCGTGCATCAAAGAGCTCCAACAACAAAAATTGACTAACGAATTATTCGACGTCTACAGGCTCTGCCTCGATTGTTTGGATTCGATTTCCTTGCAGTTGTCTTGCAAGCCGTACTCGATCCAAGTGCAAAGGGTACTTTGAGGCTTGTGGCAAGCATCAGAGGAGGCGGAGAGCGAGGGAGTTAGGGTTTTGGAGAAACTTAAAGATGCAGATTTTGAAGGAAAGTCTTTCGATTCAAAGTTTGCAAGTATATTTGTTATTGATTTCTGGTTTTCAGATCTGTGTTTTTGTTGTGTGAAAAACAGAGCGATGAATCGGTATCAGAGAGTAGAGAAGCCACTAGCAGAGAATCCGATTAACGAGAACGAGATTCGCATCACGACTCAAGGAACTACATTACTTGTTGCAACACATTTCAATCAGATGTTAATTTGCTGAGTTTGGACTATGTGTTAGCAATAAATTCGACCATCTATTAAAGCCATTCAATGTATCAATGTCCCTGATGGTACGCATGTTTGATTAGAACTCCTGCTGCCACATATGTAATAGTTATTGTGCTTTTGCTGTCTAATGATGTATGTGTTTTATTTTTATTTTTTGTTTTTATGTAGTAGTCCGTGTCTCTTATTTAAGGTACAGTTGATCCTTCTTCAACGTGTGATGGGCAAATTCATTGTCGAGGGTTTAAGAAAATAAGCTAGGGAAATTTATATTTGTCATTTACTTAGTTTTATAGTCACCATTTAGTGATTTACTGTTCTAGCCATGCTGACGAGTGGTAAGTGAGATTAATGGCATCTTTTGTGGAGCATTTTGGGTGATGAAGTTTTTACAAAACTTCTTATTTTTAAAATATCATAGTTCTTTGCTCCATAGGAGGTTGAGATTTTAGAAGACTGCTTTTTGTTTAGCCTTTTACATCTTAATCTTTAAAATTGAGCAGCACAGTGAGAGTTAGATTTTGGCATGATAGATGTGGATTTGTTTGAAGTGTGCTTTTCTGTATTGTTCTGCTATGCTGAAGCTAAGAATGCCCATGATGCTGTGTTAGGCTAAGATTTAAATTTGTTCGCGTTAATGAGAGTAATCCTAGGGATGGATGACATCTTCTACTCTTGGCAACTTAGGTAGTTATTGCTGCAGTTTTACCATTTAGAAATTCATTTTTCACTACATAGAGGTTGGAGATTATGTTTCGATGAACCATTGTTCCATCTTTAAATTTTCATTTTTGCTTCATTGTCTTCTGATTGAAGTAATCATATAATAACTTATTAATTATTGTAAGATAAGTCAAAATGGATTTGTATTCTTGTTTGCTGAAGTGTTATATTTTTTTTTCTTATACTGATCAACAGATCAGGAAAACTTGATTATTTACCACAGTATTCAATTGGAACAACATTACTTAAGCGGTTATGCCTCAGCTCTTCTTCAGGTTCATTTTGGTTATTAAATTTGACTCAATTTTAAATTTTCAATTTTTATCATGCGTTGCAAGTAAAGTGTTCTATTTTGAATTAATGTGAGAAGTATGTAAAAAGCAAGTTGTTTGATATTATTATTAGCCTCAAATGGTGAACACTTTTGGTTGTACATTTACTTCAAGTAGTTTTTAATAATGATTATTCTGGCTTTAGGGTTGTTCTTGAATAGTCAGAACAGATGAGAGAGAAGGCCACTATTGTCTCTTGTTGCTTCTTCAGTCTGATGTTGCAGAACAAAAACAGCATGAAGAAGAAGCAGAGGAAAAAATAGAGGAAACAGAGGAAAAAATTTGATGATACTTTGCAAAACCTGCAATTCTGGGCATTGTTCGGTAAATATGGCCGCGTACGGTCGTATATATGCCGGTACGAGCGTATCGACAATGAGACGTACCGGTATGCCCGTATCAGAGTTGGAAAATGACAAAATCCTTTTTTTGCGTACGAGACGGCCGTATATGGTCGTCCTCGAACTGATACAGGCCGTATACCGGCATATACGGTCGATCGAATAAACTTTTTCTTTCTAATAAAATCAGCTATATAAATCGAAAAACTCTCAAATCTCTCAAACCAGACACGATCGGCACTCTTCTCTCTCAAATCGACACTCCTCTCTCCTCACCGGCGATTGTAACTTCAATTTTTGGCATGATATCAGCTTTGATTTTTTTTTTAATTTTGTTTTATTTTTTATTTTTCTAAATTGAATAGAGTTTTACAGTTTTCACTTATCAAATTTGAAGAATGTTGTAGTTTAGTTTTTATTTATTTATTTTTTTGGGTTTGCAAGTAGGTGTATACTATTAGGTTCGTCCTGTAGTTGAATGGTCATTTTTTTTTTTAATTAATTGTGGAAAAATAAATTTCAAAAAACAAAAAAATTAACAAATTTATTGTTAACAGTTAGTTATTTGAGCCAACATTTTTTATATTGAGTTTGCAATTAATTTTTGTTATTATTATTAATGATCAGGAGAAGTCATTATTGGGAATTGCAGTTGTTTTCGAGTTAATATATTGAATCATTTATGTGAGATTGTGAGAAGTGATTACTTGGTTTGTGAATTGTGGTTTCCTGCACGGAACAAACGTGTTGTTGTGTCTTCTGTCTTTTGATTTTATTGTGTTGTTATATATGTGCTAGTGTATTTGCAACAAAGAAATGGATGAAACTGAAATTTTGTAACATCATAGTCATGAGTTTTGAGCATGGTTGAGAAGGATTATTTGGGAAATTTTGCTGAAATAAGAACCTGATGGGTGATGGATGTCAGCTTTGGGGCCAGAATTTGAAATTCGAAATGTTTACTTTGTTTGTTAGGTTATGATGGATGAGAGTATTTTTAAATATTAGGATTATTTGTATTTAAAGTACTGGGGAAATTAGTAAATGGATGGAATGTATTCTTTTTAGTTTAAAATAGACTTTATTGCAACCCTTATAGAGTGTTGTTATCTTTCAGGTTTCATCCTGTGTTGAAGTAGAAGAATGACATATTTGCTTCAAGAGGTGTTTAAGGAAGTTATATGTTTTCTAGGGCATCGGACCTTTTGAGTTTAGAGTCATTGTGTATTTATATACCTTATGCCTATGGGGACTGTGCACCGCAGGTTTGAAGTATCTGTATACTGCATATGTTGTTTGCTTATATAAAATTGTGGTTGAAATTTGTGTTTGTAATATTACAGTGCAGTCGTGAAGTTTATCATTTGAGCATTTTTTTATTTATTGTCGCCTGTCTGTTTGTAGTAGCCCCATTGTGCCAACACATTTAAATCCATTCTCATTCTTTCTTGCAGCGGTGTTCATAAAAAAGCTAGTGATAGTGGTAGGCTTACTGTCACAAAGCTTCTGGGAGTTGTGTTTGGATTTTTTGTTGGTATATCTTTTCAATCCTTTTCTTTTAACAAGTTATATTTTTCTCCTCCAGTATCAACTTATATCAAAGTACATGCCTATCACCCATTTTGATTTGAATTTGCATTTGACTCTCACCAGATTCACTTACCATTGAGCCTTCGATCATCTTTTGATGTGCCCACAACAAACGATCATGGATATCACAGAAATGAATCTCCTCTAATGACAGCAGGAAATGGATTTCATACGTCCAAATCTTCTCAAACAACAAACGGAAATGGACTTCATAGTAGTGAATCTTCTAAAACGAATGGATCAATACCAAAGGTACCTATATGTTTTTTTGTTTCAAAGGATTGGTGGTTTTTCCTTTTTTCCTTTCTTTTTTTTTTTCTTAATTTGCAAAAATTTATATAATTAATTGGAACTTAGTTGACAAATTTACTAGATTCCTTGTACAATCTTGTGTGATATGCCAAGTAATTGTTAAAAGTAATTATTGTACTTTGTTCTTACGCCAATGAAGTATATACTTAAATGTAGTCATAATTTATCTGAATTGATTTAGATTAGATTGAATCCTTTTGTCTTTTATATTTTCTTCTTGGCTGCTTGTGTTGCAGTGAAGCTTTATGTTCGTTTCACCTCAAACAAATTTGATTTGGCATGATTATTTCCTTTTTTTTTTTCCTTAATTTTAAATTGACATGCTTTTTCTAAATGATCCAAGACAAAAATAAAATCTACTCATGATGAATTACTGCTAAGCTTGTATGCTTTTGGGCCTAATAATTTAAATTTAAATATTCTGATTATTACTTTTTATATATGTTCTACTCACTATACAACAAACATTGGCATCAAGGCTTTATGTTTATTAACTTAAGCAATGGAGTTAATTTTGATTTAGTTTGTAATTTGTTCATGTCATTATTTATTGACATTATTGTTCCATAATTGTATGTTGCAACAATCCTGATGGAACAGAGTATTATTTTCGGGAAATCTTGTTTCAGAATCTGATTTTTACTTGTATAGACACTTGCAAGACATTATATTATACAATCTTAAATTATTTGGATTATAAACCGTAATTTTGTTCAAGGTCATTTTTCTTTACTAGATTTTCGTTTTAACTGGATCATTTTGGCTTATGTATATATCATTGATGCAATGGTTAAAAAGGTTTATACTAACGCACCACCTTATTTCTTTTTCGAATAAGTGATTTTTACATCAGGATAACCAAGGTTTGTGTTTTTACATTTGTGATAGTTTTCTGAAGATTTTCAAATTTTACTTTTTCATTATAATGGTCGGACAAATG
Source organism: Nephelium lappaceum (assembly GCA_021234005.1). Classification (NCBI taxonomy): domain Eukaryota; kingdom Viridiplantae; phylum Streptophyta; class Magnoliopsida; order Sapindales; family Sapindaceae; genus Nephelium; species Nephelium lappaceum. The sequence goes on from CM038004.1 coordinate 20,945, forward strand.
AATGGGAGGAATTTGAGTGGTCAAGAGGGCAATCCATATTAGTGCAAGGAGACAAACAAAATAGTAAGATCTAAGCTCTTATGTCTTGTTTGTGTTTTTAGTTAGAGAGCTTTCTAAGTAGTTCATAATTTTTTGCTCATGTAAGCTTTGGATTTTGCCTTATACAAAGTTTGATTTCTATTTAATTATATGGTATGATAATGGGTACAATAATCATTATAACTTGCTTGTTGCTTCCTTGTATTCCATGATGATTGATTAACATTGCGCTCAGTTTTGCTTTACACTTATTTTAGTCGTTTTGGTAAATGGAGATATTTTTACTGGAGGTGTAAATTACACAATAATCATATTCCATATTTTGAGTTATTTGTATGGTTTAGGCTCATATGCATTATGTTTTTGTTTGGTTTAGAAAAAATGGATGTTTGGATGATGTTCGTTGTGTATATTACTCTTGTTGCGTTTTTGTTATGATCAAACATTAGTACATTACTTTTTTAATATTTAAAATCATGCTTATGTTTTAAAATTAAGAAACATTACATATATTATGATATTAGACTTGTTCAATGTTTTGAAAGGCAAGGCTTGAGGCGTTCGCCCCATTGCCTTGGCTTTCTCGGCGCCTCAAGGTGTCTAGTTTAGGCAAAAATGGTGCATAGAACCGCCTTGGAAGCTCGAGATGAAATTAAGAAGTACATAGCCGAAATTGGAGATGCCAAAAAGCAGTCACAATTGGAATGGGAAGAAAGACTTGATAGCTCTATCAACTTAAACACTCGTAGTTCAATTATAGGAGATTCAGACACAAGTTCTATGACCTAAAGAGGAATTAGGGGACCAATGGATAGGTTTTTGAGTGAGGGGAGAAAGGATGATGTGCAATTAGAGGGATAGAGATCATCTATAGAAGGTGAAAGGGAGGCACGTTATTGAACATGTATGGACATTACTAGTTTCTTCTTTGAGAACGAGATTGCATTTAATGTTGTCCAAAGTCCTTTGTTCATTAATATGTGTCGATCAATTGACAATTATGAATGTGGTTTAAAACCCCCTACACTATATGAGATGTGTACTAAGTAATTGAACAACGAAGTAGCTAACACAGTGGCTATTGTTGATGACATAAAGAAGACATGGCCACAAACAGAGGTGTCAATATTGTTGGATGGTTAGAAAGATATGAGAGGAAGGTAACTGGTGAACTTCCTTGTGAACAATTCGTATGATATAGTTTTTTTAAAATCAGTTGATGTAAGTAATGTGGTGAAAGATGTAAATTTGATGTTTAACCTACTAGATGATATAATTAAAGAAGTTGGTAAAGATCTTGTTGTTCAAGTAGTGATAGATAATGCGTCCAACTATAAAAAAGTAGGTGACATGTTGATGGCAAAAAGAAAATAATTATGGTGGACGTCCTATGCTGCTCATTGCATTGATTTAATGCTTGAGAAAATTGGAGAACTTCCTTAACATAAATGTGTTTTGCTAAAAGCAAGGAAGGTGAGCAACTTCATCTATAATCATGGGTGGGTATTGGCCTTGATGAGGAGCCATATAAACAAAGAGTTGGTTGGTTCTACTCCTATAAAATTTGCGTCTGCATACTTGACTTTACAAAGTGTGTACAATCTAAGGAAGCCATTAGAGACGATGTTTAATTCAAAATAGTGGCAAAAGAATACTTGGAGTAACAAATCGGAGGGAAAAGCAATAAGGGACATCATATTCGAGATATGAGCTTTTGTTGTAGTATTGCTTATACTCTATAGACAACTAAGCCCATTGTGAATGTGTTGAGGATGGAGGATTCTGAAAAGATGTCTGTAATGGGATTTATTTATGATGCCATTTATAAAGTCAAGGAGAAAGTAGCTAGAAACTTTGAAAGTGATTTAGGGGCTTACAAGGAGATATGAGACATTATTGATGAGAAATGAGAGTTTCAGTTACATCGCCATTTGCATTTAGTTGTCTACTTTTTGAATTCCCAAATCCATTATAGTGAAAATCTTTTCGAACATCCAGAGATTAAGAGGGGGTTTGTTATATATGTGGAGAAATTTATTACCAATGAGAAGGATAAACTTAAGGCTCATGTTCAAATAGAGTGTACGACCAAAAACAAAGGATGTTTGGATATACATTGAGAGAAGAGTATCGTATACAAATGTAGTCTCGGTATGTGAAGTTTTCTTAATTTCTAATTTGTTTATTAAATTTGTAGTATTCTTCTAATTCCAAAATGATTATTTGCAGTTGAATGGTGGCGTGCATTTGGAGTTGACACTCTTGAACTTACATCTTTTGTTGTGAGGATTTTAAGTCTCATTTGCTCGTCTTCTGCTCGTGAGAGGAATTAGAGTGCATTTAATATGATATAACTTTCTAAATTAATATATATATACACTAATTTAATATATACTAAATTAATTTTTCCTTAATGCTCTCTTAAACATTTGTGTCGATTCATACAAAGAAGAGAAATCAATTGCATGCCAAAAAATTGAATGATTTGATGTTTGTCATCAACAACAGAAGATTACAACATAGGTACTTAAAGAAACAAACACTAAAAGCTGATGAGGATCCTTTGGTTATTAGTGATGAGGTGTCTTCTAATGATGAATGAGGGAATGATGAATCCGTAGGAGTTGATATGAGTCAATTGAGTGGCAGTAGGCAATTGAGGAGAAAGAAAAAGAGAAAGAGAAGTATAAGTAAGTTATTCTCTAACTAAATATAGTAAGTTCTATTTAGAGTTAATGATATGAGAGTCACTAAATTTTTATTATATATTATTTGTTAGACAAAAGGAAGAATATATGATTAGAGGTTGAAGAATTCGAGTGGAAGAAAGATGATACTAGCAATGAGGATGGTGACACAAGAATAAGATATGATGAAGATTCTTTGGAGGATGACACACCAGATGAAGATGAAACCTTGCCTCTAGATTCAATTTTACGTTTGATCTAAATTTTAGGCCACTAGATTCAAATAATTCTTTATTTGATATTAGTGGTCGATAGGATGATATGAATTATTTGATATTTTGTATGTTAGGATTTATATGAACGATTTTATGTGTTAGGATGATATGGATGATCCGTATTTTGGTAGTGTTGGTGCTATTTTGTTTGATATATATGTTTTTAACATTGGCTTTCACCATATTTTAAAATGTTAGGGATAATTTTGTATGTTAGGAGTTTTTTTTTTTTTTTTTTTTTTTTTTTTTTTTTTTTTTTTTTTATATTATTATTTGGAGTTGAGGCGGTCGCCTCAATCATCTTAAGGTGATCATCTTGCTTCATCGATGCCTCACCGCCTCGCCTCACCTCGTTTTGCATTTCACCTTTCAAAATATTGGATTTATTAATTAATATGTTCACCATTTTTTAATAGAAGTGGTTGAACATTTCATTTAATACATATTATTTGGATATATATTAACACTATCCCAAAAATGAGTAGATTACCTTATAACCTTTTGATGTTTGATTTTGATAGGTGGAGACAATGTTTGAATTCTTTTTTCATTTAACGATTTGATTTTATTTGACTGTTAACTTTAATTCTAGAAGGGTAATAATGATCATTTTAAAACGCAAAATTTGGTTCAAGAATTCATTCTAAAACACAATTTTTGTTGATGTATTTGCTGTCAAAAATCTAGAGGGGTTAGCATAGCGAAAATGACAATTTTTTCAAATTCTTCAATTGGTCCTAAAACTTTAATCGTAGATAGAAATACCTAAATTATGATGATTGATAAGAAAATAGATTCAAGATTTTGCTTAAAATCACATAATTTTTTATTTTATTTTATTTTTATGATTTCACTGTCACAAATCCCTTAGGGGTTTGTAGACCAAAAATTATCATTTTTTTTTTTCAAATTCCTCAATCAGATCTAAAACTTTAAACATAAATAGAAACACCCAAATTACGAAGATTAGTGCACATCAGTTCAAGATTTCCCTTTAAAAAAAATTGTTTGAAATATTCATCGTCACGAATTTATACGGGTTAGTACACCAAGAGTGGCAATTTTTTGTAGGGTTGATCCTTGCTTGTCATTATATTTAGTCAAACGACGTGCACTTGCAAGGTTTAAAATTTGGTTTATTAAAAAATTGACTAACAATAAGGTCATTTTATCAAATTAAAATCTAATGTTGAAATCCTAAATGAGGTCATTCCTTCAAATTAAAATCTACTATTTAAATGATTTTTAATATTTAAATGTGCTTCTTCATTAAATTAATGGTTATTATTGAAATCCTAAATGGATCGTTTTAAAAAATTATAGATTATTATTGAAACCTCAAATGGGTTCATTCTCTTAAACTAAAAATAGGGTTATTTTGTTAAATTAAAATCTATTATCGGAACTCTAAATGGTGTAAATCTCTTAAATTAAAATGTATTATTTAATTGAATTTTATTATATTAAATATGTTGTTCTATTAAATTAATGACTATTATGGAAACCCTAAATGGGTCATTTTGCAAAAATTATCGAGACCCTAAATGAGATCATTTTATCAAATTAAAATCTATAATTGAAATCCAAAATCAGGTCATTCTCTTAAATTAAAATATATTATTTAAATGATTTTTAGTATTTAAAAGTGTTGCTTTATTAAATTAATGGCTATTATGAAAACTCTAAATGAGTCATTCTATAAAATTACCAATCATCGTTAAAACCCTATATGAGGTAATTTTCTCAAATCAAAATCTATCATTCAAACTCCAAGTGAGGTTATTTTCTTAAATTAGAATCTATCATCTACTTAATTTTCATTATAGTAAATGTGTTGTTCTATAAAATTAATAACTATTGTTCAAACCCTAAATGGGTTGTTATGAAAATTAACCTATTCTTATTGAAACCCTGAATGATATCATTTTCTTAAATTAAAATCTATTATCAAAACCTTAAATGGAGTCATTCTCTCAAATAAAAATCTATTATTTAAATGATTTTTAGTATCAAAATGTATAGCTCTATTAAATTAAAGGCTATTATTGAAACCCTAAATAAGGTCATTCTTTCAAATTAAAATCTATTATTAAAAACCTAAATGAGGTCATGCTCTATAATTAAAATCTATTATTGAAACCCTAAATGATGTTATTCTCTCAAATTAAATTCTATTGTTGAATTGACTTTTAATACATTAAATTTGTTGTTCTAATAAATTAATGACTATTATTGAAACTCTAAATGGATCGTTTTGAAAAATGGCTGATTATTATCGAAACCCGAAATGAGGTCATTTTATCAAATTAAAATATATTATTAAAACCCTAAGTGAGGTCATTCCCTCAAATTAAAATCTATGATTTAAATTATTTTCATTATTTAAATGTGTTGTTATATTAAATTAATGGTTATTATTGAAATTCTTAGTGGGTTGTTCTAAAAAATTACTAATTATTATCGAAGCCCTAAATGGTGTCATTCTCTCAAATTAAAATATATTATCGAAACTCTAAATGAGGTTATTCTCTTGAATTAAAATCTATTATCAAAATACTACATAGAGACATTTGCTCAAATTAAAATCTATTATCGAAACCCTAAATGGGGTCATCTTCTCAAATTAAAATCTATTATTGAAATCCTAAATAGGGACCCCTAAAGATTAGTACCCTGAAGAAGAAACTATCCTACCTTGGTTAATGTTCACTAATGATATCAACACTTGTACTATGGTCAGACACCCACATATGACCTAAAAGTTTATGGGTTTTGATTAAAAGAACCCACATCCAAAAAGCCACTATTATTCAAGATATATTAAAAAGGAATCAAATTCAGGCACTGAATTTTGTTGTATGTATGTTTGTATAATTAGGCACTCTCCTAGTGTGAATAGGTATTGCATGTGAGTATTTTTAAGGGTTGATATCAAGAGCATTAATGACACACTCTGTTTTGAGTAATAGCAATCAATGTGTAATTAATTTTTTGAGTTCTAGAATTATTACATTTCTCTACAGTGAACCAACAAATTCTTATTTTTTTGGATCAGTATATCGGAATGAAGTCTAATTTGTTGATGTTTGTTTGGTTGGAAAAAATTATAATTGTTATGGGATATAAGCTGAATGCATGTTGTTTTAGCTATAATCCAATTATAGAACCTTTATTTAACGCTAAATGGGTGAATAGTTTATAGCTGGAAATCAGTAACTTCGACTTACCTGCATCTGATGGCAATAGTTGAAACATCTGGTGTAACAATGCACGTACTTTCATCAAAACAAAATATTTTTAATTTTGAAACATTATGTATATTATTTGTAATCATCAATTTAATTTTTGATTTTTCACTTAATTTGTTCTATTAGGTGGCGTTCCGGAAGAAGAAATATATCATAAACAAGATGAAGAAAAGCCATCATCGTCTTGATTTTATTTTTTATATTTATGTTTATATTTTTTTTTTTTGTTATTTTTGAATGTAAATTAAGGATAAATTTTAACTTTAAATTTTATTTGTTGTTTAATTTTGATTATGAAATGTATTTTGTAAAATCTAACAAGATAATTATGGAATGGATTATGTGATATGAAATTAGTTTAATTTGATTTAGTAAAAATAAAAAATATATATATTTTAAAAAAAAATCAGTTGGGATCTTTGATCCATTGAATTTAATAGTCCATAAATATTTTTTTAGAAAGTTTAAATTTTTTTTTTTTTTGGAAAAAAAACCAGTCGACCCAATTTGATCATATCAACCCGATCAAATCTAGATCTGACCGGTCAAATCCCGATCAAAATATGCGGGTCGGGTCTGGAACCATATCCTCAAATTAATTTGAGAGTATGGATAGGGTCTAGACCCTAAAAAAAAAAGAGGGTTCAATGTGGGTTTGAGCCTGGTGCAGGTTCAGACTTGCATTTTGTCAACCTTAAATGGGGTCATTCTCAAAAATTAAAATTTATTTTTACTTGATTTTTATAATATTAAATGTGTTGTTCTATGAAATTAATGACTATTATTGAAATCCTAAATGGGTCGTTCTAAGAAATTATAAATTATTATTCAGACCCTAAATGAGATCATTTTTTTAAATTAAAGACTATAATTGAAACCCCAAAAAGGGTCATTCTGTCAAATTAAAATCTATTACTTAGATGATTTTTAGTTTTTAAATGTGTAATGGCTATTATGGAAACTCTAAATAGGTCGTTCCATAAAATTACTAATAATTATTAAAACCTTAAATGAGATTATTTTCTCAAATTAAAATCTATCATTGAAATTCTAAATGAGATCATTTTCTCAAATTAAAATATAGTATTTAATTAATTTTTATTATACAAAACGTGCTATTCTATTAAATAAATAACTATTGTTGAAACCCTAAATGGTTCATTCTGAAAATTTACCAATTCTTATTGAAACCCTGAATGGGGTCATTTTCTTAAATTGAAATATATTATTGAAACCTTAAATGGGATCATTCTCTCAAATTAAATCTATCATTTAAATGATTTTTATTATCTAAATGTGTAGCTCTATTAAATTAATGAATATGATTGAAACCCTAAATGAAGTCATTCTCTCTAATTAAAATCTATTATTGAAACCCTAAATAAGGTCACTATTATTAAAACCCTAAATAAGGTCATTCGCTCAAATTAAATTCTATTATTGAATTGATTTTTATTATATTAAATTTGTTGTTCTATTAAATTAATGAGTATTATTAAAACTCTAAATAAGTCGTTCAGAAAAATGGTCGATTATTATTGAAACCCTAAATGAGGTTATTTTATTAAACTAAAATCAATTATTAAAACCCTAAATGGGGTCATTCACTCAAATTAAAATATATTATTTAAATGATTTTTAGTATTTAAATGTGTTGTTCTATTAAATTAATGGTTATTATTGAAACGTTAAATGAGTCGTTCTAAAAAATTACCAATTATTATTGAAACTCTAAATGAGATCATTCTCTTAAATTAAAATCTATTATTGAAACAATAAATGGAGTCATTCTCTCCAATCAAAATCTATTATTGAAACTTTAAATGGGGTTATTTTCTCAAATTAAAATCTATTATTGAAATCCTAAATGGGGTCAGTCTCTCAAATTAAAATTTATTATTTAATTTATTTTTATTATATTAAATGTATTGTTCTATTAAATTAATGACTATTATTGAAATCTTAAATGAGTGATTCTGAACAATTACCAAATATTATCAAGACCTTAAATGAGGTCTTTTTCTCAAGTTAAATCTATTATTGAAACCCTCATTCTTTCAATTTAAAATCTATTATTTAAATGATTTTTAATATCTAAATGTGTTGCTCTATTAATTAATGGCTATTATGGAAACTCTAAAATGGTTCGTTCTATAAAATTGCCAATCATTATTGAAACTCTAAATGAGGTCATTTTCTTAAATTAAAATCAATTATTTAATTAATTTGTATTATACTAAATGTGTTGTTCTATTAAATTAATGACTACTGTTGAAATTAGAGGTGGGCAAAAAAACCAAACCGAAGCAAACTAACTCGAACCAAACAAGATCAAACCAAAAAAAATTTGTTTTTCTCTTATATTCTGTTAAGTTTGGTTCAGTTTTAAATATTAAAAAATTAAAATTTTTCAATTTAGTTTGATTTAGGGTCGGAAAAAACTAACCAGAACCAAAAACCTAATGTGTAACTTTCTTAAATTAAAATCTATTATTTAAATGATTTTCCTTGGCAGGTTTTTCTCATTGGATTTTTCTAATAAGGTTTTTAATGAGGTTTGCCTTAGGAATTGATTTGCAAAGATTTGGTTACGGCTGAATCCTTTGTTGTCTTTCTCATCCTTTGGGCGATTTGTAATCCTCTTAAGATGACTCTCTTTTTTGTATTGATTTTTTTGCCATTTCTCTTTTTGAAAATTTTTCCTTCTTCAATAATACGTTGGTTTTAACCAACAACATTATGTTAAAAAAAAAGAAGTATTTAAATGTGTAGCTCTATCAAATTAATGACTATTATTGATACCCTAAATGGAGTTATTCTCTCAAATTAATATCTATTATTGGAACTTTAAATTGGGTCATTTTCTTTAATTAAAATCTATTATTCAAACCCTATACGAGGTCATTTTCTCAAATTAAATTCTATTATTGAATTTATATTTATTATATTAAATGTGTTATTCTGATAAATTAATGACAATTATTGAAACTCTAAATGAGTCATTCTAAAAAGTTACCAATTATAATCAAAATCCTAAATGAGGTCATTTTATCAAATTAAAATCTATTATTAAAACCCTAAAAGGGGTCGTTTCCTCAAATTAAAATCTATAATTAAAATGATTTTTAGCATTTAAATATGTTTCTATATCGAATTAATGGTTATTATTGACACCTTAAATGGGTTGTTCTTAAAAATGACCAATTATTATTGAAACCCTAAATGGGGTCATTCTCTCGAACTAAAATTTATTATTGAAACCCTAAATGGGGTCATTCTCTCAAACTAAAATCTATTCTTAAAAGCCTAAATAAGGTCATTTTCTTAAATTTAAATCTATTATTTAAAACCCAAATGGAATCAGTCTCTCAAATTAAAATATATTATTGAAACCCCAAATATGTTGTGTTCTCAAATTAATAACTATTAATGAAACCCTATATGTGTAATTCTTTAAAAAAATCAATTTAGGATAATGTGATAAAATGACCTATTTAGGTTTCAATAATAATCTTTAATTTAAGAAAATGATACAATTGTAGTTTTGATTGGCCCTTAATATAAGAGAATGACACATTTAGAATTTCAATAGTAGTGTTTAACTTGAGAAAACGATACATTCGAGGTTTTAATAATAGTTGTTAATTTGAACAGACTCATTTGAGAGTTTTGATAGTAGTTGATAATTTATCATATTAACCATTTAGGGTTTGATAATAGTTGTAAATTTGAGATAACGATCCACTTGCGGTTCAAGAATTGATATAAATTTAATCGTATGACCTTTAATATACTAAAAATCAATTAAATAGTATATTTTAATTTGAAAGAATAACCCCATTTAGGGTTTCAATAATAGATTTTAATTTGGGAGAATGATCTCATTTAATGTTTCAATAATAACTGATAATTTTTCAAAACGATTCATTTCGAATTTCAATAATAGTCATTAATTTAATAGAGCAACACATTTAATTATAAAAATCATTTAAATTATATATTTTAATTTGAGAGAATGATCTCATTTAGGGTTTCAAGAATAGATTTTAATTTGATAGAATGACCTCATTTAGGGTTAATTAATAATTGATAACTTTTTAGAATGACGCATTTGTAGTTTCAATAGTAGCCGTTAATTTAATAGAGCAACACATTTAAATACTAATAATTTTTAAATAGTATATTTTTATTTAAGAGAATGATCCCGTTTAGGATTTCAATAATAATTGATAACTTTTTAGAACGACCCGTTTAGGATTTCAATAATAGTCCTTAATTTAATAGAGCAACATATTTAATATATTAAAATCATTTAAATAATATATTATAATTTGAGAGAATGACTCAATTTAAGGTTTCAATAATATATTTTAATTTGAGAGAATGACTCCATTGAGGGTTTCGATAGTAATTAGTAATTTTTTTAGAATGACCTTTTTAGGATTTCAATAATAGTCATTATTTTAATAGAGCAACACATTTAAAAATTATTTAAATAATAGTTCTAATTTGAGCTTTATTAAATTAATGACAATTATTGAAATCTTAAATGAGTTGTTCTAAAAAATTGCCAACTACTAGAGAAACCCTATATGGGGTCATTTTCTCAAATTAAAATCTATTATTGAAACCATAAATGAAGTCATTCTCTCAAATTAAAATCTATTATCTATATGATTTTTAGTATATTAAATGTGATACTCTATTAAATTAATGGTTATTATTGAAACCCTAAATTGGTCCTTCTATAAAATTACCAATTATTACTGAATCCCTAAATGGGGTTATTATCTCAAATTAAAATATATTATTGAAACTCTAAATGAGATCATTCTCTCAAATTAAAATCTATTATTTAAATGATTTTAGTTTTTAAATGTGTTGCTTTATTAAATTAATGACTATTATTAAAACCCTAAATGGGTTGTCAAAAAAAAAAAAAAATATCAATTATTATTAAAACTCTAAATGAAGTCATTCTCTTAAATTAAAATCTATTATTGAAACCCTAAATGAGATCATTCTTTTAAATTAGAATCTATTATTTAATTGATTTTTCTTATATTAAATGTGTTATTCTATTAAATTAATTACTATCATTGAAACCCTAAATGGGTCATTCTGAAAAATTACCAATTATTATCAAGACCCAAAATGATATCATTTTCTCAAATTTAAATATATTATTGAAACCCTAAATGGGGTCTTTCTTTCAACTTAAAATCTATTATTTAAATGAATTTTAGTATCAAAATGTGTTACTCTATCAAATTTATGGCTATTATTTAAACTCTAAATGGGTCGTTCTAAAAAATTATCAATTATTATTGACTCTCTAAATGGGGTCATTCTCTCAAATGAAAATTTATTATTTAATTAATTTCTATCCTATTAAATGTGTTGTTCTATTAAATTAATTATTATTATTGAAATCCTAAATTGGTCATTCTGAAAAATTACCAATTAATATTAGAACCCTAAATGAGATCAATTGCTCAAATTTAAATCTATTATTTAAAACCCAAATTGAGTCATTCTCTCAAATTAAAATCTATTATTGAAACCCCAATTTTTTGTTTTCTCAAATTAATAACTATTAATGAAACCCTATATGCATTATACTTTAAAAAAATCAATTTAGGATAATGTGATAAAATGACCCATTTGGGTTTCAATAATAATCTTTAATTAAAAAGAAATGATATAATTGTAGTTTTGATCAGTCCTTAATATAAGAGAATGACACACTTTAGGATTTCGATAGCAGTGTTTAACTTCAGAAAATGATCTATTAGAGGTTTCAATAATAGTTATTAATTTGAACAGACTCTATAACACCCAAAATTTCATAAATAGTGTTTCCGATGGAATAGTATTTCCAGAGGAATAGTATTTACGGATAAATAGTACTTTTAGATGAATAGTATTTTCAGATGACTAGTATATCCAGATGAATGATGTTACTGGATGAATAGTATTTTCGGATAAATAGTATTTTTGAATGAATAGTGATTTTTCTGGGAAATGGACCAAGTGAATCGCAAGTTTCGGAATAGGTATTAGAGTATAATGAAACTAAAACGGAGTAAAAATGAGTCCGTTTGGGTAGTTTCTGAAGGTTCCGAAAGTTACCCGACGAAAACGCCCTTATAGATAGGATTATGAATATGGTTGACCTAAACTCCGTTTAAATATTTTTCGAAGCCATGGATTAAATCCTAAGAGATCTAATTAGAGTATTGTAAAGTCAATTTGATGAATGAGTGATCATAGAATTAATTTGGAATTTATTTCAGAATGAATTATAAATGGTATTAAGTGAATAGTAAGTATAACAAGGGACTAAATGAAATAAGTTTTCTTACTTGGGGTCAAAGTGGGATTAAGAGAAAGTGAAGTAAGGGTCAAATGGAGATAAGTTTACATGACTTGGGCCAAAGTGGAATAAGCAAGAATTAAGGATCAAAAAGCAATTAATTAAAGGATATGATGGTCATTATGGAATTGTTAAAAATATAAATTTGTTGACTTTTCCAATTTTGCTTCATTTCACGCCAAACACACCAAATGGAAGAAGAAAACCGAGAGTTGAGAGAAATGGGAGAACATTCGGCCATGCATGGAGGAAGATGGATCATGTTGTGTCAACCAATTTTTAAGCCTCCAATCAAGTGATCAAGCTTCCCTAAGCTAGAAGAACAAGCTTGAAACAAGATTAAGGCAAACTAAGGTGAGTTTTATGGTTTTTAAAGTGCTTCCATGATGTTGGTGATGATGTTTTTGTGATGGTTAGATTTGATTTTCTTATGGGGTTTTTATGTATGATTGTAGTGGGATTTTATGGCACCAAAAATATAAGTATAAATCATATGGAAGGATTAAGTTTGATAGGTTAGGGTTTTGGTGTGACAAACCATGAAATTGAATGGTGGTTGTTTAAATGAAATAAGTACCCACCAAGTGTTTGATAAAATGCCCAAGTGAAGAAAAATGCAAAAATTGAATGAAAGGCATTGTTTATATAATAGGTCATGTAAAAGCATATTAGAGGAAGTATGGAACCAAAGCCAATTGATGATATTAAGCATGATTTTATGTTGAAAATGTGATAAGAAAACCTATAAAAAAGTTTATAAGGTTAGTTGAAAAGCTTATAAGAATAGTAGAAATCAATTTAAGTAACTTGCCTTTTTATGACTTTAGGTGAAGGGCATTGATGGATATTATGTAATACCATCTCATATATATGTTTTCATGTATTCAATAAGTATGTTTGAGTATGTATGGCATTAAGGAAAGTAGAAGTAAGATTTTAGAATGAAAATAGTGAAAATGGCATTGAAAAAGTGATGAAAACAATGTGGTTTTTCGTAGTTTTCGCCACCCGTTTGTTGGAATTTTTCAGAGCCGTTTTACGGGTGATCTAAATGCTAGTTAGGGAGATGAATGGAGCAAAAATAAGGCCAAGAGCAGCCCTAGAATGGGCTGTGAACAGTACTCGGCCAAGAGAGGTCTCAAAAATTTGACTTTTCGTTTCGGGCTCCAGAAAATTATTTCGGGCATATGGGGATGCTCCTAGGGGTATATAAGTAAGGTCCATGCAAAGAAAATGGAATTGTAAGGCTTCTGTTAAGTTGAAATTGAGTAGGGAAGTAAGTTGGTAAAATAGTGTGTTAATGAATTAAGTGAGTTCTAAGCAATGTAATGAGTTTTGTATGGTTAAGGTTAGTCTATTCTAAGTGAATATGTGATGTATAGGTGAAAAGGAAGGAAGTGGAAACGGAGAAGGCTATTGGAGCCATTTAAGGAAACTTGAACCAAGGTGAGTGCTTTACATCGTTTAAAATTGCTTTTGATTGAATTAAGAAACTTTTTAAGTAATTGAAATGTTTTAAGGAAAATATGGTGAGTATTTTGATTATGATGATGTTTGGTATGATAATTTTATGTATTACGATTTCATAAGTATGTTTTTCTTTCGGCAATTGAAATTATGTTTTATGGTTGTTTAAAAGAAAATGGAATTTGAAAAGTGTTAAGGAAGATTTCTATTGTGAATCTTTAAGTGATTTCGTATATAAGCTTATGATTATTTTAAGTGTGTAAACATTCTATGATGTATTTGCCATTTTAAGTATAAGATAAATGATCATTCTTATTGATATTGTTTCTTGTACGGAAAAGTTTATTTTCATGATTCCATAAGTATGAATTTTATATTGAAGTGAAATTTAAGTTTTTCGTCTGATTATCGAATGAGCTACGTTTTATGATTTTGTAAGGACATTTATGATTTCCTAAGTATAAGTTTTATTTATAAACTGACATTTAAAGGTTATGTTTTAAGTTTTTAGCCAATAAGTTACGTTTTATGGTTATGCAAACAAAACAAATGAGATTTATGGATTTTAAAGGATAAACCATTTTGTGCTCTTGCACTTAGAAAAAGAATATTTTATGCTTTATGCACTCCGAATTAAGATCTTATGTTTATTTCACCCCAATAAGTATTATTGTGCTTTTGCACTAAGTAAGAAAAATAAAATAAGTTTTCAAAGGCCATAAGTATACCCACCTTTATAAGTAAGTTTTAGACCCGGCCGGTATATCCCACATTAGTATGGCAAGTCCTGGGGGGATGCGTCACTAACTCAGGGGGGATTTAAGTCTGTCGTGTTGCTTCTACTTTTGTGGGATATTATCTTGTGATTATGGTTAGCGATGTAACATTCCGCACAAAATCACGGGATGTCCTTGTAAGTAAGTAAGTGTCACGGTTGGTGTCTGATAAAAGCGCCACGTGACTCCACGTCGGTTAGCGTCATTATGGCTTCCGCGTGGTTGTAAGCATTATGGGGTATGAATGGTGCTTTTCGAAAATGAAGTAAGTATTTTAAGTATTGAAAACAAAAGAAAATGTTTAATATGTTTTAAGTATGCTTTACTATCAAATGAAGTTCAGTTTCGAGAAAGGTTTAAGAAAAGAAAGAATTCGTTTTATACGTTTTACAAATTATAAGTTCCTGTGAAGTTTTATGAATATATTTAAGTTTTATGGACTCTTCATTTTAAGCTATGCCTTGAAATTCATTTAAATTTTATACGTTTACGAATGACGAGTTCTATATGAATTTTTATGTATGGGGAAGTTCAAATGAGATTCAACTCTGTAAGCTTTATATGAATTTTATGCATATACGAGTTGAAATTTCCATACGTATGATTTATATCTTAAATAAAGTTTGGATTTTATAAGTTCTAAGTTAAGTTAAGTGTTATGTATATACGAAGTTTTATATATGTATAAGTTCAAAATGATATTTAATTTATACGGTTTATGTGAGTTTTGTGAGCTTATGCAATTATGATTTTTGTACGTATGTTTTACGATGTGAATAAACATTTATGATTTAAAAAAATTTTAAATTATATGGAGTTTTTATATGCAAGTTTTATATGCATTTTAGGGCTCTTATGGGCTTTATAATTTTATAAGTTTTATGTGGGATTTAATGAATATATGTATTTTATGGATTTGCACTCATAAAATTTATGAGAAGTTTTAAGTACGCTTTGAACTTATAAGAAATTTTAAGAAATATAACTGCATTTAAGAAAAGATTTTTAAGGAGGCATTTTTAAGAAATATAACGTGTTAAGTTAAAAAGAAATTAAGCACTCACTGAGCTCTCATAGCTCATTATTTTCTGTTTTTATGTTAAAAACCTCCTCAGGTTCGGATGTGGGTGACTGAGATGGAAGGACTCCTCCAGAAGCGTAAATGGGCAATGACGTGATAGAGTTTATGCATAAATACGTTGCATATTTTGTATCTGAAAATAATTGTGTGCATATATATATTTTAGGTTAGACGGAATTACAATTTAGCTACCCAGACGAAACTCTAATTCAAGCGGAGCACATGTTTGGATATTATTACAATTTACCTACCTCCTGTTATCAATTTTCCGTTAAAATTGCCTGTAAACAGTAAAAAAAGGGAAAAAGACAAAAATACCCTTGATTGCTGAAGTTGACATAATTGACCGAATAAAAAATTGAAAAATCAAAATTGAAAAATTGAACAGAGATTGAACTGCTGCCTTTGTTCTGGTTCAGCTCCAATCACACTTCATCACTGTTCCGACGAGATTTGGTCGTGTTTGGGGTCTGATCTCGAGCTGAAAATGGCGTGGATCAGCTTGTTTTCGCGTCGGGTCTTCGTGGTGGTCGTGATGGCACTTGCCGTCGCCGGTTCTACTTCGATCTACCTTCAATCTGTCGCCGGTTCTGCGTGCGTGGAGGACTGGTCTTGGTTGAGTTCGGCGAGGTCTGGTTCGTGCTTGGCGTCGGCTTGAGCTGGGTTCTACAGGTCGTGCGCATCAGTTCGAAAATATATAAACCCCCACATCATAGCTCCACCAGATCAGTTCACACCACACATCACAAACCCTAGCTCTGCCCAAACCCCACTAGTTCAAACATTACGAACCCCCCGCCGTTCGCCGTTCGCCTCTTTCCAACACGTTCGTCGGCTTCTCCTCCCACCGTTTCTGCTTCACACCAGTTCACACATCACAAAACCCTAGCAACCGCTTGCCGCTCTTCTCCTCTGTCGTACTCACCATCTTCTTCTTCCACTCCTCCACTTCCTCTTTGCCTCTCTTTTACTCTCTTCCTTCACTCGAGCCTTCTTCTTCCTTGGCTTCGCTTTTTGGATTAATTTCTGGGATGTGTTTTTTGTTTTGTTTCGTTTCAGATTGATGATTGATAGTGGTTTTGGATTGATGTTTTGTTTTGTGAGAGATTGATGATCTTGGGTTTGATCAAGGATGTTGGGTTTGATGAAGAGAAGAAGAAGAAGAAGAATCATCTGGTATGAAGCATATAAGAAAAAGGAGAGAGAGAGAGAGAGAGAGGAACCCAGATGATTGTGATTTCTAGGTTTTTTTTAAAAAATTCATTTAATTTTTTTTAATTTTTTAGACCACTGCCCATCGAAATGACGACTTTACCCCTGAATCAGTTTACGGTAACCGAAAGTTGATAACGGGAGGGAGGTAAATTGCAATAATATTGAAACAATTGCTCCGCTTGAATTAGAGTTTCGTCTGGGTAGCTAAATTGTAATTCCGTCTTTAGGTTATGTATGAGTGGTCCATAATTATTTATGACATGAAATTCTTAGTTTTAAATCATTGCATAAATTACAAAGTATTTGAATTATGATTTCATGCTTTGATTTTTACGAAATGAAATTATGATTTGAAATGTATGGTTGTGGAAGAAGTTGGGTTGGAAAAATAGAGGTATATGGAAGTGTATTTTTCCCATGCAGGTATTTCGGGAACGTTAAAAATGCAGCCGTTATGCTGCCTGAAATTTTATTAGAAAAATAAGTTTGAAAAAAAAAAATTTCAACCCATTCTAATTTTCCTAAGTAAGAAAAGATTTTAAGGGTTCGCTTCCACGGATTCTTTTTAGCAAAATTTGTAAGGTTAGGAGGGTTCCGTTGGGGTGCCAGGCAGGGCCTTCCGGATGTAAGTATGATAAGATTCGGATTGGGTCCTGTCAGACTCAGTTAAGGGTTTCAATAATTGTTGATAATTTATCATACTAACCGTTTAGTGTTTTGATAATGGTTGTAAATTTGAGACAACAATCCACTTGTGGTTCAAGAACTGTTGTTAATTTAAGCAAACGACACATTTGGGGTGTTTATAGTAGTTGTTAATTTAAGAAAATAACACAGTTATATATTATTATTAGAATCCTAAATGTCTTTCTCTCAAATTAACACTTATTAAGAATCCTCAAATGTATTATTATCTCAAATTAACAACACATTTTGGTCCCTAAGTGTGGTTTCCAAGGCAGTAACGATTGTTGCAACTTGTTTTCTTCAAGTTCTTGTTTCATTTTCTATTGGAATGTATTCATGCTTGTTTTGGCCATGATGCTTGTAACTTGATATGATTTTCTGTGTTGCAACTAGATTAATTTTAAACTGTAAAAGGAATAATCATATAGAAGAACGAAGATCAACTATTATAATTGTTAATATCAATTATATGTATTGTACATGACTTTCTGTTTTGTAACTAGATTAACTTTAGACTGTAAAAGAAACAATATATAAAAGAACGAAAATAAACTATTATTATTGCCAATGTAATTATACATATTGTATATGACTTTCTGTTTTGTAATTAGATTAACTTTAAATTGTAAAGGAACAATCATATAGAAGAGGAAAGTGGAACTATTATTATTGTCAATGTCAATTGTACATATTGTAATTGAATGAAAACAATTTCATGTCAAATTCATATAGACATTCACATCAAGCCAAATATGCAACAGGTTTACAAACTATTGTAATATTATTCCTAGGCTTTATACCTATTGAAGAATAACACAATTTACTTGGTCATCACTCTACAAGGCCTCAATTTTTGTCAAAAGATTACAAACGTGCAGGAAATTGAATATAATAAATCTCATAACACCTTCCGGTCCCTATAGAAAGGAAATGTATAAAATAAAATTCCCTATCTCGAGGGTTTATCTCATATTGACAACATTAGTGATGAATTGTTGGCATCTTCTTGGAATTTACTAGGAGCCCAAAGCATTTGATTGAATTGCATGATTTGGCCTCGTAAGCTGTACTCTTCCACCTGAAAAATATAACCATCTTTGTAAGAATTTACTAATAGAAACAAACTACTTAATTCACTCGAACATAATGAGTTTGTATACTATTTTTAACCAAGGAAGTACATAGTAGGGAGACGAGCGTGTTTGAGATGCTAACCTGAAAAGCATGTGTTTTAGACGACAAAACTCCGCTTTCTTCAATGAGAGTTTTTTCGCCACTAGTTACCTTAGCAAGTTATGATACCAAAATTTCCATTTCATTTGCTTGCAATAAGAAAGCATTTTGTTTACAAAAGTCCAAACACATACATGAACCACAAGGTGTCCTCCTATTTTTGACCTTGCCCCCGGAGAGGTGTGGAGAAGGCTAGGTACTGTCATATCCTCCTTGAACCGTAAGGTGGCTTCCTGAGAATTTGAACCAAACTTCCCTTGATAGTACAATGCTTGTAACCAAAACACATAAAAGATTACTGGTTCAAATATTGGGGACGCCACCTTGTGGTTCAAAGAAGACATGACAGCACCCAACTTTTGTCGCACCCCTCTGGAGGCAAGGTCAAAATCCCAATTCTAAGGACATGATAGCACTCAGCCTTTACAGCACCCCTTTGAGGAAACTTAGTTTGATTTCCTAATGGATGAAAAACCGGGTTAAGTGGTAGGAAAAAATTAGAGGAAAATTCAAAAAAGGGATTAAAGAAAATTGAATGCACATGTGTGTTCCTTTATAATATTATTATCATTTGTTTTCTTTGGACAAAATTATTGTTTCTCCCTTTACTTTTATTTCTCTCCCTCTCTTTTCTTTTCTTTTTTTTTTTTTTACCTCATCACATATCGCATTTCTAAACTAATTATGTCAGTGTCGTTAGTTTTTACATTTATGGTTTTGCACTGGCCGAGACCATTAAGAATAATTAAAATTTATGGTGAGATTACTTACACATAATCGGAATGTCTTGGAATTAAAATGATTTAGAATCAAATTGATATGAAATCAAATTAATATATTGGAATCAGAATAAGTTGTTTACTTCAATTGCAAAAATCATAATCGAAATCAACAATATTTCTTTTGAAATGCTTACTTTAACCTGGAATTGGAATGAATTGTTTACAAGTTATAAAAATACCCTTGATAAAAAAATATGTATTCCTTCATCATTTTAAAAGACAATTACCTATTTTTAGGTAATCATGAAGTATGCATTTTTATTATAATAATATTATGTTTATTAAATTAATTTTTAATAATAATAATGATTTCTTAATAATAATTAATATTATCTACTACATCATTGATAAATATAAAATAAGGGGTCATTTGTTTTTTTGTTTGAATACTGAACAATGTTGCTGAAGGCTGAAGATTGAATAGGTGACTGAAACTTGAAATCTGAATAACATGTTTGTTTTTTTTTTTCCTTACATCTGAAAGTATAGTAATCTTATTTGTTTTTTAAAGTTAAAATTATCTGAAAACTAGTAATTTGACATTTATATCCTTTTGCTCTTAGTTATTATGTAACTTTATTTAATATAATATAAACAATTATAATAAATTATTTAGTAAATACTAAAACACTTTTATGTATATATTAATAATATTTTTATTCATTATTAAAATATGATTAATTATTATAGTAAAGTATTTTAAAAAAAAAATTTATATATACATAAATAAATTATTATAGTAAAGTAAATTAAACAAAAATAAATAAAATAGTATTAAGTTGAATTACTATTGTTATATATTTAAATAAAAATAATATTGAAAGAAATATCATTAAAATGAATATGTATAATGTAAAATTAGGTCAATTTTGGAAATATATTTGTTAAAATATTAAAAAAAATAATAATAATGTAAAACTAGAACAAACTTGAAAATTTGTTATTTTTGGAAGGATAAAATTGAAATAATAAATTTATAAAATCATCAAGTGATTTGATATTCAGTAAAAAGTCAAAAAATGATTTTTTATTTTCAGTGGTTTTTGAATAGTTTTAAATGGTTTGAGCACTTAAAAAACATAAACAAAAATCATTTAGTTAGCCTAATTCAGCATCATTAAGTGTTAAGTACAAAAAACAAACTGATCCCTAAGTTTTTCTCACATTTTGTATTTTCAATTTTTTAATAGGGGTATAAAAGACTTTTTGATATTTAAAAGTGAATAGAAATAGAATCCTAAAAGGAATTGAGAGAATTGCAATCTAATTCCATAACCTCAAAGTTGTGTGAAACCACATTTTTCATTCTCATTACCGATTGATTTAAAAAAAGTAAACATATACAATCAAACACATTCTTTATTTCCATTTCTTAATCCCACTAGTAAACAAACCATTAGATTTGTGCATTGACTACAGTTCCCATATCAGTGAGGTGGATTCAAATTATGAATGGAATTCCACGTTAAATATTATTTTAAAACAGATGTTCGTTACCAACAGGCGCTGAAATCAATTTTGTAGGTGACGGCCACTTCAAAATTGTCCTAAACAAACAAATCAAGAAAACTTTCGAATATAATGAATTTTGAATTGTATTGCTTTCTACAAAGTTTGTTCAATCGTGATATTGGTGTAATCAAATCTGAGACCAGCCACCACAGCACGTCTGCACTTGCCAGGCTTCTTTGGCGAAACCTGAAATATCAACTCATATCTCAGTGTAACAGAATACAATCTTAAAAGGCAAAACCTAAATCATAACTATATTATAATTGAATTTGGACCGATTATGTAAGCCTTTCAAGATGAAATGCACATAGGCTTTACATATCTGATTTACTATAACATTGCGGTTTAAAAGGTCCAACACAAGGCTTACATATATGTACCAAATTGAATGATGTGATTACTTAAACAATCAAGTTCCCTCATCTTGATCATCGACCTCCTCGAGAATAACATACTTTGCTGTTGGTGATCCTGCGAAGTGATCTTTATGACCCTTCTGTAGCTTCTCATATCTGAAAAAAAAGAAAAGAATATTACTTTATAATAACCATCTTAACAAGGACAAAATGAATAATAATAAATAATCACAACAGGTTACATGTGAAAAAGTTTAGTGGGAAGTACAATACAAATCAACTATAATGCTTATGTTGCTACAAGTCAAAACATTTTAATCCTTATATGTTACTTGCTCCATTATTCTTCTATTTCTAATTTTGGTGATAAATGTACTTAACAACTTGGTAGTGCTATTCAAAAAATTCCATATCAATTTTTTAGTTAAGGTGTTTTCATTAGGATAAAAGTAAAAATTTTTTCAATTAATTTATTTTAGATCCATATAAGATTTTAGATCAAAAAATAAAAAAGAATGTCCTAATTCAAGTCTTAGTGTATGGACAATGGATCCGCACTAATTGCGGAAAAGACTAGCCTCTGAAAACTTGGGCGGTCCAAAAGTTTATGACTTTGCATTGTGAGTTATGACACCTACCTTTGAATGTCTACAAAGAAACCAAGCCCAATAACCATATTATAAAGTTAAAATAGCAGTCAAATACTTATATAAAAACAGTGACAGCGACAAGAAACCATAGAAAACAAACATATAGGCCATACAGATACAATTGATCAATATATTAATAACGAATAACTTACTTGTACCAGTTGAATAAACTAACACCAACCATAATTGTCATGAGACCGAACCCCTTCAACCACGTAAACTCATCGTGGAAGTAAAAGACAGCAACCTGAACATGCATTAAATAAAATCAGAATAATGAAAAGAATTCCCCGAAGAAGTAGATGAGATAGGGAAGAACAACCTTCCAATCAAAACAATTTAACAGACAAGAAGTCTCTGAAAACAGTTTCCCAAAGAAGCAGACGTGGTAGGGAAGAACAATCTTGCAATCAAAACAGTTTAACTGACAAGTGCCACTTTATCAATTATTTTGCTAGTTAAGGTTATCTTTTATAACTGGACTCATGAACTTTTTGACTCAGCCAACTTTTGGCTTGATATACCTGTGAGCAATTTCCTAGTCAGCATCAAAACCCAACTGAATCTAGAAGGAGAAACTCACAACAACTAAGTCACCATCAACATCGAAAATTTGGCAAACAAGTAACTCTCTCTTAGACCAGCTAAAGCAAAGCTACCCAGATTCTGTTTAGTAAAGCTCAAATCAACCAGTAAATTATTTTTACCCAAATCTTCCCTTGTCAAGTTGTATGCCCAAAGTCTCCACATAAAACTTTTCAAAGGGGTTAACTGGTGAACAACACACTGTTCTTCCACTATAGCACAAGAAATAGTCCAGTGGTTGTTCCAAACCTCCACTCTATCAACAACAACTGAAAAATTACATGAGCACATTTGCATAGTGAAATTATATAATGCTAAGCCAGCCTTTTACTTTGTACCTGAGTACCTTTGGGCAATAATGTAATATTAACAACAATGGCGAAACACAAAAAGGAAAACATAAAACTAACCGGAAATCATTCAATAAGCGTCTCCTGTTGGAGACAGCTAGTATGTGACAATAAAACTAAACCAATTAGAGGCGCAGCTTCATCCAACACTTCAAACATCCTCAAACCCAAATTTATCTTGCTCAACTTCACTATTTAAAGTACAACTAGAAACGAAAGAAAACACGAGCCACAAAATCTCAAAAGTCGATAATATATAATGCCACCCACAGAGAAAGTTGCTTGAATGCTCAAGAAAATTGCAATAGTTTTTCTACTAATTGGTTCTAATTGTAACATTTTCTCTATTTAATTCTACAGAGACGAGAAGCTTTATAATAGACTTCACAGATCAAATATTCGGAGAACATGGATGGTATTGTAGCTTAAAGAATTTTTTCTACAAAAAAAACGTGATAATAAAAAAAAAATAAAACTAGCAATTTAGGCAGAAAAATAACAATAAAGCAAATAGATAGATCAACAATTTTGACTGCATAATTTACGAGCAATGGTCTACAGCAAAGCGTAAATTTACCAGTATGGTTACAGCCTCCTTAACAACACCAGCTATTGTTACCGTAACAGCACTTGTTACTGAGACAAGCACATATTCTGTCAAAACCTGAAATGAGAGAAACACATTAACCTTTTTAGGGCCATTATACTCATATCAAAAAGAAAAGTACTGAACATGTAAGCTTATAGGATAGAGCATGAACACGTAAGTTGGTCTTCAAGTACTTTGAAAACTTCCCCACACCCCTTCATGCAAGTAAAGACAAAAAATATCATGCAACTTCCTACCATGAAAAAAGCCAAAGTTCCACCGAAAAGCATCAGCAAGCAACTTCGTGTGACATGCCACGAGTTGTTGAAATAATTGTTCCTTTTGAATTCATGCCATGGATCCAGCAATAGAGAAAGAAATGCAGTCACCAGTGCCATCACTGGAGTCACATAGCTCATTAAGGTAAGAGGATTTTTCAGACCTGAAAAGGTGAATTTAAAAAAATGTCTTACAGTAATTTCTAAAATGTGTTTATTGTGTATGTGGGGCGAAAAGAGAGAGCAACAGAACAATTTTAAGCATAAAATTTATGTGCGATTATGATTGTATGTTGTCATAACTCTAAATACGTATTATCACTTGCCAAAATTTGAAGCAACTGGATAGTATCCTCAAACTAAATGAGACACCAGGAATATATTATTACATATAATTGGAGTATTAGTACACTTTCCAGCGTCTTGCACAATTACACAATCTCAAACTGCGTAGCTTGGAAATTTCAAATCAAAGCATGTATTTCTATGCTATTGACCATTTTTCTATTTTCTATAAATTTTATACTTTTACAACTCCGAAATGACTTATTCCAGAGTGCCTCTTAGGAGGTGAAGTCCCTTCTCTTTTTGCCGATAGATTATTTCTTATTATTGGTACATTATCGTTATTTATTTATTTATTTTGTAGATTCCTATAGATCACCAGTTACACAGCTTTTTATTTCCAGCAAGTTGACAAATTGCGTAGCTTGGAAATTTCAAATCAAAGCATATATTTGTATGCTATCGACCATTTTTCTACTTTCTATAAATTTTATACTTCTACAGCTCCGAAATGACTTATTCCACAGTGACTCTTAGGAGGTGAAGTCCCTTCTCTTTTTGCCTATAGATTATTTCTTATTATTGCTATGTTATCATTATTTATTTATTTATTATTTTGTAGATTCCTATAGATCACCAGTTACACAGCTTTTTTATTTCCAGCAAGTTGACAAACTGTTTAATAATTGCTGAGGAATATCTTGGTTGTAACTGCAAAACAAACACCGCACCAACATTTTCAGCTTTAAATAATATTATCAGGTGTTTATTTAATACTCAAGATCCTATGTGATGTGTACACTTGCAGACACTAAGCAGGACTCATAAATCTATTAGAAGCAAAGATATACAATAAAATTCAAGAAAATATAACAAGGTGAAACCTACCATAAGCTTCTTTCTTTATATCCATTTTCATTTCACCATATCCACCAGATTGAAGGAATTTAAAACCAGAAAAGGAAGTTAGTGCATAATTTAAAAAATAAATAAATAAAAACACTAACAGTTCTTCATCAGAAGATATAAACTACATAAATAATGTAAATCAAACACAAATGAAACATACTTGCAGAAGAATTTGAGTCATGCACCAACGAAACCCCGACATCACAGCAGCAAGCATTACAAAAATAAAACCCCAAAATTCAAAGTCTGTCTCCTTTGCAACTGGAAGTAGAAGTGATAGAAGGCATATTACACAAAAGTATTTCCAATGTAGACATTATGATGCTTGAGAACTGCACTAAGTTTTAAGAAAGAAATTTCCCATCCCCCTCGAATGCCACCCCAATGTACATAAAGGTAAGAATAAATTGTATATTAATCTGATTTAAAAAGTATATATGTCTCCCTGAACAAAATACGGAGGTAGAACAATCCAATAATAAGAACAAAATAAACAAAAAGAGAGGGATTGGCAGACTGCCTGTTTCACAAGGAGCAGGGTCCTTAAATCCTTTTGCGTCATTTTGCTCTACATAGTAATACTTTCCATTAACTCCTAAGAAATAAGCCCTATCAAATTTTCATCTTTGATGTCTTTTGCAGTTTTCTCTTGTCATTTTAGAACTTAGATTTAAATTAAGTACCTAATAAAAATTAAAATTATTAAAGCAACAGGTTGGATACTTTAAGGACCCTAGTTATGATACATGAGGTAGTACAGTCATCAACACATCTATTCTATATTAAAATCTGCTAGAGCTTTTTCTAGCCAACAACAATTTTATCTTAATGCCCTACAAAGTGAAATCACAATAACGAGAACAAATGAGATTAGTGTAAAGAACTTCTAGAAAACCTTCAGAAAATTTTAAGTTAATTTGATAGGAACCTGTACCAATAAAGTAACCGTCAAGTAATACAAGAGTACATTATCAAAACTATCAAGCCTAAGGGCTATCTCATTCACTCTGAATCCTATATAAACAGCTTCAAGTATTCTTAAAGTTGTCAAGGTCCCGACAGTTACGTCAGTTGCAAAAAGTGATTGGCCTTCGTAGTTTCCTGACTATGGCTATCTCCTAAAGCTCTGTTTCATGGATTAGAAAACCAGAAAGTATTATAATAGTTAAAATGGTAACCAAAGTCTTCAACAACAAGAAGCCAGGTACCAAAGATTGCTTTGTTTTCTTTTTATCCAATTTCTGTAATTTAGTTATAACAGAAAGATGTAAATAGCTAAGAGAAAAAATCAATGCTATAGAAATACTTGTATTACAAATAATTAAGTCTTATACCTGTAAGTAAGATTCCAACAGAGATAACTACAATGATACCCAGAAGTTTAATGCTTGGAGACTCCAACCTTCAAAAAAACGGGTAACAGATAATTGAAGATATAAATGGCATAGCCAGTACCATTTAAATTCTCATGCTTCATGATGTTTAGCATTAAATTTCATACACCCAGTGAATAAGCATAAAACATCAAAGGAAAAGCTGCATGAACTGCTTACAAATTTGCAGATACAATAATTTTATCAATGAAAAGAAAGTTCTAAAATTAAGGAACAAAGTTCGTAAAATAAATTAAATGCATCCATACTACATATACTTTAACCAAACATGTGTTTATGTGTCGATAAAATCATAACTAATTTCATCTAAGAGCAAAATTTAGTGTATTTGGCTTGACATTTGATTACCTGAATGCAAAAGCAAATAGTAGAAGAAATATAGGAGCAGCAGATTTACACTACAAAACAAAAGGCAGATGGAGTCAATAAGACAGCTTCAGAAAGATAATGGCTACAATTTGAATATTGAAGCACGGAAGTTCAAAACAAAAGAGGACAGAGAAAAATAACCAACCATTGTGGCAAATGTAACAGAGATGAAAACAAGTGACGCATTGCTCAAGTTAATATCCAACGCTGTTGCCAAAGCCGTCGGTACAACTGTGCAAGGCAAAGTCCATCTGTAGCATTAGTTGATTAAAGAGTTAATAAGTCATAAAGACTTCACCATGAAAAGAATAGAAGAATAGAAGATTAGGATTACACACTAAATTTTGGCGAAATGGTTAGTGCCATTTAATAGCAAAATCATTAAAAAACATTAAATCATTCTGAAAAATTAAAAAATCACCATATAGCTTCCATTTTATCAGCATTCATTCACTCAAAAGCATTAAATGATGCCTCATATGTTATCGCCTTGTAAAACCTTACTTGAATTCCAAAATACAGGAGGATGAATAATTGCATATTTTCCTTCTAAAATCATAATGAATAAAGGTGCAGCATCTCAATCATCTAAATAA
The DNA here is from genome assembly GCA_021234005.1 of Nephelium lappaceum. NCBI lineage: Eukaryota > Viridiplantae > Streptophyta > Magnoliopsida > Sapindales > Sapindaceae > Nephelium > Nephelium lappaceum. Next base: position 48,684 of record CM038004.1, read on the forward strand.
GGTAATAAAGCCAGTTAATCGAGTAACATACTGCCATAGAATTAGTCAGGCCCTGTAGAAGCATGAGTTCTTTTCCGACAAATAGAATCATATAACAGCTTATATTAAATTTGTAATTACACACCATCCACAACTTTGATTAGCCAGATTTCTCATAAGTCACATGGATTTACATGATGAAAGAAAACACATCAGTGGAACAAAGCATAAACATTTGATGCACATGATTCTCATCCCTGCTTATTACTGTGAAGTAAATAACAAGCACCATATTGGTTGGCAATATTTCAAAAATGACAATACTTCAAAAATGAAATTTGTTTTAACAGGCAAAATTTAAAAAAAGAAAAAAAGGAATATATATATACATATATATGTAATGAGGTTACCTCTTACAAAGTAATCCCTCCATGACATAGCAACACTAGGCTGAAATCTATGAGACCAAAACCATGTGATTGCCTTTGATAAAACAGCTTGCATTGAAAAGTGGACAGTATTCATCAATAAAGGAGCAGGAAACTTTCCCATATCATCTCCTAACAAAGTCTTGTTATACCTAGTCGGATGAACCAAAGATTAGAACAACAAAATTAATAGAGTTTTGGACAACAAATAATCTATATGAACTACCTTGCAACCAATGATGGATTGAATTAAGATGAACTTACAAAGTCAAAAATGTGCTGAATGTGTACCACATAAGTATTAAAAACAATGTCTTCAAAACATCTGCTGCAAAAATAGAGCTCTTGGTATTCGGTGGCAATGTACCACCATTATCAGTTGAAGTAGAGTCATGGGCACCAATATCTGACAAGCTTATCTCCTTGGCATGTCTGTTTTCAATATCAAAAGGCACATATCTGTTGGTTCCATTCCCCCCACCAGCACCATCTTGTGAATTAAGATCCATAGTACTATCACCGTTGAGTTGCATACTTCCCTTTTGAAATGTAATACACTGATTTCTACTACTCTCTAGAGTCCTCCCTGACTCACTCTCATGAAGCAATGGTAATTCAAAATCAAAATCGTCTCCACTTGCATCAGAAAATTCAACTTGGCAATCCAAATGCACTAGACTGTGTTCACTGCACCAACCTGAGAATGAAGGCTCCCTAGGAAGAAATGAAGTTCGATTTGTGCTATGAATGAAGTTGACTCCCGTAGTATTCTGAATCGTTTCAAGATCTAAATGACTCATTACCATCTCCTAATTCCTTATATAAAAAGCCATCTATACGTTGCAGCCCAAACAACGATAATAGTTACTTTATTTAGGACAATTTAAAAGACAGCAACAAATCGAATTTATGTTTGATCACGTCTTCTATCTGTTCCAATAAGAAAACAATATAGTATCACAAATTCAGGTGATTCTACAAATTCAAGAGATCACTAATTAAGAAAATATTATAATTTGTAACTACATTAATTTTAGTCAAACATTTGCAATAAAGAATTACAAGCTGGAACAGAAGCAACAATGCACAGCTCAGATCGCAAAACAAGCGTGTTAAACGTAACAAATTAATTAAAAAAAATAACAAAAGAGAAGTCTGACAATCGCATGTAAGCATTAGAAAATATGAAAATCGTGAAGAGATAGATAGGACTGACCTGAGATGTTGAAGAGAGAGAGAGAGAGAGATCTATACAGCGCAGGTGGAGAGAGATCTGACGCGAGTGGTGTTTTGAAGTAGCGTTTGGCTTCGGTTAGGGGGTTACCATCCGTTGCTGTTGATTGTTGATTGTCGGGTCCGCTCGCAGCTCATGCTTAGATTTGAAGGCTCCTCATTCAACAGTTTCTCTCTGTTTGGAATTGGATTTAACGATTTTCTACAACTAAATTCTAATGGGCCGTACTTGCTCATATGCGTTGGGCTCCTTCTGTTTGCTATTCCTTGCGCACATTGGGCCTTTATTAGGCTTATCGTTTTTTTTTAAAAAAAGTTTTTCTCACTTCTTTCCATTTCATTAGTTTTTTTAAATACTAAACTATCCATCCAAAAAGAAGGATGTGTTAATCATGTATGAAAAGTTTTATGAAAATGAAAATTAGAAAAGGAGCTTAGATGGGATTGGAGAATCAAATTCCCTTTCCAACAAAAATTTATTATTTTTTTATTTAAAAGAATGTATTCAATCTAAAATTCATTAAAATTTAAAATATTTTAAAAATTTGAATATATTCAATTTAAATTTAAATAGATTTCATTAAAACTTAATGTATTTAATTTATATCTGTATAGAATCCATTAAAATCTAGTGTATTCAATTTAGATTTATATGGAATCGCATGCAATCTAAGTGTATTCAATTCAGATTTATAAAGAATCTAACGAACTCTAGTTATATGTAAAAAAACATTACAGATTTTATTTAAGTGATAGATTTGGATAGATTCTATAGTGATAGATTTGGATAAATTCTATAGTGATTTTTATGAAAGAAAAAGATTATAATAGATATGACCGTTATCTTAAATATTTCATTGGATTTCATAAAAAATTCTAACAAAATTAATATGAAATTTATAGAATCTGTGAATTTTATTCAAATATGTCATTGAAAAAAAAATCCATCCAGCAAACTCTAATAAATACTAAATTGAATATATCCTCCTTAGAGAAATTCACATATTTTGATTCTTAATATAGTAATCATATTAGGATTTATTTATTTTTGAAAGATTACTAATTAATAAACCCACCAAAGATGAAACGACAAGCTTGACCAACTCTATTCAAAAAAGTAAAAAACAACGGTGAATGAAAGGGAGATCAAACTAGCACATAGTTTTTTGTTGAACTCGAACATTACAAACTGATGGATAAGCTTGAAGTCGACGACCAACAACAAGGCAGTTACTAGTGAGACCTAGTGTTGAAGTTGAAAGAATCAATTAATACTTACAATCTACAACTAAGGTTCCCAAAATGTATATGAACACTAATGCATCTCCTTTGTGCTGGCTGAATCAGGAGTCTCCATCAGTAACTGTTCCCAGAAGACATCATTGGCTTTGGTTGGTGCAGAACAACTCTGTGTCTGTACCACCTCTTTCTTCAATGACCACCCCGCCGAAGAAGAATTTGGATAATTCTTTGAGTGAATATCCGTTGAATGTGATGTAGTTGAGCAAGGTTGATCATACACATCATGGTCTTTATAGGACACATCCTTCTCTGCTATTCCAACCGACAGCCGTGGCATTACTCCAAAATCATACCCTTGTTCACCAAAAACTTCACCAATCCCATATAGAATACTCCCCCAGAAATTCAATGATGATTCCAACTTTTCTATTTGTTCTAAACTCAACACCCCGTCCGAATTTACTTTCTCATCAGCCAAACCAAAGTAACTGGGCCTCAGTAGCCTTCTCCTTTTGTTATCATTAACTTGTGATTGTTGCATGAGAGCAAAGCCAAATCCTGGTTTCTTCAACAGTCTAGCAAACAAGTTCATTAATTGCATCTGTCTACATTCCAGATTCTGCAGACGCTCACCTAAAGATTGCACTTGGAACTCCAACCCCTGATTTAGTGATTTTCACTCTGACGTCTATTTAGCTCCAACTGCAACATGCTCTTCTCTTTTCTCAGTCTCTCAATCTTTCCCTCATATTCATTTCTCTCAGATTCAGTCCCTTGATTTAGTACAGAATGACTGTAAACTGGCTTACGTCTGTAAATATTCTTCAAGAGATGTCTCTGTCCTCTTATATATTCCTCATTTGCAAACTCCCACTGCTCAGGATCAGTCTTCCTAAATCCCTGTTCATATAGCTGGACTTATAAATAACTGAAATAGAACATGTAGGATGTCAAACGCGTATGATGAATCTCAATAACCAAACTAAGCTACTGTTGAGTCAAAAGCATTGAGAATATGTACCGAAAGCTGAACATTTACGGGCAAATTCAGTAACGGAAAAACGAAATAGAAAAAGTCCGTTCTCAACATTGAAAAAAAATGAATCATTTCTAGTTGCAATATATTATGCACGGCAGGATAATTTGAAAGTAGTAATATTCAAGTTAAAACTCTGCTTTCAAATTATCCTGCTCCTTGATGAACGATAAATATTTCATCTAAAGGCCAGTACACGCTTGAGCTTCTGCATGTCTCAGGAGTTGATGTTGAGAAAGAAAACGATCCCAATTAATAGCATAATAAGTGTCTCAAACTAAGCCATACAGAGAGAGAAAAGAGACTAATGAACTTACATATGTATTTAGCTGTCTTACGAAACTGGAGAAATTATTGTGTTTAAAATACTTGGGTAGCAAATCTGCAGCAAAATCCGGCGGATTCCACACAACAAAACTACAACCACTCCGGCTCCAAGACACCAATGCATTGGTTACTGGATCATCCACCATCTCATATGTCTTTTTGAGGAAAGGTGCCGGTGCATTTGATCTAGTCTTTGGTTCATCCATAACTTCAACTATGACACTCTGCTAGTAATCACTAATTTCTTATTCTCCAAAGCAATCAAACATTGAGGATTTTTGCGCCCGATCCCCTCAAGACAAGACATTCAATCACAACATGCACTAGATTCTACCAACTTTTGCCTCCAAATCCAAGCCTTCAAACCATCAGCGGACTATTAGGAGTGCAAACAATGGCTGATTTATTTTGGAAAAACATGGATGCAATAATTTGAAGTACCAATCTAACTGCAAAACTTGGTGAAAAGCAGTATACAAAGAGCTAGACATTATAATGGATTATGAAAGGAGATAGTCATAGACTAGTCATAAGAGAGAGAAGACAATTTTGACTTTAGATAATACATTCTAGCCTGTACCGATACTTGCATATGGAAATTTTCAACATGAATTTTATACTTTATGAAGTTTCAAAGATTCCAAATGAGACATTACGGCCGTGCATTGTATGCGTTGGTGGGGTTTTCTTTCTTTTCTTTATTTTATTCCCTTGTTCTCGCATGATTAGTTTTTAATAATGGTGACTTTGAAGGGAAGTAGCCGTAGGCCATACTTTGACTTTTGCCGATCAAAAAACAGTGACTACAGCATCCAGCATCCAGCGGCCATGTTGTTTCAACTTTCAACAAAGCCAAATATGACTGCAATCTAATAATGACTTTCTTGTCTCTATATGAAATTTTAATAATTCTAGGAGCATAAACTTTACTCGTACGAGTTGTGATTCTTGATCCAATCATCTATTCAAATTCAACACCAACTTTAGTTAGTCAACCTTCCTTCCAATTGTTGTGTGATTGCGTGGTGTATTGCACTTCCGTAGTTGCTGTCGAATAAAATGCTAGGCTTTTATATCCCATTATCTTTTAGTAAAAATGAATTATTATCTACTTAAATTTTAGAGAGTAAGGATTCAAGTTCCGTCTTTATATTTTAAAGTATAAGGTATGGATTGTGAGTTTTCTCTTAATAAAAATTTTCATTTTTCTGATTGTCTAGAATAGTCATTGAAAACATACTATTAGCAATCTATTTTGATAAATCTCAGCTGTCATTTGACTCTAAGGTGTCAACGTAAAAAAAAAAAAAAAAAAAAAGTCACTTCATGAATTTTAGAAACTTTCAATACATATTATTAGGAGCTAAATCATCTTAATTTTTAATACAGAAATTTCATCAAATTAAGTTAATAATTGTTTTTGAACTATCAAATTAAAATTTAATCAAGGCAAAGTACTTGAGATGGAAGATTACAGTACAGTACCCAATTGTATCTAAAATATCCCAGTCCAAATGGCCATTGATACCCAATAAATCTCTCAAAAGTATCTAAAATGGTCCCATTGATATTTTAGGTCCTTGGCCACGGGGCATCCAGTATATCATCCCGAAAGATATTTGGAATCCACAAGGTCCCACGCACGAACTTTATCCATCATATATGGCTTAGATAGATAGATATATATATATATATATATCTCTATGTCAGGCCCACTTAATGTCCTCCAGAGTCAAGACTAAAGCCTCTACTAGTGTCTATACTCCTTCAAACCCGACTCTTTAACAGAGGCATTCTTGTGTTGGTTCAGCATAAGAAATGGAAAGTGAAGTTGCAAGACGAAGAGTCAACAAGATAGCAGGGCACTTTGCAGCGCTCACCAATGATGATATAATCTCTTCCACCACCCAGCTTCTTCCCATGGTAAATATATCATCTATTCTTTTTAGTATATATTATGTATTGCATATTGTTCATTAGTTAATTGATGTTACATAGCTTGTATGTAAAGGCATCGTTTGACAAGTAGTGATCTTAGAAAATAATTGCTTCTTTTCTTGGAAATTTTGATTGTATAGGACTCCTGATATCTGGATATATTGCTCATCTAACTCAAGGCAGGCATTAAACTGGATAAGCTTAATCTTTTTTATTGGGAATTTTAATAAACATAAGACTCGGTAACATAAAAATGATCAAGTGCATGATTTATGTTCCAAACAGGCGATAGGGATAGCAATCCAGAAGTTAATATGTCAAATTGTCCGAGAATATAATCTAAGTTCATAATCTGATAAATAATAAACATCACGTAGATATTTAGGTGACTAAAGAAGAGCCAGAATTCATGTCGCTGTGATGCAATAAACTACAATTGGAAATGACTGAAATGTTGACCATCAAATTTAAATGCTTCATGGCTCGATCATAATTAACAGTACAATGCGCTTTTAGCCAGAAAGTGAAAGTTTATTCTGTCAAACCACCTATCAGCTGACCTTTCTATAAGATCTGTATAACCTGTGTATCCTATTAAATGGTTATAGAACCCTGTTCCATGCAATAACATATGCTGCTAAGGTGGAGGCAAAGGAATTAAGAAATTATAAGACCAGTTGCAAAGTCCACAACTTAGGTTTAAAAGCAATATTTATTCGAAGCCCTCCTTCTGATAAATGTGCACATTTTAACACAACCAATTTGTCTTTCTGGTCTCAGAACTGCAGTGGTAGTTTAAACTCTGTGATCCGAAGGTGTGATAACAGAATGTATTTTGCACGTCAATCATCTGCTTCTCAAGCTTGTTTCATGAGGCCAACAATTTCAAAAGAACAGGTGCTTACATCCTTTATTACATCTATTTTGCAGTTGTTCAATTAATTGTCTAGGAGCTGATTCTTTGTTATTCTGTTGAGTTTTTCGATATTTGCTAGGGTGTTAGAAATGCTTCTGAAGAACCATTGTATGCTAGACCTGGTATGCCTCTCAAAGGCCATGGCTTCACAGATTATGGCTCCTTCTATGCTTCTGAAGCACCATTGTTTTCTAGACCTGCAACCATCGAATCAAACTACCAAAAATTTACACTACCACAACCTCTGATGCGAGATTGCAAATTATCCACAGCTGATCTTCCGAAGTTTGCCAAACCAGATGGAAGAATTGGTAAACAAGAGCAGTTCTTTTTAAGGAGAAAGATATATTCTGCAGAGGGTGATAATGGTAAGAGTTCTAAAATCCAGTATGAGTCTGATCATAGTTTAAAAATTTAATATGCCTGGCATTTTGAGCAAATGTTATATCATCGATATTAAAGTTATTTTATTCTTCTTTGTGATTTATGAGTTGACATAAGGGCTATTCTCACTTCTTATAATCAAAACTACTCAAATTTGAAGTTGTATCAAAATCTGATTTTGTCTATCACTAATTCGAGTAAGAGCTATGTAAACAGATCATTTATGTTTTTCTTTTCTTTCTATACAGGAACTAAGAAGTCTCCAAGGATGGTTGTATCTGAATTGGGACGCAATTATGTTATGACTGTAGAAATTCCAGAAGTCAGCATCAATGATATTAGAGTGGAGGTTGATGACCAAAAGTAATATATGTTCCTGATACTTCCATCCTCAAATATGTATAAATAATTACTAATATTGAACTGAAAATTGCAATGATCCATATGCACATTTAGTGAAAAATTCCATGGTGGAGTCGTGCTCTTGTATCTGTGACTTGCTGATTTCATTATGATTATGTATAAATGATTATCATTGACCCTCATTTTGATTGCTCGGTATTATTTTGTAACTTTAAAATTTGATTGGATTTGATAAAAATACTATTAATTTACAGCTTGACTGTGACGGCAAAACGTTCCACGCAATGTTGGAAAGTGGAAGGCTGTTCAAATGGTTCAGTGTCTGGATATCAAAGGAGAAAATACACAGAAGAGCCATACCGAGTCTTCTGGCCACTTCCTGCTAATGTGAACACAGAGACTGTTTCAGCTGAGTTTTTGTAAGTGATAGCTCTTTGTCATATTATTCTGGATTTTGTTCTTGTACTTTGGGATGATTATATTAGATAGTCTCATATCGATTGAGAAGGTGGATTTGTGTGGTTTATAAAGTATGGATAAACCTCCACTCTTAAGTTAGCTTTTGTGATATTGGATTAATACCTTTTTGATAAATTAGAACAATCTCATAATTTTTATTTGCATTTTATTTGTTTTAAATCCAAAATAGTTGCACATACTTAACATCATCTTCCTACATGGTTTGCCTCTTTAGACGCCAGAAAATTTGCCTAAGTTATATAGCTGATTAAACATTTTTATTCTTATTTCTTGTGTGAGGTATGCAATTCTTGAGTCTCCAGCATGTCCTGGTACTCATGATTTAATTTCTCCTAAATCATGTTGTGGACTGTTTGTCTCACCTATATATCATCCTTATTTCCTGTATATGTAAAAAACACGTCTTCCAATTTACTGGTTTGTCTATAGGGAGATGTTGCATGCATTGACATATCCACGTTATGGATTTGAGTTGAATGGTGTTAGTATTTTATGATCAACACATTGATTCATTTGGATGCATGGTTGTTTGGGTGCAGAGATGGACTGCTACAAATAATTATTCCCAAAATTTGAGATATAGGTGGAGCCATGTGTATAAGGAAGAGTTGTATACGTGTTCATTATCATGAGCATTGTTGAGTATAATGTACCCAATACCACATTATATGTAACATTTGATCAGACATTCGAGCTTAGTGAAAGTATTGTATGTATACAGCATATATTCATCCAATAAAATAATAGTACTGTTGTTGCAGTGACTCGTCCTTGATTAAGAAGGTGACTTGTTAATGTTGGATCCTGAGTCAATTAGCATTGCCAAATATGTGTTGAGATGCCATCTTTACTTTGACAGCTAATGACCGCATGGCTCTCTCCTCTCTGCATCTGAATTAGTTGGGTGATTGGGGAGGGTGATTTTGATTGCCTCTTCGGTATTAACTATAATAATTCATAAAAACTAAAGTGTGAATATATATTATATATTCCTGTTCCATTTTTATTTTGTGGTACTCTAGTAGATATTGCTGAGTTATAATGGTTTTTTTTATTATTTATCTATTTTGTGGATTATAATACTTGTACAAAGTTTGTTATCAATTTTATCAAAAACAAAATTTTAAAACTCTTTCGTCTTCTCTCTAATCGATCAACATCTCATACCTACTCTTAATTTGTAGGGAAGCTGTTTAGCAGCCACCTCTTGAAATATTTATTACATCCCTTGCTTTAAATTAGACACATCACTATGAATTAAATCAAGAAATTCTGTATTTCTTTCAATTGATTGGGATGATGACCTCGTTAGTTTTGTCCCTACACAAGTTTCACACTTATGTTTTGAATCAATTTGGAATTTGGGTATAAGATCCAAGTTAATTAATCTATGTAATGTATCATAATTTATGTCTTAGTCTACTATGCCACAAATTGAAAGATTCAAGCATATAAACAGAAAATTTTTTATTCTTATTAATACCGTTAACAATGGTTATATTCAGTTTGAATAGTCTATTACATATGTAATCCCTACCCATATACATCCCAAATTTTGTTAAAACTACTTTATTTGACTCAAAAATCATGCGGAAACCATGTTTGCTCAATAATTATCCGAATGCTAGGTTCTTTCGAATTTTTGGCTTATTTAACACGTTATTTAGAGTCAGCGGCTTTCCTAAACTCATCTTCAAGACCACATTACCTTGGCCTTCAATCGTTGATGTAGTGGAATTACCCATGTACACCTTCTATCCGTTCTTAATTAGTCGGAAAAAAATAACTCCTTATCAAAGAATACATGTCTGGTAGCACCAGTATTAATCCACTGTTCATTGAGATTTGACCTAATCAGGTTCAGCTTAGAAGCCACTATAGAGAGAATAATCTCGAAAGCATCTTTAGAGACATCCTCCACCATTTGTGCCTTTGTCTTCTTCTTTGGTAATCTAACACTCACAAGACATATGACCCATCTTGTCACAATTGAAGTATTTTTTTGTGAATTTCTTCTTTGAAACTCTTCCTTTTGAACCTAACTTGGACTTGTTATTGACCATGTTTTCCTTGGTTTTAAAGCTTTGATCATGCTTCACCGCATTTGCCTTCGATTTTATTGACTTTGACCATTTCTTTTCAGAACCTCTATTGTCTTCTTTAATATAAAGTCTAACAATTAGTTTTTCAACATTTATCTCCTTTCATTTGTTGTTGAGATAATTTTTTGAGTCTTTCCAAGCAAGGGGAAGCTTCTCAATTATAGCAACAACTTGAAATGTCTCACTTAGGGTTTCCTTCAAAATGAATCTTGTGCAAAATTAACTAAATTTCTTGCACTTGACTAACCACTATCTTGGAGTCCACCATTTTATAATTCAAGAACCGACCCACTACAAATTTCTTTTCACCAGCATTCTCAATCTTATATTTTTTCTCAAATGACTCCCAAAGCTTCTTAGCAGTTTTATTTGAGGTGTACACATTGTACAAAGAATAAACTAATTCATTCAAGATGTAATTCCTATAAAAGGTAATTAGAATGGTTCCATGCATCAATTGCATGGATGACTAGCACATCTTGCTCGTTATCTTTCCTATTAGGAGCTTCCTCCGCTAAGACTCTTGCAAGATTGAAAGTGGTCAAATAGAATAGCGTCTTTTGCTATCACCTTTTGAAATTCAAACCACTTAATTTCTTCGGCTTTTCTAAATGGTTCATGGGAATCGAAACTGGTATAGTTAGTTAGGCAAATGAACCATGGGTGTAGGCATAAGAGCCACAGGCATAGTTACAGCCTGGTTCTCAGCAATAGAATCTAGTATTTATGTCGTTTCTGCAAAATAAATTAAGTGTCAAAACTCAAAACACTAATTTATGTCACTGGTAACTTTTAACAAATTCAAAATTAAACCAACAAATTTTGGTATCTAACTCAAACACAAATATTTATTATTTGAAATAAATCCAAAATTCCAAATAACATAATTTAGTGTTTGTATCAAACCCAAAATGAATTTTAGTGTTTGAAACAAACCCGAAACTCAAACAATAATCTAAATGATTAATTTCAGTATGTGTATCAAACCCGAAAACAATTATTTTAGTGTTTAAAACAAATCCGAAAACAAATAATTTTTTCCTTTTCTTTCAACATTAGAAACGCCAAGTTAATCAAATTCCAATTAATAACACCGAAAACTTTTCTTTCAAAATTAGAAAAGCCAAGTTAATCAAATTCCAACTAATCCTGCTAAGGTTTGTTCAAATTATGTCCACTAAAATGAGTCCGAAACCAAACTGCAAAGCTATTCGTGAGATACAAAAAAAAACAAAAAAACAAAACCAATGGAACTGTTTTAAGATTGTTGGGCGAAACCCTCATCATATCTGACCTAATAACCATATATTAGAATAGTGTACATAGTCCGTGAATAGTACATCAAGTACGATCCCAGGAAATAGGGGTTAAGCACAATGGACATACTTAAATACCAAATTTTTCTTAACCAGAACATTTCTAAAACATGCACTTCCACACCATTATACTTATTTCTAGCAACAAATTGCAATTTGATGTTAAGAACAAATTATAAAATAATAGATGCAAGATTAAAAATAATAATAATAATAAATCGAGGTTTGTGTAGAACCATAGTTTCCTTAAACAGATTCGTCTTACACTATTAAGGACAGCTTTTGTCTCTTAGGATACAACAATTTAAACCAGAAATCGTCTGACGAACTAAACTATATCTAAATATATCATTAATGAATTCTTAATCTAGAGTAGAATAATGAAAATATAATAAAGAGTAAATGAGAAACCTGAAGTTGATTCAAGAGTTGTCAAGTTTGTTTCTCTTCAAGAATAAGAGCCAATTTATAGTCTCTAAGTAGAACGGTTACAAAACTGATTTAAAATCAATCATTAAACCAAATTAAATTTGAGTAGTTATAATTTTAAAAATTAAATCCGTAATTCAATTCAGCAGTTTCAATTTCAGAAATTCAATAGCTGCAATTCATAGTACTTAAATTCAGCAGTTACATTTTGGAAATTAAATCTGTAATTCAATTTTACAGTTTCAATTTTTCAAATTTAATGGCTACATTCATAGCATTTAATCTATCAGTTGCATTTTGAAAATTAAATCTTCAATTCTATTCTCATTCATTCAAACACCATTTTTTTGCTAGTGAATATATGAATAAAAATTTATTTAGATTCACCTCAATCAAGATTTCTAACTCAATAAAAAATGAGAGTAAGGATTCTCTAACAATATTTTTTTTTTTCTAATCTTTTGATAATTTAGTAATACATTAGCATTTAAAAAAGTGGATGGTCGAGATTGTTAGATTTTTCTTCTTTCATACATTACTCAAACTTAAATTACTCTCATAAAAAGATTAATATCATGTCAATATTGATAAAGAATATTTACTCAAAAAATGGATCCTTAAAATGGGTAGCACCCATTTTTCTAGCATATATATATATATATATATATATATGGATGCTTTTGCTAAGGCTCTGACGGGCGGGTCGTACCTGTCATATTGTTTATGTGTCTCTCTCTCTCCATCTCAATGGATTGTTTTGCTATTGGGGCAATACTAGTGCCAGTGGTGCTTTCTCTTGTACAGCAACTACATGGCGATGAGCACATGCACGTCCATAAATCAACGAAGAATAATGTGTGTGATATATTCAAAGGGAGTTGGGTTTATGATGAATCATTTCCTCTTTATGAAGCCAGCCTAGATTGTCCCTTCATAGAGAGAGAGTTTGATTGCCAAAAGAACGGTAGACCAGACCGTGACTATCTCAAATTTAGGTGGCAACCTACTGCCTGCAACTTGCCAAGGTACTCCATTCTCTCTCTGCTGCTGCTTCTCTTACTTGGTGAATCGGAATATAGAATAGTACGTATATTTATAACCTCTAAATGAATTGTCCCGTTGCAGATCAATTGAAGGAAATATTTCAATAGCGTAAAGAAAGTTTCTGGTCATGATCTTTGTACTTTGCATATTGTTAGTATTCTCCCCATATAAAACATGCTTTTAAAATAAAGTTTGCATTTTACATGCATATTAATTTAGGATATTCATTGTTACTTATGCCCAGTAATTATGGTATTGAAAATTCACATCAGCTATCTACGTGGGATGTGTATACCGCAGTTTTGACTGCACCTATATATCTTTTGGCAACAGGAACCACATTACCCATATCAAATATCCCTGATCATTATCGGTGATCGATCTTGAGGTCCACATGTATGTTGAAATTTGTGGACCTCGATGATGAATTTAATAGGTCATATTTTAGTTCATGATACCCATGTCAATTCAATAGCAATACTTAGCAGATATGTTATCCCGTTGATGGAAAGAATGTAAATTTCTCAATTAGTGTATAAGCAGTCTAATATAATAAAATAATTAATTATTTAGTTTAATCGGTGAGTGGCCGCTTTTTGTTTGTTCCCGCGTTTGTTTTTAGTGTAAGAGTGCTTGATTATCACTCAACCTCACTAGACTTTTCTGATTGAGAAATTAATTGCTCATCATCATTTATTATCTCACATTATGGCGATGATTGTGTGCTCTTTAACAATATTTCTGCATCGCACTTTTGCACCTGCTTTTTTTTTTTTTTTTAAAAAAAAAGGACCCCGTTAATATCTTGTACAAGAGTTGCCATTCATCTAGATGAAGATCATGGAAACGAAAAAATGAAAAAAATACTAATGTCGTGAGAAGTCGGTGGGTTGTTGTGGTCCTCTTTTTTTTATTTTTTTTGAAAGGGATATTATCAATTTATCCCCTCAAAATAAAAATAATATCAAACCACCACTGGTTTTAAAAATATTAGCTAAAAAGGTTCGACGGTTAATTGGAACAGTAAAAAAGTTAAGAAAGTGACGGATCCGTTAATACTGAGGGTATAATCATCATTGTATTTGTTAAAACAGTTGGATGAAATTAAAAAGTTAAATAAAATAAAAAAAAACTCATTAAAAAAATTTTAAAACTAAATTAAAATAAAAAACTTCACACTTTCTCTCTCTCCCTCTCCCTCTCCCTCTCTCGCTTCTTCTTCTTCTGTCACACACACACTCTCTCTCCTTCCTCTCTTCTTCTTTTTTTGTCACTCTCTCTCTCTTCTTCTCTCTCTTCTTCTTCTATCACTATCTCTCTCTCTTCTTCCGCTTATTATTCTTTTTCTTCAATCTCTCAAACCATCATCAGATTGTGCCGCCGTTGAAGTGGTTTTGGAAAGTCGCCGCCGTCGTTGAAGCGATGCGATAGACTGTGTGTTGTTGTGTCGAGTGGTGCGACGGTGTGGAAATGGATCAGATCGTGCGGATGCTGTTTCCGACGCGGTTCGTGGAGAAGATAGTAAGGAACGGTGGGCTGTGTGCTGTCGTCGTGGAGCGGCACGGCGGTGCGGTGGTGGATCTGCAGGTGTTGTTGATTCGGCGCAGCGGTGCGGTTGTTGTGGATCTGCAGGTGTTGTTGATTCGGCGCTGCGGTGGTGGTGGATCTGCAGGTGTTGTTGATCCGGCGCTGCGGTGGTGTGGATCTGCAGGTGTTGTGGATCTGCAGGTGTTGTTGATTCGAGATGGACGGTGTGGAAATGGGTTGTGGTTTTTTTTTTTTTCATTTTCTTTGTTTTCTTCGAAACCTTCTGGGTGGATGGAGATCTAATATCCAGATTGGATCTCCACCGTCCATCTAGATAGACGGACGGTGGAGATCCAATCTGGATATTAGATCTCCATTTCAAAAAAAAAAAATCTATGTTTTTAGTTTTTTTTTTTTAATTATTCACCAAATTAATTTTTTTAAAAAAAAGTGAAGATATGATCTCCACCATTCATCTACCTTGATGAACGGTGGAGATCACTACTGGCATTTATATCTCTTTTTTTTTTTTTCAAAATTTAATTGTTTTAATTATTAATTAATTTTAAATTTTAAATTATTATATTTATTTGATATAGTTATTATTCATTTTTATTTTTTATTTTTTTGTAATTTTTGTAATTTTTATCATGTTTAATTTTTTTATATTTATATTTATTTTATTTTTTAATATAGTAAGGGTATTTTGGTATTTTACTATTTTTATTACAAAACCACTAAAAACCTGGATGAAAACCGCTTTTGGGAGACGGTAGGGGGTTTTTTTGGCTAATATTTTCAAAAAGTGCGGTGAATTGATATTATTTTCGTTTTCAGGGGTTTTTTTTGGATTTTTCCCTTTTTGAAACAGATTGTTATGGTCCTTTGAACAGTCAAGTTTAAGTAGCAAAAAATTCGTGCATCCAAATATTCGAAGAAATTAAAAGATTACTTTATCCGAGACATTATTTGGTATGATCTATGCATTTACTTGCAATGGCTCAGAAAAAAATAAGAGTTGTGGTGGGTCATGGGTGGTCCTTTTCCTGTGAAAAATGAGGGCATTTCAGAAATTTGTTCTGATTCTTGTGTGTTTGCAAAGCGTTTCTCAAACACGGATGGGATGAGGGGGACGATTGAGTTGGTGGTGTATCTAGATCAACTGATATAACTGGCATAATTAAGGTGAAAGTGGTTGCGTTGCTTGTGATATATATATGTGTGTGTGTGTGTTTATGTGAGAGATGGTCCAGATGAAGATGATAGAAGCAAAATAATGCGTGCAAGATGCACCGAATTTAAAAGCAAATTGGAATCTCTGGTAGGTCCAGTAAAGTAAGCTTTTCGAATCTAATATTGTCAATATATATGTACCTTTCACGTACGTCATTGTAATAATGTTGTTGCTATGTTGCTTTCATTCATTTTGCCCTCTAACATACATTGTTTGCTACGATAATAATGAATTCATTTATTATGGCAAAATAAATAAATAAATAAATAATGGATTCCTTTAATAGAGCCCACATCCTTGATTCATTCGTTGGATCCTTTAGGTTCAATGGACAGGATCTCCTATCAAGACTCAAAGGAAAAAACATTATGTTCGTAGGAGACTCACTCAGTCTGAACCAGTGGCAATCACTCACATGCATGCTTCATAAAAGTGTTCCACATGCTAAGTTTATATTAGAGAGAAATGGTGGGCTCTCCACCTTCACATTCCCGGTGAGATATTTCTAGTACCCCTCAATATGCCTCCATTAGTTTGCATGTCACGCAAAATAATTAATGTGATTAATTATTTCAATTATTTTTTAAACATGTGATTGCATTTACTTATATATATATATATATATATATATATATAGTCGTTCTTATTGCGTAGATCTAACAAGATGTCTCTTATAAATCCATGCTTGAACTTGTTCTTATTGCATATATAATTCTAGAATAATAATAAGAGATGGTTAATATAACTGGAGTATGCATTCATCATTCACAAACTTCGCACTACCAATTATAAGTATAATTAAATATATAGTATTATAAACAAATTCTATCATTTCAAGTTAGTTTCATCTCGGTCAAACCAGTTACTTATAACTTCATTCATTTTTACATGATTGATTTTGCAGACATTCAATGCCAAAGTGATGTTCTCTCGCAATGCCTTTCTTGTTGGTATTGTAAACACAAGCAGTGGGCGAGTTCTTAAACTTGACTCCATTGAGAGTGGGACATTGTGGAAGAATACTGATGTGTTGATCTTCAACACATGGCACTGGTGGCTCCACACTGGAAGGAAGCAACCGTACGTACCAACACCTTTTATTATATGTATAATTAATAAAGAATGGTACATTATCCAAAATTTTTTAAATTTATTATTTAAATGATATGATAATCTTATATATAATTATCACATTATTAATATGTCATTATCAAATTAATATAGTAAATATAAATTTATTTTGATAAAATTTTTAACTACATTTTTAAAAAATATAATGTTATTCATAAATGATTAGTTTGGCCAAGTTTTACAGATTTTGTAGTTTAGTGATTTTTAAACTTTAAGAGCTGACTCTTTACTAGAGAACTATATATTAAAATATCAAATTTGTCAATTGGGATATATATATATATATATATTCATTTCCAAACCATCTAATTGACACTACATATTTGATTTGTAATTTTCTTGTATATGGACTGGACTAATTATAAGTAATACGTGTGGACACAGATGGGATTTGATTGACGATGGAAACGTATGGGTCCAAGACATGGACCGCCTGGTAGCGTATGAAAAAGGGTTGAAAACATGGGCTAACTGGGTTGAAACCAATGTTGATCCAACAAAAACTAAGGTCATCTTCCAAGGAGTTTCCCCAGATCATGAGAAGTAAGTACATAGAGATATTAAATTGATTCACAATCTTTGTAAACAACTACAATTGAGAGTTTATTATTATTAATATTATTATTTTGATAATGTCAGCGACCCCTTCAAATAGAGAACCGAAGATTATATATATATATATATATATAATACTGCTATTATCAGTGTCTCTTAATTTAAAAATGTTAAGATAAACCAATCAAATTTATCTATTGCATTTTCTCTCTTATTTAATTTAAATATAATAAATAAATTTAATTGGTTTATAGAGTTTTAAAGTTAGAGACACATATATGATATACATATATGTGGCTTCGAGCACAAGTTAAATTAACTTATTTCTGAATCAAAATGCTTTTATCTCACATCATTTAGTACATTGAAATTAACAGCGGAAGTGAGTGGGGCCAGCCTAATGTAGGTTGTGTGGAACAGACACAACCACTCTCAGGGTCTATTTATTCGGGGGGGCCAAATAAAGCAGAATCAGTGGTAGAGAAAGTGATAAGTGGAATATCAAAGCCGGTGTATTTGCTAAAAGTGACGACGTTATCACAGCTTAGGAAAGACGGGCATCCCTCTATTTACGGCACCGGCGGCCACAGAAATATAGATTGCAGTCACTGGGGTTTGGCCGGGGTTCCTGATGCTTGGAACCAACTCCTATATGCAGCTTTCCTTTCATCAGCAATTTGACGATGACATTTATTTGCGCGATAGGAGTAAGGTGAATGATTGAACACAAATATTGTTCACTAAATAAAATAAGAGCTAAACCTCAACCTTATTTGTTCTTATCATTCCGAAATTAATTCATAATATTTTTGTGCATTGGACTTCTCATTTGTTGACCGGTTTACAAATTATAACTCAAACTATATTTTTTACATATATATATAAATTATAAATCAAACTATATTTTACATATATATATATTTGCCCCCTACAGTAGTTATGACATGAATAATTTTGTACACTACGTGATAATTAAGTAATTAATAATAGAAATAAAAGCTTATTGGTTTACAAACTATTGATTAGAATCAAACTATTATGTGACTACATATTGAAAGTTATAAACTCACATCACATTTTAAGAGAAATAGTTGTATACTTCCTTATCCCTAAAGAGATAAAACATTCAATTCTTATCAAATTTAAAAAAAAAAAAAAAAAAAAAAGTAACAAAATTTGATTGACCTAATTTGTTAGGCGGATCAAATTAATCATCAATGGTTTAGAATACATTAAATAACAAGCATTGAATTACTCTTTAACTCTAAAGTTGTATGTATATAGTTCAGTTGACAATCGACAATGGCTTCACAAGCAATACGACCACTGATCCAAGAGGATCTTAAACTGCAAAATAGGAACGTAATTTAATCCAAGAAACATAGTTGACTAAAATTAATAAACTAGGATAAGGATAATTACTAATAAACAGTTAGTCATCGAGAGAAAATCTACACTGTTTTATTAGGAGTAAAATACCTCAAAATCACTATAAATATAGAGAGGATGGATTATTGTTGTAACTTGTAAGACAGTAGAAAAATTGAGAACCTGCTCTAGCCATTTTTATACACATTAAGGTACATTTTAAGTTTTCCTAGAAAAATATTTCTCCCCTTGCTATTTCTCTATTGCTATATTATTTCTTAATTTCTATATATATATATATATATATATATTCTCTTATACTTATTGTCAAATTTCTGGATCAACCCCTGTTTAATATCTCTGCAAATGCATAAATTTGATCAGCCCTATTTAATATCTATTCCATTCTGGCTATTGATTTTTTTTTTCTTTTATTTGATAGCCTGATTAATATTTTGAAATTTATGTATTATGATTATACTTGCTACCTCAAGTGTAGGTTTATTTTTATCTTTAAATTTTTAATAAATTAAAAAAAGAAAAAATAAAAATGAAAGTTTAGGTGTTTAAAAATTTGGGTGGGGAATACATGACAAATAATTAAAAGAACCGCTTGTGGAATCGCATGATTAATGGCCGGCCAGGAAATAAATATTTATATAGAACATACCGTTAACAACATATAATACATATATAATTTTTATCATTTAATGAAAAATTTGGAAGTTTTTCTTGTAATATTTTTTTTTTTAAGAACCAACAGTGGCATGGGAGGAAGGTGTTATATATATATATGTAGAGAGAGAGAGAGAGAGAGAGAGAGAGAGATTCTTAAAACTTGATTTTTATATAAACCTCAAGTACACAATCAATCCCTCTCTCATTGTAAAAGACAGAATAATGCTTTATAGAAGAGGTCCATGATCTCAAACACCACACAATCAATATCCAACCCTTTGTCTTAGTATACACGTTATCTATTAAAACACAAAATCTCTCTTAGAATTTGATTTCTATATATATAATACCAATCTTTTCTTTAATTTCTTCTTAAGATCAATATCTCCTGCAAGTCGATCGCAAGTGTCTATGGGTGCATTGGCTATTGTAACTCCAATATTGGTTTTGTTTCTTTTTCTTCACCAAGTTGATGGCGAAACAAGTGGATGTGATATTTTTCAAGGAAATTGGGTTTATGATCCTTCTTACCCCCTCTACAATGCAAAAAACTGTCCTTTCATCGAGAAAGAATTCGATTGCCAAAAGAACGGTCGTCCGGATAATCTCTATCTAAAATTCAGATGGAAGCCCGCTTCCTGCAACCTCCCAAGGTACGTCTTCTTCTTCAATCCAATGTTGTTAGCTAGGCTTCCGAATCCATTTTTTGAAATTTAAAATAAATTCAAATTTGACATAATTCACCATCCGCCTTAAACATTTGATTAATATCATGTTTAGCTAAATTTCGATGTTAAGGAGGAAAAATCACAGAAGAAATTCCAAAGATTTTACCATTCACGATACGATATAGCAATTTGATTTCTATTCGTAATCAAACATGCATGATCATAGTACCGTGCATGGTTTATGGTTGAGACACATGGCAATTTTTTATTTATATATTTTATTTGACAGATAGGCTAGCTTTTATTTAAATAGCCTTTGAATCTCGATTACGTGCTTCAGTACAACAACTTGTAGCATGTAGATATTACATTGGTCAACTGATCTGATCAAGGAAGATGACCGATGCATAAGTCCACTGATCCGGTCAAGGAAGATAAACAGTTCCATCATTCCATTGACTTCTCCAAAAGTAATTAGTAGACAAAATTAGAACATAAAAACCTTTTAACATCTAACTTTTGGTTTTTTATTGGTATATATTGTATTGATAAATATTTTCCTAAGGGGACGTGTGCTATGGGCCTATGGCGCGTGTACCATGCAAAAGTGACTATGCACCGCGAAACACAAAAACAGAACCACAAATTAGCGGAACTAATTATCTCTATGCATCACATTCTACCACTCTTCATGTTTGCATATAGGACAGATGACAACCACTTAAAATTGCACACCAAGGCCCCGTTTGTTTGATGGGATTGGATTAAATTTTATCCAATCTCACGTTTGGTGCAGACAAATGAGGCTAGAGAAAATTATCCCACCATAATTTTATCCCACTACAGTAAGATAAATCCATCCTATTGAAATGGTGGGTTAACTTTCTCCCACCGGACCTCTCATCTTTCATCGACCTCGACGAGTCCTTTGACGATATCACGCCGTCACATTAACGTCCAATTTAACAATGACAACGATGATCGCGTCGTAGACAAGTTCGACGAGATCGTGCTGGAAACGGTGCTGCAAACGGCGCTGCAAGTAGCTCTGCAAACGACGTCGCTCAACATCGATGTCAGAGACAAGCGAAGATGACGGTGGAGAGTGAGAGGTATGACTTCGCGACGGAGGTGAGAAACGATGGAGGGATGAGAGAGTGAGATTCGATGCAGAACGGCGTGCAGCAGAGGTGAGAAGCGATGGAAGGATGATGGAGGGGGGGCTCGATGCGGAGGACAGAGGGAGGAGAGAGATGGTGGTCGATGGTTTTGTGATTTTGTAGCTTTGAGAAGCATCTGGAAATGGTGGAAAATAACTTAAATTAATACAGATTTTGCAAAATTTCTAAAAAACACCCTGAAAAATTTCTTTAAAATTCAAGTTTATACCCACTATTTTTAATCATATTCTATTTTCACCAAACATGGGATAACATCTAATCTAATCTCATTTCATCCAATTCTATCCCGCGTACCAAACAAGGCCCAAAAGTATGGGAGTTTACTTCAATTTTTGGGTCTTAAAAGCAAGAGAATGACTTGTGTAATGCTACCAAATTTTGCCTTAAATGCTACATTTGTCTTCTTCGATCCCTATTTGATTCGTATGGATTGTTTAACTACGTTGCAGGTTCAATGGTAGAGATTTCATAAAGAGATATAAAGGAAAGCGCATCATGTTTGTAGGGGACTCGCTTAGTTTGAATCAGTGGCAGTCACTTACATGCATGCTTCATTTTGCAGAACCCAATGCTAAATACACCTTAAGCAGAGATACAAAAGGCCTCTCCACCTTTACCTTCCCCGTAAGATTATAATTTTCTATGACTTATTTGTGGAATATAAAAGGCTATATTTGCAGCTAAATTTTAAGATCTAAACCCTGCAATTTATACAAATATTTGCATTTGATTAAATTGAAATTTATTATATTCAAAGCTTGATTGTATAAATTTATTAGAAATGTATTATGATAAAAACGGAGTTGAACATATTTTCATGATCAAGTTCAATGTTCTATGGACTTATATTACACATAAATTGATCCATATAGTTGCATCTGGTTTGAATGTAAACATGGATCATTAATAGTTGCCAGTATTATTAGTTCACATTCTAATTATTAAAATGATTCCTAACATATATTTACATGTGAATGTACATGGATGTCGATAGATGTCAACTCTGCAATTATGTAAAACATTGGTTTGCAAATGGCCTGTTCAAACAAATGTAAAAAGTAGTTTTTTTTTTTTTTTTTCCTGGAATTAACCAAAAAGTCAAGATTGATGGTTGTTTTATAAATTTGCAGGCATACAATGTTTCAATTATGTATTCACGAAATGCATTCCTAGTCGACATAGTCGGTAATCAGAAAGTTGGACGAGTTCTTAAACTGGATTCAATAAAGAGTGGAGAAATATTGTGGAAGGGAGTTGACACATTGATCTTCAACACATGGCATTGGTGGCTCCATACAGGAAGGAAACAACCGTAAGATCATCCATTCATCCATCTTTTTAAGTTAACAATTACATGCAGAAGTACTTAACATTAATACATTTGGGTGCTAGCAGTTGGGATATGATTCAGGACGAGAAAAATACATACAAAGACATGGATCGCATGGTTGCATATAGTAAGGCATGGAAAACATGGGCCAATTGGGTCAACTCCAATGTAGATTCTTCTAAAACCAAAATCTTCGTGCAGGGCATTTCTCCTGATCATGATATGAAGTAAGTAATCGATACATTAAATTGCTAATTATATATATGATGACAAAATGAACTTACATGCTCTACGAGTGATTATGATCGCTCACGCGAGACCTATTTTGTTATGTATGTGTAGCTCAACTCAATGGGGAGATCGAACGGCAAAGACTTGTAAAGGAGAAAAGTTACCATTGTTTGGAGATAAGTATCCAGGTGGTCCACATCCAGCCCAAGTCATTCTAGAAAAAGTTTTAAAGCCGGTATCCAAGAAAATTTATTTGCTTGATGTAACAATCCTATCGCAACTTCGAAAAGATGGTCATCCTTCCGCCTACGGCTTTGGAGGTCGCCATGGCACTGATTGTACTCATTGGTGTCTTCCTGGAGTTCCTGATACCTGGAATCAACTATTATATGCTTCTCTCATTCAGCCCCAACGTTGATACCATGTTTTATGTTAGTATTATCATCATCGTATCATGTACCAATTAATGTTTTTTTTTTTTTCTTTTTCTAATAGGGATCCAATTGATTTTGTTAATAACCTTCTAGTATAGGTTTTTTTTTTTTTTTGGGGGGGGGGGGCGCGGGGGGGGTGCGCCGGGGCGGGGGAGAGGGGAGGGTGGGCGGCGTGGGGGCGCGGGGGCGGGGAAGAGTGGGGGATATTGGCATAGGCAGTTGGTTTATGGATGTTCTATGGACTACTACATAGGTTAAGAGCTGAAGGCATATGTGTTTCCCTTGAAGACATGATCTCTTAGTCCAACCTGGCTAAATGAATTATAAATCGATTGGGCCAAGTGGGCCTCATATAAAGCCCCAAACTCAGCAATGTCTCCTCGCTTGATCTCTAATTCCTCTACCCTAGCTGTGAGCCTCAACCTCTCATTTACGACTTATAAATGGAATGAAAGTTGAAATTGAAAATTGAAAATCAGTTACATTCTCATTTTCCATATATACTCATTGTCTAATTAATTTGGTCACGTTATGTATTCTTGGGGATAATGTTAGTCAATATTCGGCAATCAGAACTAGGACTGTCCCTTCTGACAACTACTCTCTATCTCACACATAAATGGCAGCCCACGCCTTGCAACTTTACCATTCTTTTGCACATGGTTTTGTGCATCAAATTTTATTCTTATTTCAGAAATATTATATTAACTAATAACGTGGTTTGATATAAATAATACATCTTAATATATATTTGAGACTTATGCAGGTTTGATGGTGTTATAAGTTTAAGCAGTAGAAATCACTCACTTGGATGTTTATAATTATAAAGCTAATCCTCATTCTAATATTACACTCTTGATATAAGACCCCAAATATTTCTATATATATTAACATTCGTGAGGCAGAGTGTGTCCTGCTGCCCTGCTCATTGCTTTCTTTTCTCTAATTTGCTTCTTTATTTTTGGTGCGTAGAAAATGAGAACCCTAAAGCCTATTTATAGATCTTAAGTTGAGCAATTGTGTGTCATTATGGAGACACAATTTTTTTGAAGAGACATCATAACTTCTCTTGAAGATACAACTTTCCTAAAAAGATGTGATATCTTTTAGAAATATAACTCTCTTATAGAGATATGACTTCTTTTGAAGACACAACTATTCTGGAGAAACATAACTTCTCCTAAAGAATCATCATGTTTCAATGTGTGAGGGTGTATCATGTTTGTAATATGCCTTCTTATAGTGAATCCTCTGCTTGTGGCAATATCATTTTATTTAATCATATACCTTCATTCTCGCATTTGGAACGCATGTACTTTTTAATGATACAGTGAAGAAAGAAGAAGAAGAGCCTTAGAATTACTCGGGTTTATTCACAAGACCTTGGAGGGATATGACATTTTGACATTTAACTCATTGCACTGGTGGCTTCACTCAATAAGGAATTAAACAGTCGTCCTTAACTCGTGTTCACATTTTCTAAATTGGCTGCTGCATAAAAATAAAATATAAAAAAAAAAAAAAAAAAAAAAAAAAAAAAAAAAAACTCATTGCAGTGTTGTCTTCACTTAGTCAGGAATTAAACAGTCGTACTTACCCCTTGTTCACATTTTCTAAATTGGCTGCTGCACCATTACACGTTCTTCATTTAATTAGTTCACATTAATTAGCAATCAATCTATATATTATATATAAGAAGACAATAAAATTATTTTTATATTTCTTAACGAGGAGATGATGGATGGGACTTTGTTCAAAGATATACTGTAACCTCCACATACATACGTAAGAACATGAAGCCACAAGTTGCTTATGGGGATTCTCTCAAAAAAAAAAAAAAGTTGCTTATGGGGAAGGGGAAGCTTTTAAAACATGGGCTCAACTAATAACTAATGTCTCCTTCCTAAAAATAACTAATGTCTTCTTCCAAGGCATTTCCTCAACTCATATAATGAATTTGTTCACATTTTTCAGATATACTCATCTATGGCTTTCTACCCACCTCTATATGCCCATGCACATGAAGCGGTAGATTGTTCATTGGAAAAAAGAAGTTATATGTTACAAGTTAGCATTTATGTATATGTAGAGAGTAGTATAAAGGTCATCAATTGGCCGGGTGAGTTATTACTGCAACTCTATGGGGACCATGAGGGGTAAAATCATAGTGGATAGCTCCAGAGGATACCACAAAAATGAGCACCATATATTCCTAGGGCCTCCATTCAGCAGAAAAGACAGGAGAGAAAGTATTGCATGGTAAATTATTTGCTGAATATAACAAAACTATCCCAATCCAGAAAATACTAGGGCAGTGAAAGTCACAGAAACATCTATACGTTTCCATCTCTGATACTTGAAGTCAACTCTTTTACGCTCAACTTATACGGAATTAATATCATATCAATCATCGATCGATTAAAGGGAAAAAATGTAAATATAAGTATATAACCAGCTAAAGACTAGCCACTACCAACAGCTATCTCCAAATGCTTCTAAAACATAGATATGGTGGGTTATAATTTTATTTACAAGGTTAACTGCGTGTTTTAGCAGCCAAATGCAGAGATTTGCACTCGTGATACTCCTTATTAAGCAATGCATGCACTCAAAACACACCTGCAAAGTCAATGCCAACTATATATATAAATCCATTGATATATCATTAATATGTACGTAGATGGCATCGTCTACAGCCAAATTCATATTGAAGATTGAAGATTCTTAAAAAACGCGTCGTGTGAGTCCCACCGCCCGCTTCACACTTTACCTCTTCGTTATTATAATTACACTCTCTGCAACAGTAGTGATCCATTGTCCATAATTGTTCCTTGTGGACTTGTTTTTTCTGTCAGTCCAAACACAACAAATATTGGGTAAGTGTCTTTCGCAATCCATGCCCTGCTCTTAAAAACGCGTACGCTTTATAATTGTATTCCAGCTATCTAGCTCACCCAAGGCGGCCTGTCTGGTCTTTCTTTAAAGAGCAGTACTTGTTGTGACTAATGCCTCCGTTGACTTTGAAGTCAATCTCATAGTTCACATTTACTTTAATTATTGTTCATGTCCATTAGATTTTAGTATAATCACGACTCTTTTATCTTTACATTTATATTCAATATAATCATGAAAGCCACTCTGCTAGGGCTTTTCAATTATTATATATCACCAAAGTCAGTAGCTCTTAGCTCACTCAGTGAATTGCCAACTAGGCTAAATATTCCAATTCTAGATTTCATAGTCAAATTGGTGTTGATGGGACAATTTAATGCATAAAACAATGAAGCTCTCTTTTGAAAAATGAGTAAATTGCACAAACTCCCTTAATTTTGGTAAAATTACACAAAAAGGATGATGTTTAGGTAATCCGTACTTTCACTACCTGAGATTCCAAAACTTAGCACAAATTTCTCCTACCATTAGAGAGCTGTTAATTTAGATAAAAAGTCAAATCAATTTGAAAAAAAGTATCAAAATGCCCCTAAATAAATTATTATTTTATTTTTTAAAATAATTAAAATAAATTTAATTATAAAATTTTATTAAAATATAAAAATAATTTTTTTAAAAATAAAAAATAGTCAATTCCTCAATCTTATATCTTCTTAATCCTTATCTCCCTTCCTCTCCATTTCATTATCATCTAAATCATCCATCAACTTCATCGTCTCCATTTTTCAAAAAAAAAACTAAAAAGAAAAAAATTTCATCATCTCCATCATCTTCTTCATCCATCGTCTCCCTTTTTCATCATAAATGAACCAGTGCACATAAATTTATTATCATTTATCATCGAACATCAATACATCGATTTAAAAAACTCAACATCAATTTAATTAAAAACCCAAATAAAAAATCCAACATCAAATCAATTTTTTTTTTTAAAAGAAATCCAACACCATCTCTTCAAGACTTAGGTTATTGCAGACATCAACCCAACATCAATTTAATTAAAAACCCAGATAAAAAATCTAACATCAATTCAATTAAAAAAAAAAATCCCAACATCAACTCAAAATCTCTCTAAGACCCAGATTATTACAGACATCAACCCAATATCAATTTAATTAAAAATTAAAATAAAATTTTCTTCAACAAACCAAAATAATTGCACCAAAGAAAACAATTCCAGCAAAGATTTTATTTTAAAATTAAAATAAATACTAAAAATTAAAAAAAAAATTTGGAATGAAGACAAGTGATCTTCATGGGAGACCGACTAGGTCTCCATCATTGGATACCCAGATGGTAGCTAATGGAGACCACTAGTCTTCACGCATGGAGACCAGCTGATGGAGACCTGATGGTTTCCAATAGAGACCATGAACCCAAATTGTCAATAAAAAAAAAAAAAAAACTTTGTGTTAGTAGAGATGATGGGAGTGAAGAAGAGAGAGATAAAGATAGAGAGAGAGAGAACTGAGTGATGGATGGTGAGACTAAACGGCATCGACCATGGGAGTTGTGGGGTGGGGTGGAAAAGAAGAGAGAGAACTAGGTGGTGGAGAGGAGAAAAAGAAACTATGGCGGCTTCAAGTTTGCACAACTACGTCGGTAGTTTTTTATATTTTTTTAATTTTTAATGAAATTTAAAAATATATATTATTATTTTGTTAATTAAAAAATATATTTTTAATTAAAATATTTGTAAGTTATGTATTGATCATTTTATCCTTGATAATTTTGACATAATGGAGATTAATTAATAATTGACTAAAAGTAAGAGATGTATATACTAAGTTTTTGGATTTGAAGGTAGTGAGAGTGTGAGTTATTTAAATATTATCATTTTTATGTAAGTTTAGCAAACCTCAGCGCGTTTGTGCAATTTGCCCATTTAAAACTTTTGCCCACAGTCAAGGGTCCTCCACATTTTTAACGCGCTTGTGCTAAGACACATCATTTTATTATAAAACTTGGCACTTTGGTAACATAACATATCCGAGTGTTGTCACTCACCGCTTTCAACTGATAACACATATTGCAGGTCTCAAGTGAGACACTGAGATCCAAAGTCTAAGAGCTGAAAATGGGAGTTCATAATCATTTGGCATCTCTAAAGTTGCTTCTTCTACTAGTGCATCTCTCATTTCCCACTATATGTATTTCCTCTGCAACCTCGGGAGCAGCAGCCATCACAGCCAAGCTGAACAATGAAGAAGGTAGTAATTTAAACTTGCTCTGTATAGTTTATTATTGTTCAGCTCAGGTAGTATAATTAATTGTAGTTAATTTCTTAAACAGCGAAGGCATTGAAGGTGATAGGGAGGAAAGTGGGAAAGAAAGAGTGGGAGTTGGGAGTCGATCCATGCAGTGCCCTAGGCAATGAAAAAGTGATGGAAGAGAGGGATGGTTTTGAGAGCAGTGTACGCTGTGACTGCTATTTCAACGACAACTCCTCCTGCCACCTTGTAAGCATGTATATTTTCTTCTCTTCTCACAATCTCTCTCCGCTATACACGTGGCTTCATATTATTACTATTGAGCAATGTTCTGGTGACTTCAATATTTAATTTTGAACTAGTTATTCTCACTAATTCTGCAGATCTTTAAAAGGTCAGAATATCTCAACGACTGTCCCACCAGAATTTTCCAAGTTTCGCTACCTTCAAAACCTGTAACAAAATTCACTCGTCTATTCTTCACTGAATATTCATGTTGGAATAGTCCTTCATTCACTTGCTGTGAATGTGTTTCTGCAGGGACCTGAGCCGCAACGTCTTCACTGGCTCCATACCTCCACAATGGGCTACCATGCGTTTAGTTGTGCTGTAACCACCACACCATATAATCATTTTGTTTTTATTTTTTAAAAAATGTAATTTAACTTCAATTTATTTGTTTTGTTGCAGATCCTTCATGGGGAATCGGTTGTCTGGACCATTCCCAAAAGTTCTCACCAAAATTACCACCCTCAAAAATCTGTACGTTTGTATATTTCCTTTACAATTGTTTTCATGTTGTCACTTGTGTTTGATTTCTAATTGTCTATTATAACTTATTACAAGTACAACAAATGCCAAAAATCGTCTAACATCTAAACAAAGTTTTTGGATAATCTGATCTATCCTGTCAGCCCAAATACTTGATTTGGTGCAGATAGGTCAGTTTGACATGTTTGGTTTCAATTTTTTCTATTAAGTATATGATTTCAATAGCATTTCAGAACTAACACATTCATATTATAGGAGCATTGAAGGGAACCGCTTCTCAGGACACATTCCTCCGGAAATTGGAAAGTTGATCAATTTACAGAGACTGTAATTCAAGCTCTTCTGTAAATCAGTTAATGAATTTGAGCTGTCCCAATTACTGGATCAATGATATCAACTTTAACTGTTATCATCTTTCTGCAGAGTTATATCATCAAATGCTTTCGAAGGAAGATTACCAGTAGATCTTGCCAAATTGACCAACCTGATTGATGTGTAAGTGGATAATCTCGTTGTTGAACCAAAGAAATACAAAGTATACTGTGTGTTTATTTAATTTTTGGAAAGGCCGGTGACGAATCTTAGTTCCTAAGTGTTTTAAGTTGTAACATGTTATAGCAATAATTGTCATAATATTTATGTCAAATTTTATGATTTACTTTAATTTTTTGTTAGTTATTGTATGTTTATTTATATTCTAAAAGATGCTGATTTTTTTTGTAAGAAAGACGGATAAGTTTTCATCTCTTTGTTACAATTTAGGAGGATAAATGATAATAACTTCTTGGGGAAGGTACCTGAATTCATCAGTAACTGGACACAAATTCAGAAATTGTAAGCACTAAGCTGTCTATATTGTTCTTGTTTATGTTGGATTTTGAGGTTGGCTAATATTAATTTCAGTTTCTTATGGTTCTTAAAAATTCTTATACAGACATATACAGGGTTGTTCTCTTGAGGGGCCAATACCTTTAAGCATTTCTGCCTTGACTAGCTTAACTGATCTGTATGAAATGCTAACTCATCTTTTATATTGTCATCACTAATACATTGAGTTAAATAAGTGATTAATTTTCCTTTATGATCATTTTAGAAGGATTAGTGACTTAAAAGGCAAAGAGGCTGCTTTTCCACCATTGCATAGCATGAAATTGATGAAAACATTGTGAGTTAAATTCACATGATGGATATTTCTTTCTTTTCTACTTGTATACTAGAATTTTTATGCATAAATTATTTTTAAGTGCACACTTACTTAACAAATACTCTCCATATAACTATTAAACGCAGGATTCTAAGAAAATGCTTGATACATGGAGACATCCCAGATTATATCGGGCATATGACAAAACTGAAAAACCTGTAAGTTATTTTGCCAATGGTTTTGATTCCCCTCACAATAAATGGTTCCTAATGAAACTTGATACATATGATCGTTATTCTTCTATAGAAACAGTCTTGAAAATCTCCATGATTGTTGTGCTTGGCAACTAGATGGAAAAGGGAGTTGATTTATATTTTAGCCATGCCAACTAGTGTTGGTTGGATACATCAGAAAAATTGGTATTTTGTTATGCAAATTTTTAATACTTATTTATTTTTGTTTTCTTGTAGCGTTTCAAAAGTGTCTGATTTGATGAAGTAAATTTTCAATACTCATGTCTGATGAATGATAAATAATTTCACACAATATTGTGGCCACACTATTTTTCTTTCCTGGTTAAACTAAACAACGTTAAGATAAAAGGTCCCTAGAAGAAGAACTTGGAAATGATCATTTTAGAATGGTTCTACTTCTTTGTGACTTTCATATTTTTGCTCTTACATAAATTCCTGACTTTCATATTTGTGAAATTTTGACAAATTTCATCACTTATATAACAGTTTATTTACCATATTTTCAGGATATAGTGTAGAAAGTTTGTCTCTATTGTTGATTTAGTGTCAACAAAGCAGTTATCTGATCTTTCATTTCAAAACAGCATCTCCTTCTGATAATTATTTGAAGTTTAACTTGGGAATGAATCCTTAATTTTATACATGGCATATACATCCATCTGAGAATGATTTATGTTGGAATATGTTTTCTTTTACGGTGATTATATGATGGTTGAAATGAAGATAAATCTTTGTATTTCATTATCTGTGGACTGCAATGGATCTTCAATGTCTTTCTTTCAAAGTCAACAAAATAGTTGCTGCTTAGCCATCCTGTGTATTGTTGGTTTTGGAGCAGATAGCACACTCATATAATTTATTTCAGCTGCTAGAACTTGAAAAGGAAAAGATGAGCTGTGTGTACTAGACCTCAGCAACTATGAAGAAGAAAAAACACATGCACTTGCCTTTGCTAATTTGCTTATTATGTTTGAGTTACATTTCATTGTAGTTGAAATTTCTATGCATTTGGCTGTATCCATGCAGAGATCTCAGTTTCAATAACTTGACTGGTGAAATTCCTAAAACATTTATCCAACTGGCAAAAGTAGATTTCATGTGAGTCGAAGCCCTATTTGTTTTTATTTATTAATCTGCATTGACTATATGTTTGTGGAAACTAACAAAAGACTTTATAACTATGTAGGTACTTGACAAGTAACAAGCTTAATGGGCCCGTACCTAGATGGATCCTAGAAAGAAACAAAAATGCGTAAGTATGTTTCCTTAACTTCGATTTCTACGTCTCAGTTTCCATTTTCAGTTTCCAAAGATGTTGAAATCACGAAACCAATATCTAAAAGTTCTTAAAAAATTTAATTGATGTGGAAGCTCCTTGAAGCATTCAGTTGTTGGGTTTCAATGGTACAACTGGACTTAGATGAAACCAAATTCCTTATAAGTTCATGCCATGTCAAGCGACAGTAAAATTCAGTTAAAAAATGACATATTGTTATCTTTCTCTGCTGTTGTTTCCAAGTCACGGAGATGATAATTGCTGATATTAGTTTTTATTTTGGTTTACAGGGATATATCTTATAACAATTTCACTTGGGAAAGCTCAGATGCAATAGAATGTCCTCGAGGGAGTGTGTGAGTGTAACCTTAAAACATATATTCTTTCAATTCTACATTATTTATCTGTGGTTATAGTAGCGAAGCATTTTAACATGTTTTTTCAGAAACTTAGTGGAGAGCTACTCCTCATCAACTGATAAATTGTAAGATTCTTGTACCCATGTAATATACTTTATTAGGTAACAGAATTAAGTTTTTCATAGCTTGCGATTTTCATACAATGACTTTGAACTTGATTTCTTTGCCTAGAAAATATAAACTTACTGCAGCTGGTGATAATACTTCATTTTTTTTTTTTTTTTTGTTATTACAGAAGCAGAATTCATCCATGTTTAAAACAGAACTTTCCTTGTCCTGCTTCTAGAGATCAATGTAAGTCAATTTGGGATCAAAATTATGCAGTGGCCTGTATGAGGAAATAAAAATAGATAGTCATTGTATATGTGATTTTGTTGAACTAGAGTTTTACATTGAACCGATTTACTAGTTAGTTGGTAAAATTACTTCTGGGAAAGTTGTTTTCATGGCAATTTAGTGGTTGAAAATTGAGAGTGGACTGACGATAAATGGTGATGCAACAAATAAGGAAAATTTTGTTTTTACCATCGTTATTTTAAGTCGTTTAAATTTTTGTCACTGATTTAAAATTAATTTTAACTTGAGTGCTATCAAATGATACCTGTGATTTAATCTTGGATTTTGTTTATTTTCTTGCCAAATTTGTATTCAAGTCTCTTTCAAATTGTCATTACTTTAACAGATCAGTTATTCCCTGCACATTAACTGTGGGGGCAAGGAACTAAATAGTAACAACACCAAGTATGAAGCTGATGTAGAACCAAGAGGTGCTTCTATGTTTTACATGGGGCAGAACTGGGCATTCAGCAGTACTGGGAACTTCATGGACAATGATGTTGATTCAGATATCTATATTAACACCAATACTTCAACTCTTTCCAATGTGTCAGCAGTCAATTCTGAACTTTTTAGAACAGCACGCGTTTCTCCTCTCTCTCTCACTTACTATGGACTCTGCCTTATGAATGGAAATTACACTGTTAAACTCCACTTTGCAGAGATTATTTTCACAAATGACAGTACATTTTATAGCCTGGGGAAGCGTTTATTTGATGTTTACATCCAGGTAACTATATTTTAAACTGTACACAAATCTCTTTCTCTTTGATCTTCTAAATATTTATTATTTGTTTGACTATAGGGTAAGTTGGTCCTAAAAGATTTTAACATCGAAGATGAGGCTGGTGGGACTGGTATTCCTATTGCAAAGACATTTACAGCACTAGTGACCAGTCACACATTGAAGATCCACTTGTACTGGGCTGGAAGAGGGACAACAGGCATACCAGAGAGAGGAAATTATGGTCCTTTAATATCTGCTATATCCGTAGATCCAAGTAAGTTATTGCAACTTCATAGTGGATCCTTGAATACTTCTGGAATAATCACGTATCTAGTGACTCTGGTCCTGGTACCTGAGTGGATTCCAATTAATAATTATCAGTAGCTCTGTTTTGTAATGGCTACTAATCATTTCTATATTTAATAAAGCAGCATTGATGGCTTCTAATTTCATCCCTATCACTTGTTTTGACAAAAAGATTACGGTCAAACCTCATTAACTGAGACTCACTGGAGAGAGTAGATGAATTAAAATATGAGGAAGAATTTATTATCCTATAAAGTATTGCAAGCTAAGGAAAACGTTTCTAAGATCCATTTATTGTAGATATTAAAAAAAAAAAAATGCTATCCAATATGCATTAATGTTGTTCACAGTATTTAGTGACCTTAAGTTTGTGATGGAAAAGATTTCAATTTTAAAATATTATTCAAAAAGTTCTGAGTTCTCATATGTTTTATTTAGTTTACTTGCCCTTTCAATTGATGATTGGAGACAATGCTTTTTCTTGCACAGACTTTAAGCCTCCTGTAGTTAAGGGTAAAAAGAATCATGTCATGATCGTCGCTGGGATGGTGGTGATATCAGTATTATTTCTCCTCTTGGTCTTGGTCATCATGCGGATGCAAGGCTGGTTGGGAGGCAAAGTCTCTGCTGATAAAGGTAAAAAATATTCCCTTGATCTCATTTAAGATGCAATAAGTGTAGTATAAGTATAACTGACATTTCTCAGTCAAATTTCAACTCAAGCTTATCTGGTTAGACCACCATAAAATTTGCTAATAAGAATATTTATTTGGTTTAGTCAGTTTGACTATTACTATTTGTCCTCAGACATTATAATGTCACCATTTTCTAAATTATAAGCTACATATTATCTTTTCCACTATTCCTGCAACCGAGGTTTATGGAAAACTTATCAATACTTGTTCCTATGATCAAGACTTTTGTATTTACTAGTGGATCCTACATAAACTTAAGTATTAAATACCATCAAGATATGATATTATGACTATGAAACCAACAAAAAAATTAAGGATATTAAGTGGAAGATCTGAACTGGTGTCTACAGGTCATACTAAACCCAGTATGTAAACCAATGTGCAATTCTCTTACAGGTACAAGTCATGTACTTTAATTTTCCTGACAATTTTCTTGTATTCTCATTACAAATGTGTTGTCACATAACATTCTCTTAAGAAAAATAGTATTACTTTACTAGAACCATATAAAACATATCGGTGGAAGTCTGAACCCACATTTATAGCTTTATCTCAAATTTCTGCATTTCCTTCACATTTTGGTTTTTCAAATCTTTTCTCTGTTTCAAACATGAATTTAAGTAATCTTGACCAAATTATCATATTTGTTCAAAATTATGAAGGATTAACGATATAGAATTAAATACTTATATACTAATATTGCACTGCATTATTGGCAGAGCTAAGAGGTCTTGATCTGCAGACGGGAGTATTCACACTAAGACAAATTAAAGCTGCTACAAAGAATTTTGATGCAGCAAATAAAGTTGGTGAGGGTGGTTTTGGTTCAGTGTACAAGGTAATGTTATGTTTTGTTGGTGGCATATTTGCTATTCCACATTCTTTAACTTGCCGTATGCAGTAGTATAAAATTTATGACTTCCTATGACTACCCCAATTAATGAACGCTTTTAAGCCAATCAGTTATGAATCAGCCAATAATGAGTCCTGTGACTATTTTTGGCGAATGTTGGCTATCAACAGCAAGTAGCTTTTGCTTTTTCATACTTAAGAAACTACAACATTAGAGCTATGAATGTTTCAAACTCTTTAAATAGAAAGTTCTAAGAAATATAATACACATTTAGAAACATCCAGTCGAGAGAATTATGCAGAAATCTGCTATTCAGAGTGACAATTGCCTAGAATGTGTAATTTTTACATGCATTTGTGTATATAATTCATTAATTTACTATCATTGAGCCTGAAATGAATATATTCATTGGAATGCAGGGTATATTATCAGAGGGGACTGTAATAGCAGTGAAGCAGCTTTCTTCAAAATCTAGGCAAGGAAATCGTGAATTTGTAAATGAAATAGGCATGATATCTGCGTTGCAACATCCAAATCTTGTAAAGTTGTATGGATGTTGTGTTGAAGGGAATCAGTTGTTGCTGATCTATGAGTACATGGAAAATAATTCTGTATCCCGAGCTCTTTTTGGTATGCCTGGAAGTTTCAATTGTCTATGTTCCACCTTATCCATTTGCAATCCTTAACTTTTGTTAGATGCTATTAAAGTAATTAACTTTTATCCTAAAATTTTTACAGGAAAGGATGCAGCAAGCAGATTGAAACTAGATTGGCCCACAAGAAGAAAAATTTGCCTGGGCATTGCTGAAGGCTTAGCCTACCTCCATGAAGAGTCTATAATAAAAGTTGTGCATAGGGATATCAAGACTAGCAATGTCTTGCTTGATAAGGATCTCAATGCTAAAATCTCTGACTTTGGTTTGGCAAAGCTTTATGAAGATGGCACTTCTCATATCAGCACAAAGGTTGCTGGAACTATGTAAGTTATTTTATAAAAAATGATAAAGATTATTTTTCCTATAGAGATGAATTCAATTAGAACCAGCGACTGCGTTCTTATCTTGTGGAATAAACCATGCCCTGATCTGATCTGGAGTCTCCAAATTGCTAGACCTGAAAATAACTGTGACACACGTCTTGGCCACATAGTTTGAGGCTAAGCAGTAAAGATAATCAAGCATCACCTTCCTTGGAACCAACCAAGCCCTGCATTATTCTTCCACTGAACTTGGTTACTTGTATTTTTATATTTATTTCCGGTGAGTTGCATGCATGTCATGGAAAAAGAGCATTTTAAACTAAAATGTTTTATATTTGATAATTTTGTAGAGGTTATATGGCTCCTGAGTACGCAATGCGTGGTTACTTGACAAACAAAGCAGATGTATATAGTTTTGGAGTTGTTGCACTAGAGATTGTCAGTGGCAAGAGCAACACAAACTACAGGCCAAATGAGGATTTTGTTTACCTACTTGACTGGGTAATTAAGTTTCTTCCTGAAACTTCCTTTTATCCTCACTAATTGCTTTGATAATTACCAACTATATTGGCTGGTTTGTTTCAGGCCTATGTTCTCCAAGAGAGAGGAGATCTGTTAGAGATGGTCGATCCAAACATAGGTGCAGAATATTCGATGGAGGAGGCCATGGTGATGCTTAACGTGGCACTCTTGTGCACAAATGCATCCCCCACTCTGAGGCCAACAATGTCACAAGTAGTGAGCATGCTTGAAGGCCGAACTGTCGTTCAAGACCTTCTCTCAGATCCTGGGTTTTTAGCCATCAATTCAAAAGTAAAGGCTATACGAAATCACTTCTGGCAAAATCCAAGCCAAACACACAGCTTCTCAACCAATGGCCCTTGTACTGATTACTCAAATTCATATATACAATCAGAAGAGAGTGGCCTTCTTTTGAGGGCCACTTCTGTTGAAAATGATTTCATCTCATGATAAAAGTCTCTTTGTACATTCTCTCTCTATAGTTTAAGCTTTGTAAACAGCACCAAGTTGTTAATAAAACTTTTTTCATTGTATTAGATCAAGATAGTAACATTTTTAACGATTCGACGATCTTCAATAAAATGACAACTCTAATTCATCACCTATATTTATCTTGTGTTATAATTCATTATTATCCTTTATTATTTTTGTATAGAACATGTTTGTAACTCGTTTATAATGATCTATTTAACACGTTAAAGTTAAGATATTTTAACTATTAGATAACTATATTATTTATGTGAAGATTTATCAAAAAATGGAAAAGAATAAAATAGGACCAAGTGCTTGATATACCTACTACAAGCATCTAGTAGAACAATTATCTTTAAATAAATTTCAAAAAATAAGCCAACTAGAGCAAAAATAACTAAGAAATAAGTGCAGATTAGATGTTCAAGCAACCATGTCTGCCACCACATCACTATCTTAAAAAGCAAATGGCCAATTGTGACAGTATTTTTTTAGCAGTGTTCTCTAAATTCAATATGTAAGTAATAAATTTGCAGTATTATCTAATATTACTTATCCAATAACAAATGTAGTGTAAATGCATAAATGAGTTAGATACCGTGATGACCCAAGTTTCAGCGCGTGTGGAAAGTACCTAATTCTAAATACGTTAATAATAAAAGAATGCCCTCCATTTTGTTAATGGCTCTCGACATAAATGATAAATAATACCAGATTTTAAACAACTACCAACTTATTATACCAGACACTAAAGGTTGACTTTCGACCCCATAAGAATTCGATGTTTCATTGATTTTCTCAGTCTTCCTCCTCCCTTTATTTGTATTGCGCGTACTGCTAATCGTGTGCAATGAACGTTAGCCGGAATAAGTGCTTTGTAGTTGTCGCGGTGCTTGTTAGCATTTCTACACACACTACTTGTGTTGGTCAGTGAGATGCCAGTCTTATGATCGTAAGAAAAGGGTCTTGGACCTAATTCCACTATAAAAGCTAACTCATGAGTGGAGGTTTATCCTCACTTTATAAACTAATATAAATTTACTTCTTCAACCAATATGAGACTATCGAATCCTCTCTGCTCTCCCTCACGCATAGTGTGCTCACTCAACAACACCTATAAACTAATATAAATTCACTTCTTCAACCAATATGAGACTATCGAATCCTCTCTGCTCTCCCTCACGCATAGTGTGCTCACTCGACAGCACCTGTACACATGCAACTGAGATACAAATTCACTTCTTCAATCAATGTGAGACTATCTAAAAGTCTCCTTCACGCGCAGCGTGCTCACTCGGCAGCACATGCACCCATGCAACTGAGTTTGGACCCAAACCAAAACTCCAATACCGTCCAAAACTCCGATATCATATTAGAAAAGAGTCTTGAGCTTAACTTCACTACAAAAGCTAATTCATAAGTGAAGGTTTACCCTCATCTCATAAACTAATACAAATTCACTCCTTCAACCAATGTGAAACTATCTAACAATGATTACCTAATGGCAAACCTCTCTACAACATGGAACAACACCCCATCAGCTCCCCATTCTGTACGTTTCAAAGATGGTTCGATGGTGAGAGCCATCCTTCTCAGGGGCACCTTTGGACCAAAGTTTGCATGTGACTTCTTCTGCAATGGAAATTCTACCACTTATCTCTTTGCCATTTTCATTGTTCAGACCAATAGTGCTTCCATGATCATATTTGTTATACTCCTGCAAGTTATCCGGTTTGCTAACCGTGACAATCCTGTTAAACTTAATGCAACCTTAGAGCTCACTTCAGATGGGGACTTGATCTTGAGAGATGTTGATGGCACTATTGCTTGGTCAACCAACACTGCTGGCAAATCTGTTGTGGGATCAAACAGTTTGGCAGTCTTTTGATCATCCCACACGCAAAGACTCCTTGGTTCGTCCCGCTCCC
Source organism: Nephelium lappaceum (assembly GCA_021234005.1). NCBI lineage: Eukaryota > Viridiplantae > Streptophyta > Magnoliopsida > Sapindales > Sapindaceae > Nephelium > Nephelium lappaceum. The sequence continues at coordinate 88,081 of CM038004.1, forward strand.
GCTCCCATACCCACAGACTCGTTGGTTCCTAGCCAAAAGTTTAGTCGAAAGAAGAATAGCCAGATCAAAACAATATTAGCGATCGGCCTTGGATCCATCTGAAGCTTGTTTATATTAATTGGAATAGTGGTCTTTTTCTTCTGGAAGAAAATGAATACTGGGGATGATGAGGAAGATTATTTAGATCAAGTGCTAGGACTTCCCTCAAGGTTCGCTTACCAAGATTTGAAAGTCATCACAGAGTTTCTAAGAGAAGCAGCGGGAGGGAGGATTTGACTCAATTTTTGAAGGGACTCAAACTGATGGTACCAAAGTTGCTGTAAAGCGTCTTGATGGAGTAGGCCATGTTAAGAAATCCTTCTTAGCAGAGGTAGAGACAACTGGAAGCATTCACCATGTAAATTTGGTCAGCCTGACTAGGTTTTGCGCTGAGAAATCTCATAGGCTTCTTGTTTATGAGTACATGCCCAATGGATCTTTGGATAGGTGGATTTTCCACACTAATAATGATGGGCTTGTGCTCCATTGGCAGTAAAGGAAGAAGATCATCTTTGACATAGCCAAGGTACTAAACTACCTCCACGAAGAGTGCAGGCAGAAGATCATTCACTTGGACATTAAGCCCCAAAATATTCTCTTAGATGAAAACTTCAATGCTAAAGTTTCTGATTTTGGGTTGTCCAATCTGTGACCGGGACAAGAGCCGAAGTAGTGACAACCATGAGAGGAACTCCAGGCCATTTGGCTCCTGAATGGCTTAGCTCGGTAATTATAGAAAAAGTTTATATATATATATATATATAGCTTTGGAGTTGTAATTATGGAGATATTATGTGGGCGGAAAACTATTGATCGCTCTCAGCCTTAGGAAGACGTGCATTTGTTAAGGCTTTTCAAGAAGAAAGCAGAGTAGGAACATTTGGAGGATTTGATTGATAAATACAACGAGGATATGCAAATAAATGGTGAAGAAGTGAATATGACGAAGGTTGCCGCATGGTGTTTGCAAAGAGGCCTTCCATGTCAATAGTAATCAAGGTCCTGGAGGGAGTTTTGGAGATTCAACGTAACTTTGACTATAACTTCTCCAATCCACCACCATTAGCAAAAGTCTGTCACCGGCAACAGCAACTAAATGTTAGTTTCAGTACTACTCCTTTGTTGCCTTCGGTTTTGTCTGGGCCTTGGTAATAATTAGCAAGTATAAATTTACAATGTCAAGTGTTTTGTCTTTGTTTCAGGTAAATGTTAGCGATTACTAGAAACAGACTATCTTGGGAAATAAATTGATAAAATTGTTGATATAAAGTTTCAATTCCTTAACTATGATTCAGAGCAAGATACTCTCATCTTTACCTCTTAGTTTAGCTCAATTACCTATTTATACTTTATAATTAATTTCTTTCAAATCAAAGTAATAGTTCAATAAATTTCACCTAAAACTTGTTGGAATCGTTAAACAGTAGATTAAACAAAATCGTATCAGTTCAGAAACAAAATTGAGCTCCATGTTAAGGCTGCTTAATTCAGACTAACCATCAGGAGATCCAGGCTTCCAAATTTACTCACAATTGGTAACGGCGTCTCAAGCAAACCTTAGCATTCCCAAATACATAAGGTACATTGACAGCTATTGAATATCGCAGTCTGCTAACAGTGGGGGAATAAATCTGCAACCTTGTAGAGTCTGCTCAAATATATGACCCACTCTCAGCAATTTTTCCTGCACACATTAAGGATTTAATTTAATCAAAATAAGCTAAACATGACCAGCTTGATACTCCTTTGAGAATCAACTACCTCATCAAATGCTGCACCGATCATTTGGAGACCAACAGGAAGACCAGCAGCTCCCCCTTCAACAAACCCACATGGCAAAACCAATGCAGGTAGTCCTGCCAAGTTAACATTGACCTGCAACAAGTATAAAATCTCAATGTGAGAACCACAAACCCAAAGCAAGTGGTAGAGGAAGATTTGTCATATATGCTAAAGAATTATCTACATAACTTTCAAAAAGAAAAAAGAACTTCAACGTAGTTTATGATAGAAGTTAACAAAATGCCCAAGACAAGCCTTCATAAAGTGAGGATGGTTCAAATAGAATAAAGATTGAGTTTTTATGAGGAGATACCATTCAGAACCATTTACAAGGGAATTTAAGACATAGGAAGCTTGATATTGAGAAGATACTATTAGGCACACTTATATTTTTATCTGTTTTTGCCTCCGAAATGCACAAATTGGGAAATGCTTACAGTCATAATATCGCCTGCATACATTGCCAGTGGATCATTTTTCTTTTCGCCTATAAACATAATATGCAATAAGGAAATTTTAGTATGTAAGTAGTACAGAAATGTATAATAACACAAGTAGAAGATTTAATTTCCATATCAAAGAAACAAAGACCACTTCCTTACCAATCTTATAAGCTGCAGATGGAGCTGCAGGTGAAATAAGGATGTCATTTTCATCCAAAGCAGTCTTGAAGCTTTTCTGAATCAACGTCCTCACCTGTAACACTATTGCAATTATAAATTTCTTCTAGACCAGCTTAATCATTTAACAAGAGCAGGAACAACTAAAAGTAATTTTCCACACTCCATCTTAAATCTACGTTGGTAAAACAATTATACATATTGAAAGATAGAGAGAAAATCATCTAGGTCCCAAGTGCTATGATTTCCCAGGTTGCAAGAACCAAAGCTCATGAGCATTAGATTGAAAATCAGTGAAAATTTTGGTTCTACTGAATAAATATCATGGCAGTGAAACTACTCCTGGCCATCTTACGCATCTTTATCAAGTTAGGGAACATCATTGATCCTATAAATGGAAATACTAGTAGAATGATAGTGGTACCTGCTGGGCACGTTTGTAATATGCATCATAATAACCAGCTGAAAGGCCATATGTTCCCATCAAAATTCTCATTTTGACCTGCATTAAATTTGTGCAAAATTTGCTTTAAAACTCCTAAATGGTAAAAATCTGGATCAGAATTTCCCCTCTAGTAGCAATGTTAAAGTAAATAAAATATACTACAAAATTCAATAACCAATATATTGAAATACGTTCTTACAGCCACCTCAGAACATACCTCGGGGCCAAATCCTTTTGCTCGAGAATCTCCATAAAGTGCGTTTAGCTCCTCAGCAGTAACTTGGTTTCCGTACCTAAACATGGATGTAAGCAATGAGATAGGAAGTTAAAATTTATGTAAGAAATTAAATTAAACGGGAACTAAAAGTTTGAATAGAATACATTCTATTAATGGAGAGAGTGGAATCGTTATTTCTCTTCCTTGCCCACTCTTTATGGTAAATCTAAAAGAAACCTCCTGGCCTCAAAGTTATCAAGTTTGTTCAATGCCAGATCTTTCAACAAAGATTAGATGCTTAAAATGCTTGTGTTTGGACTTCAAAATTAGCAACCAAAAATTTTTCCCCTCTTTCCAGTATATATACAAAGACAAGCACATATTGTAGACATATCGATAGAGTAGCTTGATCCAAGTATATCATTCACAATCAAATGGGGGATTAACTATGAGAAATAAAGTTTGGTAAATCACCTGACACCATCATAACGTGATAGGTTGGAAGAAGACTCAGATGAAGCTAGAATATAGTAGGCAGGCAAGCCAAGGGAAAACGAAGGCAGTGATACCTGAAAATAACATAAAGAAGCAAAAATGATCAAATCGCAGGAATGCTATTCATGGACTTCAAAATACAAAAATACAGGAAGGAAAAGGCACCTCTGAAACAGTACATCCTAATTCTTCCAGATGCGAAGCAGCACCAAGAACTGCAGATTTTATTCCAACATCAACACCATCATCAAGTGTTTCACGAATGAGACCAACCCTCAGTCCCTTCAAAGGTTTTGAGTTCAAAAGTTGGGTAGAAATAAATTGAGATGTGAAATGAGGCACCTCCTGTAAAATTGATATTGGTTCAAAATTAAAACATAACACGAAGATAGAAATAATGCAGTGGCAGCAACCACATTCTAGCATCAAATTGCAGAGTAATATTATTTTAGAATTAGCTACTAAATGGTTAACAGCAGAGAGAAGAAAGACGCACTCGTTTGCTACTAGTGGCATCAAGTGTATCATGACCAGAAATGGCACTAAGAAGAATTGCAGCATCAGCAACTGATGAACCAAAGCAACCTATGACATCTAGCGATGATGCATATGCCATAAGCCCATATCTTGAGACGCGGCCATAGGTTGGCTTCAACCCAACAACACCACAAAAAGATGCAGGCTGCCTCACACTTCCACCAGTATCACTCCCCAGTGATACCACGCACTGTCTAGCACAAACTGCAGCAGCTGAGCCTCCTGAGGATCCTCCCGGCACCCGCGAAACATCCCAGGGATTGGCAGTCACCTACAACACATTGCATCACCTGAGTAAATCAATTCAATTTTAAGCATTGAAGCCATATAAAGAAAGAAAGACGCTTGACCTGAAAAGCAGAAGCTTCAGTGGTGCTGCCCATGCCAAACTCATCCATGTTGGTCTTACCAACCACAACGGCACCCAATTCCTTCAATCTCTTGACGGCGGTTGCATCGAAGGGCGGACGATACTTCTCCAAAACCCTGGAGCCAGCGGTGGAAGGCATGTCCATCGTACAAATATTATCTTTGACTCCCACAAGAACCCCAGCCAGGGGACCAATCTTGTCATTTCTCTGGATTTGGTCGTCGAGGGACTCTGCTTCTTGAAGTACTTTATCAGAGACATGGAGAAAAGACTTGAGGTGGGGCTCCGTCAGCTTGAGACGGGCCAAGTAGGAGTCGGCTAGCTGGGTGGCGCTAACCTGGCGGGAGAGGAGGGAGTGGCGGATGGAGAGGATTTGGGATTGTGGAGGTGAAGTGGAGCCAGTGATGGGCTGCGATGAACAAACAATGGGAGATTTGGAGTGCAATGAGCGGGATTTGGAGGAGAAGAAGCGAGAGAGAGAGAGTGGAGGATGGTGATGCAGTGTTGTCGATACCATTCTTTTTACCTTCACACTCTGTCAGATAGAGTCTGACCCACGTGTGGGTGGCTGCTTTAACTTTGGAATTAAAATAATCAAAACTAAGTGAGATCGGATACTGATATGCAGTACCAAAAACGGTTTCCGTTTGAAAAGAAACAACCTATATATGAGTGAAAAGATGACGCACACTCGCAAGGGTGGAGGGATTATAAACATGTAGGTGGGAAAGGTTACAACAAGTCGGGTGCCGAACCTGGGACTCCTTAGAGTACTCAGGCCGTGCGCTGCTACTGTAGCAAAAACCTTTTGACTTAACTTTGGAATTGGGATGCCCAATGTTATTATTATTCTCATAAAATTAATTTCTAAATCCATCATTTCTGCTTTATGTAACTATAATATTAAAATTAATATTTGCTACAATTCACATTTAATTCAATTCAAATCTTATTTGAAATCCATTTTTAATATCTTTTAAAAGTATAACCACTTAATCCGAATAATTGCCAAACTGATCAAAAACTCTCAATAGTCAAACCAAAATCCTCAGTTTTCCCTTATTTAAAACTTAGCTACTTAAAAAGTGACAATTTCAATGATATCTTTTATCAGACCTAATCGAACATAACTTCTGCTTTCTTCAAACACAGACACGCTTGATTAAGTTAAATAAACAAGCATGCATGGATTCTGGTGTTCTTCCAATGTTTCTTTTCAAAGAAATGAACAGTCTCATTTCTCGACTCTGAGCTAATTGGATTGTATAACAAACCCGAAAAACAAACTATCAAAATAATAATAATTTTTTCCACCTATCGAATTATATGGTGCTGAAGTTCAAACTTGGGTAACTTGCCTGTCAAGGTAATAGGCAAAAAGTCTATTACGAGCACTATAGCATACACTTGCAAACAAATAAGATGTAAAACCAATGAGACTTCTTGTACGATTCGAACAGTAAATATATCACCAATTGTTCACAACCAAATTAGTGTACAAATCCATCACAACATCATATATTACTAGCATATTTTCTATATATTATGAGGATTGTATAACTTTTTAACGATCAGGGTTTACAGATAATCCAAAAGATCCTCTTGGTTCTGCACATCCCATATGACGACTTTCCCATCCAATCCTGTCATGTCATGGTTTAAGGATTAGTACAACCACAAAATTGAAAAACAAAATGCGGAGGATTAAGCTATAATTATATATTTTCACTAACCCGAAGTGCTGAATCGAGTTGTTCTTGATATACTTCCCTGTCTAAGAGGCACAATGCAACTACATATACCAAAAACACAAAATTTTAGTCCGGGTGGTCAACCCCATTCCACTTACATTTTCCTTATTCAGCATAATAAGCCTTGTTAACAAGCAATATTTGTATTTAGGGAGAGCCACTCATGAGAAAACAAGGAATTTTTTAGGCATGAATGCCTGCATACCAGCTCTAATGGCAAGCAAAAAGAAGTAGTTAAGTACTTACTTTATGCAGTTCTCATGAACGCCTCCACTTGTTCTCGACGTTTCAACACCATCGTTGCTCGCACCATACTTCGATTGGCCATATAATTTTCCAAAAGCTCCAGAGAACTAGAACAAGAGAGAGGGAAATGGGAAAAGAAAACCACCTAAAGTTAAAAATGGTGCTCCCGTTTAAGCCTGAAATATTCCTTAAATGTAAAAATGAAACATGCAATGTATAAACAATACACATTAAGTTCATATTTGCTAAGACAAAGTTGGTACCATTTTACACATTTATTTTGATAAAACACTCTCAAATACATGAAAAGTAAAATCTTCTCAAGTTAAAATGAAAATGGCAGATACTTTATCATGTCCATACCTGTGATCCATACTTTGAACCAGACGATGATGTTTTCCTTTCACCAAGGAATTTAACGAATCTCCTGAGAGAAATGGGGGAAAACAAAAAACATAAAGGTTAATTTAATATCATCCTAAAAATAAGAACATGCCAATCAAAAGCATCACCAACTTTGTAAATACACTAAGGTTTCAGGAGATTATAAGGCATGAAGCCCATATCCTATTATGTGGGTCCTTCTAAATATCTAAAATGACCAAGGCCCCAAAACATAACACTCAATGAACAAAATTCAGACATATTGCTAATTTCAATACAAGTGGATGAATTTTTAACCAAAATAAAATTCGGAATTGGATGTACCATATTCCTGTTTCATCAGCTGCAAAAACCATCGGGTTGCAATCAAACCCCACACCTATTACCATTTTCTCAGATACAAATAAGACCTAGAAATATGCCACAAGACAGTATAAAGTTAGTAAACAATATGTCAAGAAAATTAAGGATTCTCAAGAAGCTAGCAGAGTGGATGCTGACCCACATCACGAAGAGGCAAATCGCGGAATGCAACATTTTGTGCTAGAGGAGAAGGACCAACATCATCGACAAAGTAAATCATAGAATTATGACCTGCACAATACCATAAATGCCAGATACATGAGGAAATGAACCATCTCAGGAAGCACTAACCTTCTAATTAGAAATGACCAATCAATTCTTCTGCTATTGGAGTAAACAATTGACTGAAAGTAAGTTAAAATAGTATTTTCAGGATATGGCAACCATTTCATAATCAAAGGGAGATCTGAAACATGTTAATACCAACTCAAATCACCTATATGAGGAAGCCACAAAAGACACAGTCAATTGTCAATAAAACTAACCAATATGTAACATGTGCTTCTGACTCAAAGATGCCAAGGCTTAAATTTAAGTTTTGTAAGTAACAAGCAGTGAAGAGACATTTCTGACCTACATAAGCTAAGGTATTGCCACTGGGTGACCACTTCACACCAAATGCCCAGGAAAATGAGAGATCAAGCTGAACAATTTGCTGTTTCAATAAAAAGGATATCCATTAAGCCACACTGCTTTGGCAGGATATTAAATTAAATGCAAACTAATCCTAAGACATGTTTCAATACAATTAATCAACAAGAAAAATGTTATTTCTACAAGAGGAAAGGGACAAATATTAGACCTCTCCGAATTTTGAATCTGAAGTCATGCCCGTTTTTGATTCCCTGTATCAAGGGATAAGCCCATACTAATATTTTGATTACATAATAAGGAAATGGAAGGGAGAGAGAAAAGGATAGAGAAATAATGTTCCTTAACTTTATTGAACATACCTTGTATCAACACCTTTGATAAAGGTGGAAAACACTCGGCATTTTCCATCTGTAGATGTTGTTGCAAGAAGAATCTAAAACCATCACAACAAAAAAGATACATTAATCATCCAACAACCAACAAAACCATTATTGGATAACTTATTAAGTTCGAAGTAATGTAGGTAAAAAAAAAAAAAGAAAATTCCAAAAAGTTATCTAAGGAAAAAATGGTGATCGTATATTAACTGTTTTAATGATCATGAGCAAATATCAATCTAATTTGTGACCACTTCCCTGGAGCTGCAGGTAGAGGGTGTCACAACCTCAATTTGACCCTTTTTCACCAAGAATTAAAGGATAAATGATATATGATTAATTTACAGGATTCTTCACATCCAGGCAAGAATTACTGAGACCTTGATAGATGCCCACCTCTGTGTAGGAAGCATGCATTTATGCTTAAGATTTCATATCTTTACTCACAACACATAGCACACTTAATTCAATAAACAAAGAGATCAGAATCAGTAACTGCATGGGTACCCAAACAACTCATCTTCAGCATCAGTTCATCATCAAATTGACAACCATCAATGTTGAGAGTAGGATCCGGTGGCTTGCATCACATCCTACCGTCATGTCAAAAATGTTTTCAAGAATTCTCTTCTTAATAACACTCCTAAAACCACCAGTTTAAAAGATAGATCTTACCTTTGATAACATCTGTTTCAATTCACTTAGTACCATATAAACCATGGCTTTCATCAACAAATCTAGACACATAGGCAACTACTTCTTGAAATGCTCAAAAAATATGTGCATAAACACTAAATAGATGAAGTAGGATATACCCACATTATTAGGATGCCAAGCAACGCTCGTCACAGAGGAATCATGTTTCTTCCTAATAAGTTTACTGACCCACCTGGAGAAAGACATGTCAAGCAAGAATATGTCATCAATATTAACAAATAGAAAAAATTATATAAATTAGATTAAGATAATTTTAATTACTAAAAACATCAGTCATTTCTAAGACAAAGTCTTGCCGCCATGTACAGCAGAACTCAAGCAGTGTATAGACATAATTAACCAATTACCAGGATATAAATAAAAAAGGAAGCTGAACATTAATAAATTTTACCAGTTATTCTCTTGCTCATAGTAACATATACAAACAGTTTTGGCACCACTCCCAACAGCAAACTTGTTTTCTGAAAAATAATGTGATAAATAACTCATTGTGATCAATCATAAATGTAAAATGCAAGCAAGAATAATAAATTCTAGGTGTATATATGCAAGCAGTTTATAATTAGGTAAACAAAGTACAGGGAGTACTAAAGACAGTGTTTCAAGTGTGCTCTCTAGGCATCAACTCACAACCAGTTTCGGCACAAGTGTGTAAGTGCAAATACGAGGATATTGCTATCTAACCCCCCAAAAAAGTTAGGACATGAGAATATTGCTAGATTGTTGAAAAAATTTTCTCATGAACCAAAACAAACAAGTACTCATTTCATTGCCAGTTATTACGTTTTTAATTTTGGTTTCAGTAGAAATTGATAAAGTTAATTGATGTTGACTCTAAATACTTTGGTCATAATTTACATGATAAAATCGATAATATATTTTCTCAGCTCAAGAACAAAAAGAAAAAAAAATTATAGACACAGTGTAAGCATGAAGATTTTCAACAAGTCCATAGTTCAAGATTGCATCCAAATGTTGTCATACTAATTGGCGAAAGTGATAAGCAATGAGGACACTGAAAAGCCTAAGCTCATCAAATTACACAACCTATATTCAACCAACCGGCATCCATAAGATTTATTCACATGTTTGGTTGCCAGTTTTTTTATTGAGTTACTCCAGGTTCCTGAATAATTTAAAGCAATCAAGCAACATTTGAGTATTTGATGAGAGAATACAGTGGTGCAAGAACGGTGATACGTAGTAACATATTGAACTGATAGACCTCCTTTTTCTTAAGGGAGTCATGGGAGACAGGGAGAGTGGCCAGATCACTAAATACGAAATGATTGGTATCACTTGGATGGTAAACCAGTTGAAAAAGATAAATGAATGAAAGAATAAGAATACTTAAATGCAGAAGGGGAGTTTGAGAACCTTTGGGACTCCACTGAGCACAAAGCGCAGCACGATTTAGCCTAAGGATAACAAGGGTGGGTACCCATTCTAAACCTTCCTGGTTCCAGACGTACCTTAAGTCAAAACCATAAGTTGAGTCAGCAGAATAAAAAACAATAACTGAAGATCATCCCAAACTAGTGCTAAGAGTTCTTCGCCTACATAAGACAAACGAAATAAGTACTTACGAATTGCGATCATGAGATACAGTCACAATTCTGTTAGACCCTGCACTCCAGTCTATCCCAGAAATGATTTGGTCATGCTGTCCCAGAAAAGAAAATTGCTAAGATATACCTAAAATACTGGTTGATCAAACATAGTCATTGTATATACCTAAAAACATAAAAGTTGATCTTATATTCATTTTGTGAAACACTTACATCGATATTCAATTACCTGTAATCACATTGAAACATCAAGAGACATTTACAGCTAATAGAAGAAGAAAAAAAGAGTACCTTTTTAAGAACATGTAGCTTCTCCCACTTGTCTTGAAACAGTTTATAGATGTGAACTTCGTTATTATTTGGACAAAACGCGACCACTGCGACAGAAAATTATAAAAACGTATTGTTTATTAATGAAGAAGAATCGAAGAAAACAAGAGAAATATGGATGCAATTAAGAGAAATAGGTGAAGAAAGAAGGAGAATAACAAGAAGAAGAGTTACTAGAGTGATCGGAATTCCAAGCATGGCAAGTGATGCACTGAGCAAACTGGTGAACTTCGACGGCAGCCATTTTTGGGATCTCAACCTCTAATTAATTTAGATCCAAACCACCCAATGAACCAGAGCACTTTACCGTCGACCCACTCTCACGCTAACGCTCCCAATCATCAACTTCATTCAACTAATCTATATATTACATTATTTCTCACCACTTAACCAATAACTTTCTTAATTACCATTACCAGTTTAATATTTAAAAAAAAAAAACATATATATTTAACTTTTATATTTATAATTTTAGTATATTAAAATTAATATTTCAGAATTTTAATACCAATTATTAATTTAAAACTTAAATCAAAGTTGAAAACCATATTAAAAATTTTCAATGAAGTATGGTAATTTTTGTGGTGGAGAATTAAAATTATTCAAAATACATATTCATTCATTAACTAAATGGTTATTACATTTTCTGGTTATTGATATTTAAGTTATACTATTTACGTTCAACAAAATATGTATAGAATTTTCTCCCTTAATTATAAGAGCAATTCTTTCAATATCATTGACTATCTTCTTATTCAATCAGGTATTATATCATTGACTATCTTCTTTATTCAATCATATATTATATAGTAAAAACTTTATGTAATTAAAAAGAAAAGTAGTTTAAAATCCAATAAAATGTGTACTTATTTCAAATAGGGATTCTACTACTATAAACATCTTTATAGTTATTATGGTGCTTGCCTATCATTAGGTTCTACAATATCTAAGTTCATGATTTTAAAATTTTATACTAAAAAAAAAAGTTCCGTTTATAACTATATCAACTTAATTTTAGCCAAATGTTTGCTCTTATAGCTGGAGAAATTTAATGGTTTTTTCCAATAGTAGAGACTTTGGAGTTTTCTGAGATGGTTGGTCTACTCATGCATCTGTCATTTATGGTATTGTCCATATCATAATTTTTTTATCTGCTTTGTCGATGATGTTGGTCCTTATTCGATAATCTCACAATCTTCCACTTTTCCTTCAAAAAAAAATAATATATATCTTTCACTTCTATTAACTTATTACCAACGTAAACTAATCTGCATTACCACTTTTGTAATCTATTAGGATGGAGTGGAAAATCACTTTTAGTTGTTCATACTCCAATTATATTTTAAGCTCATGATCTATTAAATGAATGTTAATACTGCTTAAGAAGGAAATTGCGTCAAATCTGATAGCAGACCACAACATTTAATGGCTATGAATATACCATATCTATTATGGAATGCTAAGGTTTGTTCTAGATGCCTCTAAGCCCCATTATGTGCAAATTTGGAAGTTGGGATATGTTGATGGTTAGTGTAAATTAAGTAGCTTGACATTAACATAGAGTTGATTTTGTTCCGAATTAAAACAATATTGTTTAATTCACCATGTGTTATTCGAATAAGTTCTAGGTGAACTCTATTGAACAATTTCTTTGATTTGAAGAAAAAAAAGAATTATAAAAGTATAAATTGCTAGAGTTCAGACTCCCATCATAAACAAAAGTTGTAAAAACGATGTAAGAGGATCCAGATCTGAATCATGATCAAGAGATTGAAACTCTTTATCACTTATTTTAAATCATTTCCCAACATAGCCTGTTTCTAGGAATTGCCAGCATACTTCAAGAAACAAAGATAAAACAATTGATATTGTAAATTAAACCTTGCTAATTATTACCTTGGCCCTAACAATACTGAAGGCAACAAAGGAGTAGTACTGGAACTAAAATTTACTTCCTGGTGACTGACATTTGGTAATGGTGGATTGAAGAAGTTATAGTCAAGATTATGTTGAATCTCGGAAACTCCCTCCAAGACCTTGATTACCATTGACATGGAAGGCCTCTTTGCAAAATCATTTTGCAAACACCATGCGGCAACCTTCATCATATTCACCACTTCTTTTCCATTTATTTGCATATCCTCATTGTATTTATCAATCAAATACTCCAAATGTTCCTCCTCTGCTTTCTTTTTGAAAAGCCTTAACAAATGCATGTCTTCCTCAGGCTGAGAGCGACCAACATTTTTCCGTCCACACAATATTTCCAAAATTACAACTCCAAAGCTATACATGTCAACTTTTTCTGTAATTACCGAACTAAGTCATTCAGGAGCCAAATAGCCTGGAGTTCCTCTCATGGTTGTCACGACTTGGCTCTTGTCTCGATCAGTCAGTTTGGACAACCCAAAATCAGAAACTTTGGCATTGAAGTTTTGATCTAAGAGAATGTTTTGGGGCTTAATGTCCAAGTGAATGATCTTCTGCCTGCACTCTTCATAGTGGTAGTTTAGTCCCTTGGCTATGTCAAGGATGATCTTCTTCCTTTCCTACCAATGGAGCACAAACCGATCAGAAGTATGGAAAATCCACCTATCCAAAGATCCATTGGACATGTACTCATTGACAAGAAGCCTATGAGATTTCTCACCACAAAACCCAATCAGTCTGACCAAATTTACATGGTGAATGCTTCCGATAGTCTCTACCTCTGCTAAGAAAGATCTCTTGATATGGCCTACTCAATCAAGACGTTTTACTGCAACTTTGGTGCCATCAATTAGAGTCCCTTCAAAAACTGAGCCAAATACTCCCTCACCCATCTTCTCTTTGAAACTTTCTGTAATGACTTTCAAATCTTGGTAAGTGAACCTTGTGGGAAGTCCTAGCAATTGATCTAAATAATCTTCCTCATCATCCCCAGTATTCTTTTTCTTCCAGAAGAAAAAGATCACTGATCCAATTAAAATAAACAAGCCTGGGATGCCAAGGCTGATCGCCAATATTGTGTTGATCCCGCTATTCTTCTTTCCACCAAGACTCACGCTCGATCCCTCCTGCACCTTCAGATATATGGTAGAGTTATAATGATCCATTAGCTTGTCAATATGCTTCAGCGAAAAGATTTCCGAGAGCAAGCAGCATTGTCCAGCAGAAGAGTTCCCCTCATAACGAAACAGGGCAGCTTTGCACGAACAATTCTGTAGACAGGCTTGTTTACATTTGTCAGAGTGAATATCTTCAAAGTCTGATCTAAAGTTAAAGTAGGTGGTGTCATTTAGCTCAAGAAAAGTGTGATACTTTGAAGCTTCACAAGACAAGGGAGTTGTCTCAGAGCAGCCAAGAGCAGGTTGCCTATTATTTATCTGCTAAAAATAGGTTGTTGTATCCCTACCGGTGGATGCAGGACAAGTGCATGGGCCTAGCGAGTAGAGGCCATAGTTACCGCAAACCAGAGGAAAATCGCATTCCCCCCGTATATACCTTTTGAAGAGATCGGCCACTTCTTTCCACTCTGATGACACCCATTCGTATGCTCTTAAACGCCCATCAGTATCCAGTCTCATGTGTTGTGCAGATGATGCATTAGGGACTAAAATCACCTCATCTGGTTTATGTGGTTCAGAAGAAAGTATATGGAAAGCTAAGCTACCATTGAGAAATCTAACGTAGCTGGCTTCTTTACTTGTTTTGGTGCCACCGACTGTGTTTTGATAATAGGGTTGTGGAGGATTAGACTCTGTGTAGCAAACAGTCCTTGATTAGTCACAGAAAGTGAAAACAACCTTCCCTGACTCCAATTGAAAACCGAAACACTAGCAGAAAATTCCTGCCCCAGCACTAACTTTTGGCCTGGAACCAACGAGTCTGTAGGATGATCAAAAGATTGCCAAACTGTTGTATAATCCTTGTCAAAAAGCACAAGGTTGCCCATGTCAGTCAAGTTTAATCCCACAACAGATTTGCCATCAGTATTGGTTGACCAGGCAATAGTACCATCAACATCTCGCAAGATCAAGTCTCCATCCAAGGTGAGCTCCAAGGTTGCATTGAGTTTAACAGGATTGTCACGGTTAGCAGACCAGACAACTTGCGGGAATCCAACAGATGTGATCATGGAAACGCTGTTGGTGTCAACAATGTAAATGGCAAAGAGATAAGAGTCACAGTTTCCATTTCTAGAAGCCACATGCATACCTTGGTCCAAAGGTGCCCCTGAGAAGAATGGCTCTCACCGTCGAACCATCTAAGAAACCTACAGAGTGGGGAGCTGATGTAGTAGAGAGGTTTGCTATCGGGTAATCATAAGGTTGGGACCTCACAAAGCAACACAAGGAGAGTGTGGAAATGCTAACAACCACTACAACTACAACAAAGCAGTTATTCTGGCTAATGTTCATTGCATAGAATTAGATGCAGATGGAAGAGGAAAATTGAAACAAAGAATGAAACCAAAACAAGTTCCTGACAAAATTTGATGTTGCAATTCTTATGGGTTCTAGAAAGTCAACCACTGGTGTCAAGTCTCTCTCTTAATCCACCAACTCCAGTTAAATATATCGAAAATAGGTGCAGGGAAAAGAAATATTTTATTACAAGTTCACACAGGCAGCCAAAGCAATGTTTCACTGCATGGCTGGCAGCCAACCCCAGCGCATATACCGCATATATCATTTGCCAAAGCCAAAAGGAATAGGGCTCGAGCAGTCAGCTAATTAGTCTTTGGATGTATTTAATTAGTTGAAGTGATTTCCTAAGTCTTTGCATAATTAATAATCCATTTTTATATCTTTTATTAATTTCTTTACTTTTTTTATCATTGAATTAAGTAAAAATAAATAGATAAAAATTAAAATATAAATTCAAGTTAAGATTCTAAGTTGATATAACCATTTTATGGATAAAAAAAAAAAAAAAATGTCTGTAGAAGCTGTATTATCCCAAATACAAAGTTTCACAGTTGAGATGAAATTTGATGGCTCATCAAAAAGTGCTCCGTGTTGAAATCTTTGATGAAGTAATTTTTGAATGAAGTAATTATATTTTCTAATTTATAGAGATCATCAATAAATTAATAAAATAGTCAACAAAGTAATTATATTTTCTTGCTAAGAAATGTAGTATGCAGATGGTCGTAATACATGGATCCTTTCTCTTTTGAAGATCAAGCTTGAAATTTTTTTCAAGTCTATAAATCGCTTTGGCACTGTTGGTTTTGCTACCTTTGCAAATTCATCGATCATGAATAAAATATTATCAACTCGCAGTACCTATGTTCACATTGAAATTGTGGAGAAATAGTTAAAATTAATATAAACAAAGTTGGCAAAAATATTCAAATGAAGGATAAATGCCAAATTTATCAAGTAAATTGTATTATTAATGTATTAGTATATACAGGTTAGTTAATACTTTACAAATTTTAGAATACCATAATTTAAAGTTATGTATCCGACTTAATCATTTAGCATAATCATATTTAAAAAGAAAAAAAAAAACGAAGTCATATTTTCTTTATTTTGTTTAAAAAAAGGAAGCTGAGTACTTATAAATTAAGTTTTTGATTTCAATTGATTATTTATAAAATTAATGGATTTGACTATTTTACTCATGGAATAATATCACCCACTAATAACAATTTTTTACTGGTTATAGGATTATCAATAACAATCCAAAAGTTATTGTTAATGGTAACCTTTACTCAAATCAAACCCAAAATGAAAATAAAAGTGATTATTTGGTCAGTTATTATTAAATAAATAAGTAATAAGTAAAAATTGGAGTAAATAAATACGATAGGGTGCGATCCTTTAAAAAAAAAAAGAAAAAAGAAAAGAAAAAATGATAGGGTAGGAGTTGTGTTGGACGTGAGCTGATAAAAGTTTATCGATACAAGCCGAATCTGTAAAGGCTGCCGCTGCCCGTACTCTCCTTCTCGTATCAGACGTCCTCCTCCGTCTCCGGTTACTCGGTCAGCCCGACTTTCTTAGTAATCCGATTATCCTGATCTCTTTATTTATTTGTTTCTGTTTTTCTTATAGTATAAAGGAATTGTTGATAAATTCTGCCTACTCATCTCACTTTAATTCTCTCTTGTTCTAAATTATTCATTTTTAAGGTTTGTATTTTGAGATTATTTGACGATCGCGATAAATTAGAAGAAAACTTGACTGATTATTATTGTTGAAAAGTCGTTTAGTTGAGTTGGTTGATGTGGCTGTGTATGAGGTAGGTAGGATGAGGAAGATGGGTGAGAAGAGAAATATAGGCGTGCCCATGCGAAAAGCTCCGTCCTTGGTTGATCTTTGTGTGGAGACTGCTATTGATAATGTCAGGTATCTTGGAGATGTTGGTGAAACTGATTTACATCTTTTGGATCGCATTTTGCCACATTGTACTCGTGACCAGTTGATGCGTGTTGAGGCTGGTACCAAAGTAAGGAAGATATAACAACATATATATTATGCTTTTTTCTCATTCTATATTAGCTTTGTATATATATGACGTAAATCTTGTAGGGAAGAGATCTTACTCCGGTGACTGATAAGCTCTGGAAGAAATTCTACAAGAAAGATTTTGGTGAAAAGAGCTTGAATCTCGTGATTGAAAGGATGAAGGAAAAGAAAGTTGCATTTAGATGGAAACAATTGTATGAGGTGATTTTCTAAATCACTTTTCAGTCTGTTCCTTTAGTTATTATAGGTTACTTCTTTTTTTAATGTGGAATTGCAAATTGATCCTCTTGGACTTGTTTTCTGAATTTATAGGCCAAAGTCCAGGACATGAATGAGGCCGAAAAAAAAACATCCGATAGGCTAAAACAATTATACCAGAAAGAAGATGCACGTATGTTCCTACTTACCTCATATACATTTAAAAATTTACTTCAATGTTTCTTGCTTTAATTCTTTTTTACATTGTGTTGCATACATATACTTTTATTAAAGCTCTAATTTATATCTGTGGCCATAGTTTACATAATAAGTTTTCTGGCAACCAACACAAGTTTCAAGCTTGTATAGTCACTCAATGCAATGAATGCTGGAATTAGGACCATATCAAAATTACCCTTCTGCTAGCCTGCTGTATAACATCAGTAATGTCCTTTGGTTGATACTGTATTTGTTTTTCTACCCTTACCATGTCCTCGCAAATGTTGTGTTAGCTGCCTAGAACCAAATTGCATACCTTCTGACGTTTATTTTCGTTAAAACAATTTAAAATTTGTTTCATTTAATAGTATAATGATGGCTTGCTATTCTAAGTAGGTCTTTGGACTAGCTATCATGTATATATAACCAAAGTCTAAAATATCAGGTTGCATTGTTCTTGAACTTTACACACAAATTGGTAGTTTTTAATTAACCCCATTACCGTGGATATGGTACTTTAATTGGATTTACTGGTTAATCATATGTGCCATCTCTCATCCTTCCGTAACACTATGGACCCCCAAAAATTTTTTCATCAGTTTTTAATTAGGGATAAAATATTTTTCCCTAAGTTGGAACTAGTTTTTATTTTTCTTGCAAGTATGGAGCAGCCTATGTGAAGACCAGAAGTGATTCTGAACTAGAGCCCAGGTTCCAAACAAGAACTGGTCTTGGGCTGGAATCCTATATGCCTTCTGAGCCTGTTGATTTTGAGTTGACACTCATAACTCTTCAGCTTAGAACCCAAAAGGAAGAGGATTAATTCTTCCCTTCATTCTCTCCATCAGCAGAATGAAAAGAGAGCAGATAAAAGAGAGGGAGTGGCAAAAAGAAAATAGTAGCACAGAAAAAGAAAACTTGCTGAAAGATTGAGTGGTAGGGAGATTAAGCTATAGACAGATGCAATGCACTCTAAGAACCTACCTTTGTGGCAAAGGAACAAACAGCATACAGCAGTTAGCATTTTCTTGTTAGCATCTGAGATGATAATGACTTTGTGTATTACCTGTATTGAAATCCTCACAACCCAAAGCCTGCTGTGGTGCCAGGTAGAGGCACAATCATCTTCACCAAGATTGTCTCCTGGCTCAACCACTGAAAGGAATGTTGTTTTGAGATTTGAAGACATGGAAGTTGTGGCACCAAAATATATTTTCCTGCAAGTATGAGGTACTAGCTGTGACAAGCACAGTGCTCCCAAAAGTTTAGTTTTTATTGGGACAAGACTAGTCATTCTGAAATGTAGGTCATTGACAGAGAGTAGAACGACGTAGGTAATTCTGAAAGCAGAAATTATTGTTTAATATCTATTTATCCATCTGCTTCATCACTTGTGCTGCAAAATGAAGACATAGAATTTGAAAGTTAAACATACCATCAACTTAAACGAAAGTAAATCACAAATTATTATACACATTAATTTTGTCTACAAATAGGGGAAAAAAAAAAGTGGGGATTGTTATAGAGGGTTTGTTTGTTTTAATTGATTAATCTTTTTTCTTTTTAAACTTTTCTCTTTCAGTGAATCATAATAATTTGTCTCTGTTAAGACCAGTGTGCATGGGTTTCTTTGTAGTGCTAACTATCTGTGCATTTTACTTGGGAAAGTGAATTTTTTCCTGATCATAGCTACATTGCCCAGTTCTACATGCATTGCAGTAGGTGCCATAAGAAGAAATAAGGAAGAAATATTTGTTGGCATGCATAGACTGTTCTATATTCGAAGTGCTTACCTATTGCTCAACTTCTGTAGGAAAACAAAGTCGGCAAACTCGCCTCTGCTCAAAGGTCCCACCTTCAAGCAACAAAAGAAGCTTTGGTAAGCTTTATTCTTGTTATAAGAAAAAAAATTATTGCAAAAAGGGGATTACAAATGAAACCTATAAAACCATAGAATCAAACAATATCAGCCTGTATGAATGGTGAACAAGCAGTCCACCTAGGCCACAATACCACTTAGGCTAGCAAGAAGCCCCCTACTTGATGATAGTTCTCGTTCTTATAAAAAAGTTGATACTTTGGTAATCTGTTTTTGGTACTTCAGGGAACAATCATGAAAATCCCTATATAAGAGACTATGAACTTGTTTATTGTATTAATTCAATTTCAATATTCATTGTAGGCAGCGGACCAGGATACGGTCTTTCTGGTGTGAAAAGCAACTTGATGAAGAAAGCTAAAATAGATTTCCTTAAAAGGTATTTTTGATCTCAGCATGTGATGCATAAATGGCATTCAACATTTTGGATTGCAGTGTTTATAGCATAAAAGGAAATTGGACATACTACCTTATACAATACACAGATCTTTGCTACTTATGGTAAATAATTTCCATTTCATAAGGTTTAAGGTGTGATCCTTTCAAAATTTATATTTTTAGTGGGAACAATTGTTAGGTCCCAATCTGTTATATAGTCTTGTGTTTAGGAATCTATAATTGTCAAAGGCCTCCTCCAAGTGGTCTTAAGCTTTCTCTTTATCTATATTATGAGTTGTTCATGAAATTAATTCAATATTCACCTTTCCTTTTAAACAGTCAAGAAGTGAAAAATCTTGCAGCCTTGAGGAAGAATGCTGTGAAAAAGACCTACAGGTAAAATCATTAGCTTAAGCTAACCAAATTTTCTGTTGCTCAAATATTTATTTATTTTTACAAAATATGAAAGCTCAATCATTTTTGCAGTCCTTCTCACCCAATGCGTGGAGGGTTTTTAGGAAAGGATTATGCTTCAACTTCAAAACTTAGATAGGAGAATTTACAACCATATCTTACAGCAGTTGCATTGCAATGCAGACATCAATAATTGTATATTTGCTTGAGTTTCACTACATCATATGCTGAGGTGTAGCTCATAGTTGTGTAAGCAACAAGTTTCAAATTCTCAATGATTTGAGGGATCTCAAATTCCTTTGCTTTTCACATATGTATGTCATCCTTGCTTCCAAGCTCTAATGGAGCATTTGCATTTTTCAAGTATTTTCATTTTCTTTCCAATTAGTAAGAATTAACATCATAACGCATTCTCATTAATACTTATTTTCGTAAATGGTTATGATTTCTGCAAATATAATTCTTATGATTTAAAGTTGTTATGTCACATCTGCAGTTTTGCTAATCCCGCTAGGAACTGTGTAGAATTCTGAATAATTTGTGAGATTCACTTTTCGACGAATATGAAAAGAAGTCTAAAACATGACTGCACAAATAAAAAAACTATATCAAGTCTACTATTAAACCAATTTAATCCACCTCATCATTTCATCATAACAAAGCAGCACTAATTGAATGAATTTTGACTGAAAAGGTTGTCTCGACACAAAATACTTGATCATGGTTTAATTTGGTTCCCGTTCAGCTCAAATCACCCAATTCGAACCAACCAAAAGGGTTGATTCTGATTTTGCTATGGTTCAAGAAATAACAAATCAAGAATTCCACCTAAGAGCATATATATGTATTGAGGGATCGACTAGCGCACAAAACTAGGTTGATAGAGCTAATTAAGTGGGTTCACATACTGATGTCTTGTTGCCTCAGTGACTACGTGCAATATGTAAACTTTACTACGTGCAATATGTAAACAAGCTTACATTGCTCATATCTACCAGCGTTGCTATAACTCATGCATAAAAGGTGTACCCACAAATGACAATGAGTACACAAAATAAGAACTCATCCATCAAACATATTTGCATTAATCAATCAAAAGCTAGTCTCCCAACAATGTCTCATAATAACACACAATAATAGAATCACCTAATCATACACAAAGCTTCTTATTCAAAATTTTAAAATGTGCTCTTCAAAGTAAAGATATAAATGATATAAATATTCTGCAGGAAACCAAGCAGCACAGTCAAAGCCACACATTCTACAAAAGAACACGGAGGTTAACCTCCACATCAGAAAATGATCTCCTCGTCTTTCCCACCTGCAACAGATAACAAGTTGTGAGCTGAATTGATGGAAATTCCTTGATGCAGAGAAATCTTCTCAACAAACTGCTCCTCTGCAAACTGCTTGGCGGAAGCGAGTTGTCTCTCAATTTCCCTCTTTTTATAGCTTGGTATCTTCTTTAAGCGAAAAAATTTTCCCTTTCGAGCTCATCCAACTCCCCCTTAATGTGAGCAACGGTGTTCTCCATCTAGGCTTGACAACATTCTCGAGAGCATTGACCCTACAATTGGTAGTTTTGATGGCCTCATTTAAGTTCAAGAAGGAAGTCTGAGGAAAGGCAAGCTCAACAAGAAGCCCAATTGCTTTGACATAAGCAGCACGACACATTTGGATCTGCTGGCCACCTCTGGCTAATCCAGTGAGGTCATTCTTGATCTCACCTTCAGTGAAATACTCAAACTTAGGAAGCTTGACCCCAACAACATTCTCCTATCGAGATCTTACTTCAAGAGAAGCATTCTGGACATTCTCAAGGACAATGTGCCTGATGTTCTCACCCGCAGTATACTTGGCTTCGGTCAACACAAACGACGAAGTCTTCGTAACATCGCCCATCAACTCCTTAGTAGTAACAATCTTCTTAAGAATCTGACGGAAGTAAACGGTTAAAGCATCACTCTTCTTGAGAAGAGAATGACCTCTTGTGGCCCCAAGCAGCCTGGCTTTCACAATTCCAAGCATTGCCACTGTTGGAACTACATACAACCGCTGGCTTTGCCTCTACATCTTGCTTTTTCTTTTTCAATAACGAGCTCTATTAATAACAAACAAATTATAAACTATTAAAAAAACTATCTTTAATTCTTTATAGTCTATGATGATGATCTGATCAAGGGCATCTTTCAAAAGCTCTACTTTTATCATTACGAAGCATGATATTTAAATTTAATTCAATTTTAACCTAAATTTTTTATCTAATTGAATCGTGCTATGCTAAAGTGAAAATCAACAGCTGAATACAAACTCAAGTGAATTGAATCAAAGAGAGACAATATTCAAATTTTAAAACGAAAAACACAAAGGGAGAGAAGAAGGACATACTAGTTTCGAAGCAGTGCAACGAAGTTGATTCTTCTACTTGTGTCTTCAATTACTGCACTGAAACAAAAATGTGATCAATAGATTGAAAGATGACACATATCTAAACAGACTCAAAAATTACAAAATTGAGAAACGATGAGAGCAAATTGATAACAAAAACAACCTACCTCTGCACTGAGACACGTAGAGACATCAAGATCGATTCAAATGACAATGACATGATTATTGATTTTGCGACTCTTTTTCTATTATGTTTATTTGGGATTTTACTTACAATTGTCGACAAATTTACTTATTTTTCTGCCATAAAAGATACGGATATTACACTGTCGCCTCTAATATTAGGTCTAAATACAAATAATTATTGTGGTTTTGAAAGTTTGCATAGCACCCCTTGCCAAATGTTACTGTCGACCTAAATTGACCCGTAAAATGACCATTTTGGTGAAAAACACATAAAAAAAAAAAAAATCTTTAAATTAGATAGGAGGCCAAGTTTATAAAATTTACCTTGACTCAAATTTTGCAATCTTTAAGTCCTAGCCTAACAATTTAGGTGTATGTTTGTGTATATATATATATATATATATAGGATTTGGTTCAATCTCAAATTCCTATTTCTTCAATTGTATATGTCCATCAAGAGTGAACTAGCTATTTATGAAATGTTTGTGTTGTGAAAAACTAGGGTTAGTATTAGTATTAAGATAGTTGAGTATTACATATGATCTAATTTTAAATTGGCGTAACTCTTTGAAAATTATTAACATTACTCGTGTAAACATGAGAGGTGAGTTAATCCTATTATGTTTAGGTCTTGTTTAGGATAATTTTTATTTTTATCTTTTAACAGTAAAAGGAGAAAAGTGAAAGTCTAAACTTTTCCAATAATATTTGGATAATATATATTAAGAAGCCTTTGACTTTAGAAGAGCTTTGAAGCTATTTATTTGAAAGATTTTAAAATCTCTTTAAATTATGATATGACCTTTTTACCCTTTTAATAGATCTTTGAATCAAGTTAAAACAACTTATGAAAGTTTGAATATTTTTTATTCAATGAGAATTTGATTTGTCTAAGAAAACAACAAAAAGTAATAATTTATTCTCAAAATTGTTTTATCATAAAACCAAAAACAATAAAAATATATAAATATATATAATATTTCTTTGCATTTATTTATTAAGCAATTTCTTTGTGTTTATTATTGATACAATTTCATACTTCAATATAATTATGCTAATAATATTATTCCTTTATTTAAATATGCTAAGTCGAGAACTAAAATTTTCAATTTATGGAAGTGCACAACACAAGAGCAATCAGTAGAACACATCATAAATGGGTTCCTTAGGCATTTTCACAAACACCTTATTTATCTCATCAAACACCTTCGAGGTCAACTCCAACAGAATTTTGTTGTCTTCCATGATAACTTTGATACCTCCATATCAAAAGTCAAATTCTTTATGTCAACAAGCCATCTATTCACCAACTAGTTATTATACGCTTCTTCAACTAAAATTGAGGTTTTAGAAGTTAAAACTAATTGAATAAGGAAGGTCAAGAGAATTTCGATTACATATGAAAATAAAAAACTTAGAAAATGCAAAACTTCAGTAAGACTGTAAAAGATTCATATGCCTTTCACACTTCGGCATATGAAAAAACTAATAGATTTACGTTTTCTTATTTACAAAAAATTAAACAAAAGAAGTACAAAAGTCTGTCAACCTCCAGTTTCTTGATTTTAAAAACCATTATTTTTGCTATAAAATTTGTCTCGTTACGTATTATCGTAACATGTATGGTAAATCTACATCAAAATATTTTTTTTAAAAAGTACATAAACGAAATTTTAATGAAAACATGAGGAACGAGATAATCGACAGAGTGGAGGTCAGCGGTGAGAGGGTGAGAGGGTGGTCTTATTAGATTTGTCATTATCATATGATGATAGAGATGACGGGGCTCTCCCAAAAAGAAACGAGAAACGGAATTATAATTTATAATTTTGTTGCTCATTATCAGAAGGGTAGAAGTGGCAATATAAAAATAAAAATAAAAATAAAAAGAATCATTAAAACACAATATGGGCTTCCCGCGTCGTAAAAAAAAAAGGCCGGACTGAGGAGGTGGTTTTTGGGTGGAAGTGGAGGTCTCGTGCAGAAATCCAAACGGACGAAAAGACAGTTGACTTGGGACCCAAGTAGTTGTTTGTCGGAAAAGGAAACAACTCAGTAAATCAGTGTTTTTAACTTATTGGAGTAGGAAGGAAAGTTTATAAATCCTAAACCAAAAAGGAAATCCACTCCTAAGAGGATTATAAATCCTGAACCAGAAAGGAAATCCACCCCCATCGGGATTTTACTTTCCTGTTGCCTCCTGCATTCAAAACTATATATATATATATGGTTGGCTCTTCTCTTTCAAGACTTTCAGTTTCTCTGTATTCCTTGATTAACAACAATGGGGGTCATCAGACCTGTTTGGAATTCCAATTTTTTGCAAGAAATCGATGCTCTCCGTTTGAATTTAAACCGCTACAAACTGCTCTCTATTGATACTGAGTTCCCAGGTTTTCTTCGAGACACTCCCAGGCATGCACCCGACTCTGTTGTTTACGATGATCTCAAGTTCACCGTAGACAGCACCAACCTCATTCAACTGGGTGTCACGCTCCTCGACGATCATGGCAACATCGGTCCTACTTGGGAATTCAATTTCATGTTCGATTTGGAGAAGGAGAATCATGTCCACTCTTCTATACAGTTTTTGAAGAAAAGCGGTCTCGACTTTGACAAAATAAAACAAGATGGTGTTCCAAGGAGTCTTTTTCTGCTCAATTTCCTCGACATGGTATCCATGCACCACGACCTCAAGTGGGTGACTTTCCATGGTGTCTACGATTTGGCTCATGTTTTGAAACTCTTTACCGGCAATCCACTGCCAAACACAGCCCAAGAATTTGGTAGGGTGGCGTCTTCCTATTTTGACTGCGTATTGGACTTGAAGTTGGCAGCAAAACATTGTGACGGGTTAGAGAAGGTGGAAGTTGGGTTGGCTAGGCTTTCAAGAATCTTGAATGTCAAGAGGCATGGTGAGGCTCACAACGCTGGGTCCGATAGCTTGTTGACAGCTCACGTGTATGCCAAGTTAATGGAGAATTATAAGATCAGAGTTGGAAACTTAGACGGTATTTTATATGGGCTCGAAAATGTCAGAATCGGAAGCAAGTACCAGCCATCCACAAGGACGTACAAGCCATTGTTCATGGTTCCTCAGCCTCACGGACTTCATCCAATGCCTGTGCAATACGGTCCCTGTGAGGCCTATGGTCTGCCCTGCACGCCTCGGATTCCGGTGCGAATGCACCCTAGAAACTATGGTGGTCAACCTTGTTATTATGTTCACATGCATCCACCAGCTATGGTCATGCCTGTACTCATGTTATGATGATGTAACACATTTTTTCGCTTAATGAATATTCCATTTGTTTATTATACATCAACTTTCTTTTTGTTTTATAGCTCATGTTATGATTAGTTTGTTATTCATCAATCTTTTATTGGTTTATATCTCATGTTATGATTAGTTTGTTATACATCAATCTCTGTTTGCTTTATATCTCATGTTATGAGGATGTAACTCATTATTTTCTTGTTCATCAACTTTCGTTTTGTTTTACAGTAGTAATCATTTGTCTTCTTTTAATCTTTATTGAGCACGATACTTGGTTTTGTTGATTATGATTGTGGATATCAATCTGACAAAGTTATAAGGAAACTACTCCATATAATCTTATCACTCAATATTATTTAATTAATAATCTTAATACATAATCATGTTGTCGTCGCATCTAATTACCTATTAATCATCAGACAAAAATGAATAAACTATTACATGATCTTTAAGTAGAAACAGCTCCAGGAATGTTCCAAATATATTAAGAAGGTCATCACAAAAGAGTTGTTCCTGAAATATTCAAGCAACAAAAAAAAAAAAAACCAAGTTTTATGCTTCTGTTTAAGATATTTAAACATAAAACCTTGGACACTGGTGCATTTATTTTTCATAATAATATTGCCCTAACTTATGTCTTCTCTCTTGTGATGTTATTCATCAACCCCACCCAGTAACAGCTTACACCTATATCTTAGATCCAGCCAGCCGCCTCCTAGTCGCATTCGAAACAGACACCTGACCAAGCCTGTCTGCATTTTTCGATATCATCCGCTCTCTGAGTGGCATGTAATGTCTCATCCATACTCCAGTATAAACCTGACGGAATATAGATATATGATTAAATAAAGAAACAGAAGTAGAACCACCAGCAATGTAAAGAAATCTCAGGGTCAAAATAATCCAGCAGAAACTAGTTCTTCTGGCCAACATTAACTGCTACAAAACCTAAAAGGAGATGAAATCCAAGGAGCCTACAACAATTTGAAGTGTTAAATGATTTCATGCTTTAAACAGAGGTAATGGTCATAGTCAATATACTTAGTTTCTACCTAGTTGAAAAACAGACTCTATATTGGTCTGTATTTGTTTTGGTTTCCTCCTCTCACACCAAAAATTTGTTTACTACCAAATCTAATTAGCCTTCCCCACAGGTGTAAGCAATGTGCATCCATTAAGCAGAAGTTAATTCATAAATAGCTAGTACAACTTGTAACTCTTGGCAAGATTTAATCAAGACTTATCTTAACCAAATTCCCCACACTGATTAATGCAGTAGATCGCATTTGGGGAAACTGGTGCTGTAGTCAAGATCTAAGGTTCTTCTTTTCTAGACACTTCAATATTGCATATAAATTATCGATATGTCATCCAATATATAGATAGATTATAAGTATGGCAAAAAAAATAACACAACTGGTCTTGCAGATAAAGGAACAAAGAATAAAAAAGCAAAAAACAAAAAGAGTTAGAACAAGAGAACTAACCTGTTGTGGTCTCATTATCTTTGTGTCAGGATCATCAAGGGACTCTCGCCAGTGCGACAAGTACCCAGCCATTCGAGGAATGGCAAATAAAACAGGGAAGAACTCCGTTGGAAATCCCATTGCCCTAAATTCGAAGTTCAGTACTTATTAACCAATTTAATGATCAGAACAGAGACAACATGGATTAAAATCAATTAAATCTCTTTTCTACCTGTATATCAACCCAGAGTAGAAATCGACATTTGGATATAGTTTCCTCTTAACAAAATACTCATCAGATAGTGCAGCCTTCTCCAAAGCAATAGCTACCTGTGGAATACGATAGATGCATAAGCATTTGATAATTGTAAACAACATTTTAGCATCCTATTTAAGAAAATCTGTAGCCAACGAATACAAAGGCATACTCAGATTGCGGTTACTTTAAGATCTTGCGACACCATTTCAGGGAAAACTCCAAAAACACGTACAATTTTCTGTCCCAGTGCTTTAAGAAATCTTTTATACATACAATTATGCTCTACGATAAATTTCTTACTAGATCTTGTAATCAACTTTAGCAGAAAAATGCTATTGCTCATGATTTATTAATCAATTTTGCCATCAAGATCTTGTATTCAGAGGAATTGGACAATGACAACAAAAGACTAATTGATAGATTGCCGACAGAAGCATAACAGTCAATATGTTCTATCCCATTTGGATCGATTCCTTTGTGTATTAATCAACATGCTAACCATGATTTAGAAATCAGAAAAGTACCTCAATAAGAGGATCTCTGCCAACAATGGAAAATACTTCCTCTGCTAGTTTCTTAATGACTTTCGCTCTGGGATCATAGTTTTTGTATACACGATGCCCAAAACCAGACATCTTCCGTTTCCTGTGAATGAAGTGGTATAAAATATTAGAAAAGCTATAAAAAGAAAATCTTAAATACGTACTGCAGGCAGATCAGGCCACCGGGGCCTGTCAGAAAGATAGATCAACAGAAGTGAACGGCAAGCAACAATTACCTGTTTTTTACACCCTCGATAAATTCAGGAATATTCTCAACGGTACCTATCTCATTCAGCATCTTAAGCACTGCCTGTAATTAATAAAATATTGAAGAACGTTAAAAGGAAAAAGAACTAGAGAAAGAAACACAAATTTATCACCTGAAATAGCATATTGTTGCTACAGTTAAGAGCAATAGTGCTTCCAAGTTTTAAGTACAGGAAACATTACAACGATAAAATAAGCTATTATGCATACCTCATTGGCACCACCATGAAGAGGACCATACAGTGCCCCAACAGCTCCAGCAAGAGCAGTGTATACATCAACACCACTGCAAATATAGGTAGAGGTATGTGATTTATCAATTAGGGTAGTCTCATTTCAAATAAGCTACTAAGATGCCTACCCTGAAGCAAGATGATGGGCAGCAGCTGTAGAGCAATTCATTTCATGTTCAGCATGCAATATAAAGAGAATATCCAGCACACGAGCTAGTCGAGGATTGGGTTTATAGGACCGATTGCCTCTGCAGGACAGAGATAACTTATTAAGTTTTAAGGCCCCCAGAATCCACATTTGAAAATTATTTAAAATTTACAAATAGCATGCTTTCTATAGCAACCATGCATATAGTTAACCATTATATAACTGTTGATAAAATATGGATGAAGAGCATACAATGAATCAAGCATGTACAGAAAGTTTTCTGCATAAGAAAGGTTGCTAGAAGGGAGAACTGGAGGCCTTCCAGCCATCCTCAAATACGCTGCTGCAGCAATGGTTGGTACCTGCAAAGAAAAGAAAGAATTTATATATATATTTATTTGCGAGATCGCACAAAATGGCACTGTAACCTTGCTCAAGGTGCAATATTAAGTTACTAGATGTGGAGATATACAAGTATCCACAATCAAGTACTGACATGGTTATGAATTTAGTTTAGTGAAGGATAAAGTAAATGAAGAAAGAAAAATGAACGAGGAAACCTTGCCAAGAATGCGTGCTATTTGCTTGTCTCTCACTTGTTTTGACTTGTAAAGGTCTTGGCCCTAAACCAAAAAATAAAACACATAAGAAGGTTATGAACATCTCACCACATTATAGTAAAAGGGTTTAAAATGAAGACATAATTCACAAAATTATCTACAAAAGCTCCGATGATTAAGGGTACCTGGCCGGTTAAGGTTACTTAACACACCTTGTGGTATCAAAATTTATCTAAAAGGTGAATATCTTTAGAAGCTTAGGTGTTGCATTGAATAAAAGCCCAGGTAATGTCAAAAACCCAAGGGAAGGATATTTTTATAACATGCTTATGTCTACCATAAAAATCTACATGATTCAAACGCTATGAGAATTATATCAAAAACAGAACAAAGATCTAAAATGAAATATGTAAGAAGGTATCCATGTGTTGCAACCAAAGGGTTTAGAAACTTAATGTTGAAATGTGAACTTACTCTGAGAGCAGGATTGGCATCAGGATGGAAGACAGAAAGAGCACTCATTGCACTGCAAAGTACACCCATGGGGTGTGCATCATGAGGCATTGCATGTATAATATCCTACAAAAACAATACGAGGATATACCAACTAGTCAGAAGTAAATACATGTACTTAGAATCAAAATATTTCTACCAGAGTATTTGATCTGATTGTTGTGGGAACATTCACTCAAAAATCTTACTCACTTGTTAAACATAAGAGTTTCTAATAAATGGAAAATCAATAATCTGGTCCAAGTAGCTGCAAATTTTATTATCGATTAAGAAAGAAACATAAATAATGTAATCAGATTAACAAGAAGAATAATATTACCAAAATTCCCTGGGGCACAGCAGAATGCTGAGAGATAGCAAATTCCCAGTCTGCAAGCTGGGCCTCAGAAGGCAAATTCCCATACACTATATTAAAACAAAACAACAAAATTCAATCCAATATGTCTGTGATAGATGGAAAATAGAGGTGATGGAAACTTACTGAGAAGATAAGCAACTTCCAAGAAAGAACTAGAGTCGGCCAGTTCCTCAACAGGGTATCCTCTGTACCTGAGAATACCCGCATCTCCATCTATGTAACAAATGGACGACCTTACAGGAGCCGTGTTCAAGTACCCCGGATCATACAGTTTCAAACCCTTGTCATTTTTCCCTGTTGTTATCTGAAATATCAAAACTTTGAGTCAACCCATTTTGAAGAATTGATCATAAAGTAATCAAATGCGCAAAAAGACAGACCTTTTTGAAGTCGCTGGCTTTAACAGTGCCATCCTCCGTGACACTGATCTGATATTTCTTGGCGGTTCTCTCATCGAGGACCGTCAAGGTGCCGCTAAGGTTGCCAGGTGGCTGCACCATAGATTGAGCCGAGACGCAGCAGGGCTCGATGGCGGTGGCGTCCTGGTTCAAACCCACAGCTGCGGCTAAATGAGCTGACAGAACCGCTAAGCGTCCACCAGCACTCGCTGACGATGATGATGACATTCTGTTTTGGGAATTGGCGTTTGATTGATTTCAAGATTCAATCTAAAACGAAACAAATTTGCTTTGTATTTCTTCTGCATTACCGGTCATACTTATATACACGGGGGATAGGATAGGTGCCGGCAGATTGGAAATTGGAATAAATTAATATTATCATATATATATGATACTATTAAGATTGAATTATTAATAAAATCTATCAAATTAAGTTTTAAATATGATAAATATTTGAAATATAAATTATTTATGAAACTCAAATAAATAAAAGATGGAGGATTAATTAGTCCCACCATTTTGTATCACACCTAAATGGCGTAAAAGAGGAAGTAGGAGTAAATTCTTTCCAATCACTCCTCCTCACTGCTGACCAACATACAGGTCTTATATGTATATAAAAAAAAGCCACGTGTGACCGCAATACTCTAATCCACCAACATATCTGCAAATCATGGAATTCCTTTATTTCTTGTACATGATTTACATCAATAATCAACATTTTTTATATTATTAAAGTTAAAAATAAGAGAAATTTGACATTAAACTTGCATATCAATGTGTAAATTGAAGGTAGGATAGGATCTTTGAGATTTAAGACAAATAGTGTTGATAAACTATAATGATGGATATTAGTAGGTTGATGAGTTGGTCACGCAATGACACAGCTTTCAATCACTGAAAGGAAAATCTTTACGCTACTGTTTTCTTATGGAAATGTGAAATGTAAATTACATGCTCGTATGGTGGGTCCAAGGTGACACAGCATATAAGGTTATACAAGTTGGAGCATTTCCTCGGGACCATAAATTATCAATACCAACTCATCTCTGTAATTTGATTTCTTCTTTCCACAGGTCAGATAACGAATTTTATTCTTCTTGTTGTTCTGTTTATTAATGCCACTTACACATACTAAAGGCGGGGTTTGTTTGACCGTTAAAGCTCAAAACATTGACATTGACATTGACATTAACTTCTGGAGAAGAAACAAATACAAGTTTTTTCTAATACCGAAGTCATATGTAATACAGAGCAAAATCTTCAATGGGTGGTATTTTTGGTACCAAATGCAATGAAGTTGACACCAGTATCATCAGACAAAGACCATCTTCCTGTCATGGGGTTGTACACAAATCCAGCCATTTCCTTCACCTGCAAGAAATCACCATTCTACAGTATCAAAAACAAGCCCAGGGGAAGCTGATAACATAAATGCACGTAGCAGAGATTAGTGAATTATGTATTCAGAAGGCTTACATCAATCGAAGCCCGTTGTAGTATGAGGACTAGCTCTTCAGGCGTGAGGAAACTTGACCACTCATGTGTACGTTTGGGAAGCTGCAATGAATATCAAATGATATGGAAATTGAGGTCATCACATAAATGAGAGTATCTTACAAATAAAATTAAGATATTTAGAAACCACACCACTCTTAAGAAGTAAAAACACATAATTAGTGTATGAACAAGGCAAAGAACTTGTATAAGAATGCAAAATATGCTCTAAGAAGGCAAATCAACAACAGATGTTAGTGGGGGGCAAAGGAATAATACCCAACGGAGAATGTATTCCGCTGCTACAATAGCAGTTGCATATGCTCTCATAGAACGATTTATAGTTGAGATCACAGTAGCTCCACCCTCAACAGTTAATGCTGCCAGAGACTTGCAGAATTCAGCTGGATCTGCTACGTGCTCAATTACCTTTAAGTTAAAATGATCAACTTACAAACAAATTGGCTGAATGATAAAATCATTTAATAGGCTTGAGAACAAAACAAGGCAAAAATTGAATTCTTTTCATCAATCATCTCAAATTTACACATACATACACAGAGAAATATATGGAGTGTGTGTGTGTGTGTCACAGAGAGAGAGAGAGAGAGAGAGCACCTCTAAAGCAATCACAGCATCAAACTTCCTCTGTTCCTCGACAAGCTTTTCTGTCCATTAAATTGCATTAGTTTAATTTCAAGGTTATCAACTGCTAATACAACTTACGTCAATAATTATTACTATTTATGGACAATTCTCATATATCTTGAAGATATCAACAAAGATTCTGTGTTTCTACAAACACTATGAAACCGTGCACAAGCCCAAATGGCTTTAAGATTAAATGCACGCAAGAACTGAAACTACTAAAAAGCTTAACCCACACTGGAGAGAAACCAAAATGAGTACATACCAGCTGTTGTACAACAGTATTCAATAGTTGAAGTCTCTGGATCAGAAACCTGTGAAAAAAGTATTCAAGTTAATAGCTAAAAACCAACTGCATCAACAAAATGGTTCTACGCTTCGACATAAATATTAAACCAGCAATTTATGTTCCAATATTAAGTAATTCCAAAGTTAGTATGTAGTAAAAATTATATTCTATAATAGATATAACTTGGTTTAAAAAAATGACCATACAGCATGAAGACGTGCAATCTTGATATTTTTCTCCACAGCATCAACGCCAGTTACCGTAGCTCCCATTCGAGCCAAAGGCTGAACAAGCAAAACAAAAAAATCACTAGCCAAAGATCACCACTCACTGAAAACTGTTTTAAAAAATGTGAACAACAATTATCAAAGAAAACAAATTAAACTAATTAGGCAGCATGATATCAGCTAACCAATAAAATAATTTCGATTTTGTCATCCAATTTCAATCAAATTTGCCAATATATGTAATAAGAAAATGACTTATATTAAATATACATGCCATTGCATGTGTAGCAGAAAGACAAGGAACAGAGAAAATTTATTTGGAGGAGATGAATAGATGTAATGGCATTTCATTCAACAGATCATGTGACCTGTATAGAAATAAACAATTTGATGTGACCAACTTCAAGTGGTTGGCTTTCTGAAGCTTCTGGGTATTAATGAGTTGAAGTATTCCATGAGAGTCCGGCTCAGAATTCTGGAGAGCCTATCACTTTTCTCTGACTTCTTTTACTCTCATTGGAAGATGCCACTTGACTCTTAATAGATAACAATAGCACGCTCTCAGAGAGAGAAAACTTCCAAGTCAGCAATCATGCAAAGGCATGCACAAAGCCACACAGAAGCATGAACTTGAAAAAAGCAATATGCACAAACTTGGGAGCTATATGGTTTTTGACTCAGCAAAGAGGTACCACCAACAGTTGAAAACCTCCACATTGAGTTTGTAAATTAAATTATTGAAAAAAAAAAAAAGCTACTCAGCCAACAAATCAGAAAATAAAGCATTGCTAAGAATTTAAATGATTTATATACCTCTGAAAGAATCCCACCTCCGCAACCAACGTCAGCAATCTTTAGCCCTTCAAAAGGCTTAGCACAGTAAGGATCTTTCCTAAAATAAGGAAAAGTAATTAGAATCCAATAAATATACAATTGAAAGAAATTCCATTCATTATCATAAGAGATGAGCAGAAAAAAGGCATATTTTGAAGAGGCCCTAGCACCTGTACTGGACCCTTAAGACTGAAAGGAAACCATACCCGAGCTTGCCTAAGCCTTGCTCATTCTTTATGGTATTATGAATACCAAATATAAAAAGGTCCAGAAAAAAACAAAATTGATATTATAATGATCTAAACAGAAACTAACTGCATGAAGCTAGACAGTATGCGTGCCTAACACATCGAGTTCCATGGCTATATTAATGTACATACCCATTCCTTAATCAGAACAGAAGCAACAAGTAACGCCCAAATTGTTCTTCCTTATCAAATATAAATCTTTGATAAAAGCATCAAACTTTGAAATACTAAAGGTTTTAGAGCCAGGCTCTAGTTCAAGTATTTCCTCACAAGTCAAAAAAAAGTACTTGATCTATTAGCAAAAACATGTATAATTTTAACTATTCCATCCCCATCATCCACTAGCAAAAACAATCAGCAATATAGTGTCGTTTTTTAAATTAGAATATTCTAGAATTACCTTCCATTATGTACTTTATATATAGCAATCATGTCAAACCATAATCTTCAATATTATTGAAGAAAAGAAATAATTTTAAATTTAACAAGCTAGTGAACACACCAAACAAATGGAATGCAGATTCAGCTTAAAATTCATTTGCATGATAATATACGAACCATACCCAGGTTGATTAAATGCTTGGCAAGAAGAAACTTTTATGAAAGAAGAAAAATGAGATTTTTTCATATACAAAGACATAAATGTGAGATAGCAATGCAAGGCAGTGTATTTAAATTTGCAGTAGTAGCTTAATGATATTTTAAAAAGGTTGAAGACATAATGTTCGAATATTCCTGGGAATTTTATTATATTGCAAGCAATTAGGTGAAGCAACAAGAAGCTGCGGTGGCAGGCTCAAGAGTAAAGACACAACATTTGATAGCAGAATAGAAGCAGTGAATGGAGAATTAACATACTGGAAATGTCGAGAGAGAGTGGAGCGGAGAAAAGCGAGTCTTGTAGGGTTCATGAGATGCAATGGTTTAAAGGGCCCCTCAGAATCCCACCTAACCACACAAGAATAGATACAAAGTGATAATACATACATGTATCAGTTGAAAATAAAAAATGAAAAACAAACCAGGTATCAGCAATGGCGGAGAATTTGTCGAGCTCGAGTTTCTTTAAGGAGGAATTAGAGGATGGATCCAGAGTCACTGCCTGCTGAGGAGTGGTATCAGAGAACAACCTCGCACCTCCATTGCTTCGTAATTGCCTCAACACCCTCCAACCCATTTTCATTTTCTGCCAACTGATTCTCTTCTGTTGATCAGGTTGCTCTACATTAACTAATCGCAATAAAGATAACAACTTTAAGACCCTCCAGACCCTAAAACTATCCAATTATTCAAGTGAGAAAAAAAAAAAAAAAAAAAAAACACCCTTTACCGTAAAAGTAAGAAATTTGATCAAATATTAGCTCCATCGATCTAATATGCGGTTCTATGAGGCATATAATCGAGCACTTAGCAAGCGCGCGTCCATTAAAAGACTTAAATGACTTAAGAGCACATGATGCATGGCTTATATGATGTTAAACCAAAACAAGACAAACCAATTTTCAATACTTGAAAAACATGCTCACATTGTAAACCGATGTCAGCCAAGCCAAGCCAAGCCAAGTGTGTTGATTGATGGTACTAGTACAAACAAAATAGGCAAAAATATGATGATAGAATGGGTGATGTATAAAAAACTAAAATAACTGGGTGGGTGGTTCCATGGTGGGCCTAAGCGTGGACTCCTTATTAGATGGGCTTCAAAATAAAAGTAAAATAAAATAATTAAAAAAAAAATATGTGGTCTTTTACGAATTCCGAATTAATTATAAACATTGGTAGTAATAGTATGCTCATAACTTGACGCAGGTTTTTCCATTGAAGAGGAGCGTGTCATGTACGTTACAACAAGTCGTAAGTTATAATTTGTCACTCAGCTTCAAGATTTTTTTTTATAGGAACAAATAGATCGAGGTAATATTACTTGTATGCACGAACCTCGCAGTTATGATTCACCCTCTTTGGGCCTGAATGAAAATGATAGAAAAGGAGAAAGTAATGTATGTACTTGAAATGGTACTGGCTCCCCCACGTGAGGCCCTGAAACTTTCTCTAACTTTGTTTTAGGGGGTAGAGACGAGAAAGCGACACTTACTTATTGTTGCTGTCTCAATCTCTCCTGACTCCACTCCTCCACTGTACTCTCATTCTTACTTTTCATTATTATATATTTATATATATATATGTTTGTATGTTATGTCCCCACACAGAGACATGTCTGAGGTTTTAAACCAAACAAGCCACTGTTTTTACGCTTATTGGGGTTATTAATAGGCAGAGTTTCACAGATATGGAATTAGTTTCCAAATCTGGCTTTGATGACAAATTGTGAAGACATTACTTCAGAGACCATTACATGAAAATATGGCACAGTTTGGTGTGGTGTGACTGCTGACTGACCATGCTCATTTAGTTTCTACTCCTTACTCTTTTCTCTCTTTGCTGCCCTGTGGCTGTGACCATTACTTGCTTGTTTTCTTCCTTTCAGGGGCAAATTTTGTTGGATTCTTGTCTGACTAGTTGCCCACCTTATTAGGGGAAGGGATTCATCTACTTAATTCAAGATTAATGCCCTTCTCTTTTCTCCATTGCAAAACTTAACAAGCGTGGCGTAATCTTAGTATAACATCTTTTACTGAAAATATCCATATATTTTTTTGTCTGTTGAAGAGTGCATGAATTGGGGGGGGTGGGGTGGGGGTTGGGTGGGGGCGCGGTGGTTGTGTTCAGAAATGCAGATTCAAAATTGAAAAGAGTTATGTGTAAAGAGGTAAACAAAGAAAAAAAAAATGTAGAAAAGGAACAAAGGACAGTTAATTGTACTACCAAACAGTTATAGGCATTGACAAGTAATTTCAATGTAAGAAAGGAGCGTGGGATCCAGCTTTCTCTCTCAAATAGTTTCCAACTTCAAATATTTTACATGTGAGTCAGTCCTCTCTCTCTCTCTCTCTCTCTCTCTCTCTCTCTCTCTCTCTCTCTCTGCCTCTGGTGGTCTTGTTTCATCAACCACTCTACTAATTGTCCTAACAAACCCCACTTCCTTTTGTTTCCTTTTCATCTTTCTATTTATCATTTTCTATACCTCTATCAATCTCTAGATTTTATTTCAGACTTTGTCCCCAAAAATCATCTTTACTATTTTTTCATTACTCATGAGGCCCCCCTTTTCCCCCTCAAGAAACTCTGTTTTCAAAATTAAACCACATTGCCAAAACTTTCAAATTTGATGTCTTACACAGTGATGCAACAGAGTTATTAGGTAGGATACCTGTGTGTTAGTGACAAACTAAAGAGCCCTATTGATCCAACATGCAACAAATGGGACAGCACATTGCAACATGTCCATCAGGAACAATGTCAGACAATGCTTTTCTCTCCTCGGGCCAATTTCATTCAATCAAATCATAAATGGAATGGAATGGAAGATCAAAGATGTAGGATGACTGGAAGACAATAAGTTTGAAAAAGTCTGCTTCACTTGGACATTTTTAATAATACTTTCTTTGCTATAGGTATGGCACTTCATTTTCACCAATTATCTTTTGAAAGAATTGCACAACACTCCCCTGAGGTTTACCTAAAAACAGATGGAAACATAGTTACCATTTTATTACACGAAACCCTCATGTCGTCAGTTGACTTTTGTCAATGTTAACTGAGTGAAGGGCATTTTCGTCCTTTCTTCCTCTCTCACCCTCTCCTTCTCGATCTACTACGGTTCTGCTCGAAGCAGCTCTTCTTCTTCTTCTCTCTCACCCTCTCCTTCTCGATCTGCTGCGGTTCTGCCCGGAGCAGCTCTTCTTCTTCTTCTTCTCTCTCACCTTCTCCTTCTCGATCTGCTGCGGTTCTGCTCCTTCTCGATCTGCTGCGATTCTGCCCGGAGCAGCTCTTCTTCTTCTTCTTCTTCTTCTTCTTCTTCTGTCTCACCCTCTCCTTCTCGATTTGCTGCGGTTCCGCCTGGAGCAGCTCTTCTTCTTCTTTCTCACACTCTCCTTCTCGATCTACTGCAGTTCTGCTCCTTCTCGATCTATTGCTGTTCTACTCCTTCTCTATCTGCTGTGGTTCTGCCCGAAGCAGCTCTTCTTCTTCTTCTTCTTCTTCTCTCTCACCCTCTCCTTCTCGATCTGCTGCAGTTCTGTCGTCGATCGCGTCTGGTTCGTCTTTGTTTCTGCTCGGTTTTACGCATGCGAGGTGCGGCACCTCCGACTACAATATCTTACGGCCGACTAACCCTGATCCGACCACCAGTATAACTCGATGGTTCGACTTGGGGACGACCTCCTAGTAGTGGATTTTGCATTCGGTTTCGACTGAGATGCTGGAGATGATGGAGCCGGCCTTCCCGATGAGACCACCGACGACGGAGAAGTGGCAGACTATGCGGAAGGCGACTTGATCAGGGAGGAGCTTGACGGAGCTGAAGTCGCGGCGGCTTCGACTCCAGGCCTGGTGGTCTTGGTACTGGGGCCATTTACAGGTCTGTTGGTGGGCTGCGGTCAGCTGCCATTACTGGGATTATTGTTGTGCTTCTAGTTGTTCTTCATGTTTTTTTTTTTTCTGTTTTTGTTCTTTATACAAATCATCAAAAATTTCTGGGTTGAAGATGAACAGTTTGTTTGGTATAGAAGATGAACAGTTTGTGGTGATGATGATTTGTAGAGGATATTATTGAATTGTTGAATGTGTTGAAAATGGCGAAGATTATGGACATTTGGTACTATTTTTTATGAGCTCTTGTTAGAGGTTGATGATGGTCGGAGATGAAGTGGGTTGGGGTTGATGATGGTTGGAGATTAACTGGGTTTTCCGCTCGATCTTGGTGACGTTACGACTAGATGAGCTGGTCAGCGACGGATTCAACTAACCGGAGCAGCTCCTCTTCTTCTTCTTCTTTTTTTCTTCTTCTTCTTTCTGGTTCAGCGACTGGTTTTTTAGGGCATTTTAGACTTTTAATCAAAATTTTTTATCAACCGTTAAAGTTGACGGAAGTCAACTAACGGTATGGGGGTTTCGTGTAATAAAAGGGTAAATATGTTTTCATCTGTTTTTAGGCAAACCTCAGGGGGCTGTTGTGCAATTCCTTCTTATCTTTTAATAAAGACGAGTTCATTAGGCATAAATAATAAAAATTAACTCAAAAGCGTGGGGTCCCACAGGACTTATCAGTAGCAATAGCATGCACATGTTTCATGTACAAGTACAATTAGATTATTTTCTGAGAGCAAACTCCAAACTTTTCAAAACTTGTGAAATTTCATTCCGGAACAGAACAGAGTTCAACTGAACATATTCAGTACTGTTGATCACCTGAACTTTTATGTCTTAGTGATTCAGTTGTATATCGGATTTTCCTGCAAACTTGTGGCAACACATATAAAAGTTTCACAGGGACACCAAGACTTGAAATAAAAAAGGATAAGATTCACTAAGACAAATTAATACAGGCATAATAAGTAGACAGAGAAATGGATCATACTAGAAGAAACAACAAATAATGCAGGACAAAAACACCAAACAGGAAAAATGATTTGGAGAGAGTAGGGGGAGCTAGTGATTTCTTCCGCGGCTGCATCAAGGAACCATTTTTGTTAGTGCCGCAGACGCTGACTCCAATTCCAATCTTCACACTGTATGCCTCAGCTGGACTCAAGCACAGACCTGGGTTCCCACTAAGGTCCAAGTTCCTGCCCAATCTCTGT
The DNA here is from genome assembly GCA_021234005.1 of Nephelium lappaceum. Taxonomy (NCBI): domain Eukaryota; kingdom Viridiplantae; phylum Streptophyta; class Magnoliopsida; order Sapindales; family Sapindaceae; genus Nephelium; species Nephelium lappaceum. Next base: position 128,502 of record CM038004.1, read on the forward strand.
AAGAAACTTGAACTGAAAGGAACAACACCTTCCAGCAAGTTCCTACTAAGATTCAAGTGATAAACGTGAGAGAGGCTGGCAAAGCCTAGTGGGATTTCACCTGTTAATCTGTTGTTTTGGAGAGACAAAGTGGTTAGATTCTTGAGCTGTGACAGGGTTGGTGGTATGGAGCCTGAATAGCCTGAATTGGCAAGCCTGAGTTCTTGCAACTTCACTAGCATACCAAGCTCTATAGGTAGAGGTACAAACATAGGATTGTCATCCATGATGAAGTATTGCAAGCTTTGTAACTTGGACAGTCCTTTTGGGAAGTCTCCTCTCAATCTGTTGTTGCTCAAAGCCATGAAAACCAATGAGTTGAGCTTCTCAATGCTATCAGGAATCTTACCTCCCAGCATGTTTGAGCTCAAATCCAGTTTTTGAAGCATATTCAGTTGCCCAATTGTGTTTGGGATGATCCCAATGAGTGAGTTGTAACTCAAATCAAGGCCTTCAAGACTTTTAAGGCTGCCAACTTGGAATGGTATTGTTCCTGTCAGCATATTATAGCTCAAGTCAAGGTGCACCAAAGAAGTTAAGCTGAATATTTTAACTGGGATTGGCCCAGTTAGGCGGTTCTGTGACAATGTGAGGATCTGTAGCAACTTCAAAGAAGATATTTGAGGCGGGATCGGACCAACGAGTGCAGGATTTGATCTGAGGCTGAGCTGTTGAAGGGACGAGTTGGTGAGTCTGTATGAAGAGACAGAGAGGGTGGTCCGTGTGTGAGTGAAACAATTGAAGAAAAATGCTGACTGCAGATAAGGCAGGGAAAAGATTTGATAAGGAAATGTGGCAGTGTTCTTGCAAGTTGGGTTTGGTTTGGTGCCGAAGTCAAGCCTGGAGACATGGAGGAAATTATCTGTACCTGCTTTGCACTCTATTCCAGGCCAGGAAGAACCAGGTTTACAAGGGTTGGGGTAAGAAGCTCTCCAGGAGTGATCACTGGACATGATATCCATGATCTTGAAAAGAGTCTCAGCCTCGGATGGAGGCATGTTTGATGGTGCTGGTGGAGGCTTCTTTGCATGGGGAGGCATTCCAGTAGCAGAGATAGACAGAATACAAGAGAAAAAGAAGAGAAGCAGTAATGGAAGAAGAGACATTGTGATGAAGAATGGAGAAGGTGTGTTGATCAGTTGTAGCAGCTGTTATTTGGATGGTTTTACAAGTTGAGTTTCATTTCATGTTTTGTGCAGCAGAACCACACTCAACCATGAGAATAAAGAAAAAGAAAGAGGGTTGAAGTGATTGAAGTGATATATGTGGGGTAGGGTCAGGAAAGATGAGTGAGATTTTGAAACCAAGTGGGTTGGGCCTTTTGCGGGGCCATGCTTCTCTTTAACAAACATTTTGGACGCTATGATCATAATAATGGAGACATAAAACAAGCAACTATTGTGTTCATAACAATACACGTCATGATAATCATGGGATTGGCTATGGAGGGAACAAAAACCTGCTTCATTTTTGCGAACAAGTCTCATTTTCAACTTACATTGATTACAATGAACTAAGTCCAAATTGATGAATAGAAGAGCATCATAAACTTACATGATGAAACAGAAAGATACAGATCAATGGCGTCATTTGATACACAATGTGGATTGTTGGATGACACATCTTCAATGGTTCAAATATCACATCAGGCATGCATAAACTAAGTATATTTAATGCATAACAATACATTTTTATGCAATCTTAATAGCTAAAATTGCATTATCCAACCGTAGTTATCTGTCTCATATTTTGTGTCTATATAAGAGAGACCGTTGATTCTGATTGAATGAACATAGTTAAAGTAATTTAACATTTACATGTTTTGTGGGTGGAAACTGGTTGGGATGGTTGTGGAACAAGTTGGGATACATGGGGACAAGGGCTACGTTGTTCCTCTTCATAGACTTCGGTCCAGTTTGTAAAATGGTTGGCATTCTAAGGACACTTGTCAACAGCCATGGTGGAGTGGGGGCATCGGGCAAGTCACAATCACAAGTGGAGAGGCTCGCCACTTGACGAGAGTTAGAGCAATAATCCCAAAAATCTGGGTATTTATTTCAATCAGTACACTGGAACTATACCCATAAGAAAATTAATTGTAATCTTTGTCCACTTTCAGCCTCAAAGTCAGGTAAAAGTTAGAAGCAATAAGAAAAGCTTTGAACTTAACACTAGCCATTAACTTTACTATACTTCTTCACAGAAACTCATGAGCATTGAAATACAAACCATGCAAGTCTTGCTTAGCAGCAAAAAAGTATTGAATGATCAAAATGCACCATGAAACCTATACTGGTTAATCCTCTGGTTCAAAAAGAAGATCAAACCTCCATTCTAGAAGGCAAAGAAACATAATTTGGTTAAACTTAGAAAAATTTGAATCCAGAGCAAATAGCAGTGCACAGTTTACAAGACAAGTGAAAATAGCTAGTGACTATTCAAAAGGAAGAGAGAAAAAAGGACAATAGACTATAGACTGGTATTTCAAAAATGAGTTACCCCAGACAAGTGTGCAGTAACTAAGGCTCTTTTGGGCCCCTGCAGTAATGTTTTGTATACAGACTAATGGGTCCTTATCATATCAGTCTTACATGTTATATTACCAGTGACGGTAATTCTAGGTTGTGTGGCTGCCAGTGAAGAGAAGACATCAGGAATCACAATCAGTGTCTCCTTCCTAAGCAATTTCATCATGTATCTTGTAAGGAACAGAAATACAGCGTGTTACAGGTCTGCTACTTTTAAAGAACAAATGAAAAATACATTCTGATGAGTATGACATGAAAACTTGCCAATCTTAAACATAGCCAGAGGCAGATTAGTTATGAGCCTAACTTGATTTATCACTACAATGAGCACAGAACGGGAACAATAACAAACATCTAGTCAGCTACAGAGCTACTATTGTTTTACAATGAGGCAGGGTGAAGCAACGGTGAATTGGTGATTCCAGGTTTGGGACCCATATATTTTTGTTGTTCATAGGATTTAAGGGTCATAAAAGGTCTGGAAGCAACTTCAAAAGCACAACTACACCCATCAGTAGGGAACATGTAAGGCCTGAATTTTTATACCTGCTTGGACAATTTAGAGTAACATAGTTTTGTACAATTCTAGTGGTCTTCACTAGTTTAACCCAGTTTGGTCGAAGCTAGTTAACTATATGAGAATGGAGATGCTACTGAAAACAGCTGTGCAGCTTTACGCAGTAGACCATGTAAATAATATGGCGAATACAATCGATTGGCTCATTGTCGAAGTCACTAGAAGTTCACAGCAAGATTCACTTGCAAAGATGATTGCTTGAGCTTAGACTGCCCGCCATAACAAAATTGGAAACTTATAGAGTCAATGATTGGAGGAGGCAATACATGCAGATAAACCATCTTCATGTAGTAAGGCTCCGCAGAAAACTTGTTTCAATAAATGATTCTGGAATGGCCTTTATTGCAACCTAGGTTTGACGAGAACTGTCAGTGATGCAACAAAGTTGCAAATTAGCAACAGTGTAAGTTGCATCCTGAGGCTTCTAGTTATCAAGCATGTTTGCTTCAACACAATTGTGTTCATTATAACCATGAAGCATCACCAGATGCTTGACTTGGCTGCAACTGATCAATTCTGCTATCAGCATGGTATTGCTGCATGTTCACAACTTCATCAGCCTTATCTGCTGCAAGACAAAGCTGGGCATCATCACCTTCATCAACTGCTTGACATGGTTCTGATATTCCCACCTTCCTTACAGCATGAGTTTGCAGCAAACTCACACCCTCACTGATGTCATTGGCCGCAAGATATAGCTCTGCATCACCTCCACTAGCTGACTTACGCGGCAGTGATTGGTAAACCTTGCCATCACCAGGGCATTGCTGTGTGCTGGTGTCATCACCGATATCATGGAATAATTGTGGATCACTGATCAGATTATCTGCAAGTTGGGGCTGTGAATGATCAACCTTAGCACGACACAACTTTATATGATCAACCTTGTCTGCACAGTGAAACTGAGGTTGATCATCTCTGCTAGTTGCATTGCATCGTGTAGGATCATCCTTCTTACGTTTCCCAACAGGTTTCCTTCTAACCCTCTGCTTTTTCCTGACCCTTTTACCGGGTTCAATCGTTAAATGATCAACCTCGCAATCATCATGATACAACTGCAATTGTTCATCCTCAATGGTCGCACTACAAAACTCAGACTGGTCGTCTTCACTAGCCATATGACAGTTGATAAAATCATCCTTCCACCTGCGTTTCCCACTAGTCTTCCTCATCATGCACCAACTTTCTTCAAACCTTTTTCCATCCTCAATGTGAGGGGTTGTTGACACTTTAATTGCATCTCCAATTTGGTCTCCCAAACAATAAAGGGCAGTATCCCTGATCCTTGCAATTGACTCAATTTGTTGGGGATTCAACCCTTTGGTCGAAAATGTATCTGTTATACATGCAATATCTCTCAAACCAGCACTCTGTTGAACAGAATTTAAAAAAAAAAAAAAAAAAAAAAAAAAGATATCAGAATAATTGTCATATATTTAATTCACTTGGAATAGAACGAAAAAAATTATTGACTAAGTGAATGCTTACCGTTCTTTTTTTCTTGGTCCTAAACCTAACTGTTTTTAGGAACTGAGATGGTTGTGTAGGCCTTCCAACAAACTTACGTGTAATTTTCAAGTACCAATGCATGTATTTGCTTTCTTCTACACCATCATCACCTCCCACAACATTGAGCCAACGGTCCATCCATTCATTAAGCTCTGGTTCCATTTTAAAACACAAGTCCACCCCACTATCAACTCCACGACTCTTTCTCTCCCACTGCTTCACATCTTTTGGTATGGATGGAAGCATGCCATGTTGCCTCAAGCAACGATCTGGAAGGTGTCTTTCTGCCTTGTCAAAACAGATCAACATTGTCTTTGACCTCCCAAGAATCAAACTACTCTGAATACTTTCTGGTATTTCCATGCTATCAATATGCTTGTAAGGGAGCCATTCCACCTACATATTAACACCTTACCCACATGAAATTGAACTTGAATATAGAATACTAGAAGATAAAATTAAACAAATTCTTAATTCCAAGTAACATACTATAATTAACTTGCAAATATATAGCAAACTTACATCACAAGGTTTTAGGGAATCCAGAAGGTTGCGATAAAAAACTACGTCATGTTTCACTGCAGCACCACTGTGTTTTCCCTTCCACCTAAGTAGAAATGGAAAGTAGTTTTCTTCAGGGTCTTCTTTGAGCTTTGGTCGGCCAATATTCAAGTGATAGTAACTCCAACACTTAAGATAAAATCAATCAAAGTCAGCTATTTATTCAGATGCATCCACATAGCAACATGTAATGTAGGTAGTAGTTTATAAATCAACCAATTCAATATAAGAAACCTGTAGCAGTGTTAAACAACCACTGATAGTAGTTTGAGATCGAAGAGAGGCCTTGGCAAGCGCTCTATACAAAAAAGCCAAAGCTGCAGCACCCCAGGCATAGTTGCCAGCTTTGTCAAAATCTTGAAAGAGTGGGAGGTACATAACAGGGACTTTGTTGCCGGTGGTAGTGGAGAAAACAGTGCTGCCCACCAAGTATAGAAGGTAAGCACGTGTGTAGCACTTGATGTGTTCCATTGGAGCATCTTCAGGGCAGTGAGAAAAGAATTCTTTCAACCAGCTGAGTTTGACCATCCCACCACTCATATATCCAGACTCTGGCACTCTACCCAGAAACATTTCACACACCTCTTTGCAAGAGGTATGCGTTACACCTAAAACAGGGTCACCATCGATCGGCAGTCCAAGCAGCAATGCAACATCTTTAAGACTTATACTCATCTCTCCAACAGGGAAGTGAAAGGTATTGGTTTCGGGCCTCCACCTTTCGACTAAAGCAGAAATGAGGGGGTTGTCTAGACTAATGGAAGGTATGTGTGTCAAGTAGGTGAAGCCAGCCTTGTCCACCAACTCCAATTGTATTTTGGTGAGTCGCCATTCTCCCAACTTGCAAGTGTGTTCATGGCATCTGAGGGCACCGCGTTCCTGTAAATGACGAACAAGATCAAAATAGAAAAAAACATGAAAATTAAAATAATAATGTGCAGTGCAGGAAATAGGACCTGCCCCTCCCAAACTGCTGAGGAGACATGCTTCTCTTGATCATAGAGCACAGAGTTATCAAGTGGCCCAGGACTGAGTGCATCAGCTGATTCAAATTCAGTATCCATCAATGCTCCTGCAAATACTAAGGAAACCAACCCAGAAGCAGATGATATCACCACATGAATAATGGACATCCATACAAAATTGAATACTAAGGGTGAGCTAATTTTCCAACAGTCGAAATATCAAGATTATATCGTTTTAAGCAACGCCAACTTTCAGTAATCATTTTCTGTCAAATTCATCACCCCGGAAAAAAGAAACCACATTTTCTGATTTTGTTAGGTAAGAATTAGAATTAAATGTAGATGGAAATTACTAATTTTGGAGGAGTTATTTTCCATCTAGTCTAGAGTCTAGACGAGAATGCTTACCAGACAGAGACACAGACAGACAGACTAGTTTGACCAAAACGACGATCAACCCTCCAACCTGATGCGTATGACGTGATTTCACAGTAACTCTTAAACGATATTACACTCGCACGCCATGCCATGCCATGCCTTCGTTTTACCAATCAAAATGACCTTTCAGCCCCTGGAGACAATCGCTTCTTCATTTCTTACCCTTTTCTAAATGATTACCAACAATACTTATCGTATCAATTTGTTGAACATTTTTGCGACTTACATTTGCTCTATAAATCAGTTTGGTAACGTTTCAAACTGATGAAAGCTAATTCAATACTTTACTCCAATATGTGGATCAAATTCCACATGTCCCATCATAATTCTAGAGAAATAATTTTATATTACTTTTTATCAAAGCTTGGGGGAAGCAAACATAATTCACTCAATTTAGAAGCCTTTCCAAAATGCATACACTTAAAAATTAATAATCTAATTTTAACTTTAGACAAGGCTGAAATTTTCAGAATTAAATATTAACTAATTGTACAAAAATGAAATTCCTCCTTTAAGAGGGAAACAGAACCCAAAAATAACACTTATAAAAACAAAAACAGAAAAAGAATCTGAACAAAGCTGCAGTCGTCAACATGTATATGCACTTCCTCCTGCTGCCCACAAACAAATTGCACTTCAACTGTAGAACCTTCTCTATTGTGAAATTCATAAAAAGCATTTCTGCAACATTACATCATTTAGGAGAACATTCTGAGGAAATTATTCGCGTAAGCCATTGGCTTCACATCTGGGTGAGGCTGCAAGACAACATGGAAATATTCCAAGTTAAAGCAGTGCATGGCAGATTTTGTGAGACAAGAAAAGGAAAATTGAAAGACAATAACATTTCACAAATTAAGCTACTGACCACAGCTGAGAATGTAACAATGTTTGGTTCCATATCTGGAGCTTCAAAACGAATAAAAGCACCCTTGTTACCCATCTGCAACATTCAAATTACAGAATCAGAAAAACTAGAACAGAAAGAAGAATTGTAAATACAACACCCAAACATGCTACATTGAATTCTGTTATAGCAGTGTCCCCAGACTCCCCACAGTGATAAGAAAGCTATATTCCATAAAAAGTCAAAAGGAAGACCCATATGTTGCATTGGTATGACTCTGAAAAGCCCCCACAACACACACGTATACTTCTAAAGATAGCTACACCCACATTAATAGTCAAATAATTCTCTGATACTTCTTCATTGTATCCATATGTTTCTAACAGTACATAGTTCCCAATTAAATATCTAATTCTCTCAGATTTGTTATGAATTCACTATAAGCTGAAAAACTACAGATCATAGAGCATTATTAAAATGATCAAGTCTAAACATCAGTGTAAGAGTCGCCATGAAAAAATTACCTGATCACAGTAATTTGGCGCTGAAAATACAGTAATAAGTTTACCGCCATGCTCAATCTCATAACCTTCATCCTTTACTTCATGTGATCGCACAACTAAATCTGTCAACCAAGTCACGTGTAAGAAGCCACTGACATGGAAAAATTGAAGTGTTTACAATAGAAAAAGTTTACCTAGATTGTTGTCCTGCAGAAATCTTTTTGTGACATCTGCACCAAAAGAAAGACCCACCCCTCGCTTGCTAGGACCTCTTCCAGGTGAAGGCTGTGGATCACTCCACAGAATTTCACACATCAATCCTAATGAAGATTAGTGATAAATGAGAAACACGATACAAGGAACTCAAATATTTGAGGAAAAGAAAATACTAATTAATAATATGTCCACATCTGTCGGAAAAATCTGACAATGATGCCTTGTTACATATTTACTGAATATATCTACTCAAAAAAAGCAATATGAATTTCTTCACATTTAACTGATAAGAGACATCTTTCAAAAGAAAAAAAAAACTGATGAGAGGCATAAACAACAGACCATATTTGATTATACAACATATGACACATCAATCTTTAGTGTTTTCAGTTTGTTCTCTTCCAACTCTCAACTCTGATGACTAGTTAGAAAAATTATTCTTACTTTAATCACCAACAAAGAATACAAAAGTTACCACAGAATTATTGATGGCAAAGGAAATAAAAAAATTGAATCCACAATGAGACAGGCCAAAAAGACTGTTGATGGCTAACTATATGCTGAGAGCCATAGAATTAAAGTTATTAAACATGAAAAAATATTATGCCAAATACCTTCTTCAGGAGGCTCGCAAAATCGATCAATTGCCTTAATATCTGAGAGTTTTACCCCATCAACACTAAAAAGACCTCCATGAACTACAAAAACCTTTCCGTTCAGGACATGAGCCAATGGTAAACAACAGAACACTTCTGCAAAGAGTTCCACAAATGTTTCGCTCAACTTGGAGCGGACCTCGCCCTCAAAACCATATATTTTGTTCATACTCTTGCTCTCATGATTTCCTCTGGAAAGATATATGGCTGAAAATTTTCCAAGCAGGTAATTGTACATCAAGAAAATAGAACTACTGGTTGCAAACACATTTTGGATCAACAACCAAAATCATGAAAGTATAAGATAACAAACACCAATTGCTTCTCATATTAACCAGATATATAAACAAAGTTCACCCATTCAAATTGAACAGCGCAAGTGTAGAGAAGAAAAATAAAATTAAAAGGAAACAAGCATAAAGCCATTATCATCAAGACTGTAAGATCCTCAAACAAAGCTTTTCATGAACACTGCCATTCCAGTGAGATTTAAATAAAGAGAAGCAAATGAAATTAGTTAGGAAAGTAACATATTATCAGAAAGATGTCTTGCAGAATCAAATGTGCATGGACAAAACCTCTAAACTGCAACTATAATATGAATAACCTGTAATTCTATGAAATCACAATTTTAAATCTATTATATACTGGACTGTAACTGCAAATGCAAAAGGCCAATAGGGAAAGCAGAGACTGGATATTGCAAGCACAACTAGAAAGCACTTACCTGAAGGAGCCATGCACTTAAAAGCAAATAATGTGAGGATAACCTCCACAGAAAATGACCCCCTATCCACAAAGTCACCATTAAACAGATATGGATTCTCTTCTGAAGGAAGCCCATTAAGCTCAAAAATATTCAATAGATCGTAAAACTGCAAGCAACAGAAATATACATATGCAACTGTGTTACAGCTTATTCAGAAGGAATTGAGATAATAACCAGTTATCACTAACTTGAAGCAAATGAAGGTAAAGAGGTCAACAACATTAATACAACTTAGATGAGGAAGTATGAGAAAGCAAGATACCTATGCTTTGCAATAAGAAGCCAAATCCCCTAAAAGTTTAATGGATCAGAAATAAATAAAAACCATACTTTGGAACATTTATATGAGCAGAATAATAAAAGAATAATATCACATCATCAATCTTCATGAAAAAGTACAAAAGTTTGTAGCAAGTTTACATCACTAAACTTGTGTTAATTTCTTTATTTTAGAAATGTTTTGATGACTCCTTTAGCTAATTTATGGTGAAAACCAGTAATATCTCTTGACACTATTTTACTAGAGTTATAATGCATGATCCTTTATATGTTTACCTCTACATTTCAACAAAATGTCTAAAAAGTTCCATGCACCACTTAGCACAAGTATACCAAAAATTTTACAAATTATTCTTTGACCAAACAGGCAACAAGTTACTGCAGAATGCCACTCTTTATCAATTAAGGTGTCATACAATCATCATTCATGTAAAAGCAAGCCCTCAGTCCAATTTAAGAGTTTCTAACCAGGCAATTACCTGACCATGTACATCACCACAGACTGTAAAATGATTGCCGTTAGGAATATTTATATCAACAAGTGAAGGTAAAGCATGCAACATTTCCCTCATTTGTAAGACAATCTGGTACGCATACCTACAAAAAAGGTACAGCATTCAAAGAGTAAAAATTAGATCAAATATCATTTAATGAATAAGTAACTATACTTGCTATGCATACCGTTTGTGTAAGCACTTCTGGTTCTTGAAGTCATCCATCATTTTCTTCACAAAATCCAAAGTAATAACATCTCCCTCTATCCTTGCCCCAGAGTATTGTGGCTCCACCTCTAAAACCAGAAATGCAATGTCGTCAATATCGAATCAAAACATCTTACAAATTTTCTCCAGAGTCCATAATAGAAGAAATTATACACAGTCAGTGCAAGAATGAAGGCAACAACAATCAAATAACCCCACAGGTGACAGGACTGAGCCTCAAGCCTAAGAGCATGAGGCCACAACTCACACCTATTTCAGAAACCATCAGCTAAAAATAAAAGCATTTCCAAAGCATGATTTGCCAAAGTGATCAATCAAAGTCCAAGCGGATATGTCACCAACGCATCATACGTAGTCAATAATTTACTTCTGTTTTAGTTGAATTTCACAGATCAATCTTTTTGTCAACCTAAGAAACCCATGCATAGCAAAGTCATAACAAATGAAGACACAAAGCAAAATTAATATATAAGAGCCTAAATCCCAATCACTTGCTCAGCTGGCCAAAATATAGTATCATAACAATATCTACGATCAAACAATAGGCAACCATGTCCTATTTGCACTCTTCACGCAGAAAGTATAAAAATAAAAATTTGATTGCATAAACTCCGTGCAATGAAAAGACCATTAAGGGGAATTCATCTAATGCAAATATTCACTCCCACACTAATTTATGGAAGGACATGTCATGACAAAGAGAACATTTCCAAATTGTCTCACTATCTCATTCGCAATTCTATTTAAAAATTTTTCATATCACTACTGCAATGTGAAAAACACATTGACGTTGGCAATGTATTTTTCAAGGGCTAAATTTGGAAGAAGGGTCAAGACTGCAATCTTATAGTGAATAAATTGTTCAATTAAAAACTGAATAAACTACTTATTAAGAATCAAAGGTTTTTTTTTGCTTCCGAGAATTATGAAATTGGCCAACTGTAGTTAAATTATTCATTAACTCTGAGCTCAAACCTAGTTCAAGTTTTCGACTGTTTGTAAAGACACCACTACCATTGCAGCCACCCCACCAACGTGCCCCTAGGACCATCAGCACTGCTACCACTATTCCTGCCAACATTGTGGCTATCGTCGGCCCCACCATCACCATCACTGCCACAACTGCTGCCGTCCCTGCCACTATGGCTGCTTGGGTGGGCACAGATGATGAACTGGGGCTCATCCCTATTATTAGAATATATTAAAAACATCATAAAACTAATACTCATTAATCTAAAAAAATAATTGTTAACGGAAAATGAAGACTTTGATTCAAACAAGCCTGAAAAGTTAGGACCAACCTAAAATATTAGGGGGTGAACAGACCTAACATTTAAGACCCAGCTCGAATTTTCATTCATCGTGAAGGTCAAACTAATAAGTGGAAGTTTCACTAAACAAAGCCACAAACTGAAAGTGGCATGCAATCAAGAACTTAGACCAAAGACCATTGATTTTCTAGAAATAAACTGGAGTAACAAGAATTTCATTTTTAAGCCAAAACAGCTCAGAGGTTGCTGAGAGTTAAAACGGCACAGTGCACCATCATCTTTGCCGTTGTCACCCAACGCTAATACTACCACTATAACAGCAGTCAAAATCAATCCTAACACAACCACCATAAACTCACCATCAATGTTTGCACCACCAGTACCCCCATATTTTAACCACATTGATGGGCAACTAAAGATCGATCTTCATGGCAGCATGAAGATCACCAAACCTTTGAAAATCTTGAATGCCATTCAGCTTATCCTTAACCAACAAATGGCTCATTATACACTGATGTTCAATATAACTTACAGCAAAATATCCTTCAAATGCTCGTGTATATTACCATGTCCATAAGGGATCAAAATTAAATTTTAACGTTCAGCCATAGGTTCAAACAACAAAAAATCTATTTCCTAGAATAATACCACTTGTTTAAAATTCACCACTGTATCAAGGATTGAACATCTTTACCAAAAACAAGTAGTGTGACGGAAATTAATACAAAACAAAATTTGATATATTTTTTATGAACTGCCCCATTGACGATCAACAATTATAGCTGACAATAAAATTAAAGTTAACATTAATGAATTTTCCTATTAAAGAGAATGATATCACCACATAGTAATATTCTCTCATATTGCTTCACTTACACCTCTCAGATAATATTTGTCTTTACCACAATGTATTTATGAAAAAATATCAAGTACATGCAGCAGCAATCTAATGTATTCACAAATCACAACATTTTTTCTTTTTCCATTTTATCAATCAAAGACTTCACAACATCATTTGGATGACAGTTCATGGGAAATAGAAATATTAACAATTCAAAATTAAAAAATTAAGGAAAAACATCAGAAGATTAACAGTTACTCAAACATGAAGGATTAAAAGAAGATTACAGGTACCTATGGTACGGTAATCAATGGAATCAGCAACTGAATGCCTTTCGGACTCCGGTACAGCAATTGCTTCTTCAAATTTCAGTTTCTTAACTGCCTTTTCACATTCCTTTAATTTCTTGGCAGCATCAGGATCATTTGGACAGAGTTTTTTAACCTAAATAGACATATATAGAAAATGAGCCATATCCATTGACACGTCACAAATGCTAGCACATATAAGGAAAGCCTTCCAAATTAATGTTAAAATCAAATATTAAGGCAAAAAGATGCCCTTTGCCTTTGAAATGATGTAGGCAAGTTTTCAAGAAAGTACTCGAAAGTAGGTACATCAAACTTAGACACTGGGGAAAAAAAAAATTGTTTTATGGAAGTTACAAATATTTGGTAACTGAAAACTCCAATTGATCTAAACTTAAATAACAGTTAGAAAGCAAGGACTATTTTTTATAGAACAAAGTAACCTTGTTGAAAACATACCTGTTGGAAATCCTTAAGTGCATCTTTGAATTTCCCCATGGCAAGATAAGCAGCACCTCGCCGATAATAACCCTGTATTCAGAGAATTATTAGAACAATAAAATAGATGCAGTGAATTTGAAAGACGCCACAATATGAAGCATACCTTGGAGTATTTGGGATCAACTTCTATAGCTTTTGACGCATCTTGTATGGCACTACCATATTCCTCCAATTTAGTGTGGGCAAATGAACGGTTTGCCCAGTACACAGCATTCTGATCATTCAATTCAATTGCTTGTGTGTACAGATCAATAGCTTGGGCATATTTGTGAGCTGAAAAGTTAACCAACAATATGAGCACAGTTGAACTTGCAGTTGATAGCCACATAAAGGCCAAATTTATGTCAAATGATGAGACTATGGCAGAAAGAAAATGATAAACAATTTGAACGCTAAAAGTGTTGTTGATAAAAAATTTGAGTCAAACAAAATGAATACGGTTTATGAAGCCATTACCTAACAAAATCAGAATATTGAGATGACAATCTTGTTGCTTAAAGCAGATATAGTACATAAACAAGTACCTTTGAAAGCTTCGTTGGCAAGGTTTTTAATTTCTTCAGCTTTAGAAACATCGGAATTTGCGGTATCCATATTTGGCATAACTGTTAGTGCCTAATTTGAAGTTGGATCCGATATCACCAAACAATAAATATCATAAATACATAATCATCCTCCTTTGCAATACTGCCCTGCGTGACAAAAACATTAAATTAGCCAATTCCTCAAAGCTCTTGTCCACAAAACAAGGAAAACATCAACAAAGTTTACAATTACAAGGAAACACAACAGAACCCAGCTCAAGGAAACTAAATATGAACTAGTTAGATGAATAGTAATCTACAATGACAATTACCAATTTCAATTCAACGGCACCACATTCAATCAACATCACTTGACAACATAAAGAAACCAAATAAGAAGAAGAAGAAGAAGAAGAAGAAAACTAGTACCCATAATCAGGGACAAGATTATACACAGCTTCCAAAATTCAAAACCAACGCCAGAGCAATTAACAGATTGAGGTTCAATGTTTGACTAGTTACAAAAATCACTAAATTACTGCATACAACACAAAAAAGAAAAACAAATATAAAAGATCAGTCAAAGCATCAAAATAAACAAATGATAGGATACAATCACCAAAAATGAACTCCAGAGATTCCTTTTCAATATATATTATGAATATCTATATGATAATGAGAATTATGAGAAGAACGATTTAATGTATTGTGACGAAAAACGAGAAGCTAAGTGTTATTGGAACGAAACAGTTAACAAAGCAGTAAAGTATAGGTGAGTTATAGTAGGAGAGAAGAAACAAGAAACTACCTGATCGTTTGACTCAGAGACTGTGTTCTGTTCGAGTGAGCGAGACAGGAGAGAAGAGAAACCCTAGACCAGGGAGAGAGAGTGGTTATTTATATTCATTTTTTAAAATATATATGTCAACTTGTTACCTTGATTATTTTCGGGTCGTCCAGAGAGACACTAATACAAAATGTCTCCACTACCAACTCCCTTGTTTGCCTGATCAATTTCATCCATATTTATTTCCATTATATTTTCAAAATATGGTTCGAATATTTTTTACATATTGATAAAATATATAAGAAAAACTTTATTATAAATATATGTGCAATTTAAAAAATTATTCACATATATATAATAATATACAGTCACCTCTTAAACTTGTTTGTTACGATAATTTTATTTATAATAATTAATAAGCATTTTTAACTATATATTTTACAGTCTGCAGTAATTTTATTTATAATAATTAATAAGCATTTGTAACTACATATTTTATAGTCTGCAGTCATTGTATTTATAATAATTAATAACTATGTATATTATAAAGTTCAATTCAGACTTAAAAAAATAATGATGTAATAATGGTCTCACTGTTAAATCTTTGTTATCTCTAGACTGTTGATTAGGTTAGCTTCGAGATTTTATGAATTATGTCACTTAATTTACAGTTATTGTTCTTCTCAAAATAAATAAATAATTAATTACAGTTATTGTTGGTTTGTTTGACATTGGTCAGAGTAATTGTTTTTGGATCAACACTATTGAGGGTTGTAGAGTAGAGTTGTGGTGAGAAATGATTAGATTTTGTAAAGCTATGAATGATTCAGTTTGCATCAATGAATCCAAACCCCCCGACAAAATGAAAACAGAGATGCTCGGTTACAACACACTGTAATTTCAGTCCCCTTCCTAAAGCTATTTTACAGAACAAGAAACAAGCGGTGCCTTTAGTTTTCTTCCACATCCAAGTACATCTGTCTGCTTTCCTTGGCCCTAGTTGCAGTAATCTTGCAGCACTTTCCAGCTCACTAGTAGACCCCCCAAATCACATGTAGTTGCTGAGCCTGAGATGTTAAACTATAGACGGTATCTGCCGCATACCTGCAAGAACAAACCCATCAAACTTTTAGCAACTTCTCTTTGGTAATCTGATTTTCTTGATACTAGGCATCAGCATGAATAGTTACACCAATATTAATAACTGACTTCATTACAAGACCCAGGTTTCGAGAATCTAATGGTAGAGGCAGACCTTAGATGATGACACATTATCCATAACCGCATAGTTCTGACTAAAATCTGTCATTCCAAAATATTCATCCAAGTGCCATGTCGGGATATTCCCAACTGTGGTGCCTCCAGGAAATGGTAACTTGTTTGCCATAACATTCCCAACTCCACCAATTAGTCCACGCAGCATTCCTCTGTCTTCGGATGCAATTAGTATCCTAGCACCCCTTTTGGAAATCGAATGGGATGATATTGTTTCAGAACCTTTTCCGATTGAGTCCAACTTATCGATAGGAAAGGACACACTTGGCTCTGCTGATTCAAGTCCCACTTTCACACCTGTTAGCAGAAACCTCTGATGACCAGACACGTAGGCGTTTGCTGTGTGAATGGCAACATCGCACTTCCTACAAAGCAATGCACGATCCTCCAAGCAGAAGAAATAGCCAAGGGTCTCCTGAATGGTAAGATTAAACGAAATATAGTGTTACAATACAAGTCAAGCTCTAACATACATGTAATAACATTTAAAATAACTAATGATCAAGGAACAAGGATGTACATGTACTGCTTGGAATATAGTCAAAGTTTTACCAGAGTAGGTCATGATAGCCGGACTTTCATCTTACAAAAAGAACAGAGGAGGTATTTGTATAGTTACGACGACTCACCTTTTAAAGGTGCTCCTTTTACTACAAGTTATTTGCAGTACTGATGAACAAATGGTGGAAAACAATTGATTCATGACACAGTCTCAATATGATTTAAGGTTCTAAACTTGTGTACTGCAACTCTACTAGGCTTGTTCTGCATCTTTCTGGTTAACAATGTGGTATAATATACAAATATGCCAGACCTGAGACCACCAACTTAGCAAAGGGCACAACCTGCAACAATCCTCGCAGACTAAGGCCCCTTTATAACTACTAGTCAAATATGAAACTTTTTCGACAAGACGGATGAAGTTATGTTATGTCATCTTTAAAAAAAGTAGCGGTAGGTCAATTTCCAAGTTGAGACTCATCATACGTGCAAACAGAGGACTTGGAGAATCGATTCACCCTACAAAGAAATGAAAAAATATATAGGGTCCAATTCTCCATTGAAGCTCTAGAGACAGGTTCAGCTTTTTCATTCAACTTACAAACAACCTGTTAGCTTATTGCTGGTAACAAATTGGTAGCTTATTATAACTAGAATTTATAGTGTTTGAAGGCTTTCAAATTGACAACCTAATCGAGAACAACAATGGACAGAGAAAAGAGTGGTGAGCAAAGCAAGGAAGAAAGAAACAAGGGGTGGAAGTAGAGGGTACCTGGCAGATGTCACACTTGGGCATGTGAGACGAAGAATGAGTGAGAGGCACCCTCCGGTGCTAGCTAGAGAGCTTGTTGGCCGCATGCAATCTCTGGTCGCAATCCCAACAAAGCGCCGCCTCGTCCGCACAGCACAGTACCCTGGCCTCCGCCAACTCGCACCCATTGCACTGTATCTTCATCTTGAAAAACCAACTTCGAAAAAAAAACACTTGTCGTTATTGTTTTTTAATATTTTGAGAATGACAGCAAACTGATAAATGGAAATATTTAATGGGGGGTTGCTATACCTAGACCGACAACCACCAACTCGACCTGAAAGTTTTGTAACCGACTGACTTTCGATATTTTTGATCGCGTGTGTCGGTGGGAGTTATGAGAACTTGACACTTGGCGCTGCTTCGATTAGTTGCTGTCACGCACGCAGCTGATGTGGACACTCTCAGGTGAGCGGCGCCGTTTGACTGCCACCCCCGATCTGTTTGACCTAAACACTTTCGAATTTCCTCCAAATTATCTTTTGCAATGAACAACATTTCTATGTATATCGTTAAATGTTTTTAAAAATAATATTCATAATGTTTAAATTAATGAAATAACCATATTAATCCAACAAATTTTGTTATCTAAATTTTATTTCTCTTTTTTCAATAATAATGCATTACAAGCTAAATTTAAAGAACTATGATTGCTACAATCTCAATGTAAATATTATTTATTTAATTACACGTGTCAAAAAAGAACCACAACAATATACGAACATATGTTAGGAGTTCAAATAGCCCTATTGTTCTTTATATTTAATTATTTATGATGTGATGTATGGATTTTTCATTTATAAATAATTAGATATGTCAGAATAATTTAGTTATTTGTCTCTCGATATAGTTTATTAGTGAAAGGTACTCGTTTAATTTAATAATATTGTGTTTAAATCGTTAAATTGAAAATATATTTAAAAAGATCAATTATCAACTTTGTTTGCTTTGATAATAACTCAATTAATTATGATTTATATTCTCGTATCAACCTAAATAAAGAAAACCAAGATTTACTTGGGTTTTGTATATAAAAACTAAGATTAAGGTATACTAACAAGGATTGTTGGTTTTTTTTTTTTTTTATTGAGATTCCCTCCTTCTGCATTTATAAATAGGGTGAAAATGTTATAATTAATAAATTTTTAGACAACACATGCTTTACAACAATTTAAATTTAAGATATTATTAGACACTTGAACTTTATGTACTGCTAAACCATATTTGGACAGTAATCTAATCAATGTTCTGTTACCATATGTATTTCGTATGGTTATTAGACACTAGTAACTAAACTCTACAGGAGAGCAAAATATATATTTAAAAAAATAATAAAAATTGTTGTTATGTTATCAACTCTTTCTCCTTCAAAGCAATATAAAAAAAAATAAAAATAAAAATAAAAATTAGGGCAAATTGCACAAAACCTCCCTTGAGGTTTGGTGAAATTACATAAATATTACGATATTTGAGTAACTCGTACGGACACTACCTGAAGTCTCAAAAACTCTACACGAACCCCCCCTGTCGTCAGTCAACAACCGTTAAATCGTCATAATCAATGGTTAAAAGTATAAAAAGACTAAAATACCCTTCAATAACATTTAAAATTAATATATTATACATTTTTTAATTAAATTTAAAAATAAAAGATAAAAAATTAAAGAAGTCAAAAAAAAAAAAAAAAAAAA
Source organism: Nephelium lappaceum (assembly GCA_021234005.1). Taxonomy (NCBI): domain Eukaryota; kingdom Viridiplantae; phylum Streptophyta; class Magnoliopsida; order Sapindales; family Sapindaceae; genus Nephelium; species Nephelium lappaceum. The sequence goes on from CM038004.1 coordinate 147,621, forward strand.
AAAAAAACTGGTCTCCATGGGAGACCAGATCTGGTCTCCCAGGAGACCGACCGTCTCCATTGCTGGAGACAGCGGCGTCTCCAGCGATGGAGACAATCTCCATCGCTGGAGTCATTCCAGCGATGGAGACCGATCTCTATCCCCATCGCTGGAGACTCCCGTCTCCATCGCTGGATATTCCTACGATGGGACATATCCAGCGATGGAGACCCGTCTCCATCGTTGGAGTACCATCGCTGGATACTCCAGCGATGGAGAGACCGATCTCCATCGCTGGAGATTACTCCAGCGATGGAGAGATCCAGCGATGGAGATCGGTCTCTCCATCGCTGAAGTATCCAGCGATCTCCATCGCTGGAGTCTCCAGGGATGGAGACGTACTCCAGCGATGGAGATCGATCTCCATCGCTTGTACTCCAGCAATGGAGACTGATCTCCATCGCTTGAGACTCCTGTCTCCATCGCTGAAATCATTCCAGCGATGGAGATCGACTCCATCGTTGGAGACGGCGTCGGCCGTCTCCATCGCTGGAGACGCAGCCGTCTCCAGCGATGGAGACGGTCGGTCTCCTGGGAGACCAGTTTCTTTCTTTCTTTTTTTCTTTTTTTTTTACTTTTTTAATTTTTTATCTTTTATTTTTAAAATTAATTAAAAAATGTATAATATATTAATTTTAAATGTTATTGAAGGGTATTTTAGTCTTTTTATACTTTTAACTATTGACTATGACGATTTAACAGTTGTTGACTGACGACAAAGGAGGTTCGTGCAGAGTTTTTGAAACCTCAGGTAATGTTCATGCGAGTTACCCAAACATTATAATATTTGTGCAATTTCGTCAAACCTCAGGGGAGGTTTATGCAATTTGCCCTAAAAATTATCGATTCAAATGGTTATGATTTATCGAGATAAAATAGTATGTATTGCTTGAAAAATTTACTTTCATATAAAAAAGATATCTACCCCTATAATAAGAAGATAAAACATGATATAATGTAATTACATAGGATTAAAACTCAAATTACATATGTGATATGGGAATGTAATAAATCACTCGAATTATAGGTAAATATATTGTTCATGCACTAACGTATGCTCAAAGGTTGCGACTATCTTCGTTGAGTTGCGACCAACGATCATGCTTCTTTCTTTTAATTGGAAACCTTTTATCTAACTTACAAAACAAATAACACCTTCGTCAAGATGACATGTAGTTTGTTTCCAAGAATATCCTTTGATGCTTAAGTCAATATTTATCTTACTAAAAGTGTATAGTTATTTTCTCTATCTCTCTAATGAATCACTAAACCATATTTTATAATAAGACAAGACTTACCTTTCTAGGTGTTCATATATGTTAAAGTGTTTATCATTTATTATTCACATTGTTCTTAAGATGACAAATGTTAATTGCATATCTTACATTTATCACGTTACCATCCGGAAGCAATGGCTCTGCGGGTTACTATTCTTCTCCTTCAACCTTTACTCTACTTGTGTTCTTCACTTTCGTTAAGTTAGTGGATTTGCAGAGGTTTTATGAATAGTTCATTCAATCAGAGGTCGCTAATCCGTTGACTTGTGTTATCTCCCCATTGGCTTCTCGTGTTCTCCTATTATTAGTGGAAAGCGACACTTCTACGTATGCAAGTATCATTTTCATTTTTTTTTTTTACTTACTATTATCAGCTTTTTTCAAACATTAGGCTTTAATATAAAAAACACAAACTGTTACAATAACCATACTAAGTCATTATTTAAAAAAAAAAAACTATACTAAATCATATAATAACATGGCCATTACATGTTATTTGTAATTTAAGATTTTTTTTTTTTTGAAAAAGAAAATAATACGATGTACAAATTATTTAAAACAAGTACAAAATTTGATCATGAGAATAATAAATTCATATATAAAGCAATTGGAAAAATATATGTATATATTACTATTTTTTTTTTTGAAATATATATTTTATTATTGTTGTTCAATCGGAATTCGGAAACAAATGAATTAACATAACTTCTTCGAAAAAAAAAAAAAAAATCAATAAAAATGGAATTAACATAACATAACACCAAATCAAATGGGAGCACGCTTTAATAACACTATAAAATCACTCAATCGAGTAACCCTCAAAAAAACAAACAAAAACAATGGCATCTTCGCTCGCGAAACGACTCGGCGCCTTAAACCCGTGGGTGCGTATCGCCACCCAGCAGGTCCGCTTGGCAGGGACGGACTCCGCCTCGTCGAGGCGGCGCTCGAAATCACGTACGTATACCATGCCGAAGACAGGCAAAGAGAAGAAGTCGGAGTGGTGGATCGTCGACGGAGAAATGCACGAGATTGGAGACGACGTGCCCCCTCGCGAGCGCTTCGTCATCCCCAGAGACAACCTCCCCAACAAGCGCCGCAAGCAGCTCCGCGAGCAGTTCATGCGCCGCACCCGCCTCGTCCTCAAAGAATCGGTCAGTCACTCACTCATTGTTGTTGCTAGTAGAAACATATTGTATTGAATTGATCTGTTGTTGTTGAAGGAGCATGAGCCGTGGTGCAAGAGGTACATGGAGCTGTATCAGGAACTGAGGGAGAATTGGGAGAGGCTATATTGGGACGAGGGTTACTCCAAGAAAATCGCTCAAGATCATGCCAATTACGATTCTGCTGACGATGATGATTCTGATTTCAATCCATACAGGTCTCTTTTTCTGTTTTACACCACCTATTACTATTAGGTTGCATTTACACGGTGTGTCAAGTTTATTTAAATGGTTTGTTGTTTGTGTTACAGGAGCAACAGGAGACCTCATGGTGTTGACCGCGACCAAGTGAAGGTATACCATCCAATTTTGAGCTTCACAATGAGCTTATATGAATTCTCCTTGTCAATCTAATTAATGTGTAGAACCTTATGGAAGTTCTAATTTGATTTATATGGGCTTAAGCAAGCAAAAAATGCATTTTGGGGAAATATTGATCATTCCATTTGTTGTGTAATGGATTATACTTCCATGTGACATTATCATTTATCAATGTCTGGCTTCCAATTTGCAGGAACAGGGTTTTCGGGGAAATAGGCAAGGTGATAACTGGGAGAAGGTCAATCAACTCCGAGATAAGTTTGAGTATGACAGAGAGAGAAGAATGAGAGAGAGAGGTATGTCGAGAAGTATTATATGTTGTAGATGACTTATTTTGTGTTCTTGTCTTATATTAAGAACTTAGTTTCTTGGCTTATCGGTTTTTCACCAGATGAGTTGCGCTTTAAGGTCTAAGAGTAGATTTTAACTTGCTTGGTAGAATAATATGAGATTGCTTGAGATGCATGTGTTACATGTTTGCCATGACTGTGAGTGCTAGGTGTGCTCAAATTCAAGTGATAAACTCCTGTCTTATGTATGCCGAAATATTTAAAAGAATCTGCAAATACAAAGTCTCTTTTACTCGCTGCAATAAGAAATTAGTTAAAACTTGTTCTGGCTGAACCGACTGAAATCTGAAATACATATATGCAAAGCTTGAATTGTAAACTACTCATAAGTAGGTTGTGGCTGGGTCCTCCTTTGCTTCACTTTATTTAGGATTTCGGTCAACAAAACTGATCTGAGATCTTTCTCTGCAGTAATCATATTTTCTCACAACTTTATAGAAGGATTAATGCTCTGAATTTTCGCACTTCTAAGATACATCACACTTGACTGAGAAGCATTAAATTCATAGAAACTGTAGTTAATATTTATTCATTCTAATGCTCCGATCTTATTTAAATTTTCTAGTTTAGCATCGTGTCAGGGGTCTAGTCAACCTGTATTTTGTAATACAAGAAGAAACAAGTTGTGCACTACTCAGCAAAAGCCAAAAAAAAAATTTCAATGTGATTACTGTTGGACAGAGCATGATACTAAACTGTTATTGGCAATGGAATTTTCCTGTTGTGTCATAATAGCATTTTGATGCTCTTTATGTGTTTTTTTCCCCTTTTCAGTTTTAGTTGTTCAGAACTGAGATGTATTTTGTTTTGGGTTGGATGCTGTTCTGATGTAGCTTTAAATTTGTTTGATTGCAGCATTTGCTCCTATGAACGGAGGACCTGTTATGGACTCACAGGATTTGAACTCCCAAAACCAACCGTTTAACCCTCAGCGATACTTTCCAGAGACTGCCAGGAATTGACAACAGAACTGCCAAAGATCCTTTTTGTGCTAAGGGACCTTGAATCATTCATGGGAGATTTTGCAACAGAGATCTTCAGGAGCATTAGCGAGTTTAATTGCCGGAAATCAAGGCTATGTCTGATCAATCTTCATTGACTAGCAAAGAAAAAAAATGGAGAAGATAATGGGAGAATGGATGCAATACTGAAAGTTAATAAAATTTCAAAGAGACTGCCCAAAACTAGTTTGATGTACTCCTGACATGTAATGATGTTGCAGTTTTGTTTTTTTCTTTTTTAGGAGGATCTTGCCAACCTTTGGATTGAAGTGTTGCGTTGGAGGGGAGCTGTAAATTATTATTATTATTCTTTTTAAAGAAAATGGAATGGTTTCAAATCGAAGTTGGTTTTGGTTATAATATCCAATGGTTGTAATTGATGGGTAATAATAACCTAATCAGTAAAATAATCAAATCCATGATAGATTTTTCTATGTTTTTGATGAAAAGAATGTTAATTGGAGATCAATAAGAATGTTAATAGGAGATCAATCTTAGTTTTCCTTTTAATGTTAGTTTTTCATTGTTAATGATATAACAAAATGATAATTCCAGATTCTTCTAGGAAATCTCGCTTAACAAAGACAAATTGTGTTGATTTTCAACCAAAAAAAAAAGTCACTGTTTGGAGTTTTTATTGAACTTAAATAATGAATCAGTTTTATCGTTTTCTCTTTATTGCTGCCCATTTATTTTCACTAGACCTTGTAGAGCTAAAAGTAATTGAGGGAATGGTTGGCTTTTCTCTTCAACATGAAAGTAGGTTACATTATATGAAAGTTGATTCACAATGCGACGGGTATGAGAATGGTAGTTGTTTAGTTAAATACCTTCTCCTGCCTTTTTTTTTTTTTTTTTTTTTTTTTATGATAGACCTTCTCCTTGCTTTTATGTACCTTTTTTAATTTTATTTTTTTGATACAAAATACCTTTTTAATTATTATTATTATTATTATAATATTGGTTTTTTTTTTTTTTTTTTTTGTTTGGTTTTAAGCTATTATTATAATATTGTTGGAAAATTTAAAGAAAAATGTTGTGAGAACGTAAAGCACCAATAAATGGGCCTAACCCTAAATCCATCAACAAAGCCCGTCAGCTTTGAGTTTGCAACCCACCGAATGTTTACTGATTTGACATCTCAATCCCATACAAATTCATTAGTTTTGCTGTGTTTCGGGCTTTCTCTATTTGAAGCTGAAACGAGTTCGCTCTGTCTTTTGATCAAATCGAAAGCCAACTGACCCCACAATCCAATAAAAATCCACTTTACCAAATTCGAAATTAACACTCACCTCATTCAATTTCAAAAATGCACCACTTCCATCTTATCTAACGGACTCTCTACTCATTTCATGTTGCAAACTCCGCCAGTTTTCCCTAAATCCAAGACCAACTAATAACAAAATGAAGTGGGCTATCATTAGTTATTCAAATTGTCACATTATATCATAATCATTGTAAGTTATATATGTTAATTATTATTCTGAATTCCTTCCTATGTATCTCTATGTCACCAAATATTAATCACGGATGTGAATTGAATATATTCACCGTTGTTTGCTTCTGCGACATGTCTGCACAAGTAGTCCATTTGCATTTTTACATGCTTTACCACCAACTTCAATTCCACAACATATCATAACGCCTTCCATGCTCAGTGCTGCATTTCTTGTTCCACTATTGCAGTTTCACATATTACACGCATTGCACTGTTTTGTATCTGTGGTATAAATATTTACTGCTTTAATTAATTACCTATAATTTTGTGGCGTCACTACATTATAATAAACTTCCAACTTGTCAGCATTGCGTCATACCGGTAGCATGTAATTGATTTGCAAATTATCAGTGACTTAGTTGACTGCAATAAATAGAGATATACATTAATTTGGATTGAAGCTCAGGATGCACGCTCTCTTGAGACAATAAACATTCGAAAACCATACAAAGTTAAGGCTTAACTACAGAATTATGTTTTCGATTGTCATGCAAAAGTTTCACATTTATTTGAAGTGGAATGTACCAATAATTGTAACGATAGATTCTCTTTTTTAAATTGGAATTACAGAATTATATTTTTGATTGAGAGTGCAACTTATGATGGTCTCCAAAACTCCAAGAGAAGAACGTCTATCAAGAGTCTATCAACTTTTAAGTGACTAGGATCCTAGGCTTGATAAAAGAAAGCAAGTAAATGACACATACTTCATACATGATGACCCTCTTCGGAACAAGAGGGTGTGTGTGGCATCCAAGCCAGCTTTCGAGACTTGATTTGGAGAGTGTTACATTAGGATATACATAATATCCTAGTTATCATGATAATCATGCTTTAATGTGTATGTTTTCGCTTTCTTGTTATTTTTGATAAACAATTAAAAACCACTACCTTTTAATATAATCCATCAAATTATGTAGTGAATTATAGGGAAGGTAAATTCTTAACTAGTTTTAAAGATTAGCTCCAAGTGGGGGTATGATTGAATTGTTGTTATCTAATTACCTTTTGCCTTCTTTCTCCATCTTCCATTAGCCGTTGGTTTAATGATCACAATTACGTATATTCACAAATTTATGAATTTGAAATTTCAGGTCAAACCTCCATCATTGAAGAAGAAGTTATGATAGTTAGTTGAATTTAGTTTTATGTAATTAATTATAACATGAAAGTTAGTTGACAATACAATAATGAGTAATGAGAATGGTAGTTGCCCATTCAATTACCTGTTTTATTCCTTGCTTTTCCCTTTATCTTCTGCTTTTATTTTTCTGAGTGTTGCCAAAGGTATTCATTTTTGAGATATCGTTTTGCAAAAATTTGAACCCTTTACCACCTTTTGTTGCTCCTAAACGAGCCCATATCACCTACTTTGAGAAAATATAAAAAGAAGAGGTCGATTTTATTGGAGAATTAAAGAAAAGGTGAAATGATGATCACTGATGACTCTAGGTTTCACGCTTGCCACGTGAGACAAGCAGAGGCAGACCAAAAAGATGTAAAGTAACTTGCCATTATTTTTTTTCCATTTGATAAGCTTCGATTTCCAATTACATTCAACCGATCACAAATAAATAGTATAACATACCCATATTCACCAAGACTACTGCACACGATATTTTCCTCATTTTGGTACATAGTATATGGTCATGACCCAGGCTCCCATTAAAAGAATCACATGATATATGCATTTGTCCCTCTAGTTCAAGTTTAATACTCTTCATGAAAAAATAAATGCTCAAAAAGAGTAGTCCAATTAACAGTTTAAAGAGAGGGAATATACGTGAATACAAACCCCACTTTTCTCTTCTTTTACAGGTTTTTTCCCTTTTTATAATGCATATTCCAACTAGTCCAACAAAAGCAACCACCAAGTAGATTCGCAACAAAAGCCCCCCAAAATATCATAGTCCAAGTTACAACAACCAACCCACCACTAAGGCCTACTAGTTAGACCCCATACCCATACCATTACCATCAACTCACCATTCATATATAATCACTTAATCTATAAATACTCATAAAATCTAACTTCTGATCATCAATAGAATGGATCATCAGTATTCAAAGTAGATGATTTAGCACCATTTAGTGTATGATTTCCATGTATGTACGTAGTACACTAATATAATATTCATGTGTTAACTCCTCCAGCGCCCAGCATTCACAAAGTACAAGTTGGCAGCAGGCAGCTTGAAAAGAAACCGAGCCCTCCTCTCTTCTGCAACCAACAACATAACTTTAGTTATTAGTGTAAGATCTACAAAAGTCAAAAAGGAGAAAGGAGGTGGATCTTATAAAGGTAGTAGTGGTAGTATGACTGTAGCCTGTAGATACCTTCTTGGATTTGGCGTAAAGGAGCTCTGGTGAGATCTTATACAAGTCCTCATCAACTGGTTTTGGTGTAGGCCTTGCCACATATGTACTGGGGCTATCACTTTCCGCTTCTTTCACATCACTCACCGCCCATTTGCTTTGCCTTTTCTCATCTTTGCCACGCGTATGATCACGGCTTTTTGTCTACAACAGCATCAGAAATCAACATCAATATATATATATATATATATATCCATCCCACCAACATTACATGAATGCATCATCTTGCATTGGCCCTCATCAATGACTTTAATTTCTTGAAACGTAAACTTTGTGAAAGCATTATCATACAAAAGCTAAAGTTGTGCTCTCTCTCTCTCTCTCTCTCTCAGGTCTAAACCATGCGTATTTGCTTAATTAATTACTTAAGCAAAATGGAGAACATGAACCCTTCTTTTCATGCAACTATCTTTATTGCCCTTCCCATCTTCCTAGGAGGTTTTTATTTTTTATTTTTTTATAAAAGCAGCAGCCTGAAATGAAAAGACATGAAAGTGGAATCTTCATGCAAAATAATTAAATTATAATTACACCCCATTTGCTCTTTAACCAAAAAAGTTTATTAACCATGTAATATTTGAAAAAAAAAACAAAATAACGTACTCTGGGGCGAGGAACAACAATCATGGCAGGTGTGACAACATCATTCTCATACAAGTCACCAGCAACGTACAAGTCACGATCCTCAGAGTAACTATAACGAAGCAACCCAGCTTGTCTAGCTGAGTCAAAACACTGAGTGAATGGGAGGTCATTGTTCCAGTCCCAGCTCCCGAATGCTGGTACATGACCCCTGCGGTAATAGTAATCCTGCACCATATCAACACATTAACCAACCTTCACAGCAAAACATACAAAGAAGAAGAAGAAGAGAAGACTTACTTCCATGTTTGGTGTTGAAAGCTTGAGAGAGTTTTAGAGTGTGTGTGGTGTGGTGTGGAATGGTGCTTTCTTTTGTTTTTTTTCTTCTCTTGGCAATGCCAAGCGTGGGGGGAGAGCTCTACCAATTTAACGAGACTTGAGGGAGAGAGAAAGAGAGAGAGAAAGTGAATAAAGAGAGTAAAGTGAGTAGATGTATGTATGGGGATCCAAAGCGATATTAAATTAATATTTAAAAGAGAAAGAGGGAGAGAAGGTGTGTGTTATTGTGTAACACCAAAAACGAAGTATCACAGTAAGAGGAGACACAGGACAGACAAAGAGGTAAGGTAAGAGGTAAATACAGGAGGAAAAATAAGAGACGGGTAAGGTTGCTTTTGATAAGAGCAATTCTTTTAATAATATCCATGTATGTTATCTTTTACTTTTCTATCAAGTTTTGCTTTTTTGCTTTAGCTGGTTTGTCGCTCACTCTCACTGATCAGAGAGAAGTGTATATTCCAATGCAGAGGCATTAATGATCTGCTATTTGCTTGTGGGGCTGTCCAAAGTCATATGGAAAACCAACTTTTTTAACCCCACACACGCGCACCAGAGTCATGCTTTTTGCCCCGTGCCTTCTTCAAAAGTATCTCATTTTCCCATTTGGTTTTTGTGGCTAGTCTGTTTTTTTAAGTCAACACTCCTACTCTGTCTCCCACCATGTTTACTTATACAGATGTTTCAGGTTTTTAATTAAAACTTCAAACTTGCACTGCTTATTAACTAGACCATCCTGCCTCACCCTTTCCTCTTCTTTTAATTTTTAAAACAAGAATTTAATACACGTAGACATTGGACAGAGAGTTCAGGGACAACGGACATGTATGTATGCAGACACCGTCTTTACCCCAAAACAAGACAAGTCTATTTTTCAATGATTCTCTACATAATAGTTTTGTTTTGTTTTAAGAACAAAAATGAGAGATTTCTTTTATTAGGTTGCTATTTAATGGATAAAAGGTTTTTTTTTTAAAAAAAAAATTATCAAAATCAAATATTACAACTACTATTTCAAATGAAGGGAGCTGCTAATATATATATATATATAGAGGAATTGAACCTTACTCTTTAAAAGTACATAACTATTTATATTAAGAGATGGTCATGGTGTTTGAATAAATATAAAAGATTGGTATTTATGAATAAGTGCAGAGGAAGAAAGAATCAACCTTGGTTGAGTGAAGTGGATTTTTTTTTTTTTTGAAAGGTTTATTGAAGTGTACAAAAGACAGGCACAAGACAATGGATTTCATTCTGTTCTTTCCTTTTTTTTTTTTTGGGGGGGAAGTAATCGTTCTGTTCTATTTTATGACTCGTGTCATGTGATATATGGTGATTCCAGTAAAAAGGAGTCAATTTCCTGTTGAAAAGTCTGGAAACAAGAGCCAGAAAACGAAAAGAGCAGAGAGCTACGATACAAATAAAAGTAGGGTCTGGTCTCCTTCATGGTAGTACCTACACTGCTGTAATCAATGCTCATGAATTTGTTCCTTGATTCTTTGTATTTTGTCCCTATATATCAACATGTTACACTTCTCCTTCTTTTGTATTTTTTTTTTTCCTTTGAGTTTTTGCATGAACAGCTATGTTTGCACTTGTACATGAATTTTAATTTTTGTTCCTTAATCCTTATAGTTTGTCTCTACATATGTATTGCTTTCTCTTTTGCATGATTGCAGCCATCTGCATGCTATGACTGGTCATGGTCATAGATTTTAATTAAGGATATTCCCTTAATTATTTTTATAAATTCAAATATAATGGAATAAATTTAATTATCAATTGGGAAAAGAGATAATAAAAAATAATTAAGAGACATGAGCACAAAGCCCAACAACAGGAAGTGGGCTCTTAAAGCGCAACCATATTATGATGGGCTGAAAAAATACCAACCAAACATAACGAAGACGAAGCCAACGCATATTATAAGATATTGTAAGCAATCACACGCGCACACACACACTGATTACACAATACAGGAGCATGAAATTATAAAAACTTACATATAGAGCATGAAATTATAAAAACTTAAATATATATATATATATATATCCCTCAACTCATTATAGAGCTCATAGAATTTATCTTTTTTCCTAATCATCATCAAGCTGGTCATCAGCTTCTACGTCATTATCAAAACTAGCATCAGGATCAGGCTCTCCTTCAATAAATGGAGATACAATTTGATCTTTTTCTGCATTTTCCACTTCTTCTTCATCGGGTAATTTGTCTTCATGATGATCATGATCATCTTGATCAACTTCATGCACAACAACTTCTGCTTCTTCCTTTTCTTCCGTGAGTTTAGGAGGGACGACCTCTATACTTTCTTCAGCCTTTGTGGCAGCTGCTGCCTCCTTCTACCTGAAAACGTCGCCAAATTAATTAACTTGTTTATATATATATGTTCATGCATCAATAATCTTTTACTACAAAATTTCATAATAATGATCTCAACCATATATATATATATGTCTTAATTAATTATGCCAAATTACAGAATTTTGTCTTTCAATGATACTTAACGTAGCGTTAAGAGTTCACTTGAGCTATTTTGTCTCAACTAAATTAACAAATTAAGACGTTTATAACCAAGAAAAATGGATATAATTTAAAGAGCTGACAAAGAGATTATAATAAACTAAGTTGGAGTATGTAACACCTGTGTGGCGGCCATGGCAAGAGATGGTGATGATGATCAATACAATGAAAAACAAAGGATGTTAGATGAGCTGAGCTAAGCCTAAGCTGTTGATGATAGATCGAAATGGACTGATAATTATATGAGAAGAGTGTCAAGCTCTATATATAATGTCACCAAAATATCAAATGCATATGCTGCCTTAAATTATTTACGATTAATATGTACGCAAGTTATTGGCACATTGAAAAGTATGAGACAACTAATGCAATGCTTTTTCAACTTTGCTATTACATTTTTCCTATGGTGGCTTTAACCACTTGTTGCAGATTCCAAAACTTTATACATGTTGTTTTCATGACCATAAGATAATAATATAATTTAATAAATTAAATCTTTTTAATTTTTACATATGAGAATGATTCGTTCATAAGCATTTGATATACCGACAAAATTAGACGCTAGCTATTTATATTGAAAACGTATGTGAAGCTAAAATGATACAAATTTGAAATCCTAAAAGTATCTAAGATATTTTCATATATATATATATATACATAGATATGTGAGTGATCTGAGAATTTACGATGAAGGCAAATGAATAAAGATGGGGAGGAAAAGCAAGGATATTGATGCGGATTCCTTATTATTGATGGCTTTAATCACTTGAGGAACCTTATACCGATCCCACGTGTCAGTGATTTAGCGGTTCAGATATGCTAAACTTGCAAATGTTAAGGAACTAGGTGGGTCCGACGTCACCTGATAATATGCAAATTGTGGTGACCCTTTTTACAAGGTTCTTAATAATGCTTGTTCCTCAATACTTCCCAATATATATGCCATTTCCCGTTCTACATCTTTTATTATAATCTAAGCTTATAATGAAGCATGGTTTTCTCCTATATTAGTTTTAGTCCAGTACTATCATGCAATAGTCAATTGAGACATGCTTAAATCAACTATTACAATAATGAATGTAGTTTAATATCAGCTTCTAAAATTAAAAAAAAAAAAAAAATACTTATTTTCATAAATATTGATGGAAACTTTTCACATGCATTTACAGTTTTGTTAGTAAGATTACATTCGAATCAGCAGAACTCTCACTCTCACTCTCACGCCAAGGTAGAGGCGGAAATGCAAAATAAACTCAACCAAATGTTTGTAAGCTTTTGTTATAATCAATAGAATATTAAAAAGAAATAAATTTCTGACCATGCATCTGAACTCTTACCTCATCAGGATTAATAATTGATAATAAAATACATATTATATTAATATTACTGATAAATCATAAGATATTGATCAGCTGGACAAGATCGGGTAGCATCAGCAGAGAATGAAAGATCCAACATATTCCTAACGTCAGCAGTTTGTCTAGTTCCTGATTTCAGGCCCATATAAGACATGTGCAGGTTTAGAGATGCATAGGTGCGTGGCATGTACAAGTTCCAAAGATGCATAGTGTGTTTCTTTTTATAGATAAAACAGAAATTAAGGACTCCATAATTGGGATTGTTAATATATAATAAACCAATCATTATCCTAATCAAATTAACCTTTAATCATTTGATTCACGGGTTCATTTTGCTTAGTTTGTGGCCTCATGCTCGACCACAGAATAATCTACAGTACACCAATAATAATGTCTCTGCTGTCAGTGTCTCTAGAGCAAAACCAGTGGCTAATCCAAGGTGAGCCAAACCCCCGTGACTCCCCCGTGTCCTATTCTTAAAAAAATCACATTCACGGACTCCTCAAGTTGTGGCTCCAACATTCTCTATATAAACACCAAAACACCCCATTCACTTAGACCCCATCCAATCCAACACATTATCAGCAAGTGCAATGGCGAAGAACAGCTATCACATATTTTTGGGCTTGATGGTGGCACTGTTGATGGTAGGGTGGTCAAGGGCAGGGCTGATCACTTTGTGCAACATGGATGAGGATGATTTATCAACATGTAGGCCATCTGTGACGAAGCCGAATCCGGTAGACCCGCCACCACCGGAATGCTGTGAGGTTCTTAAAAAGGCAGACTTGTCATGCTTGTGTTCATACAAGGAGTCTCCCATGTTGCCTGCTCTTGGGATCGATCCTGATCTTGCTATGGGACTTCCTCCTAAATGCAATCTACCCCTTCCTCAAAATTGCCAAGGTACATGAACTCTTTCATTCAACTACTATACAATTAATGTCATGACACAAGTTTGAGATAATAAGTTGTACAGAATGTGTATAACAAGTAAGAGAATTCTATCGAGTATGGATGGTAAGTGTATTGCTATCATAATGTTAAGAATTGTGAGAGTTATCACTAAGTGGACATGGGGAATTGGTGGTGGACTCGTTTTTAGGGGTGGCAAAAATACCCATTCCAATCCAAACTTGGGGGAACATGGCCTATTCGGGACGACTTTAGTACAAAATGTAACGATCTGTTTAGGACACGATTCGAGTTTAGAGCACCCCTCAAAATTCCGAATTAAGTTTGGGATAGGTCAACCCGGACTCAATCCATTCAATTGTCATCATTATGTAATAGTAATATTTTGGATTGTATAATCAAAACTTTATCATGAATGTAGCAAGTCTTTTGATAATTATAATGTAACAAGTCTTTTGTCTTTGTATTTAAAAATTTTTGAGTATTTTATATCAATAATTATATAGATGTGATGCTATATCATAATTAAATTGAAATACTAGGAGTTCAAATGTGCATATATATATATATTGTACATATTGGTTTTTTGTTATTAATTATATCATTTATTAAAAACTAAATCGGGTCAACGGAATGAGTTTGAGTGTAAGTCTCTCTAACCAAGTTCGGGTTTGAGACGGAAAATAACCACCCGTTTAGGATGTTGTCAGATCAATTTGGACTTGATCCGATTCATTGTCATCCCAATTCTTTTAATTCAAAACAAGCCTACTAGTGGAGATGTTTCCATATCGGGCCCGTTACTATCCAACCCAAAATAAAAACAATTAAAAAGAATTGAGAAAACAATTTTGAGAGTGGTCTATTCAATTGCCTATGACCTAGTGGCACGCTGGCACCATGGTTGCAGACTTGCGAGATACTAAGCAATAATTGACAGCTCGAGTGTTGCAATAAGCTTACTGAAATCATCATACTATTATATTAAAGAAAAAGCAGAGCATTTCCACATGGAGATTAGACATACGGTGACGTATCTTGAAAGTTACTGTTTTGCAAAACAGAGAATCTATAGCCACATAACTTGTATGCCATTTCAATATCTAACGCTATTGTTTAATATTGTTTGGACTATTTCAGGTTAGTCAAGGATGCCCGTTTGAAGTTTGATTTGCTTTTCAAGGCTTTTTGAATAATGTAACCTTTAAATCATGTGGCTTTTGTTACAATTTACAAATATAAATTTATTTACTATTTGCAGTTTGAGAATCGCCTTACCACATTCCTCTTTTATTGTGCATAAGGTTTTCACTCGTCAATTTAAAAAAATAATAATAATAAATTATAATTTAACTTTTCAATTAAAACTTTGAGTTAGACGGAACAACTGTTTTGATGTTAATATAATTTGCTCCCTTCCTTTTAGCATGATTTTGTTACATTTGATAGTGAATAATGTCAAAATGACGAAAAGATAAAATTGTATTTGGTAATTAAAGTTGATTCGATTGACCAAATAATAAATTAAATAATTAAATACAAAAATTAAATAATAAATTTTTATTTAATTTTTGACTTCTCTCTCTCTCATCAATTTCTCCTCATCTTCCATCACAGTTTCTCTCTCATTCTACTTCATCTTCTTCTCTTATTCTGCTTCATCTTCTTCCTTTCTTTTTCTTCTCTTATTCTTTTTCAAACTTAGATCTCCTATCGCAATCTCTCTCTCATTTTACTTCTTCTTCTCTTCTTACTCTTCTTCTCCTTCTTCGAACCCAAATTTGAGTTCATTTGAATAAACTTAGGTTTTTGGGTTCATTTGAATGAAATCAAAATTTTTGATTCATTTGAATGAACCTACACAATTTTTTTTTTTCAATTTTTTTCTTTCTTTTTTTTTTTCTAATTATTTGGGTTGAATTGGTGATTTTTATTTTTTATTGATAAGGTTGAATTGGTGATTATTTGGATTGATGATTTTTTTTAACTAGTGACTGTTACTAATTTTTTTATGTTGAACCGATGAAAAAGATAATGATAATAGGTTCAAGGTTGGACTTTTAATGATAATGAAAAACTATCGGTTAATTATAAATAACTGTTGATGATTTTTTGAACAAATGAAAAACATGATGATGGTAGGCTCAAGATGAAAGAGATAAGAAAGATAAAGAAGATTATGATGAGTTCAAGTTAGATTTTTTATTAATATTTAATCTTTTATTTTGTTTTTATTTAATTTTTTATTTTTTTTAATTGATCCCCCGTCCATTCCATATTATACGGTGAGATAGACGGTGAAAATTTCACTTAAAAGTTTATTTGCTTGATTTATTTTAAAATTTCTAAAATTTATTTAAAAACAATCAAAAGTGAGGTTAATAACCAATTTTACCTCTTAATTAATTTTAAGAGAGAATGTCAATGAGAGAGAGTAAATTGGAAACAATTATTCTATCTGAATTAAAATTTTAACTAGATAACTAATTTATAATTCACTCCAAAAATAAAAAAAGAGTTTTCACTCGTCCAAGTAAAACCAATATCCCTACTTCAAAAAAATAAGGAACAAAAACGAAAAACCAATTTCACATTGAATGGCATTCAAGTAATAAGCAACAGAGGACCATAGCCCAGTGATTTTGAAAAAACCATAACTCACGGGAACCCCAGCGATGGTACCGGTCCCCACACCACAACAGCCCACATATCCAATTGACAGTGGACACGCCCATACTCTCACTACAAGCGTGTCTCTAGGTTCCTGGCTTCCGTACGCTCTAGCAACACTGCCCAAGGGCTCTCTTCTCATTCCTCAAGTCTTGAACCAATTTATTATTAGCTTATTATAACTTCCAAAAACTAAACCTAAACAAACACACGATAAACAATCACAACAGCAAGATTTATCGTAACACGAGGCGTAACCATAAAACCATAAAAAACCACCACACAATACTCCAACATCCCAAAATCCAATTCCACAGTAACAAAAAGTCGCTTTTGCCCCTTACCATCAAACTAATTAATAATATAATACGCGTGAAATCGAAGATAATTGCTAGTTCAAAAAATAAAAACGAAGATAATTGCGAGAGTAAAAGATAGTCATTAACTGCCAGGTGTCAGCTTCCTTTTTTTTTATCTAAACGAACCAAAAGCATCCAGCGTCACATGAGAAGCGTATCATCAAAAGATCTGAAAATACTAGAAAGGCCTTACAGCTACTACTACTGACCGCTGCCTAGCGCCTATATTCATTATCCTAATCCATAGCATTTAAATAAAAACAACGAAGGATAAAAAGAGAGTTATGTTGATGATATGATGGTAGTAGATCACAGATCATCACATCACATCACATCACATCAAATCGGACGACCCCTAAGCCTCCACGTCAACGCAACTCTTGGCTGGGGAGCATATGAGCCAGGTGAATCCGTAGGGGTCCTTGAGCTTCCCCACGCGACCGCCATCGCACGCGCCATCTTCTTCCACGATCTCACCCTCCGCAACGGCTCCTGCACTCACAGCCTTGGAGAGAGCAGCTTCCACGTCTTCAGTTTCCAAGCAGAGCACGCACCCGGCGCCAGCACCACATTTTTCACTGGTCAACCATCACCAGACTAATTAACAAGCCATTACAAAGAAGTAAACCACGAAAAATGACAAAAAATGAGGTCTACTGTGGTTACAACAAGCGATTTGATCCACCAAACTATAGTCAACGGCTCTACTATTAGTCAACACATATCTATGAGTACTGTTCATGCAGATCTCTACAAAATTATCAAAATAGCGAAGATAAAAACAACCAACCAAAAACAAAAATACAACGAAGATGCAGAGAGTAAACATCATAACACGTTTAAGTACGTAAATATGCAGCGAAAACATTAAAAGAAAACGAAGGCTAAAAACGTAAAAACACCCTCATGTCAAAAACAGCACATAATATAACACAAAAGGACAAGATCCGGCAAAACACAGAGCATAAACAAGCACGAAACGACAGTGACATTAACATATATTACACAGAGAGAGACGTACGGAGTAACAGCAGAGTCGTCGACGAGGTCAGAGACGAGAATGGAGAAGCTGCCAATCTTGAGGTGAGCAGAGAGAATGAGAGGGAGCTCCTGCTCGGCCTTGCGTTTGGTGTGCATGGTACGGCCGGTCTCAACAGCACCGAAAGCTTTCTTGTAGAACTGGACAGCATCAGTTGCCTTCGGTGCCTCGACCAGAAGCTGCGGCTTCAACGACGTGAAGGTGACGGCAGCAGCCGCTGCCTTCTCGGCTCCTCCATTCTGGACCTCCTGAACAGCAGCCATTGACACAGACACAGTTGCTTTTGGTTCACTAACGACCGAGAGAGAGAGAGGAAGCAAACCCTAGGAGAGAGAAAACGAAGGAATGGAGAAAAGTTGAAAACGAGGACTGTGTGGGGTGGTGCTCTAGAGGGGGGTTCTTATAGAAGCGGGGAAGCGGAACCGTGAGACACGCAATTGGTGGTAAAATGGGCATAACTGTAATTTTACCTATTCTAATATTGTCCCTTTCTTCTGTTTCATTTTACGGATCATGCCACTGTCACTCTTTTTTTCATGCTACTCCTCACTCCTATGCCAAAACTGCCCTTGCCCTGTTGCGATCTCCAACTCTTTATTTTTCTTTATTTAAAGTTGATATTTAATATCACATACCAAATTAAAAATTTTGAACCATGACTTATTTGAATTACCAATTAACGGATATTCAATAAGATAATATCAAAATTTGAAGTCCTTGTAATAGAATTATGTTTAGAAATAAAACTACACCCATACAAAAGAAAGAAAAAAAGTCTGATGGATCGATTAAAAATTTATAGTGTAATGTATTGTTGTTATTAGATGATATGTTGAGTTTATAGTTACGTGATTGGACGGTCTATAACCAATAAAGTGTACTATTTCGTCAAGTCAGTGTCAATGACAATATTGTGGAAATTTGTGCCCAATAGTGCAGTCATAAAGGCCGCAATTAATATGGGAATGGAAATAAACAAGTGAGAAGTTTGATATTGTTATTAATAATTAAATAGCATTGAATACAATCATTCAAAACAATTAATCAGTATATATTATTTACAAAGATGTAACTATTAATTATTATGGTTATTAATCTTTCATTTTGAAATATAAAAAAAATAAAATAAAAGGAAGAGCGAAACCAAGAGGCTGCCCCTATTACTATGTATATTAAAGTTAATTAATAATTAACTGACCACCAACACAATGTTGGTCTGTTGGGCAGTTGTTGCCCTAGTATTTTAAAATATATTTGGCATTTTTTTAATTGATTTGTTCTCAATCTTATCCATTTACATGTCAGCTGTTACAGAAATTAAGTGGAGGAAAGAGGGGTGTTTTGGGAAGGAGAAAAACTCAATCGTTTGAGTCCAATATAATAAAATGATTATTGACCATTCTGACACAAGAATCAAAGAGTCTGGTTTCAGGATATTTTTTATTTCTAATATCCATTTATTTTTGCAATTTCGAGCGGATTGGAAACTTTTTGGCAGTATTGGGGTGGGGTAGCGGTCTGTCTCTGTCATATTTTGCCTTTTTTACCCCTTCATTTTCCTGCGGAGGGTCAGTTCAACCAATATTTTACACACCCTTCACTGTCCTCTCTCATCGTTTTTGCTAACGTGTCACTCACCCATAATTTTTTTTTCCTTTATTTATTTGACACAAATAGCACAAATTTTTATTTATTTATGTTTTAATATTTTTTCGATTACACCTGCTATTATTCAAATAGGCATATAATCAAATACTCTAAATGAACGCATTGAAATATGACTTAAAAAGTAGACTCTTTAGAGTAAAAGAATGGATCGTAAGAGAAGAAAGATTATCCCACATATTGAGAAAAAACTAACACTATAAAAGTGACCGTGATGAGTTAATTTTGACACACTAACACATCAAGGTGACTTATCTTTCTATAGATGCATTGGGCTTTTGTTTTTTTCTGTTTTGTTTTTTTTTTTAAGAGTATAATATTTGTTTAAATAACACAAATTTAAATAATTTTTATTTTTAAAAGCACAATTTGACATATTAGGTCAGAATTTGCAAAGTCACGTGAGACATTGCTTATATTGATGTGCAAAATTTTAATCATATGGAGCTAATATTGTTGAAAAGTTTAAATAAAACATACATCACCCTATAACATAAATTAATATATATTTTTCGGGATAGTAGTTTCGATCCATAAAAACCAAATAAAATGTTTAATATTCGCCATCTGTGGGAATCGAACCCACGACCACATGGTTAAAAGCCATGCGCTCTACCGGCTGAGCTAAGACGGCTTAGCGATCAGGCTACGCGATATACAGTCTAATAAATGTTTGCTGCTATTTTTAATCTATTTTGGGGTCTATTTATCCGTTGTGTGGTCTGCAAAACCCAAAACCCCATCGAGAGAGCAACAAAATGTTGCGCACAGCTATCCATTTTATTCCAAAATCTTGTTCACAAGCCTCAAACAGTTTGTACTGCTCTCCATCTTCACTTTCATTGACACAGCTCCACCACAAAAAACAGCAGCTTAAACAACCCAAGAGAAGCAGCGGCCTCTTGCTGCGTTGCTGCACCAGCTATGAAGTTGGTGGTGGCTACCCAGATGAGGAACTCGACTTGCAAGACCGAACTCGCACAACCCCAATCTTTGATTCAGACCCCAAAGCCGACATTTCCCACTACGAAATTCTCCTCCAAGGTGGCGAACAAGTCACTTCCGTTCTTCAAGAGATGATTACACTCGTATTTTTCTTCAACTAGCTCTGTTTTACGTGGGGTTTATTCTTTTTTGGTATTTTTAATAAAGCACTTATCTTTGTGTTTACATAATTTTAAAATTAGTACACACGTAAAGCTTGCTTGAACATGTGGAATGGATGCAGCTAGAAGATATGAACATGGATGAAGCATCTGAGGAGGTGGCTGTCGAATTGGCTGCACAAGGAGTGATAGGCAAAAGGGTTGATCAGATGGAATCAGGCTTTATGATGGCTCTAGATTACATGATCCAGCTTGCTGAAAGGGACCAAGATGATAAGGTACACACCTATGGCCACATTTTCTCATTTTAAAACTACATATACACTGATTTATTTTAGTTTTGACACTTTGTTGTGTGGAAAGTATGGTTATGAAGGAAAGTTTGTGAAATGTATCCAACTTTGGTGTGGCTTTAAAGATTCTGTGAATCTTACATTGACTATTTGTATATTGTTTGTGTCAAGCGCAAGTCGTTGCTGGAGGTGATTAAAGAGACTGTATTAGCCCATCTTACGAAACAATGTCCCCCACCTGTAAGGAATTTGCTAGAAGCCTGTAGTTTTACATCGAATAGTTAGTTCCAAACACTAGACATAATTTTACTAATTTGTTTTCTCTTCATAGGTTCAAGTGGTTGGTCTTCTCTGTAGAACTCCCCAGAAAGATAGTAGGCATGAATTGATGCGTCGAGTGGCTGCTGGTGGTGGCGTTTTCGAAGGTGAGAAAGGCGTCAAAGTACATATTCCAGGAGCAAATTTAAATGATATAGCTAATCAGGCTGATGATTTACTAGAGGTCAGTGCTTGAGAAACTACTCCATTCTATTGTCTTCTTGATGATAGTGACATGCATAAAGATTTATGATGCATTTAGAATAATATTTAAGATTTAACTCTTACTACAATTGAACTACAAGTCAGCTGAATATATTTGTTTGAATAGGTCTATGGATTGTGGATGAAACCTGTGATTGTTATCTTTTAACTTTTTTCCTACATGTATCAATACTTCTGCAGACAATGGAAAGACGACCAGTTGTTCCTGATCGAAAACTACTAGCAAGGCTTGTTTTGATCAGAGAGGAAGCTCGGAACATGATGGGTGGTGGAATACTGGATGAAAGAAATGACCGTGGTTTTAGCACTCTTCCCGAATCAGAGGTCTCTATGCCTGCCTTTACGAGACTTGAAATCAATTTACGAGTTATCTACCTGTTTCTAATTGCCCTCGTTTAGTGCATTTTTACTGAACAATATCATTGAAGATTCTTTTAAGTGAAATCTATGCCTAGTATGGCTACTTGTTCATCATCATTCTTCTTATTGGCCTAGGAGCTTTTGTTATCAATTTTGTGATGATTGACCTGACTACAATGTTTCCCAATGTAGGTGAACTTCTTAATCAAACTTGTGGCTTTGAAACCTGGAAAAACTGTCCAGGAAATGATAAAAAATGTAATGCTGGGGAAAGACGAAGGTGCAGACCCCAATGATGAGGTAGAAACCGCTGGTAGGAGCTCTGGTGGAGTTGCTGGAAGGGTAGGATACACAACATGATATGTATTTTTCTGTTTTCACTTATCAAAGTAAATAATATTGAATTGGATTGATGTGTGTTTCCCAGGGAAGTGTTGCAAATAAGAAACCTCTTCCTGTGCGCCCTGGCATGTTTCTTGAGACGGTCACCAAGGTACTCATCTCTTGTGCTATTAGCTCTAAAGTTGTTTCTGAATGTTTGAAGTCCATTGGGCTCTTGGACATGTGGAAGCAGACTGAGCTAGATCGTGAAAACTTTGAGCACAAACTTTATGAGTTTACATGGCAGGCCCTCATGCTTAGAATTGCTTGGGCCTATATTCTCTTCGGTGATTTAGGCGGCTTATATTCTCTTTGGTGATTTAGGCACCTAGCAGATATGCATAGGTTAAAACTAATGAAAATTTATTCTTGGACTTGTCAGGTCTTAGGTGGTATATATGCTGGAAATGTCTCTGGTATTACAGCACAGCAACTGGAATGGGTATATCCTGTTTTCCATGACACTTTATTATTATAATGATCCAATTTTACCTACTCAAAACAAAATTGGCCTTTTTTATTTATATATATATATATATATATGCAGTTATGCACTTTGTTTTTCTAATTCTAGTGCAAACGTATATGAATAATTTCTAGGCGAAAATAATTATGCAATGATAGGTTTGGTTAATTGCTTGACCATTTGAACCTATCCACCTCTTACTCTAAACATTTTTTCATCATCAACTCAGTCAGCCAGAATGTCATTTTGTGTGCACTAGTTATGGTGCATAGCATGTAGTCTTTCTGTGACACTTAATGTTTTTTTATCTTGCATTCAGGTTCATCAGAAGACACTGCAAATTCTTGAGGAAATAGCATTCTAGTGTTGTGTTGTAGGTGGCAGATGCTTCTTTCCATTATTAATCCATTTTCTATTGCCATTTGCTCTTCAAAGAAGATTAGTCGTGGCTCGTGTCTGCTTAAATACTGCTTCCAACCCTGAATTATCTGAAAATATGAGATCATCAAGAAGCTGAGTAATTGTTGATGTATGTGTATATATGTTAATTATATGTTGTTCAACATTCACACTGTAGTAGCCCTTGCAACCCAAATTTTGTGGTCCATCATGTTCCCCCGCATACACGGGTTTAACCAAACTTATCCGAATAGCTAGCTCTTGCTTGATTCAGACTAGAAACTAAGACGAAAGCTTAGACAACAACTAGCACATAGATTATGTAATAGACCAAATTCTTGGAATATATATTCTTCTTGATCTTTTTAGCTTCAAGTAAAATCCACCCTTTATACACCAATTTATATGGTAGGGGGGCATATTTTAGGCTTTTGCTTTCATTATTATGAAAGGGGGATGAACCTGATATATTTGACCTTTTGAAAATGGCCTGTTTTAGAAGTTGGCAGCATTGCTCTTTATGAAAACAACCTTAGTACCCACCCTATGCACTTGCGATCTTTTAGAGTTGTTAATGAGATCCCTCTCAATGATAGAGGAAATGAAACTTATATGTGATCCAAATCATGCATTTGATTACGACCCGAATCGGCAATCAATGATGATGAAGATTGGAATTCCAGTTGACAGTAGTGGCAAGGCATGTGGGAATAGGGCCTACTAGAACAAGAAATGGTGTGATTGATAGATTTTGGGGATGAGCGTTAGAGGTTTGTAATGATTTGAATGCAGTGAGGAGTAGAAGCAAACACAGCAAGGATTGCTAGATATTCCCCTCCAATTATTTTACCAAAAAAAAAAAAAAAGACGCTTTTCCCCACTAGAGAATAGCCCTCTTCTATCATGTTTTAGTTTTGCCTTTTCAGTAAAGCAAAAATGTGTATGTGTGTATATACTTAAATCTCCCACCGACTTGGATTTGTCACCAAACTCCAAACTCTCTTTGCTATGCATCACTTCACTTTGGCCCACTCTGCCCTATCTATGCTACCTACCCCTTCTCTTCGTTAATTTTATCTCCTTTTCCTTCTTTTGAACAACTAATTAACAAGTTGGTTTTGTCCATGTGACGGTCACAAGTTCTAACAATGTAATCCCATACTAAACATCCAATATGAAGATGATTAGATGAGGGTGGCATTTCTTATCGCATTGTAGGACTCAAATGTGAACCAAATCCTTTAATTCTAATGTTTCCCAATGGACTAAATCTAAATTATCTTCATTTACCAATTTAGTTCTTTTATTGTACCATATAGCAAATGAAGCTCAAATATCTTCTCTCAAATAACTATGGTTAACTTGTAAGAATTGGAACCAATTCTTACAAGTTAAATCTAGTGTGATAGGTCTTATCACTTGAGACCCACAAGGTGATGATAAGGCCTCTATATTCTTCTTAAACCTCTACCTTGATCAAATCAAACCAAATTCAAATAAACTTGAGGCCCATTGAGGGAAAGGAACAAAAGGTGTGGTCAAAGTGCTTTTAACCAGAGCAAAAAACTGCTTTTAGTTAGCCTCTCAAATCTACGATTTCGTATAAATAATGCCTGTCAAAAAAGTTTATAGAAGCACTGCATCCCATCTTTCAACATCATAAACACCTCCATTTCTGCTACAGTATCTCCCTCTCCCTGTCTATGGTACCCCACATCACATGGCTCTTTTTTATGCTTCGTTAACCCAAAAAAAAGTTAATTAACCAATGTGAACACTGCTCAACACCATGAGAATCATGCATTACTAGGCAAATTCTTTACTCCGTGGGACCTATACTTATACGTTCGTTCAACCCATTAATGTTATGTAAGCATGAGTTATCCGGTCCAAACATGATGACTACAAAAAATTCCTATTTTGGTTTTTAAAATCTTTGGTTGAAAACACTCCAACACTCCAAGAAAGAGAATTTTACATTCAAGTGGATATGAAGTTAAAGTTTAAGTTGGAAGAAGGAAATTGAATGTCAAAAATGACCGTTCTGTAATCAACTCCTGCTTTTTAAAAAGCAAGAAAGCTTTTCCTTCACGTGGGTCTCAAATATTGTAAAATGGCCAAATCATCGTCCTTCATTCAATGACCATCTTATCCTTCAAACCTCACACCACCACCATGTACTCTCCACCTCCTATAAATGCAATTCGTTAAATCCACCAGAAACTATTAATGTCAAACTCCAAAGACCTTCCTAAACAACAACCCCAATTAAATTACCAAATAAATTTATGCTATTATTAACCTAGTGTATTTAATATATATATTTTTGGAGAAGTATATTAATAAGTTTTAAGCTTAACTATCTCAATTTTTTTTTTTTTAAAGATACCACTATCGAAATTTCATTTTAACATCTTAAATCTATAATATTTAATATTCACTCTTAATAAAATAATTATACACTTATCTTTTCATATTTGTAATAAAATTTCAAATACCATTTTGCCGGTGAAAATATAAGTTAGAGAATACTTTTTTCATTTATTGTGAGGAAGTAATTAAAGATATTTTAATTCACATTTCTAATAGACTTGATATTTGAATGGACTGGATTTACTGTATTTAAATCTGATCCATTTATAAAAAGAAACATATAAAGAAAAACATTTTTTCCATATTATGAAAATAATTTTTTTCAGCTAAGTCGGGTTGGCTTTGAATTCCAAGAACAAAATAAATGCTATGTAAGATTACTTTAGTAGAAGAAAGGAAGAAGAAAAATTTGAAATAGGTTGGTGAAAGTAACGGCAGCGGTTGGGGGCAAAATGGTGATAATTTGAAATTCAAACGGGGGGCCCAAATTCCTACTAAGACAGAGAGGGAGAGAGAAAATATTTCCAAAAGCCAAGGGACAAATTCGTCATTATATTTGAATTCCGATTCAAAAATACCCACTCTCTGCTCCACACCGCTTGCACTGTACTACTGGAAATAAAACTATCAAATACCAAGAAAAACAGAGTTCACCACCTCTCCAACCCAAAAAAAAAAAAGAAAAATTATCACGAGTTTCTCTTCCAAAAATGTCTGGATACGTAGGTATTCTGGTGTCGGATCCGTGGCTTCAGAACCAGTTCACGCAGGTGGAGCTCCAGAGCTTGAAGACTCACGTAAGCTTTCGTGTTTTTTCTGCTTGTGATTTTGATCTGTTCTACCTTTCTCGATCTGAAGATCGTTGTTTGTGGCTGCACTGCAGTTCATGAGCATGAGAAGAGAGAGTGGAAAGCTGACGGTGGATGACCTGGCCTCCAAGATGTCCAGATTGAAAGTGATCGGAGAGTCTCTCAAAGAAGAAGAACGAGCTGCTTTCATTCAAGATGTTTATCACAATATCCTCCACGACGAGGTCGATTTCGAGCTCTTCTTGAAGGTCTGTTTGTTTCTTCTCTCAACCTCTTCTTTTATATTCAACATTCGATTGACTAATCTCACAAGTCGTCGGAGTTTTTGTTTGCTCGTTTTATGAACATTAACAGATCATCTAATCATATCTCAACTCACCTCCCAAACTTGTCATGTTTTTGTTTGGCTGGTACCTCTACAACTATAAACACACTACAATCAATTCTTCGATCTTTTATGTATAGATTTTTAGCTGCTAAACTGATTACACTTCTCAAATTTGAATGTCACACTGTTATATCATAATATATCTATATTTGATTATAATTTTGAAATGCTTGGTTGGTGAAGTAGATTTAATAAATGGTATGTGTGTTAAGGTGGAAATTTATCCTTCTACATGTCTTGAAAAAGTTAACTGTTTTATCGGCAGGTTTATTTGAAGCTACAAGCACATGCCAATGCAAGGACTGGCGCTAATTCAAAGAACTCATCTGCTTTCCTTAAGGCTGCAACTACTACATTGCTTCATACTATTAGTGAATCCGAAAAAGCAGCTTATGCAGCGCATATCAATAACTACCTTGCTGAAGATGAATTTCTAAAGAAATACCTCCCTATTGATCCTTCGTCTAATGATCTTTTTGAGGTTGCGAAAGATGGGGTTCTTCTCTGGTAAATTGAGTTGTTGAAGTTGATTGTTTTGTGCTAGTGGGTTTGTTAAGATTGTGAACAGAGGTTCCTTTTTCATTTTGTGTGTAGCAAGCTTATCAATGTGGCAGTTCCCGGTACAATTGATGAAAGGGCTATTAACACCAAGAGAGTGCTTAATCCCTGGGAAAGGAACGAAAACCATACACTTTGTCTTAACTCTGCCAAGGCTATTGGATGTACCGTAGTCAATATAGGGACCCAAGATTTCATTGAAGGAAGGGTATGTATATGAATGCAATGAATATCCCCTTTGTTTCTCTGGTCATTTTTATTTTAAATTATCCAAGTTTTTGCAGTTTCAGTGATGAGTAAAAACTAATCTTTTTTGGTTTTATTTCAGTGCCATCTTGTTCTTGGACTGATTTCGCAAATTATTAAGGTAATATTCTTATGAGTATATAGTTGAGTATAGTTGATAGATAATGCTGAGTATGTAACTACATAATTTCCTATTGTGTATGTAATATTGTTTGACTTTAGTAGTTGTTTTGCTATTCTAGATACAATTGTTGGCAGACCTCAACCTGAAGAAAACACCTCAGTTGTTGCAATTGGTTGATGACAGTAAGGTAAAAATGTTTTCTTTCAACGAAGTATTGGTTTCTTTAGCCATTCACATGCTTAGTGTTCTATTAATGATTTTGCTGACATAGGTTGGTTTTTATTTGAAAACCAACAGGATGCGGAAGAGTTGATGAGTCTACCTCCAGAGAAGATCTTACTGAGGTGGATGAATTTTCATTTGAAGAAAGCTGGATATAAGAAAATAGTGACCAACTTCTCTTCTGATATAAAGGTAGAAAAGAGTTAATGTTGAAAATTTAAATTATACATTTCTCTTTTCTCCTAGTGGTTCTTTATCTCTTTTTCATCTGTTTCTGCTTTGTGGTATCTTAGAGCTGAGTATAAGAGTTCAAATTTTGAGCTTGTGAAGAGATGTGCCGGCTTTAGTTCAAAATTTGAATTTTATTATTGATTGTTTGGTGATATGCATAGCTCAAATCACAATTTAGTTTAGTCATTTAGCATACAAATATGCAGAATTATGATTCAAAATTATTTAAGAGAACCTTAACAAGGTTATATAGCTGCTTTACAACTTAATCTTAAAATTTGTTAAAAGGACACTTAACAAGGACATATAGAGCTGCTTTGCAACTTGGTTAGAAATCAGAGTCTATGAAAAATACATACTTTTTCCTTTACATCTGTAATTTTTTATTGAGCATACAATGTGCTACGTGCAGGATGGAGAAGCTTATGCTCACCTTTTAAATGTTCTTGCACCTGAGCACAGTAATCCATCTACATTAACTGTCAGAAATCTATTGGAAAGAGCAAGATTAATTCTTGAACATGCAGACAGGATGGGTTGCCGAAGATATTTAACTGCAAAGGACATAGTGGAGGGTTCCCCAAATCTTAATCTTGCTTT
Organism: Nephelium lappaceum; assembly: GCA_021234005.1. Classification (NCBI taxonomy): domain Eukaryota; kingdom Viridiplantae; phylum Streptophyta; class Magnoliopsida; order Sapindales; family Sapindaceae; genus Nephelium; species Nephelium lappaceum. Next base: position 176,279 of record CM038004.1, read on the forward strand.
TGTTGCACATATTTTCCAGCATAGGTAAGAATGTATACTCTTTGGGATAATTATTTCTTTGAGATGGTTAATTTTAAGAATTTCATCTTTTTTCATTATCATAACACATAATGAACCAGTGACATAGAAACACATCATCTATCTTTTACATCCATTATCCGTAAATCCTCGAGTTGAAAAATTCCTATAATTTAGGGTTCACTTCTAGGAAATCTCCAGGTCAGTCAAGCTGAAGTACAAAGTTTACAATGTGTTCTCTGGAAACATCACCAATTAATTTTTCTCTCACCCGACCAGGAGCTGATGCCTGATTTGGTTTTCTAATCTTTCAAGCTATTGTTTATGGTTAATCTGTATTCTTTCTGCCTGCAAATTAGGTTTATTTTCTTTCCTGCAGGTGTTTGCTGTTGCTAGTGCTATTTCTGATGAGATATAGAATATTTTAGTAACAGAACCTATTGATGGATCAAATTTTGGAATTGTGATCATCTGTATTCATTCGCATTGGCCGATGCATGCTGATGTAAGGCACTGACACGTTGATATTGTGAAAAATGCCAAGTCATAAAGTTGGAAATTCTTGTCTACATATATACAAAATATTGAAAACATTTTGATGTCTTCAGTTAACATCTTTTCTGATTCATATTGTATACCAGGCTGTTATCATTTTTAAGAGCAATTCCAATTTGATGATCTAATTTTCTTCTTTCTTCAGATACAAACCATCACGTTTGAAGAGTTGATTATGTAAAAGCTAACCACAGTCTTTACATGCAGGAATGGGCTTCAAACCCAAACAAAACAGATCTGTTTCCTTGAAACTTTACCTGATGACACTCAAATTTCTAGAGAAGAAAGAGCATTTCGCTTTTGGATGAATAGTCTTGGAAATTCAACATATATAGACAATGTATTTGAAGATCTTAGAAATGGGTCAGTATTATCTTATTTAAATTTCATATTCTACTCTTCCACTTATTGAAATTATTCTACTCTTCCACTTATTGAAATTATGATTGATTGTGGCCTTCTGAGATTTTTTTTAGAATTTTTGAGATTGAACTGAAATTGTGATGGTATCAAAGATTCTTCAATACTAGATTCACTCCAATTTCTTGTTCCTCAATTCCAATGCTTAAGATAAAAAAACACGTACCTATGCAGGTGGGTGCTTCTGGAAACACTTGACAAGGTGTCACCAGGGATTGTCAATTGGAAAATCGCAAATAAGCCTCCTATCAAACTGCCATTCAGGAAAGTAGAGAATTGTAACCAAGTCGTAAAAATAGGGAAACAGTTGAAGTTTTCCCTGGTTAATATTGCAGGAAATGATATTGTACAAGGAAATAAAAAATTGATACTTGGTAATTCTCTGTTATGCCATTATATTATATATCATCAAAGTTTTTTTGAGTCTATTTCAGTGTATGCCCTTGGTGGCATTCTTACATTTGCATTAGAAGTATGTAGCCTTTTTTGGTTCTCAAGTATTGGCTTTTCTATTTAGCTTATCTGTGGCAATTGATGAGATACAACATCCTCCAACTTCTGAAGAACCTGAGAAACCATTCGCATGGGAAAGAAATAAGCGATGCTGATATTCTAGAATGGGCCAATACCAAAGTCAGAACATCAGGAAGCCAGAGTCGCATGTATAGTTTCAAGGTATAGTTTCTACCTCTAGCTTCATCTCACGTATAACAGTTTTTCCCCAATCAGTCAACTGGTTTTAGAGGTTTAAATTTTGGGTGGAAATGTTCAATGGTTTTATATGTGATGCTTTCTTCAAAGTCCTTTTATATGTGAAGTTGGAAAAAATCACTTTATCTCGCAAAAATTCCATGATGAACAACGTTGATGCACTATTATCTCCAATTTGGTTTTCTCACAAGTTCATTGCATTAGACTAAATACTGTTTACATTCAAGAGTGTAAAAGATTTGGTTAATTACATGTTCTGAAGCATTATATGTTGAAGTTTTGGTGTGACAGTCCCCATTGTGATCAATGATAATCAAACAAGAGCATGATTTGATTAATAGACTGTAATTTGGATTATCTTATCATTTGCTAATGATTACATAAAAAATGCAAATATTACTTTCAACAAGCGCCATCTTGTTGCAAATTTCAAAACCTAGAGTAGATTAGTTTGTATGTGCATCACCAATTGACTACTCTAATTTTACAGGATAAGAGTTTGGCAGACGGCATTTTTTTCCTTGAGCTACTCAGTGCCGTCCAGCCTAGAGCTGTCAACTGGAGTCTTGTTACCAAAGGAGTAACCGGTATGTTTTCCTTCTAAACTTAGTGTTACTTCAATTGAAAATGCATAATATTTTGGAGCAATGCATATCATCCTCACAATTTTGTCATTTATCTCAAACTTGGGCACAATTCAGGTGAGGAGAAAAAGATGAATGCCACCTACATTATCAGCATAGCAAGAAAACTTGGATGCTCTATATTTTTGCTTCCTGAAGACATAACTGAGGTACACTTTCTTTTTAGCCACTTTTATTTCCATTCTACTACTGCTTGTTTCATATCATGTACTTGAATCTTACTATGGTTGTTTGTACTTGTTTTTTTCCTTCAGGTGAATCAAAAGATGATCCTAACATTGACTGCCAGTATAATGTATTGGTTCATGAAACAACCTGTTGAAGAGAAACCATCTGTGACTTCTGATAGCGAAAACGGAAGCTGCCACTCTGAAACAATCTCGAATTCAACATCAGATGACTCAGCTTCTGATTCATCTGTAGAAGAGAATGGAAATGTATAAATAGGTCATCATTACAACGCTTAAGAAATTCTGATGGACTTTTGAGATTTTCTTGCTCTCTCTTTTTTCTTTTTCTTTTTTTTTTATTACAAATTTGATTGCAAAGTTGCTGTATGACATACCATAGGAATGGGATTGTTCCTAAAGCAAATTTTGCTAAAGCAATTGCATATGTGAATAGATATCTTTCATTTTCCTCTTTCTGTCTCTTTCAATTACAATACCCTTATAATTATCTTCCTTAATGAAATTTTGAAATGAATCTTACTAATGTATTATAAATCCAATCAATTTATGTATTAAACATTGTTGTTAGATTAAACTTTTGGGTCTATTGATTTAAGACGTAGATGAATTTGATGAAAATGAAAACAATCTTGTCCTCTTACCATTGGTTTAAAAAAACACTGATTACACCATGTGAGAATTTGGAAACAAGTTATTATGATGTATTAAATTGATGTAGAAGCTTCCCAAATTTGATACTTGTTCAACACTCAAGACCATTCAAGGCTGCTCAGGACTATAATCTTATAAAAACCGAAGGATACACGTCAGCAGAAAAATGCGAAATGGGAAGGAGGAAAAAAATGATTAAAAGAGAATTAAATTAACAAGGGTCAGCAAATGACAGGTGTGGCTGAGTCAGAGAGCAATTAAGTGGTCCTAACAAAACAAGTAGTAGAAGAAGAAAGCAAGTGGATGCTGCTTATCTCTAACTAAGCATAATTATTATGAGTTGGTTAAAGAGTCTAATTTCTAAAGCTTTTTTGATGTATGTCTAACTATAGGCAAGCTTAGGCCCACCAAACCCATGTTCATTTTATCATCATCTTCTTCCTCTTCCTCTAAATCAAATCAACTCCACTTGATCATGCATCATACATCTTCCTTTGCATGTCTGTCACTTTGTTCTTTTCCAGTTCTTTTTTGTCCTCTTTCATTTCTTCTTCTATATCTCAGCTACCCCATTTTCACTTATAATTTCTAATTATAATAATAATCATCATCTTAATTGCAATAGATTACCCCAGCACTACTTAATAATTACTCAATTTCTAGGCCATTTATATTGCCTTCTTAAATTAATGAATTGAGACTCGATCAAATAAATGTCAACTTTTAGACTGATCCTGGAAATTCCCAAGTTTGTGGGCTACATGGTAACTATTGGTCCTCTTCCTGCCTTACCCTAAATCTCCTTATCTATTCGTTTTTTCTTTGAATAATGGATGTGTTACTCATCATTACGTTTAATGTTTAGTATATTACAATTTTTTATTAGAAAAGTATTAATTTTTTATGACATAATTGAGGACGTAGTTTCTACGTATATTTTAACATGTAAAGATACAATAGATCGGGTGAGAAGGTGAACCACCCAAAATTCTCCAGTAAAGGTATTACAAGTGCATAAATTTTAAACAAAGGAAGAGGCTTGAATGTTCCTTTCAATTCAAGCTGTCATTTAGTGAAATAATTTTATGCTGCGAAGTTGTCACTTTCCTTCATCACACACATGCACATGCCACTTGATTGTGGTCCATCAAACACTATACATATGTACATACACACACATATATAGCATTTTTATAATCAGTACTTGCTAACTTTAAAATATTAGGACTAACCAATCAAATTTATCTATTACATTTGAATTAAATAGAAGACAGAATCTATTTTAAGAGAGGGAATACAATAGATTAATTTGATTGGTTGATCCTAATTTTTTGAAGTTACGAAATACTTATTATAAAATTATTTATCTATTGCATTTGAATTAAATAAAGAGAGAATTTATTTTACGAGAAAGAATGGAATAGATTAATTTGATTGGTTCATCCTAATTTTTTAAAGATATGAGGTGCTGATTTTAAAATCACTATATATAAGGCTTCTATAATCAGGTATATCTGATTTTAAAAAGTAATGACTAATCAATCAAATCAATCTATTATATTCCATATCTTATTTAATTCAAATGCAATAAATGAATTTAATTGGTTGGTACTTACTTTTTAAAATTAGGTATATTTGATTATAAAAACTCTCTCACTATTATATATATATATATATATAAATATATATGGTCAAGGAAAAAATGTTGAGATTCTACATATTGCTGATAAGTATGGAATAATATGCAAAAGCAGTTGAAAGATCACTTCACTTAAGTTGATCAGATTTCTTCAACGAAAGCGAGAGCCAGCTGATAAATATATCATCATCAATTCATCATCTTCTGTCTTTACTAATTAATTCTAATTGATATTTACTACATTCAAAATCCTCACCAAGGCAACCAAGAAAGAAGACATTAATTAATAAATCTTCATGAAGAATATTGTTTCAAAAAAAAAAAAAAATCTTCATGAAGAATATAGTATATATACTACCCATCCTATTAAATATCATTAACAATATATCATTTTAATTAAGTAGATCATATTATAACTTATTTGTGAGTGAAAATGATATATTAGTAGTAATATTCATCGTATCTGTTAATTACCATAAAATCTAACAGTTTAAGTTGATAGAAAATAGTTCAACTATAATAGTTAAGACTTAAAGGTTATGATATGTAAACACGTCCTATCGCGAGTAAAATAGATAAGTAACAGATTGCAGACACATGCAAAATGTCTCGTACCAGTATAACATATATAACAAAAGGAATTTTAAATTAAGGGAGAGGGGCTGGACGGGGAGTGGGGGAGGGAAGATGAAAAGTCTCCAACTCTAATATCATGTTAAATCACTTAAATACATAATATTCAGTCATATTTATTATCCATATCAATGTGAAAAATTATCTTTTGGAAAAAAACATGGTTTATTAGAAGTCACACGCAAGAGCCTGTAATTTTGTCAATGGAAAAGTCAACAAGCTCCATGGAGTGATTGAAAGTGGAATCTTAATTTACTTGAGATGGGGAATTTAGATTTATTAGTTGGAAGGCTTAACTTACCTGAGAATTATATAATATTAATTGTATTGTATATATGAGAAAAAAAAAAGTTAAAATTCAACACTAATATCAAAATATTAGATTATGATATGATTATCAAATAGAAAAAGATAACATATGTGTACCTAATGTGTTTGCTTTTTTGAAAACATGAAAGCAAGAAAAGTTAATTAGATAATTAGAGATGCCAAGGCCACCGTTATACTATCATTATCACAAGTGAACTGGTACCGAATAATGTTCCTTACTTGTTAATAAAGCCATAAATATTATCTATTTAATTGGTAATCAATTGGCTAATTTATCTTTCTCTTTTGTGTAGTCTATTGCCCATTTTAAGTGCCGACATTACCACTCCTTGGTATCATTCCACGTGTGGTTGCCGCCACCTTTCACCGCCATTACTCACCCTTCACCATCATCCTATATATCATGCAAGAACCATATACCATATAATATACATGTAAATATAAGTAATTATTTTCAAATTATATACAATATTGTCCGAATAATTTATATGGTCGGACGTTAAAACTCAATTGTTGGATATATTAAACACGAAAGAGTAGAGTAAATTTAAAGTCTGTTAAATGATTATACGAGAATTCAAAGTAAAATTAGAGTGAAGATATAATCAAAATAAAGATGATAAAGTTTTTCAAGTAAATGTAGAGAGAGAGAGAGAGAGAGAGTGAGAGGGGGAGGAGGAAGGACCCACAAATTCCAAGTGGGAAAATGGTACCATGTGCGATCATATGGTGGTTGGCAATTCAAAGGCCCACAAAAAAAAAAAAAAAAAAAAAGGCCTTACTTTTCCATCTGCAAAGCCTCCTCTTAACATGAAAACGAAACAAGAAACGTATAATCCCATTTATAATTATAAATAATTATATAATAAACAAAGCTAGATAGATACATTGAGAGAGAGAGAGAGAGAGAGAGCTTGATTCTCTGACTCTCCTTTCTCTTAACACCTTCCATTTCCAATCCCTTAATCTTCTCTCTCTTTCTTTTTCTCCTGAAAAATTTCCAAAATCACACCTCTCTCTCTCTCTCTCTCTAGAAACCTATGTGGTTGGTAGTAACAGTAGTATAAAGATTGTGTTGTGTCAGAGAAGTGAGTACTATAATTCAGCTTTTTGTGTCCTTTGTGTGAGAGTTTCAGTTTACGATCAAGGAGGCCCCTCCTCCCGCGCCCCCTGTGTGTCAGAAACCAAATCTTCTCTTTCTCTCTCTCTTCTTCTTCTTCTTCTTCTTCTCCTTCTTCTTCTTCTTCATATAATTATCTTCCTCTTTCGATCCATCCCATAATATAATTCTAAACAAAATTTCCCACTTCTCTGAAGCCACTTGTGCTTGCATATATCAAACTCTCCATAAAAGAAATCAAACCCTAGAGTTGTCTTGTAGGCAAGGCCATCATGAAGAATCCAAAGCAACTCCACTTGTTATCTTCAAACCCTAGTATACGTAGTAGTTCTATAAAGTCAAGATTCACAAGAGGGTTTGTTCGAGCTTTGATTAGAATGAAGAGGAAGAATTATAAACCTTGTTCTAGGAGAGAGCTGTTTCGACGGTATAATAGGGTTAAGATTGCAGCTGATAAATCCATGGCTGTGGCGGTTGGTTCTAGAAGAGCTTGGAGTAGGGCAATGCTTTGGAGGATTCATCATCATCACTACCACCACCAACACCACCACCAAACATGGCGTTACAATCAGCCCGTGGTCAAAAAGAGACTTGTAATAGAGAAGAAGCTAAAGAAGAAGAAGAAGCTGAAGGAGGGAGAGGCTGGTCGTCATCAACAACAACAAGAAGAGAGGGGTTTTCGCGAAGCCGGAGAGCTTCGGAAGCTTGTTCCAGGTGGTGAAGCCATGGATTTATGCAGTTTATTGGATGAGACTGCGCATTACATAAAGTGCCTTGTCACACAAGTTCAGGTCATGAGAAGTATTGATCAACTCTACTCTCCTTGAGCTCTCTCTCTCTCTCTCTCTCTCTCTCTCTCTCTCTCTGTGTTACATATAGACATATATACAAAAAATAAATTCAACCAACAGAGATAAAACAAAGATGGTGATCATGTCAATGAAATTAAAGCTTTAAAGTTGTAGGAGACAGATACATGTCTATGTCTATATATAACCTACTATAAAGGGTTTTCTATATGTTACTCATCATGTTCATGTGTGTGCATAGATACATAGTAGGTGAGCTGGTTATTTGTAAAACTTATCGGATGTGCTTTTTATTTTGTCTAATTAAATTATATACTTTTTGTTCTTCTCTTCTTCTTTCCCTTTGGTTGATCAGTACTTAATTGGTGCAATTTACCTCTCTTCATCCTCTTCAATCTATTTTAATTAATTCACCTAATTTATTTGCTTTCATATAGATTAAAGATTGAATCATCTCCCTCCATTAATTTTCTCTTTCTTTTTGGGAGAAAAAGGTGCTGATTGTTTCATCTTAATTACATGTAAAGTGAAATGTATGTGTACAGAAATTACAAGATTCATGCATTCTAAAACTGGATTTGTATATGATTCTAATTCTCAAATTAGTGTGTTCTTAGTTGAAAAAGAATATTAATAGGAAGAAAGAAAGATAAGTGTGATTATATGTGTACTTATTTAATTATGGGTCCAATGGTAAAATATTGATAATTATGCTTTTCCTTTTTGCTTGTATTTGTTTTAAATCTGTTAGTGTTGTCATCCATTTTGCTTCAAAAGTGCTAATCGAATCATTCCTTTATCCAATTCTTATATATATATATATATATATATGTTTTGTTTTCCTTGTAGATATTTAGATTTTTCAAAAAATTAGATAGGAGTGAAAAAAAAAAATCATATTAGATATATGGAACTCTCACATATATATCTCTCTGTATATATATTGTTGTTTTGTAATGTATATATATGCTTACCAAATCTTTGGTTTGAAGTTCAATCAATATCTAGAGGCAAGATTTAGTGAATTTCAAAATGTATAGCTATATATATAGTTATATACTATTCAATCTAACTACTTAAGGAAAATGCCAAAATCTAGCTACAAATTTATGGTGATGGAAAGTACTGCTTTGTCTTCTATCAAAATAAGTTAATTACTTCTTCTTTCAAAAAAAAAAAAAAAGTTTATTACTTCTAAAATGGACACTATATTAGGTTTAGTTATAAATTTTTATATGTATGTGTATATGTATATATGTATGTACGACCTTGACAATAGTACTTTTTACTATAATACATATATTAAAACAGATTAGTCTTAAGGCCATATATATATATATATATATATTACTTTTGGAATAACAATATTAATATACTAGTAGAGTAGTAGTTGATTAATGTAATTAATTACTACTTTTTCCTTGGATTGGATATGTATAATTATGTTACGTTGTAGTTGGTTGACATATAAATGACTATTACCGTATAACCCAATTTAGTTTTATATCAGATCTGAAGTTTAAGTTGAAAAAAGTATAACCTATATATATATATATATATATATTACTCTAATTATGTTTTTCACACACACACACATTATAACTTCCTCTTTAATCAACAATATGTATTCTGTTGATTTACATTGACTAGAGTTTGGGGGTGATATTATCATTAATTAAATGTTTTAGTCTCTTTAAATGTGTTTAGTCTTTGTCATTTGATGAATTGACTGAAATACCATAGATTAAATCTTTAAATCATGATCTTATATTTGCACACACACATATATCAGTTGAAACCTTTTAATTTATTTAAAGAAAAATTATGATTTTTAATATAATCTTGACAGCAATATACCGTATACAGTGACCGAGACACCATCATATATCTTATATGCAAATCGTTTAAATTAACAACTTATGCAACAATTACTTTTTTCCTTTTTCTTTTTTCCTAGTTATTAGTGAACTACATTCTACATAAGTAATACTAATGTCGATTGATTTTGGCTTGCTAGTAAATTAATGTGCCTTATAAGGACACATTAACAAAATCCTAAATTATATATAAATAATAATACACCTTCCTTTTGCATGGATATAATATAAATATATAATATTTCTCAATTGGCCATCAATTATACAACCACTCAATAATATATATATATATATATATGTATGTATATGGAATCAATTTCCGAATTCTCAAACCAGCTCTTCTTGCATATGTAAACGGCTAAAAGAGATCCTAGCTCACATATATATGCTTCTCCATTGTGTTTGCATTAAAATTAAGCTAGTATATACAGCTTTTCAACTCAAGTAGGATATTTCGTAAGCAAATTATTTTACTCAACAATATCGGTGTATAATGTCTATTTTATTTATTTTGCATGCATACATGACCTTATAATATACGTATTCTTTTGAACTTCGATAAGCCAAACTATTTCAAGCTTATAAATGATAATCAAATACTAGTGATTATACATTCTCATTTCAAGCTTATAATGTTTGACATATACATAATCTGGCAATGCCTTTAAATTCATAAAATTTTGGTAGATAATCAAATTCACTTAATCTCCAATAATATCTGCAAGTAGAAGTATTTAAATAAATCCGATATGCATTGTTAGTAGAGATTTTGCCCACTAGCTAATATCATGCAAATTATTCCGTTTTAAGTAAATTATTATTACTTAAAAGTAAACGATAGGTCTTTAAACTTTCAAATTCAAAACTAGATCTAAACCAGAAATATATAAAGTGGCTTCTAAATAGCAGAAAATATAAATGAACCAAAATGAAACACAATGTGTGGCTCAGGAGTACTGCATAATTTGGATCCAAACCAACCACCAATTATTAAACTTTTGTGTTTCGTCTATTAAGATCAATACAAATTAACTAAGAGATATAATTTTATCATGAACATATGTAAAGAATTGTCGAACTGTATAAAACAAAATCATCATCATGAAATCCAAAAAAAAAAGGTCGGATCATATTGATGTGCTTGCACACCCAAATGGGACATGAACTAGTTAATTATTTGCCTACAAGTATGCACTGTAAGAACAAAATAAACTAATCAAAAGAAACAAAAATGCATGCAAACCAATATAAATTAGCAGAAAGCCAAATTACTCACTGAAATGTCGAAGCATAGCAGTGAAAGGTTGATATATCTAGTGGTGATATGCACGTAATTAATGAGCTCTTCATCTACGTTTCCTGCTGATCATGTGCGTAAATGGAAGATGCCAGCACTCAGTTGGGATGTGTGCTATTTAATTACAAAATTAGCATAAAGAAAAAAGTGAAGTCCAAGCTAAATGTGAATAAAAAGGCAAAAGGTCTTTAATTGACACAGAAGAATGGTCTCATTTGGCAAAAATATACGCTTGACTTGAAATTTGAACCCACATTTTTGGATGTTATCCCCCGTGATTGCGGAATCCTATTCCAAGTCCCACTCCTGGACCACACGCATATATCAACACCCAGCTCGGCCCATTTGTTGCTTTGATGCTTTCGTTTGGATGTGGTTAACCAATTAGCAATTTGGCGTACACCATAAGTTAACCAGTGTCCATTGGATATCCTCCGAGAAAAACAAAAAACAAAACGTATTGTCTATTGGATCACGTCCTCTCATGTTCACATCCACTTATGTCAAGCACAGTTTCACGTTCGGGCCCGCTTGGAACTCTTTAATTGTTCTGTAAGCATATTTAAGATACCTAGATTGAGCCTCATAACTCAAATGTTCAATACAGTTTTACTTTATTTCGTTATAACTCAGATGTTTAGTACAGTTTCAGTTTTACTTTATATTCGCGATACGGTTGCTTAGTACAGTTTTACTTCATATGCATGATATGGATTGAGCTAGTTCGAAAAGCAATCAACTGTCAATGTACAGTTGGATCCCTGAGTGCAGGTCTATATTGACCAATTAAATACATAATACATATGTGCAGGCATTGATACAAGTAGAGTCATTTGTATCGTCTTACGTTGTAATTGGAATAGGTTGGATATTTTATATACATTGTCAAAGTCAAAGCTAGAGTACTTGACTCTTTGTAACTTTACAGCTCTTTTAAGTACAACGATTTTTCCCGCTATCTATAGTTGGTTCCTATATTTCTGAGAACTACATTGCTATGCTACCTGCCCTTTTATGGTCCACGCAGACCACAGCCACCCCAGCTGCTCTGTACATGTTGAGAGGATCGCATTGCATATTGGTATTTCCCTATCATTTCATCTCGGCATACACTGCATTTGTTCGATCTAGGCCTGAAACTGCTCCATAAGTGTTGATTCATTAAGCACTCACGGTAGAGTTAGTGCGTGAAGTTAGTAAGTATGGTAGGTCATGGATTCGGAAGCCATTCCCCCAGACAGAGGCAAGACAAAGACCCATTATAGCCATAGTGACTACTGAGCATGCCGCTGGAACTGCTTGGGTACTCCCAAGGAACTGAGTGGCAAGGAGCCCCGCCAATGTTGAGCTTTGCATGCCTGTGCATAATGAGATAGTCCTGCTAGCTTCTTCTCCTTGCCTGTCACCAAAATCTACATCATTTCAGTGGATTTGGAAAAGAAAACAGCCCCGAGTGAATGATAGAATCCTAATTCCTAACTGGCTTCGTCGGGGATAAATTGCTCAAGCTTATCTAAGACCTCATTCAAATCATTCATGGACATAGAACTTTTTCAGGAAACAGAATTTCTAGCAATAATGCTAAGAGTCCATGGATTTTCCCTCTAAAAATTTCTAGATATCTATAACTTTGACATGAGCCCACGGACAAACAATCAAGGGAACTGAAAGACAAAATGGTAGTCCAGGTGGAATATTCTCCTCCCAGTTTGACAGTGATCACCCTTAACAGCACTGTTTTGCATCCTTTTGAAAAGGATTTGAAAACTAAGAAAACATAAGATAGGACGATGGTACTAATAAAAGAAAAGGTTAAACAGCCCTCCACAGTAAGTAGACATCGTAGTCCTTGATATCAATCTTCAGGGTCGTTCATCCCTAGTACTAGAAAATGGCTCCCTCCACAACCATGTGTACTAATCAGCTCTCCATTGCTTCAGAGGGCGGGAAGAATTTTGTATTTCATAAGATAAAATAAAATCACAAAACAAAGCATTATATGAACGTGGGATCTTTGTGGATAGAAAAAGATTGCCATGGTTTGATACTAATCGAGTGGCATTGCTTTTTCGGCCCGGAATACAATTAAAGCAATATGGTAGTGGCAATCTATTGGAAATTCAATAAGGACGTTAATCTCTGGTGTTACCTAAAATCATAAGATCAGACTTACATACCAATATGTGAACCTAAAAATAAGATCATGCAAAAAGCTTTCTTCTGTATGGTAACACATTGGCAACCACAGAGAATTAGTGACTAAACGAAAGTCCACATAACAAAGGCAATGGCAAAGGGACTGGCTTTTTTCGAACCTATGTTTCTAAAGTTCTCCTTAACAATGTGGAAGACACCATGCTTGAGCAAAGAAGAAACTACCTCAAAAATGGAATTTTGGACACCCAATATCCAACAGCAAATGCTACTGCATGAAATGTCAATACTGGAAGAACCAACTGTAGACCCTCCTTTGACAAAATTTGACTCCGATTGATTGCAAGGGGGCTACCAATGCACAACGAGGTACATAACATAGCGACGAATGGCATTACAGGTCGTAGATACCTGACAACTGGTTTTGCATAAGTGTTGAGAACGAGGCCAAGAGAGATTGGAACTAATACAACCTGAGAAGAGACGCCACTAATATCACAAATCAAAGTAAAGGCCACCTACAAAGGAATTAGCTCCATCTTATTGTCTGCCCAAAACACTCATTACCTGCAATATTGACTTGGACATGGCTACAGCATCAACTGGAACAACAGACCCTATAAGAAGACCAGTTAAAAGAGGTGTGACAAGAACTGACGCAATGGTAGTAGAGCTGGTAAGTAGAATGCTTAAAGCCACATCTCCTTTGCTCAAGAAGCTAGCATAGCTGGATAGCTGAGCCCCTGAAACACAAGCCATAAGGATAAAACCCAAATAGAAAATCCGAGACATCCCAAATGCCTTTGCAATCAGCACCCCAATGGCTGGTTTGAGTGCATACTGGGCGAGAAACCCAATAGACAGCGGTAAAGGTCTACAACATATGGAACAATCAAGAAACTTATCATCAGACCAAGAATCTCAAAAACAATCAATAGCCAACAAAATATATATATATATATATATATATACCTTTTGACTGCAAGAGCAAAATCATCAATGGACATTCTAATTCCAATGGATAACATGATCCCACCAAGAGCAGGGGCATACAATTCCTTGGATACCCTGCACAAAATTTAGATTCAAAGTTTCTTGTATTATTAACTCAAAACCATATCAAATCAATTAGACAGAACTACTTCCACATAATGGTCCTCTAAAATGCCAAATTGCCTTGATATTTTAGAAAGCAAAAGACCTGTAACAAGTCAGAAGCCCCAGATTGTGATGTGCATTCAATGGTCATCAATATCTATAAGCTGGCAAGTAATCAATCTATACAGATTCCAAGTAAGTTTCAAGGGACAACTATCAACTTCAACTTCACCAAAATATACCATAAATCACAAGAAGATAACAATAAACATTTATAAGCTTATCAAAACTCCAAATTTATCTGATTTTCATTAAATAAACAAACTTTACTTGACCCCATAACCCAAAACGTCAAAAAAGTGCCAATCAAACATTAATTAATAAATTTAGCCAAAACATGACTAGTTTTGTGCTGTAATAAAATGTTCCAAGCATTTTAATATAAAAAACTGGTATAATATAATATTTTCCAAAACGTATATCAGAAAAGAAAAAACAACCTCGGAGAGTTAAAATAGTAACAAAAAGTAGAACAGAAGAGAAGAGAAAGAGAAGCGACCAAGTGAAAGTTGATGGTTGCGCAAGAGCAGCGACAGCAGTGGCAGCAACAACAAAAGGGAGCATTGCGGAGAGGAGCTGGGACGAATCATTCTTGGCCACGTGGGATGGGCTGAGTCCAAAGGAAAGCAGAGAAACGTTGCCTTCTCTCCTGTGAGACCCCACTCTTCCTATGAAGGGCGATGTAGAGCATGCAACCACTCTACTTGACCTCCACCCTCCATTCACTCCACCCTTCAACTTCAAGCCTCTTGAATTCGACCCAAACGCCCACCTCTTGCTTCTCTGCTGCTGGATTGTCACTTTGGGCGCTTTCAGAGCTAGAAGAGAAGCCATTTTTGTCCAATTTCAGGCCCCAAGTGGAGAGTTGGGAGGCGGGAGGTGAGAGGAGATGATGAGCAGATTAAGAAGAGGAGGAGTATATATGTAGAAAGATATCTTCAAAATAGAGACAGTTGGGGGCAGGTTCTTGTGGTTGACAGGGCACTGCATGTTGGTGGGGTTTTTGGTGTTGACAACTATGCTCAACGGTTGAGATTTGATCTCATTCTGAGGTTGTGGTAACAAGTTCGACTTATTTTGTATGCATCTTAGTATATTACGGTCAAGTCACACATAATGCGCCAATACTTCGATATTGATTTTAATCTTCCATCTCCACTTTGAATAACTTAATAATTGATTATCAATGAGCTTCACACTCTTTTACTAATAATTAATGTTCAAAATACAGTAGAGTAGTTTAAAAATAGCGAAAGCATGGAGAATGACAGAGTAATTATAGGGTATTTAGAGGCCACAATTGATAAACGTTAGAATGGGCACACAGCCCAATCCAATCCAATCCAATCAAAGGAGTGGAGTGGTGTCTCAATTTTGTTGGATGTGTCAGGAACTGCTGACAAGAGAAGGGCCGCTTGTACATGCATGGCATCCAACACTGCATTCCTCTGCCAAGTGGTTTGGTTTCATTTTTATTTCCATGAACTCGAAACTTAATTACCCTTTTTCTGATTAAAACCAAGGCCATCCTGAGATTACAAACAATAATTGAGTTGTGATGTTTACAACTTTAGCTTAAACTGACAAAGAATTTCGAGGACATAAGCATGTGTCATTTGATATCCGCATGTTGCAGCAGGGTGACTGTCTTTTATATTGGTAGGGCGATGGACCAAGGCTGTCCATTCCACAAATAGCATGCGCCTTCATTCGCTGCAGCTATCACTTTTATTGCTCCATCCAGTTTACTAATAGATGTACTCTATTATCTTGTGCTCTTTCCTAGTAATTCATATTCTAAACAAAGAAATTTAATGGCAAATGGAGGATGTTTCAGTGGAAGCAGGTATATTTCGCTTGCAATAGTCCTCTTTGTATGTTACTTTTTCTTCGAATAGCAGGGATATAAAAATAGTATAACATCTGAGGTAATTTTCGGATTTTAATGTAAAAATCTCTGATCAAATCAAATATGGTTTACTATCCAATGACTCATGACATAACATAAACAAGAGGATTGCGATCCCCTATCAAAGTTCTGGAACCCCATTGTGGTTATTTTTCTACTGTAACACGTGGGAGGGCAATCTCACTTTTTAATAAATAAAAGATGATCGACCACACACGTATATAATGTGTTCTATGCCTGCGTTCTCTCTCTTGTATTTTCTCTTTTCATTGGGAAGTCAACTTAATAAGCGGCCCAAAGCTCCGAAGACCATACACATATATAATGTGTTCTATGTCTACTTTTTCTTTCTTTCCCTCGTGTTTTCTCTTTTCTTGGGAGGTCAACTTAATAAGCGGGCCAACGCTCAAAAAACCATCAGAGGTGCGTAGAAATAGAAAACTATTTTCGTGAATCAAACATCGTGCCTTCATAAACAAGAGACGGTTACCCTCACATTAAAGGAGATAGCTGTCCACATACGCTTAAAGAGAATTGACTCCTTAACACTATAATCATTAATGAATGAGAAGGTGTCTGTATAAGTGGTGATGGTACAACTTTATAAGCAGGCAGTAAACGGAGGAACACTCATGCAAATGAAATGCAGGCCTAAAGCTGAGAAGCTTCCGTTTGAGTTGAAAGCATGAGAATAATTCAAACAGCATCATTCAATATTCCAGATTTTTCTACTAGACAAAATCTTTGCTTGAATGTCCTCCATGTTAGGCAATAAACTCTGTCCCAAAAGACGACAAACCCCACAACGACTTATTGGGGACCAGACAATAATTGTTTTTCTCACCCCTACAAAGAATGTCTTCATCCCTTCATTTCTTGTCAATCACTGTCTCTTACAAAGTCATTCAAACGAATCTAAAATTTACTCATTCACTTGTCAATAAATACACTGCCTTTTTTTCCAACTAAGCAAACAATTACCATAATTTCATGATACCAAGAGAGAAAATCACACTTGCTACATTGACCAATAATAATGCATTTTCCACATCACAAAAGGGCTTGTGCTCTGTATTTTTCTGTTGGAAAACTAGGAATGCTGCTCTGTTATAGCAGATATCCTAGCAAATTCAACTTCTACCATATCAGAACATATACACATAAATGTACCGGTACCTTCATGAACAAACATACATCATATCATAGATTCATAGTACCACACGCATGTTGATCAAAATAAACATTTTCACTGCCATGAGGAATGTCTAGGATTAAACAAACCCTGTCAACTTAATAAGACACTCTGCTTTATAGCTATCAATGATACAAGTACAATCACACAAATCTTGATCCCAGCAAACCAGGCTTAATAATGAATATTATACGACCCACAACTAATTAATCATGAGATACACAAGATTCCCACAACATTTGGGTCAAATTCCAGCCATCTAGAGGCCAGGATTGAGGTGAAGAAAGTACATGACAATAAGGAAAATTTACTAGTAAATGTAGTAGAAAGTGCACTCTTTTTGAAACAATAAAATAGTAGTTGGGCAGACAATGGAAACTGAGCCTATCCTGGGTCCAGCTGATGTATTCATAATGTTTTCTTTCAAAATAGATCTGTATAAAAGATGCTTAAAAGTAAGTACTAGCCCAATCTTCCTGTGGAGATTTCATATATCATTGTTCACACAGATCAGTCAAACTTTACAGCTAAAGTTAAGAGCAGGAGGTCATTGGCTTTTAATTCATTATGTAAATACTGCATATGTGCACTATCTTAGCTGGAACTGGGAATTTCTTTCACTCCATAAGGAAGACTACCAATTTGATGAGTCTGTGCCTCACTGACACCATCTAAAATGAGGAAAGAAAGACAAATTCAATTGAAATACCCATAATTTTTTTAAGTGGAAAATGGAAGATATCAAAAAGCGAAGGGAAGAAAAAAAAAGGAAAAGGTGTCCGAATCAATAGGGTCACCAGCATTGTCATAAGGTAACCAAAAAGGTTTATGACAAAACTAGAAATAGGTAACAACGAGAAAAATCTAGTGGACCAAGCATATTGAATTACTGTTAAAAAAATTTTAGGCGATGCTGAGCTTCCGGATACAATGAATACAACGGTTTGACAAACAGACAGGGAAAGATGGAAGGCATCCAGAAAACCAAGAGATACATGTAACAAAACTAAGCCAAAGCTTATCCAGATTATGCTGATCTGCACACGGCTTATATCCTACACAAAACATCTGCTTGAAATAAGCCATTGAAAGGCTTGATCCAAGTCTACCTACTAATAGTATCTAACACAATTTACAATCATCAAATCCAAGCTTTTTTATATTACCAGTCCCCTTAATTAGCCCCAACCGGTAGACTTAAATAAGTCAAGTATAGTGTAAGAGAAGTCAATGACAACAACAAAACGAACAATATATTGGATAACTAAGTGTATTGCATGTATAAACTTTCAGAAATCTGAACGAGCCCTGTGATGTGGAATGCACTCATGCAGTACAGAAACAAGATTACGCGAGAAGTAAACAGATTCAACCTACACAAAAGAAGCCGGTTCTAGAAGCACCTGACTGCTATATTGCATATCTAGAATAGTGGACATCAGAGTTTCTAATTAGTTGATCAGACATCTAGAAGTTCAGTGAGTTTTCCTAGCCGCAGCAACCACTCAACATCGCCCCATTCCTCTCGGAAGGGAAATTAGATCCAATAATTTGTCTTTAAGAAGAGACCACTAGATCAAAAATTCTTATAGCAATCTACAGTTATAAACATCACACTATACAAACCCTTGGCTCAAACTCTCTGAAAATGGAAACAGAGTCCGTCGGGGTTAGCACCTGATCATAACAATGTAAATATAAGTCCTTTTGGGAAAGAATGAAGCACAAACAAATTAAAGAATTAATCTTGTCAAACTACCCACCCATCCGTTACCTTCCATGAAACTGAATTTAAGTGACAACTAAATGACAAGGATAGATAAATAAAATAACACAACAACAACATAATGTTCAGAGTTATTCAGTGAGTTAGAAACTTGAGAGGAGAAATGTATATTGAAATAAGAGCAACAAAAGTTTTTATTATTGGATTTTCTATAATTTGATTCATGAAGGTATGCGTCTCTCATTCAACCAACCAATCTAAAACTTATTATACTACAAAAAGAGACTCAATATACCACCCATGCTCAAATTCTTAATACAATAATTTCAACATACAAAGTAAAAAACAATTTTGCAGAGTCATCACCTGAAATCACCTCAACCACTGCATCTCTTTTTATCTTCCGATGAATTGCTGAAGCCTCAAGCAACAATTCCATCCTGGCTCTGCAAACTTTGCACTAATTGGAGATAAAAAGGCAAGCAAGCACACAAAATTGAAGCATAGGATCCGCTAAAAGCAGACTCTAATGACAGTTTTTTCATTTTTACAAGGGCTAGCTGATTGAGCTACTGTGCATGCAAAACCCATATAAAGCAATCTACATAACCGCTCTCGCAAAAATTTTCTCATCCACATCAGAGTGAAGCTGCATATATCAAATGGCAAAGCAAAACATTCAGTTCGAATGGCAAAATCCAATCTTTACACATTGATTCACCTGCTAAAAAGATGCAAGCTTTCAATGAACAGATTCAAAATTTCAATGAGAAACGGAATCAAACCTCGTAAACTTACAGGATCATTAGCATCCCGGACGGCCATACAATCTCTGGGAGTCTCGAAGAGCGACAACGACAACTGTTTAAAAACGACACCGACATCGAAGTAAATGAGACCGGAGCTGGGTATATCAACGCGGATACCTTTAACGGGAAACCAAAGGAAGAGCTCCTGAGCAGAGACGCCGGTCAAGGCGCCGATCTGGCCATAGCTGAGCAGACCAGAGACATTCCTGTCGTAGTGTAACTCGCTCTCGAACTTGGCATTGCAGGCCTGATCGAGGAAGACCTGGAAGCGGCCGGTTTGGTCGACGGTGAAATGGCTGATGCCCTTGGGGAGGAGGCCCATGGGGAGGCCGTGGGAGCGGAGGATGTCGTAGATAGAGGGGGAGTCCGGCGCCACACACACTGTTAGTGAAAAGAAGAGCAAGAAGAGCGGAAGAATCATTGTGGAGATGGCAAGTGAAGGGAGAGGGAGGAATGTTTTAGAGGACTACTATGGATTGGGATTGGGATTGGGATTGTGGGAGAGTGGTGGTGACAGCTTGAGTACACAACAGCATTTTTACGAGAATCATCAATTATTATTGCTTCTCTCCTCTCCTCTCCTCCTCTCCTCTTCCTATTTTTGAGTTTGCCAATTGTCCACTCACAAGCTACCACGTGTCACTTTATTTGTTATAAATACAAACGCCGTCGAAACATCTATTTTTGTAACGATATTAATTAATTTGTTAAAATTATAAATGGTAGAATATTGGAATTTTCATTTGATAGATCTGCAGCTTGTCAATTACTATTTAAGGTAGCTACGAATGATAAGAGTCTTGATAGTATTAGTTGTTCACGCGGAAAATTAACTGTGATTAGCTGTTTACATATAAACTTAATGTTTGTTTAGAAGAAGATTAGGAAATCTTTGCCACATTATTAGCAACTATTCATATTTTACTTATATATTAGATTACTTAAGGGTGATTAGTTTTGCACCAAATAAGTTCTTTTTTTGTTTATTTTTACAATTAATCATTTTCTTTACTTAAGTTTCAATCTGATATTACTTGACTTGTATGTAATTTTTCTTATGATCCATATAATGCAATTTTCGTTTGATATGGCTAATTCAATTACAAATATTTAACATTTTATGCTTTTATTATTATTATTATTATATATATAAGAATTCAGTTAATTATAATTATCAAAAATCCCATAAAATACGGGTTAATTTACTTAATTTTATTGACCTGCATTTGAAAGAAGCATGGAAATTGTGGAGGGCATGAGGTACTCGGTATTGAAGCAAGTTTAAAGAGTTCCAACTTTCATATATATAGAGGAAACATTATTTAGTCTTTAAGGTTTCAAAAAATATTAAATTTTTAAAACTTTTTTAGAAACTTACTATTTTCATTCCTAATTTTTTTAAAACTCTATAAAAAAGTTCAAACTGTCAATCAACTAACTATTAACAGTGACTTCAGATAATTTAAATTATAATTTAATAACTTAAATTCATGGGCATTTAAAAATTTTAATTTATAAATTCATTAGTTTATAAAGATAATCCGGTAATTTGTGTTACATTACCAATCATTAAGGATAAAGATGTTTTTTTATACATTCTGTTAATGTTGATCATCAATTAATTGATAGCTTGGATTTTTTGAAGAGTTTTGGAAAAGTTAGAGATAAAAATAACTGTTTTTAAAAGAGTTTTAAAAATCTAATATTTTTCTAAATCTTAGAGACTAAATGAAGTTTTCCATATATATATTAAAGTTTGACTGTTTAGATTTAACAATTCTATCATGTATATATATAAATATAAATTTGACTGTTTTGCTTTAACAATCCTATGAATGCTAGCTATTTTAATTAATAAAATCTTATGTATATATATTTGATTATATAAATGTAAATATACCAATAATTTGGAGACCCTAAATTATTAAAAAAAGAAGAAGAAGAGAAATAGGGAAATAGACGAGGGACAAGGCATGTGAAGTAGTGGGGATGTTGTGTGGCGTGATTATGATTATGATTTTGTCTTGACATTAATAATAATAATAATAAACTATTATTATTTGAGCAATTAATTGTTCCATACACTGTTTTTTGCGTGTGTATGGTATTATTATTTGGTGTGAATAATTGTTGTATTTTTGTGAGTATAGTTTCAACGATTCTATCATTTCATTCAACCACTTCTTCTCTACATCTACACACCACTCATCATGCTCCTACCAAATCATTCTTCTTCACTATACATAATCCGTACAAGAATTATAATTATTAGTGTAGAAACTATTTTGATGAGGAAGCTTGCATGTGAGACCTCGCAAGTCTCATACTATGTTGATTTTGATATGTTATTGCACTGTTTTTTTTTTTTTTTTCCAACATGCAATATGTAAAATAAAAGATAAAATCTTATCAGATATCTAGTATTAAGTAATGTGGTCAATAAAAACATAATTGCATGAGCATGATGGGTGGTACCATTTGTTTATAAATGAAGCATAGGATTATGTTGACGTATATTCGTTAAGCTAGTAAATGGTTTAAAAACGATGATGATTATTTGATAGCATCCCAACTGCGTTGCTAATTATACCAACTTCAAATGCATGCATTGTTAGTGGGCTTAGGGCCCGTGATTTGCATTGGGCTGTGCTCCAGTTTCAAGCTTCTAAGGCTCCAGAACTAATTCATAAAACCATATCGGCCCATTTGTTCGAACAACTTCTCACCCAACTAGCCACCAACTTGTCAAAGCTCGTCTGTCTCTCGGGTCGTCAATTTTTTTATTTTTTATTTTTTATTCATTCATTCTTGAAAGCCCGACTCATAGTTTAACAAAATTTTCCGAGTTAAAACGTTATTAATAGTATAAAATATATATATATATATATAGAATTAATAATTACTCTTAACATAAAAAGAATAGATTTGTTTGAAATTGAGAGATTCATAACCAGACAAAATATTCTCTTACAATAAGTGTTGTGTACATTTAGGATTTAAATTTCAAAAAACGTATTTTATACAAGTAGTTTTCTCATATAAATAGTTATTGATTTCAATAGTTCTTTTCAAATCTTTTATCGATACTGTATCGGTACATAATTTTAACCGTTACTTTTATAATAAAGTAGAATTGATTTCATATCTGTTTATGATAAGATTCAATTTTGTCATAAATAGAAAAATTTAGTCACCCAATCATTAAATTAAGAGTCAAATGTGTTTTATGTTTTTCCTTATTTTATCGTTAGTGAAGGCGATTGTCGGTCAAAAGATTAAACATCTAATTGATACAAAGATAAACAAATGAATCTTTATTGTTAGGCGCCACTTTAAGAATAATTAGAGGTCCCACACGTGTAAGAACGGGGCAGTGGAAGTCTCCAAATGCGCGCTCTTGTGGTTCCCATCAGCTTCACACAACCCCTTCTCTCCTTGTCTTAGCTTCAGTTCCCACGTGATGTGAACAAACAGATGTACTGCTGACGCACTGCTTCCTACTTCCAAAACCAGACACATAACAGCTCGCTGTCTAACACACCCCGGTTTCTTCTCTCTACTGAAGATAAGATAGAGATCCAATGCTTTCTGCTGCAAGGTGGTCTTCGTTATTTCTAATTGTCTGGTGGGTGACTGCTTGTCTTGGAGGTGACCCTTATGTCTTCTTTGACTGGACTGTCTCCTACATCACCACCTCTCCTCTTGGACCCAACCAAAAGGTTATATCTTTTCTTCTCTAGTTGTTGATCGAGCAACATTTGTGGTTTCGTTGAATTCCGTTGTCTGGTGGCACTAGAATTGTGACGAACATGTCTTTTTATGTATGGTGGGAGAATTTTTACTACTGAATTTGTTTTGGAGAATATTGGACAATTTATGAATAATGTTAAAATTATGATTATATTTTGATGTTAAAATGTTGATAATTAGAACCCTGGTGTAGCAATTTGTGAAGCTATCATCTTTGATGTAATTGTCAAATGTATGTTTAGTTTAATTATAATATGGACTGCATACAGCTTCATATGCGCTTCTCCAGTTCTCATAAATGGAGGTTGATATTTGTACCTTGGTGAGTGATACTATGCATTGCTGAAATGTATCATTCTTGTTTCTCCAGGTAATTGCGGTTAACGGGCAGTTTCCAGGACCAATTCTCAATGTTACTACGAACTGGAATGTTGTTATCAATGTTAAGAATGATCTCGACGAGCCACTTCTTCTCACATGGTATAGTTATTGATACCATGGAAAATTGCTGGTAAAGATGTGATTGTTGTTTAACCTCAGTTAAATTTTAATGTAGGAATGGCATACAGCATAGGAAAAACTCTTGGCAAGATGGCGTTTTAGGGACAAATTGTCCTATTCCTGCTGGTTGGAACTGGACATATCAGTTTCAGGTCAAAGATCAGATAGGAAGTTTTTTTTACTTCCCTTCGTTAGGCTTCCAGAGGGCTGCAGGTGGATATGGGGGAATCATCATAAACAACAGAAATGTTATTCCATTACCTTTTGCGTTGCCTGATGGTGATATTACAATCTTTATCAGTGACTGGTATACTAAGAGCCATAAGGTCAGTAATCAGTATATATATTTTGTGTGGCTGACTGTTTTTGGTGTATTGTGGCAATTCTAGTTGATGTCAGGGTATGTAATCAAAACTACTGTGCCAACAGAAACTAAGGAAAGATGTTGAGGATGGTAAAGACCTTGGAGTTCCTGATGGTATTATCATTAATGGGTTCGGCCCATATCGTTACGACACGGCATCAGTTCCGGGTGGCATTGCTTACCAGACAATAAATGTTGAACCAGGTAGACTCTAAAGTGTGTATGTGATCCTTGGTTTTCTGCTATGTATTTTTATGAAGCATAATGTTGAAGCGTATGCTAATAAGATATCATTCAAAATTATCTTAAATTTTGATTGTTAGCTAAAACAATTTCACATATTATCTGAAACAGGAAAAACATACCGCCTTAGGATTCACAATGTTGGAATCTCAACCTGTTTAAATTTCAGGATACAAAATCATAACTTGCTTCTTGTTGAGACTGAAGGATCCTACACCGTTCAGCAGAACTACACAAATATGGATGTTCATGTGGGTCAGTCGTACTCATTCTTGGTTACAATGGATCAAAATGCTAGCAGTGACTACTACATTGTTGCCAGTTCTCGGTTTGTGAATTCATCTGGTTGGGATAAAGCTACAGGAGTGGCAATCTTGCACTATACCAACTCTCTGGGACCTGCATCAGGTCCTCTTCCTGATCCTCCCAACGCATTCGACCCCTATTTCTCAATGAATCAAGCTCGATCCATAAGGTTGTAGTTAATTATACCTTTCATTGGATTGACATAGAAATATGTAGTCTTTGTAGAAGGTTTTGTTCGTTGCTTAACCTTTACTATGCACAAAGATGAGCAGTTGAAAAGATTTTTTGGTCCCTGATCTGAAAATTTCCACCACATAAAAATCATGAACATCTTGGAGAAAATTAATTTGTCTTGTTTGTTTCCTTAGTATGGTTCTAATAGATTTGTGGCTATCATAATCTTTCTCATACTACTGCATTTATAGGTGGAATGTCTCTGCTGGTGCCGCTCGTCCAAATCCACAGGGATCTTTTAAATACGGTGACATTACTGTGACGGATGTATATGTACTTCTTAATAGACCTCCAGAGCTAATAGATGGGAAGTGGCGTACTACTCTCAATGGTATTTCGTATTTTCCACCTTCAACACCCCTAAAGCTTGCTCAGCGATTCAACATTCCAGGGGTCTACAAGCTTGATTTTCCTTATAGACTGATGAACAGACCTCCCAAAGTTGATACATCCCTAATTAACGGTAGTTATAAAGGTTTCATGGAGATCATATTTCAGAACAATGATACTGCTGTACAGAGCTATCATATGGATGGCTATGCATTCTTCGTTGTAGGGTGAGCTTTTAGTTTCGATATGCTTTTTTGTCTCTTTTCCTATTTTGTGGGAATTGAAAATTGATGTTTTGAAATTAACAAGTTTCCTTTTTGAACTGTAGTATGGATTTTGGAGTGTGGACAGAGAATAGCAGGGGCACATACAACAAATGGGATGGCGTTGCACGCTCTACTATACAGGTAAATTCTCTGTTACGATCTTAACACATGAAGGTCTTGCATGATGCCATTTGCTGAAACATTTTTCTTTTCCGGGAAAGCTTAAGAGGATGAGAGTGACAACCAAAAAAAAAAAAAAAGGAAAGTTAACAATTATAAATGTTTATTAATAGAATTATAGATTTTTCATTGGAGATAAGCTGAGAGAAGAATTATGTTTGACCTTGTGAGTTTTTATTTCTTATTCTCCATCTTATATGTTATGTCTTCTCTATTGCACCAAATTCATCCTTCACTCTCTAGCACTTTTATCTGTGCCAAGTACATATTTGGCGAGTTTAATTTAGGTAGTTCCACAGACCTATATATGCCCATGCGCACATGGCAACTTTGTTTTTTTTATTTTGTTTTATTTTATTTTATTCTATTTTGTTGTATGTTTAGGCTGGTCAAGTGTGGAACATATAACGTTCTTCTTTCTCACATGATTGCAGGCTTTTTCCTGGAGCTTGGACAGCCATATTAGTTTATCTTGACAATGCTGGCATTTGGAACCTGCGCACGGAGAATCTTGACTCATGGTATCTTGGCCAAGAAGTTTACGTGAGTGTTGTAAATCCAGAGATAGACAACTCTGAGCTCTCAGTGCCTGACAATTCCATATATTGTGGTCTGCTTTCATCCTTGCAACGGTAAGTTGTTACAAACGCAACTATTTTGTTGTTTTGATCAGTTCAGCATACATATCTCATGGAAAAGTTAATTATGGAAGTCTAATTTCAGATTGAACCTTTGCCTTTGAAATTGGTCTGGGTTAGAAATAAACTTCTGGCTCATTCTTTTATTATCATGTAGATTATGGATATATTAATAAAGATTGTGCACAATATTTCCGTAAAAGCCATAGATAATTTTTGCACAAAACTTTGGGGTGTACACTGTCGTTAAATTACTCTGATGTAGGCCTATGGTTTTGTGCAAATGGAATTCATTTAATTACTTTTATTCCGAGCTTCTTTGCTAATATTTTGTTCCATTTTCTTCCCTTTTGCAGCGACCAGGGCCATAGATATATGTTTTCCGGTACTCCATCAGTTTCTAGTGCAAGAAGAACAGTTTTATCTGCATTATTGATAGTCCTCTTTGGTTATTTTATGAGGTAACACTCATTGGAACAAACCGTAAACTAGTACTGTAATCTAATTCTCCAAACACATGGCTTCAATTTGTTTCCAAGGGGAATATTGGATTCAATGACAGAAGGTAGTGTACAATTTTGTTGGATAAAATTCTTGTACCATTTGCAACTGTAACATGTATTGTTGTAATGTAACACTATATATTGTGGAAGTAATTGCATATAACTATTGACTGAGATGAGCCGCTGCTGTATAAAGAATCTATAAAATTTACTTCAGATTCTTGGACTCGGTGAACTTGATCAATTTTTTCATCTTTTTGTGACAGAAAAAATTACCAATTTGGCTTGTATTGTGTATTTTCTTGTGTATGCAAGCATATCATTTATCTGAAGTTGAGAAGGAAAACGTTTTTGGAGCTTCTTAGTTCTCTCTATCTAGTTGAACAGAATTGATGTTGACCATAAAAACTGTAATTTACTTTCTAGTACACTCAGTTGGATGTTGCTTTCACTTAAAAAACAAATCTTAACATAGAAGACCTTCAGTTACAAGGTGACACATTAGGCAAGCGTTTCCTTTTCTTACATTAATAGTGATTAAATCCATTAAAACTGTAAGCATCTCACTACATTAAGTAAACCACTCCGGTTTTATCTTGTATAATGTGTGATGAGTTCACTTAGTTGAGAGAAGACCTAACAGATGACAATGTGGTTTTTCATGTGAAATACATTCCCCCACTATGTTTCATTATTTGGATGACAGCTCGTCACACTTTTTATGCATGCGTTGCATTTACTCACCATTAAAGATTGATAGTCCATGAAAAAAGCCAAACTCCTCCATCAATACAAGCTTTTCCTATAACGTTTTTTTACAGGACCCCGAGTTCTCTACTAATCATGTTAACGTTAATGTGTGATTCGGTTGAGAGATCCAAGAATAAAAGACACGAATCAAAATATCTTATACTAGTCACGAAAGATGCGTAAAATGAAAACAAAATGCGGGCCAGCAAACTCATTGCACATCCAAAGAAATGATAATGATTCCGTGTAATCATAATTTTATATTAAAGTAAACGCAACTCTGCAGAACTGAAACAACAAACGTGAGTGCTCAAAATCTTGCAAGTTCGCAGACCACTTTGACAGTTCAGTTTTGTTTACATGTCACACTATGATTGACCCCCTAATAGTAACCATACATGTTACATTCAATCGATACATTTGTTTAATTATCTAATATGATATGAGTTTGACGTAAAATATATTATATATTAAATGTATTTTACACTTTATAGATCAAAAGTATTTTTTCTTATCCTTATTTGGTGGTATTTAACTAGTTGGGTTTGTGTAAGACCGCATAGGGGGTCTCATTGGTGCGTTTGTGGTCGATCTTTGCATCACACTTGCCTTAAAAGCAAGATAATTTCTACAACTTGCAAGATTTTCAATGTTTCCCAGTACTATAAATATGAATCCACAACAACTCACTAAATAGTCCTGCTTTGTTTGTTGAGATTCTTCGAAAACTGTTCTTCATAGTTTCTTAACATACATATTGCAATGGCCAAGAATAATCTTATCCTGTCCCAGTTATTATTCCATTACATGCTCTTGAGTTTTGTAGTGGTCACTTACTCTGCTCCTCAAGCTGCTCTTGTCACTCAGATTCCTGGCTTCTCTGGCTCTTTCCCCTCCAATCACTATTCTGGGTATGTTTCATTTTCTTACATTTCTGTTTGTTGAGACTTGAAATGCTTATTCAACAGTTTGTCTGGCATAGTCTTGGTCAAACTCGATTAAAGTTTGTGTCTTTGTCATGCCCCCAGTTCATAATTCTAACAAGGTGGGATTTTTTTTTTTGAAGGTATGTGACCATCGATGAGAGTCATGGCAAGAATCTTTATTACTATTTCGTTGAATCTGAAGGGAATCCAGCCAAGGATCCTGTGGTCTTGTGGCTCAATGGTGGACCAGGATGCTCCAGCTTTGATGGTTTTGTATATGAACATGGTATGGATTCAATCAAATTGCTTTATACATGTTAAGAGTTGACCAGGCTAGATTTATCTCATATTAGTACTTAATTGTTCTATGCTATCTCAGATGATTCTATTTTTGTGATTATTTGATTGGAAACTTATAGTAAAATAAGATCATCTGGGGTGATGCTTGTTGTTTTATTTTCACTTGTTTGTGGGGATTATGGTTTAGCTTTCAGATTAAAATTGCATGCTTAGTTTTTAGTAACAATTGTTTACATATGAGTCTAACAAAAACACATTTCTCTATGACTATATTTAGATTCTTTCTATGTTGGCCTCCTTTTGGTTCTCTTTCTAGACAGTACTCAATATGTTGTGTGGGAGTTCTTTTTTTCCCTGAAAATGTACTAAATCTACACAAGATTGATATTTTGGTATTTTGCAGGGCCATTCAATTTTGAAGCTGCAAAGACTAGTGGAAGTCTGCCCACGTTGCATCTAAATCCATATAGCTGGTCCAAGGTTTACATTCTTCATCAGTTTTTATAATAAAATTTTTAATAAACTTTTGTGTCTATCTATGCTTAAATTAGTTGTATTTTCCTGTATGCGTAAAAACAGCTGATTCGTGATTACTTTCTCAGCTTTCTAGCATTATATATTTGGATTCCCCAGCTGGTGTTGGGTTATCTTACTCGAAAAATGAAACCGACTACATTACTGGTGACAAAAAGACTGCTTTAGATTCACACACATTCCTCCTTAAGGTAGGACAGAAATGAGCTTTGTCAGATTTGGACTGTATCATGAATATGATTTCTTTTAATGTTTTTGAGGTATTTATGTATCAACATTTTGTATTTGTGCAACCAGTGGTTTGAATTATACCCCGAGTTCCTTTCCAACCCATTTTTTATTGCTGGAGAGTCGTATGCTGGGGTATATGTGCCGACTCTCGCTTATGAAGTGGTGAAAGGTAATGCTCCATGTGTTTGAACTGTGTGTATTGGATTAAACCTAAGACTTGTTTGGATTTGCTCACAGGAATTGATGCTGGTGTGAAGCCTGTTCTCAACTTCAAGGTATATATTTCTTAAAGCATCTTTCGTTGAATTTAATATTGTGGCTGCAATCTATAATCGTTTTATACAGGGATATCTGGTTGGAAATGGAGTTACAGATGGCCAGTTTGATGGGAACGCTCTTGTTCCATTTGCACATGGGATGGGCTTGATCTCAGACGAGCTATATGAGGTGGGTGGAGTTAGTCATCAGACATGGGGCTTTTTCATTTTTGTTTCCATAAAGCATATTTTCTCTTATATTCTTGTTTTTGGAAGTGGTGCCATCGAGCTTCAAATCTTGATTTAACATACAAAGTTTGATTCTTTTATTGTTTTGTCTTTTGATTTAATACATTTGTGTCTTGTTGATGAGTGGATAAGTTGCTGAGCCTTTGTCAGGCATCAGTTATACTCAAATTGCGTTATCTTTCCATTGAGAAAAAGAAAAGTGTTTAGGGACCTATAGTTAGGCATTGACCTCAGAATAGTTTAACGGCATAACCTCAGACCTATACATTTGCTGGAATTATTTCTAATTCTAAAATTAGGAGAAGCAACTGCATAAAGCTAGTTTTACTGCATAACCTCAGGTGCCATTGGTTGTACTTGATGACGTTATTCTAACATTTGATTAATGATTTGGATTTCTTCTCTTTTTGAAACTTTCAGATTTCATATTGGATGTCATTATATTTATATTAAAGTTTGATATTTAGGCTCAGTTTGGAATTTTGCTTTGTTTTTCAAATTTCCTCAGAAAAAATTGTAATGAGAATTCATGGTACCTACATACTGCAGGAGGTTAAAAACGTATGCAAAGAAAACTTCTATAATCCACTTACTGAAACCTGTGAGAGCAAGCTTGCTAAAGTTGATGAGGTAGTATTACTTCTTGGTTACTATTACTTAAGCGAAAGTTCAAACTTCAGAAAATATGAACCATCTACCTCTCGTTTATTCTTGAGAATTTTGCAACTTTCAGGTTCTAACTGGTTTGAACATATACAACATCCTAGAACCATGTTATCACGGCACTGAGATGTGGGAAAATGCAGTTGCTAATGTTAGGTTACCATCCAGCTTCCGGCAGTTGGGTGAGACTGATAGGCCTCTTCCTGTGAGGACAAGGATGTTTGGTCGTGCATGGCCATTTAGAGCTCCTGTAAAAGAGGGAAGAGTTCCAACTTGGCCAGAGCTCCTCAATAGCAACGGTGTTCCATGCACTGTAAGTCACTTTGATTACAACCTTGGACTTCTTTCTGCCGTCTTCTGCTGCTATGATTTCCATGGCTTGATTTGGCCGGACATGAATTTGATTATCCGCTTTCCTTATGATATCAAAATCCTTGAACTATTTCCTGTTTCTTTTGGCCCAAAAACAACTTGAAAAATGTGAGTCCTGTATTCACCCTATTTTGGTTTGTTGTGCTTATTGTCTTTCATTTGATGGACTTGCTTTAAATGTTTGCTACGGTACCTTATCTATCTGTCAGTTGTTGATGTTGTGGTGGCCTCGTTCTTTAATACCTG
Source organism: Nephelium lappaceum (assembly GCA_021234005.1). Taxonomy (NCBI): domain Eukaryota; kingdom Viridiplantae; phylum Streptophyta; class Magnoliopsida; order Sapindales; family Sapindaceae; genus Nephelium; species Nephelium lappaceum. The sequence goes on from CM038004.1 coordinate 207,965, forward strand.
GCTTTATTGTCATCCACTTTAAGTATTATTTCAAAGTTTACTGCTCAAATATATTATAAAATATGCAGGATGATGAAGTTGCAACTGCATGGCTCAACGATGCAGCAGTTAGAAAAGCAATTCATGCTGAAGAGGTTAGTGATTTCAACTTCATTTGTCAGTGCAATGCTTTGAAAGCTGTTTGTTTATGATTCTTGTGGTGCAATAGGTAAGTGTTGCTGGCAGTTGGGAAATATGTACAGGCAGGATTGCATTTAGCCATGATGCTGGGAGCATGATGCCATTCCACAAGAATCTAACTCTCAGGGGATATCGGGCACTTATTTTCAGGTATATATCTCCAAATCTGGCATCCTTTACTGCTTTAGTGCTCAAGTAAAAACCTCTGCGATCTTTTCTATCTTATCAGCCTCGATTCTCTATTTCATTCATGGTGAAAAACGAAACATGTTTTTGCTTCTCTTTACATCATTGATGCTTGTTTGTCATTTGTTACAGTCATGTTCTGTGATGACTGATAAGTTTTCTGACTTTTCTGGCAGTGGGGATCATGATATGTGTGTTCCATACACTGGGAGTGAAGCATGGACAAGATCTATGGGATATGAGGTTATTGATGAATGGAGGCCTTGGACTTCCAATGGACAAGTTGCTGGGTATTTTGTTCTCCTACTAGTATATTTACGAATGTTTGTTGCATAGAAAGCCTTATTTTTTTTCACATTGCACAAACATTTCATTTTAACTAATCTTATTGCATGCAGATACATTCAAGGATATGCTAACAATCTCACCTTTCTAACCATAAAGGTATACCTTTAAATGCTTGTGCATAGATTATGTCTTGTGATAATCACCAACCTGTGATAGATACATATTTTCAGTTTCTAGTAACTTGCATTATTGATCTTCGGTTTCTATCTTTGATTGTGTTGCTGCAGGGCTCCGGACATACAGTACCTGAATACAAGCCGCGAGAGGCATTAGATTTTTACAGCCGGTTTCTGGCAGGAAAAACTATATGATGTTAGTTATGTTGTTGCATGAGCAAGAGAGCCGTATTGTTACCAACTGATTCTTTTTGCTCATCAATACTTGTAGCTCAGACAATGCCAGAGACTTGTCGGATAAATTATATATACATATGAATATCAAATAAGTCATTTAATGTATTCATTCTCCTATACCTTCTCTTCAATTTTTGTTATATATTTCGGAATTGAGAGAATTCAAAGGTCTAATATGGCAAGCACAATCAGAATCCAAGAATTTTATTTGTCAAATGCCAATATTTGGAATAGTAACCTTTATATATACTTCTAGTCATGTGGCTGTGCATGTCTCTCCATATATGGAACTGGGCTCGAGGTTCAATCCATATGTGTAATGGGACCGAGTTTCACTTGCCTACAATCTATTTCATCCTGCTGAGAAGCACGATACGGACTGTACTAAATAGATTCCAATAAACTTTTGATTTAATTTCAAGTATAATAAGCCCATTGGGCATGGGAGCCCGGCCCATGAAGCATCTGAAGTATATGCAGCAGCCCACTCCACCATTCTATCTAGTATCTATTCACACAAAAAATGTTGCCTCGGTTGCGGAGACGCCTCTTCTGCAGCAACAGCCACCACCAAAACCACCGTCAATGGCGGATAATAAAGCAAGTCACCAGGTCCAACTTCAACGACTCTCTTCCAGAAATCAAGCACCGCATTTCCACCTCAGACTTCGTCGCCATCTTCTTACAAAACACGGGCTCCACCACCTCCTCCTCTCCCTGGCACCGCGTCTCCGCCTTCGACACCCCCAACACCGCCTACTCTAAAGCCAAGTCCACCGCCGAACGCTTCCAGATACTCCAGTTCGCTCTCTGCCCCTTTACTTTTCAACCCTCCAAACTCACTGCCTACCCGTATGCATATATGTTCTAACATTCTATCACCTTTTGTTTTGTCTATTTTGTTGTTTCAATCAAAAGTTGGTTTATTTATTGAAAATATGAACTGGGTTGCAGCTACAATTTCCATTTGTTCCCGAGAGATGAGCTCAAAATAGGGATGCCCTCTTACAGTTTTGCATGTCAAACAGCTTCCTTAGCTGCCATGGCTCGTGACGATTTTGACTTCAATACTTGTATTTATGATGGTAACTCTATTCTTTCTTTATCAGCTTTTCGTTTTTACAATGCATGTGTAATGTGTTTTGTAATCCTTTATGGTGAATATGTGTTATATGCATGTTAATGAATATGATCGGTGGATGAGATATGATAAGTTTGTGTTTTTATGCTGGTTTTGGAAACTTGGATACTGAACTGAAAATGGTTTATTTTTTTGTTGTTGTTGATAGGCATATCATACTTGTCTAGAGCTCAAGAGTCTGCAGCGCAGGTTCGGATTGGGAGTCCGAGGGCTGTTGATTACACTACAAAGTCTTCTTCTGCGCCTACTCCTACTGTTGCTGATACTGTTTTTGTAGAAAGGATTAGAACGCGTGTTAGGCATTGGAAAAATGCATGTACAGACTCTAGCACGAAGTCAAATGGTATAGTTTTTGCACAAGTGGAAATTTGAAGTTGTTGTTTTATGTTTTTCCTTCAATTTTAAATTATTAGTGTGTTGGCGTGTCATTTGCAGACGCTTTGGTGAATTCCTTGAGAAAGATTGTGTTAGGGAGTGAGCAGTATGGATCTAGACCATGTATTACTATAGATGTTTGCAGTGAACGTCAGGTCCAACTAGTACTAGAGGTAGATTGATCCATGAAGTTTAAGATCTTTCAATGTGTTATGATTTAATTCACGTTACTTCTAATAATGGTGGGATAACTAACTTTGATTTCTATTAGATTTTTCTATCTGCAATGGCATTTTTTTGGAATTTATTTGGGTTGGGTGCAGATGTTGGAACAGTCTGATAACCTTGTTCCTCTGCTAATCCCTGCAAAGAGTGGAGGAACCCATGCAATTCGTGCTGTTTTGACAAGTTCAGAGGAGGACAAGAATCTTCTGAAGGTAAGAAGTAGCCCTTGGTGACGATGATTGATCAAATTCTGTCCTAATTGTTTAACCGTGGTTATAAATTGCTAGATGGAGCTTCAAAATCTAGAAGTTGAACAAAGTAAGAGAGTTCGTGGATTCCGAGAGGTGATCGATTTGATTTCTGCTTCACAGAAACCTGTTGTCTCCTACAATTCTCTTAATGGTGTATCTCTATATAAAAGAAAAACCTGTTGTTTAGATTATAATACCATTGGCTTGTCTTCTCTTGTAAATTTAAATATTGATTCTTGTTTCCTTTTGGCTACATGCAGACTTCGCATTTATTCATTCAAAATTTCTAGCTCCCTTACCTCCTAAGATGGACGAGTTTGTGCATTCGTTGCATCTGGTTTTCCCGTTAGTAGTTGATGTCAATCGTCTGGTAAAAAATATTGGTCCTGTGAGAAAAATGACCAATATATCTGCAACGATGTCCTATTTGAAGAATAGGTTCTTTGCTCCCTTTGATCTTGAAATTCCACATGAAGGTCAGTCCTTCACTACTTTTTAAAGCACTAAACTCATATATAAACATAGAATCATGCTTGCATTTTTCTGATAGGCAGATGTCTACTTGTGAAAAATGTAATAAACAAACTATGTTGGAGCAAATTCGAAATTTAATTTTCACCACTTGACTTGAGCCATGTACATGACATTGCCAGTACATATTACAGGCTGATGTGCTAATATGATCTAATATGTTGTCTTTTTACATGAATTTATCAGCTACTGTAAATGAAGGCAACAATCATGGGCATAATGTTGTGAAACTGTGCCAGTTGTTCGGGAAGCTATGCCATGTACTGAAAATCGCTCCTAGTGCTTTTCAATCCAGCGACTATCATCTGGCTTCAGCCTTTCAGGGGCCTGAAAATGTTGACAAGCTTTGTCGCAGCAGCTCACATGAACCAACCGATGAGGAGGACATCAGAATTTGGACGAACAACACAAGAAAAGTAAGCTGTGAGAATGTGATTTTCTTGTGGGGATTCAAGAAGGGGATGTCAGCTGGTATGCTGAAAAGCCAACTTCAAAATTCCCATGAAGTTTTCACCAAAGAATTTGATGTCCGGTTGGTGGATAGGAGCTGCGCCATCGTTGTGTTCTGGCAACCAGGCTCATCCCAAACGTTTCTGGACACAATAAACAGCAAATACATTTCCGGAAAATTAAGAGAAATGGTCTCCGAAGGAGTGCGAGCATCCAGTTACACGACATACAAAAGGGCTTGCAGTTGGGGTTCGTGGGAGGCAGACTTAGCAGACTCTTTGGACAAAGCCTTGGCAAGTCATGAATGCATTTCATCAGAAGGTGACTCTGATACAAAACCATCAGAGTTTTATTGGTGTAAGGAATTGATGATCGACTTGGATGACCTCTGACTCAAAACCAACTGAAGTAATGAGCTTTTGGGGATAGCATTGTATACCAATATAGTTCAAAGGAAACTCTAGTCTAGCCAAATCTTTTGTCACCATCTAACGTTGTTTTGCAACATTTCTGTTTCCTGTATCATTAACAATCATATAAATGTTAAAGCTTATTGGAGAACCACTTTCTTTGCAATCATATAATAATTTTCTTGTGAGGAATAATTTTAGTTATTGATGTATATCGATTTGAACCGGTGTAATATGTAATAAATTGATATATCATTTTTGTGTTTTTTTGATAAAAAATTGATATATCATTTTGCATTGATGTAATAGGTGATTTTGCATTGATGTAACATGTAAATGTATTGATGCAAATGGATATGTACATGTGCATAAGAATCTGGAAGGGTAATTTGGTCCATTCATGTGACAAAATGGAAAGCTGATGACAATGAGTTGCCTTGTACTTGGAGGTGCAGGTGCAGATGCAGCTCCACAGACACTGAGCTTGGAAGCTGAAACTGAAACAGAGACACGTCGTCGTGATCGAAAATGGCTTCAATAACAGCACTAAACTCCACTTGTTTTCAAAAGGTTGAGACCTTTTCTCCTTCCAGCACGCAAAAGCAGCGTGCTTTGTCATCCAAATGGAGCTTCCTCAGCAAACCGGTTTCCACGCATGCAGCTCGACCAGTTGCGCTGAATCCGATCGCTGCATCTTCTCGTTCTCATACATTCGATGTCGTCATCATCGGCGCCGGTGTCATCGGGTTGACGATTGCTCGACAGTTTCTCATGGAATCGGACCTGTCCGTTGCCGTTGTTGACAAAGCCGTACCGTGTTCTGGTGCCACCGGTGCAGGTTCAATCAAAATAATAATGAAAATGAAAACTTTACTTGTTTACTGCCTTGTGTTTCATGTTGCGGTGATTGTTTTACTACTGTTGAGTGAAACAAAGATTGAAACTTGATTGAAATCTCACAATGTGTGTGTTTCCTGACATTGTTCAAACAAGTTTATGAGCAAATTGGAGTAATCATTAGATTGAAACTTTTTGAAATAGTCTCTTTGTATTTGAACTCTGATTAGTTGTATGATGTTTTTGCTTTGTGTTTAATTTTAGGACAGGGATATATATGGATGATACACAAGAAACCTGGGAGTGAGACATGGGATCTGACTAGGAGAAGCCATGAATTGTGGAAGATGTTGGCCGAGAGCGTAGAGGATCAAGGCTTGAATTCTCTTCAAGTTTTGGGATGGAAAAAGACAGGTGCATGGACTGCTTTTTTTTTTTTTTTTCCTGGCATGACTAGTTCATGTTCTTATGATTATGAGCTCTCATCGTCTATGATGACTGTTCCTTTAGTGGGAAATGAGGTTAGTTATATGTCAGATTTGATTGTGGGTTACTGGTTTTGCATTTTAAGTATATATGAATTGACAAATGTATTGAGATTGACATATAATAGGTTACTGGTTTCTTTTAAGAGGATTTTTGGTCAATATATGTTCATAATCTATGCGTTGTATTTATTGTATTGACTGGCAGAATGATTTACACATCTTACAGATAGCAATCCATATACATGGGCATAATACAATCAATGGCACGTGGGAGTAAAAAATGATTTTATTGCCTTTTCATCTCATGTATATGAATGATGTGTCCTTCATATGTTGATAAGCAACCATAAAATATTTTAATTTACAGGAAGCTTGTTAATTGGTAGAACTCCTGAAGAATTAGTCAAGTTAAAGGAGAGGGTGAAGCAACTATCTGAAGCTGGGTTGAGAGCGAAGTACTTGTCTAGCAACGATTTGCTTCTTGAGGAACCTGCACTAGAGGTTGGGGAAGAGAGTGGGGCTGCCTTTCTACCAGATGACTGCCAATTGGATGCTATGCGTACTGTTGCATATATTGAGAAGGTGTCGCCTTATCCAGTTTTTTTCTTCACATTATGTTATTTCTCAGCAATGTTTGGCTTAAACTTTATCATATTAAATTGTGTGATCAATTTTTAGTATGATTAGATTAGATATTTTTATGTGTAGGTTAACAGACACTTTGCATCAAAAGGTAGATATGCAGAGTTCTATCACGACCCGGTTACATGTTTGTTAAGGTTTGTTATCATCCTTTTTTGCTGCACTTTAAGTCATGCTGACACCAGAGGACCATGCTTTCATAGGTGATATAGGTTTTTGGAGCAACTCTTAACGGTTCTTACTTTACTGTAATTAGATCTCATAGCGGGGGGGAAGTTGAAGCAGTTCAGACTTCCCAGAATACGCTGTACAGTAAGAAGGCCATTGTGGTTGCAGCTGGTCCTTGGAGTGGAACGTTGGTGCACGACCTATTTAGAGAAACAGACATTGTGTTGGATGTCCCTGTTAAGCCTCGAAAGGTTAAAATTTAATATCTGAATTGACTAGTTGACATTTCGTTTGTGTATATGCTGTAACTAAAGATTTTCAATATCTTGTTTTTCTAATGGATATATAGGTGTTATTGTGTTAAAGGAAAGTCTATTGTAGATAGTTGACTTATGTGCATAGTAGTTTTGCTAGATTATGAGCTGTAAATTAGGACTGCAAATCAGGGCTGTAAATAGGGCAATAAAGGGCTGTAAATGGCTGTAACTTAGCATAGAATCGGCATGTATATTTCCTATATAATAAACATTGTCTAGAAGAGAAAAACAGTTCTCTCAAAACTCCCAAAGTTTGTCATGGTGTCAGAGCCACAACTCTGAAATCCTAGTTTAGTCTTTATTATTGGTTTCTCTCGATTTGTATTTTTTCATTCTTTGTTCTCCATTGGTGGTCTGATGTCTTCCGACAAGTGTGATGTCTTCTTGGTTTGTTTTAATGGCAAAAATTACTCGGCTTGGGAGTTCCACTTCAAGGTTTTTGTCAAGGGTAAAGACTTATGGGGCCATATTGATGGTAGTAAACTTCCTCCGGATCAAAAGAAAGACAAGGATTTGTACACCAAATGGGAAGTCAAGGATGCCCAAGTCATGACGTGGATTCTCGGATTTGTTGAACCCAGTAATGTCTTGAATCTTCTTCCCTCAAAGACTGCTGTTGAGATGTGGAATTATCTCAAGAAGGTCTACAGTCAGAACAATATTGCCTGATAGTTCCAACTTGAATTTGATTTGGCCACTCTCCAGCACGATAGCCTCTCTATCTCTGATTTTTACTCTAAATTCATAAATGTTTGGACTGAATATACTGACATTGTTTATGCTACTTTACCTGCTGAAGGTCTAAATTCCGTTCAATCAGTTCATGAAATTACTCAAAAAGCTCAGTTTCTTATGAAACTAAGATATGAATTTGAAGACATTCGATCCAATCTTAAGAACTGAGACCCTGTACCCTTTCTAGATACATGTCTTAATGAATTATTTCGTGAGGAACAACGCCTGTTCACTCAAACTACCATGGAAAGGCATCACTCCACCTCTTCTTCTGTTTTTGTGGCTTTTGCAGCATAAAGCAAGTCAAAAGGTCGAGACATGAACACGGTCTAGGGCTTCTGTTGCAAGAAATTTGGTCATTTCGCTTCTAACTGCTCCAATAAGTTCTGTAACTACTGCAAGAAAGATGATAATCATATTATCAAGGATTTCCCCATTCGATCACCAAAGAAATCTGAAACAACATATACTACCACGGTTGACTCTTCTAGTGCTGGAAGTTCTGTTACAGCATTTCCGACACAAAGTGCTTCTGCTCTTGTTTCATCTGTTACCCTTGAAATGATTCAACAAATGATTGTTTTTGTATTCTCTGCTTTAGGACTCTCACGTAACCTTTTCTCTACATCTTCTCCTTTGCTCTTTGATACTGCGGCTTCCAATCATATGACGAACAATGCTAAATTTCTTACTAATGTACACAAATATTCTGGAAATCTCGAGATTCATATTGCTGATGGTAGTTCTTTACCTATCACAGCAACTGGTGATGTTTCTCCTTTTATAGCCGATGTATTTGTCTCCCCTGGTCTTACCACTAATATTGTTTCTGTTGGACAATTAGTTGAAAATGATTGGAAAGTTGAATTTTCTAAATTTGGTTGTGTTGTGCAGGATCAACAATCCGGGAAGATGATCGCTAGGGGACCCAAAGTGGGACATCTCTTCCCTTTTTCTTTACCTTCATCTTCTAATTTTGCAGTACCTGCTGTCATCATTTGTAATTCTGTTCATGTCGATTGTCGAGTATGGCATAAACGTCTTGGACATTCAAATTCGAATGTACTTTATAATTTGCTAAATTTTGGTTTACTTGGGAATAAAAAGTCTCCATCCTTTAGTGCCATCCAATTTGATTGCAATTCTTGTAGGCTTGGTAAAAGTAAAACACTACCATTTTCTACTCATACACCAAATATTAACCAACCATTTGACTTGATACATAGTGATATATGGAGTATGGCACCAGTTATTTCTCATCCTAATTATAAGTATTCGTTACTTTTATCGACGATTATAGTCAATTCACATGGATTTATTTTCTACGTCCTAAAGGAGAAGTGTTTTCTGTTTTTAAGATTTTTCATGTATATGTTCAGACCCAATTTTCTGCCAATATTAAAATTTTACGTTCTGATAATGGAGGTGAATACATGTTTAATTCATTTAAGGAATTTCTACAACATCATGGTATAATTTCTCAACGGTTTTATCCTTCAACTCCTCAACAAAATGGGGTGGCTAAAAGAAAGAACCGTCATCTTCTTGATGTTGTACATACCCTCCTATTGGAGTCATCTGTGCCATCTCGGTTCTAGTGTGAAGCTTTGTCCACTACTATCCACCTCATTAACAGATTGCCTTCTCCTTCATTAAATCACGTTTCTCTTTTTACTAGGTTATTTGGTTATTCTCCAAATTATTCTAATCTTCATACATTTGGTTGTGTGTGTTTTGTTCACACAGAGTTAGTATGACTCCTCTCTTTTCCTACAGAAGACCTCTACTGGTATAGTTGTCATTCTTGTTTATGTGGATGATATCATTATCATTGGCTCCGACATGGCTGCTATCTCTACAATTCAGAAATTGTTGTATTCGACTTTCCCCATGAAAGACCTTGGTCAGCTCACCTATTTTCTAGAGTTAAAGGTGCATCGTTGACCTCAAGGTATCTTCTTAAATCAGCACAAGTATATTTAGGATCTAGTTCAATTAGCGAGACTCACAGACATTACATCTGTGGACACTCCTATGGAAATAAATGTAAAATATAGGCGTGATGAAGGGGAGGTTCTTAAGGACCCCACTCTTTACCGCAAGCTAGTAGGTAGTCTTATTTATTTAACCATAAGCTGACCAGACATTGCTTATGCTGTCCATACTGTCAGTAAGTTCATACAAGCACCTCGGCATCTTCACCTAGTTGCTGTTTGCCGCATAATTCGATGCATCCTAGGCACACCTAATCATGGCTTATTCTTCCCTACCGCTTCTTCTCATCAACTCAAAGCCTACTGTGATGCTGATTGGGCAGGCTGCCCAGATACTAGGAAATCTACTACCGGATGGTGTATGTTCCTTGGTGATGCATTATCTCTTGGAAATGTCGATAGCAGGACTGCGTCTCCAAGTCATCCACTGAGGCAGAATACCGTACCTTGTCTACTGCCTGCTCTGAGATCATCTGGCTGTGTGGTCTACTCACAGAGCTTGGTTTCTCCCAGGCTCAACCTATTCCCCTACATGCTGACAACACAAGTGCCATTCAAATTGCCACCAATCCAGTCTACCATGAGCGCACTAAACATATAGAGGTTGACTGCCACTTTTTCTGGGATGCTTTCGACCGCAAGGTTGTTACTCTTCCTCATATTTGCACTAATCTTCAACTTGCGGATATCTTCACCAAATCCATGACACGTTAGCGCCATCAATTCCTTATTGGCAAATTGATGCTTGTAAATTTTACAAACATCAATTTGAGGGGGGATGTCAAAGGAAAGTCTATTGTAGATAGTTGGCTTATGTAAATGGTAGTTTTGCTAGATTATGAGCTGTAAATCAGGACTGCAAATCAGGGCTGTAAATAGGGCAATAAAGGGCTGTAAATCAGGTTGTAATGGCTGTAAATTAGCATAGAATTAGCACGTATTTTTCCTATATAATAAACATTGTCTAGAAGAGAAAAACAGTTCTCTCAAAACTCTCAAAGTTTGTCATATTGGATCGTATTTTTCACTTTTAGGCATGATTCTAAATTTTATGACTCATGAGAGGATATTCTTCAGCAATGACATTATTTGTTATAATCTTTATTTTAATATTCACTTCTCTGATTTTTTTTATCAATTATTTAATTCTACTAATGTAATCTTTCCCTCCTAATTATCTTTGGTAGATTAATTCATTTTCTGGACCATTATTTTTCATGCTTCATTGCTTCCAGTTGATTGATTAATATCCCCATATATATTTTTTGTTCTATGTAAAACCTGCCTTGCATTTGATCTTCTTACAGGGTCACTTGCTTGTGCTCGAGAATTTTAATTCCCTTAAAGTAAATCATGGTTTGATGGAAGTGGGTTATGTTAATCATGAAGATCTAATCCTCCAACCAGGAGTGGTTGATGAGGACCAAATCTTGTCTATTTCAATGACAGCAACTATGGACTCGACAGGAAACCTTGTTCTTGGTAAAATTTTGTATTGCTCCTCTCAGTTCTCCAAAACAATTGCTTTGATCCTTTTCCAATTTTTATGTAGGAAAGTAACTTTCATGTCAATATATGTTTCTTTAAAAAAGGCAATGATTATATTTTCCACTTTAAATTTGTTTCTTCCTCTTTCCCCATGACTGTTGGTTTTATGCATCATTGTTTTGGCATAGTTCTATCATTAGAAAAGGAACTTAAGGCTTCATCTAACTATACAGGGAGTAGCCGCCAGTTTGCTGGTTTCAACACAGAAGTAGATGAGTCAATCATCAATCGTATATGGATGCATGCTGCAGATTTCTTTCCCAGACTAAGAGATTTGTCCCTCACAGATTTCACTAGGAGTAGAAAAGTGAGAGTGGGATTGCGCCCTTACAGTAAGTTTGTACTCTTCAATGCTTTGAAGTGCAATATTATTTTTGATATTATTGAAGTTTTAGAATCTGAAATTTACGTTTATGGAGTTCTATTCATCGCATGTAAAATCAACAAGATGTGATGTAGCAATTTCCTTATCACAGTGCCTGATGGGAAGCCAGTTATTGGGCCAGTGCCAGGTTTATCAAATGTATTCTTTGCTACTGGACATGAAGGAGGAGGGCTTTCTATGGTAGAGTTCTTGTTCTCTCTCTCTGCTGAAGAATAGAAGTCTTAAATTATTTACAATAGTGGACATGACATGTTGTTACAGTTTCAACTCAAACCAGATAATGATCAAGCCTCTAATGTTGATAGTTTATACCCTTCTCCTTTTTTCCTATTTCGCAAATTGGTGTTTAATCATCTTCAGCATAGTTTATAGTTTCACATTCCAAACTAAAGTAAATGAATAAATCATTCACCATTTTGGCCCAATTTTCAGGCTTTGGGGACTGCTGAAATGGTTGCTGATATGGTACTGCAAAATCCTCTGAAGATTGATAGTGCACCATTTACAGTGCAAGGTCGATGTTGTTGAATGTTGATTAGGCCAGCAAATAGAATTGGAGGAAGTATCATCATTTGCTTACTTGGTCAACATATGTGAGGCTTTTGGTATTAGGACTGGTTCTCACTGCAAAATCTAAAGGCCACAGCGCGTCACTAGCATCGTTATGGCAACAAAATTTGAGTTTTGGGATAATTTCACTGTTAATGATGTTTATCTTCTACATGTATGCTCCTCTTATTTCATTTTTCCATGTTCTAAAGAAAATGACAAGCTTTCTTACAAATTTGTAGAATTGTTGTCAGGGTAGTAATCTGACTCAAAATATCTTGGCGAGATTTATGATCATTATCTTTCAATTTTTCTTTTAGATTGAATATGATCCAAAGCTTTTGATTTCATTATAAGTTGGATAATGTTTCAAGACAAATGAATTCTATCTTCTTGTTTGATTCTTGTGTATGAAAAAAAATGGTAATGATTCCATTAAAGAGATAATAATAATTTGAGGTTGCACTGGCATGGTGCAGAAATGAGGGTTGGTGGTTCATTTTATTGTACAATGATTGTAATAATGAGGTATTTACAAGAATAGTTTATGCAGTATGTGGAACAGCTATACAGAAAGGAATCTGAAGGTTGAAACCTATACAACATGGTGCTTTTCTTGAATCTTCAGTTTACATGGATATGCTGTTAGGGATGCCTTTTCCTGTAATGCCTCCTCTGTGATCCTCCTTTGTTGTATCAGGGTGCAGATTTTTGTATGCTATCTTGGCAGGTCCCCATCTGTTCTTCAGCTTTGGATTTATATTCCTGTCCCTGATTTTAGTCTCTATATCTTTTAGAGTAGTCTTGAATGTTTCGAATTTTTGCAGAACATCTTCGTTGTCTGTCCACTGTGAAGATGGCCTCTGACCCAGGTACTCTTCATCAGATATGTGTCGCGAGAGGACTTCTGCTAATGCTATGGCAAGGGTCGCGTCAAATTTTTCTGGTAACATCTTAAGATAGTATTTATCTGAATCCTCTAGGAACTCACCAAACTCGAAGGTCCCTTCCTCTGGGATGAAATCTCGACAATGTGTGGGACGATTTGGAGGGTGACCAGCATATGCATATTGTCCAAAGTTCACTGAAGCATGAAGGCCTGAAGCAGTCCAGATGAGGATTGTTAGAGCCTTTTGTAGCTCTTCAAAAGTGGTCATTTTGAACCACCATTCCTCATTGCACTTGTCACCATGACCAACATTTCGAATTTCTGACCACCATTCTTGGAGTTCTTCATCTGACACCACAGATTTATCATCTTTGTAGTAGATCGAACAATAGTCTATGACCCATGTCCTTATGGCACTCCATATATCAAGTGCATCTAAACCATATGGATAGTCTAGGAATAGAATCTGAGCTCCAATGGGGTTGTCTGGGTCATCCAGAGCCAAACGTCTGAAAAATTATCGTCGTGAGGACATTTATTATCCAAATAGTGTAGAAGTATTCTGTTTTGTGTCTAAATTACCAAAACGAAGTAAAAGTGTGATGCAAATCCAAATTATTTAGGAGTGAATACCTGTTAAGAAGATCTATTGGGAGGGCTTGTTCATCAAATCTCCACTTTTTGTAGAATTCAGAAGACAATTCCATAGAAATTTCACCAGTAAACAATGTCCTCTCTAGAATACCTCCAGAGTTTATGAGGATACTGCGAGCCAATGCATTGATATGCATGGTGTCTTTGAAATGGGGATCTAAAAGCCGATGGATGGGGTGCATCACACTCAACTGCCTTCTAGTGGCAATGATGAATGGCTCCACTACCGCGTGAGTATGCAACCTGGAAATTACATCATATATAGCATTAGTGATACTATAGTGAGCCAGAAATGGCAATGCTTATTATGGGAATTTAGCTGACAGACGTTTGCAGAAGTGGTTTGAACTCACCAATGGCTGATCAGTTGATGATGAGCCGAGTCATTAGCTGCGACATGAGTTTTGGCCATCTGCCACAGGGCGGCCTCAGTGCCCTCACTTGCTGGAAGAAAAACCCTACTGAATCTCTCACCATCAGAATCGCCAGGTAAGCTCAACTCTATCACCAATGGCTTCAACGTGGCATCGCTTTTTAAGAAAAGTAATGTCCGGGATGCATAAGCACACACACCCTTTGAGTTACTGTTGCTTCTGTTCAAAAAGGGCATCAGATAGTCGTGGTGATCCAGGATATATCCTCCATTGATTCATTGCCTGCTTACATATTGGAAGTAACTTAAAAACTGTTTAATAGTGATCTCCAAGATATGCTGGGCAGGTACCATAATAATACTTGTCTACAATCTAGCGGCCCAATTTAACGAAAAGAAAGGGGAAGCGAAGTGTTTACCTGGGTAATAGTCAGGCCATCTAGGTTGTTTACTATGTGTGATTCACTTATTAAACTCATTTGTGGTGGGAAGGACTGCAAAGTAATTATGGTAAAGCAAGAAAACTCTGTTAATTGATTGATTAACTATAGTTGTAACCTAATGTACATTTCTTTTCGGGTAGGTTAGTGAAAACCTCCAAACAGCGGATTCTTGCTGGATTAGTTCCTGCTAGCATTTGGCGCCCGAACTCCTCATCATTCCTCCATGCATTTTCGTTATCTAAGGGCCAAAAAAAAAAGGCATAAAGAAACATATAGTAAGAGCAGATTGCAGACCTATGATAGTTGTCGACTAAATGGTACAATTATGAGAAGGAAACAGGAAAACGAAATTATATAAAAAAAAAGACTAAAGACTGCATCACTTGTGAGAACTTGTGGCGTTGGGAACATCAAGTAGTTTCCTTTGCTAGCATGAGTAATTGCTTTGACAAGCTCATCAGGTAATAGTTTATGCAATTTCTCTGTCAACAATCCATCCAATTTTTGGTTTCTCTTTTTAGAATACATCTCCTTTATCTCATCAAATGACTGAAAAAAACTGGAGTCTTTTTCTAGCAAGGATTTTGCCTCAGGGATAACGAAATGTGCAGTGGCTTGGACCGCATTTCCTATGAATTCAGACAGCTTCTTTGGGCTAAGTCTCTCATCAGGAGGAACATATGCATCCAAGTTGATTTTCTCTGGCTGGCTCTCAGTTAAGGGATCTACATGTGACAGATTATCAGATAGCTAAACATAATAACATCTAAAATTCTCCATAGTTGAAACCGACACAAAATTCACCATTGATGCAGGGCAATGTGGATACCTTGCTTGCTTGGCGGGCGACCAGTTCTGCCCCTACGAGGGTATGGAAAAGATTCGGAACCACCCAAGACAGGTCTGGCATGTTCATGACCCTTATCAGGATTCCCAAGATCATTGTAGTAATCGTAATCATAAATTCGTTCCCACTCTTTCCTTTCCCCAGTTCCATCTCCCCTCAAATTTCTCAGTTCTTCTTGCCTCAAATCCACCAGCGTTTTAGGTGTGCTGCTTGGAAGATAACTCTAGCATTGGCAACATAACCTGTGTTGTTAATCAACTTTCATGGTAAAAGTACAGAAGTCAGGCCAGATATGAGATTCAAAACTTACAGTGTTTGGGAAAAAAACCCTGCTTGTTTTAGTCAGTTTGATGGGGTACACCCAAGACCTACAATCAAAATGGACCTGATTGCCAGGGGCTTCGAAAGTTGCAGATTGAAGGAAGAATTTATGGTTATGATGATTTTCTATGAAAAAGGCTCCTGGAATTCCAAAATCAGGCTCAACATACAACTTCACTTCATAGGTTGTGGTTCTTGTAGCATCACTCTTCTCGCTCTTTGAATACTTCAGCTTTGCCTTCTCACTCAGCTTCCCTTTTCCAGTTTCTGTTGAATGCAAATAACCATCAGCAGGTTGATTATCAGTTAAAAGAGTTTTATGATAAAAAAATGCATGAAAGTTGAACTTACTCGGGTCGATTTCTGTGTAGCTATAAACCTGAACAGAAGCTGATCTTCCAGGACCAGATTGCCCAGGACTGTGATCCAGGACGATTTCTCCCTTGATCAAGCATTGTTGCGAGGCATGATGATTTGGAAATAGATGGCTGGTGAGTTTGCCTTGAACAGCATTCAAACATTCTTGCAGGCCTGAACACAGGCCCTTGTTTTGCATTGTCATCTTGTCTATATCAAAAAAACTATGTGGAGAATTTAGATTTCCATTTACCAAAGCGTCAGCAATGGTTTGAAAGGGAAACAAATGATGATATCAGTCAAATGAAAGTCTATAAATAAAAGAAAAAAAAAAAATTATTATGTGCTTGCTTTGGTATTGAGGTATGCATCAAATCCATTGCTTGTCTGCAAGGTTTTCCTTTTTCAGTATTTTGAATCTATTTGCTTTGCTTTGTAGGCATTTCATCTACTACGCTTTTGGATAAATGATAGGCAAATCATATTAAGTTTATCCATGGTGGGTACCAACTAGCTTGACTCATGAGATTTCTTATAACTCTATAAGAAGTTTTTGAATCGAATCTCACTCGAATAAGATTCCG
The DNA here is from genome assembly GCA_021234005.1 of Nephelium lappaceum. Classification (NCBI taxonomy): domain Eukaryota; kingdom Viridiplantae; phylum Streptophyta; class Magnoliopsida; order Sapindales; family Sapindaceae; genus Nephelium; species Nephelium lappaceum. The sequence continues at coordinate 224,546 of CM038004.1, forward strand.
AATTAATCTTTGCTTACCAATTCAGCCATAAGATGCTCATTGTTCACTAATGCCATACTTGACCAAACTTTGCAAGAAAAGTTCCATGGAGAAAGAATTCATTCTTTTGGGGAAAGAAAAAAAGATAAAAGCAAATAAAACATACTTTCATCCATATGTTCAAGTATTTGGTAACAAATACTCTTTAATCAATGCGTCAAAAGTTCAATAAACATAAAACAAAATATTACACATTAATATCCACTAAATCCCACGATACCGATTTATAAATATATGTGAAGATATACTCGTTAGCCACCGAATAACATTTAATTCTAGTAGTTTATGATATATTTTTATCTGATTTTCGAATGGAGGTTTGGTGTTTAATTTTGACAGTATTCTACTTCTAATATTGGTGTATGTCTGATTATTTTTAAAAATTATATATATATATATATTAAAAAAAAGAAAAAAGTGAATTGCGGTCAGCGGACACCGGTAACCGGAGAGCGAGAAAATTGAAATATCCACGTCGAATAACAGAGAAACAAAAAAGGAGGCCATCAGACTGTATCACAACTCACAAGTCGCAAACAATGGCTATATCCACCCTTCAAAAGTTCTCCTCTCAATTCCACCGCCTCCCTTCTCTCTCTCTCCACCACTCCAAATCCCTAATCGTCCGCTCCTCATCCTCATCGGCCAAGGTCGCCGACAGGATCGTGAAGCTCTCCGCCATCGACGTCGAGGGCAACAAGCGTGAAGTCGTGGGGCTTTCCGGTCAGACTCTTCTGAAGGCGCTGACGAACAGCGGGCTGATCGACCCTGCCTCCCACCGGCTGGAGGAGATCGACGCCTGCTCCGCCGAATGCGAGGTCAACATCGCCCAGGAGTGGCTCGATCGTCTCCCCCCGAGATCCTACGACGAGGAGTACGTCCTCAAGAGGAACTCCCGAGCTCGTGTCCTGAACAAGCACTCGAGGCTCGGCTGCCAGGTCGTCCTCACTCGCGACCTCGAAGGTATGGTCGTCGCCGTCCCCGAGCCCAAACCATGGGATATCCCATAAATTTAAGTTTCCATTTTTAGGGCAAAAGATTGCTTTTTGTGTCTTTTTTTGTTGGATAATCAATAATTGTGAACGAAAGTTCGGTGCTTGAGTCATATGTATTCGTTTCTGCTTTAATGTTGCCGGCTGAGATTGCCTTTCAATTGACCATTTTGGGACGTTCTTGATTTACCTGCTATTATAATGTGGATTTACAAGTTGTTTGATACAATGTGGATCATATTGTCTATGCATTTAGTGGTCTGCGTTTGCTTATGGGATTACTCTGTGTACACAAGTCGATTATCTGCAGAAAGATCGAATGTTTTTTAAGTTACAAGTACTGTGTTAAATGCTGTATTTCATTTGGTTTTAACAACTAGCAAACTTGCTCCTATTGTGTTCATAATGTCATCTCAAAGAATTCTAGGGTTCATCCTGCATTATAGTGCATTCAGTGGCCACCAATGCAAAATTTGCTTTTGCTGTTGTTCATCTGGGATTTACTTAAAAAATTTGTGGATATTGTGGGTACAGCAGCCATATTTTTACACAAAGGGCAAGCTTTTAAGTTAATGCTGCATATCGTTTGGTTTTAGCAACTAGTAAACCTGCCACTTCTATGTGAATAGAAATGGCTTTAACGAATCCTTAAAGTTTATCCAACTTTGAGTGCATTCACTCACCTGTTTGATTTTGTTAATCATGGCTTCAAAAGCTGAACGGATTGCATGGTTATACAATTTAGTTCATACAGAAGTAAATTTGAGTGACTGATGGCTCAGGCTGTGCAATAATCTCCCTAATTGAGGGGTTATTTTGATAGACAGTGTGCATAAGTTGACACAAATTCCCCCATGGAGGATAACTAGATAACAGTAAGCTCATGACTTTTAACGTGTTTTGTATCTTGGCCCCTTTGAAACCATTCCAACTAGTCGGTACCTAAAATCTCCTAGGTTCAGCTATATACTCCCATTTAACCAACACTTCTTATGTGTAAAAAATGTGCCTCCATGAAGCATAGAGACTATGCCAAATCGCTATGGAGGGTGGAAGGCTTTGATGCAAATGCTTTCACAGAGGCTGGAAATCAGGGAGGGTCAATGAGATCATGGCGTGTGCAAGTTACCCATTGTCACTCATTGTCGTAGTATGAAAGATATGATCGCTTTACCTACTAGCCATGTTCTGCATTGTTAGTGAGGGATAGACAAACCATCTGCTTTGCCACATAATTTGGATTGATTCTTGGCAATTTTTTTGGTTGATATAAGATTACTCTTATTCTTTTCTGGCATATGCACAACTATTATGCATTGTTGAAGTAATTGTTAGGATTAAAAGTAAAGTTTTTCAAATGTCTTACTAATTCTATTGTTTGTAGTTTTTCTCACAAGAAAGATGGAGTTGTTTCTTGTCACTTGTCAATCTTCAAAAAGATGTAGTATAAATTAATAAGCTTGGCAAATGCACTTTCTTTGTTTGTATATGCTAGAAGGATTTCGTGTCCTAGAACGGACAATTACATTTTATTGAACAAGCAGCAATTGATCATCTGTGTATTGCATCCCATCATATCCAATTCCATGCTAAAGGTCGAAACTTGGAACCGTTCAAAACTTTGGCGCAAGGTCATGGCAACAAGAAGACTGCCTCAACATTGTTTGAATCTCGATTTCTCATATGAGAAATACGAAATATGAATCTGTTTACATTTTAACAATCTCCATTACATGTTAAGATCCAAAAACTCACAACTTTAGTGCCTATTGTTTTAATCCTCTTCAATAAGATTTATTAGCTATTCATTAAAATTGCCATAACAAGCAAGATGTGATTTATTTTCTGCATATGGGTGCAGGCCTCAACCTCAGCCTCAACCAGCAATTTTTGGTCAAATGATGTCCTCATACATGTAAATTGTTATGTCAAACCCAAATGAACAAGTCAAAATTCAAAGAATTATTAAAAAAGAATGTAATCCAAGCCTGTGCCCGATACGATCACAAATAGAAGATCGTTCGGGTGAGTTAGCCGGAAATCGTTTTCGCAAACGTAGAAATTGCCTCAAAACATTCGTTTTTCGATAACGGTTTTGGGACAGAGTGCGCTTGCTTATTTGCAAACCAAACAATAAAACGAACACATGATTCATCGATTGATAGAAGAAGAAGACAGAGAATGTGCCAGTAGATAAAGGGCCTGAAAAATCAGAGACTCAGATTCAGGCGAGTGATACTGACGACTTGTATCTCGCAAGTTTGAATCCTTTATATTGCCTGAATCGTTTCTTCTTTCGATCCAGTCAAGAAGCTGACTTGCTTTCCCTCTTCTTCTTACTTATTTATCAAATTCATATTTTTCAAAAAGACACACAGAAGGGAACAGAGAAACAGCAGCTGGAACCGGTAGTCGAAGGCGAGACGCATGTGTAGGTATTTATGGAAGCAAGTAAGGGCTAGGGCTAGGGCTAGGGTTTTAAAAAAATTGGGCTCTTTTGGGCCTAATTAAAGCCCACTTGGAGGCCCAAAAATGTAATCTTAGTCCAATTAGACTCTTTTACCAAATTCTGTGTCTATCGCATTTCAGCCAGAAATGTTGCATGCGATATTTCTTTTCATATCTTTCATATCTCTATTGAATTTCAACACATGCTGTGTGGTAAATTGATTAGATATATGTCATTGGAATGGAAAACAAAAGTATAAACTTTAAGATATAGTTACACGATAGTTCTAATTGAATGATCGATATTACGTCCTCCATTTTATTCTAAACCGTTTTTAATTGAGTGATGGAAAATCCATGCTCTTCCTTATTTTAAGGCAACCACACCATTAAACCCCTGATCTCTAATTAAAAAGATCAAATTCCACCACAAAATTTTCTATTTATTGAAAAATATCAACCTCTCTCTCTCTCTCTCCTTTCTCTTGTATCAAGTATTTTTCCATGCTCGTAGCCAACCCTGTCTTGTTCATGTAAACCAAATACTCATCACTGAACTTCCTTCTTCTTTGAACTCCAACGTATTCTCTGGTCCGTTCTCGTTTTTGTTAGTGTTCAAAGCATTGGACATGGATCCTGCAGAGCTACGTCGGGTTTTTCAAATGTTCGATAGAAACGGAGACGGGAAGATAACGAAGAAAGAGCTGAGCGACTCTTTAGAGAATCTGGGGATATACATTGCCGACGGGGACTTGGTCCAGATGATCGAGAAGATCGACGTGAACGGGGACGGCTACGTGGACATAGACGAGTTCGGGGCCTTGTACCAGACGATAATGGACGAGAGAGACGAGGACGAGGACATGAAGGAAGCTTTCAACGTTTTCGATCAAAACGGAGACGGGTTCATCACCGTTGAAGAGTTGAGATGCGTGTTGTCTTCTCTGGGGCTCAAGCAGGGAAGAACCATTGAAGACTGCAAGAGAATGATCAAGAAAGTCGATGTAGATGGTGATGGCATGGTCAACTTCAATGAGTTCAAGCAAATGATGAAAGGTGGTGGCTTTGCTGCTTTAAGTTGATGTATAATTATATTTGTACACATAGTTAGGAAGTTTCTCTGATGCGGACATTCGTATGAAAACTAATTTTAGGATAATGAATTGAATTTATTTATTGTTTCGAGAGTTTTTCTTATGGATTGTCTGAATTGGAGAATTTTCATGCTAGATAATAGATGAAAATTTTCATACTAGATTCTAGAATCTATTATGATCAAGGTCAAGGTGCCTCATTTAGGGCACCTCTTGTGTTGATAAAAATTACATTTAGAAGAAAGAAGGAAAATATATAGAATGCCCATTTGTGGGTTCAAAATCAATGCTTGTTTTCTCTCATATTATTTGTTTGTGTTTCTTTTACTTTTTTTATGCTTTGATTTATTGTTAATTAGTTTTTATATAATGTAGATAGAGAGTTTTTCTAAATCGAATGTCCAGGTGAATAAATTTAATTTTAAAACAAGCAATTTATGTGTAGTCTCAAAATTTATTCATGTGAATTGCTGGTCCTAAAGAATTTTCATGCATAGATGAACCTATAATGATCATGGAGTCTTGATTTTGGGCACCTGATTATAAAGTCTCATTTAAAAGAGAGAAGAAAATAGGGAATGGACAATGTCCATTTTGTGGGTTCAAACTGTGATAATTGCCAAAATAAAGTTAAAGGTTTGAAATTAAAACTAAATTATGAACATATGCCTTTTCTTTTTCTTTTTTAAATGTTATTTATCCATTACAAATTAAATTTTAAACTATTGATTTTGTTGGCGAATTAAGAGGGTTAGAGGATTTTATTTTTATATTTTATATTTTGTTTTCATATTTATCATTTAATAAAGAGGTTTATATACCAAAAATAAAGAAGTCATCAACTGCTCTGATATGGCAGAGCCCATTTATTAACAGAAACATTAGTGGTGGGTGTAAAGTTACAATTACGAAACTATGGGGTGTCTTTTCGCATTAGTGGTAAATATTCACACTAATGGCGGGGTATTTTAGGAATAGCACTAAAAATAAATTTTCAATTCGTAGAATCTCGTGATATCCCATTGGAGCATGGACCATGTATAAAAGGGTGTGGGTTTCGGGCCGACGCTGTTTTATATCCCAAAACCAAAGTGAATCGTCTGTTGGCGATGAGGGGTTCCTCTTGACTGTAATCGAGTTACAGTAGGAGGGACGGAGACAACAAAATGGCGGGGAGGGTTCTCCGAAAATCTCATGCCTTGAAGATTCTCTTCTCTAACTCCTCCATCTTCATGCGCTTTTTGTCCTCGAAGTCCCCTCTTCACAAAACCAGGTACCTCTCTCTCTCTCTCACTCTGTGTCTCACATTGTTTTCATTTTTGATGGTGTTTGATAAATTTAATGCTTTTTTTGGTCCTCTTAAGAATTCTAGTTGAGTCAATTTATTTTCTTTATGGAAAGAATGTTGCTTGAGAGTTTTAGCTGACACCGCAGTAGAATCTTGGGTGATGTTATTATGTGCAAGGCTATTGTTGAGAGACTACCATGTTTCCCTTTTGAAGGGCGTTTCTGGGTCCATTCAGGGCCATTTTTGACCTCTGTTGAGAAGGTTATTGTGGAAGGACCGAACCCTTCTGCGAAAGGAACTGGTGTTGATGCTGGTGGTGATGGTGGTGGAGGTGGTGGTGGTAATGCTAAATTGAAAAGGAAGAAGCTCAAAGCGAAACGAGCTGTCGTGAGGTGGTTGAAGCATTTTAGATGGAAGAAGAAGAAAGAGTACGAAAGGATGACCCCGGAAGAGAAGATTTTGTACAAACTGAATAAGGTACATATTAGGAGAAATCAAACATGTTTGATCTTAATTGATTTTGGAGTTGCATCTATGTGAGAGTTTTATATACCTTAGACCTTGACTAATGATACATTTTCGTATTCTTAGATGTTCTTATTGGTCAAGCTTTACTTTTTCCAGGCTCGAAAGAAGGAGGAAAGGCTTGTTGAAGCATTGAGAAAGATTGAACCTAGGGAGTCTTCAGAAGCCACTCATGATCCAGAGATATTGACCCCAGAGGAGCACTTCTTCTTTTTGAAGATGGGGCTTAAGTGCAAGAATTATGTTCCGGTAGGAAGGCGGGGGATATACCAGGGTGTGATTCTGAACATGCACCTGCATTGGAAGAAGCATCAAACACTGAAGGTGGTGGTTAAGACATTCTCACCAGAGGAGGTTAAGGATATTGCTTCCGAGCTGGCAAGATTGAGTGGAGGGATTGTTCTTGATATTCATGAAGAAAATACGATAATCATGTATAGAGGAAAAAATTATACTCAACCACCTACAGAGATAATGTCTCCTAGGGTCACCCTCTCGAGAAAGAAGGTTTTTTCTTGCTTCTTTTTCTTCTTACACATTTACTATTGTCATATATCATCCATGACGGGAATGGGATTTGAGTACACTAAACTTTTATATGCTATGTATATTTTGTGGCGGCTTGAAACATACCTAAATGTTGTTTCTCACTGCATTTCGATGTGTATGGAGGATTGCATCTTTGTTCAACTGCTATGCGCTTTGGAGAAAGAAACTCTTCATTTCACTCGAATGCAGTATGTTAAACATTTTTATTGGACCAAATCACACAATGCTCTAGCACGTACTAGGACACATATTTGACTTTCTTTTGTTCAGTGAAATATCTATTCTAATATGAAGTTTAAAGCATATTCATTTATCCCATAGTTGAAAATTTTCTTTGTGGTATTGACATTCCCTTTTTCTTCATTCTCTTTTACAGGCTTTGGATAAATCCAAGTATAGGGATGGACTTCGTGCTGTTAGAAGATATATTCCAAGACTTAAGCAAGAACTTGAGTTGCTTCGTGCACTGGCTGAAAGAAGAGTTGAAAATAGAACCGATGCTACAGTTGGCACCCTGAATGTTGATGTGATAGAAGAGATCCAAGCCACTGAAATAAATAATGTATATTCTGGAGGCATTTCAAGCATGAAGGAGTGGTCTGAAAATGATCTGACAACAGATTCGTTTATGGGATCAGATTCTGAAGATTTATCAGATATTTTTGAGACTGATTCTGGCACAGACACTGATGAGAAGGCAGAACAACCTCTTTATTTGGACCAGTTCAAAAAGTTTCCAACAGCACATAATGAAGAACCAGAAAATTTTGAGGAGCACCTGCGTCAAATATCCATGGACTCAAGAAATGCTAAATCATTAGGGAAAGACTTGGACTCACCAAACTTTGATGAAGTTGATCAGTTATTTTTGCGCGCTGCTAAGCTTTTAAAGAAACAGAAGAGACAGTAAACTTTTAAATCAGTATAGTTTTCACAAATATAGCAATGCTTTCACGATCTTACTTCCTTGTTGAAGGTAATATTTGGTGACTAGGCTAATTTATTTGGTGCATTGTAAATCTGAGCGATATTTGATGAGCATTTCAAATCTGTTCCTTTGATTCCTTTTGTTATTTTTTTGGCGGGGTGGGGGTGCGGGGGAGGGGATGCTGGGGTGTGTGTTTAACTGGTTGAACTTGTTTCGATAATTTAGTGCATATTAATGCATCAATGTGCAGGAACCATGCAGATCAAGTGATCTACTTGTTTTGAGGTGGAACTTCAATGCTTTTCTTACCTTGAAACAGAAAACGAGATCTTTTTGGCACAGTATGACACAAGAAAGGGTAACAAAACAGGAAACGATAAGACGAGGCAGGATTCTCTGGTTCTGCATTGTTAAACTTGCCTTTGCTTCAAAACTGTATCGTATACAAGTTTAGCTTTTGGACACTCCTAGCCATAGCTTTTGATTATTTCTACGTGTTTGATTCATGTTGGACAGCAAAATTACTTCCTTATGGATGGAATAATTAACTAAAATTGCCATGTTTTATTTCATTTGCACAAGTAATGTTATTCCCAAAACAATGGGATACAATCCAACAATTTGACATGAGAGGTCAGAGGCCGTTGGAGATTGAATTCAAGAGTGAATGAACGAGCAAATTAGTGAAATCAGCATCAATTGAATTCCCAAAATACAAAAAGTGAAATGTACAGTTTTCTTAACCTACTAACTGCTAGCAGAAAGAACTAAAGACATCCACTGTCTGAATCCTCCACTTGCTCATCTTCAAGTTCTCTGATGTTCTTGACTATTTCTTTGACTCTTTCTGACAAGTGATCGGTATGTTCCTCAACCAAACTCAACACCATTTGCAATTGTTCCTGGTATGCTGCACATTGACGTTTACATCGCTGTCTCTCATTGTTGAGCTCTATTGTCAATTCCCGTATTCTCCGATCCTTTTCATCCTGTAGTACACAAAATTAAAATAGAGGACATTTAGGAGAAAATCAATAAAAATTGCTGGGATGAAGAGGGCAGGAAAAAGACTTAAGTGTTCGATATTTCTTGTCCTACAGAAAATGACCAAAAGCTGGAAAAAAAGGGGTATTTATACATCATTCGGTGATGATTTATCGTCATATTTTGTGGTTTCCACTAAAAAATTAAGACATCTAACACACGCCACACCGTTGCTGTGCTCAAGAGTGCCAAAGGGCATACTGTAGCCTAGCCAAGATTAAAAGTCTGTTGAACAACAATACCTAGCTTGATCTTTGATCATAAAAGCTTATAGTACTTGTTCAAGATATGGATCTTTAACTGGTAAGCAATGCTTGGCAAGAAAAGTCAACTCTAAATACACTACTATTCAACTAAACTTCATATTGTTCTGAGCCCCAATTTAAATACCATAATTTTCTCAGTAAGGAATGTGACACTGCGGACATGTAGGTCGCATAATTTTAGACAACAAAGCAGTTAAGAGAGAGAGATAACTTACCTCACTGATCAAACTTTTAGTAGATCCTCGCCATGGTACTTTACTAGGTGACATCAACTCATGATTGTGTTCTTTTATAAATTTGGTGACAACCCACTTGTCTCCATCCCTTAAAGCTAGTCTTAACATTGCAGGACAGCCTTCTCGGGTAATAGGAGGTGGAGGAAGAACCCTGTCTTTCCTGTATATGTATTTCTTCTCACGAAAGCCTTCCTTCGAACAAACAAAATCTTGACCAATAACCATATTGTTTATTCGTGAGCGTCGGTTGTGATGGATACGTACTGTAAACCCTGTCCGCCTGCCATAACCAACATAAAATTCTCGAGCATCGTCTCTGGACTTGAATTCCATGCCAATGTATGGTTCTACAGCATCCCCTATTTCGGGTAAACTTTCAAAAGATTGTTCTAAGATCTTGTCAACCTCACCAGTACATAAATCAATATTTTTTGAAAGGTCATCATCAGCAAACTCATGCTCATCATAGCCTGCAACTTGCAAATACCTTACGCTCTCATCCGAATCAATGGTTTGAGTAGATCTGCTCTCCATTATATATTCTCTGAAATCAAATATTAGACAAATTGTTCATCCATCAAAAGGCTGCAAACAGCAACAAACTAATCAAATTTCATCTTCAAACAGATGATAGCACTGAAAAATCGAAATATTTACAGAAAAAGATGCTTGTGAAACTAGATTAGTTGGTGATTATCAAGCTGCAATGAACAATATCAACCGCATTTACATTCTTCTGATACTAGAAATATTTAGGAAAAAAAAAATTGTATATAATTCTCACAAAACTTCTGAAGCTCATATTTTCAAGTTACAATGAATACATAAATTTACATTTTTTGAGAGTTATTATTATTATTATTTTTTTAAAACAGCTAAATGTACAATGTAGAGACTCTCTAAGCAGAGTTATTATCAAATCATAGAACTCAAAAGGTTCAAAACTTTCTTCTATTTTCCCTCGTTTCCTGGCACCCAAACAAAGAATTAACTAAAGAAAAGAAGGAAGAAGAGTGATCAAGTTGTGATGAACTTACTGGGAGGAGCAGTAGAAACCCTAGGATTGCAGAGGCGACTGGTGTGGCACATCATGGAGGGGAGATGCATCCGATCACATCTTCTTTATTTTTCATGGGCTTCTTCTCGGCCCAACAACTCTTTAATGGGCCCTCTGTTCCAAGTTTATTGCCATTTTTCACTGCCAACACGGAATGAATTATACAACTGTGAACTGTCAAGATTATCAAAATCAAATATTATTTTTGTAATCCAGATGTCTAGGACAAAACTAGCCCCACATGTCAAGATCAAACATGACCCAAATATATGATATTATAATTATAAGAGAAAACTACTTATACTAATTTTAAAATGCCTTTAGTGGGATTAGGGAAAATTATTTTCATGAAGTTTATATTAAACCCAATGTCTTTGTGAATAGGAAGATAACCAAATATTCACGCAAGTTTGAGATCCTTCTTTCTAAGATAAAGCTCAAATATTCACCTTAGTTTCAAGTATTAATAATTTCATTTGACCCTTTCATCCAACAATAAAAAACGTTGACTAACAATTACTAAAATCGTGTGAGAAATGTGATTATTCTACTTTTATGGTTGATTTTATGTTGTTTGTTTTTAAACTGCAAGATTATAGTTTTTAATATAATGTTCAAATATGTAGGCAAGTTTCGAGCAATTCTATTTGACACTTTAACTAACAGTAAAAGATTTTAACTTATGCTGATTAGCGATGATCGAAAAATAATGAGAGAAGTGTGATTTATTTTGTTTCATGGTTGGTTTATACATTGTTTGTTTTTAAATTCATTTGAGATCCTTTTTCTAAGATAAAACTTTTATATTCACACAAGTTTCTAGTGTTAATAACTTCATTTGATGACCTCTTTATTAATATTAAAAGATGTTAACTTAAAGACAAATGGTGATCGAAATCATTTGAAAAGTGTGATGTTTCTCATTTTATGGTTGATTTACAATGTCTATTTTTCTTAAATAATTAAGATCATGTTGTTTAAAATAAAACTTTAATATTCATACAAGTTTCAAGTAAAAAAATGCTGATGCTGATCCGCAGCGACCGAACAGTATGAAAAGTGAGACTTTCTATATATGATTTATAATAGTATATGAAAAAGTATATTTTATATGCTAATTGAATTCTCATCTTCCATTGGCTGTTTTGTATTGAGTTGCAGACCACCTATTTACATTCTGTTTCAATATCATTAGACATGATGATTTATACCAACATTTGGACTTGCAGAGTGTTACTTGTTGTATAAAGAAATATAAAACAAACAGGGAGTGAGAACTGATCATGAAGGTTCAATTTCATCTGCTGAAACAATTTAAATTTGGTTACAAATATTCTGTATCAACTATCTTGAGCAGGAAAACTGATTCTAACCAGCAATGTACATGACCAGAACTAAAAGCTCTCATAAACCCCCTATAGATTATTGAACAGATCCTTATCCATTAATTACACTCAATCGCTAGGACTATCTACGGTGGGGAGTTTTTTGCACTTCGGATTCAACTTTTCGAATATTGTCAACAATAACTTGAATTTTCGAAGACAGCTCTTCAGTTTGCTCCTCCACATTATTCATGAAAGTGAATAACTTTTCTCGGTAAGATGCACATAATTTCTCTTGATGCTCCAACTCCATTGTAAGTTCTTCAATTTTCTTATCTTTATCCCCCTACAAAGACGAAAAAATAAATACATATACAAGAATGTAAAATAATCGTCTGCAAATAGTAGATGTGACCAACAGAGGACAGTATTATCGTACAACGGTTGCTGGACTCTTTTCCCATGGTACAGTAGTACACTAACTTGTCACATAATCTTATTTTCTACAAACTTTTTACATGGACATTACATAATCCACTTTAAAAGAATTCATAAAATCACGAATATATCAAAGAAACTGCCCTCGTATCAAGAGAAACAAAAAGCTGTTCACATTGAAAAACCTATGACAAGTTTAATTTAATCAGTCCATGATGCAAGTAATTACAAAAGTCTAGCATTGTTCAGGCTAAAGATGCATCTAATTCAAAGATATCATACTTGAAAACACTATCACAATCATCTGTTTTTAGTTAAAAATGATTTTCAAAGTGAGCTTTAATTAATGGCAAACTTTTAGCTGGATTCTTTAATGAACAATACATTTGTATGCCCAAAGAGGGGGCAGAAAAATTGTCTCCAGATACTGATAAACTTAAACTAACATGTAACGACCAAGATCCAACACATAAACTTTATACATAAAAGTTGAAGAAGTATAAACTCACCACTGTACTGTATCCATTGTCAGTGACAACTAGAGGATGATTATGATTCTTCTCAAATCTTGTAACAACCCATTTTCCAGACTTCTCCATCTTAACCAAGATTGTTGCCTTACAACCTTCTCGTGCACTAGGTCTTGGCTTCTTGTCAGGTCCAAAAGACCCCTTATGGTTAGGAGAGAAACCTTGCTTATTACATCCAAGTCGACGCGCAAGTGTCCTCCCATCAATCCCAGATCGACGACGCTGCATTATACGGACAACAAATCCTACCCGTCTGGCATACCCTATATAGAATTTCCTAGCAGCTTCTTCAGATTCAAATTCCATACCAACATATGGTTCTAAAACTTCTTCTTCATCTATTTCACCTGATTTTTCTATTACAGAGCTGTCCGTTGCTGCAACTCCCTCATCCAGTTCCACTGTCACGCAAAATTATCATGCACAAAACTTTAGAGCTCATTAAAACTTCTATTGCCAGGTCAAAAAACCACATGATAATCCAAAAACTACAAACAAAAATTGGAAAGACATTAAACAATGATGCTTCAACTATGGATTGGCACACACAGAAGACTGTTGAATAGACCAATTGCTTGCAACAAAAGCCACAAAATGGAGAAATTTATTTGTGGAAGACACAGAAAGGAACAATGTCAGCATGAATATGAAGATGCAGAAACAGATTCTGCTAACACATCAATCGATTCAAACCCAAAAGTAAAACCTAATAAATGGGATATGAACAAGGTGAAACGCAACAATTAAAACCGCAGATATCAACAGAACAGGAACACTACAATCAACATAATATTTTCATACAAACACCTAAGTAAGTGAAGTTCTAATCTCCCCCGTTTAACATTTTGAATAGACTAGAATAAGACAGACACCTATAACCAAAGTTAATAGAACAGCAACACCCATTTGCAGAATTTCTTATTTTATATTCAACAAGCAATTACACAAGGAAAGGCCAAAAAAACTCACTACTAAAAGACCACTCATCATTAGGATCTTATAGTCATGAAAATCTATGACTTCAATTCCCAACGATCCAGAACTTGTATACACTTGCAATAACAATCCAATATCGAAATTTTCACTGAACGAAATATCCTATTCATTCCCATATCATTAAACTTGCTTCTCATTTCCATATAGAAAAGGTTGATATACATGTTAAAATTCCAATCACTACATTTCCTACCAAAACCGACCATAATTGAAGTTAAAATAACCAGATAATACACATAAAGGTTCCATTTTTACCATAATAAAAGACTTTCTGGAGCCTATATTGACAGGAAAACAAACAGCACAAAAGAGGGACCAAAAAAAATACATAACAATACTCCATGGCAGAGATTGTGAGAAGAAATAACAATAAAAACTTGACCTTGAAATGAAAACATGTAAAACTCACTGAATCAGAATCTGGGTGGCATTCAAAATCTGAGAAGTGAAACGGAAATCTGCTGGTTTCTTTCCTGCGCGAATACAGAACACAACAGAACACAGGAGGGTCAAAGCGAAAGATGACAACTTCCCCATAACACTAGTTAGGTGTCTCTTGTGTGTATGTGCTCGGACCAAACTGTTTTGGTCTTGTCATGTTTTAAGTTTATCACAAACACAATAAACTATTTTATCATGATCCGTCAAATAATTTAATTTAATATTTGACTGAGAAAGAGTACATGTGCTGAGTTGGCAACAGTTTACTGGTGCTACAGCTGTCCTTGAATTAGACAATCTCTTCTCATTTCAGACTCTATTCAGTTCCCAGTTCTCTCTGTGTCTCCCTCTCTCGAAAGCTCAAACCTTTTGAAACCAAAAACCAGAAAACTCTGTTTGTCTCCAAGTGGGTTTGGACTTTGGATCTGTGCCAATCAAGTGAGTGTTTTTAAAGCTTAAAGTTTCAGTCTTTCGATTTTGTAAATATTCGTTTGTTTTATTTATTTTTTTGTTTGTGCATGTAATCGAAGAATGAACTTTGCTTGAGATGATACTTTAGGAGATAATACAAAATCTCATGATTAGGCTGATTTTTTGTTTTTGTTTTGGTTTGCATGTGGGGTGTTGGAAATTTTGTTGGAGAGGTTGTTTTTCATGATTATGATTGTTGTAGTTTGCTTAGAACCTTTTTTTTTTTTTTTTTTTTGGTGAACATGTTGAGAATATAAAAATATGAATTTTCTATTTCAATAATGTGATCATTTTTTTTTTTTTTTTTTGGTGGATGAACCAAGATTGAGAAGTATTGACTAAATTTCATGGATTAGGTGCGTACTGAGGTGTTTTTATTGACATGATGTGAGAGAAAAAAGAAAGTTGATCTTTTCGGTTGAATTGATTTATAAGAAAATAGTATTTTTTTAGTTTTGATTTTTAGAAGGTTGGAGCTGTGGGAATGTGTTTTATTATGAATATACTTGGTATAATCTTATTAAGGTTGGCAATGTTTTCTGGCAGTGGATGAAAACTTATCTACAGATCAGAATGAGGACATGATAGAGAATTCTGATGGGAAAGAGATGGTTACAATTGATGGAAGTTCGGATATGGAACCATATGTAGGTATGGAGTTTGAGTCCGAGGAGGCTGTGAAGGTGTTCTATGATGCCTATGCTACACATTTGGGATTCATTATGCGGGTTGATGCATTTCGTAGATCAATGCGTGATGGAAAGGTTGTTTGGCGTCGACTTGTGTGTAATAAAGAAGGTTTTCGTAAGTTAAGGCCCAGAAGAAGTGAGAATAGGAAGCCTCGAGCAGTCACCAGAGAAGGTTGTAAGGCAATGATAGTGGTGAAGAAGGAAAAAACGGGAAAATGGGTTGTAACAAGATTTGTGAAGGAGCATAACCACCCACTGGTAGCTATACCTGCCAATGGTCGTCGGAGTGTGCTACTATCTCAAACTCCGGTGAGTGGTCATATGAGTATTCATTGTGTATCTATACATCAAGTTTGCATGTATTAGAGGTATGTTCTTTCAATATAAGCTTCCTTTTTAACATTTGGATGCATCTTGTGCTTAAGTTATATGTTATATGTTTATTATATTAACACTATACAATGCAAAGATTTAGGGGATAAAGTGTATTATCTTTCTTCCCTTTGAGCATCTTCTAGTGAAGAATTCAAAGATTTATCATTATTTTTATCATGCTAGATTGGGAGGCTGCAGTTTGTTGATTGTTTATTCCAATCTTGTTTTCAGTTTTAGTCTTTGTTTGGTTGTTTTTCGGTGGACTTCTGGTTCACATTTGTATCTTTTTTCCCTTTTTCAATAAAGTCTTTGTTTCCTATCAAAAAAATTATATTAACACTATACAATGCAAGCATGGTGTGTACATATGAAATATGTGATTTTGGATGGTTGAAGTTTATACCATTTTATCTCTCTGTGCATAAAAGGTTAGCATTTGTTGTTTGTTGGATATTTTTGCTCAATTGTAAAATTCATGTTTCTCTTTTGGCAAATAGTCTGATCTTCTCTCTAAGTGGGTAGATTTGATGATGTTTCGGAGCTGAAATGTTCTATGGGTGAGGATTATAATAAAGTCATGCCATTCAACTTATGTTGCTGATTTTTTCCCTTGAAACAAAGTGGATTCAGCTTTTATCTTTTTGTGCCTGCCCTTGACATTTAGGTTTACATTGAAAACAAGTTTCCCGAGGCAATAGCTATGTGGTTTAGTTACCATCGTATGCATTTCACAGCTGTTATATGTTGGATTTAGTATATAATCCTGTAAAAGCCTAGGTATTTCATTCAGTCATTACCTAATTAGATGTCTTAGTTTGATGTTTCCTTGAGGTTCTTCTGTGTGTTAAAATCTAAAACATATTGTACTAAGCATCTTTGTCAAACCTTTAAGAGTTGAAGGCTTGAAGCAGGATTTTTCTTATTGAAGTTTAAGTCTGAAAATCTGCAATCCATTTTAGGTGTGTTATTGGATGACCTTATCCAAATTTTGATAGATAAAGAAGTCTTTAACTCATTACAATCGGAAGAAGTTGTCTCAGTTAAAGTTCACAGATGGTGCAATCTGAACCTAGCAAAACTTTTGTTTTTAATCAAGTGTGCTGGTTTGGAGAAGTTTTTATGGATTACTATCCACTTGACCATGAATGGTCCTTCTGTTAATCTTGGTAAATTGTGTACCAAATCCTAAATACACCAGCTTGGATTTCATGATCACATTTTGTGTAGCTGCTTTGTATTTATGTCTTTGTGTAATTGTAACTTTGGCAACTAAATTATGCATTTTCTTGGAGTAGCCATAGTCTAGCTTATGTTGAATATGCATCACTAAAGGTATAAACTTTGTTCCGTCTTCGAACATTGTCTCATTGTTATCATCATCAAAATTAACCATTTTTCTCTTTTGGAACTTCTTTGTTGCCAGGATGAGAAAGATGTAAAGATCCGAGAGCTGACTGCTGAACTACAAAGGGAGAGAAAGCGATCAGCAGCATATCAAGAACAACTTGAAATGGTCTTGAAAGACATGGAAGATCATTCCCATCACCTATCAAGGAACATTGACGACATAGTTCAAAGTGTGAAGGACATTGAGACAAAACGAGTAGCCATTTCGCACTGCTAATAAATACAAATGCCCTAATAGATTGCCAATGTCTCTGTACAATTTTCACCATATCCGGCTGTTTAGTGTCTAAACTGTGAATTGTAACTCAACTAGTGTTTTTCTGTCTTCTTCTTTGGAGGGAGGTGTGTGAACGTGTTGGTCAAGCCAGAATTGCCTTGTACTTCTGAAAGAAAAGAAGAAGAAAAGCAATAAGTATTCCATTATATTGAGGCCCTCCTGCGTGAATTCGTAGCTTATTATAGCTTAATTTGACTTGCTTAAACAACTTTAATTGATAGATTTACTGGTTGATTGGCATCAATCTATAATTTTTTGTTATATATATAACTATAAAGTAAGTTGAAATCAATGACTATGGAGACTTATGAGATTAAAAATTATATGTGTAATTCAAAGTATTACTTTATTTTCATAACATCAGAAGTACATGTTACACAAGTAAGAAGAGAGGAGAAAAGGCCTATGATCGAGAATGTTTATTCATGTTCATAAAAAGGAGAAAATGTTCATTCATTTTCGTAAAAAGATGTCTCCCGGAAAAGCAAAGAAAAACAGAGCAGTTGCTTCTACTTCAATTCAACAATTGTCTTATCTTGATACACCAGCCATATAAATGACAAAAAACGTAAGCCATGTATATGTTAATTTGCTGGTTTACTCTCTATTTAGGAAAAAAAAAAAATCCTTACAACTATAAGAATTTGTGTAAATTTACTAGGTGAGTCGTTTCCATTGTTTATATTTTCACTCCCATTCTATTTTGATGTATTTCATATCATTATATGGACTTGGATTAATTGGTGTATTGGGTAGTTTTGGTTGGAGAAAATGATCAACTATGGGTCTAAGATTCTTTTCATGGATTGGGAGGATAGATTATATGGTGCATTGTGTGTCATTAGATGTCCAAACTTTCTAAATTTATCAAGACCATGCAATGCAAGCCGCATAACTAGTCAAACGTCAGAGTAGGATCAAACTTAAAACATGCAAATTAAACTTTTCACAACCACTAATATATTTTCAGGCTCTTTCTCATCACTTGTGTACCATTTTTTTTTACCTCAGATTCCTCTGCTTATATTCATTACCATTTGTTTGCTTAAAAAAGTTTTTTTCTTTTTCTGTTTTTGTCACTTGTTTGCATTTCTGACGCAAAATATGCATTCATGGACACTAAAACAAATGCACGCAATGTGACTCTCAATTATGTTTGTGAGCCGTTAGGGAAGATGAATTCTGGCGGTTTTATATTCGGAGGAGATTTCTCGAAATCCACTCTTCCATTGTTGTTGTTGCAGATTGGTTTAGCTAATATTATAACAGCAATTTTGAAGGTCCTCCTCAGGCCTTTTGTTCTCTTTACTTTCATTCCCGAAATGCTGGTATGCGCTCTTATTATACTATTTCTTTATATACTTTCACTTAATCACAAACACAATCATTCAGATTTGACATTTTATAGTGATGTTTGTATGTTTCATATACTTAGGAAAGATTTACAAAATTTAAAAAATTGCGTATAAAAAGTCTGTATTTTTAACTAAATCCGTAATGATTGTATTTATTGGCAGAGCGGAATTGTACTGGGGCCGTCAGTTCTTTCACTAAACAAGAAATTCAAAGACAAGATAATCTTGCCGCAGAGGGGTAGTCTGATGTTAAGTGCATTTGAGGATATAGCATTGATCTTCCTCTTTTTTTTGCTTACAGTGCAGGTTGATTTAATTAGCATTCTAAAGAAAACAAGAAGACTAACATTTATAATAGGCATAACTTCTCTTTTGTTACCAATGGCTATCAATCTATGCATTGCTTGGTTTCTGAGAGACCACATGCCCAACGAAGACCTTCATGAAACAGTGGCAGCCATTGCCATGCTTGAAACTACATGCACATTCCGCACAGTTTTAATCATCCTTGATGATCTCAAGCTCCTTAATTCAGAACTAGGCCAGACTGCTATAACGTCTTCATTGATCTCTGGCACCTTGAATATTTTTGTAGGGATACTTATAGTTGAATCTGGACAGCGCACCAATGTCAACACACAAGGAACTAGTATATACCACCTAAGCCGAGTCCTTTTGATCATTGTAATTGTTTTTGTTTTGCGTCCTATATTGCTTTGGATGATGAGACAAACCCCAGAAAAGAAGCCCTTGAAAGAAAGACATATTTGCATGATCATTCTTATGATTCTGGGGACTTCTTTATTTGGGGAACTCACAGGACTACATCTTTATCTTGGACCACTAATTTTGGGCATGGCCACTCCAAATAGCCCTCCAATGGGTTCTAGTTTATTAGATAAGTTTGGATCTTTTGTTTGGATAGTGTTAATGCCATGTTATGCCATAAATTTAGGTAAACAAGTCGATGTCTTCCATATAGGACTCGATAACTTCATAACCGTTAACTTTTTTGCCCTTTTGGCTACCGTTGGGAGACTTGTTGGGGCAATGATTCCACCACTTTATTGCAAAATGCCACTAAAGGATGCTTTCCCACTTGGTCTGATCTTGAGTTGTCGAGGCATCTTCGATCTTATTTATATTTATGGTGCAAAACAGAACAAGGTATCCTGCAAACTCATGTGCTAAATATTTCCTTTCGCTTGTGAAATACAAACGAGGCATAGATGAGATATCACTTTTTCATTTTTCTTACTTACATGGTCTTTTACAAGTATATATGAACTTGACAACGTGCAGATAATCAGCAGTCAGACTTTTAGCACCATGGTTTTGACAACAGTTTTCCATGCTTCCATTATTTCTCCAATTTTTAGAGCTGTTTATGACACTTCAAGAAGATACTTGGTCTACGACAGACGAACTGTGCAACACTCTAAGCAACATTCTGAATTGAGAATAGTCACGTGTATTCATGACTTGGAGAATGTTTCTTCAATGATCAACATCCTAGATATAACCAATCCCTCAACCGAAAGTCCCTTAACAGTCTATGTCATCAACCTGGAAGAACTTGTAGGGCGTGTAATACCGCTTTTCATTTCACACAAATACAACTCTGCACCCTCTGCTCAACCCACTAGAGCAAGCAGCATCATTAATATCTTCCGTTATTTCCAAGACCAAAAACAAGGGCTTGTCAAGGTGCATTGCTTCACGTCTCTTGTATCTTACACCATAATGCATGATTATATTTGTTCATTGGCTAATGAGGAAAAAACCACCTTGATAATTATTCCCTTTCAAAAATCTGATGGTCGGAACATAAGAGGAGTGAACAAAGACGTCCTTCAATATGCTCCATGTTCAGTTGCAATCGTCTTTGGCTGCGGCATACTAACAGATTCTAGAGTCTTCAACTCTGAGTGCATGATAAGGGTGTGTGTGATATTCCTAGGAGGTCCTGATGATCGTGAAGCATTAGCATATGGAACGCGCATGCTAAATAATCCTTGTGTTAGGCTTACAGTTGTTCAGATTATGAATGAAAACAAGCTTCGTGGTGAAATGGGGGACAAAATTCATGATGTAAACACAATTAACAGCTTCAAGTTCTATGCCTTGAACAACAAGCATATTGAATACAAGGAATCAAATTTGATTCAAGTATGTGATACAGTGAAACTGCTTCGAAGTATGGACCTTGATTTCGACCTTATTGTGGTTGGAAGAAGACATGACAATGAGACACAACTACTGAGAGAATTGTCAGAGTGGGTTGAGTTTGAAGAGTTGGGTGAGATTGGAGATCTACTGGTGTCTTCCAGTGTCAACAGAGCATCAATTTTGGTGGTGCAGCAACAATCTTTAGTAGTAGAAGAAATGCTTGATGCCCACAGACTGCATTAAGGACAGCCAGAGTGGACTGCTGTGAATCAGAATTTGATATTTTAGTTTTAGGAAGTGTGTACATATGTTATTGCAACTTTATGTGCATTGAGGGACTAGAATTTGTGTATAATTTGAAACAAGAATTGTACATTCTCATCTGCAATGAATATAAACTCAGCACATATTGCAAATGAATCAGCTGACTAGAACTTGTATACAAATTGCTAGTTACTATTCATGATTAGGAAAACTGCTCAATCTTGTATTTTACAAGTAGTACTAATGGTACCCACCAATCACCATACATCATCCAAGAATGCCACATCTTTCAATAACAACTACCAAAAATTGTGTAAACGAAAAAGTTGTGTTTAACAATAAGTCAGTAACACACCCCAAGTCAGTTTTATCATTTCAAATGTCATTTAACATTTCACTAATAAATCGGTAATTCAACCGAATTAACCAAATATCGGTTGAGATTGTTGGAATCCAACTCTCTCAAATTGACACCTTCTGCCCTAAAATAAAATCTTCTCTCTCTAAAAGTGGATTTGGAGTTGACAAGTGTATGTATCTCCCCAGGACTAGGCAAATTAATTCCATAATTAGCACCCCAATAATTCCTTTTGAATAAAATATTTTAATTTAATTTAAGAGTTATATTGAAATTTTAGAAATAATAAAATAAAGGGTGGATACACAAATTTAGAGGGTGTCAATATCACCACTCACAAATGAAACCAATTTTTTTTTTTTTTTTTTTGGGTCAATTTAAAAACCAAACCAGAACATAAGGTTTGGTTTGATCGGTTAGAATAATTGGTTTATGGGCTGTTCTGCTTGGTCCTAGATTTGGTGGAAGAAAATATCAACAATGAGTCCAAAATTTTTTCATCGATCAGAAGGATAGATTATATGTTGCATTGGGTGTTGTTATATGTCCAAATTTTCTAAACTTATCAAGTCCATGCAATGGAAACCACATATAGCTAGTCAAACATCAAAGTAAATCGAAACTCAAAAAAAGCAAACCAAACTTTTTACAACCGCTAAATATTTTAAGGCTTGTGTATCTTTCTCCTCTCACAAATTTTCTCTTGCGTATAATCTTTACCACTTGCTTTTTGTTTTGGTTTTCTTCATTAATTCGTTTGCATTTCTTGAGGAAAAAAATACATGCATTCATGGCCACTACAACAGACGCAGCGAATGATACTATCATTTATGTTTGTGAGCCGTTTGGGAGGATGGTCACCGGTGGTATTATATCCGGAGGAGATTTCTCAAAATCCTGTCTTCAACTGTTGTTGTTGCAGATTGGCTTAGCTAATACTATAACAGCAATTTTCAAGACCATTATCACGCCTTTTGTTCCCCTCACTTTTGTTCCTGAAATGATGGTGAGTGCTCACATTATGCTATTACTAACTAGCATTAAAAACATGTTGTCTGTTTATTGTCGAACGTTATGCTAACTTGAACTACTTATGTTGATACGTAGAGTGGAATTGTAATGGGCCCCTCAGCTCTTTCTCGACACGGGAAATTCAGAGAGAAGATAATGGCACCAGAAAGGGGTAATCTGATGATCAATGCAGTTGAGAATTTAGCATTGATCTTCCTGTTCTTCCTCCTCACGGTGCAGGTTGATTTTGTTAGCCTTCTTCAGAAGACAAGAAAGCTAACCTTTGCAGTAGGCATTAGTGTTTTCGTGATACCAATAGTTATAACCACACCCATTGCTTGGTTTCTAAAAGACTACATGCCCAACCGAGACCTTCAAGCCACCCTCCCAACCATTGCCATGCTCGAAACCATATGTTCCTTCCGCACGGTTTTACTCATGCTTGATGATCTCAAGCTTCTTAATTCGGAACTAGGCCGCACTGCTCTCATTGCTTCACTCATCTCCGGCACCTGCACCATTTTCTTAGGAGTCATTATAGTAGGATCTCAAAACTCCTCCAGCGCTAAGAACAAAGAAACCTTTCTATACCACCTAAGCCGGATATTTTTCATTATTGTAGTCCTTTTCGTTCTCCGTCCCATAATGCTTTGGATGATGAGACGAACCCCAGAAAAGAAGTCCTTGAAAGAAAAATATATATGCGGTATCATTCTCATGGTTCTAGGGAGTTCTCTCTATGGGGAAGTCACAGGACTAGATGCTTACCTTGGACCAATAATTTTGGGCATGGCCACTCCAAATAGCCCTCCAATGGGTTCTTCTTTAATGAATAGACTTGCAACAATTGTTTATATAGTGTTACTGCCATGTTATGCCATTAATGTTGGTAAGCAAGTCGATGTCTTCACTATAGGATGGGATAACTTCTTAGTTGTGAATTTTTTCGCGTTTATAGCTACCCTTGCAAGACTTATTGGTGCACTGATTTCACCGCTCTATTACAAGATGCCAATAAAGGATGCTTTCCCACTTGCTCTGCTCTTGAGTTGTCGAGGCATCTTCGATCTTACTTATCTTTATGGTGCACAACATACCAAGGTATTCTGCAAATTCATGTGCTAAACCTTTCCTTTTGCTTGTGAGCTAGGTTACTTGTTTTTTCTTATATGGTCTCTTTTTAAGTATACATACACTTGACAATGTGCAGTTAATCAGCAACCAAACTTTTAGCACCATGGCTTTGAGTACAATTGTTCACTCGACCATTTTAGCTCCAATTTTTAGAGCTGTTTTCGACACTTCAAGAAAATATATGGTCTACAACAGACGCACTATCCAGCATGCTAAGCAACAGTCTGTATTGCATGTAGTTGCTTGCATTCACGAAGCAGAGAATGTGTCTTCAATGATCAACATCCTGGAACTATCTAATTCCACAGAAGAAAGTCCCTTGATGGTCTATGTCATGAACTTGGAAGAACTTATTGGGAGCTTGGTCCCTCTTCTCATTTCACACAAATATGAAAGTAGACCATCTAGTAAACCCACCAGAGCAGGCAACATCATCAGTATCTTCCGTCATTACGAAGAAAAGAAAAAGGGACTTGTCAGTGTGCAGTGCTTCACGTCTGTTGTGTCTTACAGGATAATGCATGATTATATTTGTACATTGGCCAACGACAAATGCACAGCCCTGATAATTATTCCGATTAAAAAATCTGATAAACGACAGGTTAGAGCAGTAAACAAAAGGGTACTAGAAAATGCTCCATGTTCAATTGCAGTTTTCTTTGCTCGTGGAATACTAAGAGAACCTGGATTTTTGCACCCTCAATACATTGTAAGTGTATGTATGATATTCTTAGGAGGTTGTGATGATCGTGAAGCACTAGCATACACAACACGCATGGCAGAAAATCCTTGTGTTAGCCTTACAGTTGTCCGGTTTGTGGATATAAATGAGAACATTTCTGATGAAGTGGTGGAGAGAATTCATGATGTGAATGCACTTCACAGTTTCAAAGTCATTACCTGTAACAACAAGAATGTTGCTTACAAGGAGAACAATTTAGCTGAAGTATTTGATATAGTGAAGGGGCTTCAGTGTATGGCAAATGATTTTGACATCATCGTTGTTGGAAGAAGACATGACAGTAAGTCGCAGTTATTGAAAGCCTTGTCAGAGTGGGTTGAGATTGAAGAGTTGGGTGTGATTGGAGACATATTAGTGTCTTCGGATGTTAGCAGGGCATCAGTTTTGGTGGTGCAGCAACAAGCTTTAGTAGTAGAGCAAATGCTTGATTCTCCCTAACTACATTGACAACTTGATTAGAAGAATGGACTGCTGTGAAGCAGAAAGCCTTGTTTTAGTTTTAGAAAATAGGCATGTATTTGTACATATATACACGCCCACACAAACTTGGAACTTAGTCTTCATTGAGAAACTAGAAGTTGTGTATAATTTTGTGGAACAAGGGTGCTGCAATGAATGTGAAGAGATTGTAAATGAAGCAGCTGACTCAACTTGCACACACAGTTCAGATCATTGATTCTGGTGGTATGGTGGACAAGATTCATGAGGTAAACGCAATTAAGAGTTTTAAGTTCAAAACAGTCATACTAAATACAAAGAGTCAAGTCTAGATGAAGTATATGCATGATACAGTGAAGGTGCTTCACAATATGAAAAATGATTCGGACCTCATTGAGGTTGGAAGAGGACATGACAATAAGACACCACTATTGAGAGGATTCTCAGAGTGGGTTGAGACTGAAGATTTGGGTGGGATGGGAGACTTATTCGAGTCTTCGGATGTCATCAGGGCATCAATTTTGGTAGTGCAGCAACAATCTTTAGGAGTTGAAGTGCTTGATGCTTCCAAAATGCATTGAGGACAGCGAGAATGGATTGTTGTGGATGAGAATTTTATATTTTAGTTTTAGAAAATGTGTATATATGTTATTACAACATTTATGTGCTTTGAGAGACTAGAATTTGTGTATAATTTGAAACCAGAATTGTCCATTCTCATTTTCCAATGAATATGAAGAGACATAAACTCACCACATGTTGCAAATGAATCAGCTGAGTATGCAAATTTCTTATTTATTAATCTTCATGACAGGGAAAACAGAAGTGAGTAGTCTACTATTAGTACCCAACAAACCTCATTTAAAATGTCGCATTTTTCAAAAACAAGCACCAAAAATTTTATAAACAAAACAGTTGTGTGTAACAAGAAGTCAGTAATTAAGACGCCTCAAGCCAGTTTATTCATGTGTATATAAGCGTTCAAAGAAAAACACTTCATGATTTGTGATAATAAAAGAGTTTTTATAAAAAAATTTTACGTGAGGTGTTGCGGTTTCATTTATATTTAAAATCTATTTGACATTACACTAGTAAATACAAGATCTATCTTCATTTTCTCTCTCATTTTCTTTCATTCTCTCGGCTACCAAACACTGTTTTTTTAGATTTTCCTTTCGATATCTGATTGAATCCGGAAGTTGGGCGTTCAACTCTGAGCAAAACCCATCCGGGAATCTATCCATGTAAGCGAGCTCTTAGCCTCCAAACCCTACACGTAAACAAAAACTCGCACAACTGATACCTGGGGTTCTTCCAGTCACCAGTTCTCTCAAAGTTGACACCTTTCAGATCCCAAAAGCTCTCTCGCGTGCGTATTTGGTCTCGGATCACTGACCACTAAGAAGGTCATTGCGTTTATGGTAAAGTTTTTTTTTAAAAGTTTCGTCTTTTACGCTTTATTTGTTGCTATTTCTGTGAGTGCTTTAGCTTGTATTGGTTTGGTAATTATAATTAGTGTTGGATCAATTTCTTTTCACAGTTTTGATTACTGTGGGTGGATTGAAAATAGAGGGATGAAATGGGAGTGAATTCGTTTTTCGGTTTTTATCTTCAATTCTTTCATTCTTGTTGAATTGAATACAAATGGGAGAAGTTATTGATAATGCTGTGGTTGGCAAGTATCGGTGTGTAGCGAGATGTAGATGATCAATGTATGTTCTTATTTCATTTGAACTACTACTGCAGCTCAAATCATGGATTTCTCATCTTGGGATGGAACCCTTTCGTTTGGTGAATTTTCTCTTGCTGCTCGTACATTCGCGGAGAAGTGGAAAAGACTTAACCCCACTTTCCCTCCGTGGTCATGGATCGCTTGTACAAAACAACCTTGGATTGCTTCCCATGAAGTTAGTTTGATTGTTCACATTTGCTCTTTGTTATTGTTTTATTGTTTATGATTTGTATGGGGCTTCTTTTTATCGTTTGTTTTACTATGGTTGTACTTTCAGGTTGAGGGATACTTGTCGCTGGAGAACATCTGCCTTCTTGGTTTAAGTGAGGTCTGCCCTTTATGTTATGCCGAAGCATTAGCTTTTTGATTCCGAAATTGATGTTTCAATTGTTGGTAGCTGTTTTATGCAGGAAGATCATGATGAAGAAACTTGCGCGGGGGAAGAAGAAACCGGTTGCTCCAAGGAGGAAGAGCCCATTGATACTGCCACTTTAGTACGTGTTTATTAACTAGTGTCTTTATTGGATGCAGCTAGGACTTATTTTATAATCAATACCTTTTGATACTTTCTCCTCACTTTATGTTGACAATGTTCATGTTCTATTTGGAAGGTCCGGAGCTTTGGTCGTGAAAAGCATTTCTTCGATTTTCATATACTCTATAGTAATTCCTATAGGGCTCCAGTGCTTTATTTCCGTGCATACTGCAGTGGTATGTTCATCTTAATCTGATAACATCATGAATAGAGAATAGAATCTGGTAATTTCACAACACGCTAAATTGTAAATGTTTGACACAAACAAATTTTATTATTCATGAAACTAAATACCGTGAAACTTGTATTTCTGAGAAGGATCATGTTAAACTTACATTGATGTCCATTAGATACTGATCATTATGGGTTTGGAAAAGCTTCAGTGACTGAATGTGACAATGTTATGCTTTTGATTATCTAGTATGGAAATAGAAGACATATTTGGTGTTTCTGAAATTCTCTTTCTTTCTAGCAAACATGGTTTTATTTGTGTGATACCAGTGTCCTCAACAAATTTCATTGTTCACTTGTTTATCTTAGTTGTATGAATTGTGAGTATCTTATACCTTGGTAGGTATACCAAAGTTAAATCTATGGTTTAAAAGATATAATGTGCTGATACCTTTTTCTCATGGCTTCTACTGACTATTGTTTTATGTATAGGCGGACAACCTATAGTGTTGGATGAAATTGAAAAGGATCTTCCTGCCTGTTCTGCCAAGGTTTTGTTGGAGTCGAAATGGTCATTTATAACTCTCGAGGTTGACCTTATTCATCATCTATTTCCACAATAAAATATGTGTTGTAAACATGTACTCGCACATACATTAACACACATCCAAATATTGTTGGTTGCAGGAACATCCGTACTTGAACAGACCATGGTACAAACTGCATCCGTGTGGTACCGCTGAGTGGATGAAGTTGCTTTTCCTTGGTAATTCTGCTCTGGCCAAGCATGGAGCAGCAATAAGACACTATTTGGTATCCTGGTTCTCAGTTGTTGGGCAGGTGGTTGGTCTTAGGATCCCCTTTGAAATGTTAAATGATAATAATGAGTAGTTGATGACTACTTCTTGGCCATAACTCTACTCTGCCCTGTTGAAGAAATCTATTATTGTTTCAGTTAAAAGATTTGGTACAAGTGTACAATAATGCCTTCTGCTTTTTGATGCTGTGGCTGCTGGTTCATTGAAGTTTTGTAGGGTTGTAAAGATCACTTTTGGCAATAAAAATTTCTATTTTTTATACCAAAAAAATTGTTGCATTTAGATTCTGGTATTTGTCTATTTGAATGTATGGTGAAAAGCAAAAATCAATATTTAGATTCTGTAAAATTGTTGCAGAAAACCTATTGTTTTCTCCCAAACTTTGGGATAAAAACTTAGAAAGAAAAAATTGCATTCACTTCTACACTGAATGCAATTTACAGTCATCAGATTGAACAATATTTTCCTTTGTTCCAGGCAGAAGCCTCCTCGTTTTCACTAAGGTGTTCCCCTAACCAGAGGATTCTCATTCAGGCACCACGGACATGGTTTTCTCATTTCTTAAAAGGTATACTACTCTGCTTGATTCTCAGCAATCCGACAAAAGCTAACCAGAAATTCTGTATTACCCTCAGCTCCTTTTAGAGGAGACTCAATCCACCCTTTACTCCGGAATCCAAAATTCTCCACCCCACTTATGATTCTTTCAAGAACCTACACAATGAACTCGATTAATGGAATATCATTTAATGATTGTATGTCATTGATAACCATGCTGTTTAATGAAAACTTTATAAAACTGCGGAAATAAAACAGAGTTCATACCTCTTTATGGACTAAAGGATCTCTCACAATCCCACCTCCTCCCACCTGCAACACCAGTGAAACGTTTACCGTAGCGATGACCCATCACTTTCAAAATTAACGCTTTAAATTCTAATTCTACTACAAAACACAGCATGCAAGTTAGTATAATACATTTACTAGCACAAGTGGGGACGTGGTTCCACCATCTACATCTTATTGTTGCCATATTTTACAGACTAATCTTTCCAGAAACACATATGATATCAGCCGAAGGAAGCGCAAAGTAAATGTTTAATTCTTTTTCAAAACATGGGAAAGATGATAGTTTACTTGTGATCTGCGGGCTTCAAATTGAGGTTTGACCAGGGTAACCAAAGCTGCCTCAGCCTTCATCAAATTTACCACAGCAGGCATTACCTGCTTAAATAAATGAAGTTGCAACATTCATAAGCATAATGGGTTGATAAGCATGGATCAATACCAACTGCTCCATAACAAATAATAACACAATCTTGTGTGATCTAAGTTATCTCACTTTTATAATTAAATGATGAATCTTAAAATATTAAAAGGAGGTTCAACACAGGTAAGCAAGAAGTATAAGGTGAGTCCAAAAAGTGCAGATGCAGAAAACCAGGAAAATAGAAGAGTTGTTAATGCAACAAAGTGTCTGTAACCTAAGCAACACAACAGTTTTGCAAGCTTACCGTGAGAATAGAAATGAATGAAAGGTCCAGAGTCACCAGATCAACTTTCTGAGGTAGTGTTGAGAGGTACCTTAAGTTCGTCCGTTCTATTACAGAAACATGCTCATCTCGACGAATTTTATCTGCTACCTATCGACTTATCAACAAGTCACAGAAGCATATGAAAATTGCTTTTAAAAATTAACACAACTGGTTTGAAAATGAAAGTAATCAAGGGAAAAAAGGATGAATTCCATAGTTATACTTTTACAGGATGATCAAAAAACAAAAACAAGCATCAGATTCAACACGGATAAATCCCAAAACAAACTATTTCAAAAGTAGATAAATGAATTCAACATTGTCAAGATTCAGAGATGCAGCAACAATGTTGATGGTTATGACAGATAAATTTACCAGGAGAAAACTGTGTTGCATGTTTCATTGGGAATATCCTCTAATATAATAGTTTCAAGTAATCATTCATAAACAAAACAACTCGAAGAAACCCCAGTCCCAAACTAATTGAGGCCAGTTACATGAACCCTCTTCCTCTTTGCCACCCTCACCAGAGTTACTTTGTATACTAGATCATTTTCAATACTACCCATAGTTTTGGTTTAGGCTTTACCCGTTTCATCTTAAAAGTTCAATTAAGCTAGTCTTTCACATCAGAGCATCTATAAGTCAAAATATTGGACTTGCCCAATTATCACAATGATCTCCCCTTAATTAATCCTCAATAGGTGCCACCTCTACCTCCCAGCAAATGCATGCGTTCCTTATAAGCATATGATGTCATATACAAAAGTTCTCGCCAAAAGGAAAATGTAATAGTATAAATCATTTTTACCTGTCCATAACCAACATCAACTCCATAAACAAATGATGCACCATACTGAAGCAGACAGTCAGTAAACCCTCCAGTGGACAACCCTGAATCAAGAGCTACTTTGCCAGCAACATCAACACCCAAGTGTTCAATTGCAGCTTCTAACTTATGTCCCGCTCTGAACCAATAACCAAAAGGGTAAAACTCAACATTACAAGATCAAAATTTGATGTTTGAAACTGCAAGAAGGGTTGTTTCAGTGAATAATCACCTACATACATATTTTGGCACTTCAGCAATTATTTCTACTACTGCCTTGTCAGAGACTGGGGTTCCTGCTTTGTTCACCACCTTTCCATCAACAAACACTTTGCCTACACCAGAAACGTGTTAGAGAGACGACAAATGAGAGAAACATATATCCCAAATAATTAAAAAAAACACTAAAATCAACCTCCGCAGCCATACAGATTCCTTTCCATAATAAAGTAACTTATGGTGTTTACAAGACAGATCTATCATCAATGCTGACACTATCTACACAGTAGTTTACATATACATATTACATATATACTCAAGCATGAGCAACACTGATATTAAATATCGTGAAATGCACATATTACAACTATCCTGTAGTTTGAAGTAAGCTAAAATGCACAGCACACAATTGAAGATTTTAGTTTACCTTGTAAGATCCAGGATTGTATATACGTTCGACTGTATTGCTGAAACCTTTCAAGACATATCTCATCCAGCCTCCTTTTCCTTATAAAGTATCAATACCGGATCAGAATGCAAATAAAAGTGCAACTAAAATCACATAAAAGCTCCTTCATTTACTCATCAAATTACACCTCCCACCAGTGAATTTTTTTCCCCAAATACATTCTTCAACACCAATTTTTCTTCTTTAAGTTTTTCAGCCACTGCAATCTTATTTAGCAAGCACCCAGATGAACAAACATATATATATAAAATGAAATAACATGACAAATAATCATATTTTCACTCATATACAATAAAAAAGCATACTTTTTGGGTACTTGAATCTTCCCGGAGTTGGTAACAGCAAAACTTCTGACAAGACTGTGGCTTTGGCCTCTCAACCATCTTCCTGGACGATGAAACAATTACCCAGAAACAAATAACACAAAACACAATCAAATCATGTAATTACAGAGACACACACATACATGCTTTTTTGTACACAGAGAGAGACAGAGGTGTGTACCAAAAAAAGTAGAAGAGCTGGACTTGGAGAAAAAAAATAAGATTGAAGAAGTACTAGTACTACAAGAGCGAGATATTATAGGTAGCTTTAGAGTTTGAAGTGCCATCTTATGAGAAACTGATAAAACTCAGAAGCTGCTAAAAGGGTTTTGATGCTTTGCCATAGAAGATGGTGGGGTGGGGAGGGGAAGAGGCAGAGGGATAATTTGGTCTGTTTACCTTTTTCCCACTAAACTTGGATACGGTTCTATCATTCTATGTATTACAAGAAAACATATGATCACACCCTCTACACCCTTCCTTCTGTTTTCCTTTTTTTTTTTTTTAATTTAAATTTTTATTTATAAAAAGTTTATATCGGATGGATAAAAAAATCCACAAAAAAGTTGCTAAGACAACAAACTATTTGTACGGGCCAAAAGCATACGCCGACTGGCACAAGACCACACCACCAACTAACTACAAGAACGGAAGCAGATGTGGTACCACCAAAATATGGGTAAGATAACAATAGAATAAAAAATGAGTAGTAATATCAAATGTTGAATTAAATAAGTATGATATAAGATTAGCTTATGTTTTTATTTTGAGAAACTTATGTGTATGAACTTATTAAACATAAAAAAATATATCACATATTTTTCATATAATTAACCATTTGTGATTGTGTTTTGACCTATATATGGAACGATTTAAACAGATTATATGCAATTGATTCATATCTTTAAACACCCTCTGCTCCACATAACACAAATTTGATAAGAAAACATTAATATGAATTGCCACCTTTGTTGAATAACCAACTATCTTTATTAACAATGAAAGTAATTTAGCAGTTTCGTAAGATTTATTTTAGACCCCATCATTGATCAACCCTTCTTGGCCTAGGCCACGTAACATTGGCTCTAAAATGGATAAGAGATAAGGCTACATGCACTTCCTCATCCAATCAAAAGTCACTAGTTTGACACATCATTCTTGACAACCACAAGTTTGTGAAGCAAAGATCCCGTTAAATCTACCACCAAATCCATCTCTCTCTCTCTCTCTCTCTCTCTCTACTTTACATATTTGTTCATAGAGTTCACTTGTAGAACAAGTAGTCTTTCAAAACTAAAAAATGGCTGCTATTGCTTCTCCAATGGCCAGCCAACTCAAGAGCAGCTTTGCTTCTTCTGTCACCAAAGGATTTATCACACCAAAGGGTATCTCTGGAACTCCATTTAGAGTTTTACCCTCCAAGAGAATTCCTAGATTCACTGTCAAAGCTATTCAGGCTGACAAGGTAACTACTTTAACTAGGATCATCAACTTTGATATGCAGACTAAAGATTGTTTTTTTTTTTAGGTTTCGTTTTATTATATTTGTATGTGTGTGTGCAGCCAACTTACCAAGTGATTCAACCCATCAATGGTGATCCATTCATTGGAAGTCTTGAGACTCCAGTTACATCAAGTCCATTGATTGCATGGTACCTCTCTAACCTCCCAGCCTACAGGACTGCAGTCAGTCCACTTCTGAGAGGAGTAGAAGTGGGGTTGGCACATGGTTTCCTCTTGGTTGGTCCATTTGTCAAGGCAGGTCCATTGAGGAACACTGAGTATGCAGGAGCTGCAGGGTCACTAGCAGCTGCTGGTCTGGTTGTCATCCTTAGTATTTGCTTGACAATATATGGAATTGCTTCATTCAATGAAGGAGAACCCTCCATTGCACCAAGTTTGACCTTGACTGGAAGGAAGAAAGAGCCTGACCAGTTGCAGACAGCTGATGGGTGGGCTAAGTTCACTGGTGGCTTCTTCTTTGGTGGCATTTCTGGTGTCGTCTGGGCCTATTTCCTTCTCTATGTCCTCAACCTTCCCTACTATGTCAAATAGATGTCGTCTTGTTAGCTCTCTATGATCTCTTTGTGTTTCACTCATTGTACATCAACTACCTTCTCATGGATGGTTATTGCTTATGAAAGCTATATATTTCTGATATTTTGATGGACCATTTTACTTGCCAGTATAATTGAAACTTGATTTTAGTCATGGTTACTTGATGTATTCCTGATCTTGCAATTTGCAAAACAGTAGGAGAAACAATTGAAATCTCTTCTTTATTAGAGCTGTAAAATGTGATACACCATTATAACAATTGATTTGTTGGTTAAAAAAGAGAAGGAACTTTTAACACATCTGTTTTCATAAATTAATAACAATTTTTTAGTCAGAACATCTTGAAATTGATTTTGGTTTTTTTAAACGATAAAGTCAATTTGCAAGCAGGATGAGTCTTGTACACTGTCAGGGAATTCTTAAAGGAAGAGAACTATAACCACTGAATTTATATGCTCATGATCAACATTGATGGAAGAAACAAAATCAGATAGAAGTTTGCTTCATTCTTTGGAAAAAAAGGTACCGTATTCAGATGAACCTACATCTACATGAATGCTCAATATGAAAAAAAGTAACAACATTTCCTCAATCACGAATATAAATTTACTGGAAAGGTATATCATATTAACACACCAACAAAATGAACCTTAATCGAATACCATGCTCAAAAGCCATATAAAATCCTGAAGCTTTTGAATAAATGTATAAATGTGAGTATTGTTTTATGAGGAATGAGAGCCAGAGAATTCCTATCTCTTACACAACCAAGTCCCCTGTCTAACCAAACATTTGCTTTCATATTAAAGCCAACGGTTAACGGTCTCTTCTTTGTACTTTATTTACTTACAACACATATACAAACTCTATGAGACATACCATGGCTATTCAAGCTAGAACATTTTCTCTTCACTCTTATCACCATCATCCTCATCAGCTTCAGTTCCTCCCGCGATCTCCTACTTGTTCTCCATCTTTAGTTCTTCATGGACACCTCAAGTCTACTGCTCACAAGGGCCGCCGAAATCGTCTTAGAATCAGTTGCAAGTCCAATGAAGATGTGTACCTCTTACCTTGTTTTCACTCGTTTTGATAATTTGCATTGAATTTAATTCATTTTATATAAACTGTTCATTAATGTTTACTTGATCGTGATCAGGATTATCTGATTGATGCTCCTGTTTCTGTTGGAGATGGCTTTTCTTTCAGTGGAGGTACAAGTACAACACTTTTCTTTTTTTTCAATTTTAGTTTTTTGATATATGATTATACTTTATTAGAGTTTAATACCAGAAAATGTGGTTATTTCTGTTCAGGGAAATATTCAGATGGTTCATCACCGTCTGATGAATGGTTTAAGCAAGGAAAAATAGTAAGTGTATTATAATAGGAGCATTTTGATTGTTATTGAATCTTTTCTATGATGATCAATTTATATTTTCGGGGTTAGGTGAAAGCACATGCTGTTTCTGGTTCTGGTGAGAAGGCAAAAGATCCAATTTTTGGACTTACAATGGGCGCAGGTTCTCAGGCCTCAGCAGATCTTTTCAGGTAAATATGGAAAGTTTGATTTACAGCTAGACTAGCCCTTGATAAGTCTTTTATAGTGCTTTTTAAGTAGTCATTTCTTTGCGACGAAATTGAGATTTGATTATTTGCAGGTTTTACCAATTGAAACATGCTCTCTCTATATATGATTTTGTGCCTTAGATGGTTCTGCGTTGAAAGTGGAAGCGGTAGCGGTCATTCAGTTTTGTTGATTCATGGTTTCCCTTCACAAGTGAGCATTGTTTCCATAATTATACTTAAATGAATTGGCTTTGTAGTGTACTTTCATGTATTTTTTTCTTCTTTTATTTATGCTTTAATGTTCTTGACAGGCATATTCTTATCGCAAAGTCCTTCCTGTACTCTCTAAGAACTATCATGCTGTTGCTTTTGATTGGCTTGGTAAGATCATGCTTTCAATTTATGCAGAATGCTTTTTGCTGCTTCATTTGCCACATTTTACATTGTCTGATCAAGATACTGTCAATTCTATAGGCTTTGGCTTCTCAGATAAGCCTCAACCAAGATATGGATTTGACTACACTCTGGATGGTAAGTAGCCTTAATGTAGCAGATAAAAGTTACAGATTAGTTTCTATACGCACTATCATTTTGGTTATGGTTGCAGAATATGTGGCATCCTTGGAGTCCATAGTCAATGAAGTTGCTAGCGATAAGGTCTCCATTGTCGTCCAGGTATGTTTTCCTTACGTTAGCAGAATTATGTATATAGCCGTTACAGCTATTTATAATCTAACATGGTACTTCTCAGGGCTACTTTTCGCCTGTTGTTGTTAAATATGCTAGTAGCCATCAGGAAAAGCTTAAAAATCTTGTACTCCTCAATCCTCCTGTATGGATCTCCTGAAACTTGGCTGTCTAACTCTTGACTTTCTTTCAATCATAACTCACTCTATCATTTTACTCTAACTACTTTATCATTTGTTGGTTTACAAGCTAACAGCACAACATGCCAACCTTCCATCAACCTTGTCCATATTTAGCAACTTCTTGCTAGGTGAAATTTTTTCGCAGGTGAGCATGCTACATTACAAGATTTCTACTTAAACACAAAGTTCTTTGAACTTTTGTGTGCTCATTAGCATGGTTACCTGTTTAAATCACATATGTAATCAATAAATTACTATCTCCTCTGCCTAAATAGGATCCTTTAAGGGCCAGTGACAAAGCCTTGACAAGCTGTGGTCCGTATAAGATGAAAGAGGATGATGCAATGGTATATAGAACACCTTATCTCACGTCTGGTTCTGCGGGGTTTGCATTGAATGCCATTAGTAGATCTATGAAGAAGCAGCTAAAGGTGAATAAATATAATTTCACTTCCTATGTTTTTTTTTTTTTTTAAAAATTAATTTTTTGACTTCTAAAGATGTTTGTTTTGTTATTCTTAGTAATTCTTATTATTTTGTCAGAAATATGTTGAAGAAATGAGGACAGTACTTACCGATAAAGATTGGAAAATTCAAACTACAATATGCTGGGGGCAGAGAGACCGTTGGTTAAGTTATGATGGAGTTGAAGATTTCTGCAAGACTTCGAACCATAAACTAGTTGAACTTCCAACGGTATGAACTCCTGTCTCTAATGCATTAACACACATTGAAAAAGTCTATTGCTTTTTGTGCTCAGAAGAAACTTATACACATGAAATAGCATCTGCATGCGTATCATTACACAATGAAATTGGCTTTCTGAAACGATTGTCTATGCTTATGCTAAGACCCCACTTATAGCAGTTCATTTGTTGCATATTGCAGGCAGGGCATCATGTGCAGGAGGATTGTGGTGAAGAACTTGGAAAAATCATATCTGGAATTATGAGCAGAAGTAGATGAATTCAATGATACTTAATATGTTTCAGAGTAATTGATTCTCCAAATCTGATAACATATGTCCTTTGCGTTCTGTGAATAAATCATACTAAGATTTGATATTTGTGCCTCATGTATTATCATCTTGTGAAATAATTTGTTCATATCTTTGAATTGAGATATAATTACAAAATTGAGAGGATTGAAGAAATACCTTCCCACTGTTAGTTTAAAATATTTTAACAGTATTATGCATTATGAACATTACAGACAATTTAGTCTCTTTCAACAGCAGCTTTTGTGCCTCCTCTCCATTGTAACAAAAGGCCATCTATTGTTTCATCTGGTTGTGTGATTGTTGCACTATATCTATCCAGGAATCGTCATCCTTTACAGCCTTCTGCCATCTCTTCTGGAAGATATCCAGTTCAATATGCGATCGCTTTCTCACCTGCATAGGACAGAGGCAGAACAATCGTTGAATGTTTAAGTTAGAACTAACATTTGACAACATTATTGGGTAGTTAAATGCTTACCTCATCCCTGCTGGCGGTAGGCTGATGGGGTGATAACGGTACCTGTGAATACAAAGTCCATTAAATCATCATTAGTTCGGTACAATTACAATGTATGGAATATTAAAAATCTATATTATGGTTGGATACCTCTGGTTTTGAACCAGACAACTTTGTATTCTGAGCACTCTGTTCACGAGTTACTGTCTGCATATATGATTATAATGGTCAGTTAATAATTTATAGAATCTGGTCATCTAGTATGGAGGTCAGCACGCCATTCATTAAAATACTGTCTCAAAAGGGAACAATCCAATCTTAAGGACTGTGAAGATAATTAGTATAAAGTTCTGACCTTGTTTACTGCCATGCCTCCAAGTGTAGGGAGACCATAGTGAACAATGTACTCAGAATCAACAATGCCAATGTTCTTGGTTGGATCTCCCTGTCCAAGAATATGATACACTTGAGATATATTTTGTAGAGACTGAGCTAAAAAAATGGACAGATTCTAGATTGGGAACTACCTGTGCACAGTAGCCAATCTTATGATCCAAGCCCCATGCATGAACCAAATCATTCTGACAGCATTTTGGTGTCGGTTAGTACGAAATGATTGTAACTCGTCCAAATATATTTAGCAACAATTTAATATGTTTACAATAATTTCATTTAAATTAAAGCTGACATGCCTGAATCATATGCCATGCACAACGCCAGGATGCTCTAGAGAAAACAGGTACCATCATTTCTACGAACCTGTGATATGTAAATAATGAGACATCAGACCTTCGAGCACAATGTTGCTTGTACAATGACGAACAATGAACACAAAAGCACATGTCATGGAACTTTAAAATTACTGCAAAAGTTTTCTTACCCTGTGCAAGGTGTAAAGCTATTGTTTTCATCACATCTATCAATAATCCTCCTGTGAACAATGTAATATCAATCATAGACCTCATATCAGAAAATACCATGCAGCAATATTCACTTTCAATTAATTTTAGTCTAATAAATTTTGCTTTGTGATTGTTTTTACTATGGGGAAAAATAATATTAATTGAAAAGATCGACAACCTGTGTACTCTTGATGTGTTGTTTCGCACTGTAAGATAATAATGTAACCAGGACTTTTGAGGATCAAGTGCTGGCTGTGATATCTCCAGCCCTTCTTGTTTAATAATTGAAAGATATCTGTGAATGACAAGGTACAGAAGATCAAGTTTTGAATCACTGAAGAAAATGCATTTATAGGATAGATAAAATGGACTTTTCATATGAGCCAGGCTGTCCCTTCAAAAACTAAACACAATACTTAATAAAATTGTTGCTTAACATATTTAGCTTCTTAATACAAGCTTTTGTATTTAGCTGGAGCTACAAGACTGGTACGCTCAAAGCATTGATTTGAGCAACAACAAAGGAAGTGATGTTTAATAGGAAAATGTAAACAGAACCAGGGGAGCATCAATTTATACCTTCCAGCGTGAAAATTGTCTACTCCAAGGTCTTCGTCCCACAGGAAGATGTACTCGTAGTCCATAATGATATCCGGATGCAAGAAACGCTTTGCAAACCACCTGGATCAAGGAAACATAGTGGTCAATATCAAATTCCTGACAAATGAAAATCAACTGAACATATATGAATGTGTTTATTTGTGTAGCTAAGGAACATTACCACTTGGTTTGATACATAGCAGATACATGTATGGCATGAGCACTCCATTCTAAATCCTTCCAGTCATCCACAATTCCATCATAATGAAAAAGCATCACTACAAAATCACTTGGTGGAAACTGAGACAGGAAGTGAAAAATAGAGATTAAAGCCAATAAAAATTCACAAGAATGAATGTTAACGTTGACCTTTTTACCTTCTTGACAATCTTATTTACTCTTTCTTTTTGCTTTATTCCAGCTGTGATGGCCAATAAGTTCATTGATTTCTTGGAGTTCTGATAAAAGCAGTACAGAAAGAAGAAGTTTCCTGATCAAATGTATATCAATATAAAAATACATATCATACGACAACTCAACAAGGTCAAATCAGTTGTCTCTCAGCTTAGACGCTATTGATTAAAAGCAATCTATGAAACTAAATTTCTGCTTGAACATAGAAAATTCAGTGTCATCACACTAACCTTTTTGTCCCCAGGACCCGTTAACGATCTCATTTCCAAGTCAGATGTCCTAGAGATAATGCCTTTAGGTAGCGTCTCAACACCATGTGGCCTGCAATGAGTCTGAACACATATGTAAACAAATTATGCAAAACCAATATTGATCATTGTACACAACATTAATATAGAGTTGGAAAAAACAGAATATATATATATATATATATCAGCAAACCTCACAGATCTTAGAATCTGTCTGCTGCACAGAATTAAGCACTCCCCATCCTGTAATTATCTGTTCATAGAAGTAAAAATGTGTTTGTTAACATAAATACAAAACCAATGATGTGAAAGGTGCCTGTATATCAGTAAATGCATACCTCTTTATAGTTTCTGACCACAAAAGCACTTCCTACGAAGAAAGCAACAGCAAGCAAAAACATTTTTGGCATGAGATGGCCAAGACGTGATTTCTTGCTCCTGCAGTCCATCTTAGTTCAAGTTTTTACCGAGGAATATCTACAAAATAAAAAGAGATTAAATCATAAGAAGATATTAATTAGAGATAAAATAGCTAATGTAACACCCAATTTGATATAGAACCCAATATAATGAAATATTTAATTCAATATTTAAATCTCCAAAACTAAAAACACAATTAAAGAATAAGTTCACTGAATATTTAATTCAATAACATAAACTTGTCCCGACAACTTAGTATAAGTTTTAAACAACTCAAATTCATGATCATTGAAAATCAATCCTCACATTTCAATCCTAACAAATGAAACAAACTTAAGTGTTTTTTAAATAATAGCAAGTAAAATAACCACAACACTAGAACTAAAAATTCTTCATCAAGTGACATCAATAACTCGAAGTTATCCCTCAAGACAAATAAAACCTATTAATCCATAAAAATAATAAAGACGAGGATGTGCCGTCAACTTAATAGGTAAACATTATACATTACAACGTAGCATATAAAAGGAATGATATATCATAACTTTATAAAATAACTTTACATTGAAAATAAAATCATAAGTTCATGGTAATTGAAATAATTGTGAATATAGTAAAGCCAATACAACATTTAACAATACGATATAAAAAACATTCAATATTTAAAACCGAAGTCAAAACTAATGGACAACATTTCGTATACAAATTAAAAAAAAAAAAAAAAAAATTGGAAGTGGCTTCTGTCACGTAATATTATTTACAAATCCGATGACCCGGACAATAAGACACAATCATAACATCTATAATCCTAGTGCCGGGCCAACACAATTAATATTGCGTAACAATAAATATTTCAACTGAACCAAAATGATGCAATCATGATATCTACAATTTTGATGCTTAGACCAATACAATTATATGACTTACAGGGCGGGCAAATAAGCTAAAACCTTTTCAATATAATTATTATTACAATACATATCATCATTTTCAAATATAGAGAAATACTTTTTATAGAATATATCATATTTTTTAAATAGGAAGACGATACTTTTAATAAAATCGAATAATATGCAAAAAAACATATATATATATATATATATATTTGAGTATGCAATATCATTTAAATAGAATATAATGAAAAGTAATATTGTAAAACCCAAAGTTTCATTTGATTGTTTAAAAGGACCAATCAAAGTATTTTTGATGTTGAACGCATAATATGTAAAGGTAATGTATAAGGTTTGCTTACCTCTTCCGCTTATCTCAATACAAAAATAATTTTACAAAATAATCTCACTCATCAACCTAAAATCAAATAACAGAACTCATTTATATATATTTATAAGAATTCATAACTTCATAAATTACATTAATCAAAGCTAAATTAAATCTCAACTTCTCATCTTATAAATGTTATACTAACATTAGCTTAACACAAACCACATTTTACTAAACTAATCTAACTCCAAATACCATTAAGATTCATTATTGACAACATTACCTCTACTGGTGCAATCCAACTTTTTGCATTTTTAATAAATTGTATATAAACCAATTATTCTAAAAACGCACATATATGTTCTAAAGACCTAGAATGTATGCCATAAAATTCTTCAGCCTTCAATGCCTTTGATAACATATCAATTTAAACCTCCAAACCCAAGTCAAAGCTATATAGACATTAGTTTTGGAACTGAACAACCTAAATGTCTAAATTTTTAAAATCAAATCACTTCATAAATT
Source organism: Nephelium lappaceum (assembly GCA_021234005.1). Taxonomy (NCBI): domain Eukaryota; kingdom Viridiplantae; phylum Streptophyta; class Magnoliopsida; order Sapindales; family Sapindaceae; genus Nephelium; species Nephelium lappaceum. The sequence continues at coordinate 266,346 of CM038004.1, forward strand.
TCCTTGAAATTTTATTGGATTGAAGTATACTCAAAATGGTTCATATAGAAATTTAATGAAATCAAAATAACATCCAATGTATGTTCGAAAAAATCGAGTGTCAACCTAGTTTAGTGCTGTTCAGACTTTTGTTTCACTGAGTCAAAGGTACGCAAAAATTCCTAATTAATTACATACTTATTATATGACAATGATATTTTCTAGGCTAGAACTAACATCCTAAAGAGCATTTACACCAAATTTCATAAATTTATACCTTGATTTATCTATTCAAACAATCAAACAAAACTAACAGGTTTACTAGGAAGCAAAATTTCCAACCACCTCTAATTCTTCTAAAATAATACATAAAATTTTAATCTAACCTTGAAATGACTTAAAACTTGAACAATATGATATCATAAACCTATCATATCATAAACTTCTAATATTAATTAAAAGAAAATGAAAGAAATGGAAGAAAACCTACTTGATTCCCAAATACTTTCAAAATTATATTTGATCTCCAATGTTGTTGTGGTTGATGGTTCAGCTCTATTAATGAAAAAAAAAAAAAAATAATGTATATATGTTTTCTAGGGGGAGAGTTAGCTGTTGTGAACAGAGAAAAAGAAATATATGTATGTGGCTTCAAACCTTGATTAAGAAATATATGTTTTACCAAATTTACTTTCATCAATCAAGCAAATGATTCTTTGTTAATATTAACATTATGTTAACCTTTTTATAAGATAAGTTTAAGCTTGAGTGATGTAAGAGAGAAAAAAAAATATAACAATCTTGACCATTCATTTTTTTTTTTTTTTTTATGTTGATGTGTCAATAGATTATCAAAAACTTAGTAAAGAAAATTATTATAAAAAATCCTTACTCCCATCAATAACTCCCTTAATTGCAATCCAAATTTAATTAATTGATTGATGTAAAATTTAAAAAAAATTCCAATACAGGTAAAATAAAATTGGCTTTAAAATATGAATTTTAATCCTATTTAATAGTTTGACTGAATCTAGTCATAATTGTGTCAAAAATCATTCAAGAGTCAAAACTCTAATTTGGTCAATGGATGTCTCTAATAAATGAAAGAGATTTACTTTAAAATCAACAACAAAAATTCATGGATAATTCCAAAAAATATTTCCAATGAATTTTATATATATTTTTGTAAAAGGAAACACCAATTAATTAAAATATATTCATTAAAATAAGTTATTTTCTTACCAGACAAATATGAAAATAAACATAAGAAAAATAAAAAAACTCATTTAATTCATGAAATCAAATCAGGGCAAGCATTCTTTCCTCTTTACTAGACACTACTGAACTCTTAAGAGTTGTTGCAATTGATAATGCTAAATTATATTGTTATTTTGTACTTATTTACTTAACATTTGTAATGAGTTTTCAAGTAAATCAAGTTAATTACTTAATGTTTTTATATTATTTTATTTAGGTGAGTCATGGAAAGTGTTGTTGAGCAATTTGGTAATTTTGAATACACATTTGAATACAAACAAACTTACAGTGTTAAAGCTAATTTACAAAAAATTTGATATTAAATGAATACTGTTCATTGTAACTTGTAAGGCAATCCATGTAAACTCATATAGCTAACTAATTAATACTGAAATAGGAGAGACTATGATGTGTATATCTTAGTTGTTTGAAGCGACCCTTGATAGCTTTATTTTTTAAATAAAAGTTATCATGACTGGTCATGTTATTCGCGTATAAATACAAAACTAAACAAAATTAAGCTCACCAGAAGACAAAATATGTAGAGGTTCGCCTTTGGAATCCCTAGTGTGGAAAATAACTGTTGTTTTGTGGTAACTATGTACACTGTAAAAGTCAGAAATTGCCAGGAAATCCATCTTTGTGCCATCTTACTTTCCCTTGACCAATATCTAGTATAACTCCCACATGAATCTCATCCACCTTACTTTGATCAGTTTCATCAATTGATTGGAAAATGATGGACCAACCAAGCTGATCATCATCAGTAAGGTTACAAAAGATACAACATAATCCTGTTGCTCCTTTTAGTATCCATGCATACATAGCTGTCTGTTGTTCCTACAAGTATAAGTGTTATATTTTGATCTACTAGAAAACTATTAATCAGTATAAATTGTCAAGTAGAAAAAAATTACAACACTGAATCTTTGTATTAGTAACTTCATGAACATGGAGTAGTTTGTTCTGGGTTTTTTACATTGGTTTCTGCGGTTCTTCTAAACAGTTTATTGGAGAGGTCAGGTAATCTTTTACAAAAGTCAATCTTGCCTGAAAAAGGTCTCTCAAGTCACAATTTTTCAGGACATGCCAGTTTTTGTGAATTAGAAAACTATAAAGCATGACCAGAGCTAGAGCTGAAGAGACCCCACTGACAAGGAAAAGACCACGAAAGCTATCAATGGTGAGAGGCGTCACATTATTTGAAGTTTCATAAGATGAAAACATCAGCGGACATTTAAACCATGCATTTTCAATCATAGTAAGTGTTGCATTTTCTCTAAGTTCTGCAATGGCCTTTGACAGGTCTCGCACCAATGGAGAACCCTTACGAAAAGCCTGAAAATTTGAACGTGATCATGTGATCAAAAAACTAAAGCCAGTCGACAATTCTGACAGGAAAATTATGAATGCATACAGAATTTTGAAGACAATGATGATGTAGATACTCACAAAGGCGAAGCCATTGGCGGTGGACATGGATCCACCCATGGAATAATCATCAGAATACTTCGCAAGGAAGACCTTGATGTATGGAATCTCATCCATGATAGCCGAGACACCACCTTTCTTGCTTCCTCTTGATAAAGCATCAGCGTACTCTTCAGAAGAACTAAATGGCTGGACAAAATAGTTTTTGAAGTTGAGGTTGCTTATGGCTCCTTTGGTGAAGGACTAACTTTGGTAGCCTATGTGTAGTTCTCCTTTGAGTTCAATTGTTTGTGTTGAACTGTGATCATTGAAGTCAAAATTGCAGTATAACTGGATGTCAATATCAGCACAACAAACAACCAAACAATCACTACAAATCTCGACAAATTGCTTAATAATCTATCTCCTGCAAACACAAGAGTTATATTAATCATATCTTGATAAATGTCCTTGAATGTGCATCAAATTCTGAACGAACATGAACATGATGGATTATAAAGTCAGAAAATAGTTGCTTACTATGAGCAAAAGCAAGGGTCGAGAACCAGAATATCATTCCAGTTTGCTGAGATATTGAACCCTAGAATTCATTGTTGATGGGGCGTTCAATCAACCAAATGACAAAGCCAGTCATCACAAAAAGACTAGCAATTGATAGCCAGAGATCAGCTTTAAGTGGTATCATAAAAATCCACATATTGTTTGAGGTCTCTTTTGGGCTACCATTCCAACTCCTAAGGCAGTATACAGCAATGTGAAATCAGCATATAAAGTTCTGTTCCCTGTTATTGTTATGTCTCCAACAGCACCATCATAGTCCTGTTTTTTTCCCTCAAATGACAAAGGACAAAGTTAAATAAATCAGAGAATAAAAACCAATACCAAAATCAATTTTTCAAGACTTTAATTTTGAATCAACCATACCTGAAGATGGATCTGGTATATAAGCTCATTATAAGTCCCATTGTTCTCTCCACCAGAGTTCAGAAACGGTATAAACTCATAATCTACCTCGTAAGGTAACGTTGCAATGGCAGCCTTGAATACATCTGTGCAGAAACCAGTTATATTTGTTACATTATTGTCATGATTACGACCTATGTTGACCACTTCAGTGAACCCAGTTCGTGGAACGGCAATCCTGAGCTTTTTGCGACCAAATGGTGCTACATAACCTTTTGGAATGGCAGCGTACCCTGCAGGCCATATACTGTCCCCAGGAGCACCATCAGAAGAAGATAATCGTCTTCCATGATCTGATGAGTGTGGTTCTCTAGTAATTTTCCCAGCAGAAGTCCAAAATCCTACTCTCCTCTCCCCACTCCCTAACATATTGACTATCTCAAACGCAATGGAGACTAGTTTCCCATTAACAAACTGAAATTCACCACTTAAACCCTTGAATTTAAGTTGCCAAACTTCCTTTAGAAGCACTGAATTATTATATTGTCTAGATGTAGAAGTAATTTTATCCAAATCCATGATCAGGTTCAGTTCACTACTATCAACTGTCTTCCTGCTCAAAGAAGTCCTAGGCCTCAGCTTCTCAGCCGCTTTTGCTAGACCCCAAGCAACATCATATGCCCATACACAAAATGCATTTAACTCAACATTATATGCTTCCATTTCTTCTTCTGCAAGAAATTTAATCTTTCTCCATCTTGAAGTAAAATTGTGAAGCTCCTCTGAGGCTGGAATGTAGGACCTGAGACCAATCACTCCATGCATCAAGTCACTCACATAAGATGATGTCCTGACAGAATTCAAGTGATTCATGCTGTTCACAGTCATGATCCAAGCATACCCTCTTCCCATCAATCCTAGTTCTTTGGCATTTTTGAAGATTTGGGTCGTAAGAGAAGGAGACAAATGCACAATGAATACTGTAAGTTGACATGACATGAGCTCATGCAGCTCTTCAGTGATCTCATCATCTTTAAATGAGGAGGCAAGAGAGGTTTTGTATGCAACACTGATGCTTTTCTTTTGCGAGGAGTCAATCAAATGTGGGATGAAATCACTCCAACCATCACTGTCCTCATGTACAATAATGACTTCCCTCCATCCAAATGCTGCAACAATAGCAGCTGTGGCCTCAGCTTGAGAGGTTTCATGTTGTGAGATTTGAAGAAAATAAGGATAATGTTTTGAGGGTGAGGATGGAGAAGTTGTATGTGGAGAAAATGTAATGGTGGGGACTCTAGTTTTATCTCCTAGCTCTGCCAGAAACGTTGCTTCCATTGATGTTTGTGCACCAATTATTGCCCTCACTACCATACCGTTTAGAATAAGAGTATTTTTTTTTTAAGTGTAAAAAACTCAAAAACAAAAATATATGATATGCAAGTTTTTGATCTATCATAGAAGAAATGAAATAAATTTTTTAATACCATTAATTATAATTCAAGAATATAATTATTATGGCACTAAAAGAATAGAAACTGATGTTTTTCTTAGTGGTAGAACAAAATCCATCTCAACAATCTATTATTAGAAGAGAAAAGCTCACCAGAAGATAAAGCAAGTAGAGGTTCTCCTTTGGAGTCTCTTGTGTGAAGCACAACTCCTGTTTTGTAATAATCATGCATGCTGTAAAAGTCCGAAATCGCCATGGAAATACACCTTCGCAAACTCTTTCCGTCCCATGACTCCATGTCAAGAATCACTCCAACATGAATCTCCCCCTCAACACTTTGATTTTTGTCATCAATCATCTGAGCTAAAAATGGACCTAGAAAGCTTAACAACAATGAAGAGCCAAGCTTGGTTCTTAATGATATGCCTCTTAATAATACTCTCCATATGCATCATCAAATAAATTTGATTCTCCTTGTTAGTAGTCTCACCAACTCTTAAATGGTTTATATAAGTAAATAATTCAACAAATTATTTCCATCTAGCTTTTAAGTAATAGTCATGGAAATTTACTTGATGAATATGTTATAAATTAAAATTGACTTATGAACGTTGGCGTAAAAGGGGACTCCCATATTCCAAGAATTAATTAACGGTTGGAATTTGATATTTGGGATGGCGAAAATGAGAAGATGATTCGATGGCTAGCATCGTACGTGTTCAATAAAAAATCAGTCATCCTGGATGTTAATTCCTGTCTTCTTGCATGTAGCATATTAACAGTCAATCTTTTAAGTCTTGGGTCTGTTCTTGTACGAATGCCATCTAACCGTCCGTCAACTCAACTCAGTTGGCCGACCACACCATAATTTTCGTCTTGCTATTGCTTTTGTTCTAACTTTGCAAATTTTTATAGTGATAGTTGTTGCTTGCTTCTTAGCAGTTAACCAATATCATATGTTAAAAAAAAAAAAAAAAATCATGTATAAAACAATATATATTAATAGTAAATGCTAAGTGCTTACAAAAAAATTCGTGCCTAAAACAATATATATACATATATACATGTCGAAGATTTAGTTTTATATTGTATTAGTGTTTGCTATTTGATTTAATTGGCTAATTAATATAATAAATAATTAAAAAATTATTAAATTATTAAATTATTGATGTCTAAAAGAAAGATTGTAGGGTTAGGTTAGATTAATTTAAAATTTAATTTTTTTTTTAAAAAAAGAAGACTTCAACATCATCCATTTATGTTGAACTAGGCATTTGCAATTATCAAGGCAAAACCCACGTATAAGTTATAACCCACCCGATGCCTCTCAATCCATACCCATTTCAATGTTTTTCTAGCAATATCATATACAAGGTCCTTTAATTCAAGTTAATTTGCTTGCATGTTAAGCAATGTTTTAGAAATCGCTAGGTGCTCGGTGGTCAGTCACCTAACGCCTAACTACTAATCAACTTAATCGTTAATCAAACATGGTTAAACTTATAAAAAAAATTGAATCAACTGTTTTTCTTCTATTCTCCTAGACTTAACGCTTCTTTAATCAAAATATATCACAAACTTAAACTTCAACCAAGAAAGAATAAATTAAAAAAATGAACGAAAAGATGATGGATCAGATTTTGGAGAACTGTTCACCTTGCTTCATCAAATGGTGATGACCTCATCACCATCTGCTCAATCTACCACAATCCATTCACATCACCCGTAATTGCCACTTGGAAACCCCTAAAAGCCAACCAAATTGACTCCATCAGAGATGGAGATGGTGAAGGTGCTGTCAAGATGGCTAAATGGTGACGGCAATGGCATGATGGTAGAGGCAGATCAGCGAAGTTGGCAACTTGGGGTTGCAACAAAGGGGTTGGTGTTGGCAAAGGTCAACAATTTGGTTTGAAAATAAGGTTGCTGTTGTAACGTTATTTTTTTTAAGTTTCTAGACATCAAAATAGCGTTATTTTAGAGTCGCCAAAATGCCGTCACCAAAACAACTCCATTTTGATCTCAACAAGTCAAAAAACATGAACGGGCTCCGTACGCATAGACGAAGCCCTGTGCTCTCAGCCGAGGTCAAGAATTCGACCGAGTTGGGTGGTCCCAACCGCCCAAAACCCCTGATTTGGGGGTTGTAGACTCGCCGGACTGCCACTGAGCGGCTAGCTGGGGAGTAATTGGCTCTTCTTGCTACTTCATCATTTACTGGTTTACTTAACCTAACAGCACAACATGCCAACCTTCCATCGACCTTGTCCATATTTAGCAACTTCTTGCTAGGTGAAATTTTTTTGCAGGTGAGCATGCTACATCACAAGATTTCTACTTAAGCAAAAAGCTTTTGAACTTTTGTGTGCTCATTAGCATGGTTACCTGTTTAAATCTCATATGTAATCAATAAATTACTCTCTCCTCTGCCTAAATAGGATCCTTTAAGGGCCAGTGATAAAGCCTTGACAAGCTGTGGTCCATATGAGATGAAAGAGGATGATGCAATGGTATATAGAACACCTTATCTCACGTCTGGTTCTGCGGGGTTTGCATTGAATGCCATTAGTAGATCCATGAAGAAGCAGCTAAAGGTGAATAAATATACTTTCACTTCCTATCTTTTATTATTTTGTTATTTTTCGACTTCTAAAGATGTTTGTTTGGTTATTCTTATTAATTCTGATTGTTTTGTCAGAAATATGTCGAAGAAATGAGGACAGTACTTACGGATAAAGATTGGAAAATTCAAACTACAGTATGTTGGGGGCAGAGAGACCGTTGGTTAAGCTATGATGGAGTTGAAGATTTCTGCAAGACTTCAAACCATAAAATAATTGAACTTCCAACTGTATGAACTGCTGTTCTAATGCATTAACACGCATTGGAGAGTCTAATGCTTTTTGTGCTTAGAAGAAACTTATGCAAATGAAATAGCATCTGCATGCATATCGATACACAACGAAATTGCCTTTCTGAAACGATTTTCTACGCTTATGCTAGGACCTCATTCACTGCAGTTTATTTGTTGCATATTGCAGGCAGGGCATCATGTGCAGGAGGATTGTGGTGAAGAACTTGGAAAAATCATATCTGGTATATTATGAGCAGAAGTAGATGAATTCAGTGATACTTAATATGTTTCGGTGTTATTGATTTTGCGAACGTGATAATATATCGTTTTTTGAATTCTTCAGATAAATGATACTAAGATTGATATTTGTGCCTCATATATTATCATCTTGTGAAATAAATTGTTCATATCTTTGAATTGAGATATGATTACAAAATTTGAGAGGATTGAAGAAATACCTTACACTGTTAATTTTAAAGAGTTCAACAGTATTATGCATTATGAACATTACAGGAAAAAAAAAAAAAAAAATTAGTCTCTTTCGACAGCAGCTTTTGTGCCTCCTCTCCATTGTAACAAAAAGCCATCTTGTGTTTCATCTGGTTGTGTGATTGTTGATTATATCCATCCAGGAATTGTCATCCTTTACAGCCTTCTTCCATCTATTCTTAAAGATCTCTAATTCAGTAAACAACCGCTTTCTCACCTGCATAAGACAGATGCAGAACAATCAACGAATTTTTGAAGTTAGAACTAACATTTGACACTATTAGTGGGCAGTTCAATGCTTACCTCATCTCTGCTGGTTGTAGGCTGATGGGTGATAACGGTACCTGTGAATACAATGTCCATCAGATCATCACTAGTTAGGTACAATTACAGTGTAATGGGATATAAAATATTTAGATTATAACTGGATACCTGTGGCTCTGAACTAGATAACTTTGTATCCTGAGTAGTCTGTTCAGAGGTTACAGCATCTGTCTGTATTGATGATTATAATGGTCGGTTAATAATTTCTAAAATCTGGTAATCTAATACAGAGGTCAGCGTGCCATTAAACCAAAAAGCATTAAAATACTGTCCCAAAAGAGCAAAATCTAACCTTAAGGACTGTGAAGATAATTAGTATAAAGTTCTGACCTTGTTTACTGCCATGCCTCCAAGCGTAGGAAGACCATAGTGAACAATGTACTCAGAATCAACAATACCAATGTTCTTGGTTGGATCTCCCTGTCCAAGAATATGATATACTTTAGATAGGTTTTGTAGAGACTGAGCTGAAAAAATGGACAGATCCTAGATTGGGAAACTGCCTGTGCACAGTAGCCGAGATGAAAATCCAAGCCCCGTGCATGAACCAAGTCATTCTGGCAGCATTTTGGTGTCGGTAAATTAGTATGAAAAAATTGTTAACTTGTCGAAATATAGTTAGCAACAATTTGATATTTTTATAATAATTTCATGTAAATTAAATCTGACATGCCTGAATCATATGCCATGCACAACGCCAGGATGATCTAGAGAAAACAGGTGCCATCATTTCTACGAACCTCTGATATGTAAGTAATGAGACATCAGAACTTGGAACACAATGTTGCTTGTACAATGATGAACAATGAACACAAAAGCACATGTCATGGAACTTTAAAATTACTGTGCAAGTTCTCTTACCCTGTGCAAGGTATATTGGTACTGTTTTCATCACATTTCCTTCCACCAATCGTCTTGTAAATCCTCCTGTTAACAATGCAATATCAATCATAGACCTTAAATCTAATAACTTTTGCTTTGAGTTTGTTTTTTATTTTGGGGAAAAATAATATTCCTTAAAAAGATTAACAACCTGTGTACTCTTGATCTGTTGTTTTGTGCTGTAAGATAATGATGTAACTCGGATTTATCAGGGGCAAGTGCTGGCTGTGATATCTCCAGCCCTTCCTGTTTCATAATCGAAACATCTCTGCAAATCACAAGGTACAGAAGATAAAATTTTGAATCACAGAAGAAAAATACATTTATGTGATACATACAATGAACTTTTCATGTGAGCCAGGTAGTCTCTTCAAAAACCAAACACAATATTTATTAAAATCGTTGCTTTACATATTCAACTTCTTAATACAAGTTTTTGTATTTAGGTGGAGCTACAAGACTTGTAATCTGAAAGCATTGATTTGAGCAACAACAAAGGAAGTGATGTTTAATAGGAAAATGTAAACAGAACCAGGAGAGCATCAATCTATACCTTCCAGCATGAAAATTGTCAACTCCAAGGTCTTCGTCCCACAGGAAGATGTATGCATAGTCCAGAATGATATCCGGATGCAAGAAACGCTGTGCAAACCACCTGGTTCAAGGAAACATAGTGCTCAATATCAAATTTCTTACAAATAAAAATCAACTAAACATATATGAATGTGTTTATATGTGTAGCTAAGGAACAATACCACTTGGTTTGATTCATAGCAGATACATATATGGCATGAGCACTCCAATCTAAATCCTTCCAGTCATCCACAATTCCATCATAATGGAAAAGCATCACTACAAAATCACTTGGTGGAAACTGAGACAGGAAGTGGAAAATAGAGATTAATTAAAGCCAATAAAATTTCACAAGAAAGAATGTTAACGTTGTCCTTTTTACCTTCTTGACAATCTTATTTACGTTTTCTTTTTGCTTTATTCCAGCTGCAATGGCCAATAAGTTCATTGATTTCTTGGAGTTCTGATAAAAGCAGTTACAGAAAGAAGTAATTTCCTGATCAAATGTATATTAATATAGAAATACATAACATACAACTCAACAATGTCAAATCAGTTGTCTCTCAGCTTAGACGCTACTGAATTTCTGCTTGAACACAGAAAATTCTGTGTCATCAGACTTACCTTTTTGTCCCCAGTTCCCGATAATGATCTCATTTCCAAGTCAGATGTCCTAAAGATAATGCCTTTAGGTAGCATCTCAACACCACGTGGCCTGCAATGAGTCTGAACACATATGCAAACAAATTATGCAAAACCCGAAATTGATCATTGTACACAACATTAATATAAAGTTGGAAAAAAAAAAACAAAAAAAAAAAAAAAAAAATCAACAAACCTCACACATCTTAGAATCCGTATTCTGCACAGAATTAAGCACTCCCCATCTCGAAATTCTCTGTTCATAGAAGTACAAATGTGTTTCTTGTCATAAGTCTATAAAACAAATAATGAAAAAAGTGCTTGTATATGCACACCTCTTTATATTCTCTGACCACAAAAGCACTTCCTGTGAAGAAAGCAGCAGCAAGCAAAAGCACTGTAGGCACGAGATGGCGAATATATGGTTTTCTCCTCTTGCGGTCCATCTTTGCATGCATCTGAAATTGATACATTTAAAGAACAAAAACCATATTGTCTTTGGTCATTTTTGACATCAGAAATCACAATTCTTATAACATCCAAGTGTATCATAAACATAACTAAATTCTATAGGCAACACTAGTTCTAATAATACTTCTAGCAAAATTAAAAAAGAAATGGACACATCAATGAAAATTGAAACATAGAACATTAATTCATAATTATACAGAACATATTTCATAGATGAATAGAAGTATAGATAGTCTAGATGAGCTTACAGGAGAAGTTGACATGTTCATCTTCAACATCTACTGGATTAAAGGCCACATTAAAAGAATGTGTAAAGTATAAATAAAGAGCATAAAAAGGGAAAGATTGCAGAAACAAAAAGAACGTGTAAGTTACTTAGAACTGCCAAAAAGTCTAAGCAGAAAGTTCATTAATGTTCAAGTGTTGTCTCCACTAAAAACAAAAAGAACTGGAGTTTCTTGTAACGCGCACAATTAACATGCTCTTTGAGTGACTATGACTCTATCAAAAGTCCACCGCTTTGTGTCAACTGGGCCCCTTTGAAGGAAAATATGCGGCCCAATAAAGTTAACTCAAATAACATATAATGTTGAAGTACAACTCATTTAGAAGATCACTGCAAGGCCCACCTATAACCTCCCAGGCAAAAGCCCGGCCCAGATGAGTCTCACACTCTTCCGAAGTACCCAATTCAACCCTTTTTTGTCCCCAGCAGTATATTAGACAACACCATTAAATTCAATATAATTTGTTTGCATGTTAAGTCAACGTTGTTCGACTGTCTAAAAGTTTTCCTGGTGTTGCATGAATCCACGTCAAATTAGAATTTCAAGTCAAAGTTAATTATCCTTATTGTTCTAGTTATGTTGTTTAATGGTATAATGTTTAGTTTACTCGTCTTAGGTTTAATAAATCAAGTGTCCTTTACTAGTACAGTATATGTGACAACCTCGGTTTTATCTTCGATTCACAACATACTATGGCTGGGGTTGTCAACTTATGGTCTGGTCTTCCTAATGATATTATGGACAAAATCTTAGAATTGCTTCGCTTTGTTGATCCAATAGCTATTTCATCTTTTGTGGGCAATTACTCATAAGATGCCATGTTAGCTTGGGAAAAAGGCAGCAAGAAGTCCTCCACGTGTGTAGATAAAGGGCAATGATTAGACAAAGATGTCAGTCACGAATATGACCTCTACCAAAGGATGCCTTGAAGCAAAGAGTTACTAGGTCTGAAGGGCCTACTAGGTGTAAAAGGAGGATATGATGTCAGCATAACTACCCTGCAAAGAAGAGGCCCCTTGGTCACACTGGGGCTGGTAAGGGGAAGAATGAACTACATGTCGAGATGAAGGGTTAAGATCTACCCCAGAAGTGTGCAAGAAGTGTGTTCATTGGAAACCAATCAATTGAATATATCTGTCCAAGGAGATCAAGTGAAGGTTTGCCTATAAATAGTCACACTCTTTTTCATCATCTGATCTTATTTTTTAGCACTTTTCTCATTCTCGGTAGTTTTATCCATCCCAAATGTGTCATTTTTATATCATCTCTTGACCTGATTGTCGCAGCGTGGTTGCTGGCACCCCGCTAGTATCACGCTGATTGGTTCTCATTTTGCAGGTACCTCAACGTAAAGGCAGCAGCAGAGGAGTAGAGAGGTGGATTTTTTTAGAGAAAACAACCATCTAATCAGCTTAAAAACAACTCTAAACACGCACTTGCCACTTCCATGCCCTTTCCAAATCATCCCTACACAAGAGAGTTGCTCTTGCTCTCTTCAACGATTGATATCGGGGGAAATTCAGTGTGAAGAGGAACATTTCACACCTATATTATTAAGGTTGTGGATTCCACCCATGTTTGGTTATTATTAAAATTGTTCTATCATTTCAAGATAATTGCTTTGCTTGATAATGGCAAAAACTAAGAATGTGGAATGGCAATTGCATTGTTTAATAACGAGACAACCTTTTCATATTGAGTGGAGAAACGTCGAACAATAACGTGAACCACTGACATTATTATGTTTGTGAAAGTTTATAAAAAGCTTTGATCTCAATAAATAGGTTTATTGTGGATCGTTAAAGACAATAATACAGTTGAAAAAGTAAGTAGTTATTAACATGTAGAGTGAGTATTGTTAGAACAAATAAAAATTCCAATTCAACATATCTGTCTTATCTAATTATTTCTTTCTAATTTAGTGTAATTTTAAGTGATCCATCTTTCACATGGTGACAGAAATATATTATTCATCTAATGACTCAAAACCAACTACGAAGCTACTGAAAGAAATGAAATAATCGTCTTACAACTAATTAATTCAGTGAAGTACAAAAGGAAAGCCATTAATAAAAGAAATAAGATCTATATATAATTTTGGTCAAGATTCCTAACATTAGCAAAATATCAAATTGACTTTTAAGTAGATCCATACATCTATCATACCATGTTAATTTTTATTTATTTTGACGGCCACTACCTGTGTTAGGTGGAGTACTGACTCATTATATATTCTTGCATATTGAACCGGTATCAGTCTTCAAACCTATACAAAACTGAATCATCAACACATCGACAACATTATTTCTGCATCATTTTTGTTTTAATAATTTAATTCAAATTATTTTGTCATACTTGACATAATCTCGTTTTCATATACTTATCTCACCCCTAGTTACTGCCTACTTGCTTATTATATTTCTGTAAACGTTATATCTTAATGAGACACCATGCACATGATACTTTGACCCTTTTTTGTAATTTTCTCATGTTGCTTCTAGGAAGTGCTTTTTAACTAGAAATCAAATTTTTGACAGTGATAGTCGTCTTCTAATCGGTTCCCTTTAAACTATATTCGTTAATCAAATAATACGGTATAGATTTAATTAGTATATGTAGTGTAGTACTGCTGAGAACTTTCTTAATTTTTATTTTCGAAACTCTCATTTGTTTGAGCTGTTGACTAAAATCTAATGGATTTAACCATTTCATTATAATTACAATTCTTGCATATCATGATTGTTCTATATAGCGATTAATATGGCCTTCAAAGTCTACTAGGCTTTTTGTGTTAGGATAATCTGAACTTATTTATTTCTAAATTTATATAAATGTAATTGGATTACATTTCATATGAAGAAGAAGAACAATAATTAAGCAAACGTTGCAAATGGAGATTAAGAAGAACCAAACACGTACCCCATGGTGATGGTAATAATTAATTAAATAGCTCAGACTTGGAGGCAGCTGGCGGGTTTTCTGAGTTGGTGAACTTAATTTGAGACCATCAAACTAATGCAACAACCATGGGTGGTTTTTGGTATAGAAGTATTCAGGGCTGCAGTTTATGCATGCTTGAGTCTTGAATCCTGATATAATTGATAGTTGTGTGTTCTGGAAAATCTTGTTTATATATTCTCTAAAACTGATTTATCAACATACAAAATCATACGAATTTATTAAAGATACAACATTCACGGCAAACAAATGATTACATGTTGATTTTACATTACTTTCCATACATACATAATAAAATTATTGAAGATAGCAAATGTAATAAGTACACTTAAGACTATTTTTGTGTAATCTATATCTTAATGAGAAACCAAGCAATATGCATGAAAACAACATACTTTGACTTCCTTTTGTTTGTTGTTTTTTCCTTTTTTTCTCATAACATGGTTAGTTGATAATGTTGCTTCTAGGAAATTTTCTTTAACTAAACTTTAAATTTGGACAGTGATAGGACTTATTGCTTCTTAGCAGTTCCCCTTTATATTTAAAAATAATTATAATAATAATAGATTTAAAAAATAACTGTTTGGTCAATTAAATTTTGTATGAATTTAGCTGGTATACAGAATCCTCAAGAATATATGTGGTTACAAAGGAATCCATTTCCATTTTCAATTTTTCGTCCCTTAAGTTTACAAATCTTACCTAATGTATGATGCATATTATAATTCATTAGTGTGGCCTTCAAGTCTACCGTAGACATTTCATTCTGGTAGGAGGAAAATCTTAATAACTAGTTGCAAGTCTATATAAATGGACCAGAAATACATTTCGTATGGAGAAGAACAAAATGGAGATTAAGAGGATCAACAACCAAGCTGCCTGCTCTATTTTGTTGCATTTTTAAGCGTTATTCCTTCATCATTTGCGTCCTATGGAGATAATAGCTGGCCTGGAAAATCTGATACCATTCTAAGACAACTGAGTGGTAATAAAAAGCTCAGAATTGCTGTCCCACAAGGGTCTGGAGGATTCCCCGAGTTGGTGAACTTAAATCGCGATCTTCAACCATAAGTGGATTTTGTACAGATGTATTCAGGGCTACCATTGAAAAGCAAGATTATGAAGTGGATTATGAGTTGATACGATTTGAAAATGCCACCGGACATACTAATGGGACTTACACTGAACTTATTGACCAAATCTATTTTCAGGTGTGCAGGCTTGAGTCTTGACGTATTACTTTTTTTTTTTTTTTGTGTGTTTTTTGAAGTCCTTTCTAATTCAATCCTGTGAAACTGATCTACAAAACAGAATTATGATGGTGCTATTGGAGATATAACGATCACGGCGAACAGATCATTGTGTGTAGATTTTACTTTGCCTTATACTGACATAGGAGCTGGCATGATAGCTCCCACAGGCAGCAAAAACATGTGGATTTTCTTGAAGCCCCTAACCACTGATCTCTGGTTATCAAGTGCTGCCTTTTTCGTTTTCACTGGCTTTGTCATTCGGCTTATTGAACGTTCTATGAACAAGGCATTTCAAGGTTCCATGTCTCAACAAATTGGAATCATATTTTGGTTTTCCTTCTCAACCCTTGTTTTTTCTCATAGTAAGAACTGCTCTTTCTCAATCTATAAACATATATAATATCATGTCTAAATTTAGGCACTTTTTTCTATACAAATGATTTTTTCTTTTTTGAGTGTTGGTACCTTATACAACAAGTGGGTGAAAATTGTCCACAAAACGGGACTTGAGTAAGATTGAAATAAAGGTCATGAGTAAGCCATAATCTTTCCACCATATCAAGCCATCTTTCTCAATACAAAGGATTTAATTAGATTATATTTGACTACTTTTTAAAATAGCATATAGGATCTGTAACTGTTTATATTTTCATACAAAATTATGTCATAATTTTTATAAAATATACAATAAATTAATACACTTTAATGCATCTTATATGTATTATTTTTTAGTCATGTTAGACTTTATAAATTTTTTACTTAAATAACGTAGCAAGTAAATTGTTAACATTATATTAATTATTACATCATATAATGATTTATAAAATATTGATAACTGATATACTATATCATTTTTTAGTATAAATTTAAATAAAAATTTTAGAAAGCCTAATATTACTCATTATTTTTAACTCTATGAATTATATATGCATTGTTTGATGTAATCTAAAATTATAATAACTTTGTTTTAGAGGTAGGCCTTTACATTTACGTGAGTTTTAGTTATATCTTAATTGCCAATTATCATAATAATTAAACGCCTATCATTTGTCTATATAAACAAGTCGAGACTATTAATGATCATATACCATTCCAAAAAAGTTTCAGCCTAATCATGTACACTATAATAGTGCATATTGGAGGATTAACTTGACTTTTGTGTTGCAGAAGAAAAGTTGCGAAGCAACTTGTCAAGATTCGTGGTGATATTGTGGCTGTTTGTTGTGCTCATATGGATCTCAAGTTACACTGCAACTTTGACTTCAATGATCACAGTGCAACACATTCAGTTGAAATTAAAGGAAGACTACATTGGATATGAAGGTGGTTCAATTATCAGCATAGGAGTCATCAACAATCTTAATTTCAAGGACACAAATCTTCAGCCTTTCAATTCTGCAGAGGAGTATGCTAATGGTTGTCAAGAGGAAGCAAGAAGGGTGGCGTCTCTGCCATCATTGATGAGATTCCATACATCAGGATCTTCCTTGCTAGATATTCTGCCGATTATTCCATGGTTAGCTTCATCCCCAGCACCAACGGCTTTGCCTTTGTAAGTATCACTTTCTGTCATTCTCTAATACAGAAGTCCAGATATTTTTCTACATCAAGATATCGAAATTCAGCCATCAAATACATGCAATGTTTTGAAAAAAAAAAAAAAAGTTTTAAAAGAAGAGCTTAATTTTTTGTTTACTTTTCAGGTTTTTCAAAAGGGTTCTCCACTTTGTTCCGGATTTGTCAAGGGCAATTGCAAAACTGAGAGAAGATGGACATCTTAATATGATGGAAAATGAATGGTTTAAAAGTCAATCAACTTTTACATCATCTGATCAGGACTCTTCAAACAGTAATATTAGCCCTCTGACCCTCGACAGCTTTCGTGGTTTATTCCTCATTACAGGAGTCTCATCAGCTCTCGCTCTTACCATCCTGTACAGTTGTTGGATTTACAAAAATTGGCGTGTCGTGAAGGACTGTAATTTCAGAGACCGTATTCGAAGAAGACTTGAGCTCATAAAAGACAATCTCACCAGGAAAGTACTCTATCATAGGACTGGGGAACCAAATGTAATAGACCCTGAATAAATAAAAATTTTCCTATGTATGTAGTAGGAGAGTGGATAAAACTATAAATCCACAATAATTTGGATGAAAATTTAACATGTGTTGTGTTCAAGTAAATTACTATCTCAGTGCAGTAATTTTTTTTTTTTTTTTAAATGACTGGTACTTAGCTCAGGAGACATTCAGGATCAGCAGAGATATGATTCTGAGATGCGGTCTGAAAAACAACTCCCAAAATAGGATGAAGCAACCCACACCAAGTAGGAAACAACCCACATGAGTGGGGGAGAAGCTCACATATTATAGAAGTGGAGTGTCGAAACCACAACTTCAAAAGAGGAAGTGGAGGACAACGCTTTACCACTATGCTGCTGCGTCTTTAACCTTGATGTAGTAATATTTATGTAGGTTGTGACGACCCGATACTATTTTAATTACATCGTAAACATGAAATCGAGAATAGTATTTAAAGAAAATGGAAGAAATAAAATAAAAATAGTAGACATAAGATTTACGTGGTAAAACCCTTAATGTGAGGAAAACATCTACGGACCAAGATTAAAAGAATTTTATTAAACCAACAACAATACAATCTCTCTCTAAACTTTTAGGAGATAACTAGGGAGAAGAACTTCTTAAATATACAATTGAGATTTTGAAAATGGGATGTATGTCAAATGAATTACAATTGTCTATTTATAGGCAAAAATGTGGAGGTGCAATTTAATTTGTCAAATAGGTAGTTGAGACTAGGGGTGGGCAAGACCATGTTTGGATCAGTTTCTGCTGGAACCAACTCAAACATGATAAGTGTACGGGTAGCCACTTTTGGGTCCGAACATGGTCCACTAAAGGGAAGGAACCGAATAGAACTGAACACCTAATGTTCGGTTCGGCTCGGTTCGGGTTCCATGTTTTGAACTCAAGTTTAGGCCTTTCTTTTGGGCCAAAATTTTAAAAAAAAAATTAAGCTTTTTTTTTAGTCTGTTACTGTTGGGCCTTTAAGTTTAATTGTTTTGGATTATTTTGGGCCGCTTTGTCTTGTGTGTGGAACAAAAATAGATAGGTGGGTGCAGAAAAAAATTAAGAAAATTCTATTGAAAGCAAATTCTGTCTAATAGTAATTTAATTTAACCCTGCTTTCAATTTCCACCTGCTTTCAATAAAAAGAAAAAAAAAAATCAACCTAGCTTCAATTATCAAAAGTCCATCACTAAACAAATTAAACACTAAACAAGTTCAATAGTCCAAAAAGAGTTAAACCCCAACAGTCCACCTCACAAATTAAACAAAATAGTCCACATGAAAATATAACAAAACAATACACATAAACATACAACAAAACAATACACATAAACATACAACAAAACATACCTTACATGGCAATTGACAACTCCAAAGATTAGCTCCAATCTTAACTCCAAAGATTAGCTCCAAAGTTCACACCCTTCTTTATAGCCCTTCAAAAAAAAATTATTAGTAGACAAGCTCACAAAATCAAACACAATAAACATATAATAAATGAATAATGATATTAAAAATAACATAAACTATAAAATCTTACCATCAAAATTTCCGACCAAATCCAAATCCATTAAAGTTGAAACTTCACTTGCTCCATCCTTGATGGACACTACATCAAAAATTAAGAAAAATCATCAAATTATAAAGTAATATTTATATAAACATAAACATAAAACACAAAGTGTAAATGCTCATCTAAATTATAAAACTCACTATTTTCAATGGATTGGTAAAGCTGAATATTTTGAACACTATTATCGTCACGTTCCACATGTTCTTTTAGATTAACGATTTCGGGCATTGAGTCCAAACTTTTCAACCAATTTTGATAACAAATCACCACATCCACCATTTTAAGAGTTAATGAACTCCTAAATGGATCTAGAATACGACCACCTGTGCTAAAAACAGATTCCGACGCCACCATCGAAACTTGCATAGCCATTACATCTTTTGCTATACTTGCCAAAGTTGGGTACTTAGTACAAGAATTCTTCCACTAATACAACAAATTAAACATTTTATTATCTACGGACTCACATTCTTCCAACAAATACAAATCCAACTCACTCTTCCTCTCCACCCTCTTAATTCGTTGTTTTTATCTGATCCTCCATAATACCGCTTCTTCACTTATGTTTTCTTTGTTAGTCTCAATCTAACTATCACCACCAACCACAACTGAATCACGACAACCAGACTCGTCACGATGATAATCTCCATTCCCACTAGATTGCACAAATTTATAATAATCGTACAAGTCTTCCAACAACCTTTTTACTTGTGCAATTATGGATTTTGCTTCTGCCTCAGGATAAAAAGTCTCCAACCGATATTCAATATAATCCAATTTATACCTAGGGTCAAGTACTTGAGCTACCAATAACATGTTATTGGTTTTATCTAACACCCTTCTCCCCCCCCCCCCCCCCCCCCTCTACAATACTTAAAAAACTTTACTCTCATGTTAGAGGTCATCCTGATTAGAAGCAAATCAGTCAAACTTTCCAACTCATTGATTCTTTGAAATGCCTCACACCAATTTGAAAATATTCATTTGCTGTCACTCACAAAAAAACATTGAATCTCAAAGTAATTTGATAAAAGGTTTGTAAGAAACAAACAAATATCATAGAACAAACCCAATGCTCCGAAGTAGGTGGCCCAAACCGCTTCTTTCCATCCTCGCTTTTCGAAAAGTAGTGAACATAATACCCATCCTCCTCTTCTAACCGTAAAGCTACAAATATCAAGCATGTAAAGCTACTAAGCATGTGAAATTGTAAATATCAAGCATGTAGACTTATTGAGTGAAAGAGAAACAATGGAGCTACTGTTTCAAAGGATATTAATGACTAATTTGTGAATCTGAAACGATAAAATATAAATCAAGGTCAAATGAGAAAGAGAAACCAAAGTGAGAAGAAATAAGAGAAATAGAGGCAAAAGAAGAAAGAAAAGAAACCAAAGGGACTATCGTAGCTAAAACCGATCAGAGGTGGGTGAGAGAAACCAAAGTGACAGCTTCACGGCGACAAGTGGAGATTACGGCGATGGCGACGACAACGAGGGAAGATCACGGCGATGGCAAGCTCAGAGGTGAGAAGTGAGAAATGAGAGGAGAGTTGGTGGCTGCGCGATGAAAAGTAGAAAAGGGGCTGCTAAGGATGTTAGGGTTAACCGGTTAAGAGAAGGTTTATATAGAAGCATGCAAAATTATGTATTTACCTCTGTTCACAGGTCGGATCGATTCTTGATATCTAGAATCGATCCAATCCGTGAAACATAGTATTTTCAGAAATGGGGGTTCAAACAGTTTGCATTTGAACGTGTGAACCGACCGAACACTCACGGATCGAGTCAGGTCGGGTCGGGTCGGGTTGTTCGATCCGGTTCTATGTTTTTATGCTCACCCCTAGTTGAGACAATAGTGATTGGGTAATTAAAAAAGGGCGGTGTCAATTGTTTCTCTGTCTTCATGTTTCATAAATCTTCATGCTTCACCAAGTCAACATACACACACCTCCACTTGACCAATTCAAACTTCACCGCTTATTTAAGCCAATGAAATGGCTTCATCTCTCTAACAATGTAATACGCATAGTACATTTTTCATTATGATGATTGCATCTAAGTAGTGTCATATTTGTTTGTACTATCACAACTAACGAGAATACTTTATTTGTGTCTTCTTGGATGGTGGATGGTTTCTCATATTAGAACTTCAATTCAAGATTGTGAGGCCATCATAGCTATAAGGCAGACTAGGTTTAGGCACATTGACTAACTTGCCTCGGGTTATTTTGGCCCATTCCTATCTTGTTAGGCCTAAAGCAAATTCAGTCTCTTCCTAAGCCAAGCCAAGGCCTAAAAAGTGTGATAATGATTAGGTAATTGTTTTCATTACTAGGGTCCACCCATATGAGTGAATTAAGATATTGGAACATGGAAACGCTAAATTAATAAATTAATATTCAAATCACGTTTTTTGTTCTTTTTTTTTTTTATTATTAAGATTGGTCTAGGGGATTATCGGGACCAATCAAAATAAGATATTAGTAACATAGTTCAAAGAACCGTTTCCACACGGAGAGAGATCTACCCACACGGAAATAAGATAGTGACCTATATGAAGGTGAGGGAACTGTCCACACAAATTGAAGGGAGATGTTATTTCTAAGAGTAGAACCCACACAATATAAAGCATGGGATTATGGCTTGGCCAACGGCATCAAGAGCCAGCTATTCAAATCATGTTCCTTATCTAGAGATTGTAAATAAAAGGAAAAACTTTATTTTAATCTTCGAGGTTTCGAAAAATATCAAAAATATCAAGTTTTTAAAACTCTTTTGAAAATAGCTTTTTTCTTCTCCAATTTTTTCAAAACTCTTTAAAAAAATCTAAACAGTTACTCAACTAATAGTCAATAGTGACTTCAGGTCATTTTTAATAACTTAAATTTAGAAGTATTATAAATAATTTAATTTATAAATTTATTATTTTATTAGGATAATTCGGTAATTTATGTGAAATTAAATTAATAATTATCAAAAATAAAAATATGTTTTTACGTATTCTGTTAATGTTAATTCTCAATTGACTGATAATTTGGATTTTTTTAAAGAATTTTTAAAAAATTGAAGATGAAAAAAATTATTTTCAAAAAAATTTTAAAATTTGATATTTTTAAAAATTTTAGGAATTAAAGTGAAGTTCCTATATAAAAGTAGAAAGCATGAGAAAGCAAATTCACAGGTGAAAAACGAGCCCGTGAACTGTGGATGATGTTCACATTCTCGTGTAGCCTCTTTGTCACAGTCAGACAGTCTACCTGCCGGCCATTGACGTGGGCCTGCAAGCCTATACACAGCTTTTGAGAGGGGGAAAGGATCATTTACAGCTCAAAAGCCATTTGAAGGGCTGATTGGATGACCCACCAAAAGAGCTTTCGTGTTTATTTATTTTTTTTTTTAAAAAAAAAAGAGTTTTTGTATTTTTAAAGCAATTTTGGAAGATGCTGGGTTGGTGAGGCTTCCTCCAAAAGAGCTTAAAGACTATCGGCTTTCACAGGTTGGTGGCTTGCATAAGCCAACCGCAGGTGCTTCATCGTAAGTGCCGCTGCCGTTGTTTATTTATTCATCAATATTCGTTTTTTTCTGAGAGGAATTCGTCAGTATTCTTATACCGTCCAAAATGGGAAACTAATTAATTTGTAGTCAAATATTAAACATAAAATAATATAAACAATCTTCTCGGAAAGTAATACAGATAATGATGCTTACATTAAAAGTCGTTCGATGCTCTGTCGAAAATGGGAAACTAATTAATTTGTAGTCAAATATTGAATATAAAATAATATAAACAATCTTCTCGGAAAGTAATACAGATAATGGTGCTTACATTCGAAGTCGTTCGATGCTCTGTCGAAAATGGGAAACTAATTAATTTGTAGTCAAATATTGAATATAAAATAATGACCAAACTACAATTTAACCTAATGATTTGAAATTAATTACAGGTGGAGTTAAAGTTTACTGTTAATTACAATTTAATCTACTACCATTAAAAAATTTCGTTAGATTTAACCGTTGACAAACAAAAAGACCAAAATACCCTCATATTTAATAATTTTTCAAAATAATTTTAAAAACAATTAAAATTTTCATTTAACTAAAAAAAATAAAAAATAAAAAAAATCCAATCTAGAGATTGGATCTCCCTAACCCCCCCCTCCCCACCCTCAAAAAAGGACAAAAACCTTCAACTGCCGATCCACTTTTTCTTCTTCCCCCATGCGTAATATCATCAATAAATCATCATCAACAACAAATCTATCAACAAAAATCCCCTAAAAATCATCATCAACCTCAAAAATCATCATCAACTTATCTGAAAATCAAACGAAAAACCAACTCAACATCAAACCAAACCAAAAACCAACAAATAATCATCAAAACGAACCTAGATGAGATCTGGGTTCTGAAACAAACCTAGATCTCATTTGGGTTCGTTTCAGATTCCCCAGAACCCAGATTTCATCTGGGTTCCTGGTTTCGAACGAACTGGTTTCGAAATCTGGGTTCGTTCCAGAACCCAGATTTCATCTGGGTTCCTAGTTTCGAACGAACCCATATGAGATCTGGGTTCGTTCAAAACTCAGATTAAGAAAAAGAAGAAGAGACGAAGAAGAAGAAGAGAAGAGAAGAGAAAAAGAAGAAAAATAAGAGATGAGCAGAAAAGGAGAAAAGAAGACGAAGAAGAAGGTAAAAAGCATATGAAGAAGGGGAAGAGAAGAGAAGAAGGAGAAGGAGAAGGAAAAGAAAGAAAAGAGAAGAGAAGGAGAAGGAAAAGAAAGAAAATAGAAGAGAATGAGAAGAAGAAGAATGAAGAGGAAGGAGAAGCAGAAGAGAGAGACAGTCTAGGAAGAGAGAGAGAGAGGGATGTGGGTTTTGTTTTTTTTTTTAAAGAAAATTAAAAATAATATCAAAAGACAAATTTGCCCATATCTCAATTAACATTAACGGAGATTCCTTAACGGCAATAGGTTAAATTGTAATTAATTGCAAACTTTGACTCCGGTTGTAATTAGTTTCAAATCAGTAGACTAAATTGTAATTTAGTCCAAAAATAATATAAACAATCTTCTCGGAAAGTAATACTGATAATGATGCTTACATCGGAAGTCGTTCGATGCTTCATTATGAAATTTTTCTACGAGTATTTATTCAAAACCTTCACTGTTTTTTTTTTTTTCAATCGAATCATTCAACAGTTGACTTGTTCTTCCTTTTAATTTTCTGCCTACATATATTATTATTTGATCTCGTGACAATATATATATCTCGCTAGCTAAGAAGTAACATTATATACTTACTATAGTCTCATAACATAACATATACTGCATATTGAATTGTGATGGATTTTATTAGTAAAAAGCTTAACCAAGCCTGTTTTTTGTCTCTAACAATTTTCTCTGTCCTTCTCAATCCGTCAACTCCATCAGAATCTGATCAAAACGTCAAGAATACTGTACGATTGAGTTCTGCGGCAGAGGTACATGTTGGAGTGATAATTGATATGGGATCATGGTCAGGGAAGATAAGCCACAGCTGCATGTCTATGGCCATTTCTGATTTTTATGCTATCAATAATCATGACAACAAAACAAATATCGTTTTGGACTGGAGGGATTCTAAGGGCTATCCTGTTCTTGCTTCCATGCAGGTTAGACATTATTTTTAATTACATAATTATATTATTGTATTATGTATAATCTTTAGTGCGAAGAACTAATTATTTTTCTTCTCTTAGTCTTCTATAGTAATGTTAAAAGTGAATCATCAAATGCAATATTATTTAGTTCTTACTTATATATAATCCTAATATGCTAATTTGTGAATATTCTAGAGTTTAAAAGTAAGCTTACTTATTAAGGATAAATCATATCTTCTAACTCGTTTTATGTATAAAAAATTTACCATTAATTTGTTTGTGTATATATACATATATAGAGAGAGAGTGTGTGTCAAGTGCCTGCTTGCATTATATTTTTTAGAACACCCAATTATCACAGTTGGTAATAAGGTGTCCCTATCAAGCCTGGACAATTTAACACAAACCAGCCCGAACCAAACCGAGTTTTGGATGTTTCGATCGGTTAAATATAACAAATAGGAGAGTGTTTGGTTCTATGTTTGAAAAACTGACCCATGTTTGGTTTTTGCTCGGTTTTGAGTCTTCAGAGCCGCAAACCGAAACTGAGCCGAAACTGAACTGAACTCACATCATTTATGATTTATATATGTGTGTGTGTGTGTATATATATATATTTCATTTTCATTTTTATTTTTTAACATGTCATATTTGCGTATGTGCCCTTGAGGATTGAATAACCCCCTAGGGCAAATGGTAAATTGACAAATCTAACCCATTTAATGCACACCTAACCGGCTAACCCCTTTCACTTCTTCTATCTTCTTTGCTGACAATCTCTCTCTTTCTTTCTTCTTTTTTATTTTTTTTTTCTTTTGTTTTGTTTTGTTTTTTTTTTTTTTTAGTTTTGTTTCATTTTCATTTTATTAAGCTGCCATTGTCAACCCTTTCACGAAACCCTATCGTTGATTCCTGCCATCGAACCTTGTCGTCGAGCACTACCATTTTCTTTTTTTCTTTTTTCTTCTTTGCTGATACCCCTATCTCTCACTTTCTTCTTTTCCCTTTTGGTGTTTTGATTTCTTACGGTTTTCTGATCTAGGTTTGGTGTTGGTTTTTTGTTGTTTGATTGAGTTTTTGATTTATTTGATTTGAGTTTCCTTTATTGGTTTTGGTGTGATAAGTCTGCTTGTTAATCGCCAAACCAAGATTTGAGTTGGATTACGATTGAAGTGAAAAGTCTATTTGTTAGTCGTCGAACAAGCTACTAGAACCAATAATAACAAAACAAATCCGAACCGAACCGAACCGAACCGATTGTGTTTAATTCAAGTCGGTTTTAGTCCTCAAACTTTTCATGTTCGATTTTCCAAATTCGGAACCAAAGAAAAAATCAGTTTGGTTTGACTTCTGTTGGAACCCAACCAAATATGGAGTTGCCCAACCCTAATCCCTATCAAAAGTTGTGTAAAGTTCCTACAGTTGATAAATTTTATATACATATAGTTTCAATATTATGTGATAGTGTATATATGGTTTCATTCATTAATTTTGAAATGTTGCTTTAAATCTTTCACAGAATGCGACATTGCAAGCAATCATCATTACAGATGCATCAAGTGGTACACAAATCATAGGAGAGTTAGGATCCGAAGCGAAAATACCTATTATTTCTCTTTTTGCAAATGGTCCTTCTCTAACTTTGTCCAAACACTCAAATTATATTCAAATAAACCATGATGAAGCTTCTGATCAAGCCAAAGGTATTGCAACTCTCATTAAAGCCTTCAAATGGAAAGATGTCATCTTCATTTATGAGGAAAACAATAGTGGAAGAGATTTTTTTCTTCATATGTTTGATTCCTCACGAGATGCTAACATTCATATTTCTCATAGAGTCAGCATCCCATTTTCATCTTCTAATGAACATATCATTGAAAAGCTGTCAATGATAAAGACTACTTACCGAACAAAAGTATTTGTAGTGCACATGTCTCATTCTCTTGCATCCAACTTCTTTTTAAAGGTTAAGAAGCTAGAAATGATGAGTGAAGGATATGTTTGGATTGTTACCGATACAATTATGAGTTTTTTCCATTCAATGGACACTTTAGTGGTTGAGTCCATGCAAGGGGTTGTGGGTTTCAAGCCATATATTCCAGCTTCGAAAGAGCTCCACAACTTCACTTTAAGGTGGAGAAGGAAAATATATATTGATCATCCAAATGCTGAGGTATTGGAATTAGATACATATGGGATTCTGGCTTATGACACGGTTTGGTCTCTAGCAAAAGCAGCACAAAGACTCAAAAGTACTGAAATTTCTCAAAGTGGTTTGATGTTGTATGAGGAAATATTAAATAGTAGATTTAAGGGTTTGAGTGGTTATTTTCAACTAAGTAATGGCAAACTACATTCAAGGGAATTCGAAATAGTGAATGTAATTGGAAAAGGATTGAGAAGAGTTGGATTTTGGACATCCAAAAATAGGAATATCACCAAAGACCTTAATTCACCATCAACAACTGGCCTTGAAGGCATCATATGGCCCGGAGGATCTACAACCATTCCAAAACCTCAACTGATTCAAAGGAGTTCTAAGACATTGAAGATCGGTGTTCCAATCTTAACTGGATTTAGAGAATTTTTGAATATAGAGCATGATCATCATTCTAATGAAACAAAAATAACTGGCTTCTGTATAGATGTGTTCAGGGCAGCTATCGACACTCTAGAATATGAAGTATCTTATGAGTTTATACCGTTCTTAAATGCCAATGGAGATATTGCTGGATCATATAATGATCTTGTCCATCAGGTCTATCTCCAGGTATGGTTAGAAACTTAAAATTTTGATGTCAAATAATTCTAGTAAAGAATTATTATCAATATTTGCTGATTTATGTATGTTCTTACATGTTACATGTGAATTAATTCATCAACTAGAAATTTGATGCTGTCGTGGGAGATATAACCATCACTGCTAACAGATCTTTGGAAGTGGATTTCACATTGCCATTCACCGATATGGGAATTGGAATGATAATGCCTACTTATCAAAATAATAACATGTGGATTTTCTTGAAGCCGCTTCAGGCAGATCTTTGGCTGACAAGTGCTGCTTTCTTTATCTTCACTGGCTTCGTGGTGTGGATCATTGAACATCCTATCAATGACGAATTCCAAGGTTCACTGTCATACCAAATTGGACTAGTGTTTTGGTATTCCTTTTCAACACTCGTATTTGCCCATAGTAAGTATGTTTTTGATATACACCTTCCTTGAACATTCATATATATATATACATATATATGTATACATCTATATATATTGTGTGTGTTATATAAGACATTTTAGGATATGTGCAAATCTATGATTGACAAAATCTTTTTAGATTATTATGATGCAACCTATCTTGAGTTTTTTCACTTTTTTTTTTATTATAATTTAATGTTTCAGGGGAGAAACTAGTGAGCAACTCATCAAAGTTTGTAGTGATCATATGGATGTTTGTTGTGCTTATATTGAGTTCAAGTTACACAGCCACTTTATCTTCTATGTTAACTGTTGAACAAATTCGTCTGGGGTCAGAAGCCCATGTAGGAATTGCCTCCTATTTATCGACTGCACAAAGCAACATAAATCCTGGGGATTCCAAGTTGAAGAAATATAATTCTCCTAAAGAATTAGCTGATGCTTTATCAAAGGGGAGTAAAAACGGTGGCGTGACTGCCATTGTCGATGAATTACCTTACGCCAAGCTATTCCTTGCTCATTATCCTACTCATTACACCTTGGTTGCACCTACCCTTTTTGCTTCCAGAAATGGTTTTGGCTTTGTAAGTATATACTATATACTAATCTATGAATAGTTTTTTTAAAACTTGGAATCTTATGGTTAAAGAGCTTATGTATTATTGTTGGACCATTTTCTATTAGTTAATTTTTTTTTTTTTTTATTGATATGATGATTACTAATTTGGTATTAGAGTTTGGTTTATTCCAAGAATCCTAAGTTTGAACCTTTCAAGTGATAAAATTTAAATTTGTTATTTGTTATAAGAATTTATTGTGTGTTTGTATTTGTATTAGCTTTTGTTAAAAGTATACTTTATCTCGTAGGTTTTCCAAAAGGGTTCAACATTGGTCCCTGACATGTCAAGAGCTATTGCAAGCCTGAGAGAAGAGGGAAAGCTTAAAATGTTGGAAAATTATTGGTTTAGTTACTACACTAGTGGGCCTGCAAATTTTACGAACAATGATTATTCCTCTAGTAATCCTGGCGGTCTAAGCCTCAGAAGCTTTGGTGGTTTATTCCTCATTACTGGGATCTCTTCAATTTTAGTTCTCTCAATTTTCTTCATTTGTTTATTCCACAGAAAACGACATGCTTTGCTGGGCCTTATAGCGGAAAAACTGGAGTTTCTGAAGGGGTACATTCAGAATCTTCCTACCCTTCTGTGGTATCATCGAGAGAAGAATATGATGCAATACAACACATGAAAGTGTAGCGATGGGGAGGTACATTCACAATCTTCATACTCTTATGCGGTATCAATCGAGAGAAGAATAAGATGCAGTGGTGGGGTACAACATATGAAAGTGCAGTGGCGGGAAGGTAGATGTAAGTATTATTGTGTAATTGTTAAAAATAATTTCGTAACTGATTTCTTTAAATTACTATTGTTTCTAAAAAAACATGAACCTAGGCAACACAAGAAATTGTGTGTCAAGAAAATTTGTTGTGACAAATTTCTTATATTTATTAGTACAAATTGTGAAATTGTATGTTTGATATAATATTTATGGACTAAATGTTTTATATCTATGTTTAATGTGATTATATTTTTGAAATATTTTCCAAAATGTGTTACTCCCTTTCAATGCTAATGTACAATTATGGATTTAAGAATACTAAAGAAATATGTTTCTTATTGGGTATAGGACACAAAGAGTGTGAATTTAATGTGATTGGCTACCGTAAAACCCACATTAATTGAAAGTCATCTTAGATAAAATTGGTTGGGGTATATCCTCACATTTATATCACCATAAACTTTTGAATTTATGTTGTGTTCCTCACCTTTAAATTCTAAATGATTCTACTTGTTTAAAAAACAATAGATATGCTATGAGTTCGGCCATATGATATAAATCAGTATAAAATCATATTTAGATGACTTACCCTTATAAAGATTAAAGAACCATCTCTACTAAACTAGATAGCAAATAACCTGATTTTATTAGGAGATTCAATTAAAACATACTTTTAATATCATAGGTTTTTCCAGAGGTTTTACCACTTGTTCCTAACATTTTAGTGGCTATGGCCAGCAGGTATTAAATGTTAAGTTTGTCCACATTTCAAACAAGTACTAAACAATCCTAACCTGAAAAATGATTACTTTATAATGAATTGCTGATAGTTTGGTTTTATATTTCTTCTTCATCGACTTTCACCCTTTCTATTTGGCAAAAAATATATCACCCATGTTGTTTCAAGTTGCTTAGCGAGAATATAAATTAAGGAAATCAAGAGTTCGAACTCTGATATTAGTATTATAATAGTTGATAAAAGTCGTACGTCAAGTGAAAATTATTAGGCCAAATGTAAGCTCAGGCCCGATAGTAGCTTACCATTGTCAGTCCATTCCTATCTTGAATGACACATGTTGGACCTAAACAACATGTGTTACTTTCTTAGACCTAGGCTTCAAAGTTGTGATAATCATCATTGATTATCACTTGAATAAGTACAAATTTCCGCTGTAATAAGATTTTATCTTAATGGAGAAAAATGTAAGTCATCATCAATTTGGATGAAAGGAAGAGGGTAATTAAGGGTGGTTGTTTGTGATGTGATATGTCTTATTCAAAAGGTACACATGCCAAAATGTAAAACACAATTACATGTTCAGAGTTTCTTTCCGTTATTTAATAGAAATACAGCATTTTAAGAAAACACCTCGATGCAATAAGATGTATCATGCATTTTCTATGGAAACCGTTTTATCATATAGTCATGTTGTAATCATACAATGGTAATTACATGTACACCTTGTTGCATGGTATATCAGAACTTCAATCATGATTACAAGGCCAGTGCATAGATTAGGTAAAAGGCAGACTAGGCCAGTTATTAGTTTATCATTTAAAGGCCGACTAGGCTGGTGCATTAGTTAGTGCATTAGTTAATCATTTAATAATTGCATATCTATGATCAGCATCTACAAAATGCTAGGTTGGTCTTGATCCTCTTTTGAATAGGCAAACAGTCCAAACCTATAACATTACTGTTGCCAATAGTTTAGTTTTTTTCTTTACAATAATTATCAATAATATTATTTCAGGTTGCTTAAAAGGTCGATAAATCAAGATGTTTGTGAGCTCAAATCACTCTATCCCTCTTTCACACTTACAACCCAAAAAAAAAGAGAGAAATTTGAAGAAAAATTTTTGAACATATTATGTATAGGCTAACTCATTGGGCTTGTAAACCAGTTCAGGCCCATTTCTTATCATGATGGACCTAAACAAACATTGGTTTCCTTTTTAGACCTAGGTTTGAAAGTTGTGACAACCACAATGGATTGTTACTTGTCACCTCTAACAGGATCCACGTATGCACCTATTTCCAATCCTTCGATGTAGATTGTAAAAATTAACACTAAATCGGTCCTTGATTTGCAATTGCTATATATGGTTACCAAAAAAGAATATAATTTCTAATATAAGAATCAAAAATTAAATTCCTGTTGAAAACGGAACTTATTTCTCCTTTTCACCTAAGAAATTTAATTCCCTTTTTTTCTGTTCTTATATATGTAAAATTTCATTCATTTTTATTCAAAATTAGTATATAGAACAAATTGATCAATCAATGAATGACAAACCTTAAATTGACATTATAGTATCATACTAACTATCTGTTCGAAACGATATGTCCTCCCATGTTGATGTCCTTTAAAACAAAAATGAAATGACATGCATGACCTCCCCCAATTCAAAATGGACAATAGCTGAGACAATCGTAAACAAGAATCAAAAAGCAAAGCATGATTTGGATTGTGGTCGAGCCAATTTGATGGATGCTGCAAAAGAAAAGAGTGACAGCCCACATAGAGCCAGGCCCACACAACCCGATAATTAGTGTGTAGTATAAATAATAATTTCAATGGATGTGGGGGTGGGTCCCTTTCATGTATTGTAGTGACCTCTGCTCTGACATGACTTAACACCAAACTGGGACAATCGACAATCGACAATGACGGCCAGTTGTTATTTCCGATTTCAACTTATTATAATTTTAACCTGCACGTGCAATTCACTCGCTGTAAAATCACGTTTCATTCAAGCTTTGGTTGTGGTACAATACGTTTGTTGATACAGTGGAAATTTATTAACATGTCGGGTACTTTGGTTCTGTTTAGATGCTAACATGAAGATTAATTGGGGCCATGGAGGAATGACAGGCCTTGTATCTCCACAGTCATTTCCCATTGTACAAAAAGTTGAAGAAAATAAGAATAGTACATGCAGTCAAAGTCTTTTCTATTTCTTCAATTCGTTTATTATCATTAGTACATTAGATTACTTCAAATTACCACTTTTTCTTAATTAAATATACAAATAGTATATTCCACGCCGAATTCATGCTTAAGTAGTTAAGTTTGTTGTTGTGTATATTACCTTCACGTGTATATTACCTTCGAAAAGCTGATTGTACACCATTCTACCTATATTAAAAATTAGGGATTAAGTTTTCCTCAGGTGCATCTCAATAACATATGTGTTTTTTTTTTTTTTTTCATGTTATTACTATAATTGATATTTTTCATTATAAGAATAAATATTTAGATTGTATAAATAGTATTAATTTTAAATTAAAAAAGAAAAACAAATAAACGGAAAGTCTAAAACTTATTTATTTACTATTTCAAAAAAAAAAAAACCCTTATTTATTTACAAGAAAAAAGCTTCATGGCACTTTGTGCTTGATTTGAGAGCAGTCATCAAACTACATCATCATTTTGATATGGCATGGTTGTTTGACTCAAAGCATACTGATAATACTTAATCAAAAGTTCAATCCTAATTAATTTAGAACAATCAAATTTATAATTTGTATAATCTAATTTATGTAGATTTAGATATAATTTAATGATAAAGAATAATTATTTAATTTATAATGTACTTAATTTTTAAGTCATTGCACTGTAACAATATATTTAGTTCGAGTCATTCTACTACTTATTTATATGTGCTTTAATAGATGAATTAATTTTGATAAATCAAAATTTAAAGTTAATATGCCATTTGTGAATTTACTGCAGTGATGATGTACGGTGACTTCGGATTCGACACCCAAATCACAAAAATTGTAGTTGCTTTTCCCTCCCTCTCCTTCTTATTTCCTCGTCTATGTGTGGATCACTCCTTTCCGTATGAAAGCTGTATCATCGATATTTAATTCTAATTAATCTCGGTAGTTCTTTGAATTTATCTTAATAATAAAAAAAAAAAGTAAAGTTGATATATTTTTTTACAATAACAAGTGCATAAAAATATCTAGTTGTTCTTATCTTGTTTTGGCCACTCTTTAACGAGTTGTCAGTTGCAGTAAGAGGGTAGACTATAAACTGTTGGGATTCTCCAATTGATCAGCCAACTGCCTTTCTTCGACGCTTTAACCAAGGTCCCAGAACATTATTTATAAACTACTTTTGTCTCTTCGTTCTCTTCAAGAGCAATCCTCTACTTCAAGATGCTCTCTTTTGTGCCCCCTCAATCATACTAGCTGTTTTGTTCTTGCTGTTACTGATTTTTTTTTTTTTTCACTTTTTCATTTATGAGTGTGTGATTTTTATTTTTCTCATCTGGTTAGTTTGATATATGTTCCTGTCTCTTGATTTTGGTTTGGATCTGGGAATTCGAATGCAACTTCAAGTTTAAAGACTTCTACCATGTGGGTTGACTTTTATTTTTATGTTGTGTTTTGTTTCTTTTGTTCTTATTATGTTTGTAGCTGACAAATGTTTGTTGCGTCTTTTGTGTTTTCTTTTTTTCTTTTAATTCAAAAGGGTTTTTCCATTTCCTTCTGTTTGTTGCTCCAAAGGTTTGAACTTTAACTAATCAGGTGGCAAAGATTTCATTTTGCACCCATTGGTAGCTGAAGAACATTAAATGAAGAAAAAACATTACATGATTTTGTTTTGGTTTTCTAAATTTTCTAGTATTTGAAAGCCCTTCTGCTACTTTTAAGGCAATTAGGGTTTGGTGGGGTGCTGTTTCTTTTTATAGGTTTCGATTGAGTGATGAAGCTTTGCATTTTATAAAGCTTTAAATGTTTTGATTCACTTTTTCAAGATAAACCTGTAGACTTATAGTTTTGTTTTTTTTTTTGTCCCCTTGACTTCATGTGTATTCAGTTGATATATGGAGGATCAAACGTCTGAAAATGTACCGGATTTAAGGTTTTAGATCTTTCATTTCATGTAATAATTCATTATTTTATGTTTTATTGTGTGGAAGATCATATCTTGTGAATGAACTTCTCTTGCTTTTCATGAAAATTGAGATGTGGTGTTCATTTAGAATTTGGGGTGAATGATCGATCCAGCTAGTGGTCATGAGTTTTAAACTTCATTTTCAATGCTTGTTACATTCTGCTGCTTCCTTCAGTTAAGAATTTTCAGCTTGTTATATAGTTATGGTTTTAGAGATAAGTTATGATTAGCATCTTATACTTTGTGCTCCAAAGATGATCTTGATTATTTTGGTATTATGCATGTTTTGGTGGTGTATACCTATTTGTCTTCAGATTTTAATGGTTTATGCTTGTTCTCTATTTGGAGATTTTGTTTGCTATTATAACATGTCTTAATTGAGATTTGGATATGTTGTAGCTGATGTCTTGCTGCTGCCTTTAAATTATAGGAAACTGAATGTTCAATTTTTATGACTCCAATTTCATTTTCAAATCGCAAAGTATTTAATGTTTTGCCTCTTGTTGAGGTTAGGGAATAGCAATGTTTAAGTTGTTTCATTAATTGAAAATTCTTGTTTGCTAGGACTTATCACTATATAACCCTTTGTTTTGCAGATGTTTAGTTTATTGAGACTTGATGCATGATTATTTGACAACGAGAGAGAGCACGCTTGTCGACAGTCATTTAATGGGATGTGGCTGTGCACAAGCGTGCTCTACCTCGTTGTCATATGATTTGCTCAAATACAATGTCTCATTGGCTTTGTCTATGGATATATACTAGCATATGTACTACTCAGGTGATTCTGGCCTCTTATTGTAGCTGAAATTTGGATTTGTTTTTGGTGTTTCTACCATGGGTCTCTCTAGATTGGTATTGCTATCTTATATTGTGTAATTCAGATTCATTTATTTACTTTCTATTTAATTATCTGTTATTACTTTGTTAAATTCACTAATTCAGATTCATGTATGTGTGTTTCAGATTCATTTACCTTATTATAGAACATTCTCGGAGGTGGTAAATGTTGTTACTTTGCCTTGTAATTGAATTCATGAGTTTTAATATTCAATTATTACTCTTAACTACTGAGATGCATTAGAAGTTGCTAAACTTGCTTTGAAGTTAGAATGTTGAACAATTCCTTTGGAAAGACAGACATGAATAATCAGATTTCCATACCATTGTCATGTTTACTATTATGTGATTGTTCCCTTGAACAACATAGTAACCAACAGTGACAACTGTCGGTGCTATGCAATTAGAGGCAGCAATCACAGTTTCAAAATTGACAGTGCTAAAATAGTGGATGAATTTTGATTCATGAACTTGGACTATTCCTCTTGGTTTTTTCCTTTTATCTTTGTTCCCCCACTATGTCCAGTAATATTGGTGCCAGCTACTTGCGTAATGAAAGAAAAGGAGAAAATGGTAGTATTGTATGTATTGGCACCGGCTTGTAGGTAATTCATGGTTGAATATAATCAAGCCCCTTTGTTGATTTAACCTTATTATGAAATTTTGTCTAAACATGTGTACTTTGATTATTATTATACAATATATCTGTAATATGAAGGTAGGTTTTTTTAGATTAATTTGGAGGTAGTTAAAATAATGGATTTTTATTTCAAATAATAATAATAATAATAATAATGGATTTTATTGGCACTCAATAACTTACATAGGTGAATCATGGTTGACTGTAGTTATCATGCTCCTTGGATGATAGAGCCTTATCGTGCAATTTTGTCTAAACATGTGTGCTATGATGATGGTTATCTATGGAAAAAGATGGTTTATTATTTTAAATAATTAACTCCTGAATATCTAACAAGTATCTGTAGGATTTACTGCAGGGTTAATTGGGGTGTGGAGAATATTATTCTGTTCAGCATACACTTAGCTCAATTAGGACATGACGGCACCGCGAGAAAATCATCCAAATAGTTCTTGAACCTCCCATTACAAATCTCAAATCCATACTAATTCTGTTGCCAGTCAATTTAGGATTTTACAAACTTATGCACTGCTTAGTTGTGTCTATTACTCTATTGTGCTGTGTTGGAGGTGGGAGTATATGTTGCATGTATCAAATGAGAAATCTGTTGTTGATCAAAATTAAATGAATTGACCTGAATATTGGCATCTATCGGATCAATAATAAGATGGTGAGTCTTTAAGGCGTTAGTCTTTCCATCTTGATTGATATTGGATCAATAATAAGATGGTGCGAGTCTTTCCATCTATTGGAGTACTACTTGACTAATATTGGATCAAAAATAAGATGGTGTGAGTCTTTCCAAGATGGGCGAGACAGGATCCTTTACCATCTTTTTTGCTTTCTCTTTTTCATTTTTCGTCTTTTATAATTTTCACATGCATATATACGGATCATAAAGATGTTAAGGTCGCAGTCAAGGTTCCAAAAGTAGATAGGAGAAAATCTCTTCCACGTGAATATGCATGGACCATTTTAGTTTCTTCATGCATGTTTGTTTACGAAATGGACAGTCTGTTAACTTTATATGAATCACTTTACTTTTTTTCTTTGCTCAATAGCAGAAAATAGAAAGTCTGGTCTAACTTTACTTTTTCCTCGTTTAGTTAAAATCTCTAAATTTGTACTAATTTTAGTGTAGTGATTGTCACATGAGAAGGCTTTATATATAATTATTAACAAGAAGAGAGAGTACATTTGTAAATAAGAAGGATGTCAATATGTATAATGTTTGAGTCACCAATTTCTTTAAGTGTTTGACTGAGCTTCTTTTCTCTTTCCTTTTTTCTTTTTCAATGTATGTATTACTCTTATAGTTATTATCGTTTTTTTTGTTATGTAATTGAATGCAAAATAAGTTAAAAATGTTTGTTCTAAGTTTGCGACTACCGTTTATTCTTAAAAGAGGGAGAAAAAAAAATTATTATGCTCCATCCCATTTTTGTATCTTGTACAAGTAATTGAACTTTTTTCCTGCAAAAGAATTAGTTTTTGATCTTTCTTAGAACAAATAGGAAGGGTTTTGCCTGATGTCCATCCTCTATTCATCTAAGAATATCCTTAAAATCTTATATTAAAGTAAAGAAAAAAGTGCTTATGTTATTATTTTTTCTGTTTTTGGTTCATGAGAGTAACATTGGGTGTAAAAGCTACTCTATGGGAGGTGGAGAAGATTTCTTCTTAGACCACTCAAACATCAAGTAACATTACTAGTTAATTAGCAAGGAATCATATGGTACCTATAAATTTATTTTTCTCGTTTTGGCATTTTCAGCTGACAAAGTCCTGTAGAGTACTACTTGTCTCTAAGCTTTCATTTGTATAGAGATCAGAGCTTTTTCCACTAACGTCCATGTCAATTGTCAAGTTCCGTCTCTAAGTTGGTCAGTGATGTAAATAATTAGGTTTTAGATAAGTGATGAGCCCTTAATGGAACTGATGCATGTTTAGCAACTAGATTTTGGGACTGTGATCTATAATTATTTACTCCTTACATTTCAGTTTGTTTGTATATTTGGATTTATGAACTGGAGTAAGGTTTATTATGTGAACAAAGTTCTAAAACTCAACTAATAGAGTTGTTTTAATTGTCTAGCAAAGTAATACAATAAATAATAGAATGTTACTTGTTTAGGTTTATAATGAAACACAAACAAAAAACATAGTGTGAGAACCATATTGGTCAAGAGAATGCTATAGCTACCCGATGAGATGGGTGAGACTTTTGTTTCTGAACAAGGTTAGGAGTTTGAATTGTCTTGTAGCCACATCTTTGATATGTCATATTACAAGAGTTTGTTGATTACTTGATTATTGGGATTGTAAGGTTCATCAAACCCTAAAGAAATACCCTCAACAATCAAGCTTCAATCATGTGAGATTTGCCCCCTGGATTTGTCCTTTTGGAGCCATTGTGATGGTGACAAGATAGGTTGCTGATTAGAAAGAGACCATTGTGCCAAGTATTGAGTATTGCGATCAAAGTAGTAAAACCTTTGAAGTTGGGTAGAGTGCTTGATTGTAATTCTAATGTCAACTCTGTATCGGATATATTCTCGTTATGATTATAATTGTATAAACATGGTATTATGATTTTTTTTTTTTCAAACTATAAATTTTGATTGTTTGGAGAAAGTGTTGGTATGGTTTAGAGGCTGAAATGTTGGTATAAATAGGTAATTTAGAATTGTATTTGTTTGTGAATGCAGGATCTCATAAATAAATTGCACAAACTAACTATTAGAAAACTTCTTTGAAATATCTGAGTGCTCAACAAATAGATTGATTGAAATCTTTAGAATTTTGAAGATATATGGCCGAAAGAAAATCTTAAAGTCAATTTAAAGAATCATTTCGGATGGATGTAGTTTTTCCAAACTGTTTCTGCTTCGGTTCGTGATTTCTTTATTCCCTTGATG
Source organism: Nephelium lappaceum (assembly GCA_021234005.1). Taxonomy (NCBI): domain Eukaryota; kingdom Viridiplantae; phylum Streptophyta; class Magnoliopsida; order Sapindales; family Sapindaceae; genus Nephelium; species Nephelium lappaceum. Next base: position 305,250 of record CM038004.1, read on the forward strand.
TGTCACAAGTGTCGAATACAACTCATGCTTAGAGAGAATGTCAAAGTATAAATGAAGAACAATACTTGAAAGGGGTTACAAATTATATTAGCAATTTGACATTCGTATGATTCTTATAATATGATACAATCAACAGATTTTAAAATATTATGCCTATTCTTTTTAAGGTTTCCTATCTCTGCTTTGCCTTCGTGTTCATGATGCTGATTTGTTTGTTCAATTGGGATGTTACCGGTGCCTTACAGAACCATGAAACTGTTAACCCCAACCTCCTTTAGAGTAATGCTAGCTATTTATATATGGATTTTATTTCTGACACTTTGATTGGTGCATGTTATTTTCCAAATTTGATGGATTCCAAATTTATCAAATATTTGAACTTTTTGGTACTAATGACTACACAATAACATATTCTTTTGTTTCCAGGAGTAGTTTGAGCTGTACCATATGCTTCATCTGTGACTGCATTGATCATCAGGCAAGAACATTATGATTTCTCAGATTTGGACATATTTCAGCTATCACTTGATTTGGGAACCTATTATAAAATAAAAGTGATGACTGTCAAGCTCACTACATGCAAATAGCTACTATAAATCGTTTGTTTTTTGGGTCTGCTGCATAAAATAGTGGCTTCATCATGTTCTTCCGTCCATCATCAATGTGAATGTAACAATTTACTTCGTTTCTTCTTTTATTAACTTTCTTTTTCTACTTGTTCTGGAAGTTGCTTCTACAATGTTTATATGTTTCATGTTAGCAATGATAACATATCAGAAAAATATTGACTTATTATGTTATTGCATGTGATTTATTTTTTATGATCATTCATACAGTGTTAACTCTTGAATACAACCATGTTTTCTAATTTAACATGCACACCTGTCCTAGAACTATGCTGAGCAACCGTGGTTAACTTTCTCTGTGAACTGCATTGGCTGATTACTTCATTGGTCATAATGTATTTATAGCAAATGAGATCGAGTGTTCAATATTTGCTTCATGTGAGATAAGCTCAGTGTTCTTTTTTTTTTTTTTTTTTTTAAAAAAAATTTTTTTCCATACATAATGTAGAATTCGTTTTGGTAGTGGACTGCAAAGTGTATCACTGCGGTCCTACTATATTCAACTACATGCTACTTATTGATGTTGAAATTCTCTTTTTGTTTACTATACTCTTCCCTTAAAGTAGAATAGTTCACACACAGATAATAAAAGAGAGGTTGTGGTTGTGTTTTCTTAGCGTCCCTTTCACATTGAAAAGAATTTTAATGTTGCTGATCACAAATCAACTTCATCAACTTCTTGATGATTTACTTTCGACTGTGTTTATACTTCTTCGTTTAGTTAATATATTTTCTTCATCAGAAATGCTAGATGTGTGAAAGCTGAGATACTCCAAGGAATCAATAAATGAAACTAATGCGCCATCTACCAGACTTCTTTGTTAGCTTAAGAAGAAATACGCACAATTGTGTTTTTTATTAATTCAAAAACTTTAATAATCTTGTGTCTTTGCTGGCCGTGAACTTGTCCACATATTGCTTTTGCTGTTCCATTCCTCCACAATTTTCTGCTGTGTAACTATCAGTTTCATTAAGTACTTATTGTTCTCGGTTCAGATTCTGCGACCTCAACCATGTAGTCAAAAGAAAGTGGAATTCATCCTTCAACAATGCTTGGAAGTCACACGAAAATCATTCCAACTATTTAAGCTCTAGAAGAATCAAGCTTTGCTGCATGCGAGAATGGTGTTGGAACAAGATGCAGCATCAGGTTGTTTTGCCCTTTAGAAAAGCCATACATTTCGATCACTTGTGAAGAATTTCACATGCTATTGGTTTTGCTATGTTATAGATCCTCAATCTTTATAAATTACAATAACTTCAGTTCATCTTCTTTAATATTTGTTGCTATAGTGCAGTCAGTCATCTATGTGATGAATTAATCATCAAAATCACTGAGGCATGTATACATAGATATCGATTCTTGTCGCCAATTTTCCATATTGCCGATTCAGATTGGGAGAGAGATTTGTGTTATGACATTTGTACTGCAAACTTGGATGTTACATACAGATTTGAATACTAGTTATTTACAATGACAGGAGATTTGTAGCCGCTGTTTTTGGTTTCTTGTTATTTTTGTGATATATCATCATAGTTGTTATATATCTATAGTTTCTAGTTGTACTGATTATTCTTCTGCAACATATATGTGATGCATCAGTTTTCAGACTTATGCATCAATTTACATACGTTACGATTGAGAATCAACAATTGATACGATACGGTTGAGAATCATGTTGATCGTATAATTGAAATCATATAATGATGATTCATTTTCTTGTTTCTGCCCGTGAAGCTTAAAGCACTTTCATGTGTGTGTGTATATATATATATGTATATATTTCAAGCCTTCTTTGGAGCATATAAACCGATAGATTTTGTTAAAATTTAGATGTTAAATTTCAATTATAGTATGGATTTAACAAATATTTGAATATCATAATATCGTATAAAAGCATTTGTATACTTTCAAGAATTATTTTGGTCATGATCAATGTAACATTTATAATTGAAAAAAGTAAAGAAAAAAGAAAAAGTAACTACAAACATAAAAAATTTCAAAAATATGTCTCTGACTGTCATAATTTAAGCAATATTGCAATATGATCATATTATTTCCCTTTTCCGAAGATCTTTTTTGTTTTTGAAAAATTTAATCATATTATTTCCTAAAAAAAAAAAAGTGCATTTTATGAGAAATATGACATGGCAATTGTAAAAAAACCTAAGGAAACTTGAACTAGGCTACCCAAACTTAATATTCGAAACTGAACAGATTATATAACTGTCAATCGTCTTCTCTAATCAGAACTCAAATCTAAATTTAAAAAAATAAAAATAAAAAAAATAAAAAAAAAAAAACTGGAGTTTTTCATGAAAAGTCTTGCTTTAAAGGTGTAAAAAGTCTACACATTGCAACCGAAAATCCCAAAACCAATCCAAACTCATCTCTTAACCGATACTCTAAAAATAGATTCAGTGTGAATAGTCTTCTCAGATTGAAATAAATGAGTTAGCTTTCAGGTATAGATTTTTATATAACAGTGGTTTCGAGGAGAACTCATTTGTAGAACATGAATGTTTAATAGCTAAGGCCGAATCTTTTTGCCATATTTGTTATTATATTGATATAGTTGTTTCTATTTATGTTGATTCAAAGTACATTTTTGTTGGTTTATTGTAATAGAGATGCATGAGACTCTTGGATCTCAACCGGACGTGTCAAGACCAACCCCAAATGCCCCATTCAATCTGTTTGGTAATGCACGTTATGGGGCTGGTTCCGGCCTCATTCGAGGAGGTTTGGGCACCTATGGAGAGAGGATCTTTGGATCTGGCTCTGATTATGTTCAAAGCAATGTGAGTTGTATATTGGACTTGTGATTTGCATATTCGTTTAGGTATAAAAATGATTACATGTTAACTAAGATTAGGTGATGGAGAGTTTGTTTGACACATAGTAGACGATATCATGGGTTTATTGTTGTTTTTGGCCTCCATGGGCACATAAGCAAGTATTTTTCTGATCCACAATACTACTTTCAAGTCAGTGATCATTACGTCAGGAACAAATTGAAGGTTATTCTGTTTCCGTTCCTGCATAGGGTATGATTATGATCAAGCTCATTTGCGTTTCATGTGTGTGCGTGTAGCGAAAGAGATAGTTGATATAATGAAGGTGTGGTTTCTCACTTTCTTGTAATGATTAGGGGCACTGGACAAGGATAACAGAGCCGGTTGGAGGCAGGCTCTCTCATAAACCTCCAATAAATGACATTAATGCTCCGGATTTATACATCCCATGCATGGCATTTGCTACTTACCTGGTTCTTGCTGGCATCTCATTGGGTATATCCGGAAAGTAAGTCTTAAAAGTTAATGTGATCGAAGCTATTTTTATGTCTTTTGGCACCGATGTATAGTGTATGATACTTTCGAATATTATGCAAAATTTCAGGTTTACACCAGAGGCCTTGAATTGGCAGTTTGTGAAAGGAATGGTGGGCTGGTTTTTCGAAGTGATGCTACTGAAAGTGACGTTGCTTTCACTTGGGGGTAGTGAGGCACCGTTGGTTGACATGGTAGCATATGCTGGGTATACTTTCACAGGAATGTGTGTGGCTCTTTTGGGGCAGATCACATTAAGTTACACATACTACTTGACTGTTATATGGACTTGTCTCTGCACCGGTATATTTCTTGTGAAGACTGTGAAGCGAACTCTGTTTGCAGAGACTAAGAGTAATGATTCAAGCATGCATCACTATCTCTTGCTTTGCATTGCTTTTGCTCAATTCCCTCTCAGCTTCTGCTCAGCAACACTTCCAGGAGTTGGGTTTTTTGAAACGAGCTTTAGCTAAAGCAGACATACGCTCTTGTTGTCATAACCAACCTCTTGTTTTGGCGTCTCAGGCACGAAATTAAAATTCTTTTATATCTTATTACATTTCCAACGACAAATGTAACCCAAATTGTATCTTTTCCAATGATTATATTAGTTCAATTCATTGCATCATTACATACTTTATTTTTTCAAAGGAGTCATTAGAATGCTGAGAGTGATTCAATATACAAAAAACATGTAAATACAATTTTAGATAGAAAATATTATCGAAATATTATCAAAATATCAAAATTTGATAGTAATTTAGCCAATACTTTTATAAATTTGGTCTCCATATACAAATCACGTTACCTTTATAAATATATGAACTGGGGTTGGTTTCATAAATTAGTGGAGGACAACAGTTGGAGAGGTCTTCTGTTGACTTGGTCAGTTGCTGTAATCACTAGTCAAGAAGGGGTAAGTAGCATCAGAAGGTTAATTCGATAATTAATTACCTATTGTTATGGATTGTGGGATTCACCAACTGATTAACTTCATTTGATTCTGTTTGTGAGATGATAACAGACATACTTTAGTGTGGATTGTAAACTTGTGTCCACATACATAACATATAACTGAAACAATTAGAACAGTTGGAAATTAAAAATATTGATATGCCAATGCCCTACATCAAGCTGCAGGGAGAACTAAAGCAAGGTGCACGCTTCCATTATTTATTATACAAAACAGACATAACTCAGTTACTAATTTATTTGTAACCCATGTTAGTTTAGAACGATCCAAAAAATTATAACTAACAACATCAGATGTTATGATTTAGGTCACATAGCTGGAAATAGAGAACTGACTTACTTGGAGGCCCAATACCAGAATTAGGCGCCAAAATGGGTTGTTACACAGTGACCGTTGCCGGGCACTTAATTTACCCGCAAAATCCGACTTCCAGACCTAATAGTACATCACACAGAAAACAGACCATCTCTCTACTGCAGAAATGCAAACACATGAACCAAATCCAATCCATGCACGCCAAAATCATTAGACACGGCCATGAACACGACCCCTTTATCGTCTTCGAGCTTATTAAACTTTACTCCTCAAAATTCAACTCCATTGACTACGCTTCCTCGGTTTTTCACCACACTCATAACCGAAATGTGTACCTCTACACTTCTCTCATTGATGGGTACGTGTTTTCTGGCTGTTACGTTGATGCTATTCGACTCTACTGTCGAATGGTTAGTGAATCTATCGCGCCTGATAACTATGTTATCACTTCAGTGTTGAGGGCTTGTGGGGCTGTGTTGGCTCTGAGAGAGGGTAGGGAGGTTCATGGCCAGGTTTTGAAACTTGGGTTGAGGTCGAATAGATCGATAAGGTTGAAACTTGTGGAGTTTTATGGCAAGTGTAGCGAATTTAGGGACGCGATACAGGTGTTCGATGAAATGCCTGAGTGTGATGTGGTTGCGTCAACGGTTATGATGAATTGTTATTTTGATCATGGATTCGTTGAGAGAGCGGTTGATGTGTTTAATCGGGTTAAGATGAAGGACACGGTTTGTTGGACCGTGATGATTGATGGGTTGGTTAGGAATGGAGAGATGAGTAGAGCTTTGGATGTGTTTAGAGAGATGCAAAGGGACAATGTGAGGCCTAATGAAGTTACCGTTGTGTGTGTTTTATCCGCGTGTTCGCAAATGGGAGCGCTGGAGCTTGGGAGATGGGTTCATTCGTATGTGGGGAAGCATCGAATTGAGCTCAATCATTTTGTAGGAGGTGCTTTGATCAATATGTATTCCAGGTGTGGTGACATTGATGAGGCGCAACGGGTTTTTGATGAGATGAAGGAGAGGAATGCCATCACTTATAACTCCATAATTGTAGGGCTTGCCATGCATGGGAGGAGTTTTGAAGCTATTGAGATGTTCCAAGAAATGCTCAAGCGAGGGCTAGAACCAAGTAGCGTTACTTTTGTTGGTGTGTTGAACGCATGTAGTCATGGAGGTTTGTTAGATTTGGGATTCGAGATCTTTCATTCTATGTTGAAAGATTATAGTATTGAGCCACAGATTGAGCATTATGGATGCATGGTTGATCTTCTTGGACGCGCAGGGTGTCCTGAAGAGGCTTACGACTTCATCACGAGCATGAAAATTAAACCAGACCACATCATGTTGGGGGCTCTACTAAGTGCTTGTAAAATCCATGGAAACCTTGAGTTGGGAGAAAAGATTGCCAAAACATTGCTGGATTGCGGAAAAGCAGATTCCGGAACTTACACTCTTCTATCAAATGTGTATGCTTTATCAGGGAAATGGGAAGAAGCTGCACAAATGAGAGCAAAGATGAAGGAAGCCGGAATCCAAAAGGAAACAGGCTGTAGCTCCATAGAAGTGAACAATGAGATTCATGAGTTCATTTTGGGAGACATTAGACACCCACAAAGGGAACAAATCTACAAAAAGTTGCAAGAATTGAACCAAATACTAAGATCTTCACAAGGGTACTCCCCAGCAACAGAAACAGTCTTGCATGACATTGAAGAGCAGGACAAAGAATGGGCTCTAGCAATACACAGTGAGAGGCTTGCAATTTGCTATGGCTTGATCTCAACGAAACCATTCACTACAATAAGGGTTGTGAAAAATTTGAGGGTGTGCAATGATTGCCACTCCATGATCAAGCTCATAGTGAAGATCACCAAGAGAAAAATTGTTGTAAGGGATCGCAATAGGTTTCATCATTTTGAAAATGGAACTTGTTCTTGTGGAGATTATTGGTAAAAAATTTCAATTCTAAATTTGTTTAGAAAATTCACTTTTTTTCTTGAACTCTTCATGTTTATAAAGATTTTGTTTTCCAAACATTTTAATGAAATATATATTCTTTTTGTCGATACTTACAAGTAAAAAACAAACAAACAATAGTGCTGGACATATCATGTATAATTTGTATTAAAAAATATATCCGGATTTAGAAAGATAAGTAGTAATATTTATAACATTAAGGAAGTAAATACCGGTAAAATTATTTAAAAATATCAATTGAAATATCGAGAATATTATTAATTCTTTTAAAATATTAAAAATATTTTTAATATCTATGAAAATTGAAAAATATGTGAACATAAAATTAGTGAGAACACGATTTAATTATAAGAAAAGTAGCCAGTAGAGAACAGACAGATGTCAGTAGAAGAAGACGTTAGGGTCAAAACATGACATGAAAGACGACAGGTCCCACGTGAGAGTTTATCAGAACCGTCGAAGCTGTTTTTGCGCGAAACAGGAAAATTCGTTACGCTTATCTAAACCGAGTTAACAGAGGCTGTGTGTGTACGTGAGAGAGAGAGAGAGAGAGAGGAAGATCAGAGCAACATCAATCATCTATTACAAGTACACAAACCCAAGTAAGCTTTTTCGTTTCTTCTTCTTCTTTTATTATTATTTTTTTTTTTTCATGTTTTTTCTATATGTGAACCCTTGTAAATTGCGATACATATATAAGTTATAGCAGGAACGAATTTAGAGATAGTGTGAAAAACCCCTTTTGGATTTTCTGTTTTACCATTGCTTTTTGTATTTTAAGTGTAGTTTTAAGAAGATTTTTGTGGGTTCTTATTAGACTAACAGGAATGCAAGCTAAAGCCATGACAAAACATGTTTGTGTCTGTCTGATCTTTTGTTGTGAATATTGAGAACTGCAATGGACTAGTATAATGAACAGATAAAGATGTTGCTAGATTGCTTTAATGGGTAATTAATTTCAATAAACAAGATGGTTATTATGTGTGTAAGTGAAAGATGGAAACTTTAAGCAACCTGGTTCGTACAGGCTGGAAATGATGTCTATGAAATTGGTTGCCTAAGCACAGGCGAAATCGCTTGCATGATGGTAGATTGTGTTTATGTAAGTTTAGACTATTAGGTGAGATATTGTGTTGGTGGAAATTGTTAAAGATAACTAATTATGGACAGGTTACTGGAGATGTGGTTTTTAGTTTTGGAGATTTTATCCTCTTGAGAGGTTTTAACTATATGTTTACATGGAACAGTGAATTTCAAAGCTTTTGTAGATGGGGATTATGGAGTGATTTCAGATTCTGCTGAAATGGAGCCTGTTGTTGATATAGATGGCAAGATGATAGAAAATGTGGTTGGAAGGAACACTTGCATGTCTGAAGGTGGAGAAATGATTGACTTCTATGATGGGAGAGAGTTGATTGTGAATGAAATAAATGGGAGTGTGGAACCGTATGTGGGAATGGAGTTTGAATCGGAAAAGGCTGCCATGGTATGCTATGATACGTATGCTAAGAATGTGGGGTTTGTTATTCGGGTTGGTAATTGTCATCGTTCGAGTCGGGATGGATCAATTGTCAGCCGTAGGTTTCTTTGTAATAAAGAAGGGTTTCGTGTAAATAACAAGAAGACCAAAAGCCTTGAGGTGAGGAAGCCGAGGGAAGTTACTAGGGAGGGTTGCAAGGCAATGATTATGGTGAGAAAGGAGAAGTCAGGGAAATGGGTTGTTACAAAGCTTGAAACAGAACATAGTCATCCTCTAGGAATTCCTTCCAGCAAGGGTCGTCGAGATACAGTTCAGGCCCGACCACAGGTTAGTTCACTTATATTCCTATATAACATTTATTTTGCATCTTCTTTTTTGACTTGTTTCATCTTAACTATGAAGACCTCTTGTGTTTTTATGGAAATTTTTAATGGCTTAAAGGAGTAGGCGTGGATTCCTATAGTTTTATTTATTTATTTGTTATTTCTTTTTTACATTTTTTGCTGATTGTTGAATTATTTATGTTGATACTGGTTGCATAAGCACTAAGCCTACTGTTAATAAAGTCAGATGAGTTTGGTAGTTAGATTGGGATCTTAAGTCTTTACTTGCTAAAACTTGAAAATCCTAGATTACTTTCTAAGTATGTAAATTTGATTTGTTTTTGCCTTTTTCCACCATTCTTGATTACTGCAAGAACCTTGCCTCTAGATTTGACTGGCCAAAGAAATTTTTGCGTTGGCATGATTTATCGCTATGTTTAGTGGTTTCATTTCAAAGGAATTATTTTCTTGCTAGTTTGGCTGATAAAATCTCAGTAAGAGTCTTAAGAGTTCTCTTGGTATTATTGTTATAGAAGCACAAATGGAAAAGTTCTCTCGATCTTATTTCAAAGGAATTATTTTCTTGCTAGTTTGGCTAGTTCTCTTGGTATTATTTGCTAAGTACCTCTCAAGTTTGTTTAAATGGAAATGTTGCCTGGCCACTATGTTCTTACTGAACAAATTGTTTAAACAATGCCTGAGATACTCTTCCTTTATGTTAGCTCGGTGTAATGTGTCTCCCAAATTGTTTAGCTGTAAGGAAAGGCGGTTCCCCTGTCTAGTTTATAAAAATACTCACTTTCTTTCCTCAGATCTTGTTCTTATGATATATTAATCTGGTCATGCAATGATGACTTCTATTTTGCATTTGTCATGCGCCTTTGTTCAAGAAGTAACTTAATTGACTGAAAATATTGATGATGCTCAAATTATTTTGTCAGGATATTTTGCTTTTCCTAAGAACCAAATACAGGATTCATTGCCATTGAACTTTACATAGCTTTCTTTTAACACCATATATCTATGTTTATAATACTACTCTCTGTAGGACGAGAAGGATAAGAAAATCCGGGAGCTATCATTAGAGCTCAATCGCGCAAATCAACAATTGGCAAAGTGCCGGCAGCAATTGGATATGGTTTTGAAAGACATTGAACAGCATACAAATCACCTTTCGCAAAGTATTCAGAACATTATTGAGAATGTAAGGGAAGTTGAAGCTGAAGAGTTGGATCAATAGAAAATTGTTTTTTCAGTCTTAGCAGTTTAGCATATAGAATCATTCTGTGTTCCATTCTTGCCATTCTCTAATCAATAGTCAAATGATTTACAAAAGATTCTATGTAGTTGTTTTTCATTGACTAATACAAATCCTATAATCTCATGCTTGATGGAAGCATATCAAGGGAGAAAATAACTGATGAAAAAAGGACAGAAGGAGACAGATGCTTTTAGAATCTATTAAACCATTGCATTCTGATCCTGCCACCTTAATCACAATCAAAGGTTACATACATGTATTGTTGATTCTCATTGAATCCTATAAAAATGACTTAAATTCCTCTTATTCCATGTGTTTCATTCATGTAATTCTTAATGGCACATTTCACAATGTACTTGGATAGGAATATGTTCGACATCTATAAATGACTTATTGCAATATAAAATTAGTAATTATATTTATTATATTTGATTACATATTTATTATATATGATTATATTATATTAAATCTAACTTATTGTAGTTTGATCTAGATGTAATCAAAGATAATAAATATGTTATTTAATGTAATAATTATAATAAATAATTTTATAATATAATCAATATCCGGTCTATTTATACTTAAATGAATTATAGACGATAGAATCCTTAGTTACGTCATAATTAACTTTCATGCTTTACACCAACCAATCAACAACTACGGCAACAGTTTTCTCCTGCCGTTGACTTTTAGTTGTCTGAAAATTTAACAAATATTTCACATGTAAAACTAGCGACAATGGCCTGCTCAGGATCAATTCAGTTATCTCAACCCATGATTCCAGCTTCAATTTCTGTTCAAAAGTAGATCTCCACTCCACAAGCCAAAAGCAGAAAATGATAAACCAACGAACCGATAAGCAAGTAGGTGATGAATCCAAAAAAATAATAATAATAATAAACAAGTTGGTGAGTTACTTATCTGTAACGTCTATCCAAAGAAAGCGCAATCCAGTCCTTTCACACGTAGCTTTAAGGCATCGGTCCACTGCTGTTTCCCATGTCTTGTATTTGAATCCTCTCTCAAGTGTCAAGTCTCATCCACATGTCAATAATACTGTTACTTTAAACCCCCCAGAAAGCTAGAAACCAAAAAAGCTATAAAAGCAAAGCATCTCTCTCTGTCTCTCTTTCTCTGTCAAGAAAACCCCTTTAAAAAGCCATAAACCCCACAAGCAATAACCAAGAAAGAGTCAAGAGCCTAGCACTTCCAAGATCTAAAAAACCATGGCTGAGTAAGCTCCATTTCTCTTCAAAGCTCTCCCCTTTCTTATTTTTTCATGTTTATTCGGATTGAGTTAACATCGCATGTCTCTTTTGACAGATCTGGTGAGTACCCAAAAGACTATTACGGCAGAAGAAGCAGTTCGGGTTCATCCTCATCAACAACAAGCATCCACGTGACAGCCTTAGATGGGATCGTCAACGTCAACTCTCTCTTCACAATTGCTGTTTTTGTTGGTCTCTCCTTGACCACCCCAGGTCAGCACAGTCTCGAGAATCCCAACGCCTGTGATGCCGGCATCGACATCGCCAAGAAGCTACTTGTCTTCGAGGTTGTCTCCTTCAGCTTCTTCCTTTTCTCCTCTCTCGTCGCTCAGGGCCTCAAACTCGCCATCAACTTGTTGAACAGCAAAGATGTTGATGAGGCCTTTCGTGCCCACATCAACTTGAACGTCCTCAGGTTTGGCATGATGGCCTCCGCTGTTGGCTCTGTCATGGGCTGTCTTTTCTTGATGCTTTCCATCATTAATGTCATCCAAATCAGGTTGGGGATGTTGTCTTGTGGCAGCAAATCTGCAGTTCATGCCGTTACTGCTTTGGTTATTTTGGTTTCTTCTGCTCTGCTTGTTTATGTATCCACTGCTATTTATGCTTTCTGGCAAAAGTAGTTGATTTGTATCATTGTATGTTCATTTTTATCTTCTTTTAGTATTGCACCTGTAAAGATATGAACTTGATTTGGGTAGTATTTGGACCTTGCCCATCTCAATATAACTGAAATTTTGCATGATCTTGGTTATACTTTACCTAGTTGTACTTGGATTCATGCTGCATTGTTTGTTTGTGTTCTTGGTTGTGATTCACTTTGGTCATGATTGATGTGGGAACTTATTCGTTGTTCAGATTATGGATTCGCTTAATGTATATGCTTGAATGGTTAAACTAAAATGTCGAAATAGGTTGCGAGTTGAATGTAGTTGGAACTTGTGTTTTGTTGGGGTGAGAAGTTCGTAAGTATGGTAATAGGAGTTGCTAGCTGTGATGGATCTTATAAGCTTTCTCAGGTTTGCTTAATAAGGTTCGACTCTGTCTTGTGTTGGTGGGGTTCTAGTCTACATTTGGAACTCTTATGTGAGCTCTGTTGTTTGTTTTGCTTACTAGATTTCGTTTAATCTGCCTCATTAACATGTTTTAGCTCTATCCAAATAAACATTGATCAGAGAGCATTTGTTGAAGTTATGTAATTATGACTCAAAAATTGATTCTTGTTAAACTCATTGAACTGATTTGGTTTAGTGTAGGCCACTTGATAACAACGCTTGTATTCACTTACGTTGCTGACGTGATTTGATTGAAACAGGCTTGCTTAAGAGACAATCTCAAATTGTTTGCTTTCTTATGCTTGTGGTCTGCATTGGTTTGATTTAGTTAAGCTTGACATATGTTGTTAAATCCACGTATTATCTTCCAAATAAGCTGCCATTGCTTTGATTCTGGCCTGTACTTGTGTTATCTTTAATGTGTTGACTGTTAAGATCTCAAATTGACAGCAGAGTCAAACTGTTTGAATGTTATCTTCAAAATGTTAGCCAAACTTCCGCCAAGAATTTGTATGATTAGAAGACATACCATATATTATTTGTTATATGAATGCTCAAGGACAGAAGACAACTCCATTATGTTGAATTGTGAAGGAATTTTGCACCTTGTGAGAAACCAATATGTTGATATGTCTTGTGATAAAAGTTTATTGGTTTAGTATTTCCTTGCAAGGCACGATTTTCTTGTCTTTAGACTTCAGTTTTTGCAACTTGCAGTATTTTTTCAATGTTTATTTTTGTTCGACAAGTTCTGAGAGAGCCCAGTGAAGACAGATATAATCATAGAGATACCAGTTAGAAAGACATTTCTTTCGTTTTCATGAAATAAATTAGAAAGACATTTCATAAAGACAAATCTCGTGAGAACAAAAATATTCATGAAAAACAAGTTTGAAGATGTTATTTTAAACCAATATTTTTTTATCAATCACCTTGAATATGTTTATTCTATCTACAGACAAAATTTGGATTTTTCCTAAAACCTTTCAAAAAAGATCGCAGACAAGGAGTTTGCTGGTCGTGTTCTGTGTTAATGGGGCAGCATTGATGGATGCATATCCTGTGTGTGAAAAAACACAAATAGAAGGTGGCCTTAGAAACAAGCGGTAAAGATACATAGCTTTAGTGGTTGTGAAAAGCTTAATAAGCATGCTTTGATGAGCTTAATATACTAACATATGTAGTTGCATGTAAGGACACACAATACACCATATAATCTATCCTTCTAATCCACGAAATTAATTATTTCAAGTTGCCTAAACAATAGTGTTGTGTCCTGGACTTGGCTCTTTCCAAGATTACTCTTGAGAAAATTGTATACGAAGTTGTTTTTGCAACAACGCACACAGTATATCAGTTCGAAAAAACAACACACACAGTATATGCACGTTCAATACTCAGCTTCATTTGCGAGATCTGGTGAATCAAATCTCCTTAAATTCATATTCAACATTGCCGGTGAAACTCTAGAATTATAGAACCAATTCTATACTTTCTGGATGCAGACACGTTATAATCAGCAGAATATGCACTCATATATATGTAGTTAATGATACAAAAGGTGAAAAATTAATGAAGACAGCATATATGATCAGCAATTTGTGTCAACAAATAAGTTACTAGTTTTTATATACAAAATAAGCTTGTCTTCTCTAGTGCTACAACATCATGACTTGCTCCTTCACAGCCTTCCATTTTTGTTGTTAATGCTGCTTTGGTTTATCAAGCATTTCATGTACAACCAAAGCTTGCTGTTGCACCACCAAAAGTGATGTCCTACCAGCATCCCAAGCCAATATTACGTCTCCAATCACACCCAACTCTTCCATCTCCGTCCACTCTGATAACCCCATCAGCATCGGAGTAGTATCATCATGTCTTCTTCCAACCACCATGAGGTCAAATTCGTTCTCCATACTCTGAAGCACCTTGGCTGTGTCAGACACTTGATATATTTTCTCCTCCTTGTATGCAACATGCTCCATCTGTCTCTGCTTATAAGTAATCCTCTTGAAATTGTTCATGGAGTCTTCATCCTGAATTCTATTTCTAATCATACTCACATCATCACCAGCAATCGGATTCGCTTCGATGAATCTTACAACTGTAAGCCTGATGAGAGGGCTCTCCACCATGCGCAGTCCTAACGCTAATGCTTCGCGATCATCAGACCCTCCTATGAAAATCACACACACACTTATGACGAAATCAGCGTTCAAAAATCTAGGTTCCGTAAGTATTCCATGGCCAAAGAAGGTAGCCACCGAACAAGGAGCATTTTCCAGGACCTTTTTGTTCACAGACCTCATGTACGAGCCATCCAAGTTCTCGAATGGGAAAATCACTAGCGCGGTGTTTTTATCATTTGCCAACGAACAAATGTCATCATGCATCGTAGAGTAAGGTGCCACGGATGTGAAGCACTCAACCGTAACACTCTTCTGCCTTCGTTGTTCGTATTGGTTGAAATGCTTGACGATGCCACCGGCTCTGGTCGGTTTACTATATGGTGCACCGTGGTACTTATGTGAAATGAACAAAGGCATCAAGGACCCGAAAAGTTCTTCCAGGTTCAAGACATACACATGGAAAGGGTTCTCTCTTGTCGGATTTAAAACTTCAAGGACGTTGAGCATCGAAGGTACATTATCTAAGTCGTGAATACACACAACCATTCGCAGCTCAGCTTGTGGCTTAGTATGCTGGATGGTACGTCTATTATAGGCCATGTATTTTCTTGAAGTGTCATAAATTGCTCTAAAAATGGGAGCAATAATAAGTGAATGAATAAGTGTAGCAACAACTATAGTGCCAAAAGATTCCTTGCTGATTACCTGCAGTATTGATCATCTCATCATATAGTTGGTAATTCAAAATCAATTAAACGTTGAAACAAGTCGATTAATTAATATATATATATATATATATATATAGACACACACACGCACACACAAGTACGAGTATATATATGAACGTACCTTGCTTTCTTTTACGCGGTAGACGTATAGAATATCAAACAAGCCTCGACTACTTAAGATTAAACCAAGCGACAATGCGTCCCTCTTTGGCATATTGAAATAGAGTGATGGAAGCATTGCACCGAAAAGTTTCCCAAGTGTAGCTGTAATGATGAGAAGATTCACAACCAGGAAGTTTTCGAGTCCTAAGTGAAAGATATCAACTAGTTTGCCAACCTTAATAGCACAACTTGGCATGAACACTGCCCAAACAAAAGTTCCAAGTCTTTGCAACAAACTAGAACCCATTGGTGGGTTGTTTGGGGTGGCGACCCCCAACATTATTGGCCCATAAACAGAACTTTGTCCTGTGGATTCTCCAAAAAATGAACACGCAAGAACCATTGCCATGATGATGCATATGTATGACTCCTTCAACGATCTTCTCTCCGGGGTACGTCTCATCATCCATAGCATTACAGGGCGGAAGACGAAAACAATGACAATTATCAATGCAAAATGACTCAAATAGGTGAATAGAAGGCCATGTTTTACAGTTGGGTTACCATAACTTTGCGGCAAAAATATAACCAACACCAAAACGAAGTTCAACCCCCAAGATATTAACGCAGAAACTGTAGCAGTCCGGCCTAGCTCTGAGCTAAGCAGCTTGAGATCTTCCAGGAGGATTACAGTTTGTCGAAACTGAGACGTTGTCACGACAAAGCCAATAAATGGAAGGGTTTGTTTCAGATCTTCGCTTTGTACATATGATTGTAAGAACAAAGATAAAGGCACGGACAGAAGCATTGGTAACAAGAAAGTGGCGAACCCTATTGCCAATGCTAGTTTTCCAGGTCTTCTAAGAAGACTTAGATCCACATACATGTGAAGCAGGAAAAAAACAAATACTAGTGCTAATCTCTCGAATGAATTCAACATCAAATTACCACGTTCTTGTCCGAAAAACCTCTCTTTGAAATTTTCGTTGTGGGAAAGCAATGAGGGGCCTATTGCAACTCCACCCTGGTGCAATAATATTGCAAGCACCGAGTGATCACGATCAAAACAATTCATTTTAAAACAATTTATGCGTCAAAAGAGTAATGAAACGTTATTAATATAAGCATCAGATGATGATGAATTTCACAGCCGAATGTAATTGGGCGAAAGAGAGTATCAATTTAGATTGACAATGAACCAAATTCGAGTGATCCCACTCAAGTGATATTTAAAAAAATAATAATAATAATTGGTAATCAATTAGGTACTTACCAGCATTTCAGCAATATAAGAAACCTGTCCAAAAGGATTGAGAATAGCACGGAAAACTGCTGTGAAAGTGTTATGTAAAATAATGTGCACCATTGCCAGTGTAAGTGTGCATTTTGTTGGACCGTTTCCTTCAAGTATACCGCCGGATCTCGTATCTCCGTACGGCTCACAAACAGCGTAAAGAAGAGTATCATTTAGAGGATGGGTTGTTAAATTTGCCATGGATGCAAATCCTGTGTGTACAAAAGAAATAAAAAAAATGCTTTTAATCAATTGAAGGAAAAAAGGAGGTTACAAAATAAGTGGTAAAGAACATAAGCAGAGAAATTTGAGAACAAAAGGATAACGAGTATGGTTGATTGGGCGAGGAGGATGGGAGGAGTTGATGGTTATCAGAAGTCTTATTTGCATAATTTGAGCTCTCCTTTTTACTTTGATGTTTGACTACTGATATGTGGTTTGCATGCAGGGACTTCAATTGTACTTTTCTATATTTATGCACTAAGTCTATAATTACCATTTTGATCTCAAAAGTTACCTCAATGGGCCAACTAATCAAAGAATACCGAAGTAGAGTGAAAGGTACTCTCAACAATGGAATGCCTCCTTTCGTACTTGGCAGGCATAGATCCAAGTCCAAACTTGGTGTTGAAAGAGCATTTGGAGCCCAACAAATTTATATACTTGAACCCATGATCTAACAAATCTCTAGTTAAGAGTAATTTTCAGAATCAATGATTATACAATATTGTCTGACTCAAGATCAATCCTAAATAAAGAAACACCCTCCAATAATGATGTCCAAGGAGAAATGACTTGTGTATGGGCTAAAGTTGTCACCCTCCAACATCAAAGGAGGCCGAAAAACTTTTGTAAGATAGGTTTCACTAAGATGACCATATAATAAATGATAGATATGATCATGATCTTATACTTTTATTAGTTAAAATCAAGCACAGGATCTCTACGTACAAACTATTATAAAAACAAAATTAGCGATACAAATCCGGAATGTGGCATAAAAGACTTTATAAGATTAGCTTTATTTTTATTTTATTTTTTTAATTTTTTTTTTTTTTTAAGAATAGATTAGCTTGATTTTTAGGCTATTCCCACAAGTTTTTGTCGTTCTCAGGGCCCAGCCACTTTTAAAGAACAATTTTCAGGTCTTCTATTACTTTAATTTCCTAAAATAATCCTGCATGCATGCATGAAATAGATGTGTCACAAATTCATTGGTTATAATAAAGTTCAAAAATTAAAGAAAACTAATTAATAAATAAATAATCAGACAAACTCTTTTTATTATGGGACTGGATTCCCATGGCCAAATCGCAATACAGACGTGTGTTTTGGTTGGCAACCAAATTGAATGGCCATGATCACTTGCATATATATAATCTCCTTATGACTCCATATATTAGTCACAAAATTGTCCAACGAGGTCGAACAAAAACTAGAAACAAATATCAAGATTCAATAATGGAAGCGTATGGGTTTCTTCACTTAAAGTATGGTTTTGTAATACTTAATTTAATTATATCTAACGTTGAAGTATTTCTTTTTGTTACAGATCAAAGACAGAAATCCTGCAAACAACTCTAGAAGAACTTGTCCAGGCACTTAAAGCCATGAAAGAAAAAGAGGATGATACCATTGAAGTCCATCGAAGAGCACTTGATGACCTCGTTAACGTGAACTCTCTCTTCACCATTGCAGTCTTCGTGGGGCTGTCCTTCGCTTCCCCGGAAATCCACAGCCTCGAAAACAGACCCGAATGCGACGCAGACCCTCATCTGGCCAAGAGACTAGTCATCTACGAAGTCAATTCCTTCTCTTGCTTCCTCCTGTCGAGCCTGGTCGCCAAGGCACTCAAGGTGGTGCTCAACATTCGCAAGAAAGAGCAGAAGAAGGACCACTACATGGTCCCGGACCAACTTTGCAAGAAGATTCTTCTGTCCGAGCAGTGGAGGAGGTTCTTGCTGGCCTTGTCCATCCTGGCTTCGTTTACTGGGATTGTGCTGCTTACACTGTCCATGGTTGATGTGATACAAATAAGAGTAGGAAAGTTGAGCTGTGGAAGTGACTATGCTTTTGATGCAGTGGTGTCATTGTGTGTGATTGTGCTTTCTGCACTGTTGTTTTATGCACCATCAATGGTGTATGCTGTGATCGTTACTTCTCATGTTTATAGTCCATCAGAAGTCTAGTTGAAGTCTTAAGTGAAAACAATATCAGTATGTACTAGGCACCGGCTATATTTGGTCTGTTATCTCTGTCATGTACTTTGTCTTCCAATAACAATGTGTTATATATGATCTGAAAATGTGGAGCAACATCTTCCTAGATTTTGGTTGAATTGCTTTAGTCAATTGCTAAGCTAGATCGACTATACATTTATTTGATTTTGATGTATAAGGACTTGCTCAAATCAAAATGGTAACTTTGCATTCTAATATCTCTTACGGTGTAGTCGTTCAAATCTAGATCCTTATCAAATTGAATGAGAACTTAATAAGTGGTAGTTAAATGATAACTTCAAGAATTAATATTTGGGAACGATTAAATTTATGGCTGGATACTAATAAAACGTATAATGTTCCCACTAGCTAGCTAGTACTTACTTCTCTGTTGCTATTTTAGCTTTCAGAAATTAAAATTCACCTAATTAATTCAATGTAATCCACCATTAACAAGATAAAAGATTTTAATTTTCTTCTTTAAAATAGAAAGACCCAGTAGGCGGTATTTCAAAAGGTAATAATAATTTACCTGAAAGCTATACGTGCAAAAATGCTTAGGGAAATATTAGTTTTAAAATTAATTAATTAATTTTAATTTCAAGAATAAATTTTATGTAAAAAATCTAATCATAGAGTTTTAGTCTAAGGTCCTAAAACACTTTGAGCCGGCCTTGATAGGCCCTTAAGACGGAGTAAATGAACCGGTGAAGTTTTTATTTCTTTGTTTCGGGGATTGCAGTTTACTTCCAAAAGGGACAAGTGAAATATGATGATACTGAGCCCGAACATTAATCAAACATTGTGGACTTTTTGATTCGATTTGGGCTTCTCCTGATAACTTTTTATTGGGCCCAAGTTTTCACATGCTCAGACCAATTCACTCGTGCCATGGTTGTTGGGAGTGGAATGATCATATTCTAATAAGTATAATCTCAAGTCTCTCACGTGGTCAAGATCTAAATATGTTTATGATATTGTAGGGGACATGGGTGGACTCGAATTGTGAGGAAATCATAGTTTTTTTTTTCACAAGTTGTTACCGCATCATAATCTTAAATGCTTATTTAAATTATCTCTACCTAACACATTTGTTTTAACAATTGTCTTCTCTTGGATAAGACCTTGCTGGTTTCCACGATTAATAACTAAAGACTTACCTAACACGTCCGTTTTAATAATTGTCTTCACTTCTATAAAATTTTCTTGGTTTCCATAATTAATAATTAAAGACTTTTAAGTCTTTTATTATTGTATTCATCATTACTCGATATACATGATCGTATGTCTCTTATCGAAGACATAATTCATTAAATATATTTTATAAACTTCGTATGAATAATTTTTTTCTCTTATTATGAGAAGAATAAATTACAAATTAACTATCCAATTAAAATATATTCTCATGCGAGATGAATTTTATTGATTTATTACAATTTGATTACTCACTGTTAGTAATGAACCGTTAAAGTTAACTATTAACAATGATAAAATTGTGTAATGACCTAATACTCTTAAAGTAGAGTAAAAATAAAATTAAAAACACAAATTTATTTTTAAGAAAAAAAAACTTAAAGGGGATAAAAAAAAGAAGTCATATCTAGACTCATACCCTTTACCGGACCTAGTTAAATTGTAATAAACTTATAAAATTTATCCCATTTGATAATTGATTTGAATTAGGTAGATAAGTTATAATTTGATGTAAATAATAATTTATCTAAGTAAATCTGAAATAAATATATGTAAAATATAAAATTTGTGAGTCAATAAGTCGCGTAAATAACAATTGATCAAATATAAGATTTGTAGATATCTAAGTTTCGTAACTAATAATTGATGTAAACAAATCTCGATTAGATTTATGGTCAAGTTAGAAAAATAAATAGGATCATCTAATAGTAAGTTGTCATGTCATGGATGGGCATGGAATGGATATACATTTACCAACTCCCAACTTCATTGTTTATTATAAGGCCAATAAGTGCCAAAACAAATGTAAACAGGTAGAAATCAGACAACCTCTCTGGTCATATGGGAATCCATAACCATATCCTATTATCAATCCAAACAACACGTGTTTCATGTGAATACCAGATCCAACGGCCACGATTTCACTAGAATCTCTTTATAAACCCAAATTAGTAACAAAATTTTACAACAAGATCTAACAAGACTACCAACAAGTATCAAGATTATTCAATAATGGCAGCGTTAAGTGTATCAATTTGTTCTTTTTTTTTAAAATATATATATATGGTTGCTTGCTTTAATTAAACAGTAATTAACGTTAAATATTTATGTGTTACAGATCAAAGATAGATATCCCACAACGACCAGAGCCAGCAACGCTAGACGATGTTGTCAAGGTACTTAAAGAGATCAAAGGAGACGATGATGACAGTGTTGAAGTCCATCAAAAAGCACTTGATGACCTTGTTAACGTGAACTCTCTCTTCACCATAGCAGTCTTCGTGGGGCTATCCTTCGCTACCCCGAACGTCCGGAGCCTCGACAGTAGACCCGAATGTGACGCAGACCCTGGTGTGCCCAAGAGACTAATCCTTTACGAAGTCAACTCCTTCGCTTGCTTCCTCTTTTCAAGCCTA
Source organism: Nephelium lappaceum (assembly GCA_021234005.1). Lineage (NCBI taxonomy): Eukaryota > Viridiplantae > Streptophyta > Magnoliopsida > Sapindales > Sapindaceae > Nephelium > Nephelium lappaceum. The sequence goes on from CM038004.1 coordinate 326,941, forward strand.
GTAGCAAAGGCAGTTAAGGTGGTGCTCAACATTAATAAGAAAATCAGGAATAAGGGAAAGGGCCACCTTAAGATTCCGGACCACTTCTGTATTCCGGACCGGCTATGCGTAAAAGTTCTTCTGTCGGATAAGTGGAGAAGGTTCTTGCTGACCTTGTCCATCGTGGCTTCGTTTGCTGGGATTGTGCTGCTGACACTATCCATGGTTAATGTGATACAGATAAGACTAGGAAAGTTGAGCTGTGGAAGTGAATATGCTTTTGATGCAGTGGTATCACTGTGTGTCATTGTGCTTGCTGCATTGTTGTTTTATGCACCATCGATGGTGTATGCTGTGATTGTTACTTCTCCAGCTTAATTCTTAATTAAACTTCTTTACCAATAAAAGTTTAGGAGAAATCTATGCACCATTATCTATGGTCTATTATCTCTGTCATGTACTTTGGTTTCCAATAGATGTGTCAATCTCTTTCTGAAAATAGGTCTCGGTGTTTTTGGCTTCCAATTACAATGTGTTATGTATTCAAAGTCTTTCTCTCTTCAAAATTGATTTTAAAATTGTTTTCACAACTGAAGCTACGATATATATATACACTGGCGTATTGACAGATCTTAATTAGAGAATTACTAGCTATATAACTACAAATCCTAGAAAATGGTTATAAAAAAAGTGATATGCCTCAAAAATGTTTGATCATTTGTGTCCAATCCATTTAAATTTGGATAAAATTATATTTTGAATTAAAAATTAGTAACTTCTCCTCTTTAACTTTCATCATCCTCTTTTTCATTTAGTGTCTCTCTTTCTTCTCCTTTTCTTCAACGTCTTCCTCTTCATCTCCTTTTCATTCTCTTCTCCTTTTCCCTCTTTTCTTCTTCTTCCTCCTCATTTCTTTTTCTTCTTTTTATTTTTCTTCTTCATCTTTCTCACCAAAAAAGCCACACTTGCAGATTAGCAAGTCCACATGCCATTAGTAACAATAGTACAAATTATCATTACCAAAGTTTTAAAAGGTGCAAGGGACACTGAAACGCAAAGGGGTCATAAAGCTCGAGGCTGGAGGCTCAAGGCTCACCTTTTCGAGGCAAGGCGCACTTCTTCTAACAAAAGTTTAAAATTTTATAAAATCATAAAATTGGAGTTTTTTTATATATGTGTATATAATTATATGGGTTTTCTATTTATTCTTCAAATTTTAGGGTTTAATTAGATATTTTATAATAATTTAAGAAGTTATTTACAATTTTTCTTAGGTTTAATTATTTATTTTATAATAAATTAGGGGGATTATTTGCAATTTCCCTACACAAAATATATTTAAAGTTTGGATAGCCAAAAAACCTAGTTGTCATGACTTCTCTCTTCCTCACCCTCTCCCTTCCTTCACCCTCTTCTTTCTTGCCTTTCTCTCTCCAACTCTCCTCACCGTCTGTAGCCAACCAACCACCACATTGAAGTGCCGATTTCGGCTACTAGAATGCCATCGTGAGGAGAGGGAAGTGGATCGGCTACAAAAAGGCTGGTTTCAAGGTTGTTTGGTCGGTTTCAAGGCGATTTGGTTGGTTTCAATGGTTGTTTGGCCAGTTTTGGTGACGATTTTGGCAGCTAGGCGGTCGGGGTGACTCGATGGCCAGTTTTTGCCCTTTATTTTCCCTAAGCATGCCTAGGCTAGCCTTGGACTTCTGCACCTAGGTGCTCCAGCCGTATGCCTTTTCGAGGGCATTGCTATTGGCCATCGTTTAGGTGCCGATGGTGCACCTCACACCTAGGCGCGCCTTTTAAAACAATTGTCATTACTTAAGGGAGGTATTGCACTACTATACGTTACTAATGACAATTTGTACTATCATTACTAACAACAATTTTAACTATCATAATTTATGGTAGGAAACCTACAAATTTGTATGTCTACTTTTTAAATGAGGAAGGATAAGAAAAAAGGAGAAGAAAGGGGAAAAAAAAGAAAGGACAAGAGGAGAAGGACAAGGAAAAGGGGGTAATGGGTGCTTTCAACAATGGACTGATCCAAGTCCAAATTGGATGTTGGAAAGAGCTTTTGGAACCCAACAATTTATAATGTCATTGAATCCAGAAGTACAAGGCAAGTGCATTCCTGCCATGAATATTACAACTAATTTTATGTCAGATCTCACATATAATGAATATAACATATGTAATCATTTATAGCTACACTATAATCTAATGATTCTCTATTCAGTTTGGTTTTCAAACAAATTTTAAAATCCATGATTACACAATAGTTGTTTAATACATGACTCGTCTCAATTAAAGAGACACCATCATGATGATGTACAAGGAGAATTGACTTATATATTGACTAGAGTTGTCACTCTCCAATATTATTAAAGGACGCAAAGAAACTTTTTTTAATGTAAGTTTCACTAATATGACCATAATAAGTGATACATATGATTTTGATCTTATACTTTTATTAGTAAAATCGAGAATGATATACTTTTATTAGTATATTTAACTCACAACCTTAAATTTAGCAAACTACATGCTAAATTTAATTCAGTTGTTTCGAACCTTAAATATATCTTTTTGTTACAGATCAAGACAGAAATCCTACAAACAACCCTAGAAGAACTTGTCTTAGGTACTTAAAGCCATGAAAAAAGACCATGATGACACCATTGAAGTCCATCGAAAAGCACTTGATGACGTTGTTAACGTGAACTCTCTTTAACATTGCACTTGATTCTCTTTCAGTTTTATTCTCTATCAATAAACATGCCTTAAAAAGGGAGTAAGTTTATCTAATAAAGTTTGCAAATGTTTTGGTTTGGTAATAACTTCTAAAATGGGCAAGTGAATTGTAATGATAATGACAGATGAACCTGAATCTTAAGCACATTGTGGACTTCAGTGTTATGGTTTGGGCTGTTACTTACAACTTTTTGCTGGGCCCAATTTTTCACTTGCTCCGACCAGTGCACTCGTGCCATGGTTGTTATGAGTAGAATAATCAGATTCTAGTACATATAATCTCAAATCTCTCACGTGGTCTGAATCTAAAATATGTGGATGAGACGTAGCTGTACTCAAAATGTGGGGAGATTAAAGGATTTCTGCCTAAGACATATGACTTAATTTAACAATTATTTTCTCCAGCTTTCAAAAAAAAAAAAACAATTATTTTTTCTTGCATCAAACTTTCTCAGTTTCCACCTTTAGTAACTAAAAAGTTTTCGCCTGGCTGCTAAAACTTTGCAGTCAGGATCTTTCTCTGTTTGGCAGAATGCCGACCCGTGTTTTCTGTTATCTTTGTAGTAAGGCATATGGTTCACTTCAAAAAAAAAAAAAAAAAAAAACTAAAAAGTTTTCAAGTACTCTGGTTGTTGTGGTTTTTTTTTTTTTCTCTTTCGAGAGTGGGAGAAGAGATTATATTTAGAAAAAATTATTCATATTTTATGTTTTAAGATAAAAATGAACCTTAAACTTTTAATCTCTTAGAATTAAAAAAAGTATCAAACCACTCTCGCTAAAGGGTAATGAGCAAAATGAACATGTTGTCTTCTAATTAATACTATGCACATTTATGCTTAAAATAGGTGGTATTTATATGGCTCTCTATCTTATAAGATGGTGAAAATTTAGTTTTTATAAAATATATTTTACAAGTTTTATATAAATAGTTTTATTTTTTATTATAAAAGTAACTACCTTCACATGATTGAAATAGATTTTTAATTATATAAATGGTGATAAATAAAAAACAAATGTAAAACAGAGAGAAATCAGACAACCTCCCATTATATGGGAATCCATATCCATGTGTATATCCTAATCCCAATCCAGACAACATGGGGTTCATGTGAATACCAGATTCAACGGCCACGATTTCACTATAATCTCTTTATAAACCCAAATTAGTCACAAAAGTTTACAACAAAATCTAACAAGACCACCAAGGATCAAGAATATTCAATAATGGCAACGTATGAGGTGTTTTTTTTTTTTTTTTTCATTTATTTTATGTTCACTCTCTTTAATTCAATTGTATCTAACGTTAAATAGTTGGGTGTTACAGACCAAGTAGAGACGAAAAAGCAATCCTAGAGGAAACTCTCAAGGTAGTTAAGGAGATCAATGGAGGCGATGATGACAGTATTGAAGTCCATCAAAAAGCACTTGATGACCTCGTTAGCGTGAACTCTCCCTTCACTATTGCAGTCTTCGTGGGGCTGTCCTTGGCATCCCCGGACATCCGCAGCCTAGAAAAGAAACGCGAACGCGACGCAGACCCTAATGTCGCCAAGAGACTTATCCTCTACGAAGTCAATTCCGTCGCTTGCTTCCTCCTATCAAGCCTGGTCGCCAAGTCACTCAAGGTGGCGCTCAACATTAAAAAGAGAATGGACATGAAAGGCGCTGGAAATAATCAATACGACTATACAGCGAAGGATCACCGGCTGGTCCAGGAGCGGCTGTGCCTGACTCTTGTTCTGTCCCAGCTGTGGACAAGGCTCTTGCTGGCCTTGTCCATCGTGGCTTCGTTTGCTGGGATTGTGCTGCTGACACTGTCCATGGTTAATGTGATACAGATAAGAGTAGGAAAGTTGAGCAGTGGAAGTGCATATGCTTTTGATGCAGTGGTGTCACTCTGTGTCATCGTGCTTGCTGCACTGCGTTTTTATGCACCATCGATGGTGTACGCTGTGATTGTTACTTCTGATTTCACAAAAGAAAAAAAGTCAGATGGAGTCAGTTCAAAAAATAACTTACGTGAAGTCTAGGTAAAAATTTCATATCATGCATGGTCTGTTTTCTCTGTCGTGCACTTTGTTTTCCAATAAAAATGTGTCAGAAATATCGAGTCATTCTCTTTGTAAAATTGGTCTTGAAAATTTTCTCTTTCAATAAAAATATGTTTGTATCGAAAGATGTTAATTAGAGAATTAGCATCGAAAAGCTGGTTCTATAGAGTTTGGTTGAACTGCGCTTTTTGGTCAATTGCTAACAGAAATCGGCTAAACATTTGAGTTGCTCCCTACAACTTGTCACTTGGCCAAAGTTTTCACATGCTAAGACTCGTTGTAATATATATATATATATATATATATATATACAGAACAATCAGATTTTAATATGAATATTGGGTCGTAATCTTAATTAGACATGTACCTAACTTATTTTTGTCTTTAATTATCTTCTCTTGTATCAAACTTCCCAATTTCCATATTCAGTATCTAATCCTCCAACTGGAATTCGCTCTTTATCTTCTCGGAATTCAAACTAATCAATAGTCTCATCAAACAACCGCTCTAAAAGTTAAATTTATATTTAAATACTTATTATTAGTTTATAATTAAGAGTTTTTAAATCTTCTATTATTTTCTGGAATCCTCTTAACTAACAGTTAAAACAGAAATCAATAAGAAAAATACCAAACCCCAGTAAACAAATCTGGTATCATGACTGGGCAGAACCTTATTGGTTTGTGATTTAAGTAAAGTAAAATATGAAACAGATACATCAAATATCCCTTGATCATGAATTTTGATATTCCATCTCCCTATCCCAAGACATACATATATTCCATGCATGCGTGTAATGTGTAGTAACAATTAACGGCCATGATTTCACTAGGAACTGCTTATATACTCATCGAGATGCAGCCATTCCACAACACCCTACGCAAAGAACTTGCAACATAAATAGCAAATATTAAGACTAAACTATCGACAGGTATAGCAGTGTTTCGTATTTTCTTTTTTTTTTTTTTACTTTCTTGAAAATTAAGCATGATTTATTATTATTATTTGTTTCAATATTATCTGTCATGGACTCATAGGAGCAACTCAAACATAATTCATTATTAAACTGAATAATCATCCTTGAAAATTAAATATGGTTTGGATGGCTTATAGACTCAGTAATATTATTAAAACTACTTAATACATGATCATTAGATTACATTCATGTAATTAAATCAATCTAATAATATATGTTACAAATAGGTCGAGTGATTATCATTCTTTCAGTAGTATCTAGCATATGGAGTTATGTGTGAGCTTTTATCTTTTATACAAATTTAGTGATCGTTGAAGCTATCAAAGAACGTTTTTGTCGAAGATATGTGATACAACTTAGAACAATTAATTTTCTCTTAATATTTTATAGTACAGGATTCTTTCACTTCTTCTTCATCTAGTTTCCGTACACGTGATTTAACCATATCTGATGTGTTTATTTTTTCTTCTGGGTGAATTCAGAGGGATCTGGTAGTAGTTGTATATGGCAACAAGAGTCGAGAGTAAAACAGAAATCCCACAAAAAACACTAAATGACCTAGTTAATGTACTTGAACGCATTAGTCTCTCCGGGGACAGCGTAGAAGTCCATCAAAAAGCATTAGATGATCTTGTCAACGTGAACTCCCTCTTCACCATAGCAGTTTTCATCGGCTTGTCCTTCGCTGTCCCCAACCAACACAGCCTCGAAGCCCAAGCCCGACCCAAATGCGACGCCGACCCTGGTTTGGCAAAAATGCTGGTTGTCTACGAAGTTGTTTCATTTTCGTGTTTCCTTTTATCGAGCCTAGTAGCCAAGTCACTCAAGGTTGGAAATTAATTGTCTATCACAACTTCATCATATTGTTGGGATATAATTCAACGGTTTTTTGTCTAGCTTGCTCACATGTGATTTCTTAACAGGTGATTCTAAACATTCGTAGAAAAGAACAATTAAATAGAGATCACCCGATGATACCGGATAAGCTGTTCCAAAAATGGCTTCTGTCAGAGAAGTGGAGGAGATTTTTGATGGTGTTATCAATTTTGTCGTCGATAATTGGGATTTGGTTCCTGACTGTCTCCATGGTTAATGTCATGCAGATAAAATTAGGGAAGCTAACTTGTGGAAGCACTTATGCTCTCAGTGCGGTGATACCATTGTTTGTAGTTGTCTTGGCTTCTCAGCTTATCTATGCACCCTCAATGATGTATGGTGTGTTTGTCACTGCATCTGATATTACTGATGAGGATAAACAGAATGTCTAACTTCCAACCTAATAATTATGTGCACCTTTAGGATCAATTCTATTTATATTGATGGGAATCTCATTGTTATGTTTTATATCCCATATAGAATACTACCACGAAGGCGAAAAATAGATTTTATGTTTATTTATCAACAATATTGCAGGTGAGACGTGAGGCTATCGAAGTTAATGATGATGAAAAATAAATACGTGTATCATATTATTCATATGGCCGTTCAACACAATTTTATCATGTACATAAATTTTGACAAAAAGTCAATGAAATTGGTATCTATCATAGACCTGGTTAATGATATGAAGAGAGAAAGTATTGTTTGTTGGAGTCTCTTATCAACAACAAAAAAATAATTTCTTATATATACACAAGTTCAATCAGCTGTTTCATGATTTAATCAAATACAAGTCCGCTTAGCTATTTCCAATATCTTATCACCACGAAGGTTTTCGAGAGAAATTTGTGCAAAAGTTGTTTAATTCTAATATCAAAATTAGTGACAAAAACAATTGCCACTTAGTTGATCACAACAGCCAATTCAGTTTAATTTTTGCTGACCCGAGCAATTGAGCAACAGAACGCAGACCCTTCTCTACACATTCTTAAAAACTGAAACCAAATTTTAATTTATAGGGTATTTGGGTTGCATTAGTTAAAAATTCTTCGAGTTTTAGTTCTTTAATTTTATTCACTAAACATCGCGAGATCAAAATGGCATTGCTGTTATATATGAATATAACCCTCCTCAAGACATTCAACAGGCGCCGTTAATTACACGTACGGCCCTCAAAGCGGCAATATGATTGCAACCTAGCCTCGCTGTCCAATTATCAAAGCAAGTCGATTGATTCGGGACAATGAACGTTGAACCAAGCAGTCATCATTCAACACGTAAGTGTGAGCCCAATAAATTATCGTCACATATATGGAATCCGACGCGAACAAATTTCAATATGAAAAGATGGCATCACCTTTAATCATCCAACCACTTGTCAGCCTAAATGTTCAACTTGTGTCAACTATGGCAGCAAAAATTCTACTAATGTAATGGCATGAACATCTCTCGCATGCGCGACAGAGGAGTGGATAGATGGTCTATACAAGCTTGTTAATAAAATAAAATGCATTAAGAGGTTAAAAGTTCTATCCCTAAACATCTTTATCCTTCAACTATTTATGATGGTTTTGAGTTATAAAATTTCATTTATCTTGTAGTTTAAGAAGGTTTGAACTCTAAAAACTTTATATAACATCATTAAAAGATACTATGTACGTAGTAAACTATCATAAGATACGTTGGACCAATCTAAATTGTGTTGTTGATATGCAGCAGCATGCGGCAGGGATAACTGGACTTCACTGGATCCAACGTGTGAGAAAAAAATTATTTTTTATACAAAGTTGTTTCCGTGTACAATCAAAATCTTAATTTAAGTTAATCCTTACATAAAATATTTTTGTCTACTTTCTCTTGATACAAACTTTCCTGTTTCCATATTTAGTATCTAATATTATATTTTTCAATTGTAATTGATTCTTTATTTTCTCGTTGGAAAAGTTTTATCCTATTCAAACTACTGTAATAAGATATGACTTTGAAGTCTTATATTACTTTCCTCATAATCGTCTAGTAAATAGAAAAAGTTAATACCAAACCCCAATAAGCAAATTTGGGATCATAACTAGTCCGAACCTTATTGGTTTGTGACGAAAGTAAAGTATTTTTTATATTCCATTTCCCTATCACAAGACATATACAAATTCCGTGCATGCGTGTAATATGTGTGGTAACAATTAACGGCTTTGATTTAACTAGGACCTGCTTATAAACCCAACGCAACCACTCCACCACACCCTACACAAAGAACTTGCAACAACTATAATTATAGCAATATTATCAAGACAAGGGAACCGGTGTTTCTTCTTTTATTTTTTGTGAAAATCAAATAAGCTTTAGTTAGTTTGTAGACATTATGAAATTTTCAGAACAACTTAGATAGTCATCATTTCTAAAAATGATTCTGATAAGTTATCATTAATTACTATGTTATTAAATTAAGTAACTGTTGCTGATCTTTCAATAGTTACTAACATTTTATGTTTTTCTTTGTTTCAAAAGGTGAACGGCAGCAATGGGTGGCGGGTATGTGTGCCTATATGTGCCTTTTTATGTTTTTTTCATCAAGCAAATGAAGTAAACGTTGTAGGAATCAAAACATTTTTATCAAAGATAATACGTATTAACACGATATAGTAAAATTTATGGGTACATTTAAGATATATATGATTCTTTCATTTTTTTTCTTCTCTTTTAATTATATTACGTACTACATGATTTATTTTCATCTTTTTTTTTTTTTTTTATCTAATTTAGGTAAGTAAGTCGTGATGATTTTTAAGAAATTATTTGTAATTAACCTTATTTTATGTCATTTCTTTGTTCTTGGTGATTTCAGAGATAATAATGGTGCCTCTCAAAAAACAACACTAAATGAGAGCATAGAAGTCTATCAAAAAGCACTAGACGATCTCGTCAACGTGAACTCCCTCTTCACTATAGCAGTTTTCATCGGCTTGTCCTTCGCTACCCCCAACCAACACAGCCTCGATGCCCGACCAGAATGCGACTTCGACCCTAGTTTGGCAAAGGGCCTGGTTGTCTACGAAGTTGTTTCATTTGCTTGCTTCCTTCTATCCAGCCTAGTAGCCAAGTCACTCAAGGTTGGTTTATATTTGTCTTACAATTTCCTGATCACTGTCGGGATATATAATTTAACTGTTTTCAGAATCAGGATTCTCTCCTAGCTAACCTTGTTTTTCATAGAATTTTTTTATAATTAACGCATCCATTTAAAGAATAATGAATGATAAAATATTTTATTTTTCTCTTTTATGCGCGTAATTAGTGTACTCAAACACAAAATACTCTTGTAAAAAGTCAAGCTGAAAAGTAAAGCTCCGAGTATATATTTCAATTCCTGTTATCATCTGACTTGCTCACATTTGATTTCCGACAGGTCGTTTTAAGTATTAGTAAAAAGGAATTCAATAATAGGAGAGGGTCACAAGGGATCTTGAAAAAATGGCTTGAAACAAATGGGTGGAGGAAATTCTCGATGGTGACATCAATTTTGTCATCGCTAACTGGGATTTGGTTCCTTACTCTCTCCATGGTTAATGTCATACAGATAAAAGTAGGGAAGCTGACTTGTGGAAGCACATATGCGTTCAGTGCTGTGATACCACTGTTTATAGTTGTAGTAGCTTCTCAGCTGATCTATGCTCCCTCTATGATGTATGGTGTGTTTGTTCCTGAGTTTGCTATTGAGGAGAAGCCTGATCAGAATACCAAAAATTCTGCGGATGCTTAGGAGAATTCTAGTTTAGTTATGAGTATAGCGATACATATACCATGAACGTAAGATTATAGTGATCATATAGTTTATCATCTGCCGACAATGTTGCATCAAATAATCATTTGGAGACAAGTGAGAATATCATGATATTTTAATAAAGTAATGTCATGTCCGTAAAAAAAAGGTTTGCACTAGCAATTTGTAATCCATATAAATAAATTATGAGCGTGTAAAATAAGTAGGTGGTATTTTATAATTAAATTTGATGCGGTAGCATAACATTTGCACGCAATCAATAAACATTAAATGGTCCAATGAATTGAATTAAAGTACTGCTTTTTTTTAAATATATATATATATACATAAAACACGGTGCATTATGAAAGCTGAAAATGGTGCAACATATGAAAGCTGAAAATGGTGCAACATAATGTCATCTCTTTTACTTTTTAGTTTTATGAACACAACTACCTTTTTCCCGTTGTTTATGGTCGGTACACTGCTTGAACACCAAGAGATTGTGAATTATTAAAAAAAATGTTCAGTACAAAAAACATGGAAAAGAAAGTGAAAACCATCTTTTACAGGGGACAGACAAACTAATTAATATGTGAAATGGTAGTCAAAATAACTAGATACTCCAATTAATTTGAAGAAGATCCACTCCAAAGAAGAAAACATAGAAGTCACACCAATCGGAAATCCTAACGAGAAAAAGGGAATTTCATTTATGATTTATGATTGATGTGTTTACTACAAACTATTGAGAATCAAATTAGATGGATCCTATAAATAATAGTAAGATCAAGTTGAAAATGGAATCTTCCCCTCCCACCAAGAAAATTTAGTTACCTTTTGTCATTCATTTCCTTAGAAATTTGATTTCTTCTTATTTTTATTTTCGCTTAAATGTGAATAGTTACTATACAGATAGGGAATAGTACAGATTTCATCTGTTTTATGATGTTATAAAATACAAGTTGTTGTGGCTATTTCCATTATCCAAAGACTTGTAACAATAATCCTCTAGGTAGGACTCATTCTAAAATCTTTTTCAGGACCATGAATCTTCAATATGCACTTGTATAAATCAATTACACATAGGTGCAAATCAATATGCAAAGGTGCCTGGTCCCAAAAACAGTCCTAACAAAAGAGGGACCCATAGAAAATCGAAACAGAAAGACTACAAGGTCGAAGCTGAAGCCTTCACATCCAGATCAAGACATCATGGCCTAACCACATTCGTATTCGAAAAATCATAACAAATACATAAAGAGATCACAACAACCATCTCATCCTAGCTTGGAACCCAAGTATACGATGCCTTACTAAAAGTCACAGACAAATTATACAAATACTACATATGTAGACAAATCAACCAATTGTAGGCACTTTATGTAATGTGACAAAATGAGAGACACTGGTTGGATGAGAAAAAATAAATAAATTTTATCAAGGGTTACCATATAAGCTCTATGTAATTGGATAGGTGCAATGTGCTGCAACACATCGCCTTCAAAATTTCTACGAGTACCAAAATTTAAAAACAAATACTTTGATAGACATGGGGAAGAAATTAAATATAACTTATCATTATTCGCAGCATAATATTACAGTAACTACAACATTGTTTTCATACATAATTAGAAACAAGACCAATCAATTAATTACAAAACTCGAACAAACGTTGCATCTCGAAAACTTGAGAGACCACTTTGAAGCATAACGCTTGCTGCTTTTTCATGATGGCTTCGATGGAGTTGGCGAGGATGGTGGCTTCATGTCTGGGTACTATATCCAAACGAAGCAAAACATGAGAAGTTAGCAGTAATTTTAAAGGCATCTTTAAGATGTTATATACACAATGAATGCTTCTAAATTATTCGAGAAAGAGGGAATGAGATCATACATTAGGATAAGGAGAGGATGATCTTGGGCCAACATTTATGTGTTTAGTCTCGTTTACATGAGCGGGGTGCTTCATTTGGTTTTGTACAACAGGGACACTTCCTGATGAGGAACCATCATTTTTATCTCCAGTTTGTTGATTAACCCCGTTTATCTCTACCTGTTTTGAAGTTTTGACCTTTTTCTTTTTCTTCTTTGGTAGAATGTGTACAGAAGGTGGCAAAAGCTTTTCCTGTATTGCCTGCAAAGCAGCAATCACAAAACCTAATATGCCACAAGGCAATAGCAACAGTACGATACAGGAGGAAAAGAGTAATTCAAGCAGACATTAAATATAGAAGACATGGAAAAGTACCTAAAACAATCTTTATATTAGACATGCATCAGGTAGAAAAACATTATTTTTCATCTGTTTTACTCTGTTTTTCACAAAGTTGGGTATATGTTATAACAAAAGAAAAGTGTAGAAGGAACATAACAACATGCGTAATATGTACCATGAATCACAAATTTAAATATGGCTAATTCTTGACCAAAGCCTCTTTTATTTTGACATGAAAAATAAAAAATGCAATTCTAAAACAGCCCTTAGACATTGCCACTGAGATTTCATCATATAAGAGGTAAATTTTATTCTTTTAACTTATGATAGATGACACATTTCTAGACAAAACGACATTTACAAATTGCTTCTAATGATGAATACAAGATTAGAAACACGCAAGCAATTGAAGGTAAATGAATAAGGATTGGGAAGGGAGGGTGATAGATTGAATTATCTTAATATATTGACAAAGCATGCCTATTTTATACAAAGCATGCCTATGTTATATTACTTTCAGTGCTCTCTTCTCAAAGTGTCGATTGTTGAAGGCTAATCTATCAGCTGGAGACCTACTCTACTTACTGATAAACAGGCAATATGTGAATCTGGTTGCATACTTCATAGATCAAAAGTCAGTAATAAGTTATGAGTTTTATGAACCCAAATAGCTAAAACATAAGGCCTTCTCTACCTGAATTGATTTCCTACATGCTTAGTGCATGTAGGATTAATCAATCAATCAAAAACTCTTCTGCTTAAGATATATCTTGCACAAAGCTTAACAATTAATGGACCTCCAAACATCATAAACACGAATGTCCACCACAATCGCAATAATTGCAACGTAACATCGAACTTTACAGGCAGATTGAAGGCCTAAACATTCAACAACAAAGCAATAAAAGAGTTACATAAAAGGAAAAGTAGCATACCAACCACCCTTTTTTGCCTCTAACACCATCCTTGATTGCATAAGCCTCTTTGAACCCATTCTTGAACAATAACTCAGCCGCTGTCAAGGAATGACCATCAAAACTACCTTGCACACCAAAAACAGCAACCCAACAATGAATTTATGAACAAATACAAACATCAGATATTTAGTCCATAATGTATTCTAAAGATACAAGCTTTACACAACACTGCAAGGAAAAACAAGAATTAGAGACATATGTAGTGACTATAATAAGATCAAAATGCCAGTTTGGAACCCAATTCAACTAAACAACAGAAGCAATTAAAGCATACTTGTCCAAAATGCAAACAACAGTATTAGCAGGGTCAGCAAAAGTGTTCAACACCGTCTTCAGGAACCCATCTTCATTTTCTTCATTGAACTGAACCTGAACCACACTCTTGTTCAGAAACCTCAAATTGGGAGACCCCAGAGACACCAAAGTCTTGACTGGCCTGATGTCCAAGAGCTGGGCATTGGGGTCATCACGGAGCTTTCGAAAAGCATCAATGGCATAAATGTACTTGCATTTGCTTAAGTAGTATTTGGTTATTGGTAACACAACCAGCCAAACGAATGTGCACCCAGCTACAAAAAATGGGTACCTGTCGAAGAAATCATCAATCGATACTAGAATAGCTTCCAAGTCTATTTTGTCTGAGACAGGCTCGGTTGAGGGGACAGTGCTCTCAGAGGCAAAACAAGGGAGAGAAGTGAAGAGGTCAAATATGGTAAACGAAAGGTGGGTTTTTGTTATGGTTTGGAGAAGATTAAAGTGTCTGAGGAGTGGGAGAGAAGTGGAAATAGAAAGAGAGTTTGGCAGAAGATGTTGAGTGGGTTTGGAGAAGGAAGATTTCTGGGTTTTGGGGCGGTTTTGGAGAGGTAGAGAGGATAATAAAACCGTGGAAAGAGACTCCATGCTGTGAGATGGACAAAGAGGGAGTGAGGAAGACGATAAGAGTAAATATAGTTGGGCTAAAAAGGGCCAATTGATTGGGCCTGTGTTTAGATATTTGGGTCAACGAGAAGTGGAGCTAAATAGTTCCTCTTGCTAATACTTACAAGGTCCTTTTGTATTCGCGACCGGTCCTGAAATCAATTCCACACCACAGATGAAAATCGACTCATCCCGAAATTCTTTACTAGCCAGAGCTATAAAATTCATTTAAGCTTTACAGTACTTTATCGAGCAAATTTATGCACATAAGCTTGCTGTACAAACTATATATTGTAATTGAGTCTTGACTTCCACTACTAGAATTAACACATCATGCTAAACTACTTGGGGCTTGCTTTGACCAGTTACATTGCATTTGAGTTCATGACATTTCTTTTCAAAACTAGCTATAAAATCCTCCATACATGCCCTGTAAGTGTCCATTCCCACAACCTGTTTAGCAAGTTCCAGTCCAACATCCATCCACTTCTTAGCCAAATCAACTTGCCCTAGCCTAACAGGGACTGCTGCGCGATTCCACGCAGTCATTGCCAGCCATTTTCCCTCTTCGGAGGGATACTCACCTTCCTTCAACCCCACCATTATCCGATAGGCTTGCTTGTACACAACATGCACAGCATCATCATCTGTCTCGCCACTGTGAATGCTAGCTAATGCAACTAGCTTTCGAACAGTTAGGGCCACGTTTTCGTAGTCTGGCAGAGGGGAAGAAAGCAGGGCTGACAGGCACTCGTTGAGAGCAAAAGTGGCCACTTGAGGATTGGACCTAAGACCCTGCGAGGCAGCAAGGCCAAGCTGGAGGAGGTCTTTCGGACTGCACGCCTTTGAGCTTGCGAAACTCTTTACAAGATGTAGTTGAGTTTCTGAATTGTTGAGTCTGCCCTGTATATCAAAGGCGTTGAAGGTGTACATGAACAACAAGTCAGGCCCCATAGTCTCCGGAGATAGTGACGCCAGTATCTGCAATCATGAAACGAATCAATTATATCTCTAGAATTTCAAATAGGATTTTATTTGTAATTCAACAACTAATGAGGTATACCTTGGCTGCTTTGTCTAGTAGCTCAATAGCTTGTTTCACTTCAGTGTCCACCAATGAAGTTTGTTTTTGATTCTCTGAAGCTATCATGGCAGATACAGTCAGTATTAGTGATTTGCAAACCATGCTACCATTTTCCTCCACTTGCCCATCAATCAAAACACCATAAAACTCTGAAGCCAATCTCAAAAACTCAACACACAATTCATATTTCTTCTCCTTCCCACATTTTGTCCCCAAATTCCACGAAGTCACCGCAAACCAGTTTACTTCTCGTCTTCCAACCTCCTCCTTACCGAAGAAACAGTCAGGTCCAAGCTCAGAAGCCCGTGCACGAGCTCGTTTTGAATATTTGAGGACCTCCGACTCATTCCCAGGTTCCTGAGTCAGGATGGTCACAAGGGTACGTAGCACTACAACTTCTGTTGTTGGCATGGGCGTTTTCAAGGCATAGAAACTCAGGAGATTGGATAGGGAGGCCACAGCAACACGAAGAGAGCGACAAGCAACAGCTTCATGAGCCGAAAGGGACAGAAAGTCTGGAGTAAAATCAAGGCACGTCTTCATCGCTAGAATCTGATCAATAGCCCTATTATGGTCGTGCTTTTGCAAATAGATTTTGAACTGCATCAAACAGAAGCTACATCAAAAGCATACACACGCATAAAAAATAGTAAACATAACCAAATAAATCAAGTTTTAACATCAGAGTATCATTTAGCATCCACAATTTTTCAGGTTCTAATGCATAAACACAGTGTGCATGTGTGAGAGGGAGGGAGCACACCTTGAGGAAAGCAGAGGCTATGTTGGGCTCAAGCTGCAGCAACAGAAGCATTAGCAAGTTAATACTACACGGTTTAACATCAAAGATTCAATCATTTTACTAGCTGTCATGTCTCTAGTAACTAAAAACACCTTTTCTGCCTCGATAATGTATTCATGAGCTCGATCAAGCTGAGAGAGACCGAGGTAGCAGAGACACAAAACTCTGAAGCTCTTGGCTCTGAGAATTCTATTCTCCACATCGCATGGAAGATAAAGCATCGATTTCTCGAACATCTCTGCACTTGTCTCATAGTCTTTCGATCGAAAGTGATTTGAAGCGCTATGACAAATCCCCAAGCAAACAAATAAATTGAAAGAACCCCATTGACAATATCAATCTATGAAGAAATTCACACTATTCATGCACTTTGTTAAAACTATTAAAACCTTCACTTACCAATTCCATAAAACAGCATGCATTGCAGTCCTCTCCTTGGCCGTTGCGTCACCAACGAAAAGTGCCTGCACTCTCTCATCGGAGACCAAGTCGGCAGCCACTTTGGACCTCAATTCGTTGACATCCTCCCCATCCCCAACCACTCTATGCGCCACTCTAACTGCGGCCTTGGCGCTGACGTGGCACCTTCCCAACAGCCCCAGAAAGACGCCTTTGGCAGTCTCAGCTCCGGCCGCTGTCCCCGCCGCCTGGAAATAGGCCTCCACAGCCGACACCCAAACCCCCTCGGGAATCCCTTTGATGGTCACCATCCCCCTCAGCTCCCTCTCCGCTTCAACGTACCTCCCAAGACCCAACCACGCCTTCATCGCCAGAACCGGCAGACTCGCGTGGTGGTCTCCACCACCACCTTCTCTCAAAACCCTAACGCACTTGATGACGCTCTCGTACTCTCCCTTCTGCAAATGAACGGCCGATATGAAACGCAGTATCTTCGACTGCAGTTCCATCAGCCCCACTGGATCTTCCTCGGCTCTCGCCTCACCCAATCCCTTCTCGCAGACATCAAGCGCCTCATTCATCAGCTTTAACGCCTCGTTTAGAGAGCTCGCTTCGTTGTCGTTCTTGCTCTTCGACAACACGCTCTTCGCCAACACCAGGTACTGACTCGCAACCGACTTGTAGTGTTCGAAACTATTGAAGAGGAGGCTCTTCTTCGCCCGGTTTAATACATTTATCGCGAGATTTCGGTCCTGGGCTTCCCACGCAGTTCGAGATCTCGCGAGATTTATGTCTAAGAGCAGTTTCTTCTCGGCTGAGTCGGAGATTTTGGTGATGTCGAGCTTGGAGACGATCTCGGTGGCCCTCTCGAAGCAAGTGGAAGCGAGATTGAAGTTTTTGAGATCGTGCCAAACGAGGCCGGTCTTGTGGTAGAAGGAGGCGGACTTGATGGACGGAGAAGGGACGCCAGAGACGTCGACGGCGAGGGAGAGGAGGTCGGCTGCCACGTGGCGGAGAGAAGCGACGGTTTCGATGAAGGAGACGGAGGAGGAGCGGGAAGCGAAGGCGGAGTTGGAGAGATCGACGCAGGAGTTCCAGAGGCGGTAGCTGAGCTTCCAGATGTGGAGCTTGAGCGAGTTGTTGTTGGAGAAGGGAGCGAGTTGACTCAGACGAGTCAAGGTTTGGCGGAGGTCGGAGGAGAGAGTGCAGAGCGTTTCGGGAGATAGATTTTGGTTTTCGGCTTGTTTGATTAGAGAGTCAAGGTGAGAGAGGAGGCGGTCGTGGTGGTGCTGGTGGTCCGACTGGTGGAGGAGGTCCGGCGACGAGATTTCGGCGATTCTCATTTGTCCGTGGAGAGAGCGAATTTTGAATTCGAATTGAGTGAAAGATGTTCAAAGGTTTTGGAGGGAATGAATAGTGGAGGGAAAATATATATATATATTATAATAATTACTACTCTTGAACTTAATATATGAGATTTCAATTTACAACATAATTATACTCAAATTAATTATATTCTATTGTTCTTTCTCTATTTCCTTGAAATAAACAAATTATGCAATTCTAACAAACATAATAATGTATTTTTAAACAAATCTCCAGAGAGAAAAATTATTAATAGCATTTTTCTTTTACTTGTTCATAAATTTACTTATTTTTTTTCTTTTTATATTATTGAAAACATCAAATAAAAAAATAATGATACATTCACTCATCTACTTAAACAACTAGCTCATTTCTTTTTAAAAAAATAAATAAAAAGTCAAATATTACTACTCGATTCCCATGATACATATAAGAATAAATTTTCATGTTTTACAAATACTATTTAAGTGATTTTCTTGTCCATGATGAACAGATTGACAGACTCTCTTACCTCTTCTTTTCATTCAAATGTCACTGATTGAAAACATCTGATTTTGTTGAGCTTCTTGGCATAAGATGTCAAAAATGGTCGTTTGCTTCAGCATATATACCAACCATATAAACGTACCCATCCGATAACATGTCTAATTCATTGTAACACATAGACATGAGATGATTTCAACTAATTCAATCTTACCATGCGAATCAATCGAGAACAAGGTTTCGCAATAGAGAGACAAACAATATAATATGGAAAGGAAAGATAGCAGCACTGAAATACCCTTATACATACAAAAACAAAAGTTCATATATTAGAGGATCAAAATATCTTCTTGTACAACAGACTAAAATTAACATGGTTTTTTTTTTTTGGGTTTTTTTTTTTTTTTAAATACTAAATTCATTCATACACTGCAAGGTCCAGGGAACTCAGCGGTTAACAGGCTAACAGTTAAATTGCGAGGATCATAGTCACCTTTTTTTTAACCAAATTAGTGAAGATAAGGGGTCTGGTACTGGTAGCCATTTCCAAAGTAGTTTCCATGACTGGGAGTGAAGCTGTAAGTAGCAGCACCCAGAATTGAGGGGGGTCCGTGGTTGTCAGCTGGTCCGGTGTAAACATATGGAGGTCTTTCATAGACGTACTGCGGATACCTATCGGCAACTCTAGTAGGATAGAATGTCTTGTCAACAGCAACGTTGGTGACTCGTGGCGGCATGTATCCAGCACCATTGGCACGGGGTCTCTTCGGTTGAGGCTTTGAAGCTTCGGTTGCCCTTTTCTTGTCTGCCTTCGCCTTCTCCAGCTGGAGAACACGTTTTTGGAGTGGATCTACTGGATACTGCTCCTCGAGGCTATGCTCTTCAATGCATTTGATCACAGCTTTAAGAGCAGCAAGCTCACGTTCATTGACCTCATTCTGAACAACAAGAAAGTATGTTAAATATATAAAACAGCACTTTCAAAAGTGAGATTGTATCATATTCCCAGACACACTTCTACCGTGCCACAGCATCAGCAATTGTTCAGCTGTGATGAGTCCAGAAAAACTCCGATGTGTGCCAGTGTTAGATGACACTGCATACTTCTCAAGCATATCCAAGACTTCAGAGAGAGGTCCAATACATATTAAAGCAAGGATTTATGCCCAATAATTAGTATTTACATTCCATGCAACATGGAGATGGATGTGTGCACAGCCAAAGCAGAATTACAAACCTATCAATGCATGTTTATGCATATCAAAGTTTCACAAAAAGCTGTTAGACAACATATTTGTTAAATAATCTATTATAGGCCCATAAGTAACTCATATGCAACCGAAATCATCTAATCAGTGTCATACTTCAGTAGAGTAGATACAAGATGCCTTTCAAGGAGAAGCTCGCTTATATCAATCATGTAATTTCCCAGTTGCAAATACAAAAACATAATCATAGGAAACACCATTTTATTTAAAAATAAATCAGTTGAGAGTGAAAAAAGCACCTCTGCATTGGGAGAGGCATTCCCAACCTTGACCGGGGAAGAAGCCTTTCTTGCCTCCTTCAAGTAGGATTTTAGTAGAGGGACAGGTGAAAACAGCTCAGTAAGCTCAAATGCAAATGCCAAGTTAACTGCATCAATTTGCCTTCCACTATTCACCAGAACTTCAATTACACCTGAAGAAGTAGCAAAATGAAAAAGCAAACATTGTAAAAACAGATGAAAGATAAACAAACAGGACGACAGGGAAAATGCTACAGTATCATGGTCAGGTCATTGGTTGATGATATATTAATACATCAAGGTGGTTAAGTTTTCTGCCAAGACAAAAACTAGGTTCTCATCCATAATGATTTCAACTTCCACATAAAGATAAACAAACGAACCTGGCATTTTTTCTGACAACCCAAGGGAGCGACATAAATCAGCCGTTTGGCGACGACGAGAGACCATTGGTATCAGCCTGGATAACTCTTCCTCATTAAAATCAGAAGCAATACCAAAAGTGGCCAGAAGCTGCAGGAATGCATGAGCCTCCAAGGAATTCCCATTGCTATCGTCCACATCAAGGGCATCCAGCTTTGGCTTCCACTCCTCAGCAATTGCCTTCGCCTGTTCCTTAATATCTTCTGAGATTACAGCAGAAAGAGAATCCACATCCAGATTCGCAAGCAAAATGCAAAGACATTCCATCAGCATAATACAGGTTCTGCGAAGACCCAATAAGTTTGAATCTTTCTTTCCATCTACATTTGGCATTTCCATGTGGTAGAAACCTTCCAGAGAGTCCAATACCAAACGAGACGGGTCGACTGCAGCCTTCAGTGCAAAGGGAATTTCTTCCTTAAGAGCAGCAAGGTTCTTACGGTTGTCTGATATGAATTTATGCAAACCTTCTGCGTTCATCTCTTCGCATAGTTTGAATAACTGGGGATATACCTTCAGCTCAACATTTCCACTCTCAGAAGAGTTTTTGATGCTTTCCGAATTACTTTCAACAGACATGGAATCAGGCAGTTTGTCTTCAACAGTAGGCCCCCCACTCTCACTCTCATTGCTAAGGACAGCAGGCTCTACAGGTGATACCTTCCTCTGCTTGTCGAAAGCAGCTGTAATGGCAAATACTGCAGCATCTCTCTTCTTTTGGAGCTTGTCCAATGAGGCTTGTTCCTTGGCCACAACTGCAGCTTCGCGCTTCTGTAACATTTCTCGGGCTTTCCTTGTCTTGGTTTCAAACTCCTTTTCTTGGTCTTCCAGCTCATGAAACCTTCTCTTCAGTGACTTCTCAAGCCCGTGGAAATGCTCTTCAAGTTCTTTCCATTTCATATTAAGAGTTATGGCCCTTTGACGTTCAAGTTCAGCAAACGCTTTCTGAAGTTGCTGTATCTTAGAGGTAGTAGAGTCCATAAGCATGGCAACCGATTGAGTGCTCTCCATGGCGGAAATGCTGGAAGGAAACAAGTAAAAGAACAATAAGAAAATAATGTGGTAAATGAGATTCACTTCTCATAAAATTAAATCCAGAATAGCGTAATGGAACCCACTAGGATTAGAAAAATAGTCCACATCTACTAATATTATACTTCCCAACCTCACAAATTACTAGAGACAAGCAAAAAAGAAACAAACCTCTATCCAAGTGCCCTTGTTACAGTCACTATCAATACAATTTAAGTACAAATTTCAAAGTGTTACACTAACAGCTAATTACCATTCAAAATAATAAACCAAAATCTCACATTGACCATCATCAAAACTAATCGTACACAAGTAGTAAACACCTCCAAAATAACAATCAAAATCCTCTTCAACTAGAACAAAAACACACCTACTCTCCACAAAGTCAACCTCATTGACGATTTCCACGACACACAACAGCACTAAAACATTCAAAACAACCTAGTTTCTTCAACATATCATTCATAAATCTACCTTCACTGAATCCAAAACTCAACACACATCTCAAACCACAGCTCGCAAGACGACCGACTCATGATCCCATTACACCAGCATAAACTGTACACACTCAACAAAGAACCAAAATCTACAAAGCATCAACTAAACAATCAACTTAAATATAGCAAGTACAAAAACATTACAACTTCACAGCTTTGAACAAGCAATCAACTCGACAAAATGACCAATCAGTCTCGACAAACAAAAAAACAAAAACAAAAACAAAAACAAAAAAAGACAAAAATACAAAAGCTTACCAGTAAATCAGCTAGCTCGAATCACCAAATAAGATATTCGGCTACGAGATCGCCGAAACTAGAGCAACAAAAACACTAAAACCCTACAAATCATGACCACAAAAATCCAATCAAACCAAAAAAAAAAAAAAAACTCAAAAATCCATCTCCAGGTACCGAGATTGACTTACTACAAAGCACTGAAACCTAAGCTACAATAGCAGATAAAAACAACCAATTTCTCGGAAAATGAAGCTTCATTTTCCGAGCAAACAAACAGACCCGATCTGAACAACATACAACTAAATCAACTGTACAAACACAGAAACAGCGGGGGTAAAAATGTTACCTGTTGATGTAACGAAAAAGAAAAGCAGTTGAAAATAGGAAAACGATCAATCCATTTTTCGAAAACGTGGTTGGTGGAGAAAGCGGTGGTGGGGGTGTGTGTGATTGTGTGGCTGCTAAGGTTGTGGTGGTGGTGTTGCGGTAGTCTACTAGTTTTTTCTCTGCAATCCCTAACAGAGAAAAAGAAGAGGAAAGTTGCGATTAGAGAGTCTTTTTTTTTATATTTTTATTCCACCACCCAACCCCACTGACTACTCTCTCTCTCTGTTTGGCCACTCCTGGTTTTGCTATTGACTCCTGTCTGCTGAGCTGGATTTCCACACTGTCACTAGAGTGGGAGTTGGATATTTCAGGAGTGCTCTCACAGTAAATGCCACGTCACTCCCGACAACAAATCACTCGCAATTAATTAACTGTTCTATTTTTGTCTTAAGAATAGAAATGCCGGAATTCGTATTTATCGGGGTTTACCCAAAAGGTAAATATGATAAATCCATATTTGTTTTCTTAACTATAAGTAGGTTATTAGAATTAAATTTGCTTTTTAAATATATTTACATTTATATAACAAAACCATTTGACTTTTCAAAAAAAAAATAAAAACAAAACCATTTGAAAAAAAAAAAAAAAGGGAAAATCTTTGCTTCTCTCTTGACATAATGCTACTGAATTATAGCATCAGAATCTTTAAATGTATATATTTTTTATGAACATGTGATATTTTCTAAGATAATTGAATGTTAATTATCATCAAACCATATTACATAATATTACCAAGATCCTGGTATTAGTGATTAAGTTTTAAGTATTATTATACTTACATAGAGTTTGGAAAGTTAATTAAGTTATATTTACAATAATTTGATCTATCAAATGTAGTAAACTTGACTCGTACAAGATAAATGTATTGGTTGTGCGAATAGCTACTCAAGTTGTGCTAATCCTTGTTGATCTAGGTTAGTTTGGATATATTTTATTAAACAATAAGTGTGAGGAGATGTTTTTGCATTTTGAAAATAGTTTTTTCAGTCACATTTATAATATTTGACCTAAATAGGCTTTAGAAAAAACAATAATGTTAAACATGCGTTGTTTTATATTTGTAAAGGAAGTTTTTAAAAAAAGTTGACATGATTAATGATCAATTATTTGAAATTTAGTTTGAAATTGAAATAAGTTAATCAATTCAATTTTGGGTTACATGAATGGAAAGGTTACTTATATTCAATTTTTACATTCACAACTAACAAGTCATATTTATTATTTAATTCAATTCCTAATATAATTTAGGGGTATATTCAATCTAAAATTTATTGAAATTTAAAACACTGATTTGAGTATATTCAATACAGATTTAAATAAATTATATTAAAATCTATGTGTATTCAATTTAGATTTATATGAAATCTATTAAAATCTATGTATATTAAAAAAATCATTAACTTCACATATTTTATTTAAAAGATGAATTTGAATAGATTTTAAAGTGATTTTTATAAATAAAATGTTTTATAACAAATCTTATCATTTTTCTATATTTTATTAGATTTCTTAAATGATTCTAACAAAATCAATATACGGTCTAAAAAATATATGGATTCCACTAAAAGCTATTATAAAAATTAAAAAAAAAAAAATCATCAAAGTTTAATAAACTCTAATTTGAATACACTTTATTAATCATTGTAAATATATGAAACAATAATATATAATTTTACTGACTATTTTAACTGTATGTCTTGATTATTGATGTTCATAGTATATAGTCTAAATTAAATAATAATATTTCATTTAATATGAATTTGTTAGAACTAGAAATCAATGTGACTTTGGTATGTACTATTATTAGCCAAGAAACGTCATAAATTGATACTTTTAGTTAGGTTATATTTGTGTTCGAGCCACCGACCATTGTCGATGCATCATACTTCATCAACGTAAATGTATTATTCTTTTAATATTTGATACTTTATTTAAGTATATGTAAAAACAGCAAACCCATTATCGCTAATTAATATTAATTGCTTCTATAAGGAAAAGAAAAAAAAATCTATCGAACTTGAAAAACAGCCTGCATCAAATGTCATGTATTATTAGTCATATTAAGTTGTATTTCGAATAAATATGTAATAATATGTTGCAAAATAGACATATTCTCATATATCAAGTTGTTTTTTAGGATTTTCCCCTACAATTATTATCTTGGAGCATCATACTTTTATCTTCTATAAACCTTTAACATTCAAGATTAAATTTCAATTTATTTAGTGCATCCACACAGAGTTATAAATGATTAATATATTTGTTAAGCTTTTCTATGCATTATGGGGGAAATTCCTTGTATTGTGAAAGTAGATTTCTCATATTTCCATCCTTGTATTATAGACCTAGATATCTCTTAAGCTTGCTACAAGAGTAGATTTAATCTCAATGATAATAAATATGTATAGTGAGAATAAAAATCTCTAAGGTCTCTCCTTGTATTGTGGACCTAATGTATTTAATTTTGATGGGAGTAATGTATTGTAGGGGTAAATATCTTCTAGATTTTTTCCTATATTGTGGAAATATATATCTTATAGATTCTCAAGGTTGAGTGTGCATTTTTTAATCACACATGTAATGTTTGATATCGATAGATTCCATCAAATCTTTGACTATTAATATAATATTTTCTAGTATTTGTAGCTAGAAAAACATATATCCTGATCACATTCTTAAGTCTTAACCTAGTTAAATATAAGAGTACAAAAACTAAGAATATCTTGTGTTTGATGTAAATTATATATATATATATATAACACATGATTTCAAATATTTGTAATATATACTATTTGTCAAAAATTGAGCATTAAAACAGTCAAGAATCTATAGTTCTTTAAAGGTTCTTTTTTTTTTCTTCTTAAGTGATAACTTATATATTTTATCAACTCTTTAGATAATTTGAGCGGCAGGCAATTGAAAATGTCGTTACGAGTTGGTGGAAAGTAGAAGTCTATAAACATAAGATTTTAAAGTCATGAATTATGATAGGTAACTCTAGTAGACTTCAATTTTCTTACGGTAACACATATGACCCCACCTCTTTAATATCTCTTATCTTTCTTATTGTCGTGATTAAGGATGGGCAACATAATGTTTGGTTCAATTCCCGAACCTAACTAAATTTTTTTCAATTCTGAACATTAAGAACCGAACATGTATTTTTTGAGGATCAAAATCGACCTAAATCAAACACGAGTGGTTTCGCACGGATCGGTTCTATTCGATTCCTGGGCCTATTGGGTCTGCTGTTGGGCCTGTCGTTGAAACTACTGTTGGGCCTGTTTTTAATATTTTTCATTCGGCTGTTATAATTATTTGTTTTGTGCCTATTTTTAGCAATTGCTTTTTGGACCCCGTTTAGGAAAGCTTGCATTAATCTAATATAAAATACCATAAAAAATGCAAAAGCAGGCCAATGAAGCACTCACAAAGTCTACGCGTCATTGCAGTCCCAGTCGTCCCTTGAGCTTGGAAAAAAATGGCCTCCCCTTGTTTGACCCGCTAACCCCCCTCTGCTTTAACACTCCTATTCTCTTCTCGTTCTTCATTTTTGCTCTCTTCCTTGCAATTCCTTCTGGTTTCTTCTCTACATTTCCTCTCAAAGTTGCCTTCTTTTTTCGTTTTCGCTTTTAAATTGTCGAATCGGAAAGCTTGTGGATGTTTCTCCTTCTACACACCGAAAGACCGATGCTTGTTGCCTTTTCTCGACACCCTTTTGTGGGTTCTTCGATCTTGTCAAGCTAGTCACTTGCAGCCTCAGGTGGGTGTGTTCGTTTGTTTTTTTTTTTTGTTTTTTTTTTTTTTTCTTTTTAACTATAAATTTACTTGCGTTTTGATTTCAATTATGGGGTCTGTGTACATATACATGCTTGTGTTGAGCGAGTCAACTGGTCTGTTGCTGTGTTTGCTATCTAGTATGGAAAAAATTGCAGCTTTATCTGTTGAATTGTTGCATTCGATGTTGATGTATGTTTTTGTGTTTGTATGTGAATTTTGTATCAGGACTTGATTCTTATGAGGACTTTTGGTTTTGTTAGTGCAGTGATTTGAGTTCTAACTAGCAATCAAAGTGTTTGTTGTGGTTGTTTTTCATGAACATGGAGTTAAACAGCCAGTCTTTTATTGGAATTTGTCTCTGGTTAGTACTTAGCTGTAGTTTGAGCTATGCTACTGTGCAAGATATCAATTGTTTGAAGAGTGTAAAAGCTTCTCTTGAGGACCCTTTCGGTTACTTGAATGCTTCTTGGAACTTTAACAATGAAACTGAAGGATACATTTGTAAATTTATTGGGGTTGAGTGTTGGCACCCTGATGAAAATAAGGTATTGAATCTCCGCCTCGCGGATATGGGGCTAAAGGGTGAGTTTCCTGCTGGCCTTGCGGATTGCAACAGCATGACTGGCTTAGATCTTTCGCGCAACAAGCTTTTTGGAACATTACCGGCTAATATTTCTAAGATAGTTCGATTTTTGACGACACTTGAACTCTCATCGAATAATTTCTCCGGACAGATTCCGCCGAATATCGCGAATATCACCTATTTGAATAGCCTTAAACTCGATCATAACCAGTTGAGGGGTCAGATTCCAGCAGAAATAGGTCAGCTTCCTCGGCTGAAATCATTTAGTGTTTCTAACAATCTTCTGTCTGGGCCGATTCCTGTCTTCAAAACTCTTACACTTTCAAAGGAAGATGTTGCGAACAATCAAGGACTATGTGGGAAGCCTTTGGCGGCCTGCAATGGAAGTTGAAAGGCCCCTCACATTGGAGTTATTGCTAATAATCTTCTCTCCGTGTTTTTGTTTGCCTTTTATTTTCGGCCACTCCTGGTTTTGCTATTGACTGCGGTCCCCTGAGCTGCCACGTCACTCCCGTCGCAATTAATTAACTGTTCTATTTTTGTTTTAAGAAAAGAAATGTCAGAATTCGTATTTACTGTAGTTTACCCGACAAGTAAATACATGAATCCATATTTGTTTTCTTAATTATAATTTATAAGTACGTTGTTATTTTTAAATTTCCTTGTTAAGTATATATACACATATATGCACACCACATAGTAATAAAAATAGTTGAACATTTCTCTCTATCCTAAAGTGGTTAAGAGTTTAGTAATAAGAATAGTCGAGCACTTCCCTCTATCTTAAAGTGGTCAAGAGATCGGATTTCACTCTTGTTCTAAAATTTAAGGTGTGACTGGATGGATAGGTTTTTTTTTTTTCCTAAACTTCCATCCTCCACCATATTATATGTGTGTGTGTATGTGTTAGATAAAAAAAAAAAAAAAAAAAAAAAAAAAAAAAACTTATTGACTTCTTGATTTCAAGGTTATGGGTTCACTTGACATAATACCGCTATGTTTTATCTCAGTTGATTCTCTTACATCTTCTCGGAGGAGAGCTCTGGATTGTATCATAAAGTCTTATCTTAACTAGTCTTGGTAGCATCCCGGGCTAATCCAATAATTAAAAAACAAACATTTAGAGAAAAGGGGGAAATCTTTGCTTCTCAATTGACATAATATCACTAAATTAAAGCATCTGGATCTTTGTGTGTGTATATATTATGAACATGTGATATTTTTAAGATAATTGAATGTTAATTATCACTGAACCACATTAAATATTATTATATTTACCTTTAGACTAATAAGTTAATTAAGTTATATTTATAATAATTTGATCTAGATCAAATATAGTAAAACTAACTTGTAAAAGATAATGTATTTATTGTATGAATAGTTATTCAAGTTATGCTAACAATTGTTGATCTAGGTTGGTTTGGATTAATTTTATTAAAAAAGAAAAAAAAAGTGTGAGGAGATTTTTTTGCATTTTGAAAATAGTTTTTTCAATCACATTTATAATGTTTGACCTAAATATGTTTTAGAAAAATCAATGACATTAAACATGTTTTGTTTTATTTTTATAAACTGAGTTTAAAAAAAAAATTGACATGACTAACGATCGATTTAAAAAAAAAAAGAAAACAATGATTATTTGAATTACTTTGGAATTGAAATAAGTTAATTAATTCAATTTTGGGTTTACAGGAATGGAAATAGTTCTTATATTCAAATTTTATATTCAAAAATGACAACTCATATATGTTATTGAATTCAAAGTCCTAGTTTAATTTAGGAGATGTATTAAATCTAGAATTCATTGAAATTTAAAATATTTTAAAAGTTTAAGTGTATGCAATTCAGATTTGAATAGATTCAATTGAAATGTAGATGTATTCAATCCATATTTGACTAAAATCCATTAAAATTTATATGTATTTAGTTTAGATTTATATGAAATCTAATAAAATCTAAGTGTACTAAAAAAATATTGACTTTAATTTAGATTTCATTTAAATGATGAATTTGAATGAATTTTAAAGTTATTTTTACGCAGAAAAAGGTTTATAACAAATATTAGCATTTTCTTAGGTTTTATTAGATTTCTTAAATAATTCTAACAAAGTCAATATGAAGTATGCCAATTTCATCAAAATCTATCTTTAAAAAAAATCATCAAATTCTAGTAAATTCTAAGTTGCATGCACCTCCTTAATCATGGTTAATGTACAAAACAACAATATTTAATTTTACTGCCTATTTAAAATGAATGTATTGATTATTGATGTTGATAGCATATAGTCCAAATCAAATAATAATCTTTCATTTAATATTAATTTTGTTAGAACTAGAAATAACATCAATGTGACTTTGTTATATACTATTATTAGCCATGAAATGTCGTCAATATGACTCTGGTATATACTTTTGGCCAGGTTATACTTACGTTTGATCCACCAAACCATTATCAAAGCATCATACTTCATTAACGTAAATGTATTATTCTTTTCATATTTGATACTTTATTTATTTATTTGAATCATATTTGATACTTTATTTAAGTATATGTAAAAACAGCAAATCCATGATCGTTAGTTAATATTAATTGCTTTGCTTCTATAAGGAAAAAACAAAAAAAAAAAATCTTTCAAAATTGAAAAACAGCCCATATCAAATGTCATCTATTATTAGTCATCTTTACAATTATGATCTTGGAGCATCATACTTTTATCTTCTATAAACCTTTAACGCTCAAGATTAATTTTCTATTTACTTAGTACATCCACACATAGTTACAAGTGGTTAGTATATTTTTTAAATTTTTTTACGCATTATGGGGGAAATTCCTTGTATTGTGAAAGTATATTTCTTATGTTTTCCTCCTTGTATTATAGACCTAGATATCTCTTAAGTTTGCAACAAGAGTAGATTTAATCTCAATAATAATAAAAACTTATTGTGAGAACAAAAATCTCATAGGTCTCTCCTTGCATTGTGGACCTAGATATCTCTTGAGTCCCGAATGTATATAATTTTGTTGGGAGTAATGTAATATAGGAGTAAATATCTTCTAAATCTTTTCCTATATTGTGGAAATATGCATCTCATAAATTCTGGATGTCATGAGTGTGCATTTTTTAATCGCACATGTAGTACTTAATATGGGTAGACTCCATTAAACCTTTGACTATTAATATAATGTTACCTAGTATTTTATAGCTAAAAAAATATGTAACTTGAACACATGCTTAAGTCTTAACCTAGCTAAAGATATACTGTTTGTCAAAAATTGTGCACTAAAGCAATCAAGAGTCAATAGTTCTTTAAAGGTTCTGTTTTTTTTCTTAAGCGATAACTTATTTTATCAACTCTTTAGATTTTTTGAGCAGCAGGCAATTGAAAATGTTGTTACGAGTCGGTGGAATGTAGAAGTCTATAAACAGAAGATTTTAAAGTAATGAATCAGGATAGGTAGCCCTAGTAGACTTTAATTTTCTTAGTCATCACGTATGCCCCCACCTGTTTAATGTCCCTTATCTTTCTTCCCCCACCTATTTAATGTCCCTTATCTTTCTTATTATTATGATAAGGGGTGGACAACGTAGTGTTCGGTTTGGTTCGAATATTAAGAACCAAACATGCATCTTTTGAGGATCAAAAACTGACTTGAACCGAACATGATCTGTTTGATTCAGATCGATTCGGTTCCATTACATTCTGGGCCTATTAGGCCTGCTGTTGGGCCTATTATTAAACAACTGTTGGGCCTAGTTTTAATTTTTTTTCATTGGGCTGTTATAATTATATGTTTCGGGCCTATTTTTATGAATTGCCTTTTGGGTCTGTTTTTGGGCCTCCCTAATGTAACGACCTGTTTTGTCAAAACAACACATTTGTGGATACCAAAAATAAATAGTTCTGTGGATGCAAAGAAAAAAAAAAAATGCAAAACAATTAAAGGCAGAAGCTACTGCATTGCTTCTATTTTATTTTGCACCTGTTTGAGCACTTAAAAACTTAGCAAAATAAGCATAAGCAATAATTCTAATTACAATATACAAATACTAAATCTGCTGCACAGTAAATGCACTACAAGAGAAACCACAATCAATATGACTGATATTTCACCAAAACTCTGCCAATTACAGTATGCACAAGCATAGTAAAATATACAATATACAAACACTAAACCTGCTGCACATATACCGATTACAATATACAAGTATGCAAATGCAGTGTTTCTGAAATACATCAAGAAAATAATCCATAAAGAAACAGCTCTTAGTCCACAATTCTACATAAGAAACAGTCCAAATAGTTCTTAATCTTGCCCCTGAGTGTAACAAAACAGTCCCTAAATTAAAAATACATGAGCATCAAACCAAAACATTGCAACAAAATAGTCTATATATACATACATATATATAAGATAGTCCAAAACAATCCATAAAAATGGCAAACAAGTTGTTAAAGGCATTACATAACAGTGGCAAACTCCATTACACATTTTTGTATCTCCAAAGTCCACACGGTAACTTACTAACTCCAAACACATTTTTGTACCCTTCAAAACAAATTTGTTAGGAAACAAACACTAAACAAGTAATAAATGAATAATGATTTTCAGAATAACATAAACTATAAAGTCTTGCCATCACAATTTGGAATCAAATCCAACATTAACAGTACATAAACCAACCAACATTAACACAAAAGCCAAAAACTCACCGAGAGAGTTAGGGTTTCAAGTCGGTGAATGCTTCGACGATAACAATTGACAGGGATGCCCGTGATTCCTTCAGCCAAAAATGGTATTTAACAAGAATCAGGAAACTAGCAAGTAGCACATAAAATACAAAACAAAATAGGAAAAAAAAAAAAAAGGCAAACACAAAGCAAAATAGCAAATAAACCTAGTATGACGACAAGATCCGCAACGGGATGGCGATAGGACCGGTGAACAACGACGAACAAAGGTCAACTTCAGAGGGGTCGTGTTGATAGCGACTGGTTGTCGGCTGCAAGTTAGGGGTTAGACGAAGAAGAAGAAGAAGAGATGAGATCAGTAATGGGATGGTAACAGGATCGACAACGGCGACGAACACATGTCAACGTTCGTCTTCAGGGGTGTCGTGTCGGCGGTTACTGGCTGTCGGTTGCGAGTTTAGATGTCGGACGAAGAAGAAGAAGAAGAAGAAGAAGAAAACGGGCCAAGCGAGTCTACTGGTCAAGGGTTGGGGGGTTTTACATGCATTGCAAACTCACGCATGTGCCCTTCAAAGAAACGGAAAATTTTAATTATCTGAAGGGCATATGCGTAAACATGCTTTATAAAAAAAATTAAAAAATATAAAAATATTATGTAAAGGTCGGGTTTCGATTTTCGGATCTGTTCTGAATACTTTGAACCCAACGAAATCGAAAATAATTCGGTTCCATATGTGCAAAACCGAACATCCTCTTTAATGTCATATGACTTGAACAAAACACCCTTAAGTCGGGTCGGATAATTCGATTTGGGTTATACTATTTTGCCCCCCTAATTGTGATGTTAAGATACTCACACTTAATTATAAACCATATAATTGCACTAACAGTTTATTTATTAATCTATTTTTTTAAACTATGAAACTGATTATATTATTGACTTTTAAACTTCCATTACAGGAGAAGATTTATTCATACTTAATGATTTAATAGCTAAATATGGCTTTTGAACTATTATCACATGTACAAAAAGGGTAGCATACACCCATTTTATTAGAGTAGATGTATTCATTTTAAAATTTCATTTATAAAACCGTTTATCGAATGCACATACTCATAGTTAGAAAAATTATAGTTTTAGTATTTAATTTAGGTCGTTTCCAACATACTTCTAATTTAAATTGATATTTATCAAATAAATAATGAGTGCATATTAAAAATCCTATTTCCCCCCCTATTTGGCGTAATAGCCAAAATCCACTACTAATTTAAAAAATCGCTAAGAACTCTCTTATTATTTGATTAACTAGACAAAATACTGCTTGCAATTTAAGAAAATATCCAAAAAACATCTTATAGTTTTAAAAAAATAACTACAAAACTCTTGATATTTTTTTATCATCATGCATATTAGAATGACATAAGGGATAAAATGATTTTCTACAAACTATAGAGGGGTAGTTAGTAATTATGTCAAACAATGGGAAGGAAACTAATATTATCCTTATTAAAAATCAATACCTTATAGTGCTTATAGTGTTTGAGCTCAATTATTTCCATAGTTTCATGATGGTGGTGGTGGCTAGAAAGCAAACCCTTTCAACTAAAATTATTTATATTATGATAAAAATGAAACTTTCTTTTATGTTATGTTATTAAATAAGTTGGACCATACCAACTTATAACGTTAAAATTTTAAAAATAATTTAATTTATTTTTGCTTTATCTAAAAATATTATTTCCCTTCAATTCATTTATCTTTTTAAGAGGTTGATATTTACCACAAAATATAATGAAAAATGAATAACATTATATTATTTAAAAATTTATCTAAATTTGTTGTTTAATTTTATATATAATTATTATATCAATAATATATTATTTTAAAGTTAATATGTAATAATTATAAATTAATTTATGGTATTAGTTAGATAAGTAAATTTTGAAAAAAATATACCATTAAATACCAAAAAAAAAAAAAAAAATAAAGCGCAAGTCAATGAAGCACTCACAAAGTGTACGCGTCATTGCAGTCCCAGTCGTCGCTTGAGCTTGGAAAAAAATGGCCTCCCCTTGTTTGACCCGCTAACCCCCCTCTGCTTTAACACTCCAATTCTCTTCTCGTTTTTCATTTTTTCTCTCTTCCTTGCAATTCCTTCTGGTTTCTTCTCTATATTTCCTCTCTAAGTTGCCTTCTTTTTTCGTTTTCGCTTTTAAATTGTCGAATTGGAAAGCTTGGATGTTTCTCCTTCTACACAACGAAAGACCGATGCTTGTTGCCTTTTCTCGACACCCTTTTGTGGGCTCTTCGATTTTGTCAAGCTAGTCATTTGCAGCCTCAGGTGGGTGTGTTTGTTTGTTTTTTGTTTTTTTTTTAAGCTCTAAATTTACTTGTGTTTTGATTTCAATTATGAGGTCTGTGTATATATACAAGCTTGTGTTGATCAAGTCAACTGGTCTGTTGTTGTGTTTGCTATATTGTATGGAAAATATTGCAGCTTTATCTGTTGAATTGTTGCATTCGATGTTGATGTATGTTTTTGTGTTTGTGTGTGACTTTTGTATCAGGACTCGATTCTTATGAGGACTTTTGGTTTTGTTAGTGAAGTGATTTGAGGTCTAACTAGCACTCAAAGTGTTTGTTGTGGTGGGTTTGTTTTTCATGAACATGGAGTTAAACAGCCAGTCTTTTATTGGAATTTCTCTCTGGTTAGTACTTAGCTGTAGTTTGAGCTATGCTACTGTGCAAGATATCTCTTGTTTGAAGAGTGTAAAAGCTTCTCTTGAGGACCCTTTTGGTTACTTGAATGCTTCTTGGAACTTTAACAATGAAACTGAAGGATACATTTGTAAATTTACTGGGGTTGAGTGTTGGCACCCTGATGAAAATAAGGTGTTGAATCTCCGCCTCGCGGATATGGGGCTAAAGGGTGAGTTTCCTGCTGGCCTTGCGGATTGCAACAGCATGACTGGCTTAGATCTTTCTCGCAACAAGCTTTTTGGAACATTACCGGCTAATATTTCTAAGATAGTTGGATTTTTGACGACACTCGATCTTTCATCGAATAATTTCTCGGGACAGATTCCGCAGAATATGGCGAATATCACCTATTTGAATAGCCTTAAACTCGATCATAACCAGTTGACGGGTCAGATTCCAGCGGAAATAGGTCAGCTTCCTCGGCTGAAATCATTTAGTGTTTCTAACAATCTTCTGTTTGGGCCGATTCCTGGCTTTATCAATGTTACAGTTTCAAAAGAAGATGTTGCGAATAATCAAGGACTATGTGGGGCGCCTTTGGGGGCCTGCCAGGGAAGTTCAAAGGTCCCTCACACTGGAGTTATTGCTGGGGCTGCCATTGGTGGGGTGACCTTTGCAGCATTAGTTGTGGGTCTTGGTATGTTCTTCTATTTCCGTAAGATGGCAGTGAAAAAGAAGAAGGATGATGATCCTGAAGGAAATAAATGGGCAAAGAATTTGAAGGGAAGCAAAGGCATTAAGGCAAGCTTATTTAATACTTCTCTTAAAACACAGTTATTAATTCATGTTCTTTATAAAAAATGCTAGCCATTCATTTCTTACTTTACATAATTTTTTTTTTCCTTGTTTATGTGTCCATAACTAGCTGTTTTGTACTAAGATAGCATTTGATTACCAGGTTTCCATGTTTGAGAAGTCAATTACTAAAATGAGACTAAGTGATCTCATGAAGGCTACTAATGCCTTCAGCAAAAACAATATTATTGGATCAGGAAGAACTGGGACAATGTACAAAGCGGTGCTGGAAGATGGCACTCCACTTATGGTTAAGAGATTGACGGATTCTCAACATTCTGAGAAAGAATTTGTGTCTGAGATGGCTACTCTGGGGAGTGTGAAGCATCGTAACTTAGTTCCACTGTTAGGCTTTTGCATGGCTAAGTCGGAGAGGCTTTTGGTTTACAGGGACATGCCAAACGGTACTCTGTATGATCGATTACATCCTGCAGAGGACAGTGGCAAGGATATGGAATGGTCCCTCAGGCTCAAAATAGCTATAGGGGCAGCCAGAGGATTTGCTTGGCTGCATCATAATTGCAATCCCCGTATTATCCACAGAAATATCAGCTCTAAATGCATATTATTGGATGCGGATTTTGAGCCCAAAATTTCTGATTTTGGCCTGGCTAGGCTTATGAACCCAATCGATACACATCTAAGTACCTTTGTGAATGGAGAGTTTGGGGATTTAGGTTATGTTGCTCCAGAGTACACAAGAACTCTTGTAGCCACACCAAAGGGGGATGTTTACAGCTTTGGAACTGTGCTTCTTGAGTTGGTGACTGGTGAGAAACCCACCCATGTGTCTAAAGCTTCTGAAAGCTTTAAAGGAAACTTGGTGGAATGGATAACTCAGCTGTCTAGCAGTGGTCAACTCCATGATGCTATTGACACATCGTTGCTTGGTAATGGTGTTGATAACGAGCTTTTCCAGTTTCTTAAAGTTGCATGTAACTGTGTCGTTCCAAATCCCAAGGAGAGGCCTACCATGTTTGAATTATACCAATTTCTAAGAGCGATAGGGGAGCGATACCATTTCACCGTTGAGGATGAGATTGCGATGCCCACAGAAACTGGCGATGCTGATTACATTGAAGAACTTATTGTTGCACGAGAAGGTAATTAATCAGAATAATTGACAAGGTATGGCAGACCGTGGTACTCTATGTTGTGATAATTTATGTGTAATTAATTAGCCATTGGGTGATATCATAAATGTTTATATTCCTTATAATTTTGATGTTTTAGTTGGCAGTTTGACCTTTCTATATTGGTACGTTGCTTAATAGTGTTGCAGCGTTTATTTGAGATCATCTCTAGTCTGCAAAATCTGCATAATTCTTTGTACCACTTTATAATTGATTTACAGGGTGGTTTAATTTATGGTAATGTATAGGATCTTAGGGGTTGCTTTTTTTTTTTCAACTTATTACTTAATGGGTCTGATTTATTTTTGTTTGTTTTTTAAGTGGTTAAATAACTTAAAATAATTGAAAAACAACTTAAAATAAATGGTAAAAGATTCCAGTTTATCACTAAACATTTGATCACTTAGGGATTGTTTGTTTTTCCTATTTAAGACGTAATAGTTTTGAATTGTACCTATTAAATTGTTTTCATTTATCTTTTTAAGTGGTCAGATCAGTCAAAACTACCTAAAAACAATTGAAAAAATTAAATAAGAATTTTTAATTTTTCATTTAATTGCAAATTATTTAATAGCATTTAAAAGGTTTTGTTCCAAATCTATCTTCTCTAAAATAATATAATTTCAAATTTATCTTAATTTTATATTACTCAATTTTTTTTTTCACCTTGATACCTACAAAAATATATTTGAAAAAGAAAAACCTAAATACATCTCATCTCAAACTATCTTAGAATTAAACTAATATATTTTAATTTACGATTTAAATATTAATTTTTCTAATTATTTTCTTAAATATATTAATATGATTAATACTACTATATTTTTTAATTGTATTTTAATTATACATAAAATATTATTAATATGTACATGAAAATGTTTTAGAATTTATTAAATTAATTAAAATTATATAACAATAAATACTTAAAAGGATATAAATATCAAATTACTAGTTTTTAGGTAATTTTAACTTTGAAAAACAAACAAGTTTACAATATATTCAGAGATAAGAAAAAAGAAAAAAAAAAATATTATTCAGATTTCATATTTTAGTCATTATTCAGTATTTAGTCTTCAACTATACTGTTAAGTTTTGGGACAAAAAAACCAATAACCCCTTAATCATAATTAAAATATTTTCTTTCATAACTATCCTTCTAAAAAATACATATTTTCAATTTATCTTCATTAATATCTTATAAATTATCATTTTTCATTTTGTTACTAATAATTTAAATCTTTATATTTATACATCAATTTCAACCACATATATTATATAACTTAAAAACAATGTATAAGCTATGTGAACTTAATATTTTCTTAAACTATTATTGTTGGAATAATATATATTTATTATTATCAATAAAAACTAAATTTATGTAAAATTAGAAATATATAGATAAATTTGGTTAGGATTTATTAAATGATTTGTTTTTTCTTACATATATAATTTAAAATAAAATTACACAACAATTATTAGTTATAAGGATATAAACGTAGAAGTATTTGTTTTCATATATTTTTCTCTTAAAAATACAAACGATCAACATTTACAGTCAAACATTAAAAGGAAAAAAACAAACATGTCTTCTAGGTTTCAGGTTTCAAATTTCAGTTTTAAATAAGAGTTACTATAATTTTCCCTCATGACGATTGATGAATCGTCATATTTCCCCCTATTAATTTAAAAAACATCATTTTACCCTCTCTTTTGACTTGAATTAATACTATTTTTAGGGTTTTTTTTTTTTATTTTTTAAAATGATCAAGGAGGAAAATGATTATTCATCAATTTTCAGGGGGAAAATAATAATAACTCTATCAGTAATATTCAAGACTATTCCATATTCTGATAAAAAAACAAATAACCCCTTAAACTTGTATTAGTTTGTTTGTTGTTTTTGATAGTAAATGTAATGCACCCGAGATCCAATTTATATTGAATTATCAAGCCAAGGACTGGTGTTGGTTGGTTACACCCACCATCCCTAACTTGATATTTGCAATTACAGTATGAAATTTTGGTGCAATTTTTGTCTACCGTGTGATTGAGTTTTAAGTTTAATGATAAAGAAGAGGAAAAAAACGATATTCTTGGAAAATTGATTAGTTTCTTTGACTGTTGATATTTGACGATTATCTTGTTGCGTCCCAAAATGGAATCGATGGACAACGATTAAGGAAAGAAAGGTTTATGTGAAATTTAGCCCTTCTGTTTTGATTCTCAGTTCTCTGCATCTGCTATCCTCAAAGAATGGAATACATGTTTAAATGGTAGGAATTGCTGATAAGACGTAAGGTGTTGGATTTAATTTTGTCATACTTCTAACAGGCAGCCTTTCATATAACTCATTCTAGCAATCATTGAAGCATACCATTTAGAGTGGATAAACTTTGGGATTGTGCATATGTGAGTGATTGCATGAGGCATGAGGCAGCCATTTGGATTTGAACTTTGATGTAATCTGAATGTTCTAGCCAATTAGAGTAGGTCCATTAGAAATTTTATTTGGTTTAAATGCTAATTTTGTCTTGCCATAGGTTTAACCAGTTATGGACTGCATACACTAGTGCATATAATATCTTACTGTACATAAACAGATCATTTCATAAATTTGAGACATAGCAGTTTGATCCATTACATAAATGTACCACGTGAGCACGAATGAGGGAACACAGATTAAGGATAGAATTTGTGACACTATCATGGCACAACAAAACATCATATATTACATATAGTCACTACAGTCGAGACTTTCTTGACTAAACTCCATGGTCCATCTGTCTATTGCTACAAAGTGAAGAATAAACCACGAACAAGCTCCTGTCGTTATTTAATGTGAACAAAATTCATTACACATGATTGAAAGCCTGATTTTGATGCATGATTTCAATCGATTTGAAAGTTACTTGCATGTTGGCTGTCTGAGATGGTACTCATAGTAATGGATACAGTATCTTATGACGTATAATCTGTAATAGTAAACATCCCTGGATAGAAGCAAATGTGGCTGTCTGGCTTTTCAAGATGCCTAATGAGGCAGTCTAGCTTTTCAAGATGTGTATCGTATAAATTTGGAAACACAATCATCTTCCTTGTTGTGGCTCCTTTCTTTCTTCATCTGGTATCACATCTTTCATGATTGTACTTTCAGTGTTCTAAGCTGAACGAGGCTTTCGATGAGCGCGGCAGAGGGGGGTTTTCAGTGAAGTGCATAATTTCATCAATATAAACCTTTGCTATGCCAAATTTGACGAGGCTGTTGCTTGAGCTTTGAGAATGTCACCTTTCTTTTTTCCCTGAAAATATCGTCCAACTTATAGCAAGAAATTACCCCCAAATGTTTCAGAGGGTATGGAGTAGAGGAAGTAAAAACAGTTTCCTCAACTCCTTTGAGTCACCCTTCCATATTTGCTCCATCTTAGGCAGCATTGTTGGCTCTGGAGTATGCAACACCGCAGCTACTTGTAGGTTTCTTCTTCTGGAATTACAAGCGCTTTGAAACCAAATGCACAAACCACCTTCACACAATCTATTGCCTGAAAGCTTTCTTAGTTTCGAGACTCTTTCACCTCTGTAATAAATGGCTTGTTACAATGCTTGACATGTTGTGACACGCATTCGCATCTATCATTTTCATTTTACTCCAGGACTTGTCCAGACCGGGAGTTAGCTGTTGTGTATTGCCACCAATGTATTGAGTACCGGAGAGTGACGATTGCTCTAAGTTGTGAAAAACTACACATTGGGGAACATCAAGATGACTTCTCATTGATAATCAATTATAAATTATAAGGATTTAATTATTTTACTGGTTAAAGTAAGGATATCCAATAACATTCTTTTATTAAAAAAAACAATATTCAAAAAAATATTATTAAATGTGATTTTCAGCCTAGTTATAGATACAAATTTACTATGAACTAGTTGTAGATACAAATTTACTATGAAATACTTAGAAAGTAATCAATCATTGTATTTTCAACCATACCTTAGAATTTAGAGGAAGTTGAAAGTTAGTTTCAAATTAAAAACAGAAGAAGATGCAACACTAAGAGCTTAATGGTTTGGCTTCAAATCATCAACATTATCATTAATGGAATTTCCACCTCCATCAATGGCCTCTTTGGCCAAAATTCTTCCCTTTCTTTGCATTTCTTTCCTTGAGAGATTGGAAGCAATTAATAACATCTCCATGATTCCACTATTATTGTTCGACGTCATCCTTCTTCTACGAAGCATTAAATGAATCTCCTGTTGCCATAAGACATGTGAAATAAGAGGATAATTCAATAAACCATTTTATATATTCTGATCTACATGTACTGATGTACATTCCCAATTTAGAATGCGAGTAAATTGCATCTGGACACTTGTTTGACAACGCTTAAAAACACATTAGTCTCTCTAATACTCGTATCCAGTTTATGTTACACCGCAATGGCGTCCCATATAAGGTAACTAGGAATAACTGAATCAGAGAAATGAAAAATGACACAATTCTAAGTGACTGGGGAAACTTGGTAAAACACAATTCGTAACCTTTTATTGCACCATCGAGTCCAACTGCTGGCTGCACTGCGTATTGCTCCCAAATCATTTTCCAACACAATTTCAGCAATTCAGGAATCCTGCTGTTAGTAGGAACTAAGAAGTCTCTAATTTTAATGAACCTTTGATTTTAGTACGAAAAGAATGAAACAGTCCACCTGTTCCTTGAAGAATTGCTGCATGGTAATGTTAAAGTTGTCTATCAAACATTTTTTCGCATTCAAGAAGAATCATACTCAGCTTGGGTGTTGCTTCCATTACCGAAGGTCTCTCATTTTTGGACATCCTTGTAGATCAACTGACTGCAAAGCTGGGAATTCTATGGTACCTTGCCCTGCATAGAAACCAGCGAGGTTGTCTAGATCTCTAAGCTCAATTCTGCACAAACTAGGAAACGTAATTCTCTCTGTTGATGCTCCTATTTCAGCTTTCTCATCTGAGACTATTTCTTCCATTGTTATGCAACCACTCACTACCAGAGTTTTGAGCTTCATCAGGCCTTTGACAATGGAGCGACCGAAAATGTGTTTCAATCTATCGCAATCCGATATCCATATACTAGACAGGTTGCTGAGGCTAATGAGTGTAGCATCACCTTTCCATATTTGCGTCATCTCAGGCAAAACACACAAGCGTAGATACTTTAA
Organism: Nephelium lappaceum; assembly: GCA_021234005.1. Lineage (NCBI taxonomy): Eukaryota > Viridiplantae > Streptophyta > Magnoliopsida > Sapindales > Sapindaceae > Nephelium > Nephelium lappaceum. Next base: position 368,608 of record CM038004.1, read on the forward strand.
AGGCGAAAGAAACTTGGGTTCCTGATTTGCTGTTACAAGCCTTTCAAAATCAAATGCATATTCCACCGATGCACAGTTGCATGCTTCAAGTTTTTCAAGACTTCGTAATCTCTGGAGCAAATGGCTTGGTGCAATGTTAAACATATTGTCACAAAAACTGATTTGTAGATCTTTTACCTTACTCAAGGACTCAGTTGGAAGCGGACCATGGCATATTTCAATCAGGTTTGGCATATGCTCCATCGATAAATACTCCAAGTTGTAGAAAGCTTTGCGTAGATTACATTCCGACGCATTAAGGAGATACGTTATCTCCCTGCAGTCAATGAGTGCCAGAAACTTCAAGTGATTGCAGCTGGGGTTAAGTAGATCAGGAAGAATATTTTTCGATCCCACCATTTCACGTAGTTGCAGTACCTCAGTAGTCTTCAACAATCCGTTCACCCAACCAATCTGTTGAAAGCTAATGCCCGAGATAAACAAGATTCTTGACCATGATGTATACTTCCCCAAAGGGTTAAGAGCTTGCTTGCCAATTGCTATGAAGAAGCTTGCATGTTTTTCAAAGGGCTTGTAATTAGACAGGATGGTGGAACTCAACAAGATAGTCAGTCCAGCTTCTTTGGTATTAACTCGCAAGTGGATACGTCGACCCAAGGCTTGAAACTCAAAGAACAATATACACCGTGACTCATATGCCAAATTATTGGGTCTGTACGATGACACATACAATTCCTCTAATTTCTTGAGACCTAAAATGACACCTTGCGGTATTTCTTCAAGATTTGAACAGTCCGTCAAATCAAAGAATCTCAAGTTAATTAACTGCTCAAACTCTCTAGGGATCTCTGAAATATCAGTACTTTGCAGGCTAAGAATCTCAAGGTTGGTTAGCTTTCCAATGAAAGAAATGTCAACCTCACCAAACCTGCGGTTGTTCAAGCACAAGGTTGTAAGGTTAGCAAGTAGTTGAAGTGATGGATTCAGTGCAAATATCCGAACCCTACTCATGTCTAGGACTTTTAGACCTTTCATTCCCTCAAAGAAATTATCAGGGACAACCAACCGAGAATTTCCCTGCAGCAGCAGAGCCTGCAGCTCTGGATAATTTAACCCCTCAGGTACCTCATGAATGTAATTGTGCATTAGAGAGATTCTCGTCAAATTTTCAATTGTGTCGACACTCGGCCACTTTTGCAAGCCAATACCAGCTTTTACCCAAATATTGTGTTTGTCCTTTGATAGTTTTATTGCCACATCACGGATAACATCATGCATTTTCACATGCTTTTTATCGCTGTCAGTAATCAAGAGAAAGGAAGAGGCAAGCGTACTTACCATGGTATGTGTTCTATTTCTAGCTGCCTCCATAGTATAAACTTCTCGGAACAATCTCAGACCCATTCCATATCTCATCAATAGTTCAACTGGGATGTTAAAATCTTCAGGAAATAAGCAACACAGCAAGAAGACTGATTTTAGTTCTTCGTTTGCCAGATAATTGTAGCTCCACTCCAAACGTCTTAATACTTTCTCCTCCAAATCTTCGATGTTTGTCGGGGAAGACAGTTGAAGTTGTTGTGCCGCATCAATCCACACACACTTGTCTGTCTCACTCTTGAGTGCTCCTGCAACAGTCACAATAGCTATTGGCAAGCCATCACATTCATCAGCTACCTCTCTTGCAGTGGGATTTATATCAGGATTGTCAAAAGTTTCCCCTGCCACATCCCTGAAAAGCTCCCAAGATTCTTCTCTTGGTAATGTTTCAACTGTAAAAGTCTTAGCATTCATTGCCATGCAGACTTTTTTGCTTCGAGAAGTGACTACAATCTTACAGCCTCTATGATCTTCTCCAATAGGAATTCCAACCCTCTCCAATTCAATTCCTTTCCAAACATCATCCAATATTATAAGGATTTGCTCCCGCTCTAGCTTTGGCTTCTTCAGCTTTTGCTTCTCCTTGATCTTTTGCCACAGAAAACGCGCTCTTCCTGACTCCTCCTCATCATCAGGAATTATAATACCTAACATGCTTGCTCTCTCCCTTTGAATCTTGACGTAGCTTTGAGTTTGTGACACAACCGCCATTGCTACCGTATCAAATATGTTATACTGGATAACCTGCTTGCTAATTTCCTTCACTAATGTGGTCTTACCCACACCACCCATTCCACATATTCCAACTATGCTTACATTCTCTTCATTCAACGCCTTCATAATTTCCTTGGTAACAGATTCCCTGGATTTAAAGTTATAATTCATGGCTGAACAAGTTATGATTCCTGGTGGAGGTGCTTTGCGAGACACGCCTTCAAATTTTCCCTCTTCAAGGAAACTTGAAATAGCCTCAATCTTCTTCTGTGCCTCTCTACCAAGTCGGTAACGTGACCAAGGATCAAAGCACATGATGTGCTTATGCATATGATGTGCTTTACACTGTTGTCTGTTGCAGATACTGAAAAGTTCTACACTGAAGTCCAGGAGATTATACTTGCTCGATACAATAAAACATTTGATTGGTCTCTTAAGGCCAAAATGATGGGGAAGAAAGCAATTGAAGCTGCTCGAGTATTCGTTGAAGAAACTGGAATAAGTGACACTCTTTCAGCTGAGGATTTTCTTGTTGAAAGAGAAGAGATGCTACGTAGCTTGTTCCCAACTGTGAACTAATGCCAGGTAATTTATCACATCAGTTTTTACATCAGTCTAGTAGTGCACAAGTTGTGGTCAGAATTGATTTTGAAATACAAAGGGTTAGTTCGTCTTAATTCCTTTCCCACGTGCAAAGATTTCTGACACAGACCAAAATTGTGATATTTCCCTCAAGGACTTGTTTACAAGCAACCTTTCAAGTGTTCTCTATACCTTGCCAAGAAAAGGACAAGACGGTTGCGCATTCTTATTTTCTTGTAACTTGTAATCAATTTCATGTAAATTATCTTTTAGGTGTTTTTCTGTTGCAGGGGCGAGTCGGTTGATCAAACATTGCCATGCCAAAGGAATGCCAATTTGTGTGGCAACGGGGTATGGCATTTTAAGTAAATTTGCTTATATTGTTATGTTATCGTTTCTTTTAGCAAAAATTCTGAGTTACATCTATCTATTAAGTTTTTTCTATCTTTAAAAAGGTTTTAAAATATTGTCATATTGTTAATGATTTTCATAGGGAGTATCTATCTTAAGATGTACTTTGCAGTTCTCACAAACGGCACTTTCCTTGATGCATCATGTTGTTCTTGGTGATGACCCGGAAGTTAAGCAAAGCAAGCCATCACCAGATATATTCCTTGCAGCAGCCAAGAGATTTGAAGTATAACCATCCTATAGATGCTATTTTATATCATAATTTCTGGATAAAATTATGTAAAACTGGCTTTTCAGTTCAGTTCATTTTTTGGTCAACGCAAGCTTATGCTAATTTGTGGATGAACAGGGTGGTCCAGTAGATTCACATAAAATTCTTGTGTTTGAAGATGCACCTTCTGGAGTTGATGCCGCCAAAAATGCTGGGATGTAAGCACATTTATTTGCATTGAGAGATCATTTTCTTTTCTATTGATATCTTTTCTTACTTTCATTTAAAATTTTGAATATTTTAGTTTCAAATTTCATCTTTTCAAATCAATATCAATTTAATTCTAATTCTTTGTCAATCCATCTTTAATCAACTAATACCCCTGAATCTTAATCTCACCGTGACAGTAATTGATAGTACCTTTGATAGTGATATTTAAAACCTTTGTCGTTATTGAACTTATGAAAAGAACTAAATATTTTATGAAGTTGTTTGTTGTTAATGCAGAATAAAGTTAATAGTAAAAATATATAATAGGAAAGCTTATTATAGGATAATGGAGACCAATCTTCATGCAAAACAGTTTCATTATTTGCCAACATACTAGGGCTTCTTTTTGCTAATTTAAGAGAAATTTAGTTACTTCTTATGCATGTTTTTATTTGCCATTTCATGTTCAGGGACATATTGTGGTTTTTCTCCTCTTATATGTTTATATTTACTTTTTTCACTTCTCCCTTAATTAAGCTCATGGATTCTTAATAAATCAACTGTGTTTTGTATGATAAATTGAAATATAGGGCACTTCTTCTTTTTCGGTTGGCTACCCATATTACATGCCTTACTGCCCAGATTTACACGTAGATTAAACTGCTTGGCAATCTTTAAAAACCATAGCTACTTTTTTAGCACTCACCTTAAATTACCTAAACCGTGCAGGTCTGCAGTAATGGTTCCAGATCCTAGGCTAGATAGTTCTCATCAAGCTGTTGCAGACCAAGTCCTTAGCTCCCTATTGGATTTTAACCCGAGTGATTGGGGATTGCCGCCATTTGAAGATACGAAAAATTAGATTTGCAAATATGTACAAGCGTGAAGTGGAGCTGCTTGTATGCATTGTTTAATTTGGTCTTCTTGGGCACAACTTTTACATTATTGGTTTTTGGTTATGGGTCAGCCACATTAGTTAAACTTCTGATCATATTATTGTTGTCTCGAGTAGAACATTAATTTGAAGAAAAAGGCCTATTTAATATATGAAACAGTATGCAGTAACAATGTGAAAATTCATCGGATAGATCATGTGGGAAAGATGAATTCTTCAAATCAACTACTCTTTTTACACCATATTTCATTGTCTTATACTCTTATTTAGTTTATTTTTTTGGACTTAATGCTGAAGAAAGCTTGGATCAAGGAATTTCTGTGATTATTGGATTCTTATATATGACTTTCAGCCAAATGGTGAACCAAGTTCACCATAAAAAAATATCAGTATACAGAAATTAATCAATCATCTGAAATTCCTATCTTAGAGTTATGAAGAAGTTGAAATGTTTAGTTTAATTATATAACAATAAGACTTTAAAAACCATCACTCATAGGGAAAGTGTTTGAGTGACCACATTACAAATGTATAATATTTCGAAAACAATTAAAAAAAAAAAAAGAACTAGGAATTTAAAAATAAATAGATAAAATTGTACAACACTAGGAGCATAGTAGTGTGGCTACAAATCCTTTTCGGACGTTCAACGTTCATGAATGGACTGGTTGGCCAAATTCTTCATTTCTTTGTATTTCTTACCTGAGAGACTGGAAGCAATTAATAACATCCATGATTCCACTTTTATTCTTCTATGTCAGCCTTCTTCTATAAAGCAACAAAACTAATCTTGTTGCCATCAAACACGAGAAAGAAGAAGATAATTCAATAAATCTTCTTATAAATTCTGAGAGTACATTGTTTGTATAGACATGTTTAAAGACAGTTAAACAATTTAATCTCTCTTATATAGTTATATCTAATAAACGTTTGTCTTGTCATGCTGTTTAATTTAAAATTGAGACACAAAAATAAAATATGATGAAGAAAAAATAATATAGAGAACTATAATGGTTTGACAGTGTGTTTATATCCACTCTCATACGGCTGAAAACAAATTCCACTAAACTTTCAATAAAGTTATAACAGTTAATTTATATCAAATTCTAATCTCGAAAGTACTTTTACAAATATATACCGTACTGTGCTACAGGGCCCGTCCTCGTTACTCCATCAACTAGCCCCACATATTATATATATACATATAAATATGAGTCACATATATAATCAACATATGCCATTGCCACATGTAAGTATCAGGACCAACTCAATCACACAAATTAAAAAGGTTACACATACAAATAATTATAAACTTGGTGAATTCATTCCTTATTTATATACCTTGCATCTTCAAGTATAGGCCTAGCGGGGGGTTTTTTCGACTAGCTCTTTTAGGCCATATTTGTTACATGGGTTTGGACTGAGTTTTGATAAAATCTAGTCCAAACCCATGTTTGGAAAGTGCATGGGATTGGAAAAACCAATACCATCTAAACTTTTTATCCCACTGTGGTGGGTTAAATTAAACCTTCCAGAAAGATGGGAAAATTTAATCCCATGATTTTTTATTTTTTTTTGGTGATTTTTCCAAAATCAAAAGAAGGAGAAGATTTGAAGGAGAAGAAAGAGAAGGAGAGAATGGAAGCATTACTGACCAGTAGTGGAGGAGATGGAGGTTTGGAGGCAGCGTTATGTGTGTACAGAGAAGCGGGGTGGAGGCGTTGCATGTGCAGTCAATTGACAGCGTGCCCAAGTTCAGGCCACATCGAGGCAGCGATGACGTTGGTGAGCAATGTGGAGGAGGACCAAGTAAGGTGCTAGAAGTGCCGGAGGAGAGGGAGAGAAAGGATTCAATTTGAGCTGGGTTTGAGACTCACTTGATGGTTGGGCAGAAAAGACGGCGACTGCGATGGTGATGGTGCAAGAGACTGGAGACGAACACGACGATGGAGTCACTGCGAGTCGCCGATGTTGATTTGGTGGAGAGGGAGAGATCGGGGCACTAAGGGAGAAAGGGACTGGTGAGTTAGAAAAAAAAATTGTTATTTTTGAAAATAATTTAATTATTTAAAATTAATTTTATCTAATCTCATATTTCACCAAACACATCACAATACTAATTTATCCAATCTTAAATTGCACCAAACATATCATAACACTAATTTATCAAATCCTATCATATTCTATCCAATCCGATTTAATCCCATAAAAATAATCTAATCCAATCTCGCGTGCCAAACTTGATCTTAAGGTATGGTAGAACGTGGTACTATATGTTGTGATAATTTATGTGTAATTAATTGGCTATTGGGTGATATCATAAATGTTTATATTCCTTATAATTTTGATGTTTTAGTTGGCAGGTTGACCTTTCTATATTGGTACGTTGCTTAATAGTGTTGCAGCGTTTATTTGAGATCATCTCTAGTCTACAAAATCTGCATAATTCTTTGCACCGCTTTATAATTGATTTACAAGGTGATTTAATTTATGGTAATGTATAGGATCTTAGGGGTTGCTTGTTTTTTCAACTCATCACTTAATGAGTCTGATTCATTAAATCATTTTTGTTTGTTTTTTAAGTAGTTAAATAACTTAAAATGACTAAAAAACAACTTAAAATAAAAGGTAAAAGATTCTAATTTACCACTTAACATTTAATCACTAATCATAATTAAAATATTTTTTTCCATAACCATCCTTTTAAAAAATACATAGTTTCAATTTTATCTTCATTAATATCTTATAAATTATCATTTTTCATTTTATTACTAGTAATTTGAATCTTTATATTTGTACATCAATTTCAACCACATATATTATATAACTTAAAACAATTTATACGCTATGTGAACTTAATATTTTCTTAAACTATTATTGTTGAAATAATATATATTTATTATTATCAATGAAAACTACATTTATGTAAAATTGGAAATATATAGATAAATTTGGTTAGGATTTATTAAATGATCTGTTTTTTCTTACATATATAATTTAAAGTAAAATTATATAACAATTATTAGTTATAAGGATATAAACGTAAAAATATTTGTTTTTAGATATTTTTCTCTTAAAAATACAAATGATCAATATGTATATTCAAACATTAGAGGAAAAAAAACAAACATTTTTTCTTGGTTTCAGATTTCAGTTTTGAATAAGAGTTATTATCATTTTTTCTTGGTTTCAGATTTCAGTTTTGAATAAGAGTTATTATCATTTTCCCCCCTAACGATTGATGAATCGTCATTTTTCTCCCTATTGATTCAAAAAACATTGTTTTACCCTCCTCTTTTGACTTGAATTAATATTATTTTCGAGGGTTTTTTGACATTTTTAAAATCATCAAAAGGAAAAATGACAATTCATTAATCGTCAAATGGGAAAATAATAATAACTTTTTCGGTAATATTCAAGACTATTTCATATTCCAATGAAAAAACAAATAACCCTTTAGACTTGTATTAGTTTGATAGTAAATGCAATGCACCCGAGATCCAATTTATATTGAATTATCAAGCCAAGGACTGTGGTGTTGGTTGGTTACGCCCTCCATCCCTTACTTGATGTTTGCATTTACAGTATGAAATTTTGGTGCAATTTTTATCTACCGTGTGATTTAGTTTTAAGTTTAATGATAAAAAAGAGGAAAAAATGATATTCTTGGAAGAAAAGTTATTAGTTTCTTTGACTGTTGGTATTTGACAATTATCTCGTTACGTCCCAAATGGAATCGATGGACAATGATCAGGGAAAGGAAGGTTTATGTGAAATTTAGCCCTTCTGTTTTGTTTCTCAGTTCTCTGCATCTGCTATCCTCAAAGAATGGAATACATGTTTAAATCGTAGGAATTGCTGATAAGACGTTAGGCGTTGGGTTTAATTTTGTCTTACTTCTAACAGGCAGCCTTTCATATAACTCATTCTAGCGATCATTGAAGCATACCATTTAGAGTGGATAAACTTGGGGATCGTGCATATGTGAGTGATTGCGCGAGGCATGAGGCAGCTAGTTAGATTTGAACTTTGATGTAATCTGAATGTTCTAGCCAATTAGAGTAGGTCCATTAGAAATTTTATTTGGCCTAAATGCTAATTTTGTCTTGCCATTGGTTTAACCAGTTATGGACTGCATCTACTAGTGCATACAATATATATCTTACTTGTACATAAACAGATCATTACATGAATTTGAGACATAGCAGTTTGATCCATTCCATAAACGTAACCTGTGAGCACGAACGAGGGAACACAGATCAAGGATAGAATTTGTGACACTATCATGACAGAACAAAGCATCATATATTACATAGTCACTACAGTCGAGACTTTCTTAACTAAACTCCATGGTCCATCTGTCTATTGCTAGAAAGTGAAGAACAAACCACGAACAAGCTCCTGTCGTCATTTAACGTGAACAAAATTCATTACACATGATTGAAAGCCTGATTTTGATGCATGATTTCAATTTATTCTGAAAGTTACTTGCATCCTTGGGTCTATCTGAGATGGTGCTCAGTAGTAATGGATCAGCATCTTATGACGCATAATCTTTAACAGTATACATCCCTGGATAGAAACAAATGTGGTTGTCTTTTCAAGACGCGTAATGAGGCTATCTAGCTTTTCAAGATGTGTCTCGTGCAAATTTGGAAATGCGATCATCTTCCTTGTTGTGGCTCCTTCTCTTTCTTCATCTGGTATCACATCTTTCATTATTGTGCATGATTGTACTTTCAGCGTTCTAAGCTGAACGAGGCTTTCGGCTTTCGGCTTTCGACGAGGGTGGGAGAGGAGGGTTTTCAGTTAGGTGCATGATTTCATCAATATAAACCTCCGCTATACCAAACTTGACGAGGCTATCGCTTGAGCTTCGAGAATGTCCTGTTTATTTCTTCCCGAAATATCCTCCTAACTTATAGCAAGAAATTACCTCCAAATGTTTCAGAGACAAAAGGGTATGGAGTAGAGGAGGTAAAAACAGTTTCCTCAACTCTCCGTGTCACCCTTCCATATTTGTTCCATCTTAGACAGCATTGTTAGCTCAAGAGTATGTTACACCGGAGCAACTTGTAGGTTTCTTCTTCTGGAATCACAAGCCCTTCGAAACCAAATGAAGAAACCACCTTCACACAATCTATTGCCTGAAAAGCTTTCGAGACTCCTTAACCTCTGTAATAAATGGATTGTTACAATGCTTTGACATGTTGTGACACGCATTCACATCTTTCGTTTTCACTTACTCCAGGACTTGTCCGGACCGGGAGTTAGCTGTTGTCTGTTGCCACCAATGTGTTGAGTACCGAAGACTGACAGTTGCTCTAAGTTGAAAAAAACTACACATTTGGGGAACATTGAGACGACTTTTCATCGATAATCAATTATAAATTATAAGGATTTAGCTATTTACTAGCTAAGGTAAAGTTACCCAATCAAATTCTTCAATGAAAAAAAAAAAAATCAATGTTCAAAAGCATATTATTAATTGTGATTTTCAGCCTAGTTGTAGATATAAATTTACTGTGAAATACTTAGAAAATCATTAATCATCGTATTTTTAATCATACCTTAGAATTTAGAGAAAGTTGAAACAAAGTTTCAAATTAAAAAAAGAAGATACAACGCAGAGAGCTTAATGGTTTGGCTTCAAATCATCAGCATTATCATTATTGGAATTTCCACCTTCATCGATGGCCTCTTTGGCCAAATTCTTCCATTTCTTTGCATTTCTTCCCTTGAGAGACTGGAAGCAATTAATAACATCTCCAAGATTCCACTATTATTGTTCGACGTCATCCTTCTTCTACAAAGCACTAAATGAACCTCCTGTTGCCATAAAACATGTGAAATAAGTGGATAATTCAAGAAACCATTTTATATATTCCGATCTACATGTACTGATGTACAGTCCCAATTTAGAATGCAAGTAAATTGCATTTGGACACATGTTTGACAATACTTAAAAATATTAGATAGTTTCATATTGGTTGAAGAAGTGAATGTGTATTGGTTTATAAGATGAGGGTAAATCTTCACTCATAAGCTAGCTTTTGTGGTGGAAGTAGATTCAAGACTCTTTTCTGACATGGTATTAGAGCTTGGATTGGGCTCTAAGTGGCATGGCCCAAACTCAATTACATAGGTGCTGTCAAGTGGGCATAGCACGTTACTCATGAGAGAAAGTATTAGATAGTTCTACATTGGTTGAAGAAGTGAATGTGCATTTATTTATAAGATGAGGGCAAACCAGAGGGTATTAAGTAGTCTCACATTGGTTGAAGAAGTGAATGTGCATTGGTTTATAAGATGAGGGTAAATCTCTACTCATGAGCTAGCTTTTGTGTTGGAGTTAGATAAAAAACCCTTTTCTGACAAAAAACACATTAGTCTCTTTGATAATTGTATGATTGTATCTAGTTTATGCTGCCCTTCAATGGCGTCCCATATAAGGTAGCTAGGAATTATTGAATCAGAGAAATGAAAAAGGACACAACTCTAAGTGACTGGGGAAACTTGATAAAACACAATTCGTACCCTTTTATTGCACCATCAGGTCCAAGTCCTGGCTGCACTGCATATTGCTCCTGAATAATTGTCCAACTGCTGGCTGCATTGAACATTGCTCGCGAATCATTTTCCAACACAATTTCTGCAATTCAGGAATCCTGTTGTTAGTAGGAAGCAGGAAGTCTCTAATTTTAATGAACTTTTGATTTTAGTAAGAAAAGAATGAAACAGTCTACCTGTTCCTAGAAGAATTATTGCATGGTAATGTTAAGGTTGTCTATCAAACATTTTTCCGCATTCAAGAAGAATCATACTCAGCTTGGGTGTTGCTTCCATTACCGAAGGTCTCTCATTTTTGGACATCCTTGCATATCAACTGACTGCAAAGCTGGGAATTCTATGGTACCTTGCCCTGCATAGAAACGAGTGAGGTTGTCTAGATCTCTAAGATTAATTCTGTGCAAACTAGGAAACATAATTCTCTCCATCGATGGTCCTATTTCAGCTTTCTCATCCGAGACTATTTCTTCCATTGTCATGCAACCATTCACTTCAAGTGTTTTGAGCTTCATCAGGCCTTTGACAATGGAGGGACTGAAAATGTGTTTCAATTTATGGCAACCCGATACCCATATAGAAGTCAGGTTGCTGAGGTTAATGAGTGTAGCATCACCATTCCATATTCGTGTCATCTCAGGCAAACCACACAAGCGTAGATACTTCAAAGATGAAAGAAACTTGGGTTCCCCATTTGCTGTTACAAGCCTTTCTAAATCAAATACATATTCCACCGATGCACAGTTGCATGCTTCAAGTTTTTCAAGACTTTGTAACCTCTGGAGCAAATGGCTTGGTGCAATGTTTAACATGTTGTCACAGAAACTGATCTGTAGCCCTTTTACCTTACTCAAGGACTCAGTTGGAAGAGGACCATGGCATATTTCAATCAGGTTTGGAATATGCTCCATCGATAAATACTCCAAGTTGTTGAAAGCTATGCCTAATTTACATTCCAACACATTAAGGAGATATGTCATCGCCCTGCAGTCAATGAGTTCCAGAAACTTCAAGTGAATGCAGCCGTGGTTAACTAGATCAGGAAGAATATTTTTCAATCCCACCATTTCACATAGTTGCAGTACCTCGGTAGTCTTCAACAATTCCTTCGCCCAACCAAGCTGTTGAAAGCTAATGCCCGAGATAGACAAGATTCTTGACCATAATGGCTGCTTCCCCAAAGGCTTCAGAACTTCATTGCCAATTGCTATGACAAATCTTGCATTTTTTTCAAAGGGCATGTAATTAGACAGGATGGTGGAACTCAACAAGTTAGTCAGTCCAGCTTCTTTGGTACAAACTCGCAAGAGGGTATATCGACCCAAGGCTTGTAACTCAATGAACAATCCCTCGTGTCTATATGATGACACATATAATTCCTCCAATTTCTTGAGACCTAAAATGACACCTTGCGGTATTTCTTGAAGATTTGGACAGCCCGTCAAATCAAACAATCTCAAGTTAATTAACTGCTCAAACTCTCTAGGGATCTCTGAAATATCAGTATTTTGCAGGCTAAGAATCTCAAGGTTGGTTAGCTTTCCAATTAATGAAATGTCAACCTCACCAAACCTGCGGTTGTTCAAGCACAATGTTGTAAGGTTAGCAAGGAGTTGAAGTGATGGATTCGGTGCAAATATCCGAACACTACTCATGTCTAGGACTTTTAGACCTTTCATTCCCTCAAAGAAATTATTAGGGACAACCAACGGAGAATTTTCCTGCATCAGCAAAGCCTGCAGCTCCGGATAATTTAACCCCTCGGGTACCTCATGAATGCAATTGTACATTAGTGAGATTCTCGTCAAAGTTTCAGTTGTGTCGTCACTCGGCCACTTTTGTAAGCCGATACCAGCTTTCACCAAAATATTGTGTTTGTCCTTTGATAGTTTTATGGCAACATCACGGACAACATCATGCATTTTCACATGCTTTTCATCATTGTCAGTAATCAAGAGAAAAGAAGAGGCAAGCGTACTTACCACGGTATGTGTTCTATTTCTAGCTGCCTCCATAGTATAAACTTCTCGGAACAATCTCAGACCCATTCCATATCTCATCAATAGTTCAACTGGGATGTTAAAATCTTCAGGAAATAAGCAACACAGCAAGAAGACTGATTTTAGTTCTTCGTTTGCCAGATAATTGTAGCTCCACTCCAAACTTCTAAATACGTTCTCCTCCACATCTTCGATGTTTGTCGGGGAAGACATTTGAAGTTGTTCTGCGGCATCAATCCACACACACTTGTCTGTCTCACCCTTGAGTGCTCCTGCAACAGTCACAATAGCTATTGGCAAGCCATCACATTCATCAGCTACCTTTCTTGCAGTGGGATTTATATCAGGATTGTCAACAGAGTCCCCTGCCACATCCCTGAAAAGCTCCCAAGATTCTTCTCTTGGTAATGTTCCAACTGTAAAAGTCTTAGCATTCATTGCCATGCAGACTTTTTTGCTTCGAGAAGTGACTACAATCTTACAGCCTCTACGATCTTCTCCAATAGGAATTCCAACCCTCTCCAATTCAATTCCTTTCCAAACATCATCCAATATTATAAGGATTTTCTCCAGCTCTAGCTTTGGCTTCTCCTCACCTTCTTGCTTCTTCAGCTTCCGCTTCTCCTTGATCTTTTGCCACAGAAAACGCGCTCTTCCTGACTCCTCCTCATCGTCAGGCATTATGATACCTAACATGCTAGCTATCTCCCCCTGAATCTTGACATAGCTCTGAGTTTGTGACACAACCGCCATTGCTACCGTATCAAATACTTTCTTCTGGATAACTTGCTTGCTAATTTCGTTCACTAATGTGGTCTTACCCACACCACCCATTCCACATATTCCAACTATGCTTACATTCTTTTCATTCAAGGCCTTCACAATTTCCTCGGTAATAGTTTTCCTGGATTTGAAGATATGATTCCTGGCGGAAGAAGTTATGATTCCTGGTGGAGGTGCTTTGCGAGACACGCTTTCAAAGTTTCCCTCTTCAAGGAAACTTGAAATAGCCCCAATCTTCTTCTGTGCCTCTCTACCGAATCGGTAACGTGACCAAGGATCAAAGCACAGCCCTTTGAGACACCTCTTGTTTGCTTTATCTTCCCCTTCCAAGAACTTTTCAGCTTCTGCAATGATACCATCCAGTCTTCCTATCCAGTTCATAACATCACCTAGGATGATATCTCCTCTTGTTGTAGCTTCATCAATTTTGGCTTGCATCCTTTCTCTCGTAGATGCCAGATTCTGAGCTTGGATTCTCAATCTTTTAACGCTGTCCTCGTAATGATACACGTAACCAAACTGGTGGCACGTCGCATTAAAGGACCAGTCCCAGATTTTTCCTACAAGTTGAGCGACAACTTCCATTGACAAAAGGAACAAGAAAACAATGCAAATTACGCAATACAGAGAAAGAGCGAAGGTAGCAGAATATGTAGCTTCTCAGCAAAATGGAGCAAAACTCGTCGCTGGTTGCTTATCAGGTTGAAATGACCTTTGGCACAGGATAAGTCCACCCATGCATTGACCCTATGCAGGGAATCTCGTGAGCATCTACGTGGTGGATCACAGATCAGCAAGCACGTGGACGTCGTGCGGTAGGCCTTGGGTTTGCAAGCACATGTGAGACAAAGGGACTCGTTAACACGTTTCCCAACAAATAGAGGCGCCCAAGATTTTTCTTACTAATGCCCATAATTTTGTGGCCTTTTGTTACATGTACTTACTTAACACTATATACTTTCTATACCACAAATTAAATTCACCTTTTACGTCCATGATTATATCACCGAAACTAACAAAGGAGAAATTAATTTTTTTGGGTATTCCATCAAACACATATTTAAAACTAAATGAAATCAAAAAAATCTTTAGTATTAATCAAAGAGTTTGATTCAAACTGCCGCCATGTTGCATCAAACAAGCACTCCCATACTTTTCCTACAATTGCAGCAAGTAGCAACAGCTTTCATTCCAAACGCAATACAGAGAATCACAAAGGTGGCAGAAATCTTAATATTCGGTTCTTAACGTGTTTTGGCACAATTTTTGTTTGTTTTTAATCGACTGGTCATAATAGTACCTGCAAACAAAAATAGAGAACCCACTGTGTAAAGCGATCATTCACTGATACTTTTTCTCAAATTAAGATCTTCTCTCATAAAAAAAAAAAAAAAAAAAAAGACGAAAATGATACTTTCCCTCAAATTAAGATTTTTTCTCATAAAAAAAAAAAAAAATTAAGACGAAAAGTAAGGTTAGGAGAGGCTTATACCTTTTCTTTTAGATTTGTAGTTGAGATTTCGAATATCACTATATATATAATATACTTATAAATATATGTAAAAAAATTTCTTCATAATATTTTAAAAATAGATCCCTCATGCTGTAATACTTAATAAAATTTTAAAAAATATATATAAATTTGATTAATAACGATGACAATTGACATAATCATGTATTTTCTTTGTCATTTTCTTAAATCAAAGAATCATCCTTTTCTTCAATGTAATCCTTAAACTTCCATAAAAAGGTGGGTCGCATTATATAAATAAAAGGTCCATGAAGGTCCACTAAAAAAGAGAAGCAATGGAGAAGAGTAGAGTATGCACAGCATTAACCCTATATATAATATTTAATGATAAAGACATACACTTTATGCTGTTCTTTGTCATCATTAATCTTCTTCTTCATCACTTTTCTTTCTAATTTTTTTCTGTCAACTTTTGCTTTTTTGACTTGCCGAACTTCTGCTTTTCTTCACCCCAATAATTCTTTCCTTTTATCTCGTTAACTAATAAGAAATTTCTTCTGCATGCATGCTCCAAAAAATGTGCAATCTATATATGACCATACCAAACCTCATCATTGTATACAGTACTTACTATTATCTGTGTTTTAAGCCTGTGAATTTTTGACATAAAAAAAAAAAAAACAAAAAAACCTGTGAATTTTTAAGCCTGATAGTTACCGCTGCTTTATTATTCAATTTTATAAAGAATCCTCCCAACATGTGCTCATGATATACAATATATAATACAATATTTCAATTAACCACATTAAAACAAAATTTTTATTCTTCTAAACACCTAAAAATCCATGCAATTTTCAGAGTGCTGGTAAAGTTTATGGCTCTGCTTGACTGGCGGAGTCAGCAGGGACTAGAGTTGCACTTACAAGACAATTGTTTATGTTTGATGTCGCAAACTGGGAATTGGCATAGGGCTCAAGCCCAAAAGAAAAAAGAGCAGCTTGAAAATGTTCCATGGGAGTTTACTGTATAGGAGCTTTGAGAGTGGACCAGTCAGACATGACTGTCGGGTCCATAGGTTGTGATTGCGAGGCCAAGCCCAAAGGAAAATTGGGGACTCTGACGATAATCCACGGCAGCTCTCTCTGCCTAGAAAAAAGTTTGCAATAACTACAACCCTCAATCAATTAACTAGATTCTAAATCCACCACCCTCTCTTCACCACAAGATCCCCAATTTCGCTCCACAACTGCCGCTCGCCGCCAGTCGAAGCCTAGCTTTCAACATAGTTGGTCAGTGTTTGATTTTCTGTTTTATGATTCATCTCTTATATTATAGCCTTTTTGTTTTATTCTCATCTGGGGTCACGCAAATATTGTCATAAGAGTTGATGAACTCCTTCAATGACTATCAAGTTTGCATCTTTAACATGTTCGATCAAAGTGTTTGATGATGTTCATTTAACTTTCATGTGCCAATATTTATATTTTGTTCAAAATGCGGATGGGCTCCTGTGAATATGAATTGGGGTATTGTATATAAGCCATATACGTACTGTTTTGGAGCTACACTTGTGATTTGTTAGTTTTGTGGTAGTGTTTGTGTTGGTTTAGTTACTGTTAAAGACGTGATTCGAGTCATTACTCATGCAAATCTCTCAACAGTGTGGATATAATTTGTGTATATGAATGGCTTAGTTTCTATTATTATTTCATTTTATTTTTTATTATTTTTTGGTAAAGCACAATCAACTTGTCTATTTTTATTTCATTTCATAAATTTGTAAGCAGAAATTGTCAAATCCGTGAAACGAACAGAGGCCTAGAAAGCCGTTTGTCAATGGCGGCTGTATCAGGCCACAAACAGATCACTCACGTCATCTTCGACATGGACGGTCTCTTACTGGGTATGTACACTTTGTATTTCATGTGATTATGAGTTGATTTCAGATCTTATATCTCTTAAATTTTAAAATCTATAACATTTTTAACTGTTTATACATAAATTCATGTGACATAATTGTCACAATTCAAATTCGTTGTCATCCTTTTCTTCTTACTTTTTTATGAAATTTCCTATTCTACATTAATTACGTTAGTATGTTGCTATATTAGATGTTTAATTTGTGCAAAATTCCTGTTTGAATTTTCATTTCAATGTTAATTTATGCCAAATCCTAGGAGAGTACATATACATATGATGTGCTTTACATTGTTGTCTGTTGCAGATACTGAAAAGTTCTACACTGAAGTCCAGGAGATTATACTTGCTAGATACAATAAAACATTTGATTGGTCTCTTAAGGCCAAAATGATGGGGAAGAAAGCAATAGAAGCTGCTCGAGTATTCGTTGAAGAAACTGGATTAAGTGACACACTTTCGGCTGAGGATTTTCTTGTTGAAAGAGAAGAGATGCTACGTAGCTTGTTCCCGACAAGTGAGCTCATGCCAGGTAATATATCACATCAGTTTTTAGAAATACATCAGTCTAGTAGTGCACAAGTTGTGGTCAGAATTGATTTTGAAATACAAAGGGGAAGTTCGTCTTAAGTCATTTCCCATGTGTAAAGATTTCTGACATAGATCAAAATTGTCACAAGCAACCTTTCAAGTGTTCTATATCTTGCCAAGAAGAGGACAAGACGGTCGTGCATTCTTATTTTCTTGTAACTTGCAATCAATTGCATGTAAATTATCTTTTAGGTGTTTTTCTGTTGCAGGGGCAAGTCGGTTGATAAGACATCTCCATGCCAAAGGAATACCAATTTGTGTGGCAACAGGGTGAGGCATTTTAAGTAAATTTGCTTATATTGTTATGTTATCGTTCCTTTTAGCAAAAATTCTGAATTACATCTATCTATGAACTTTTTTCTATCTTTAAACAGGTTTTAAAATATTTTCATATTGTTAATGATCTTTATACGGAGTATTTATCTTAAGATGTATTTTGCAGTTCTCACAAACGGCACTTTGAATTGAAAACGCAAAAGCATGTTGAGCTATTTTCCTTGATGCATCATGTTGTTCTTGGTGATGACCCAGAAGTTAAGCAAGGCAAGCCATCACCAGATATATTCCTTGCAGCAGCCAAGAGATTTGAGGTATAACCATCCTATAGATGCTATTTTATATCATAATTTCTCGATACAACTATGTAAAACTGGCTTTTCAGTTCAGTTCATTTTTTGGTCAACTCAAGCTTATGATAATATGTGGAAAAACAGGGTGGTCCGGTAGATTCACATAAAATTCTTGTGTTTGAAGATGCACCTTCTGGAGTTAATGCGGCTAAAAATGCTGGAATGTAAGCACATTTATTTTCATAGAGAGATCATTTTCTTTTCTATTGATATCTTTTCTTACTCTCATTTATAATTTTGAATATTTAGATTCAAATTTCATCTTTTCAAATCAATATCAATTTAATTCTTTGCCAATATATCTTTAATCAACTAATATCCTCGAATCTTAATCTCACCGTGACAGTAATTGATGGTACATTTAATAGTGATATTTAAAACCTTCATCATTATTGAACTTATGAAAAGAACTAAATATTTTATGAAGTTGTTTGTTGTAAATGCAGAATAAAGTTAATAGTAAAAATATATAATAATAATGAGAAAGCTTGTTATAGGAGAATGGAGACCAATCTTCATGCAAAACAATTTCATTATTTGCCAACATACTAGGGCTTTTTTGTATTTTTTGGCTAATTTAAGAGATATTTAGCTACTTCTTATGCATGGTTTTATTTGCCATTTCATGTTCAGGGACATATTGTGGTTTTTCTCCTCTTATATGTTTATATTTACTTTTTTCACTTCTCCCTTAATTAAGCCCATGGATGCTTAATAAATCGACTTTCTTTTGTATGATAAATTGAAATATAGGGCACGTCTTCGTTATCTGTTGGCTACCATATTACATGCCTTACTGCCCCCCAGATTTATATGTAGATTAAGCTGCCTGGCAATCTTTAAAAACCATAGCTACCTTTTAGCACTCACCTTAAAGTACATAAACTGTGCAGGTCTGCAGTAATGGTTCCAGATCCTAGGCTAGATAGTTCTCATCATGCTGTTGCAGACCAAGTCCTTAGCTCCCTATTGGATTTTAACCCGAGTGATTGGGGTTTGCCGCCATTTGAAGATACGGAAAATTAGATCTGCAAATATATACAAGCGTCAAATGGAGCTGCTTGTATACATTGTTTAATTGGTCTTTTTGGGCGCCAATTTTACATTATTGGTTTTTGATTATGATCAGCCACATTAGTTAAACTTCTGATCGTATTATTGTTGTCTCGGGTAGAAGATTAATTTGAGGCAAGAAGGCCTATTTAATATATGAAACAGTATGCAGTAATAATGTGAATTCATCAGATAGATCATGTGGGAAAGATGAATTCTTCAAATCAACTACTCTTTTTACACCATATTTTATTGTATTATACTCTTATGCAGTTTATTTCTTGGATTTTCTTTACTCCCCATCAATCCCTCCCCAAAATCTGTTGCCTATTATAGAAGCTTCAAATGGACATGAAATTGTAAATTCATAGGAAACCATATAACGAAAGAGATGGTATTCTCTGCTAATTTGAGTTTTATTTAAACAAAGCAAAAACTTCTTATTGATAATTAATTAATTAATTTTAAAAAAAAAAAAGATAAAGCGTTTAATGTTGAAGAAAACTTGAATCGAGGAGTTCCTACAACTATTGGGTTCTTGGATGTGACTGTCAACCAACTGAAGAACCAAGTTCAGCATAAAAAATATTAATATACAAAAATTAATCAATCATCTTTTACCGGTGTCTTAGAGAAGTTGAAATATTTAATTTAAGTATATAACACTAGGAATTAAAAAAGTCTCACTCACATGGAGCCAGTCTGATAATGATTCAGGTGTTTGAGTGACCACATTACATATATATATATATATACACATATATATATTTCAAAAAAAAAAAAAAAACTAAGAATTTAAACATAAATAAATAAAATTGTACAACACTAGGAGCATAGTACTTCGGCTGCAAATGCTTTTCGCACATTCAACGTTCATGAATGGACTCATTGGCCAAATTCTTCCATTTATTTGCGTTTCTTCTTCGAGAGACTGGAAGCAATTAATAACATCCGTGATTCCACTTTTATTCTTCTATGTCAGCCTTCTTCTATAAAGCAATAAAACAACTCTTGTTGCCATCAAACATGATAAAGAAGAAGATAATTCAACATATCTTCTTAAAAATTCCGAGAGTAAGTTTGCATAGACATGTTTAAAGACACTTCAACGAACTAATCTCTCTAATATAGCTCTATCTAGTATATTCACTTTTGCCCTGCCATGTCATTCCCACATATAAGTACCGGGACCAACTTTGTCACAGAAATGAAAAAGGATGCACATAGAAATAATTATAAACTTGGTGGATTCACACGCTATTCATATATCTTGCATCTTCACGAGCAGGCCTAGCAATGGTCTTTTTGACTAGCTCGACGTCCGAGTCCTGGCTTTGCTGCATATGCTCCTGAATTATTGTCCAACAGCCACTGAGGGATCATGGTGCAATTAGTTTGTAACAAGGAACTTTCAAGAAAACATTATTGATAGCAGATTTATTTAGTAGGATATTTGTGAATGAACAACTGATTTTAAATGGAAATAAGTTACTAAGAAGAAGAAGAGAAATCAATAGAATATATAAATATAATTCTCAGTAAAAATAGTATATACCTGTTTTTCCTTGAAGAATTGCTGCACGGTGATGTTAAGGTTTTCCATCCAAAGGTTTTTAAAATCAAGTCTAATCATATTCAGCTTTTGTGTCACTTGATCACTGCGACCAAAGGTCTTCATTTTCAGACATCCTTGTATGTCCACTAACTCCAAAGCTTGGAATTCTATGGTACACCACCCTGCACAAAAACAAGTGAGACAGACCAAATCTGCAAGATAAATTTCATAGAGACTTGGAAAGACTGTCCTCTGTGGTGATGGTCCTGTTTCCACTTTCACATCCGAGATTATTTCTTCCATTGTTCTGCAATGTCTCACATCCGGTGTTCTGAGCTGCACCAGGCCTTTGGCAATGGGGGAAGTGAAGAGGGTTTTCAATTTATGTCATTCTGATATCGTTAATAGTAGTCAGGTTTCCCAAATTTGAAGTTTTGGTATCATCTATCTTGAGGACTACTATCTCATTTTTTTTATGATCTTGTTCTTCTTCTTCTTCTACTTCTAGCTTTCCAATGATCTCCTCTAATCTATCACAACCATTTATCTCCTCGTTTTCTAATGAATAAAGGCTTTGCAGAAGAGCTGGAGGAAACACTTGTCTTAAATTCGAGCAACTGTTGACTGATATCCTCTTCAGGTTGCAGAGACTAATGAGTTTAACATCACCATTGCATATTCGCATCATTTCAGGCAAAACCCCCAACCATAGATTCTTTAAAGACGAGAGAAACTTGGTTTCCCCTTCTGCAATTACAAGCCTTTCAAAATCGAATATATATACCACCGATGTACGCTTGTATGCTTCCAAACTTTCAAGTCTGTCTAACTTCTGGAGCAAATCGTTTGGTATAATGTTTGTCATGTTGTTGCAGGAACTTACATGGATCCTGTTTAGCTTACCAAAGGACTTAACTGGGATTAGACCATGGCAAAGTTTAACCAAGTTCCGGTTATGCTCCAGCAATAATGATTCTAAGCTGCTAAAAACAATGCATGGTGTGCATTCCAACGTATTAAGGACATATGTTATATCCTCGCAATGACTGAGTTGTAGACATTTCAAGTCATTGAATCCATGGTTGCCTAGATCAGCAAGGATTTCCTCAAACCGACTATACTACGTAATCGGAGTTCCTCGGTGATTTTTGTAAATATTTGGTATGACCAGTTGACAGGTTGAAAACGAATGCCTCCTATATACAGGATTCTTGACCGTGATGGACATTTCTCTAGACGCCCAAGAGTACAATTTCCATAGCCAATTTGTACGACAAAGCTTGTCTGTTTTTTCGAGGGCATGCGATTAGAAAGAATGGCACGACCCAACGAGTTAGCCACTCCAGCTTCTTCAGTATCAATTCTTAAGGTGGTCTGTAGACACCAGGCTTGTAACTCAATGAAGTTTGAACAATCCCCCATGGTTAACAAACAACTCCTCTAGTTTTTTGAAGCATGATATGACAGCATGTGGTATTTCTCTAAGATGAAAACTACCTGTCAAATCAAACGGTCTTAATTTTACTAATTCTCCAAATTCTTCGGGGATCTTTGCGATATCAGTACCTTTTTTACTAAGAATCTCAAGAGTTTTAACCAACCGATTAAAGAAATGTCAGCATCACCAAACATGCAGTTGTCGAGGTACAATGTTGTAAGGTTAGCAAGGAGTAGAAGTGACCGGAGCATTGGCAGTTTCCGAATATCACTCATATCTAAGACTTTTAGATCTTTCATGCCCTCAAAGAAATTATTAGAGATTACCAACGAATGATTTTTCTGCAACAGCAAGGCCTCCAACTTTGGGTATTCCAATCCATCAGGCACCTCAAGAATATGATTGTACATCAATGAGAATGCAGTGAAATTTTCATGTGTCAGAACTTGGCCACTCTCGCAAGCTAATACTAGCTTTTGCCATAATATTGTGTTTATCCCTAGATAATTTTATTGCAACATCACGGACAACATCATGCATTTTCACATGCTCTGTGGTACTAGTTCCAATTAAGAGAAAAGAAGCAATGAGGATACTTACAACAGTATGTGTTCGATATCGAGCTTCCTCGAGTGTATCAACATCCTGGAACAACCTCAGACCCTGCCCATATCTCACCAACACTTCAACAGGAATTTCAAAATCCTCAGGAAATAAGCAGCATAATAAGAAGACTGACTTTTCTTCTTTGTTGGCCAGAAAATTGTAGCTCAACTCCAAACTCGCAAATACTTTCTCATCCATTCCCTTGATATTTGTCGGAGCAGACTTTTTAAGTTGTTGTGCAGCATCAATCCACACATACTTGCTTTTCCTATTCTTCAATGCTCCAGCAACAGTCACAAGAGCTATTGGCAAGCCACAACATTCATTAGCTACCTCTCTGGCAATGGGGTTTATATCAGGATTATCAACAATTTCACCTGCAACATCGCTGAAAAAGCTCCAGGCTTCTTCTCTAGGTAAAGTTCCAATTGTAAAAGTCTTAGCATCCATTCCCAGGCAGACGTCTTCGCTTTGAGAAGTGAGCACAATCTTACAGCATCTACAGGTTTCTCCAAAAGGAATTCCAACCCTCTCCAATTGAATTCCTTCCCAAACATCGTCCAGTATGATTAAGATTCGCTCCTGCTTCTCCTCTTGATTCTCCTTCAGTTTCCCCTTCCTCTTGGGCTTTTCCTTCCGCATGATATTTTCCCACAAAGAACTCGCTCTTGATAACTCTCCCTCGTCAGGAAGTTTGAAACCTAACATTCTTGCAATGTCCCCTTGAATCTTCACATAGTTTTGAGTTTGGGACACAACTGCCATAGCTACACTATCTAATAGCTTTTTCTTGATAGCTTGCTGGCTGATTTCCTTCACTAACGTTGTCTTGCCCACCGCACCCATTCCACATATTCCTATGATGTTGACTTCTTCTTCATTCAACGTCTCCATAATCTCCTTCATAATTGATTCCCTGGATTTGAAGTTGACAGACGAAGCTGACAAATGTATGATTCCTGGTGGAGGAGGAACCTAGCGGGACATGGTATCGAATCGTCTAGCTTCTTCTTCAAGGAGATTTGAAATAGCCTCAATCATCTTCTGAGCTTCTTTACCGAACCTGTAACGTGACAAGGGATCAATGCACAACCCTTTGAGGCACCTCTTGCTTGCTTTTTTATTTATCTGCTATAAAATCTTCTGCTTCTTCAGTGATATCATCAACTTTTTCCATCCAGTTCCTGACATCACTTAGAATGATCCTTCCTTCACTTGTAGCTTCGTCAATTTTCCCTTGCACCCTTTCTTTCGTATATGTCAGATTCTGAACATGCTTTCTTAATCTTTCAGAGCTGTCCTTGTAATGATAAAAGTAACCAAATTGCCGCCATGTCGCATCATACAAGCAATCCCACACTTTTCCTACAATAGTTGCCACAACTTCCATTCCGAGACCAAGGAAGAAGAAGGATCAAATTGCAATACACAGAAAGAGAAAACTTTTGGTTCTTCAGGAAACAATAAATGGCAAATTGAGGAACTGCTAATTTGTGATATTTGATCAACACGCTTTGGTGTAGCTACGGCTTAATTTTTGTTTGATAATTGGATTCGTCGTGACAGTGCTTCTTTTTCTGCGTTCACATTCAGAGTCCTAAGATCAAATGTTGTTGGTCCACACATTAAAATAGAGCTCACCGTACATATGAATGAAAAGTGATCCCACTAACCATGTTGAATTATAACACCCTACTGGTTACTTCTGTGACATTCACACTTAGTAGCATATACCTTCTCTTTTAACTTGTTTTACATATATTTGTAATAGTCTGATAGAAGTTCAAGTTGTCTCTGTATATTTATCCCCATCTATAGAGATTTCTCATAAAATCTTGAAATAAAATTTTCTGTTACCGTAATAAAAGTAGATGTTCAAAGTATAAAGTGCTTGATTAATATCGATATTGTTTGTTTTTCTTTTAATTTCTTCATCCCTAATTAAATAAACTTTGTCTTACCTTTTGGCATTTTACATGCATTTTCCACACAAACATAGTGGTCATATTATTTGATAAAACCACACATTTTCTTCGTCGTTTTCTTTATACTCCATTCATTTGATTTCTTTCTCATAATATGTAAGTTTTCATGTGCATATGACAAACATCTTAACACGATGGTGAAAGCGTTGAAAAATTCTATCCTTGTTCTAGTTTACTATTCTTCATCATCCTCACTTTCGATAAACTAATTAAGAAGAAATTTCCTCTGCATGTTCGATCAAATGTATAATCTATGAGTGTACCAAACTTCGCCATTGCGATTGAACTCTTTGTTTATATACATACTTGCTTTATTAATTTTAGTTCATATTAACAGCCAACAGAAATACTTGCTACAGGCAGCATACAGTATGTACTATTCTATTTAACGTTCTCATTGCCTTGCTCGGGAGGCTACTAGATTCCACCCGCATGGTCTGAAAATTGATAGTTTTTTTAAAATAATCTTTTAATGTGTGTTTTAAAGATATACGGTGTTCTCGCAACTCATTTACAAAAACTCCTGAGATTCATAACAATGGCCTTGGCTATTGTATGTATCTCTTTACTTGTGATAATTATACACTAGAGTTATTAGCAGCCCACCAGTGTTGCCTTCCCATCTCTTTAATAGGACAGCTAATAATGGTTGAACAGATTATTTTAAATAAAAGGGAGTCTGAGATAATATCCATTTAGGTGGGTGCCAACACCAGGGGCCAAATTACGCCAACAATCGATGTTTTAGCCCAAGACTATGTTTTATTCATTTGGGCCCAAGGAACCACTGTGTTGATGGACTAGCCACTAGGTCCTACAAGGCTCAAAATCACATCCACACTGTTGAGAAATTTGCATGAGTTGAATTGTGGCCATGTGCAACCCAACCCCATCTAACCATTTTTGGTTGAGTTAGGCCGGTTTAGATCTTAAAAAGATGGGATGGATTAGGTTGAATTGGATCCAAAAATTATATTGGATTAAGTTGCGTAGATAATTTTTCAACCTGATCTAATCCAACTTGACAAATACTCACCTCAATCCAAGATTATTTTCTCCTTCTTTTAGAAGAACACTTGATACGGATAAGGATTAATAACAATTATATATGTTCCTTTTTTTCTCTTTTTTGTACCTTTATGGTTCATGGATCATTTTATTTGTAATATTTAATGGGTCAAACTTTTGTTTGCAATCATTTTGTAAATTATCTTTATTTGTACTTGTTTTATTAATTAAGCATTTATTTGTAATCGTTATTTGTAATGTTTGAATTTTTATGTGTGATAATGTAATATTATTAATGTTATTTGTAATCATTAAGAATTTTTTGATGTTTCAACTAATGTCCAATTTGATCAATCCAATTCAACCTAATTACCCAATCCAATCCAATCTGACAAACCTCTACCCTTAAGTTGAATCATGAGTGTATTCACTTAAAAAGAAAAAAGTGTTATAAAATAATGGTATTATAACCTGTATTAGTGAATTCACTGTTGTGTGCAAGTCTTATTTCAAGTTTCTAAATATTAACCTATGCTTTTACGTACCGTAACAAAAAAGAAATGTCTCTGCTTTTATTAAAAATAAAAAAGTTATTTGTGGTTTACTATTGAATCATAAGTGTTATTACTATATCCTAATAAGTGTTTATAAAATAAACAAGTTGTTTGTGCTCCACCAAAAAAGAACAAAACCAAAAAAACAAAAATAGGAACCAAACCGTTCATAGTAAATACCAAAATAGAGTTTGGTTCAATGATTTAAACTTATTTCTACATAATCCAACTTGGAGGAAACGCAAACCTTCATTCTGCCTTGGAGGTTACAAACTTATGTTTGTATTTGTAAGACACTAATTCGAACGTTTACACCAACGATAAAAAAAAACCAAAAAAATCTTTGGAGAAAACAAGGTTGCAGTACGCACATTGCCCAACACGAGAACCGAAAGTTTTATTACAGATTACATAATACGCTTTGGCATTAGTAATGGATATAAAACTGCATGTTTGTTAGAAATCATATATAAGATTGTTCTCTGCTGATATTATTTGAATTTTTATCTGAATAAATTTAATACTCTTATATACTAGTTATTCAATTACGAAATATTAAAAAATTTATATATTTCTAATGCTAAAAAGATATAAATAAATATACGTGAATATACGTGACTTTTAAATAAGTTTTGATTTCAAGTTCGATAATATTTTTGAAAATAAATAATATTCAAACTTAAATCAGAAAAACAATTCGTTTTTATTTCATAATTTGAACTCTATCTTAGATTTGGAGGAAATTTATTGAACCAGTCAAAAAGGACATACAACACTAGGAGCAAAGTAGTTTGGCTACAAATTCATCAATGTCCTTATCAGAACTTCCACCTTCTTCAATGGCCTCTTTGGCCAAATTCTTCCATTCCTTTGCATTCTCTTTCATCTCTTTCCCCTTCTCTCCCTCCATCACTTCCTTGATGCATTTCCCCACAACTTCTCTTCCCACAAGACCTTTCTCATCAGGCAATGCTCTGATTCCAGTCCTCCAAACATCCTCAACATACTTGGCATTAGTTGGTTGGTCAGACCATTGGGGCATTGCCACCATTGCAACTCCAAGACTCAAAGCTTCAAGAATTGAATTGAATCCGCAATGTGTAACAAAACATCCAATTGACTCATGTGCTAACACTTCCAATTGAGGACACCAACTCACTAACAATCCTTTTTCTGATGTCTCCTCTATGAAGTTTTTTGGTAGCTTGGACTCCTCAGACTCTCTCACAACCCACAAGAAGTAGTAATTGCTTCCTTTTAGTCCCCAAGCTAATTCTCCCATTTGATCTTGGTTTAGTGCCGCTAGGCTCCCAAATGAAACATACACAACTGAACAACTTGGCTTGTCGTTTAGCCAACTCATGCAAGCATCAGTTTTTGGCTTAAAAAGACTGATGCCATAGTCTCTATCATATTCAAGTCTTTTGTCTAAGTACATAGATGGAAGAGTTGGTCCAACTGTCCCTAGTTTCCAGAGCTTAGCCATCCACTCCACCACCTGCTCAAAAGAAACCACAAACAACACAAGAAAATAAAATTCTGAGTAGAGTTGTAAACATCAACATTTCAAAACAATATATCATATAGAGCTCATATTACTACGTTAAATATATGCATCATCAGCGTGTATATGTACCTTTTCCTCCAATTTGTAGAAAGTGTTAAAAAGCACCCAATCCGCATCGTCAATATTTGAGAATTGATTCACAAGCAAATCATAAACAGCAGGGTATGCTCCCATATCATAAACAAATGATGGTGTCTCACAGACCTGAAGCAGTGGCAACTCTGGAACAGAAACATGAGGCCCAGGAAGTGGTAGCTTGAGAAGTCCCCTGTGCACATGATAATATATGCTGTTCACGCGCGGCACAGGTTTGAGTGAAAAAAGCCACCCCAAGAACCCGAAACTGTTTGGCCACATCAAGCACCCAAGTCAGGAACGCATCATAAACAAGGGCAGTGACAGGTTGACCAACACCATCAAATTTCTTGATCAACTTTGCCAGGGTTTCTGAGCCTACAATTTTGAAACTTTCGAAGTAGGCTTCAGTGCTCTCAGCCTGTCGTGGGCCTCCCTCATCGTAGCCGTCAGAGATTGTATCAATGGCTATTGAGCTTGCTTGGTCTGCATGCATGGTCTTGGAGCCATGGACGGTGGTGACTAATGTGGCCTTGACTCCTTTAGAAACTAAACGTTTAGCAAATTGAAGCATTGGGTTGATGTGGCCTTGTGCTGGATGGGGAAAGATTAGAACATGAGCTTTGCAGGCTGCATTTTCCAAATCCATTATGCAACTACAAAAAAGAAGTAAGAGACAAAAGTAAAGAGAGAGTGCAAAGACAATACGGGGATTTCATACCATTCGTTATAAGCTCAATAGCCCGTATTTATTAGTAGAGCTTTTAAGCTTTTATGATTAATATGTTGTAACTTTTAAATTGCTAATCTTACTTGATCATTATATTATTTTTTCTAAAAATATTCCTCTTTTCTATTTAATTAAAATATAATGAATAATTGAGATTAATTATCTTACCAATTTAAAAGTTAGGACAATTAATCTTAATTATTCATTGTATTGTCTCTTTTAAAAATATTTCTCTCATATTTAATTTAGATATAATGAATAACTGAGATTAATTATCTTAATAATTTAAAAAATTAGAACATATTGACCATAAAATCTTTAATTTAACATTTGAAGGGCTTATATCTAGATTACTTCAGGATTTGGAAGTTAAAGCATATTGCATCTTTACTGCTGGGCCATTCCTAAAAATTGCAAATTGCAGATTGAAAACAACTTGCCTTATCATTTAGCAAATTACTTCCTTTTTTGGCTTGTCATCTATGTCGCATATAAACTTATTAATATGATTTTATTTAAAAGATAACAGCAAATGTCCGTATCTATAGAAATTAATTATTATTTACAATATTTATGTCCTATGATCGAAAAATAATTATAGTCACACAATAAAAGGATGAGAAAACTATATTCATAAAATTTATAAAATGTGCTCGATGGAAAAACCCTCTTCACCCACCATCTACAGAAAATAAGGACCTAGACGACAACATATATTCAGTTCTTTTAAAAAAAAAAACAACATATATTAAGAGATATTCTACATTTGTTTATATATAAAAATAAAAATCAAGACTTAAAGTCTCCTATGAATATAATATTATATTATCAAAGTATGCTGGCATCATATCATGTATTAAAAAAAAAAGGATCATAGTGTAGTGGGCCCTCCTATTACCACAAAGTCGCATGTCCTATACAATAGAATAATTATAATTGAGTTAATTTTTTTATTTTTTATTTTAAAAAAAAACCTATATATATTTTTTTTTGAAAAAAAAAAAACGATAATTGAGTTAATTCTTATGAGAGACAACATGGTCACCAATTAAAACCCTTTATCTGCATCGAGAAGAGAAACTTGATCCAATCTTACTCATTTGGTTATTAAAATATGTTTTGACGTATTCTCTTGTTTGAACCATTATCTTGCCGTCTTGTCGGTATGGTCCTTCACCGAAATCGATCCCGTGAATATCTTAAGATTTATATATATACCTCTACACTGAATTAAAGAAATAAATTATAAATCTCACTAAAAATATTATTTTACGTGACATGTTTTATTCATGCACAGTAACTTTTCTTGTAAAATAGAAATAGATTTTTTTTAATTAAATAGAAATAGATTTTATGAACTAATATAAATTGTGAATTTATCATCAATTCAATTGTACATAACTTTTTTCAATCGTACTTCAATATTTGTGTGGAATCTTCTCACAAACATAGCACAACTACTGTAACACCCCAAATCCAATAATTAGAAAATGGGATGTCATGATTAAACTAGATCTTAAAAAAAAAAAAAACCTCCGCATAAAAATTTATTCCAAAGTTTGAAAGTAGTTGACAAAAAATATTTAAATATAATCTCCAACAGAAAATCCTTAAAATTAATTACTGGAACAAGATACGTTTTTACTAAATTTTTAATCCTGTAGTGGTCAAAAATTACCCGATCCAAAATAAAAGCCCAAATCTTATTGTGATAGATTGGGTCAGTATGCTGGTCGATCCAAGTTAATGGCCAAATACATGTTACAAGCAGATAGTCCAGCAACTTGGTTGATCCAACCCAAGTAATGGGGATTGATTGCTGTTAATGAATGAGGTTTAAATCAATTGTAACGGAAGTTACATTAACTCTATAACCGACATATCATTAATTATGGTATTTATTCTGTAACCGACATATCATTAACTATAGTATTTATTCCGTAACCGACCTGACATTAATCATAGTATTTATTTTGTAACGGACATAACATTAACTCCACCATAAGTGCCCATGGCACCACCTCTACCTATAAATAGAGGCTTCATTTGAAGCCAAATCCATCCCACCTCATTTGCTCCTCTTTTACAAGCCATTTGAGGTTTCTCTTCTCTTTTCTTCATTTTTCACTCTAGATATAGAGTTCTTGTGTGATAGAGTTAGTGTAGTGACGTGGAGGTGCATGTCTAGGAAAGGTTCTGGCTAGGAAAGACTTGGTATTTAACTGTGTCCATTGTGACCGACCTCTCTTTCCTGGGAACTTACCTGGTGTACTATCTGTGGTCTACTTACACTGTTCTATTGTAAGACGTTTGCTCACTAATATTTAATATTTTAGTGTTCCTACTTCGTCCACTTTTTCGTCCTATCTTTTTCCGGCACACTCATTTTGGCTTGACGACGCTTTACAATTATTACATTCTTATATATTATGATCAGTTTACTGACTTGAGCGTCGGAGTGTCTTCGGCCGGCACCCCACCGGTGTCAAGATCACCCGCGTTCTTTTTATTTGATTTGTGCAGGACACAGGTTACTAGGTTCCAAGAAAGTTGATCGACGAGGCCCACTCAAAGTCAACATGCAAAATTCACCCACTACAGTTTGGCGCCGTCTGTGGGGACCTAGTATCCAATCCAGCATAAGTCGCCTAGCACAATTTAGCGGTTGAATTGCAAAATCAGTCTTTCAAAACACAGATCGCCGAACGACTTGAAACAATTTCAAATTGAAAAGGTCATGTTACTGATACAATATTTTTTTTAATTTTTATATTGAGGACATACATGTTCATGCTTAAAAAAAAAATGATTACTCATATAATTTATTCATGCATGATTTTTAATCATAAATTATAACTTATTAATTCATATAATTTTTTATCCTTAGCTAAACTTACACTTTGAATGATATGTTCTCATAGCCAGTTTGATCGAAATATCATGTAAAATTTAAGTTTATTCGAAGTTATACATCATTTCTTAAATATTTATATAATATACAATTTTAGGAAACATGCAAGTCGAATCATTTTATGTAGTATAATGACAAATATACCTTAAAAATCTCAGAATCACTTACGAAATGTGTCATTCTTTCATTCAATTGATTTTACGTTTGAAACACATAATGTCTAAAGTTAAAACACAGTCTCAGTTCTAGTACTAAAAAATTATTTTGTGTGCATTCCAAAAATTATATCTAACATCTTGAACCCCCAGATTATGCATGCAATTGTTCGACTATATCTGACTTTAGCATTATACTTTTGAAAGAGGTTTTGTAAATGGTCTACAACTTCTATGATTAAGACTTCTAATGTTGTTACCTTTTTGGATTGTTTTTGTTAAGTTCAATTTTTATATTACAAATATTATAATGAACTTAATTCTCTGATTATTTCACATCCAGTTGATATGTTTAGCATTTTTCATTTTTATGAGAAATGATTGTATATAATTTTATTGAATAGTGGGTCTTCTTCTTTAGTTTTTCATAAATCATACTAAACAAAGCTGAGCATATCTTTTTCATATCTCAGAGTCACAATATGCCATAATAAATTGTAAGTCAATGTCTATGAACCTTGCTCTTTAATGGTATTCTACCTAAAAATTTATCATATTTTCTATAGATTTATCAATGCATTAAAACCTCACATTATCATTGTTGTTGCCATCAAACTTGATTGTCATTGTCATTAATTCCCAAAGATGCAATGTCAATTATTCGATGATAAATTCGTAAGGCATGAATTATATACTTGATTTTATTTAGGTTCTTATAGCCGTTTGAAGAATTATTTGAATGAATAAACTTATGAAAATTTAGTTTGTTCTGCCATCAAATATAACTTTTATAAATTATGAATGATTTTTGTTATTAAGAGCTATTGTTCAGCTATAATACAATGAATTATTGGTCACACCAACATGGATCACTTTGTGTTGACATTTCAACGATATTGCTTTGACTCCACTGGAGACAAATGGATCAACTATCGAGTTTCAGTGAGTTCCACCTCCACGACTAGTAAATCTAGTGTTAGGCGTCGAAGCCACTAGACTTGATAAAGATTCGGTTAGAAATACAACAGACAACCATACGCTTTCGGAAAACTTATATTCAATAATGCAACATCACGAACATCTTAGAAGTTATGTTCGACGATACGACAAGAAAAATCGAACGACAAGAAAAAGGTATCAATACTAAACTTTAATATCCTTATCACAGTATCTATTTTCAGGAAAGAATTACTTCACGACTCTGAGCACACGAAGTGCGCCTAAAACTATGGAAGATTACCAAATGAACTCAAGCAGTTATTACAAAACAAAGTCATCTTCTTAGATACTACCCAATTACAACTAACTCAGAGGAAAAAAGATGTGCCACTCAACTTGCAGGCATTGATGTTCAGTCTAATCACAGTTGACAAGCTAAAAAGAAAAACGTATGGATCATGAGACAAGACAACTATTGATTTTTGCGTACAACTGGGGACATTCGGTAAGATTTCTAATTTGAAATTCTTATATTTCTATCAGTTACTAACTTGAGCATGGAGGATCATTGGCAAAGCCAAAGACCACTCCTAACAATTTGTGACGCAGGAATCATATAAAATTAAGAGAGCTCAACAAACACTCTCTCGACAATACAAAGAATTCTTAGTACAATCATTCAACTTCAACAATATTGTTCGACTCTACAAATGGTTCTCCTCAACAGTTCAACATAATTACATACCCATGGTTCTCAGGGGGCACACCTCAATCATGTGGTCACATATAAGTGGTTCAAGGGGGACAAGGCAACACCCAGCCTCCGCCACTTCTCTTCAAATCAAAGTGGTTCAAGGGGGACAAGGCAACACCCAGCCTCCGCCACTTCTATTCAAATCAAAGTGGTTTAAGGGGGACAAGACAACACCCAGCCTCCGCCACTTCAGTCAAATCAAAGTGGTTTAAGGGGGACAAGACAACACCCAACCTCCGCCACTTCTATTCAAATCAAAGTGGTTCAAGGGGAACAAGGCAGCACCCAGCCTCCGCCACTTCAGTCAAATCAAAGTGGTTCAATGGGGACAAGGTAACACCCAGCTTCTGCCACTTCTACTCAAATCTAAATGGTTCAAGAGGGATAAGGCAACACTCAGACTCCACCACTTCAGTCAAATTAAGGTAACTTAAATATTTCAACTTACAAAGTTCAAATTAATAGAATTGCATTCTCTGAAGTCGTTCCCCGTGAATGCATTCTCTGAAGTCGTTCCTCATGAACGCATTCTCTGAAGCCGTTCCTCGCGAACGCATTCTCTGAAGTCGTTCCCAGCGAACGCATTCTCTGAAGTCGTTCCATGCGAATGCATTCTCTGAAGCCGTTCCCCGCGAACGCATTCTCTGAAGCCGTTCCTCGTGAACGCATTCTCTGAAGCCGTTCCTCGCGAACGCATTCTCTGAAGCCGTTCCCCGCGAACGCATTCTCTGAAGCCGTTCCCAGCGAACGCATTCTCTGAAGCCGTTCCTCGTGAACGCATTCTCTGAAGCCGTTCCTCGCGAACGCATTCTCTGAAGCCGTTCCCCGCGAACGCATTCTCTGAAGCCGTTCCCAGCGAACGCATTCTCTGAAGTCGTTCCATGCGAATGCATTCTCTGAAGCCGTTCCCCGCGAACGCATTCTCTGAAGTTGTTCCTCGTGAACGCATTCTCTGAAGCCGTTCCTCGCGAACGCATTCTCTGAAGCCGTTCCCCGCGAACGCATTCTCTGAAGCCGTTCCACGCGAACGCATTCTCTGAAGCCGTTCCCTGCGAACGCATTCCCTGAAGCTGTTCCCTACGAATGCACCTTTAAAAGTTGTTCCCCGCAAACTCACTTTCAAAAGTCATTCCTCATGAACACATTTTCAAAAATCATTTTCGACTCAAACGCATTTTCAAAAGTCGTTGACGTAAACACACTTTTAAAAGTCATTTGCACTTAAGCTGAATGTACTCAATAAGCTATTTGTATTAATACAAAAGTCGAACACATTTAAATTATAGTGTTTCTAGCCAACTAAGCACATTAAAAAGTGCTTTACAATATATATATATATATATATATATATTTCGATTACTTCTTAGATTACAAGTATTTTAATTCAACAATTCAAAAAGTAGTGGATGCGAAACCCTACTGGGGCACGTGTTCATCATGTAGGGTTAGGTGATTTGAAATGATGCCTATCACAATAATTAATGCAACCGCTACCCATATTAAGTGTTGCATATTCTAGTGAATTAGTCGAGTTATGAAATCGATCGATATGGTGGCACCTAAGGTTTACTGTCACCTTCAACTGCCCAATTATGGTATTGAATAATTCAGTTATTACAATTTCCACTCCTTCGATCGACTATGTCGATCAAAGCAGTGGGGGACAAACTGTAGTGGTCAAAAATTACCCGATCCAAAATAAAAGCCCAAATCTTATTGTGATAGATTGGGTCAGTATGCTGGTCGATCCAAGTTAATGGCCAAATACATGTTACAAGCAGATAGTCCAGCAACTTGGTTGATCCAACCCAAGTAATGGGGATTGATTGCTGTTAATGAATGAGGTTTAAATCAATTGTAACGGAAGTTACATTAACTCTATAACCGACATATCATTAATTATGGTATTTATTCTGTAACCGACATATCATTAACTATAGTATTTATTCCGTAACCGACCTGACATTAATCATAGTATTTATTTTGTAACGGACATAACATTAACTCCACCATAAGTGCCCATGGCACCACCTCTACCTATAAATAGAGGCTTCATTTGAAGCCAAATCCATCCCACCTCATTTGCTCCTCTTTTACAAGCCATTTGAGGTTTCTCTTCTCTTTTCTTCATTTTTCACTCTAGATATAGAGTTCTTGTGTGATAGAGTTAGTGTAGTGACGTGGAGGTGCATGTCTAGGAAAGGTTCTGGCTAGGAAAGACTTGGTATTTAACTGTGTCCATTGTGACCGACCTCTCTTTCCTGGGAACTTACCTGGTGTACTATCTGTGGTCTACTTACACTGTTCTATTGTAAGACGTTTGCTCACTAATATTTAATATTTTAGTGTTCCTACTTCGTCCACTTTTTCGTCCTATCTTTTTCCGGCACACTCATTTTGGCTTGACGACGCTTTACAATTATTACATTCTTATATATTATGATCAGTTTACTGACTTGAGCGTCGGAGTGTCTTCGGCCGGCACCCCACCGGTGTCAAGATCACCCGCGTTCTTTTTATTTGATTTGTGCAGGACACAGGTTACTAGGTTCCAAGAAAGTTGATCGACGAGGCCCACTCAAAGTCAACATGCAAAATTCACCCACTACAAATCCTTACAAAATTCAAAACTAAATAAAATAAATTGCATTAACTATCACCAAAGCTTCATATTTGGGTGACCTCCAAATTCTAAATACCTAAAGTCCATGATTCATTTCTGCTACGTAAAAGTGATGGAGACGAGAGGTGACTTGTCAACGAGTTTTCTTTTTAGATGAAGGGTTTTTGATTAGGTTGTACATGTGAGTAATTAGAAATTAAAAAAAAATATATTTTTATTTTCATTAGTCAATATATACAGAAGAAGAATCTATGTCTTTATTTTTTATATAACCAAAAAATTAAAGAAAAAAAACCTTACCTCTTATATAGTTAGATTTGATTACTTTTTTAGAAAAGAAATAAAAAATAAGTGAGTACAATTCTATATAATTATGTTTACTCACTTGTTTCTTGATTTAGAGATAAGAAAGATTATGTGGTAACAATTTACAAAGAATCAATATAAAAGCTTAAATATCTTATATTTTATTTTTGTTTTTTTTTTTATTATTATTTTATAGATTTGAGAAATTCTTGAGTTTTGTAAAAGGTATTGAAACTCACTCTTCTACATATTTTATATGATTAAAACAATTGTCGTTTTTTCCTACAATAATAACACCCTATCAGTCACTTCTTTGACATTCTCACTTGGTAGCATATAGCTCCTCTTTTAATTTGTTTACATATATTTGTGAGTCCTATAGAAGTTCAAGTTTTATCTATATATTTATCCATATGTATAGAGATTTCTCATGGTATCTTGAAATAAAATTTTATGTTATTGTAATAGAAGTAAATGTTATAAAGTGCTTGATTTAGATATTGTTTATTTATTTATTTTAATTTCTTCATCCCAAAACAAACTTTGTCTTCCCTTCTAGCATTTTACATGCATTTTCCACACAAACATAGTGGTTACATATTTGATAATTAAAACCACCCATTTTCTTCATCGTTTTCTGTACTCTAGTTATTAATTTTGTTTCTTTCTCATAATATTTATGTTTTCGTGTTCATATGACGAATATCTTAATACGATAGTGAAAGTGTTGAAAGATTCAAAGAAAACTCTGTTAATTTATAAGGAAATTTTTTCATTTTTCCGACATAGTCCTAACATTAGTAAAAAGTCCATCGCAAATTGCATCATACAAATAATAAGAGCTGTCCATGAAGGTCCACCAGAAAAGAGAAGCAAAGTGAAAGAGAAGTGTACGAAGTCTATCCTTGTTCCAGTCATCATTATTATTCTTCATCAACACTTTCGTTGAACTAAGAAGAAATTTCCTCAGCATGTTCCATCAAATGTATAATCTATGAGTGTACCAAACTTGATCACTATTGTGATCGAACTTTTGTTAGTATACATAATTGCTTTATTAATATTAATTCATTTTAACAGCCAACAGAAATACTTGCTACAGGCAGCATACGGTATGTACTATTACATTTAACGTTCTCATCTCCTTGCTCGGGGAGGCTACTAGATTCCACCTGCATGGTCTGAAAATTGACAGCTTTTTAAATATTCTTTTAATGTGTGCTTTAAAGATAGACGTTATTCACGCAACTCATTTACAAAAACTCCTGAGATTCATAACAGTGGCCTTTGCTACGTATATATCTCTTTGCTTGTGATAATTACTCATTGGAGTCATTAGCAGCCCACCAACGTCATCTTCCCATCTCTTTAATAGAACAGCCAACAATTGTTGAACAGATTTTTTTAAATGTAAGGGAGTTCCAAGATGATATTCGTGCAACCAATTTGGTGGGTGCCAATACTAGGGGCCCAATCCCACCAACAATCAGTTATTTGACCCCAAGATTATGTTTTATTCATTTGGGCCCAAGGATCCAATGTGTTGATGGACTAGCTACTAGGTCCAAGCTCAAAATCATATCCACACCGACTTAAGGGTGGGCATCTACAACCCAATCTAACGGATCTAAACCAATCCGACCATTTTTTCTCAAATTGGGTTGGGTTAAATCTAAAAAGAGTGTCGATATTTTCACCCCTCTAAAACTGTTTATACACGCTCCTTTGTAAGTTCGCTCACATTAGATGAGTCATAATTACTAATTTTTTAGAGGGAAAATTGCAATGAAATATCTTGATGTTTGATCAAATTGCAACTAGATCATATTTTTAATAAAATAACCAATTAATCCCTATAATCGTTAGAGTTAACTAAAACATAAATGGTAGAAGGATAATAAGATTATTTAATATGACAATAAGGCATAAATGGTAGAAGGACAATAAGGCATTTCATTACAATTTTCCTTTAAAAAAATTAGTAATTATGACTCATTTAATATGGGTGAACTTACAAATAGATGTACAAACAATTTTAGAGGGATGGAAATATTGACACTCATCTTTAAAAAAAAAAAAAAAAAAGATAAATTAAGTTGGGTTGGGTTGAATTATTCAACCCAACCCGACCAACCAGACAAATACATACCCCTAGTTCTAAATATAAAATTTAATATTAAATTTTCTCCTACCTCTATTATTTCTTCTCCCTTTATAAGAACACTTTTTGAGGATGAGGATTAAGGACTGCTACATGTGTTCTTAGTTTTTTTTTTTTTTTTTTGGTATTTTTATGGTTCATGGATTGATCTTTTGTTTGTAATATTTAATGAGTTAAACTTTTATTTATAATCATTTTATAGATTATTTTTATTTGTATTTGTTTTATTAATTGAACATTTATCTTTAATCGTTATTTATAACATTTGAATTTATAATATTAGAAATGTTATTTGTAATCATTAAAAATTTTTAGATATTCCAATTAATGTCCAACTTGATCAACCTAACCCAACCCAACCTGATTATTATTAGGTTGGGTTGGGTTGAAAGATTATATTGGGTATTGGTTGGATTGAAAAATTTTCAACTCAATTTATATCTATTGGAAGATTTTCAATTCAATTCAATCCAATTGGACAAATGTCTACCTTTAAGTTAGATCATGAGTGTATTCACTTTAAAAGATAAAATGTTAGAAAATAATGCCAGTATAACCTATATTAGTGAATTCATTGTTTGTGTGCTAGTCTTATTTCAAGTTTACAAATATTAACCTATGCTTTTTCGTGCTGTAACAAAACAGAAAAGGTCTTTGCCCTTATCCAATATAAACAAGTTATTTGTGGCTGACTATTGAATCACAAGTGTAATTACTATTTTCCAATAAGTGTTTACAAAATGAACAAGTTGTTTTGCTCCACCAAAAAGGAACGAAAACAAAAAACAAAAATAGGAACCAAACCGTTCGTATTAATTACCAAAATAGAATTGAAGTTCTACCTAATCCAATTTGGAGAAAAAAAGGGCCATCACATGATTTGATGATGGGTATGGATTAAAGATGTCACATCCTGTGTTAACTAATGTTTGGAGAGGTCTACTTGATAATCAAAATCCAACCTATCTTCATTCCAATACTCTTGTTATGGAATGTCTATTCCCAAGCTCCACCATGAGATTCAATGAGATGAGATTCAAGGGCTCATTAATTGTATTACTTTCTTTATGTTTTTTTTCATTAATTGCATATTGACTTTCTTTCTCTTTTGTCTACCAACCCCCATTGTTATTATTTAAATATGAGTTATTCCAAAATTAATTTTTGTTTACTCATACTCTAAAATAATAAAATTCTAAAAAAAATAAATAGAACTTTTTAGAAAAATGATTTATAGGATTTACTTTATTTAAAACATTATTAATTTTATGTATAATATAAGTTAGGTAATATAACAAAATATTTAAATTAATTTTATTTCAATCCAATCTCAACCTATATTCTAGAAGTTAAAATTAATCTATGTGCTTAAATTAATAAAATATTTTTCATTTTTTTTAGATTTTTTATAAAATTAATTTTAAGTATATAATAAAATATTTAAATTAATTTTATTTCAATCCAATCCCAACCAAGACTAAGTATAATATGATATAATTTTAATCAAATCCTAAGTTCTACCAAACATGAGACAGTAATTTTTTAATTCAATCTAGTTCATTTCATTCCATTTCAATCCTATATACCAAATATTGCCAAAGTGATGTACAGTACACACATGGTCCAACACAAGAATTGAACACAAGAATTGAAAGTTTTGTTACAGATTACATAATGCGTTTGGCATTAGTAATGTATAAGAACAGCATATTTTTTAGAAATCATATAAAATATTGTTCTCTACTAATATTATTTGAATTTTTATCTGAACAAATTTAATACTCTTATTTACTAATTATTCAATTGCGAAAGTAAACAAAAAATTATAATGCTAAAAAATCTTAAATAAACAAACATAAGTGACTTTCACGTAAATTGACAACATTTTTTAAAGTGAATAATGTTCAAACTTAAATCAGAAAAACAATCCATTGTCATTTTGTAATTTGAACTCTATCTTAGATTTGGAAGAAATTGAATCAGTCAAAAAGGACATACAACACTAGGAGCAAAGTAGTTTGTCTACAAATTCATCAATGTCCTTATCAGAACTTCCACCTTCTTCAATGGCCTCTTTGGCCAAATTCTTCAATTTCTTTGCATTCTCTTTCATCTCTTTCCCCTTCTCTCCCTCCATCACCTCCTTGATGCATTTCCCCACAACTTCTCTTCCCACATGACCTTTCTCATCAGGCAATGCTCTGATTCCAGTCCTCCAAACATCCTCCACATACTTGGCATTAGTTGGTTGGTCAGACCATTGAGGCATTGCCACCATTGCAACTCCAAGACTCAAAGCTTCAAGAATTGAATTGAATCCGCAATGTGTAACGAAACATCCAATTGACTCATGTGCTAACACTTCCAATTGAGGACACCAACTCACTAACAATCCTTTTTCTGATGTCTCCTCTATGAAGTTTTTTGGTAGCTTGGACTCCTCAGACTCTCTCACAACCCACAAGAAGTAGTAATTGCTTTCTTTTAGTCCCCAAGCTAATTCTCCCATTTGATCTTGGTTTAGTGCCGCTAGGCTCCCAAATGAAACATACGCAACTGAACAACTTGGCTTGTCGTTTAGCCAACTCATGCAAGCATCAGTTTTTGGCTTAAAAAGACTGATGCCATAGTCTCCATCATATTCAAGTCTTTTGTCTAAGTACATAGATGGAAGAGTTGGTCCAACTGTCCCTACTTTCCAGAGCTTAGCCATCCACTCAATGACCTGATCAAAAGAAACCACAAACAACACAAGAAAATAAAAATTCTAAGTAGAGTTGTAAACATCAAAATTTCAAAACAATATATCATATAGAGCTCATATTACTACGTAAAATATATGCATCATATCAGCATGTATATGTACCTTTTCCTCCAATTTGTAGAAAGTGTTAAAAAGCACCCAATCCGCATCGTCAACATTTGAGAATTGATTCACAAGTAAATAATAAGCAGCAGGATATGCTCCCATGTCATAAACAAATGATGGTGTCTCGTAAACCTGAAGCAGTGGCAACTCTGGAACAGAAACATGAGGCCCGGGAAGTGGTAGCTGGAGAAGTCCCCTATGCACATGATAATATATGCTGTTCACAGCACAGGTTTGAGTGAAAAAAGCCACCCCAAGTACCCCAAACTGTTTGGCCGCATCAAGCACCCAGGTCAGGAACGCATCATAAACAAGGGCAGTGACAGGTTGACCAACACCATCAAATTTCTTGATCAAGTTTGCAAGGGTTTCTGTGCCTACAAGTTTGAAACTTTCCCAGTAGGCTTCAGGGCTCTCAGCCTGTCGTTGGCCTCCCTCATCATAGCCGTCAGAGATTGTGTCAATGGCTATTGAGCTTGCTTGGTCTACATGCATGGTCTTGGAGCCATGGATGGTGGTGACTAATGTGGCTTTGACTCCTTTAGAAACTAAACGTTTAGCAAATTGAAGCATTGGGTTGATGTGGCCTTGTGCTGGATAAGGAATGATTAGAACATGGGCTTTGCAGGCTCCATTTTCCAAATCCATCATGCAACTAGAAAGAAGAAGAAGTGGAAAGAAAAGTAAAGAGAGCGTACAAAGTCAATATGGGGAATTCAACCATTTATCATAGCTCAATAACCTGTATTTAACACTGACAGAGTCATTATCTAGTGGCAGATGTCTAGATACCTATACCAAGGTTTATAAAGATTTATATTTTTATAGTTACTAGGTTCCAACTTTTAAATTGATTAAGATTATATCACAATTATTTATTATAATGATTCTTTTAAAAATATTTTTTTATTTTATTTAATTTATATATAATAAATAATTAATATTAATGATTTTAATAATTTAATTTTTTTTTAATTATTTGAAGTAGGAAGAGCTTATA
Source organism: Nephelium lappaceum (assembly GCA_021234005.1). NCBI lineage: Eukaryota > Viridiplantae > Streptophyta > Magnoliopsida > Sapindales > Sapindaceae > Nephelium > Nephelium lappaceum. The sequence continues at coordinate 411,258 of CM038004.1, forward strand.
TTTAGATTACTTCAGGATTTGAAAGTCAAAGCAAACTGCATCTTTACAGCTGGCCATTCCCAAAAACGCAAATTGTATATCGAAAACAACTTGGCTTGTCATTTAGCAAATTGCTTCCGTTTTTTGGCTTGTCATCCGTGCACACGCACTTATTAATACGATTTTTTTTTTTTTTTTTTTTTAATTTGAAAGCTGATGACGAATACCCGAAATTAATTATTATTTATAACATTTATATCTTATAATCAAAAAATAATTATAGTCTCACAATTAGAGGATAAGAAAACTATCTTCATGAAATTTGTAAAATACGTCTAATGAAATCCCTTCATCCATCATCTTAATGAATAAGAACATATATAACCACATATCTTAAGAGATATTCAAAATTTGGTTTTATAGATATATAGCGATTTTATAATCAATACATCCTAACTTTAAAAAAGATAAGATAAAAAAATCTTGATCTTATAAACAAAAAAAAAAGATAAAAATAGAAATAAATAATTATCATTTGATTATTCTCTTAAAAAGCTTTCATGAGGTTTTTTTTTTTTTGTAATAATTAAATAATAATTATTTACATCTACTTTTATCTTTTTTTTCTTATTGTCCACCAAATTTATTTTGTCAAAATTTTTTTAAAGTTATAAGACATTGACCATAAAACCATTGTATATATATACACACACATAGATATATAAATGCAAGCATGTTACGTTCCAAAATTCGAGCACGTAAATAAATTATTAAAATTAAATGGGGAGTAGGTAAATCTAGAAATTCTTGCCAAAATTTTTTTATTTTTTATTTTTTTTAAATAAAACTTCCCAAATATATCACTCACTTGCATTTACAATATCTAAAATCCACAAATAATGTCCGTCACTAATAGATATTCTGTTTCCACATATAATATTTATTAGATATTCCAATGATCGTACATATCAAACTAAAGTGTATATATATCCCTATATCTCCGATATAAACAATTCTAATATGAATGTTATATATATATATATATATATATATATATATATAGAGAGAGAGAGAGAGGAGAGAGAGAGAGAGAGAGAGAGAGAGAGAGATTTTATAATCAGATATATCCGATTTTAAAAAATAAGGACCAACTAATCAGATTTATCATTTGCATTATCTTTTGAAAATAAATTCTCTCTCATATTTAATTCAAATGCAAAGAATGACTTTGGTTGGTTGATCTTTACTTTTTAAAATCAAATATATCTGATTATAAAAACCATATATATATATATATATATATCTATATATCGAAAAGAATGTAACACAATCAAATTATTCATCTCTGTACAACCTTGAAACAAAAGTCTTTAGCCCTCAAAAGTACAAATCAAATAATCTATCAGTGTAACATGAGGGAAAATAAGGGGTGAGCTACAAAGCATAGTAGGAATTTAAAGCCTTAAAACAATAGGGGAAACTTCATTTTAGTCCCTAAGGTTTCGTGAAATATCAAACTTTTAAGCATTTATTGAAAACAGCTCTTTTAATCCCTAACTTTTCCAAAACTCTTCAAAATAATCCAAAATGTTAGTCAACTACCGGTCAAACTAAATAGAAAATTAAAAAGACTTAATTACCCCTCACAACTTACAATGACTGTTTTACCCCTAATAAAATCATAATATTACATATTATTTGACCAATCAAAAATTAATAAGTGTACACAATAATAATATAATTTTTTTTTAAAAGATTGATTATTATTTTTTATTTAAATTAAACAATAATTTTAAAACAGAAAATCAATTTAGGAAAAAAATTAAACTAATTATTAATTCTTCGTCTGATCTGGAAGAATCCAGATCAATTTCATTTCCTCCCTCTCTTTTCCCCCTCCTTCTTCTTCGTTCTTCTCTTTCGCTTCTATCTCATCCATCAGCCACCATTTCCTCCGCCTCCGCCTCTTCTCCTTCTTTTGCGGAAATGGAGCCGATCTGGGTTCGGTTGAACCCAATTGAAGAACTGGGTTCGAACGAACCCAGTTCTTCAACTAGGTTCGATCGAACCCAGTTCTGGGTTCGAACGAACCCAGTTCTGGGTTCGTTCTGGGTTCGATCGAACCCAGATGAAGAGTTTTTGGGTTCGACCGAACCAGAAACTCTTCATCAGTGCAAATGTGTTGAATTTTTTTTTATAAACAGTTGATTTTTTTGTTCTTAATGTTGTTATTGATGTTGTTGTTGTGGAAGATGATGATATTGATGATGCTGCGATGTTCTTAATGATGTTGTAGTTTGTGGGGTTGTTGATGATGTTGATGAAGTGGGTTGTTGATGATGTTGGTAGAGGGTTTGAATCTTAGTTGGTTTGTTGAAGATGGTGGAGATCCAATCTGGTGGATCTCCATTTTTTATTTTTATTTTTTTTCATTTGTTTTAGAAAATTAACTTTATTATATAATAAATTACCCTCTATAAAAAGATCATTTTGCCCTTCTCATCCAAACAATCCGTAACCGTTGACCGTTAATTGACTAACATTTTGGACTATTTTGAAGAGTTTTGGAGAAGTTAGGAATTAAAAGAGCTGTTTTCAATAGATATTTAAAATTTTGATATTTCGTGAAACCTTAGGGACTAAAATGAAGTTTCCCCAAAACAACATATAAATCACGATTTAAGCATGTCTACACAATTTACAGTTCACATCATCCATGAATAAAATATTAAATACAAATTAATGTATACAAAAAGCAATCTGTTAAGAGCTCCACATTTCATGGTCATTACATCGTAAATTATATGGAAGAATTATATCTTTGTGTTCATGAAAGGAAAATCAAAGTACAATCGCCAAACATTTGATCTGCAAGATCGTCGCTGGATGTAAATGTTTTGCGAAAAGTCAAGTTAAACTGCCAAATATCTAAGTCAAATAGTAATTACTAGACCCCTCAACCTTTTTCGAGAAAATTCATCATAAGATTAATATAAATGCATATTCAAATACTAGGTGTAGAATAAAATAAACGTTTTTTCCACACTGATTAATCATTAGACTTAGAAATATTTTCCAAATAATGATATAATAAAATTCTTATATATCAAAATATTAAAATATTAATACAATCTATACCTACAAACTTAATATAATACTAGAGTCAGTTATATTAAAGAGGTTTGAGTTTACGTTGTTCTACCTAATTAATTGTATTCACAGCTCTTATACTATTCTTTTTTTTTTTTTTTTCTGAGATAAGATCTTATACTATTTTTTGATATCTCAAATTAAATACTATTATTGGATCTATCTATTAAATATGAATTCTAGAAGTAAAGACACTTTTTAGTTGTAGAAGTAAAATCGAAAACAAGCTTCTAAGTTGATTCATCTGACAAACCATTCCACGTGGAAGGATTCATGATTTGACCCACAACCTACCCGCTTTAGCTTACGGCTTTGAAACGCCTCTGGTCTTGTTATATTGTAAAGGCTGTCTCTGTTCTACTTGTATGGCGTCCTGCTTGTGTTGTTTCTTTCCTTTAATAAATTCCAGTCTTAAAAAACATAATGACAAAACAGCATATATATTAAATTGAGTAATGATTTTTATGGGAGATCAAGGTCAACTTTTCAGTATATATATACTGTCATTTTCTGTATTTGTAGTCATTGAATATGTAAGCAAACTTGTCTGCATTAGGACAAAGACAGACCAAATCAAATCAAATGGCGTTTTATATAATACTGGTCGAAGTGTGGAAAGGGGAGGTGACATTGTTAAAACAATTTTTTATGTTGGGTGCCCTGCAATTTTCAGTATAGATACACTGTCATTTTCTGTATTTCTAGTCATTGAATATGTAAGCAAACTTGTCTGCATTAGGACAAAGATAAATCAAGTCAAATCAAATGGTGTTTTATATAATGCTAGTTGTAAAGCTTTATGTATTTATGCTCTTGTAAGGTATTATATATATTTTTTTGAAATAGTAAGGTATTATATTAGCTGTTAGTTTAAGTTAACAGTTAGGATAGTTAAAAGGCTTAGTCAACATATGATTGGTTAGTTTTGGTGATAGATAGCAGCTTTAGAGAAGATAAGAGCAAGAAAAATCAAATAACTTTTTGACTTGTATGAAAAGACTTCTTAACACATATTTGGTGTGCAACGAAATATGAGAAATATTTTTTCAATTTTTGACTATATCTGGGTATTGTTCATCAGTCAAAGTGTGGAACGGGTTGGTGATATTGTTAAAATATTTGGATATTCTATTGCTTCCTTAAACAACACGATCAAATGTAATTTTTTTTGCTATGGTAGGACAATCATCAAAATCGCATAGAATTAAGAGTTGATATCGACCTAATTCTGATTATCTCATAGATTCATCTTAGTATTTGAAAAAAAAAAATGAGTTAATACAATTTTTTTTTTATTTGTTGTAATTTTTGGTAATGTTTTTTCTTATTATAAATTAGATCGAAGATTACACGTATGTAAAATATTAATTTATCAACAGCATACTAATCATTTCTGAATTTAGAGGACTTTGCTTCATTCTCTATTTGCTTCTTCTGTTGCTTTTGCATTATTGTGTCTCTTCAACCGGTAGCCATCGACAATACAAGCACATGAGCATGGTAATGATCGATAATTAGTGAAACAAAGAGAAAAAGATAACTTATACATGAAGAAAGATTCCTATCTTGAAGACCTCTACATCACTTAAGTATGGAATTTATCATCTAATTATAATATTAAAAAATTATTATCTATTAATAAAAAATGGTTTTTTTTTTATAAATAACATTTTTTTATGTCAAAATTGAACACCAATCCTTTGTTCAAAAATCTTATAAAAATAACTATTTTGGACAAAAATACACATGATAAAAATATGGAATCTCAAAAAATTATTACCTTTTAACTTTAGTATCAAAAAAGTGTTATTTCTACATTTTTCTCTAATAAAAATTATTATTATTAATAAAATTATTAGTTGGAATCATATCTCCCTTTTTTTAAAGTATTCCGCTAATTTACTATAACCCAAATGCGTGTTTAGAATTCCTTATTTTCTCTTTGTCCTTTCTTCTTTCTTCCCTCAAGAATTTTTTTTTGTTTTTTGTTTAGTGAATTATTATCTTCTTCAATAACCTGATCACATCGATATGGAACAAAAAGCATGCAAAGCTCATGTTCTGGTCCTTACCTACCCAGCTCAGGGCCACATAAATCCTATGCTTCAATTGGCTAAACGTTTGGTTTCCAAAGGAGTCCAATCCACATTAGCAATCACCATTTATCTCTCCAAGTCCATGCATTTTAACCTTTCAAGCTCAGTGGCCATTGAGACATACTCGGATGGCTACGATGAGGGTGGCTATTATCAGGCTGAGAGCAGTGAAGCCTACATAGAAAGCCTCAATGTGGTAGGTGGACAAACTGTGGAGAAGTTGATAAAAAACCTTGATGACATTGGTCAGCCTGTCACTGCAATTGTCTATAATGCTTTCTTGGCTTGGGGACTCGATGTGGCCAAGAAGTTTGGCCTGATTGGGGTGCCATTTTTCACTCAATCAGCAGCTGTGAACAACATATATTATCATGTCCAGAAGGAGCTTCTTCAACTGCCACTTTCCGAGCCTAATGTTTCGATTCCAGGATTGCCATTGCTTGCAGCTTCTGAGACACCATCGTTTGTACATGATTTCGGATCATTCCCTGCTTTTTCTAGTATGGTTGTGAACCAATTCTCAAATATTGATCAAGCTGACTGGGTATTATTTGATACTTTCTATGAATTAGAGGACAAGGTAAGCAACCATGCATTACTGCGGAGGTCTTATTATATATATATGAAACTTTGAAATTAAAAACTTTGATTGAAAATTTTTCTTGTGATGATCAGGTGGTGGACTGGATGGCTAATAACCTTGGGAAACTGAGAACAATAGGACCAACTCTTCCATCTATGTACCTAGACAAAAGACTTGAAGATGATAAAGACTATGGTATCAATCTTTTCAAGCCAGAAACCAGTGTTTCCATGAGTTGGATGAATGATAGGCCAAGTGGCTCAGTTATTTATGTTTCGTTTGGGAGCGGGGCAAAGCTGAATCCAGAACAAATGGAAGAGCTAGCTTGGGGACTGAAAGGAAGCAATTGCCAGTTCTTGTGGGTTGTGAGGGAGTCTGAGGAGGCAAAACTACCAGGCAAGTTCATAGAGGAGACATCAGGTCAAGGTCTTGTTGTGAGTTGGTGCCCACAATTGCAAGTGCTAGCACATGAGTCCATAGGGTGTTTTGTCACACATTGTGGGTTTAATTCTGTTATTGAAGCATTGAGCCTTGGAGTTGCAATGGTGGCCATGCCTCAGTGGACTGACCAACCAACCAATGCCAAGTATGTTGAGGATGTTTGGGGGACAGGAATCAGAGCTCTGCCTGATGAGAAAGGGATTGTGAGAAGACAGGTTGTGGAGAAATGCATCAAGGAAGTGATGGAGGGAGAGAAGGGCAAAAAAATGAAGGAGAATGCAAAAAAATGGAAGAACTTGGCTAGAGAGGCCATTGATGAAGGTGGAAGTTCTGATAAGAACACTGACGAATTTGTAACCAAATTACTATGCTCTGATAATGTTGTATAATTGAATGATAATTTTAATTTTTCTATTATAAAAATGATTTGCTATTTATTATAATAGGTTTTTGGTCCAAAAGGTTTAACGAACTCACTAATATCCTGTAAAGTATGTTAAAGTGTTACACTACTTACAAACATATGGAACGATACAAAAAAATATGAACTTTGCAGTTTTAAAATTAAATAAAATCTCTTCTGCGTGAGGGACATTTTCCACCTTCAGTCATGGCTTCTTAATTAGCCAATATCTTCCATTATCCTTCACTGTTTATTATTTCTTTCCATGTCTTGATCACCTCACAATATTTGTCTTATATAGTTTATAAATTTATCTTGAAAGGTGTGAATGTATGGTTGTTATTAACCTGTACTTAAGGACCATATCTCATAAACATTAATGCTTTTATCGCTCTATCGTAGATATATCACCCTCTCGAATGGAACATATCAACAATTGAAACATCATAAATTATCATCTTCAACATTTTGTCTTATTACACATATAGATGGAAGAGGTGGTCCAAAAACATTCTTACATCACTCCAGTGAAAGTGACAAATTTAGTTCTGGGGTACATGAATCCCTGAAAATTTTTTCCAACAGCACCAGGTCTCTTTAATTATTTTTTGTGATCTTTATCTGGTGGATCGAGCAGTTCTGATTGAATGCTCGTACATGCATTTGTTTCTTTTAAGTTCTTTTTTTGAGAAAAATAAAATTCATTTTTGCCACTTGTAGATGTTGAATTAATCATGTTCTGTACGAGGGCTTGAGAATGTATTGTCTCTATAGAGTCTGTCGTTTGTATTACAATTACCTATTACACTCTTTAAGACATTCACATACTAAAAAAATGGGTTAAAATTAGATAAAAGAATAATAGAGATCTAATTTGTGTTCTCACTTGAAATTTTTATCAAACTTACTAAACACAAGTAACTTTCTAAAATCTTATTTGAATAAACTTGTAAGCACAAGGAATACTAAGCAATAAGAGAACATCGTTAAGCCGAGAGCAAATGAACCATATCAAAATTCTAGTTAATTTACATTGTTCATTGATACAGTTAGATCAACAAAAGTCATCAATTTCACTAGATATAATAAAAACTTACTTCTATCCCAAGATACGAGAAATTATTTCTATCGTACTCACTCTCAGTTTAAAAACCCTCTTTTTTTTTTTTTTTTTTTTTAATGCCAAGTCTATAAGCTCTCTTAATAACACATTTGATATTTCATACTAATAGACTTTCAATTAATTGCAAAAGAATCCATCCCAAATTATAAATTACAAAACGGCCTTAAAATACCAAGGATTTTTTTTTGTTTTTTTTTTTTATATACATCAACATTTTGATAACAATAATGCTATACCTTTCAATTTTATATCCCACTTTTTGTATCCTATTTTCATTCTAACTATCAATATATATATATATATATATTTATTTATTTATAAGTTAAACATATTAAATAAATCATTATTAATGTATATTCATTCATTCATCAATTACCACAATATTGGTTATGATGTTAATGGGATACAAAATGCAGGATGTATCCCACATACATCTCAACCAATAATTTATCAATAATGTCCAACATTACTTTTTCAATAAAATTAATACTACATACCTCACATTATATCCTAACTTCAATGGCAACTCATGATTATTTATTTCATTTGAAAAATATATCCATTCTTTAATTAACACATCATAAATTCAAATCAAGTCTAGCTGAAGACTTTAAGTGAGGCCTTATTTTACATTTATAGTCAAATTATTATTTTGTTAATAAAAATATCTTGCTTTTTTTTTTTCTGCCTTTTGGGATGCAACAATATTAATTTAATTAAAGTTCTGTATCCTAATTTTTCTACTATATCTTTTTCAATAAATAATAAAGTTGATCTAAATCTTTCTTGTGACATTACTCATCTTACATACGATTTATTGGTTTTATTTTGAGAGAACAATTTAGTAATATTTAATAAGCAATATGGCTATGTTTGGAACATGAGAATTGAGGTAAGTTTGAGATTCGAAATATCCAAAACTCTCAAATCTCATATTTAGAGAGACCAATTTGGGAATGAAAACTCAATTTCATCTTCATTTCAATTTTATTGTCATGGGAATGCTTAATCTCAAGCTCTACCATGGTATTCAATGGGATTGGATTCAAGCTCATTAATTGTTTCCATTTCTTCTCGTTAATTGCAATGCATTTTTTTTTTCTCTTTCTTCTACCAACCCCATTAATTTGCTTCTCATAGGTGAAATTAATTTTATTATATGCAAACAAAAATTTAGAAATAATATTATTATTTAAATAAGAGTTATTCCAAAATTACTATTTATTTACTCATAATTTAAAATAATATAATTGTAAAAAAAATCAATGTAACTTTTTAGAAAAATGATTTATAGGATTTATTTTATTTGAAACATTATTAACTTTATGTATGATAAAAGTTAGGTTATATAATAAAATATTTAACTTAATTTTATTTCAATCCAATTCCAACCTGCATTTTAGTATTTAAAATTAATCCATGTATTCAAATTAATAAAATATTTTTTTCTCTTTTTTTAGATTTTTTATAAAATTAATTTTAAGTATATAATAAAATATTTAAATTAATTTTATTCCAAATCAATTCCAACATACACCAAATACAATATAGTATAATTTTAATCCAATCTCAAGTTTTGCCAAACATGGAACAATAATTTTTTAATCAAATCTTATTTATTTCATTTTATTCTAATCCATTTCAATCGTACGTGCCAAATATAGCCAAAGTGATGTGCAGTACGCACATGGTCCAACATAAGAATAAAAAGTTTTGTTACAGATTACATAATGTGTTTGGCATTAGTAATGGATAAGAAACCACATATTTATTAGAAATCATATAGAAGATTGTTCTCTACTAATATTATTTGCATTTTTATCTGAACAAATTTAATACTCTTATTTACTAGTTATTCAATTACGAAATTAAAAAGAAATTTATAATGCTAAAAAAACTTAAATAAACAAACATACGTGACTTTCACGTAAGTTGTAATTTCAAGCTTGACAACATTTTTTTAAGTGAATAATGTTCAAACTTAAATCAGAAAAACAACCCATTTTTATTTTGTAATTTGAACTCTATCTTAGATTTGGAAGAAATTGAACCAGTCAAAAAGGACATACAACACTAGGAGCAAATTAGTTTGGCTACAAATTCATCGATGTCCTTATCAGAACTTCCACCTTCTTCAATGGCCTCTTTGGCCAAATTCTTCCATTCCTTTGCATTCTCTTTCATCTCTTTCCCCTTCTCTCCCTCCATCACTTCCTTGATGCATTTCCCCACAACTTCTCTTCCCACAAGACCTTTCTCATCAGGCAATGCTCTGATTCCAGTCCTCCAAACATCCTCAACATACTTGGCATTAGTTGGTTGGTCAGACCATTGAGGCATTGCCACCATTGCAACTCCAAGACTCAAAGCTTCAAGAATTGAATTGAATCCGCAATGTGTAACGAAACATCCAATTGACTCATGTGCTAACACTTCCAATTGAGGACACCAACTCACTAACAATCCTTTTTCTGATGTCTCCTCTATGAAGTTTTTTGGTAGCTTGGACTCCTCAGACTCTCTCACAACCCACAAGAAGTAGTAATTGCTTCCTTTTAGTCCCCAAGCTAATTCTCCCATTTGATCTTGGTTTAGTGCCGCTAGGCTCCCAAATGAAACATACACAACTGAACAACTTGGCTTGTCGTTTAGCCAACTCATGCAAGCATCAGTTTTTGGCTTAAAAAGACTGATGCCATAGTCTCTATCATATTCAAGTCTTTTGTCTAAGTACAAAGATGGAAGAGTTGGTCCAACTGTCCCTAGTTTCCAGAGCTTAGCCATCCACTCCACCACCTGATCAAAAGAAACCGCAAACAACACAAGAAAATAAAAATTCTAAGTATAGTTGTAAACATCAAAATTTCGAAACAATATATCATATAGAGCTCATATTACTACGTTAATTAAATACATGCATCATATCAGCATGTATATGTACCTTTTCCTCCAATTTGTAGAAAGTGTTAAAAAGCACCCAATCCGCATCGTCAACATTTGAGAATTGATTCACAACTAAATCATAAGCACCAGGATATGCTCCCATATCATAAACAAACGATGGTGTCTCGTAACCTGAAGCAGTGGCAAATCTGGAACAGAAACATGAGGCCCTGGAACTGGTAGCTTGAGAAGTCCACTGTGCACATGATAATATATGCTGCTCACAGCACAGGTTTGAGTGAAAAAAGCCACCCCAAGTACCCCAAACTGTTTGGCCACATCAAGCACCCAAGTCAGGAACGCATCATAAACAAGGGCAGTAACAGGTTGACCAACACCATCAAATTTCTTGATCAACTTTGCAAGCGTTTCTGTGCCTACAATTTTGAAACTTTCCCAGTAGGCTTCAATGCTCTCAGCCTGTTGTCGACCTCCCTCATCATAGCCATCAGAGATTGTATCAGTGGCTATTGAGCTTTCTTGGTCTGCATGCATGGTCTTGGAGCGATGGACGGTGGTGACTAATGTGGCTTTAACTCCTTTAGACACTAAACGTTTAGCAAATTGAAGCATTGGGTTGATGTGGCCTTGTGTTGGATAAGGAATGATTAGAACATGAGCTTTGCGGGCTTCATTTTCCAAATCCATTACGCAACTAGAAAGAAGAAGAAGTAGAAAGAAAAGTAAAGAGAGCGTACAAAGGCAATATGGGGAATTTATAACATTTATTATAGCTCAATAATCTGTATTTAATTGTGACAGAGCCATTATCTGGTGCCAGATGTCTAGATATATATCTATATCGAGGCTTGTAAAGATTTATGGTTCTATGATCATTTAAGTTGGGTTCCAACTTAAACGTTGAAAATTGAAGGATCTTTTTTTTTTAAAATAATAATAATAATTGAAATTTGGTTTCTATTAAGTTTAATCTCCAGATGGAGATCTTTAATTTTTTTAATTAATTAATTAATTTTATAATTCAATTTTTTTTTTTGAAAAATTTTAAAATTTAATTTTAATAAATCTAATTGTTTTAATTTAATCTTAGACGTACATATATCATCATCTCAGTTTTTTTTTTTTTATAGAATGTCAAAAATAATCTTTTTACTCAAACTTTCTATCTTCTTTAACTGTTAATTGATTGATAGTTTAGATTTTTTTAATGAATTTTTAAAATTATAAAAATGATTAGTGGTGTTTATAAAAAAAATTTAAAAATATAATAATTTTTTAAAATAAAATTTTTCCCTTATTTATTTCGGCTACTAAGATTGGAATTGGGTGCCCTGCAACTTTTGAGTATATACTGTCACTTTCTGTGTTTCTCGCCATTGAATATCTAAGCAAACTTGTCTGCATTAGGCCAAAGATAAATCAAATCGAATCAAATCAAATGGTGTTTTATACAATACCAGTCGAAGTGTGGAACGGGTTGGTGATATTGTTAAAATATTGATATTCTAATGCTTCCTTGACCAGCACGATCAAATGAAATTTTTTGCTATGACAGGACAATCGTCAAAATCGCCTACAACCTACCCCCTTTAGCTTGCGGCTTTGGAACGTCTCTGGTCTTGTTATGTTGTAAAGGCTGTCTCTGTTCTACTCGTATGGCCTCCTGCTTGTGTTGTTTCTTTCCTTTAATAAATTCCAGTCTTGAAAAAGAAAATGACAAAAGAACATATATATTAAATTGATTAATGATTTTTATGGGAGATCAAGGTCAAAAACTATTATCTATTTCGGCTACAAAGATTAGCATTGGGTGCCCCCTGCAACTTTTCAATATACATATACTGTCATTTTCTGTATTTGTAGTCATTGAATATGTAAGCAAACTTGTCTGCATTAGGACAAAGATAAATCAAATCAAATCAAATGGTGTTTTATATAATACTAGTTGTAAAGCTCTATGTATTTATGCACTTATATGGTGTTAAGTAAGCTGTTAGTTTAAGTTAACAACTAGGACAGTTAGAATGCTTCGTAGGCAGATGATTAGTTAGTTTTTGTAACAAATGGCAGCTTTAGAGAGGGTAAGAGCTACTAACTCTTTGACTTGTATGAAAAGACTTCTTAACACATATTTGGTGTGTAACCTAATTTGCGAAATATTTTTTCAGTTTCTGATTGGATCTTGATATTGTTCATCAATCGAAGTGTGGAATGAGTTGGTGATATTGTTAAAATATTTGGATATTCCATTGCTCCCTTAACCAACACGATCAAATGTAATTTCTTTTGCTATGGTAGGACAATCATCAAAATCGCATAGGATTAAGAGTTGATATCAGTCCGATCCCAATTATCTTCTGGATTCATTTTAGTTTCTGAAAAAAAAAAAAAAAAAAAAAAAAAAAAAAGAGTTGATACAAATTTTTTTTATGTATTGTAATTTTTGGTAACGTTTTTTTTTCTTATTATAAATTATAAAATATTAATTTATCAATAGCATACTAATCATTTCTGAATTTAGAGGACTTTGCTTCATTTTTTGTTTGCTTCTTCTGTTGCTTTTGCACTATTGTGTGATTTGTGTCTCTTCAACTGTGAGCCACTGACAATACCATCACATGAGTATCGTAATGATCGATAATTAGTAAAACAAAGAGAAAATAATAACTTATACATGAAGAAAGATTCCTATATTGAAGACCTCTACATCACTGAAGTATGGAATTTATCATCTAATTATAATATTAAAAAATTATTATCTATTAATAAAAAATGTTTTTTTTTATAAATAACATTTTTTATGTCAAAATTAAATACCAATCCTTTGTTCAAAAATCTTATAAAAATAACTATTTTGGACAAAAATACACATGATAAAAATGTGGAATCTCGAAAAATTATTATCTTTTAACTTCAGTATCAAAAAAGTGTTATTTCTACATTTTTCTCTAATAAAAATTATTATTATTAATAAAATTATTAATTGGAATCATATCTCCCTTTTTTTCAAGTATAATTTTGCGATGTAACCATTTAAATACGTGCGCTGATTTACTATAACCCAAATGCGTGTTTAGAATTCCTCATTTAGCTCTCATTTTCTCTTTGTCCTTTCTCCTTTCTTCCCTCAAGAATTTTTTTTTTTGTTTAGTGAATTATTATCTTCTTCAATAACCTGATCACATCGATATGGAACAAAAAGCATGCAAAGCTCATGTTCTGGTCCTTACCTACCCATCTCAGGGCCAGATAAATCCTATGCTTCAATTTGCTAAACGTTTGGTTTCCAAAGGAGTCCAATCCACATTAGCAATCACCATTGTCCCTCCAAGTCTATGCATTTTAACCAAAAAAATGGAAGAATTTGGCTGGAGAGGCCATTGATGAAGGTGGAAGTTCTGATTAGAACACTGATGAATTTGTAACCAAATTACTATGCTCTGATAATGTTATGGTACCAACCACGTGGAAAACATGGAAGCTGCACCTGCATTTGATTCTTTTAAGTTCTTTTTTTGAGAAAAGTAAAATTCATTTTTTCCACTTGTATATGTTGAATCATGTTCTATACGTGCCTTGAGGAAAAATATACATTTTATTATAAGTTTTTATGTACGAAATTGTCTCTCATTATAAGAGTAAATATCCGAACTGTATAAATAGCTATTAATCTCAATAGATCTTGATCCCTAACGTATTTGGTTTCAGCTTTAAAAAGGAACAATGTTTAGTGATAACTTTAATTTTTACAGTGTTTCAAATATATTTTGTTATTGAAATAATTTAATTCAACAAACCTATTTATTGGAATTGGAAAGTTTACAAGTATTATGACATATGGCCCATTGTAATGTATTATGAAGCGTGTTATTTCTGTACTTCAATCACACAAGGACAGAGCACAATTTAATTTATTAATATGAAAAATAGAATGAAGTTGAAATTTGGCTTGTCTACCAAAGGTTGTATTTTATTAATTCTAAGTAACACAACAAACAATAACATAACGTAATGTACTACAAACTTTTAAAAAGTAGGATATCATATTTGAATCATTTTAGATTTACTGTAGGACAAAAAATTAATGACTTTGAGATGTTTCAAAATTTCTGAAATTTTATTCGACAATAAATTTAAAACATTCTAAATATGACGTCCATAATTTAATAATATTAGTAGGTACTGGCATTAACTTTTGGAGCTAACCAAGTTAGCAACAAATTCATCAATATTTTGATCAGAACTTCCACCTCCAGCCATGGCTTCTCTGGCCAATCTCTTCCATTTTTCTGCATTGGTTTTTATCTCTTTGCCCATCTCTCCATCCAATATTTCCCTTATGCAATTCTCTATTGCTTCTCTTCTAACAAAACCTTTTTCATCAGCTCTAGCTTTCAGTCCCATTTTCCACACATCCATAACATACTTAGCATTAGTGCTTTGGTCTGTCCATTGTGGCACTGCTACCATTGGAACTCCCAGACTCAAAGCTTCCAATGTTGAGTTCCATCCACAATGTGTAACAAAGCAACCAATTGCTTCATGTGCCAAAACCTCTAACTGTGGAGACCAACTCACGACCAAGCCTTTTTCTGATGCTTCCTGCACAAAATTTTTAGGCAGTTTAGCCTCTTCAGATGCTCTTACAACCCACAAGAAGTATTTGTCACTTGCTTTCAGGCCACAAGCCAGTTCTTCCATTTGTTCAGCTTCCAGCTCCGCCATGCTCCCAAATGACATGTAAACAACAGACCCTTTTGCTCGATCGTTTAAACCATTTCATGCATGCATCACTATTTGGCTTAAAGATGCTGAAACCATAGTATTTGTCATCTTCAAGTTGTTTATCCAAGTACATAGATGGTATTGTTGGTCCAACTGTCTTCAGTGTCTTGAACTTCCCTAACCATTCTATTACCTATACAAAATCCAATTAAGTACTATAATTGGCTACTAGACAAAATCATTTCAAATATAAGTTTAAATGATACTCAGGATCTTCTTCTGATATGAGCTTTAACTTACTAAATTTTAATTTTCATTAGCATATGATTAGGATCATGTTTTAATCTGTAGAAACAGATTAACAAATAATCCTTTTGTGTTTATATCATACCATTATCTCTTCTAATATGAGTTTAACTCACTAAATTTTATTTTTTGTTAATATATGGTTAGCATCATATTTTAATCTGTAAAAATACATCTACAAATAATCCTTTTGTGTTCATATCATACTATTACCTCTTCCTCCAATTCATAAAAGGTGTTGCAAAGAACCAAATCAGCTTTGTCACCTGTAGCAAATTGACCATATATTGACACTTCAAAAATGATAGGATGTGATCCAAAATTAGCAATGAAAGAAGGCAGATCTTGAGGCTCAAGGGGAGGCAATCCAGGAAGAGAAACTTGATTCCCTGTAACTGGAACTTTGAGAAAGCCCTTGTACACATGGTAGAATATGCAATCAACAGCACAAGATTGAGTGAGAAACATGGCTCCCACCACACCAAGCTTTCTTGCAACATCAAGAGCCCAAGGCAAAACTGAATCATAGACAAGGCAATCAACAGGAAAACCTGAACCATTTATCTTATCAACAAGCTCAATAAGAGTTTGAGATCCAACCTGCCCAAATAAAAATTCCCACATCAGAATATGTTGATTTTGTTCTGATTTTAACAAAATCAGTTTCTTAATATCATAGTAATATCTAGATACATTTGATATATTGAGTTCTATTTTTAATTTTAATATGCTTTCCCTCAAATTTAAATACTATTATCGTAAAAGTACAGCAGACTTTCCAGACATCCGCATTAGAGGACTACCTGCTCAAATCTCTCCAAGTAAGCCTGAATGTTTTCTGCATGAGCAATACCACCTTCATCATAGCCATCAGATATTGTTTCAAGTGCAATGGAGTTGGATGAAGCTCTATGGATGGTTTTGGAGATGAAGTGAGTAGTGACTAGAGTGACTTTGATGCCTTTGTGTTGTAAGCGCTTGGAGAATTGAAGCAGTGGGTTTATGTGGCCTTGAATTGGGTAGGATAAGACCAAACAGTGAGCTTTGTAGGAATCACCCTTTAAAGACTCCATTGTTGTTTGTTGTTTCACAAAAGTCAAGCTCTCTTTCTGTTCTAGCTGTATAAGAATTTGACACTAGCAACTAGCAAGTAATCAATTTATATACCATAATTGTTGGAATTCAATTATTATTCTTATTATTCTTATTGGAACTCCATATGTTGCTCCATCTCAATAATTTAATGAACTTCAGTGTGAAATTTGAAGTCTAGCTAGGAGCAACCAACAGTCTCACACTCCCAACCTACCAGTATTAAGTTGATAAATCATTGTTGGAACATTGACATTACGTCTCCATTTGCCTTAATTGATAAATTACTCAGCCGGCATTAATACTATATTCTAAATGATAAATAATTGGTTTATGCAGTTCAAAATCCTACTCGAGTACTTTTGATTCATAGACACAGGGATGATCTTTCATGTACAACATATCCAAAACTTTGTCGGTGCAGCTTCTTTTGTCTTGACCGTACGGTTGTCAGATGGTACCTGATCGGATAGAATACTCTCAGTTATTTGATAAATTATCAGGATATATATGCAATTCATGGACAGCAAAATGGCAAGTCATTGCCGACAGTTTCTTTTACCGCTTGGGCTTGAGAATTTACTGTCTCTATGTAGTCTGTCGTTTGCATTACAATAACCTATTACACTCTTTAAGGCATTCACATACTATAAAAATGGGTTAAAATTAGATAAAAGAATAACAGAGATCTAATTTGTGCAAGAGAGAACGACCTTATTAGTGCTCACTTGGAATTTTTATCAAACTTACTAAACACAAGTAAGTTTCAAGATCTTATTTGAATAAACTTGCAAGCACAAGGAATACTAAGCAATAAGAGAACATCATCAAGCTGAGAGCAAGCAAATGGACAACAACATAATTCAAGTTAAGTTACATTGTTCACTGATATAGTTCCGTCCACAAAGGTTATCAATTTCACCAGACATAATAAAAACTTACTTCTCCCCAGATACAAAAAATTACTTCTATCCTACTCGCTCTCAGTTTAAAACTCTCCTTTTTTTTTTTTGTTTTTATGCCAAGTCTATAAGCTCTCTTAATAACACATTTGACATTTCATGCTAAAGACTTTCAATTAGTTAGAACAAAATCCATCCCAAATTATAAATTACAAAACACCGCCTTAAAATGCCAAGGATTCCCTTTTATTTATTTATTTTTTTTGGGGGGGGGGGGCGGCGCCGGCGGGTGCAATACATCAACATTTTGATAACAATAATGCTATTAGACCTTTCAATTTCATATCACACTTTTTGTATCCTATTTACATTCTAACCATTGGTATGATAATTGATTGATATATATATATGTTAAATAAATCACTATTAATGTGTATTCATTCATTCATCAATTGTCACAACATTGGATATGATACTAATGGGATACAAAATGTGGGATGTATCCGACTTACATCCCAACCAATAATTAATCAATAATGTATAACATTACTATTTCGATAAAAGTAATAACACATATCTCACATTATATCCCAACTTTAATAGCAACTCATGATTATTTATTTCATTTGAAAAATATACTTATTCATCGATTGATACATCATGAGTTCAGATCAAGTTAAGTCGAGTTGAAGACTTTAAGTGAGGCCTTATTTTACATTTATAGTCAAATTATTATTTTGTTAATAAAAATATCTTGCCTTTTTTTTGGCTTTTGGGATGCAACAATATAAATTTAAAGTTCTGCATCCTAATTTTTCTACTATATCTTTTTCAATAAATAATAAAGTTGATCTTAATCTTTCTGGCAACATTACTCATCTTACATACGATTTATTAGTTTTATTTTGAGAGAACAATTTAATAATATTTAATAAGCAATATGGTTATGTTTGGAACATAAGATTTGAGGTGGATTTGGAATTCAAAATATTTCAAACTCTCAAATCTTATATTTGGAGAGATTAATTTGTAAATAAAAACTCAATCTTATCTTCATTTCAATCTCATTATCATGAGAATGCTCATTCTCAAACTCCGTTATGATATTCAATGAGATGAGATTCAAGCTCATTCATTGTTTCTCTTTATTTTCATTAATTACAATGCACTTTTCTTTCTCTTTCTTCAACCAACCCCATTAATTTGCTTTTCATGTACTTTGTGAAATTAATTTTATTATATGCAAACAAAAATTTAGAAATAATGTTCTTATTTAAATGAGAGTTATTTTTGTTTGCATATAATAAAATTAATTTCACAAAGTATTATTTAAATGAGAGTTATTTCCAAATTAATCTTTATTTACCCATACTTTAAAAAATATAATTCTAAAAAAAAACAAATATAACTTTTTAGAATAATGATTTATAGGATTTATTTTATTTAAAACATTATTAACTTTATGTATAATATAAGTTAGGTTACATAATAAAATATTTAAATTAATTTTCTTCAAATCCAACCCAACCTATATTTTAGTATTTAAAATTAATCCTTGTATCTAAATTAATAAAATATTTTTTTTCTCTTTTTTCACATTTTTTATTTTCAAATTAATTTTAAGTATATAATAAAGTATTTAAATTAATTTTATCATAATCTAATCTCAGCCTACACTAAACCCAATATAGGATAGTTTTAATTCAATCCCAAGTTATATCAAATATGAAACAATAATTTTTCATTCTAATTCAGTTCAATCTAATTCAATCTAATCCAATTCATTCTATTTTAATATAATTCATTTCATTTCCATTTCGATATAATGGAATATAATGTAATCTATATGTATTTATGAATTTAAAACATCCTTAATATATGATTTGGAATTAGAAAAGTATTTATTAAATGAGCATTTATTATTTCGTGGACTTTATCAATTGTCCTTAAGTAGTATTAAAGCCTCAGGAAAAAAGAAAGGGTAGTGTCAATTATGAATTAAATGCAATTATCGTTTTCTCGTTTTTCTATCCCTTTCATTCATTTATTACCTGATTTAGAGGTTACTATCAACCCTAATAACCCAAGTCAACATTATCCAAAAAAAACTTTTTTAAGAATTAGAAAAATAATTAAATTTTATGTAAAAAAAAAAAAAAAGATTTCCTAAGATTTAAAAATAAAAATATATACATTTAAGCGGAAATTGTTGATCTATGAAGGTATGATTGTATATTAAAAAGCAATGTTCTTGGTTTATAATACCCCTTTTATTTCAAAAAAAAAAAAAAAGCAATGTGGTTCTTTTTTTTTTGTTTTTTTGAAAGGAAAAGCAATGTGTTCTTGAGTCTAGGAAATTTGTGCTTTTCAATGCTAGATTTTAGGAGGGCTGCAAGAGTCAATATTAGGTCAAAAAGGAAATTGGTATACCTTCGATTTTGGAGGCCTAACCGGCCCAGTGGCTGAGCCGGCTCTAATATACCATGAAATCTTAGTATCATTGTTTTGACAATTTTGATGATAATAAAATATTGATTTTCTTTTTTGGTTTTTTTCAAAGGGTTCTTGTAAATTTCAAACGAACTTGCTTCCTATTCTAGATAACCTAAACATAGAGCCTTCTTATCTGCTTCCGTTTCCTTCCGGTGGGCAATTAACGAACATGGAAAAAAAAGCCTGCAAAGCTCATGTTCTGGTCCTCCCATACCCAGCTCAAGGTCACATCAACCCAATGCTTCAATTTGCTAAACGTTTAGTTTCAAAAGGCATCAAGGCCACATTAGCCACAACCATTTATCAGTCCAAGTCCATCCACGTTGACCCTGATTGCTCAATTGCCATTGAAACAATCTCTGATGGCTATGATGAGCTTGGCCCCAAAGCAGCTGAGAGCACTGAAGCCTATTTTGGAAATCTCAGAACTAAAGGCTCACAAACATTGGCAAATTTGATGAAGAAACTTGATGATAATGGTCAACCTGTCACTGCCCTTATATATGATGGAGTGTTTCCTTGGGCGCTTGACGTTGCTAAAAAACAGCTTGGGATACTTGGAGTTGTGTTTTTCACTCAATCATGTGCTGTCAACAACATATATTATCATGTACATAGGGGACTTCTTCCCCTACCACTCTCAGGATCTAATGTTTCAATTCCAGGATTGCCAAAACTGCTTCAAGCTTCAGAGACACCATCTTTTGTTTATGAGTCAGAATCAACACCACAGGCTGTACAAGATTTTGTGTTCAATCAATTCTCAAATGTTGATGAAGCAGACTGGATGCTTTTTAATAGTTTTTACAAGATGGAAGAAAAGGTTAGTATATCAAACCATTTGAGAGAGTTCAATCAATTTCTTATTTTGATGTAAGAATTTCTTGTGTTCTTCTTGTTGTATGATCAGGTTGTGGATTGGATGGCCAAACTCTGGAAACTAGGGACAGTTGGACCAAGTCTTCCATCTATGTACTTGGACAAAGGACTTGAAGATGATAAAGTGTATGGCATCAACCTATTTAAGCCAAACACTAGTGCTTGCATGGGTTGGTTGAATGATAGGCAAAGTGGTTCAGTTGTTTATGTTTCATTTGGGAGTATTGTGGATGCAACACCTGAACAAGTGGAAGAGTTAGCTTGGGGGTTGAAAGGAAGCAACTGCGACTTCTTGTGGGTTGTGAGAGAGTCTGAGGAGACAAAACTTCCAAACAAGTTCAAAGAGGAGACATCAGACAAGGGTTTGGTTGTGAACTGGTGCTCCCAGCTGCAAGTGTTAGCACATGAGGCAATAGGATGCTTTGTTACACATTGTGGACTCAATTCAGTTCTTGAAGCACTGAGCTTTGGAGTGGCAATGGTGGCAGTGCCTCAGACTTATGACCAACCAACTAATGCAAAGTATGTGGAGGATGTTTGGGGGACTGGAATCAGAGCTTTGCCTGATGAGAAAGGCGTTGTGAGAAGACAAGTTGTGGAGAAGTGCATCAAGGAAGTGATGGAAGGAGAGAAGGGCAAAGAGATCAAGGAGAATGCAAAGATATGGAAGAAAATGGCCAAAGAAGCCATTGCTGAAGGTGGAAGTTCTGATAAGAACATTGATGAATTTGTAGCCAAATTGCTGTGCTCTTAAGTTTTCCGTATTTTTATCTCAAAATAAGACAGGGTATTATGACAAATCAGAAGATTAATTACTCTCTAAGTGATGATGTATGTTGTGTATTGTGATAAATAAATTTGAAGCCAAACTTGGTTTGAAGTCTCATTATAAATTCTCATATTATAACATGGTATGTGTTTACTCTTGTTGTGTCAAAGCACACCTGCTCCCATAGGAGAGAGCGCAAGTTTGAGTGCTGTCCGCTGCAATATGGATAATTTTCACTAAAACTCTTTTATATAAATAGATAAATTACGAAGGAATCATTTTAAAATAATAAAGGTAATTTTCCTCTTAAACAGGGGTCTATGATTTAGATCGCACCATAATATTCATTACAATGACCGTGATAAATGTAATTAAACTAAAAAAAAAAAAATGTTTATAATCAAAATACTATGCTCCTCAACATATTTTGTACAATAGGTTCATAAATTCAATTTTTTGTGAGATTGAGATCACTTTTTTTAAATCATAAATTTAGGAGTTAGGGTGGGTAGGTGTCGCCATGTGGCTTTTTCTTATGAATTGCAGCGCCGCATTTGTCTGTGTCACTCTTTTTGCAAGGGTGGTTTTCTAGGACTGACTTAAAAACATTTTGCGGATAATTCTAATTCTCCCCGTAATTTGACATAATATCCAAAAAACCCCTAATTATTAAGAATAGTTAAGGATCTCTTGTAGTTTGTATACCCTTTTATTCATAAAAATGGTCAAAAAAAACCCTTTTTCATCAACTTAAATGTTAAAAATCAATATTTATCAGTTAATTAAGAAAAATATATATATATAATAATATTAATTAATTAATTAATTAAAACATTTTTTTTTTTAAATGTCATCTTCATTGTCCATCACAATGATGGATGGTGGAGATGAAAAAAAAATTAAAATAAGAAAAAAATTAAAAAAAGATAAAACATATATTTAAAACAAAAAACAAGTAATAGAAATGGAAAAAAATAATATGAAAAAAACATTATTGAAAAAAGAAAATCCGTTTAACTCTACCGTCCAATGACTTCACCTTCCATTTTCTTCTCATCATCTTCTTCTTCCTCAATCTTTTCATCATCATCATCATCATCATCATCTTCTTCTTCATCTTCTTCCATCTTCTTCATCTTCATCTTCTTCTTCTTTTTCTTCTTTTTTTTTCTTCTTCTTCTTTTTCCTGTTCTTCTATCATAATCATCATCATCTTTTTTTGTCTTTTTCTTCGTCCATCATAGGTGAAAAGAGCGGCAATGACATGAGTTTCGATATAGTAACAACCGGTTCATCTCCTTCGTTGAAATGTCGAAAACCATAAGTCTCTGGTGAAGGAGACCTAACAGTCTTCATCGCATGAAGACCAAAACTGGTCTCCATCTCCATCGCATGGAGACCGTCCGGTCTCCTTTGCCGAACACCCCCTAGTCTTCGACGAATGAGACCCAATGTTTACCATTTATTTCATTTTTTTTTTCTTTTTTTTTTCTTTTTGGATCGTTGATAATGACAAATTGTGTGTTGATGTGGTGATTTATGTGTTAATAAAGGTTTATGTGGTGATGATGGTGGTGATTATGTGTTGGTAATGATGTTTGAGGTTTGAGGTTTGTGTTTCTTTGTTGGTGTCTTGGTGATGATATTTGATGCTTGTGGCGATTGAGTGTTTCATGTTTTTGTGTTTATATGTTTGATGTTTCTATTGGAAATTAGTTTGAAGTGAATCTAGAAAATCTAGGTTTCCAAGGTTGGAAACCCAGATTTTCTAGAAAATGGGTGTTTAAGATTTCCAACAACCTTTTTATTTTTTCATTTTAAGTATTTTTTTAAAAAAATTATTTTGAAATTTAGTCTCTAACATCCATCATAGAAATGAACGGTGGAGATTAAAATAAATTGTTAATTATTTTTTATTTTTTTTATTTTATCTATTAATTATTTTGTAAATTCTTTTAATAATTTGTTTTCCATCAAAAATAATATCGTCTTTCTGCACACCGTCACTGTCAGAATATATTTTTCAGTAATAGAGGTAACAAAAAGGGAAAAATGGGATTATGCCGAATTACTTGGGGTCCTTAATATTATCTCTACATTTTATTGGGCCAAACTCTGGTTTTCTTGTGAAATGAAATGTGCAGCAGAACAGGAGAAAATTTCCTGTATACAGGATGCACTAGTGAGTAGTGCATCGCCATTGAGGATGTAAAAAACGGCAATGTATTGGGTGGCCTCAAATAGCCATTTATCACTTGCTATTTTTCGAAAACGAAAATGGAAAAACAATATTTTCTATTTTTTATGTTGTTTTCAAACTCTGAAAATATGTTTGGTAGTACATACTGAAAATAGTATTTTAAAAATAGGAATTGAAAAACGTTTTTGATAGCAATAACTGAAAACATAAAAAAAAAAAAAAAAGGTAAATATATATTAATATACTAATAACAAATAATATTTAGGATATAAAACATAAAATTAAATGTATATTAAAAAGAAAAGAAAAAAATGAATATTGATATAGCTGTGTAACTGCCACGGAAGTTTTTTTATTTTTAATTAGTAACTGCAACAGAAGTTGATATTTGAATGAAAAATCATTACTTTATAATAAAAATTAGATTATATATATAAAAGTGATATCCGACGACCTCAGCAGCCACCATTATATATATATATATATATATATTTATTTATTTATTTATTATTTCGTGGACTTTTTCAATTGTCATTAAGTAGTATTAAAGCCTTAGGAAAAAAGAAAGGGTAGTGTGAGTTATGAATTAAATGCAATTGTTGTTTTCTCTTTTTCTTTCCCTTTCATTCATTTATTCGCTGATTTAGAGGTTACTATCTACTATCTACCCTAGTAACCCAAGTCAACATTATTTGAGAAAAAAAAAAAATACAAGTCAACATTATCTAAAAAAACTTTTAAGAATTAGAAAAATAATTAAATTTTATGTAAAAATATATATATATTTCCTAAGATTTAAAAATAAAAATATATTTAAGCGGAAATTGTTGATCTATGAAGATATGATTGTATATTAAAAAGCAATGTGGTTCTTTTTTTTTTTTTTTTTTTTGAAAGGAAAAGCAATGTGTTCTTGAGTTTAGGAAATGTGTGCTTCTCAATGCTAGATTTTATGAGGCCTGCAAGAGTCAATATTAGGTCAAAAAGGTAATTGGCATACCTTCAATTTTGGAGGCCTAACCGGCCCAGTGGCTGAGCCGGCTCCAATATACCATGAAATCTTAGTATCATTGTTTTGACAATTTTGATGATAATAAAATATTGATTTTCTTTTTTGGTTTTTTTCAAAGGTTTCTTGTAAATTTCAAACCAACTGGCTTCCTATTCTAGATAACCTAACATAGAGCCTTCTTATCTGCTTCCGTTTCCTTCCGGTGGGCAATTAACGAACATGGAAAAAAAAGCCTGCAAAGCTCATGTTCTGGTCCTCCCATACCCAGCTCAAGGTCACATCAACCCAATGCTTCAATTTGCTAAACGTTTAGTTTCAAAAGGCATCAAGGCCACATTAGCCACAACCATTTATCAGTCCAAGTCCATCCACGTTGACCCTGATTGCTCAATAGCCATTGAAACAATCTCTGATGGCTATGATGAGCTTGGCCCCACAGCAGCTGAGAGCACTGAAGCCTATTTTGGAAATCTCAGAACTAAAGGCTCACAAACATTGGCAAATTTGATGAAGAAACTTGATGATAATGGTCAACCTGTCACTGCCCTTATATATGATGGAGTGTTTCCTTGGGCGCTTGACGTTGCTAAAAAACAGCTTGGGATACTTGGAGTTGTGTTTTTCACTCAATCATGTGCTGTCAACAACATATATTATCATGTACATAGGGGACTTCTTCCCCTACCACTCTCAGGATCTAATGTTTCCATTCCAGGATTGCCAAAACTGCTTCAAGCTTCAGAGACACCATCTTTTGTTTATGAGTCAGAATCAACACCACAGGCTGTACAAGATTTTGTGTTCAATCAATTCTCAAATGTTGATGAAGCAGACTGGATGCTTTTTAATAGTTTTTACAAGATGGAAGAAAAGGTTAGCATATCAAACCATTTGAGAGAGTTCAATCAATTTCTTATTTTGATGTAAGAATTTCTTGTGTTCTTCTTGTTGTATGATCAGGTTGTGGATTGGATGGCCAAACTCTGGAAACTAGGGACAGTTGGACCAAGTCTTCCATCTATGTACTTGGACAAAGGACTTGAAGATGATAAAGTGTATGGCATCAACCTATTTAAGCCAAACACTAGTGCTTGCATGAGTTGGTTGAATGATAGGCAAAGTGGTTCAGTTGTTTATGTTTCATTTGGGAGTATTGTGGATGCAACACCTGAACAAGTGGAAGAGTTAGCTTGGGGGTTGAAAGGAAGCAACTGCGACTTCTTGTGGGTTGTGAGAGAGTCTGAGGAGACAAAACTTCCAAACGAGTTCAAAGAGGAGACATCAGACAAGGGTTTGGTTGTGAACTGGTGCTCCCAGTTGCAAGTGTTAGCACATGAGGCAATAGGATGCTTTGTTACACATTGTGGACTCAATTCAGTTCTTGAAGCACTGAGCTTTGGAGTGGCAATGGTGGCAGTGCCTCAGACTTATGACCAACCAACTAATGCAAAATATGTGGAGGATGTTTGGGGGACTGGAATCAGAGCTTTGCCTGATGAGAAAGGCGTTGTGAGAAGACAAGTTGTGGAGAAGTGCATCACGGAAGTGATGGAAGGAGAGAAGGGCAAAGAGATCAAGGAGAATGCAAAGATATGGAAGAAAATGGCCAAAGAAGCCATTGCTGAAGGTGGAAGTTCTGATAAGAACATTGATGAATTTGTAGCCAAATTGCTGTGCTCTTAAGTTTTCCATATTTTATCTCAAAATAAGACAGGGTATTATGACAAATCAAAAGATTAATTACTCTCTAAGTGATGATGTATGCTGTGTATTGTGATAAATAAATTTGAAACCAAACTTGGTTTGAAATCTCATTATAAATTCTTATATTATAACATGGTATGTGTTTACTCTTGTTGTGTTAAAACACAACTGCGCCCATAGGAGAGAGCGCAAGTTTGAGTGCTGTTCACTGTAATATGGATAATTTTCACTAAAACTCTCTTATATAAATAGACAAATTACGAAAGAGTTTTTTTAAAATAGTAAGAGCAATTTTCCTCTTAAATAAGGGTCTATGATTTAGATTGCACCATAATATCTATCATAATGGCCGTGATAAATGTAATTAAACTAAAGAAAATGTTTATAATCAAAATACTATGCTCCCCAACATATTTTGTACAATAGGTTCATAAATTCAATTTTTGTGAGATTGAGATCACTTTTTATAAATCATAAATTTAGGAGTTAGGGTGGGTAGGTGTCGCCATGTGGCTTTTTCTTATGAATTGCAGCGCCGCATTTGTCTGTGTCACTCTTTTTGCAAGGGTGGTTTTCTAGGACTGACTTACAAACATTTTACGGATAATTCTAATTCTCCCCGTAATTTGACATAATATCCAAAAAAAAACCCCTAATTATAAGAATAGTTAAGGATCTCTTGTAGTTTGTATAAAAAAAAACAAAAAACAAAAAAACAAACCCTTTTATTCATAAAAATGGTCAAAAAAAAACCCTTTTTCATCAACTTGAATGTTAAAAATCAATATTTATCAGTTAATTAAGAAAAATAAAATAAAATATATAATAATAATATTAATTAATTAATTAATTAAAACAGATTCTTTTTTTTTAAATGTCATCTCCATTATCCATCACAATGATGGATGGTGGAGATGAAAAAAAAATTAAAATAAGAAAAAATTAAAAAAAAATAAAACATATATTTAAAACAAAAAACAAGTAATAGAAATGGAAAAAAATAAAATGAAAAAAACATTATTAAAAAAAGAAAATCTGTTTAACTCTACCGTCCAATGACTTCACCTTCCATTTTCTTCTCATCATCTTCTTCTTCCTCAATCTTCTCATCATTATCATCATCTTCTTCTTCTTCTTCTTCCATCTTCTTCATCTTCATCTTCTTCTTCTTTTTCTTCTTTCTTTTTTCTTCTTCTTCTTTTTCTTGTTCTTCTATCATAATCATCATCCTCATCTTTTTTTGTCTTTTTCTTCGTCCATCATAGGTGAAAAGAGCGGCAACGACATGAGTTTCGATATAGTGACAACTGGTTCATCTCCTTTGTTGAAATGTCGGAAACCATAAGTCTCTGGTGAAGGAGACCTAACGGTCTTCATCGCATGAAGACCAAAACTGGTCTCCATCTCTATCGCATGGAGATCGTCCGGTCTCCTTTGCCGAAGACCCCCTAGCCTTCGACGAATGAGACCCAATGTTTACCATTTATTTCATTTTTTTTTTCATTTTTTTTTGGATCATTGATAATGACAAATCGTGTGTTGATTGGTGATTTATGTGTTAATGAAGGTTTATATGGTGATGATAGTGGTGATTATGTGTTGGTAATGATGTTTGAGGCTTGAGGTTTGTGTTTCTTTGTTGGTGTCTTGGTGATGATATTTGATGCTTATGGCGATTAAGTGTTTATGTTTTTGTGTTTATATGTTTGATGTTTCTATTGGAAATTGGTTTAAAGTGAATCCAGAAAATCTAGGTTTCCCAGGTTGGAAACCCAGATTTTCTAGAAAATGGGTGTTTAAGATTTCCAACAACCTTTTTATTTTTTCATTTTAAGTATTTTTTAAAAAAATTTATTTTGAAATTTAATCTCTAACATCCATCATAGAAATGAACGATGGAGATTAAAATAAATTATTAATTATTTTTTATTATTTTATTTTATTTATTAATTATTTTGTAAATTCTTTTAATAATTTTTTTTCCATCAAAAGTAATATCATCTTTTTGCACACCGTCACTATCAGAATATACTTTTCAGTAATAGAGGTAACAAAAAGGGAAAAATGGGATTATGCCGAACTACTGGGGTCCTTAATATTATCTCTACATTTTATTGGGCCAAAGCCAAACTCTGGTTTTCTTGTGAAATGAAATGTGCAGCAGAACAGGAGAAAATTTCCTGTATACAGGATGCATTAGTGAGTAGTGCATCGCCATTGAGGATGTGAAAAATGGCAATGTATTGGGTGGCCTCAAATAGCCATTTATCACTTGCTATTTTTCGAAAACGAAAATGGAAAAACAATCTTTTCTATTTTTTATGTTGTTTTCAAACTCTGAAAATATGCTTGGTAGTACATACTGAAAATAGTATTTTAAAAATAGGAATTGAAAAACGTTTTTGATAGCAATAACTGAAAACATTAAAAAAAAAATGGTAAATATATATTAATATACTAATAACAAATAATATTTAGGATATAAAACATAAAAAATTAAATGTATATTAAAAAGAAAAGAAAAAAATGAATATTGATATAGCTGTGTAACTGCCACGGAAGTTGTTTTTTTTTAATTAGTAACTGCAACAGAAGTTGATATTTGAATGAAAAATCATTACTTTATAATAAAAATTAGATTATATATATAAAAGTGATATCCGACGACCTCAGCAGCCACCATCATATATATATATATATATATATTTATTTATATGAAACCACTTTAAAGTGATTTTGGTGTATATATATATGTTTAAAGTGGTTCTGGTGGTCGTTGGTGCTGAGCAACCGCCACTAAAACCACTTTAAAAAGAATAAGGAATCTCTATCAGAGTCATGTAACCAATGGACTACTGTTGCGACCAAAACGACAACGAATAAGACATCCAAATCACCTCCTCCCCTCCCTCCTCCTCTGCCCCCGACCTCTCCACTGTCATCTCCCCGATGAAGAAGAAAATCTGGGAAGAAGAAGGAGAAGAATATCGGGGCTGGGTGGAGAATGAAAGAAGAAGACGAAAACCTGCGCAAAACAGCAGCAGCAGGAGGAGGAGGAGGAGAAGAAGAAGAAGGAGAAAGAGATGAAGAAGATAAAGAAGGAGAGAAGAAGAAAAATAATTCTGGGCGGCAGCGGGTAGGAAGAAGAAAGATTTTTTTTTTTTTTTATCCAATTGAAAAACAATGGGAAAACGTCTTTTGATTGTTTTTCATTTTTATCATTGAAAGTTATTTCCGTATTTTTCAAATTTTTCAAAAATAATTTGGGAACAGTCACCGAACATGAGTTGTGTGTGTGTGCGTGTCTTTTTTTTTTTATGAAACTATGAATTGTGTGGTTTTGAAAAACAAAATGCGAAATGAAAACAAAAACAGGGGAGAAAATGGGCTACCGGACTTAGTGTGACATGTGCCCTGAAGATTTTCTTTTGTATTTTCAGGCGTCACATTAGTTGATCAATGCACTACTTAGCAGTATACCGTGTGCAGTGGAGATTTCTTCAGTAAGGGGTGGAAGTTTGTCAAGTTGGATTGAGTTAAGTTGAAAAATTTTCAACCTAATATAATTTTCAATTCTACCCAACCTTAGTCATCCTAATTTGTTTTGAAGATTTAAACCAACACTTGGGTTGAGCCTATCGGGTTGAGTTGCAGTTGTCTACCTATACGAAATACCATTATACAATAAAATTGACATTTCATTTCATTTTTGTAAGGAAAAAAGTTATAAGAGGTGTTTCTATTAAACTATAATTTGCAACTATCAAACAGTTGCTTGTGTGGTGGAGATTTTTTTTCAGTGAATAACATTCTACAATAGGAATGACAATTCATTTCATTATTATTAAGAAAAAAGAAAAAGACACTAAACATCTTTCTATCGAATTATAACTTACAAATATTAGATAGTACCCGATGCGGTTGAGATTTTCTCACTAATCAACATTTTACAATGAAAATGACAATTTGTTTCATTTTTTATTAAATTTTCAACACGACTTTTTATCAAACTATAACTTTCTCACCAATCAGCAATTTACATTGAAAATGACATTCATTCCATTTTTATTAAAAAATAAAAATTATTATAAATGAATAAAGAAATAATTTAAGAATTAAATAAATGCATTCCTCGAGGTCATGATAGCATATTCCACACCAGCCACGCCATATCATCATCATCGTCGTCGTCATTTCGCCAAATACAAGAACTAGTCATCTTCATGAAGTCTTATAGTACATAAGAATTTTTGGAACCAGATCTCTTCATAATTAGTCTTTCAGGATTAGTGATTTTACAACATTATATTTGGTTAAAATCTAAAATTTTAGAACCAGTCCTCTCAATCATTAAAGTACTTTTTTTGTTTGAAAATTGAACGTGTTTATAAGAAGGCCAAGAACTACTAAAATCAAATATTATTAGTATTGTCCAGATATCTTCTCTTATAAACCAGTATTTTAGAATTTGTTAATTCTAAGTTTAATAAATACTAGATAGAATAAAGAGTGAATTCTTCTCTCATTAAACTACTATTTTAGAACTAGTCAATATACACCAGTGTATATTAATTTGCACCAGCGTGTAACATATTTTATACCAGTATATATTAAGTGATTTTGGAAAGGTAAAAAAAAAAAAAAAATCGCACAACCAATTCTGTCCATGAATTATTAATGACTTGTTATACAAGTATATACATAATATTGTGATGTTGTAATACTCTAATCAAATATTTGAATTCCTAAATTGTCTTCTGGTCATGATCACATTCTTGCTGCAGTTTGTCTCTGCTACTGCTTTAGTGTCTTCTACTTGAAAATTAATGGAAAACCTGCAAAGATGATATTGTTGTCCTGCCAAATCCAGCCAAAGGTCACATCGACCCTATGCTTCAGGTTGCTAAAGTTTGGTCTCAAAAGGGATAAAAGCCACATTAGCAACCACCCTTTGTCTAACCAAGTCCATGCATGTAAATCCTGAATGCTCAATACCTGTTAAAACAACAATCTCTGATGGGTTGCAAAAAGGTTTCCGTTGCCGGGACTCGAACCCGGGTCTCTCGGGTGAGAGCCGAGTATCCTAACCAACTAGACTACAACGGAATTTGTCGAAATTGTCTGCTATAAATATTTATATAATAACAAGTGGTTTTTGGACTTGGTCCAGCTTCAACGGAGCTTCCATGTTTCATGGAGGTAAAGTATGTAAGCAATGCAATATCAAAGCAATAAAGAACATTTATTGACCAAACCCACTTTGGTTTTTCTATAATAGATCCCATTCTGACTTCGAAACCAGCATCAAAATTCAAGCTTTGAGCAGGAATCAATCAATTAAGCTCCAATTTTTCCCAGAAAAATGGAGTTCAATTGTTCATCTCCTACAACCATCCCTGTAGTCTCAACATTTGCTAATCCATTTGACAACTCCTCACCAGTCAACAAGAAGCCTATAAGTCTGTGGCCTGGAATGTATCATTCTCCAGTCACAAATGCTTTGTGGGAGGCAAGGTCCAAGATCTTTGAAAGACTCCTTGACCCACCAAAAGATGCCCCTCCACAAAGTGAGTTGCTTGTCAAAACTCCCTCTCAGGGCAGGACCACTATCCTTTACAACTTTTCAAGTGATTATATCCTAAGGGAGCAGTATAGAGATCCCTGGAATGAGGTCAGAATTGGGAAGTTGCTTGAGGATCTTGATGCTTTGGCTGGTACTATTTCGGTCAAGGTAATATCTTTTGTGTGTATATATATATATATATTATTTATTTATTTATTTATTTATTTTACAGCTTTCAGGATTTTAATGGAGTTTGTTATTGTTATGTGGTTACTGCTTGAAATGATTAATTATCTGAAGTGGGTTGTGATTGGTTTTGTAGATGGTGTTGTGTATTGTCTTGTGTGCTAAATTTTGGTGGTGAGTTTCATGGTGTTGATAAAGCTTTTATTTTGAATATGAAATACATGGGATGAGTAATGCATGTTATGACTAATGCAAGCTTGTTCTTGGTTCTTGGTAGTGTGTTCTAAAAAATGCCAATTGTTGGTTACAGTGACAGTAAACCATTAGCTGTCTATGTCTGAATTCAATCTCCCTTGAACAAAGGAGAGGGCCTTTTGAGATGGAATAGAGGGGTGTTGCCGTGTCGGTTCATGAGACTTGAGAGTGTAACTTCCCGGCTGCTTATGCTGCTACAGTTCCATTCAAGTTGCGAGGAAGGAAAAGAAAACAGGATTCCTAGGAATATTATTACACAGAAGTTGAACTTTTTCGGTTTAATGTGACTTGAGAGATTGATGCCTATGAAAAGCTCAGAAAATGGTGTTACTGTATAGGGAGGTCCTATGTGATTTGTGTGACTCTGTTAATTGTTACTTCTCTTGTGTAGAAGTCCTCAAGAGTGGGTCCTCTAGAGCAAAAGGAGCAGTCATTATCACTATCAAAGGAATGTTTAGTAATGTAAACTTGTTTCTTTTTTTTTTGTTAAGCCTTTTAACTAATCTTTTATTTCCAAGAATGATATACCATTCAAGTCCAGTTCTCAATCTGATTATTTCAATGAGTTAAAATCAACAATAAGTACAGGCACAAAGGTCAGGGGGTGGGGGGCAAGTGCAAGAGGCACAAAAACATGTTTGTGATTTACCTGCTGATGCTTGAGTTACGAAATGAGTTTATAGTTTATGTAAAGAAAGTGTAATCCAAAATGATTTACATCTCCTTGTGTTTGCCTTTTGTTGATCTTTATGTTTGTTGGTGAATTAGCATTGTTCCGATGATGATAGCACTACAAGGCCACTCTTGCTTGTCACTGCTTCAGTCGACAGGATTGTCCTCAAGAAGCCAATTAGTGTTGACATTGATCTAAAAATAGTAGGTGCTGTCATATGGGTTGGCCACTCATCAATTGAGATTCAACTGGATGTCATTCAGTCCACAAAAGGTGTTTAATTGAATCTCTACATAATTATTCTTTTAATTAATTGTACTTGTATAAGGAGATATGATGGCTTGCTAAAGGTATTTTGGGGTCCATAAAATACTGAAGTAGAACACAATTCTATGAAGCTTATAGTTATTTATATATCAAGTGGTTTGCGCCACTTGTGACGTATTGTCTTTTGGGTATGTGAGATTAACATGAAAAGATTGTTTTGTTTCGCAGAGGGCTCCGATGATGCAGACTCAGTAGCTCTAACAGCCAACTTCATATTTGTAGCACGCGACTCTAAGACTGGAAAAGCTGCTCCAGTGAATCGACTATCACCAGAAACTGAACATGAGAAGTTTCTTTTTGAACAAGCTGAAGCTAGAAGTAAATTGAGGAAAAGGAAGAGAGGAGGAGATAGAAAAGAATTTGAGAATGGGGATGTAAATAGACTAGAAGCATTGTTAGCTGAGGGAAGGATCTTCTGTGACATGCCAGCCTTGGCAGATAGAAACAGCATTCTTCTAAGAGATACCCGGCTTGAAAACTCTTTGATTTGCCAGCCACAGCAACGGAACATCCACGGTCGAATATTTGGAGGGTTCTTGTTGCACCGAGCATTTGAATTAGCTTTCTCAACAGCTTATGCCTTTGCTGGAACGGTTCCTTACTTTCTGGAAATTGATCATGTTGATTTCCTAAGACCTGTGAGTACTGTACCATATGGGTGTCATAAACATGTGTTTGTTTTAATTCTTGTAAACATGATTTCTTTGTTACATATCTAATGCAATGAATATATGCTCACGAGCAGGTAGACGTTGGAGACTTCCTGCGATTGAAGTCATGTGTTTTGTATACAGAACTTGAGAACCCTGATCAGCCACTAATTAACATCGAAGTTGTTGCTCATGTTACGCGACCTGAGATTAGGTCTAGTGAGGTAGGCCTGTGCAGACTGCACCTTTTTAAACAAGTTTTACAGATACATTATTCCGAGTTTCATTAATTTCGTGTATCTATCTAATCAGGTATCAAATACGTTCTACTTCACGTTCACTGTACGTCCAGAGGCAAAGGCTGGAACAAATGGATTTAGAATTCGGAATGTGGTTCCAGGTACTGAGGAAGAAGCACGCCTCATTCTAGAGCGCATGGATGCTGAGGCCTTGCAATCGGGCAAAGCCACGAGAAAGGAGACATAATATTTACACATAACATTAATTAGTAATGAAGCTTATAATAGGTGTTGAGACATTTGGTCAAAAGACTCAAAACAGAAATTCATAATTGCCCTATAATATGGTGCTAGTTCTTTAATGTCTGAGGAGACTACCCCTTTTCATTGTAATTGAACAAAGTGTTATATTAATGGATTGCAAATGTTGTATTATTAAGTTCCCATATTAAGATAATATTTAGTTATCAGATGCTAATTTAAAGCTTGTTAAGATAATGTATTGTCATTGTTGTACTACTAAATTCTTGACCGTGTCTAGAATTAAGCTCTCTGTCTTTCTTTTTTTATTTAACACCAAATGGATTAAACGAACATTAAAACCTGTCAAGATCAAATAATATTTATGTCATCCGAATATTTACTGTGATATATAGAAGATTTTTTCTTTATTTTCTAACACCAAAAAAATAAGAGAGCAACTAAAATTTATCAAGATCAAATACTATTTACGCAACCTACTTTAATATATAGAAGACTTTTTCTCTGATTTCTAACACCAAATAAATCAAAGGACAACCAAAACATATCGAGATCAAACACTATCGAAATATTTACTTTGATAAATAAAAAACAACTACTCTCATGGTAAAAAGAGAAAACTACCCTCGCCTAGTTTAAAGTACGCAAAATTGAACTCTCAACACTTGTGAATAGAGAGGTGTCGATGAAGCTTGTGTTGAATGTCAACTTACTAGCTTTCTCCCAACAACATCATACTAAGTTACAAATTCAGGGCCTTGATGCATGTAACAGGAACATTATGTTGTCTTCCGTGACAAAACAGCAGTGGTTTTAACACAAGTTATCTACAAGTTTACAAAGACGACAAACTAGTTCAACAGACTTTGCTTATTTTTTGCAAAGAAAATCTCCTCCTCCGTATATTTATCTATAGGACACAACAGTTCTCAAAATCTTTTACATGGATTTATACAGATGCAAAAATGAAGAAAAATAAACAAATAAATTACATAACCTGGCACCCATACGTTTTTCTGGCAGTTTCAGGCTAAATGCAACTGGGGTTATCTAAGACAGGCAATATATTACCTAAGGGGACGGGCTTTCTTCATCTGACGAACTATACTGCCGCCTCCCTTGGGTTCCAGGGAAGGCTTGTGGTAACGTTGGATTCACTGGAACTGGGAATTTATGTGCAGAACTAATTATTGTTCGCTCGTTTATCATACCGACTTCCTTGCAGACGCGGTCAAGAATTGTAAGAAAGTCTCTCACCACCAAGAAGATCCTGAATGGATGAGCTTCTTCCTTTGCTGAGTTTCCATGGAAATACTCTGTGATCTCCTTTACTAAAGAAAGAGCAAGACTTTCTTGGGCTTGAATCTTTATAATCTCCTCCTCGGCCATTCTCATAAACCGGCTCATTGACTCTGAAAATTTCTTACTGCTTTCGTCCAACCCCAGCGTCTCATTTAACCGTACAAAATCACTGATATTATCAAGGCCTCTAGAAAGTTTGAAGACATCACTGCTAAGCACATCAGAATCCATGGCAGCAGCTTTTTTCACATTGGAAAGCTCTGAACTGAGACCAGAAACAACTTGCAAGCCCAGCTTCCTGCACTTGGCATCTTCACTTGAAGAGGAGTTTGGATTTTGATTTGAAAGACGAGCTCCTTCTGTTCTTATAATCTCCTGCACGACAAAATGCAGTAGTGTGGTTTTTCCATCAGCACCCTTGACATCAACAAGCTTGAGGAGTGTATCGAGTTTGAAGGCATGGGCATCACCACGGTTTGTCCCAACATTCATGCGGTTTCCAGTCTTGAGCACAGCCTCTAAAAGCTTCAAAAACATCCTACTACTTCTCAATTCTTCACAGGCAGCCTGTATAGACAAACATACCGTAAGATTACGCCAACGTTAATTGATGGAACCCAGAATCAGCAGTGTTAATCTTAATCCAAAATAAATGATTGATAGAAAAGCACAAAACAGCACACACAAATTGAATTGCTATGCAATCCAATTTATGAACCACCAGTCATCTAAGAACAAACATGAGAACTTAGGCCATTTAAAACAATTTATCAGTATTAAGCTGAGTGATAACTGAGACGAGATAGTTGAATTTGGTATAGACGTATAGTGAATTTTCAATAGTGAAGAAAAGGCACTGCTAACTATCTACACTTTCAATGAAAGCAGAATAAACAACTGACAAGAGAGCTAGGGGTTAAGAGAGACACAGCAGATAAGAAGTAACTTACCTCCAGAGTATCAAAAGACTTTTTGAGATATTCAACCTCAGAGTCAAAGTTGGCTATGTAAAGCATTGCATTCACCCTTTGAAATGCAAAAGGTACATCAAGTACTGCCTTCAAAAATTTCTCAGCGGAACAAAGCTTGATTGGGGAGTCATCTTTGTATTCTTTTAACTTGCGTTCTTCTTCTTTGCTTGGTGCCATCTTCAATAAACTTTCAAGAAGTTCAGTTCCAAGCGTATCCACATTTCCTGTGTACAAAATGATATTGGTTTAGTTGCACCTTGATAAAATATAACTTTTACAGATGCTAATCAAACCTTTTCACAGACAGACATCCAATGTTCCATCAGTTGCCAGTAAAACATTATTTAATAAAGATGACATTCATTTATGGGCATCAGGAGCAGCAAAAAGTTGTCTTTTAGAGTGACAAGAACAACACTGGTTAGTTTTTCTGAAATATTTCATTGACAAACATTTCAAAGCACTAATAAAGGCCAACCATACCACAACCAAGTACAATGAATTGAAACACCATCCAAGATATCAAATAAAACCAGTCTGTGACAAAGAAAAACTATAGTAGAAAACTGAACCCAGAACACACAGACGCAGAAAGGTGTAAACGAAGATTACAAAACCACCCCAGCTTAATGTTCTTTCCATCTTACAAGAAGCGGTCCACCCAGCTCCACCAACTAGAATGAATTGAAACACATTGAGATACAAACAAAACCAGTCTATGACAAAGAAAAACTTCTAGCAGAAATGTTCTTTTCAACTTATAAGAAGCTGTCCATTCAAGTAACAGCTTGGATGAGGTCACTTCTAAAAGTGCGTAATCAATGAGAGAAGCCTTTGTAGCATCTAAGATTATGTCAAACATGAAATCCAAGACATTACACAAAGAATACCTCATGCAGGATAAACTGTAGTGAGTTCATATTTCTGAGAATTAAAGCAAAAGGGCCACACTAATAAATTCAGAAACTCAATATACCTTCTAAAAGGGCTTCGCAAACTTCCTCTACGGTGACATTCAGAGCCCTCAGCAAAATTGCAATGTTTTGCGCCTTTTTCGGGTCAAGGACTCTATTCTCCTGATTTGGTGAAGGAAGAACTGTGCGTGGAGTTGTCTGGTTTGGTTTTGTATTCGGAGTGTTTACAACAAACAGTGTTTCAATCATCTCCTCATTCAATCTGCAATCATCACCACGATGTTATAAACTTACTCTAATCAACCTTGAAAAATAACTAAACTAGGACAATACAACTTCGAATAAGAAAAAACTAAGATCAAGCCAACTTCGTATATACTACGAGAAACCAGTATCTTACTTAAACGAGCTTGATCTAAGATGATCCCACACCATTTCGCGATCAGAGCTAGCTCTCACTTTATCCCAATGTAGAGGTTTCAACTTTGGTTTCGAAGCCTCCTCCTCAACATTCGTCACAGCATTAGAACTCGATGTCAATTCAATTGGTGAAACTTTTGTTGGATTTTGGATCACAAAAGGCCTTGAAGGCGGTATCAGAGGCGGCGGCTGTGAGATTGTCTGACTAATAGATGTTGTCACTACAGGTATTTCCCACTGTCTTCGAGGACCCCGCGAAGGAGGAGGAGGAGGAGGTGGTGGTGGTGGTGGTGGAGGCGGCCGAGCAAATATAGGCTGCTCTAAACCATCATTAACATGATCAGACACGGTTGAGATCCTAGGTGATGCATCTGAGCTACTACCCTGATCCGAAACATTTGATGTTCTTGGAGAAGCATTTTGACTTCTCTTTGAATCTCTATCTGGTGAAGTAGAAGCCAAAACCGAAGACACAGCTGGGTTCATCTTCTTAGGTGAGCCGATAGCATTTGCATCCAAATGAGTCAATCTTTTCAAAGATTGATCATATGGGTAGTTCTTCTCCGGAGACCCCATAGCATTTGCATCCAAAAGATACAATCTTTTGGAAGAGTGATCATCTGGGTTCTTCTCCAACCTCTCCAAGTCTCTGTCTGGAGTCGAAGAAGAAAGCGAAGGCTCGCTCGACAGAACAGGGTTGTTGTTGATGTCTTGAGTAATGTATTGTCTATCAGGAGTAGTAGAAGCAGTAGTAGTCGACGAAGAAGAAGAAGAAGGCGGCAACACGAAAACGTTGTAAGTTGGCGGGGACAATGTGACGTCCGGTGACGTGGAAGCTATAGAGAGAGATGGAGACGGTATTATCATGTTCCGACGGTGATCTGGGGACGATTGAAGAGGCGACAGCATCGCGAAAATCGACTGTGACGGCTGAGGAAGAGGAGGAGGAGGAGGACCACCGTCTGGTGATTTGGGGTCGGATCTTATCGGACTCGGACTGGCCGGGGCAGAAATGCTTGCTGACAGAGACCGAGAGCTCGTAGACGAACACGAACAGCTACTCGACACGCTCTTCCTCCTGCCTCCCTCTACTTCGGTGTCGTTCTCCTCCGTCGCCGACGCCGCGAAGTCCCGTCTCGAGCCGGATCCGGTCCCGCCCAACGAGACTCTGGGCGAGAAGAACTCTTCGTCGTCCTCGTCGTTTTCCTCGTCGTCCCCATCTCCCGATGCCACGTCAGCATTCGCGGGTTTTTCTTTGAAGCTAGGCTGTTGAGAGAGCAGCAGCGGCGGCAACGGCCTCAACTCCGGCGATTCGCAGTTTACATGCGAATTCGCATTCCCAGAATCACCACCGTCACCGTCATCGTCGCCAATGGCGCCACTTCGCGAGTTTACGAGAGTGCCCAGATAGAGAAACTCGGAGCTGGAGGAAGCACGAGGCGCTCTCAGCTTCTGACTAGTAGTGTTGTTGTTGTTGTTGGCGTTGATGCTGCTGTTGTAGTCTTTCTGGTCGGTAGCGTCGAAGCCGTGACGGTGCTTGAGACGGCGCTTCCGGCAGTAGAGGAAGGCGAGGATGGCAGCGACCGCGACGGCGGAGAGGACGGACGCGACGGCGAGGATGACTAGCTTCTGGGAATTGGATTTGGGCTGCTTCGGAGAATGCGGGAGGATGAGGGAGGAGATGTTGGCGGGAAAAGACGCGAAATTGGCCGGCGCCGGGGGCGGAGGAGACGCCGGGTACGAGGGGAAGAATGGTGACTGGTTGGGAGTAGAACCTGTAGAAGAAACGGGGAATTTAGGATGGGACGGGGGAGATGGCGGCGGAGGGGGCGGAGGAGACGGTGGTTGGGAGGGAGGGAGGGAATTGAGAGGGAAAAAGGGTTGATGGAGGATTCTACGGTAGGCAATGGGGGTGCAGAATAAGAGGAGTGGTGCGTAGGTTAAGGTCAAGAACATGAAGATGAACAAGTGAATCCAGTCCTGCATTGTGTGTTTTCAAGATTCAACAAACGAAATGGAAATTTGTTTTAGTTTACCACATAAATGCGTCTTTCTCCATACAAACAACCTTACAACACAAACGGACAAAGACTAGTGAGTGAGTGAGTGAGTGAGTGACGGTAGCGTGACATTCGTGGCGACTTGTTTTTGGTTTTGTTATTGTTTTTTTTTTTTTTTTTTCCTTCTAAAGTTAATACTACGTGGACCTTAACTCTTGGTGGTGTATATGTAATTCAAAAATTTATTCATATAAAATTGAAAGAAAAGAAGAAAACTATTATATTCATATAAAATACCACATTAGATGGGACTCCAATCCCACCACATTAATAAACAACGAGTTGCACAAGCACAACCAACGAGCTAAGTTTTTTTAACCTTGTGTTTGTGGCTGTAAATTTTGAAGGGACCCTTGAATCGGTTGGAAAGAGGTGGGTGGTGTGGTGCATCCAGCTAAGATTCTGCTGGTGCGTACTCATCACTGACTACTCATTATTCTTCTTTTCTTTATCATTATTTTTTGGTGTGTTTAGTTGGGGGGCTTGGAGGTAGACAACTTTATGTGAGAGTGACGGGGGTAGTAGGAGTGGACTATTTTGAGTCAATCTTATTTGTTACTTGCCACAATCTCATATATTTATTAGCTTTGTTTCTGTTTTCTTTACTTAATGGGGTGTATTTTATTCACTTATTACTCCTTTCAATTGTTGGTTTAGTTGCAGGTTGATTTAATAGTTCAAAAACAAGGCCAGATTGTTGGATTTACTTGATTTTTTTTCCCTTTTTGACATAAATTATCCGTTACGATTACATCTAAAACATATAATTAATGCACATTCACTGCCGCTTTGGTCCAACTATTTACAACTTGCATCGTGATAGTAAGGCTTAGGTTCTAATCCTTAACTATAGCATAGTTTAAACTATAGCATCGTGAGTGTCAAGATTTGATAAGAAGACCAATCATTTTAGACTCAAGTATTAATATTATTGTTGGAAGATAAGATATATTCTCAAGATATATATATATATATATATAAATGTGTGTGTCTTATACAAAAGCAGAAGAAAATGTAATGAAATCTTCTCTTTCATTATCAAGCCATAGCTATTAACCAATAAAAGATAGAGTGAAATGTAGATAGAGAAATAATTGTTGGGACCCATTAAGAGATTAGAGACTGTTTATAATGATACACGTAGGATCAAAAGATGGATCAATTTTAATGATTAAACTGATTTAAAACTATAAAATAATATATGATGAAGACTGAAGAGATTGAGATGGAAATATGATGGTGGATAACAAAAACAAAATGATGGTGAAAACAAAATTCAATATTCTTTGTTTGTGGACTAGGGAGACTTAGTTGAGAAGTGAGCGGGAATTGAGGTTTTGGTTTGCCGACAATTGCGCCGGCCATTCAGTCAACAAAAATCGGTCCATAGTCTTGATTTCACACTTAACTCAATTTGTGAATTGTTTTACGGACTTGGTTTGTTTTTTTTTATGTAAATAGTAATTTGATGGCTATTCGTTTAAATTTAAAACAATATATGCAATAAAGATAATTTAAAAATCTTCTTTTAAATAAAGGAAGATATCTAGTTTTGAAAAAAAAAAAAAAAAAAAAAAAACCTCACTATATATATTAAAAATTATGTATGGTTTTATTATTTTTTTAGAGTTGACAATTGATGAAACCTACCGAAATTAATTTTCATTTGCATCCAACCATCCCCACAAAAATTCATATATGCTTATAAAATATATTTAGTAGGAATAGGATCTCATGATCTCAATGAGGAGAGATGTCTAACCACTTAGAGGTGATGTGAAGTATAACAACTATTTGAACTGTGAATAAATACTATTAAAATTGG
The DNA here is from genome assembly GCA_021234005.1 of Nephelium lappaceum. Classification (NCBI taxonomy): domain Eukaryota; kingdom Viridiplantae; phylum Streptophyta; class Magnoliopsida; order Sapindales; family Sapindaceae; genus Nephelium; species Nephelium lappaceum. The sequence goes on from CM038004.1 coordinate 453,665, forward strand.
CAATATTGTAATTTTATCGAGACTATCCAATTATTGATTATCAGAGAGTTTATATATGAGATTGTAATGTTTTGACAATAATGTTACCATAAGTTAGTTAAATTGATTTTGTAAGCATTCGATTTTAAGGCTCACTTGCTTCTGATTACATTTGAAGCTTGAAATTTCAACGGATCTATTATAAGAATCAAATGGTGTTATTGAACCAAGTGATAAAATTGTTAATGTTAAAAAGGAGTGATGGACTCACACAAGAGAAAATCATGCAAACTATAAAGCCTTGAATATTAAATAATATAAAGTAATAGTATGAGAAAACTTGTGCAAGGCAAGTAACTTTAATAATGTGAATATGATTTTTGGGTTTCACTACTAATGAATAGACTGGGGTTACTCTAAAAAAAAAAGGAAAAATAGATTGGGGTGTTAATAATGGTACAAGATCTTATAAGATCTTGGAATATCTCTTATTCTTCTATTATTGTTAACATCATTCAAATTTTATTTTATTTTTTCCTATTTGTTATTATTGTTTTTTAACCAACACCACCATCTAATTAAAGATTTATTAGAATCTATTTACATAAAAGTTATTAATGCCTCATAAATTATTATTTTCATAATAAAAGAGATGTTTTCATATACTTTTTTAAAATAAAAGTAAATAAAGTGAAACTCTAACCTTACCATTTTCTTGAATGGTAAAAATACAACCACTCAGCAAAAAGTGTAATTTCTCTATAGGGATTTTCGTGTGTGCAAATGGGGATTTATTGAATTAATTAGCAATCATATTATTATTATTATTATTATTAATGATAAATAGATGGCACTCTCATCACACAAAACATGCAAATATGCCATGCTAAATCTAATGTACAAACCAAACATGTGCACGGTCAAAATGTGACAAAAGAGTGAAGACAGTAGTCTATAGACCTTCCACTATATCAATTAATCAAAATAAAAACAAGAATAATTTCATGGAAGTCTGACTGTGGAAAATGGTATGGAGCAGCAGCACCGACACTTTCATTGTAAAATAAAATAATAATTTTCATGCAAATATTAAATTAAAAAAAAAAAAAAAACTATCTTGAGTAACTGTATAATATAATTATGATAGGCACTGTAACTACCAAAAATTGTACCTTTTTTTTTTTTTTTTGAAGGATGGACCTTTCTTTGGTGTACCATGCACAAACAAATCAATGCTCGTCCCTTCCATATTTAAGACCACCAAAGATAATCCCTCAATGATTTTTTATTTTTTATTTTTTTGGTGGCTTCAATTTATGGGCATTAAACATTGTTTTATAGAGTTCAATTAAAAGAAAATATTGTTTTTTTTTTTCTAAAAAAATAGTTATTACCTAAAGTAATTTTACAAAGTTGATGGTGAGAATATCTACCTATGTATCTGTATACCCTACTTATAACGTTTCATCCAATTAGGTTTTAATAAAAATTATAATATTATGCACATAATAAAAATAATTAATATATTTTTCCTTTACATTTATGTTAGGAATTTAAATTTCATCATATATATTCAATAATATGCATAAAAAAGTTTCTCCGATTATTGAAATAGTTGGGATCAATATGCTATTATAATAATAGATTTTTTAACTGTATATAATATTTAATTTTGATAATTTTTTTTAATATATTTTTAATCATTGGTACCATTAGATTTTCGGGTACTTGTAATATAAATAAAATCGTAACCTTATGTCAGCTTGTGAAAAAACTCTTATGAACATGTGATAACTAGTCGTTTTTAGATCTACCTAATGATAAAAGGGTTTTAATAATAATTATTATAAAACTAGAGGGGAGAGCAATAATTGAAGTTGGATTATCAGTATTACTGTTTAAAAAAGTAAATTTGATTAAAAGAAGGATTAAGTGAGGTTGTGAGGTGAGACTATGGAGCCGACATCTATTAAATAAAAAATGAAAACATGTGCCTCCTTATATAATACATACCATTACATGCACTATCTTAGTTTATTCGAAAAAGGAACAAACTGAGTCAAAATTCATGTTTCACGGATGACAATGCCACACGGTTTTTCGTAATTTGGGTAAGTTTAGGATAGAAAGAATTAATTAATTAACGTAACATGGTAGTCAATGGTGGTATCCGATTCAATTTAGTTATTGGATCATCATTTTGTATTCCTTAGAATATGAATTTAATCTATATTACCATCATTGAGCTTAAACAACCATCCTCACTTCTTTACATAAATATTACCCTTCAGTAATAAAAATTATGAATCATGAAATTTCATATATATAATATATTATTACAATCTTTTAAGTGAAATAATATAACGAGTAAAAATCCGTTAGTAAAAATATTTTTAAACTAAGATCAACCCCTTTTAAATAAGTTACTGTAACATATATAAAAATATTATTCATTTTAAAGATATCATATATTGTTAGGTAACTCGAACTTATAATATTATGAAGGCTGGTTGCCACGAAATCACAATAAGCACAACTCTTTAATATTACTTAAGTTGTGTTAATTGCAATTCTTAATTGGGTCAAAAGAAAGAAAAGGCAGAAGTATTATAATGTAGTATTTTGCCATATCTCCATACACCCAAATCTATACAAGAAGGAAAAGGAGGGCGATGATTGAATTAAATATTAATGTTAGTGAATTAGGCAACTATGTTTGGATGTAGGTCCCAAATTTTCAATCAAAAAAATTGGAAAAAAATAAACCATGGAGCAATATATGCATTTGGAAGGATTCATTTGTTTAAATCCTCCAATAGTGGAATTAACTATAGGGTTTGGCTTCCTTTAAGAAAAAACTAGGGTTTGCTCTTTTCAATAAGAAAGAACTAGAGTTTTGCTAGATAAGACATTTATGAGAGTTGCCCTTAGCACAGGATAAAGATTTATATTGTGCTGATTTTTATGCTGAATACAAACATTTAGATAAATATAATGCATTTGAAAATAATAAAAACTGAAAAATAATTCTCAATCACGAATGATAGATGTCGTTATATTATGTTTAGCATAAATATTAATATAGGAGAGAGTATCATAATTTGTTAAGATATTTTAATAAATTTACAAAGAATTAATGATAATTTTTCATAGATTTTTTTTTTTTGACGAATTTCCAAATGTAAGAAAAAAAATAAAGAGTATTCATGTTTTCCTATATTAAAAAAAAAAAAAAAAGGGTACACTTTCATATATGTAATATGCTACAAAGTATTATAAATTCTCTCTATATGGGGATCTAGTGTTCCCACTTGTTTGCTCTTTGGCTGCACAAATCCTGATATGTTTAATATATATAATTAAGGAGACTCTGTCCCTACTCAAGACTAATTGTCATTTTAATTTGTAAAAGTTTTGTGATCCCAAACACATTAGCTTTCTTCCATTCATTGTCAAATCTTGATGACTTTGTTTGCTCATTCTTCTTTAGGACTCATAGAAAACACCAAAATCTTTAAAAGTTATATAGCATTTTCAAAAATGTCAAAAAGCACAACCCAAAGATATGATTTTTTTTTTTTTGCTTATCTTTAGGTGGGTTGTTATACCAATTTTTCAAATCTTTTCCCTGCTTATATGTGATCAATACTTTGCTTTTTAAAGCCTTAAATAGTTTAATTTTCAAGCTTGAAAGCAACTAAAAGCAACAACATGGTGTTTTACAGAAAATATAATCAAATAAAATCACTATCAAAATACAATATTACAATGTTTTTGCTTTTGGGTTGGTAATTGGTGTGTTTTTTAAAACCGTTACTTTTGATGTCATACTGCAACAATTCACAAATTTACTGGCTCCCTTAATTAACATTTGCGTCCATAATTATATACATAATAATTCTCTGAACAAAAGTTATCTTAAAATTGTTTTGGTCAGAATTGATCGCAAAAATGATTTTAAAATCGATTGACCAACTGATTGATCTATTTCTATGAGGGAAAATTTCTCATATACATTTGCTATTTCATGCCCCCTGCATTATTTTGCAGAAAAAACATCAGAAACAAAGAGACAAACAACAAATAACCAACATGGCAAATAATGCAAGTTAGATTGAGATGATAGGACTGGTAACGTATTCAAGCTGTTGTTTGGAATCTGTTGGCTTGCACTGTCTTTGATGAGAAGGGCTTTTCTTTTTTTTTTTTTTTTTTCACTACTCCTATATTTTGATTGTAACCATAGCATCCAAGAGGATTTTAGTGCTTTTAAAGGAGCAAAAAACTTTATAGGATACCCTCTAAAAAGAAGAAAGAAAGTGACACAATATCAAAGCAACAATGAAGTTTTTGTACCTCCAGAGCATAACTCTTGAAGCTGATTTTAAAAAGCAGAAAAGACTTGATTTACTGCTCAAAGAAATGGGAAACTATTGCATGAAAAAGAGCCATGAAAAACAACTAAAAGAGAATAAAGGGAGCTATGAAAATAATGATCTTTATGAGCATGGAAGAGCAATTATACGTAAAGCAAAAGAATATTCAATCCTCAAAAGATGAAGTGGGGTCGACCAAATTCATGAGTTTTGCCTTTGACTTGGCAATGGTAGTGGGTTTGGATTCTCTCCTATATATTATGTCAAGAACCAAATAAATACTTTTAGATTAAATAGTAATAAAAAAATAAGTATAAATTAATTCAGTATACTTATCTATTTTGTTAATGAAGGGATCTAAAATTCGTTGAGTTTAATCAAAATCGAAAGATAGAGATTTTTTTTTTAAAGCAGATAAAAGACATTAGCGGCCAAAAATATTCGAAACAAGGTCCTTAAAAATTGGAAAGTTGTTTACTTTAATCAAACTTTAGAGGGAGTTTCAAAACCCCTTCTATGTAACTCTCAAGTGGAGTGGCACCACTCTCACTCAATCCGCTTCTCTCCGAGTAAATAGCAGGCTTCAGTACCATTATTAATAAAAAATGAATAATTTCATATTAGTCCATATATGTGGATAAATTCCTAATAAATTTCTTTATTTGATGGACAGTTTTTTCACTTAATGTGAATTACTCTCTCTTATCTAGTTAAGAGTAGAGAGTAAAAGAATATCGATTCAAGTCGTATCATAGAAGTCCTAATCAAGTGATCCTGGTAGTTGTAAATGTGATTGTAATGTCAAAAAAAAGAAAGAAAAAAAAAAAAAAAAAACCTCTATGTACACCAAAACAAAGGTGGAGTTGATAACATTGTAAGAAAATCCAATATGATCATATCCTTTATATATTTTTTATATCTACAATATTTGATGGTATCAGTATAAAAAATATGGTTTCACTATCTTATTCAACCACTAACTTTATCCCTCAATTAAAGCTCTTTGATTGATTTCAATAACCTCTTTTACAACTAATTAAAGAGCTCCAATTAAGGGATAGGGTTAGTAGATGGGTAAGGTAACCAAATCCTAAAAAATATATTTACTTCCTTTACAAGACTGGGAAGCCAAAGCTAGTAGAATGGTAGAACTTTCTAGTTCTAGGGTTGAAAGGTAGTTAGTGAGTGGTCACTGGATATGCAACCACATTCAATAATAATGTTGTTACACAAGTTTCTTCCAAACTATCATGATTATCATACAAGCCTAAAATTGTGACAGAATGAAGTGAATCTTTCATTATTTGTAAAACTAAACAGTGTCCTCTTAGTACTACATTTTTTTTTTTTTTTGTGATGGTGATGAATAATGATTATGATGATGATGATTTCTTGACCGTTTATTCCTCACTTACAAATGTCAATCATGAAATCTCTAATCCAAGTATGTCACATGGGCACCAACTAGGCTTTGCTATATAAAAATGCACTTAAGCAAATATATGCGATTCCATTATCTTGTTTGTTGTTACATAGTTTCATTAGACTTGTTCTCAGATGGTTTGCTTCCTGTACGTGAAACACACACCCACATATTTCCAAGAAGATATATAACATTTGAGGCTTCGAAGAAATTTCCATTTGCATGTAGGGCATTTTGGGCCCGTCGTATGATTAATAACTACTATTGGATATCCATTTGAGGGTTTAAAGAAGACAACATATAAAAAAATTAATGCAACCATATATCACATATAGCATTACACTAAGTATCATATGTGAAACAAATTTACTCATAACTCAAGTAATTAATATATTTTCCCTTCAAATTCATTATAGGGAATGGATGCGAAGGAAATAAGGTTCAAATCTCACTATATGTATCACCAACATGTATGAAGAAATTTTTTTTCTTTCCTTATATGAGTAGATATCTAAATTTTATGTATATATATATATATACACTCGCACGCACAATATTTGGTGTTCACTTGATATCCATCATATGTTCATTATTATTGAGTGTTTAGGTAATACAACTTATCCAACCTTTTTCACAAATTCATGGCATCTATTTTTCGGCCTTCCAGGTTTTTCCAGCTTAGGATGGTATTAATGATCGGAATTCACTGACGCAAATTTGAATTCAGCCAATCTGTAACTCTTTATCATCATAAATTCAAACGTGAATATTTGATAGCAATAGTCAAGAGGGTGGGCCACCAGATTGATTGACAATGAAAACCACATTTTTCTTTCTGTTTCTGACAGAACAACAAGAAGACATTGGTTTAATACATTCCACCGAAAGAGAGTGTTTTTCTGCATCCACATGAAGGTTTTATACTGCTTATTCAACCTCCTTTTATTCCGTCTTGAAGACTCCTAATAATTGTGACAACATTACCTATTTGCTTTGTTTATTTTCGTGCTACTGAGGAGGAATTTATACCAATTTTCTGGCCTCGGGCTCGCTGCGACCCACTCGAGGTTCGAGCACGATGGGGGTGGGGGGGTTGGGTTTATTGTCTTGTTCATAAACGGATAAACTTTGACAAACAAAAGCAAAAGAAATCAAGTAATGGAGCCGTTGCTTTTGCATGGCAAAATCTGACATGGGGATGGTCAAGACACCTGATAATGATTCTCCGGAGTGACAACAAACAAACAACTAATACAACGTTCTCAGTCATCTAAGTTGCTAACAATGGAAAAATTTAAGAACACTAGAGGCAAGTGCAATAACCTCAAAACCAAAACAGATACCTTCCATTAACATTCTCTGGCGAATTAGTTAGCTACTCACATACCATGCATCGTTCACAATGGTGACCTAGACTGAGCACTGGTTATTTGCAGCATACACTGTTGATATACACACGAAGTACCAAGGGAGCTTATATGATCAAGGTGGCTCATTCCAATTGACCATAGATACACAGAATCAGTCCGTATTTGACAATTTGACATCTTAAAATGTAGGCAAAGTGGTGCACATTTTCTGTGAAATGAAATTAATCAAAGAATAAAAAAAAAAAGAATTTGTTCATTCCACTTCTACACCTCATAATGTTATCCGGTAACAGTAGTGATTCCCCAAAATGACATTCATAAATAAAAGATTCCCTCAATGAGGAAAATCATTTTATCTTTCTTCTGTATTTATTTACAAAGAATGTATACCATATAAAATTGGGATTCACCATTCATGTCGGATATCAAAAAACCCAGGCCCTTACAACCATTTTGAATAACTAGGACATGTTAGTCATTGCTACGACAAAAAGGGGAAAGGAAGCAAGGAATTAATATACATTTTCACTCTCCTGACTCGTTCTTCCAACAACTGAAAGATGCAAAGCCCAATTTAAACAACCGATTATAAAACTAAGCTTTGAACTTCTAAAAGGGGGAAAAAAGGTTACAATAATTCGTAATGCTGATATATCCAAGGCGCCATAAAAACTGAGGAAAAAAAAAGGATAAAGTTCTCCATGTTACCAGCAATTGGATCAGACCATTGTTATAATACAAAAAGTTTCATATTTAGTCATTTTTTACCTTGCATCCAAATATAATTTTCTCTGGTGAATTCACCTTCTTACAACTCTTTAGTCAGTTTGGAAGCCACTCTGCACCAAAATAAAAAGTAAATATAAGTCTCAATTTTGAAAATGGCAAAACAAGTAATGACAGCCATGAAAAGTTCTTCACATCCAGAAGAATTGGAGAGAGAAAATCTTCCAGAATACATCTTTTGCACGATAGACAGAAAACTTCGAACATCTTTACATGATTGATAAGAAACTATGAACATCTTTTTACATAATAAATGGGAAACTTTAACCATTTTACTCATAACCTTGAATCAAATTCACTACTTGCATATAATCAGGAGATGGGAAGGTTAAGCAGATAGAAAAAGCATGATTGCGTTTTTAAACATCAGCAAGATACCAGTGTTACCTCAAGCATATTCACATGATGTAAGTGGGAAACCCTTCCAAACTCTAAAACAACCATCTGAGACAACAAATGAACTACAATTTGCCACCGTTCAGCCTGCTACCTTTATGGCACCCATTTCATCAATTTTTGAGCTCTTATGCTGCAACAAATGAGTATTAAACAGAAGGATTGATCAAGGGGCATGAAATAGACAATGACAAGATCAACTAATTCATACAAGATTCAACTAACATGTAACTAAATCACCTAGAGGTTCAGATTGATCAGCATTACCTTACTTTTTTTTTGCCTGTGAATGTCATTAAGATCTTCATCTCCATCATGCTTCCTTTTCTGAAATTGTATTAAATAAAGATTTATGCAGAGGAATTTCATTGAAATTTATTTACACTTCTCAATCCAAGATTAACAATTTCTCAACCTTTTCATGGTGTTTCTTTGATTGGTCAGCACCAGAATCATGATGTCCACTTCTATCTTTCTTCTTCTCCTTGTCTTTGTCTTTACTTCGATCTTTATCTTTATGACGATGCTTGTGCTTCTTATGCTCTCGGTCTTTCTCCTTGTCTCGGTCTTTGTGCTTTTTATGCTTCCTCTCTTTGTCTTTAGACTCACTTTTCGATTTCCCAGCAATGGTAGGGATCCCCTTTTCCGCCTAAAGGAGAGAGAGAAAAAACAAGGAAATATATAATACAATATAATATAATTCAATTGAAAAGGTTAAACATTTCAGAGCATGTTAATATTAAAGCCAGCACCATTCAGCAAAGAACAATACTAAAGCAACTGGCAAAAAATAACCTCAAGAAATTAAATGTCTTACAGGTGGCAACTCAACAGGAGAAGTTTCCCTTAGTTGGAAGGCCTCTCTGAGGACATCCAGGTCAAAAGGCTGTATCCTTGCATTAGTATCTCTCGAATTTGAAGTATTCTGAATAAGTTGATCCAACTGCATCCCTTCTCCTTTTCTGATTTCTGTGTCCCCAACCACATTGTGAAGATAATGTGTGTCCGAAATTGACAAAGGAAGTGACCGCTTGCAGAAAAAATCATGGTGGGCCAACAACTTGTAGTGACTTATGAGATCAACAGCACCAGTCAGTTCCCTCGGTCCTGAAGATTCATATAGGGCAGTTTCTCATCAGTAAAATGTAATCAAAGAGAAATGAAGGACTGGAACCAAATACACCCCAAATAGCATGAGGGGTTGAAGGGATATAAAACACAACAAAATTGGATCATATCAACCATCAGCACTTTCTCTCCAAAAGATCCATGTCAAGGTGAATTAAATCCAACAACACTAAATCTTTAAAAACAAAAAAAAAAAAAACAATTTGTTTGTAATAGAGATTCTCAGCAGAATATTGTTCACTACCAATTATTTTGCAATTTCAATTTAATTGTACTATATTAAAGGTGCTTAGGTTTTGTTTGCAATTGCTTCTACTAATGAAATAATCACTTATTTTATAATGAAAAATCAATAATGTCCTTTAATAATAAGTTTACAAACTAAAAAAATTCAAATCTGAAATAAGTGATTATTTCATAAGTAGAAGCAATGCCAAACACACACTTATATAGGTCTGCTACTCATAGCAGATCCACTCTTAACACTTACAAACGTTTCTCTTCCTTTTCTAAACATACAAAATAAGTTATACGCATATGTAGTAATTAGTACAACCTCACATACACATACGTAGTAATTAGCATGATCTCACATACCAACAGAAAGTAGCCAATATGTAGTTTAAGAAAATGTATATATATTCTACATACATTCTGATAGAGACATTAAACTATAATTTCAATATGACAGCTAACACACTGTGCTCTGTAGATACTATACTTGTCAAAACTATAAGATATTGATCTAGACCAGGTCACTTAAAAGTAACTCTCTCAAACAAAGTATAGATACAAATCCCTAGCTAAAGAGTTAAAATAAGCAGGAAATCTCCTTCTATGGGCATAAAGCAAACAATTTGAAGCACTGCATGCTTAGGTGGGACATGTATTTGCACGCACACATATATATATAAACATTAATTTGCAATGACATATAGCAGACACAGCCACAGCAGTAAGTAAACAGAGAAAAATGATACGTTAAGGCATTAATATTCTAAACTTTTATTACCTCTCCCGTAATTCTTGCCTTCAGGATCCATAGCTAATTCTTTGTAAAATTGTTAATCGTTATCAACTGCAATGAACAGACACAGAATCATTATCATACAGGGTAAATAAGATTTCATCAATCAGAATATACCAGTAATTCTGATGATAAAGTTGGTGTCCACAAATTCATAACCTAGTTTAAGCATAAGAAGCATACATAAAGTAAAACCACCAGACTGCACAACAGGATAACACGTATAATTTACATGGGATCTGTGTTTATACATCCATTGTTGCCTACACATCATACAATTCTGATATCCACTCCAGATACCACCATTAGCATAAATGGCCTCACAACTTTGTTCATAAACAAATTTCAAGATGATCTGACTTAAAATGTTACACATATTCCCATGTTCCCAAGCATCTTATGTTCACCAGCTTCCTTCCTTGGGCAGGGGATGCAAACAAATTGACACTTTCCCATAATTTCAATAAGGAATGTATACACATGTCTTTAGTTCTAATACCGTCAAAAAAACAAGGTCGACAATTTCACAGAAAAAAAATATGATAGAGCAAATATAGCAAATATCATAATAATTCAATGAGACACAATAACCAGAAAACATCAAAATCCTCTACATACGCAGCAACTTCAGTTAATAACCTTTAATAGCCGATGTTTAACCCCGAACAAGATTTCCACTATGCTAACTTCATGCATACAAAAAACGTGACACCCTGGACGTCAAAACTATCTAATCCTATACAACTTCCCTCAATTCTAGCAAAACCAATAAATTCAATAACCACTAACTACAACAAACCGATGAATTCCATCTTAACATCACCCAATCAAGTCCAAATCACTAGAACTATCCCAATTAACCGCGCTTAAAACCATTTCACGAGAAACACTCCAATACACATTACTCAATCACGAAAAGAACCGTACTTTCCACCACCAAGCTCTCTCTGTTTCTCTCAATCTTCAAATTTCACTACAAAAACTTTAACCACAAAGTCAATTCCCAAAACCAAAAAAAAAAAAAACCCTAAAAATCAGCATAAAAAAAATCGAAACTTTGAAAACGAAACAAAGCAAACGGTAGCAGCCAAACGAATTCGGTCAAACTATAAATCAATCAATCACCAACCTTTGACATGAATTCAAGATTTGTTCTTGGAAGTCGTCGTCAGTTGAGCGAATTCCAGGCTCTCTTGATTGTATATGTAAGTCCGTGTGTCTCGATGAGAGTTGACAAATTGGGGAAAATGGTGGCGGGAAACCGGGGGTTCGGTTCAGGCGGAGGAGGAATTGAGAGGGGGATCAGAGAAGAAGGTTCGAGAAGGAGCGGAGAAGAGAGAGTTGCTAACTAGGGTTTGGAGAAGGAGAGAGACCTTTTTTTTGGTCCAACGACGAGGATTGGTCTCTGTCGTTTGTTTTTTCTCTTTCTTTTCTTCTCTTCTCTCTATATTTATATCATTTATTGTTCTATTATGGGAAAATGTCATGTTTGTCCCTAATTTTTATTGAAACATTTCTTTTTTTACTTGTAAATGCGTTTTCAGTCTCTTTTATCCCTAAAGGCTGAAAAAATTATCAAATTGATTCTTTTATCCCTTGACCAATTATTAAACTTAATGGTTGAAAGCATATTTTTATGTCATTAGATATATAAAATAAATAAATAAATAAAACTTTGGATCTATACAATTCATCGAAGTTATGATGAATAGTGGAGATTTGATTAGAAATATTAAATATAAAAATTAAAAATATTAAAATTAAAAAAAAAAACTAAAAATTATATAAAAATAATAGTTGTGGATTAAAACAGCAGTTGCATTAAAAATTTATTAATTGTGGGTTATGGTTGAATGTTGATATGGTAGCTTGGTTAAAAAAGGTGTTCATAAAGATATAGTGGGGAAGAGGGATGTGGAATAGGATAGAGTGATTAATTTAGTTTTTGTTCATTAGAAACCCCTGAAGATCTAGTTTTGAACTCAGATCCTTCAACTTAAAGATCTACTCAGATCTTTAAGTTGAAGGATCTAGGTTCAAAACCCTAATCTTCAATTGGGTCTTTTATTCAAATGAAAATTTGGGTTGTTCGAACCTATATGTTCATGGTTTAAACTAGATTTTAATTTTTAATTTGTTTTAGTATTTTTTAAAATTTTAAAATTTTTACTTTTGATTTTGATTTTTTATATATTTTGTTTTAATTTAATTAAGATAAAAATAAAATGAATAAATGTATTTTGATCTTTGTACATGTTCTGTAACCGTTGATTGTTAGTTTGTACATGTTCTGTAACCGTTGATTGTTAGTTTTTCTATCAAAATGACAAATTTGATGAATTTTTGATATGTTAGAAATGATAAGGACTAAAAATATACTCATGAATAAAAAAATAATATTTCATCGAAACTCAAAAACTAAAATGACAATTTTCTCTCTTTCCTTCAATTCTCTATATTTATTATCATCATCATCATCAACATCATCATCAAATAAAAATATATAAATTTTTAACTATCACACATATTTGGAGGGAACAAGACATAAATTCATTATTATATGTTTCTAGCTACTACAAATTATTTGAAATTTAGAGGAAATGATAATATTTAATTCCATGAGCCTTTTGAAACTATTAAAATTGCTCTGGGTTAAAAGACAGTGACTTGAGTTTGGAACATTACCGTAGATGATTAAGTGCACTAAATTATCATATTATTTTGAGGATGGTTTAGAGGGAGATCTTGATTTGATTAGTGAAGTAAAAATTATTTTGGAGAATTATAATAAGGTTTTGAGTTTCTGGAAAAACATTTAGGTTTTAGTGAAAAAGAAAAGAAAAGAAAATTTTGTTTTGATTTAAAATTGTATGGATTGTTTGTATCCATTATTGTCATAAATAAATTATTGTATTTTGATTGGATGTTCAAAGTCCTATCAACAATTGAGATATATGAATATATGATGTTAGAATCATAAAATGATAGTTAATATATATTTTTAAATGTCTATTCTCTAACCAATTTTAGAAAGCTGCATTTTCTTTTGTCTGCTGTGTTTAATATATGTTTAATTGTTGGTATTCAATCATTTAGAAGTGTTTTGTAGTGTACATGTGAATTTTGTCATGAAGATTTCAAGTTGAAAAAAAAAAATCAAATAAGTGTGAACATTTCATGATAATGAAGCTCAAACCATGGTTACATGGCCTAATTGTCAAAATTGTGTGGCCTAAAATAAATAAACATAAAATTGGAGGAGACGCATAATTATATCATTGTATCGACAGTTGTCAGATCTAATGTAGTAAATAAAAAAATAAATAAATAACTATATCTATACTTTAAGGTATCTTCTTTTATTTCTATAAAGCAAAAGTCATGGTGCCACATGTCTTAATTCTAAACTATCATTATTTATCAATGATATATATTTAAATACAAATTATATATATTAATGTATATTATTATGCCTTTTAAATTTGTATGATATTCAAAATTTTATAATATTCAATAGTTCTTAATTTTATATTATTGATTTTATTAATATATAATTTTTTAATAAGATTGATTGAATATTTACCTTAATTTTAAAAAATCAAGAGTTCAAATCTTATTTTTATCTTAAAATATAAGATGTGGGTTCACTTTCACATCTCTAACATTATTTATTATGGAGATGGAACATGAACATGTGGTGTTAATCAGATAATTCTCAAAGTTCAAAAGAATATTCTCCTTCGTCCAAAATCAACTCCAAGCCCAAAAAAGCCCACACAACTCCAAACGATATCCACGTGGACTAACGAAATGACAATTATAACCTCACATCCACCTCCGATATAAAAAAAACCGTTAACCAACAGCAGCACGCAACTCGCAAAACCAGGTAGACAACAATGGCATCTTTACCATCGTCTCTCTCACCTGCACCTGCTCCTCAATCACTGCTCCTCCTCGTCGTGGCCATGCTGCTGACGGCGTCGTTCTTCCAGATTCACGCCGTCGGAGCAGCAGCAGCAGTTGCTGAGTGGAGAGAGTTCGATTACTTCAACTTGGCTCTACAGTGGCCTGGCACTATCTGCCGCCGGTCTCGCCATTGTTGCTCCTCCAACGCTTGCTGCCGAGGGTATATTTGTCATTTTAATCTTATTATAATCTCTATATTATGCTTTGTTTGCTGTTTGTATGGAAAAAAATGTGTTTTTAATTTGATTTATAGTGCATACTGACATTTTTATTTTATTTAATTTGCAGATCGAATGCTCTGGTGGAATTTACAATTCGTAAGTGTATTATAAGGTTTTGATTGTGATATTTGTAGGTTAAGTTGTTGAAAATATTTGTGGTATTTATTTTAGAACATAATACAGTGGAAAGTGTTGTGTTGTGTTTACAGGTGAAATCTGTCAGTCTGAAAAGGGTTTCTGTTTTTATTGTTTTCGAATTCGCTTGTTTTTAGATTGAGCTTATTAGGTTTCTGCTTCACTGAATTTTGTTTTGGGAAGAGAAACTGTGTTGTTATGGTTGTTTATGTTGTGTATTGGTGTGGTGGCAGATGGACTGTGGCCTGACTATAATGATGGAACCTGGCCTTCATGTTGTAAGCAGTCTGATTTTGACGAAAAAGAGGTATATTTTCATGTTGTGTAGTTTGCACATGTGGGAGATGAATGATGTGCTAGAAAGGACTAGATATTTTAGTTTTTAGTGATTTCTTTCTATGCCTTATTATGTTGGTTTATGTTATGTAGATCATGACGTTGCTTGATGCTCTAGAGAAGTATTGGCCATCTTTAAGTTGTAGTCAATCGTCAAATTGCCATGGTGGAAAAGGATCGTTTTGGGGTCATGAGGTGGTCATGAATTTTACAGTTTTGTTTATGTTTTAGAACCATCCCTCCCTCACCACGTTTTGGAGCTCACTGTACTTTTTTTGTTTGTTTGTTTGTCTGTGTTCTTGTAATGGCGGAATTCGTGGACATGCATTGGCAGTGGGGTGATTATCTTCTCACCTTTTCCTCGTTTCTTGATATAGTTGATAATGAAGTTCCTTTTCTATGATTTTTCTTTTGTTTCTTTAAACTGGAAAAATGTGGTGTTCCTGATATGGTTAAAATGGTGTCCCTTTTTTATCTCCTTTGGTTGGTTGGTTTCAAGGGCATGCAAGTGTGAATACCTGAACGGAAACAGGCTACAAATAGTTGCTCTTCTCATAGAGTTGTGCTTATGATTTTTCATCGTTGCTCTTGCAGAGAAACATGGGACTTGTTCGTCTCCAGTAACTCGAGATGAATATAGTTACTTCTTGACTACTCTCAATGTGTACTTTAAATACAATGTCACAGTAAGTATGAAAAGCAGATTTCGCTTATCAATCCTGAATCTTTCCTGTTTTTCGCACTTGGATCAGAGTGGAAGTACTTTGGTAGCAATGACTTCATTGTTTTTATGGTATTATTTGGTTACTCCATTTGGCTAACACTTCTTTTTGTATGAAAACTTGATACCAGAGAGTACTGAGTGAAGCTGGATACGTTGCTTCTAATTCTGAAAAATATCCTCTTGGAGGCATTATCTCTGCCATCCAAAACGCTTTCCACGCAACCCCCAAAGTGGTTTGCTCTAAAGGTGCTGTTGAGGAACTTCATTTATGCTTTTATAAGGATTTCCAGGTTAGTATCTACTTTCTATATTCTTCGCTTTGTCTGTAAGCTAGATGGCATTTTAGTTTGTCCTGGATGACATTGGTCTGAGCCAGAGAGAAGATATGGTTTATTTGTAAGCCGAGAAAATATTGATCACAATAGAGAACAGAACCATGCTTCCTGTCCAATGCATTATTCAAGTTCTCTTTTCACATAGAAAGTTTATCTATGCTTTCTGATGAAAGTTTCCTGTCATTTCAGCCTCGAGATTGTTTAACTGAAACAAGAGTTCAAAATAACATGTATTCCTCCAAAAGCTGTCCCAAGTATGTCAGCTTGCCAGCATATGTATCATCGGGTAAGTTCCTTCTACATGTCTGTTACATGTTATCACTCGACAAAGGATGCTCTATTAGAATGGTTTGATTAATGTCCGATCATATCATAGAACTTCATTGAATCTAAGTCACATGTTTGATACTATATAGTGCAAGCTGAGAACACTTTTGCAAATGCTTTTCATGTCTTCGTTAGCTTATCTCCAATCTCATCAACACCCTAACCCCACTTCTGTTTGCTGAGGTTTTAATGTCGTAGCAATATTAGGATCAGTAGTGCTGGCCTTTCATGTTAGGTAACTCGAACTTCAGAGATGGAATTATCTTCTCATTTGCTGAAATTTGGAGTGCTTTTCCTGATCTTGACCATTTTAGCTTCGTGTCCAACTTTGTAGTGTCATAGCACCTTCTCAATTCTGGAAGAGAATTAACTTTGTAGTGATTTTCTAATCACCACATCATTCACCCAATATAATATAGAATGAATCTGCAGGCAAAGTAGGGAGTGAAACACTCTCTGTTTATATTCTAAAGATTTCAAGTTTAATTTTTACATTTCAGTTCTTTTCTTTTACAAATTTCAAGTTCAACTTTTACATTTCAGTTCATCTCCTTTGGTGTAGGGCTTGATTCTAACAAGGCTGCCATGGATTCCTGAAAATGAAGCTCGCTGAGATCCCAGCAGGGTCCACGTGTTGTACACTATTCCAGAATAATTTGAAAAAATCATCAACACAATTGTTGTAAACATTGCAGTTGTTACAAACGTCACAATCACTAATGCATAATCAGCAAATTGATTTGAAGTAACATCCTAAAATGTCTATATACCAGCATCATGCATTTTGATTTCTGTTATTTGATCGACAATGCAAGGCCTTTCTCAAATGCATAATTCCTTACAGAAACTTCCTAACTATTTGTGCTTTCATGATATGATCCCTCCAAACTTACAGTCCCTCATATGGACTAGAAAGCTAAGATAAACACCTTACCTGCAAATTGCAAATTTTTTCTCGTTGATAATTTATGTAAGGTTATAATCTATTGGGGTCCACCATGAAAAACCAAAATTTACATCCATAATGATAAAACTTAACTGCCCTAGATTAATACTGTTCAGTTTTACATGTATTTTAACGTCAAATGCTATCACACAGCATCAAAGTTGAACATAATAAAACCGGGTTCATCAAAAGCTCGAGGGGATCAAAAGGAACATTAAAAGCTTACGGTTATGGAAAGGGGTAAGCAAAGACTTAACCTCTGCTGCTCGGAGCCTGAGTCATCACCAAGTTCAGTTCTCCATGTGCTAGCTTTGTCCTCCCTCCTGGATTTAGTAATCTCTTGCAAAAATTGAAGAAGCATGAATGTGAATGGCACCCTTTAAAACAAATTGGTGATTACACAGAGCATATAGAGGCTGATGCCATAATGTTGGATAAAGCTGCAAATCAAATCAAATGTGAGCAAATATATCAATGTACCAAGCTGTCAAATGTTTAAACCCTAAGCAGAAACAGAAATCAGTGTGTAAAAGCATGTCTACACACCATCGACAGCTCCAATTCGCCATCATGAGATCTTCAAGTTTACCAGTTTTAACTGAATAACTTTCCTGAACAATTGTATAAACTTCTTGAAAATTCTGAAAACAATGTGATTTATAAAAATATCAAGAATCAAAATATCAGTCAAAAGTTAAAAATGAAGATCATGTGATTGGTTGGGTGGGTGCTTAAAACATAAGATTTGCACTCAGAAAAATGCAAACAGGAGAAGGCGTTTCTGCCCTACCTTTGGACTTGTGGCCGATAAATTCAGGACAAGCAAATTAGGCCACATTATTCCACTTGGTGAGAAGCCACTTCATCCATGTAGCCAAACAATGCGCAGAGAGGTGTTCAGGTAAATCCGCCTACAAAACATTACTTAACCTCGATAAACCAAATTATGAGATAAAGAATATCAAGATTGAAGTTACAAGCTAAATTAGAAAACCATAAAATTAGAATAATTCATAACAATATCATGACTGATACAATGAACATGCTACTTCAGCAAATTGGTAGAATTGGTAGCATAGCACAGTAAAAAAAAATTCAAGACATAAAAAAGAGTCTGCACTTTGATGGAAAGCATAACAGGTTATACAAAAGATGAAAAGGAATCGACTTACACTTGTCCATGATGCAGAAAACCCATCAGTAGAGAGCAACCAACTAACAGCCTTAGATTCCAAATTTAGCCTACTATTTGAAGTATCGAAATCCAGCAGCTCATTGTCAAAGCTTTCATCATGATCACGGTTCCTTCTCCTTTTCTTTTTACTTCTTTTCTTTTTCTTCCGCCTAGTTCTACCTGATCTTCTGCTATCCAAGTCTGACTCACTTTCTTCCGACACTCCATCATAATGAAGCAACACATACTTATCAGATTTGCGAAAATTGATATCATTACTCAGAAATAAAGATTCCCACGACTCCAAAGTCTTGCATTCCTCTGATAATCTATAATAAACAACCCAAGAAAACATACCCAACAACTTAATCGCCTCAATGATATTCAAATTTTCGCACTCACCAAAAATTGAAGCCAAGTTGTTGACCTTGAGCGAGGCTGTGCATATCTGCAACATAATATCATTGATTGTTGATTTTTGCTCCTGGTACTCATCATCATGTACAAACCCAAGAAGTTGGCGTCTATGGTTGATAACCGCATTTAACAGAAGTATTTGATCAATAGAATCACAATCACCCCACCCACCAAGTATTATCTCAAGCCAGTAAGATAAGTTACCAAAATCCTTAGGTTTACTTCTTTGGCTAATATATTTACATAGCGACTCCAGGAAAATGCAGAAGTCATGCTCTTCAAGAATAATAAGAAGGTGGTGACACAACGACGAGAAAGATTCCTCCAGAAGAAACTCATCTATAACTTCCCATATATCACTTGCATCCTCTTTGTACATCAAGTCAACGAAAAAGTCTATAAAGTACTTCATATCGATGTTCAAAATCTCACCATCTTTTACCGACTCAGAAAACTCATTGGATGACCAAAATTCAGGCACATTATCAATGAAATTTTCTACCGTCCGTTGGACATCCAAATCAAGAAAGTAATGGGGCTTGGTAGCAACCATTGCAGGCGACTGCCCATGTTTGCCCTTCCACTCAAGCTCCTCCCAACAGATATCCCGATTAACAAACGCAAACTGCGATAATGCTTTAGCACCCTTCTGGTGCCCTGATCCACCACTGTCACAAAAATTAGAAAACCACTGCGACACCCGCCTTGGGTTCCCTGCTTCATTCAACCACATAAAGCCAAAATTAGAAACCCCGAAAACTCAATCAAACATAAACATCTCCTCTCATGCAACATAAAATGACATTAAAGCTAACAACTTGCCTTCAAAGAACTTCTCAAGCCTGTAACTTTTCTTAGCCAAAACATGTCCTGCCATGTGCGGCTTCTTCTCAAACATCATTCGCAAGAGTTGAGATGCCAAACCACGACTCACTCCCTTAGACCTCAACAACTTCACGAAAAGCTCACGCTGCTGCTCACGACCGACTGAACTGATCCCTGCAACAGTGTTGCAGAGCCATAAACGAGCCTCTGATCGACCCCCAGTGGTCATCAGTGACCAAACAACAGACTCCAACCGATTCAAAAGAGATATTATCACCTTGGCAGATTCAATATCTCCATCAACTTCCCATTTGGGCTCCAACAAAAACAACTCAACCATTTTGCCTTGTTAATGATATTCAACAGTTTATAACACAAAAACACTCAAACCCACCAACAATATCACATCATACAAGTAACTCCTGCATTTGCACAATCAATAACATTTTAACAAAGCTTAGAATCAATAAGTTTTTCACAGTTAGTGAAAAAAAAAACAAACAAACAAACAACACTAAAAAGGAGAAACTGCCAATATAATCAAATTATACATATCAAAATGAAGGCAAATAAAAAATAGCCAGTAAAGAAGAGGAAGATGACTATTCACTGACCTGACTTTCTCTTCCGTGGAGCTTCGAGCCTCTAAACGCCGTGAGGAAAGAAAATGGTGAAGAGGAAAGATTGCTTTGAGCGAAAATAAGAAATAAGAATTAATCCTGTCCATTCATCTGCATTTTCCACGTGTCACCTGATCCTTGAAAGCGAGCAAAAATTATAATATTGGCCTGAGACGGCCCCAATACTTTCTTAACTCTCACTTAAAATACTGGGCCAGGCCCAAAATGGATCTAACAGACTTTGTTATGGACTTCTAAATACCCACAAAAACCTACTAATTGCACCCAAACGAAGACAAAATCTTTGCATACTACTCTCGTGTCTATTCCTGATCACAGTAGTCGTCCGCTCGTCTCTACAACTTCTCCGATACGTCAATTAAAAATCAATCTGAAAAACGATGTCGTATTCGTCAAGCGATCGCCACATTTTGTCCTGATAGCGACCACATTCTTTCTAGGGTTTATCAAACCGATTGCATTTCATTTGATGGCTTACTCCGATGTATTGAGTCTGATATTGGCCGTCGGCGTCTGGTGCACCGCCTACATCACCGTCGCCATTCTCGCTTCTCTCCGCATCTTCAATTCGCTCTGTCCTTCTTGACAGCGACAAAAAAAGGTCAGTCAATGTAAGTAGTAGTGAGTAGAGACTTGCAATCAAATAAATCAATTAAAATGATTATGTCAATAAACTGTTTTAATTTGACATATCGAATGCATCGAGGTTTTTATCGATTGATTGGTCGATCTGGTACGCGGTTATGTTAATATATGTTGCTGGTTTGTTTACTTATACGAATTTAATGGAAAGCCTGAATTTTGAGCCACTTGACGATATTTGTTGACTGGATTGTATGTATGTAGTTGGTGTGTATTGTTGATGATAGCAGTGTACACAATTTTGGTCATCAACTACTTTTTATGTTTTGTGTCACTAGATTATCAAAAGTCTGATAAAAAAAGCTAGCAGAGAATCCTTGCTTCTTACTACGCTCATCAGGTTCTTGATAGTCGGGAAAATTAGAATCCCGTTGGTTTTAATGATGGTTTTGATATTAAATTTTGATGATCTTTTGATTTCATAAATGCGCTTGGAACTCATTAAACTGATTGCTATGTGACAAGCATCTCTTGTGAGCAATGAGTAATCTTGGTGTGTTCACATTGCATTGTACAGTTGTATTTATGGGGCATTATCTGGAAAGTGAAAACCGCATTTCATTTGCAGAAGCTGCAGATTAGGTGATGGGTTTTGATTTTGATTCTTGATTCAGAAGATGATGAGTTGGCGGATATTTAATGGAACAAAAGGCTAGTTTTCGACATACCGTATGTGATGCATAGTTGACTTGTCTCGACTAATTGAGTTGCCATTGGATATATTAGGTCATGCAGTTCAAGTTTGTTGAAATAATTTTGCCGTAATTTTGTGGGGTTGGATGAGTCTTGTAACCGCTGCTCGTGTTTGCGTGAATGATGTTTTTCGCCAGAGAGTTCTTTGTATATGAAAGACATATGAGAAGAGAAACGAAATTTTCATTTCCATGACTTTTGCTTCTTTCTTTTGCTGTTTAAATGGTCTCACTTGAATTTGACATAATTGTCATGAATTTTGGCTGCTATTGAATATTTTGTAGGACAGTTCTACATTAAATTAATTTTCCTTTTCAATCACAGTAAATTTTAAAGATATATCTAACAGCAATTCCTGAAAAAACTCGGATTTAAATAATTGTAACAGTAATTCTTCAATAGTCCAACAGTAAGTTGCTCTAATTTTAATAACAAGACAAACTATGAAGAAGAAATTGAGTTCAACTGACTGATTTTAAGGGCAAACCCCTTGGAGGTTTTAACAAAACAACTAGGTCTCATCCGTAAAACAAAAGGGAAAATATTGGTTCTCAGCCTATTAAACAAACAAGTTTCTTGATATTTAAAGTAAACTCTGATCGATATAGTAGTGAAATAAGCAATAAAATTCCTACTATGGGCTTCACTCATCATCTTCCTCGTCGTCGACTTCTGCCTCATTCAGAGCTTTCAACCTGTCGATCAATCGGGCCTTCCTTTCCTCGTAAGTAAGCTTCTTCAGATTGTACCTGTGTCACGAGAAACAAAATTGCAACCGTTAATGGTTGGCTCCACTACAGGATTGACTCTCACTATAAGAATGCAAACTGTAGCAGATCAAAGTTGATATTTGTTGACTATGAACTTCGAAGTATTTATCAGATTTGAAAATTTGTCGAAATAGAGAACTTGACTTGACGACCAACTATTATTAACATTGACAGCGTAACTATGTAAGCCAGTAGGTTTCTATACCTCTTGTGCTCTCTAGGAGGCTGCTTCTCAGGTTTCTTTTGTGTTGGGTCAGCACGGATGGCAGCGTGAACCTTCTTGTACAAGGCTTCGATGTTATCAGCATCAATACCTTTCTTTATGTATTCACTGAAGTGAGACTGGTACTTCTCTGGCTCATCCTCCATTAGGGTCTGATTATAAGGACAATATAGTTGTGAAAGAATTAATCTATCTCTTCAAATTGGAAAATCACTTCTCAATCTAGTATGCATTATTGTATACACTCTAATTTACAAAAATCAAAACTTACCCTCATGTAAGCAGCAACGTGGCCACCATAGATGTACTTACGGTGTACTTCAGCATCAAGTTGCTTGCCATCCTTGCTGAATCCAGCGAATCTCTTCTCACTGTGAGGGATATCAAGTCCACCATCTAATGCACCCTATAAATTAACAAAAAATACATAAGGAATTATTAATTAGTTTTTTATCTAGTCTTAATTTTTCTTACAAGTTCTCATGTTTCCATGAAATCACTTCGTACTAGTGTACTACAAAAATGAAAATTGCACATTCAAGAACTGAATTTTATGTGTAAGCATCTCATACCAAAAAAATAAATCAACAATGTTGTAAGAATTTCACTTGCCAAAACTCTTGTAACAGAGACATGACCACATAAAGGGGCACATATCTTATGAAAATGAGTAAAAAATTCATATAGGCATAAGCTTGCATCAAACACATAACAACAAGGGTTTGCATTATACCTTCAGAGCACCAAAAACACGGTTTCCAGTAGTAGTCCTCACAAGACCAACATCAAGGAGAGCACGGAAGGGCCTCCTGGTCTCTGCTGGCTCAACAGAATAATCCTCTCCAGTTGCCTGTAAACACAAGAGTTAGCGAAGGATGGTTGAGAAGAAATTTGCATCAATAAACACTAAAACATATATGTCATATACCTCAACATTTCCCTCATACTCCTGATCCATTTCAAGCATTTTCAGGACTCGGCGGGCCAAGAGGAGTCCAGTACAGTAAGCTGAGTTCATTATAGAATCAATTAGAAAACTGTTAAATCAGAAAGAAAGAACATGAATAGTAATACCAAGAAGTTGATACTATTTTACCTGCAGCATAATTTGTAAGTCCGACCTCAAGTCCATAGCAAGGAAGCTCATGGGCATAAGCAGATGCAAGAACCATGTCACCAGCAATGGTAGCAGATATGATTTGTGCAGTTATATCTTTGTTGGTCTAATAACGGAATCAAGGATAAAATTTGAAGAACAACGTTAAAGTATACAACTATACATTATATAAGAAATAAGGTTACATCTTCATTGGCAACACATAAACCATGTTTCTTAGAATGTTCAATAGCTTAATGCATACAGACCCTAGCAATGGATTTAACTTGAAATAAATGCACAAAAACTCGCAACATACTATCCCATAAAAGACAACAAGGAGGGTAGATAAATAAAGACATTATTCCTACAAAAACTAATAAACAAGGATACAAATCGTACGACGAAACGGTATTTCGGAGTGTTGTACTTATTCTTATCCTGGTTAATCAGACGAATCCTGGCCCGATAATCCGTCTTTCCCTCTACAAAATCCATTCAATAAAAATTAGACCATCATAAGAGAACTAACAAAGTTACACAAAATTAAGCACAAAGACCAGAAAAACACACCTCGTCTTCTCTTGTACTTAACTTGAAAGCGCTTAGAGTAAGCTTTCGACTTCTGAGCTTTGACAAAGGCCTGTTGTAAACAAAATACTTATCATTCATTGCAAGCGAACTATCCACAGACCACAGCATTCCAAAGGAATTCAAAACTTCAACCAAAATCAACAGAAACCATTCTACATCTCGAAACCTTTTCCACATAGCCCCTTATAAGCTTACAAACATGGAACACTATCGAATTACACTACCAAGAGCAATAGCGTAAACATCTTCAAACCCATCTAAACAACATTACAATAACAAACAATGGCACCTCCAAACATAAACCCTCCACCTAAAAGCAGATGTACAAAAACCCCACTAATTAATCATCACAAACATAACACACACACATTCAAAATCCTGAATTTACCTCCTCCACCAACAACACAGAATCTATCAAATCTCAACATAACCCAGTATCAATTACACGATTTCCTCAACTGGGTATTCTTTACATTCAGTTTTTCACAAATATTGTCATATCAAAACAGAAAAAAGAAACAGTCCTCTAACCACCCAAACTCAATAACACAACAAAGATCTAATGAAACAACAAGCAGGGACAGTAAACGCGTGAAATCGATCAAATGCCAGAAAAGCATATAAACTGAGAGAGATAGAGGGCGTGTTTACCATTTTGCGAGGCTCAAGTGTCGTTCAGGCAGCAGCAGCAGCAGCGGCAGAGCTGGGAAACTTGGAAAAGAAAGAAATAAAAAGCACCAGTAAATATACGCTTTTAAAAACCTAGTGTCGTGTTTTTTTTTTCGGAGATGAAGATCAACGGCTGTGATTGGTTTTCCATTTTGCATGCTAGGGTTTTATTGAGGCCACGGATGGGGTGTCTGTAGGTGTATGGACACCAATTGTGCACCCGCGTTCTTTGAATGTCACGTGTTGTTGTTATTTTTGCTTAAATTTATTTTCTTTTTATTAATTTTTTTTATGTAAATCACTAATGGATTTGATACTGCTGATAATAAAATAATGACGAAACTGATGAGAGCATATTTACTTAATGGTTAGCATTAGGTGTCAATGGGGTTCGGGCAGTCAAAGTTTGGCCCGCTATCAACTCTTCAATTGAGAACCAAGATCGTTATAAAACCAAAAGTCCATCAACTTACTTTATAATAGATTGTAGATTTAACTCAGAAGTTTCATTTAATGTAGCTAATTTTTCTCACAGTATATAGATTGTCCTCTCTTGCCTTTCTGGATATTGATTTGTGAGTCGCACCTTAAAGTCATATCGTAACTAATCCCAACAACACTTTAAGCTTATCTAATAATTAGGAAAAAAAAGAAAAAAACTTAAATTCAAACCCTTTAGTTGTAGGGAGCGGGTTTGACTTTCGAAACCCTGAAGTCCAAAGGGCCAAATTTGAGGGACTGGATTAAGTCTAAAAATTGAAAAATGTTACTAATTTTACATGAAAAAAAAAATTACAATTTAACTATCCAGGAAAAAAAAATTTGTAGACGAAGTAAAGTTTTTTGTTTTATTACAATGAACCTTACTACCATTAGGAAATGTCTATTAGAATTGATGGCAAACAATGGAAATGTGGCAAAAAGACCGAAATGCTCTTGAGTAAATCTTTTGACCTAGTTGACCAAATAAAAAATGAAAAAATAAAATAAAAATTATAAACAATTTAAAATAATTTTAGAAGAAAACTAATATAAAATATAAAAATAATTTTAAAAAACTAATATTTTTAGTGAGATCTTCATCGTCCATCAATATGATGGACAGTTAAGATCAATGTTAAAAAACCAAAAAATTAAAAAATATATATATAATTTAAATTAACTATAGGGGGTTATTTATAATAAAATAACGAACTTTACTCCATCTATATATATATATATATACGTTTTTTTAATAGTTAAATTGCAATTTACTAAAAAAAAAAAAGGCTTAAGTTCAACAAACTACCTAAGTCCACATGGACTTGTCCAGGTATGTAAGTCCACTCTTAACAGGGCTTGTAGGTAAGGTTGAGCCTAAAAAACTTTTATGGCCCAACCCATACCATCCAATTGACACTTTTAGTTTATCCTTTGTGTTAACACGCTTGACCTTGAGGTTAGGAATTTTAATCATATTACCTTCCTTCGAACCCTAAATTGTTATATTTATTTAAGATAATGATGAAAAATTTCTCCGATAACGATTTTGAGCGAATAGTTGTGAGTTTGTGGCATATATATCTCCTCATCCAAACACCGAATCACTGCATTTGTTAAAGTAAATGATGAATATATTCTTTAATTAAAGAACTTGCAATGAGTAGGGACATATTAATATTTTTAGAAAATCATAATATATATATATTACCTTACAATCGTTTTGAACTTATAAAATTACATTAAAATGTGAAAATGTAATCATGTAACGCGCATATTGAACATATATTTTTTAGAGTTTGTATACGGTAGATGTGCGGTAGAGATAGCATAAATTGGTTAATCAAGTTGTGTACTAGATTTCAATTTATTCCTAAAACTAGCTATTTGAAGACTACAGTTCTAAATTATTAAATCTCACTGATATCATCTATCTATCTATCTATCTATATATATATTTATATATATATATATATCTCAATTAATTAGCAATATGTGACCGTGGCATTACTTGATTTTGCTCTGATAAAATTAAACAAAACGTAAATATTCAATTAAGAGAGAAATTAACCTTTTAAAAAAAAAAAAAAAGTGAGAGAGAGAAAAATTAACAAAATCAATAAACCTCAAAAATCATTGGAAGGAAAAAACCCCCTAAAGTTTATGTTTACGAGTACATGTCCAATTTGTATTAATATAAGACAAATTGATTAAACTATTGTTCATTTTAATTTAAAACCAACTAATCTTTGTACATAAAGAATCAATTCTTGTTTGTTGCCTGGAAACTCACTGGAAACTTACAATAATACAATCATTTTAAAAAAAAAAAAAGGAAAAGGAAAAAAACCTCTATAGTTATGTTTACGAGGCACATGTTCGATTCATACTTATTAATATAATACAAATTGATAGTATTATTGTTCATTTTAATTTAAACCAATTAATCTTTGTACATAAAGAATCAATTATTGTTTGTTGCCTGGAAACTCACTTGATATTGATTCTCTGAACGCGGTTTGTAATGATTTATTCTATGTTCGATGACAATATATATGTTCCGTTTTGGATTTATTATAAACTTATGTATAAAGATCATTTTCATGATAAATGTTTTGAATATAAGAAAGTAATTTCCAAGGTGCCGGACTGTATAGGTCTAAACCATTGATTTTATGTTAGATGATGTGACGTGCACCATGTGTCGTGTCGTCATAGCCTCAATCTATACAAGAAGTATAGAAAAGTGTTTGTATTTAAATATAGAAGGAATTAACGAACCTCCCGGAGTTAAAACATTTTACACACGAAAACAAATTTATCTTTAACAAACACAAAAGCTCCTTCTTGTTAGTCAAAATCGATCAACCTTAACATTTGACCGCTTATTATATTTAAATGATCAAAATATATTTAATGATTCTAAAAATTAATTTAATAAACAATTGAAAAAAAAATAGTAAATCATCATCATCATCAATCTTTTGAGACTGACGATAAAGATTAAACAAAAACAAAAATAAAATAAAATAAAAATAAAAACCATTCAGAATGACTCAAGTAATCTATCATCGACTTCGACAATAGAGGCATGAGTCTCCATCGTCGAAGTCGACGATGGAGGTAGGGGTCTCCATGTGATGGAGACCCTTAGGTCTCCTTTGTTAGAGGCCCTTAGTCCACCTTCACCATAACACCGTCCTTCAACATTATTGCCAATCGAATAGTTCATCTTGGCCACTACTTGAGTCTCGTTGCTCACTAGTTTTTGTAGTTGGTGAGGAAAAAGAATGAAGAATAAGAGAAATGGAAGAAGAATAGGAGAAATTTGGGTTTTCAGTTGTTAAAAACCCAAATTGGAAACCCAAAATCTGGGTTTTCAATTACTAAAAACTCAAAATCTAGGTTTTCAATCGTCTGGAAACCTAGAAATGGTGATAAATTTGGGATTTTATTGGGATATGTGTTTTTTGGAATTCTTTTGGTGTTTTTATTTTCAGTTTTTTAAAGTTGAAGCGCTAGGCTTATGTTGATGGGAAAGAATGTTGATTTATTTTAGCTGGGTTGATATTATTGTTGTTGATGATTGATGATGCAACATATAGGATGTCCATCCTTCATTTTGAAAAAATATATATATATATATATTAAAAAAACCTATTTTTATTTAATAATTATAATTATATTTTAATTTTAAGTATTTTTTAAAACTATTTTTATTTAATAATGAATATTTTGATTATCCTAAATAAAACATTTGATAAACGGTTAAGTTTAAAAGTGTTGATCAATGGGGTGGGGTTCTATGTTAATAAAACAAAAACTTGTTTCGGTGTACACAAAGTCTAACTTCGAGGTTTTCATGTAATTCCTTCTTATATAGATCGAACCTGTCAATCAACATTCACACTATATTTTTTGAGGTGTAGGTCATCAGGAAAAACATGGATCAGAGAAATGAACCAATACAGCTCATTAATATCAACACTCATCATCAGCAAATTGATCATGATCAGCCGGACTCATCAGATCAAAGCCATGCAAACATGATCAACAACAACCAAAGTTCATCAAGTAGGACATCATCAACACCACAAAATATTGCAACCCCACCTGCGCAGGTTGACAGATGGAAACTAGATTCGATTAAAAATGGAATAATTGTTTTGTGTTCTCTCTTTGCATCATTTTGCTTCGAAGCTATACTCAATCCTCCTGGCGGGGTCTGGCAATCTAGCAACATCTTAAACATTTCAAACGTGTCAAACGTGGCCCAGATAGATACACAGTCCGTTCCCGACGTCCATTTACGATTAATGACCACTATATCAATAATGGGAGGACGGATACCAAAGCTTAACTTGACAGATCCTGAACTTTTCGGCCCTGGAAAGGCGATGAGCGTCGCGTTGTATCCTAGACAATTCGTTTCGTTTCTTCTCTCGAACTCTCTTTGCTTCTTGACATCAGTCCTGACAGTCGTTTTGGTGATGTTAACAACTTCGTTCGAGGCTTTCTTTCCGGGAGGCCTGGTACCGATCATGACATTGATTGTTGTTGGATCGGCAGTGGGCCTCTACAGGAGTGTGTTGGTGTTGGTAACCGATGAACAATTTGCTGTGTGGGCTTTTGCTGTTGGAGCAGCACCTATGAGAATTGCACTAATCATGTTTGGTATCTACAAAATGGCAACCAGCTCTAGCTTGCGTAGAGGTCTAAAAATGATATTTGTTTGGATTGCGATGGCAGTGATAAGAATCCTGGGAGCATGTCGCATAATTTGAAGGTAGTGATGAGATCGTTTAAAGTGATTGGTCATTGAATGGTACAGTCTGGTTTTATATTTATATTGTATTGACTTGCAAGTTTATATATATAATAAAAGACGATCTTTAATGTTTTCGTTGTGAAAATCTGATATGGAAATCAAACTGAATTAATTATAAATCTTTTGAATTTTTAGAAATATGAGCAAAGTATTATAGTATTCTTAGTATATATCATGAAAATTTAATTGAAATTCTGTTTTTATTTTATTAGTTACCATCAAACCCAAAAGTTTAAAATAATTGGAAATAATCTAACTATAGTATTTAAGACTTGAAGTCAAGATATTCAAATATTTAAAAGATTTTGCTAGTCTCATTAATGGAATATTCTCATCATATATAGATTCCTTCAATTGCATGCTGACACATATCTATGCTGAGTTTTCAATAAGTTGTATTATATAATTTCAATATATTGGTTAGTGCAGCGGTGTCATTTATAGCTATAGATTCCTTCCATTGCATGCTGACACTTTTCTATACTGAGTTTTCAATTCGTTATATTGTATAATTTCAATATATTGGTTAGTGCAGCGCAATCATCGGCAAAAATGATTGGTGTCTTGATTGAATTACATAGTTTGGTATGTATATTTAAGTTGTGCCTGATCACATATAAGTAGACCATATGTTGAACCTTTTTCTTCTTTTAGTATAAATGATGCTTGAATTTAAATCCAATCAAGGTTTCACCTTCATATATCAAAAGTGAATGATTAATATAGTTTTTTTTTTTTTTTTTTTTTTTTTTTTTTTTTTTTTTTTTAAATCAGGATTCAACCATCGGAAGTGAATTTCCATGAATCGTGATCTCATTGATCATGGTTGATGGTTCAAATTTAGGGTCTCTCAAAGTCATGACACATTGAAATCATCTTTATCTAACTAGTTAGCAGCATGACGCGGGCAGCTTGGATTTTGTGTTTTTCTATGAAAAACCTATAAGACAAAACAAATTAAAGAAGTTACAAACTAGATTGACCTGTATGATTTGTTTATGTTTTAAATTAATTGTTATATAATTTAATTATTTAGATGGTTACAAGGTAGTTTGGATTTATAGATGTTCAATTCTGGATAAGGTTTTACATGTATATTATGAAAATTTTAGAATATAGCACAAAATTAATTTGAGTTTTCTTAATAATATCAAACTTTTAAAATGAGTATTTTTTTTTTTTTGATGTTATCAATATTTGCGAGCAAATGATATCAATTATGATAATTTGCATATGAATATTAATGGCGTTAAATATTTTCTTTTAAATAAAAAAAAATTGATGAAAGTTTCAAAACTCATATTAATATTAATGTTTTGTACATAGTATAAGGTTTTTTTTTTTTTTTTTTTTAACACAACATAGTATAAGTTTTATTATAACAAACTTAATAATTCTTTATATTGTAGTATACATTTATATTAATTTATTTTATATATGATCGCGAAGCATGTGGTAAGATAAATTTATGTTTATTTGATTCATGAGTATGAAAAATATTGATTCCAATTTTGATATTCTATGTCTTTTTTTTTTTTTTGAAGACTGATATTCTATGAATTTTGAAAATAAAAACTTTGATATTTCTTATTTGAATACACATCAACCCATCAAGTTACATGAAAATTTACACTTTGTATTTGATAATTAAGAATGTCAGTACTATTTGGGCACATAGAATTGTCACTAAAATTAAAAAGTAGTGGCGAAACCATCAAGAGAAGATCAACAGGGCTCTCATTTCGTGACAAGCACTACAAATCGACAATTTATGATGATTTGAACCCCACAAAACTGTCAAGATTTAACTGATAAATCACAATTGACATTGATCCATTTCACTGGACTACGTCGCTTGTTAGCCTGGAACTCTCTGTCCCAGGTTCTATACCCACCACAATATGTAGCTACTTTTCCCCGTCTACTTGTGAGCTGTCCTCCACCCTCTTCTCGTATCTTATGGGTCACTGTCTCCTGAATAGAAGCCATTTTTCGAATCATGTTATCAATGTCTGTTTTGATTTGATTCCTATTGTTCTCAGAAGCAGCCCCATTAATAATTAAAAAAAAAAAAAAAAAAATTCAGTGGACCACATTATAAAATGACACTGATATCCATGGCTGATTTTTTACAATAATTTCATGGGGTTGATGACCTACTCTCCCACCAGCTACCACCAACTGCCGGTAACCTAATTTCTCCTGCACTTTTACCAAGGTTGGATCACGTACATTAACATCACAATCCATTTACAAAATTTGCTTAATATTGTTTAATCAATTTTTTATAACTAAAGGCATGACATAATCTGTCTTGATTAACAATTTAAAAAAAAAAATTGTCTTGATTAATTTCGTACGAATACAATTGTAATATAAAATAATGATTGTTTCAATTCATGTTGTTGACTTTAATTGCATATAAAATGACGATTTTGAAAATACGTCAGATATTGGGATTTTTTGTTGAGATATCCCTATATACAGAAATCCATCCGCTTCGGCACAACTTGCTTCCATTAACGTGCTTAAAAAAATAAATTAAACCACAAATATTTTATTTTTTAATAAATTAAATTAATAGTAACGTTAGATTTTTTAAAAATTTTATCCAAATTCATATTCAAATTATATGATATGTGAGTTATCAAAATTTTATAAATTCTGAGATAATATAATAATTAATAGGATCTTAACAACTCATATATCACATCATTTGAACATAAATTTAGATAAAATTTTTGAAAAGCTTAGTATTATTCTTAAAATAATTATATAATTTAAATGAGTAATGTTAAGGTTTTTAAATTTTTTATATCAATCTATATCTAAATGATATAATACGTAAATTATCAACATCATATTAATCATTATATCATAATTTATAAAACATTAATAACTCATATATTATAAACCTATTTTAAACAAAGGATTTGGTAACCTAGCATTGCACAATTTGAATCCAGAGTCTTGTCATTTCGCCAGCAAAACTATTAAACTCTGAATACTTCCCGTTTGTCTTTGGATTTATAAATTCTGAAGTCTTATGTGTCACAGGGACACATGAAGTAGGCAATCTTCAGAAAACACATGGATCTAAGATTATATAAAGCTGCATACGATGGAGATGTTAAAGCTTTACAGGAATTACTAGAAGGAGATCCACTCATTCTCTCCAAGGCTTCTCTCTCAAGCGCTTCAGACTCTCCACTACACATAGCAGCTTCGCGTGGTCACGTTGAGTTTGCCGAACTGTTAATGTCTCGAAGCCTGGAACTGTCCAGAGAATTGAATCCTGAAGGGTACAGTCCGATTCACTTGGCATCGTCAAAAGGGTATTTGCAGATAGTGAAAGATCTGTCGAATATCGACAAAGAGCTGGTCATGGACCTCGCGGCTACTAAGAAGCAACACCAGGTAATTAATTTAAGATTACGCATCAAATACATCACGTCAGTATTTGATTAATTAAAATTTAAACTATCATGTATATCCTTTGGATTTGTTTTTCTTTGCTCTATTACGCTTGATTTCATATTTCATGATTAAATTGATTAAAAGGGTGCTCGTAAGTGGAGTGGTGCAATAGCACTACTCTTATCTGTCTTTGTTTCTCTTTAACGAGTGACAAGATCGAGTAACAATGTCTTGTGTGGATAGCCTTTTCTCATCAGGAGTAGAGTTTTTGAGTGTGCCTTATATTTCTACCTCGGAGGCTTTCAGTAGTTATAATTTTAATTATAATGTTAAAAAGAAATGATCAAAAAGCTATTTATATAAGAAAATGATTAATTGGTACTTCTCTTTTCTATAATAATAACACATACAGGTTCTAGAGATTTTACTGAGAGACACAAAGGTGAATGCGGATGCTGTAAATGCTAGTAGACAAACTGCATCAGACATTTCTACATCTATCATTTCATCAGAATCTGATAATAACGTCAACGGACATGATCATCATCAAAGAACAATTTCTCCAAGAAATGCAGAACAGGTAGTAGTAAATATTGATCATTCTCTAGACTCAATCAAGATGATTGAATCATACGAGAGAGATTCGGTTTTGCTGGCTTCAATGAAAAATGGGACAATCGTTTTGTGTTCACTTTTCGCTATATTTTGCCTCGATGCCATACTCAACCCTCCTGAGAATGTCGTATATGATCACTACTATTTCAATATTTTCATCTGCGCTGATGTTGTGTGCTTCCTGGCTTCAATTGTAACAATTCCTTTAGCTATGTTAACAACGTCATTCGATAGCTTCTATTGGCGGGTGGCAAATGTGACAGCGGGGATGATGATTGGCTCGGCGATGCTGCTCTATGCAAGTGTATTTGGTCTCACAGTCAATACCAAACATGCTGCCACTTGAATGGCCTAGATTGGTGTGTAATTGTCGTTTTCATGTTAGTGGTATTAATCTTCTCTGTTAAACCAATTATAAAGGCTAAACGCACCAGCAAAATGCTATGCTGATTTGAGCTTCCATTGTAACATAGATTGTAGGGAATGTTACATCCACATCGTCATCGAATGATGTATATTTTTTTTAGCAATATTAAAAATTTCAGTTTTTAGTCTTATATAAATTATGTGTTAAGGAAAAAATAATTTATAAGTTTTTTTTTTCAACACTTTAAACATTTTAAAAAGCACAGATTAAAATAATTCTACGAAATGATCTAGCTGCAATTTATTATTAAATAAAGAATTTTTCATCTTGTGATGAATTCGGGACAGCATAGATCCTTAAATCGCGGCTCACCTTGCTTCAGCTAACATGCTTTGATATAATTTATTTTGAGTAGCTAGCCTGGGAGGTGGGGACGAATTGAACCAATACCAAAGCGACTTAACAACATAATTAAGTCGCTTTGCTCCATCTCAAAGCAATTATACAATGAAAGAAACAAAGAAATTCATTGTAAATCTTGATTGTAAATTTGGAATAGCGAAATTAAACCAATATTAATTTCAAGTGTGCGTATATACAATTGAAATGAAGTTATATAATTATCAATGTAATAGATTGATGACCAAATTTTGGCTCTCTCAACACATTCTAATAGCTAATATGCATTTCACCACATTTCACCCTCAATATGACTCGATAGTAAAAGGTATTTATTTTACTTAACAACGTCTCATGTTGGAGTCATTACACAATATATAATATTTAAAATATTTATATAAAGCTTTTTGTTTTATGAGAGAATTCAAACCTGAATATTTTATTGACTAAATGAGGGTTTTACATCGTCAATTAAAAACACATAAATTTACTCTTCTTATATGGTAGTAATGTTGACTTTTATATGATTTATAATTGACCTGAGTCTTCTTATAATATATTTACAGTGTACACACACAACTGAAAGGGGCTAAAAATGATTTGATTCAAATCAATCGTCAATAAATATCTATAAATTTCAACACGACTTGTATCCATTCACACATGCTTTATTAGGTTTCCTTTGACTAGCCAATAACTGGGACGACCACGCAAGCCACAGCCCATGGGTCGACGTAGTCAAGTCCATATACAATGTCATTTTCTATATACAGAGTTAAGAAGATGACAAGCATGCACGCCCAGTGAGAAACAACACCAGTGGGTGAAAAAAAATTTATATATGAGTTCGGACGCGATTACTTTCATGATAATTCTGGTTTTATAAATCCAACATTTTACGATTTTTTTTGCTTAGTATTGTACTGATTTCTCTCTCTCTATATACATATAGAGTTGGTACGCGATTACTTTCATGGTGGTTCTTGTTTTATAAATAACATTTTACGATTTTTTTAATTTGGTGTATTAACTAGCAGCTTAACTTGGTGATCTTAGCAGGTAAAGATGGATCAGAGACTCTACGTGGCTTCACGCAATGGAGATGTTGAAGCTTTGCGAGATTTACTCAAGGAAGATCCTCTTGTTCTCTCCAAAGCCACTCTTGCATCCTCAGACACTCCACTACATATAGCTGCACTGCTTGGCCACACTCAGTTTGCTAAGTTGGTGATGTCTCTTGACCCTGAACTATCAAGTGAGCTGAATAAACAAGGATACAGCCCGATTCACTTGGCATCATTGAAAGGGCACTTGGAAGTTGTAACTGAGTTAGTCGGAGTTAAGAATGGACTTTGTTCTCTTAAGGATAGTGAGGGCAGGATTCCTCTTCATTGTGCAGTAATCAAAGGAAGACTAGATGTTATCAGACATTTGATAACATGCTGTCCTGAATCAGCTAAGGAGATTACTTCTAAAAATGAAACCATTCTTCACCTTGTCGTGGAAAATAGCCAAACTGAGGCTATGAAGCTGCTGATTTCACTTCTTCGTGAGCAGAATTTGTTTGACGAGCTTATAAATCTCGTTGATGAAGATGGAAACACCGCGTTGCAGCTTGCCACTGCTAGGAACCGAAACCAGGTATATCTATAACTAATTAATTAAGATGGAAACATCATGTTGCAGATTAAAGATCTGGGTTGGCTGTACGCGATCTTCCACTTTTATCAAAATTTTGTTTTTTATTATTATTTTGTTTTATTTTTTTATGTTTGTTGGTTTTTTTTTTTTTTATTATTATTTTTTGCTTTAAGGAACATTTAGATCTCATATCTTTAAGTGAGATCTTCAAAGTTTGAACATCTTACCTTTACTTTATT
Organism: Nephelium lappaceum; assembly: GCA_021234005.1. Classification (NCBI taxonomy): domain Eukaryota; kingdom Viridiplantae; phylum Streptophyta; class Magnoliopsida; order Sapindales; family Sapindaceae; genus Nephelium; species Nephelium lappaceum. The sequence goes on from CM038004.1 coordinate 490,372, forward strand.
ATTATTATAATTTATATGTTTTGGTTTTAATGAAATCTGAATTTATCCTAGATTGAAGGTGTGGGTCGATTTTTATTATTTTTCTAATGACACTTCATTTAAAGTTTAAAAAAAAAAATGACATTTTATTTAAATTTTTGTTTTTTGTTTTTAATTTTTAATTTTTAACTTTTTTGTTTTAATGAAGTTGAAGATAGGTTTCAACTCAAATCTTCCACTTTTTATTAGTTATTTTTGTTTTTTTTTTTTTTAAATTTTTCTTACTTTAATGAAGTTTGGGTTTAATCCAGAACGTCAAACTTTGAAGATCTAGAACTCAGATCTTCAATCTTTGAAGATTTGGTTAGATCTTCATTTTTTCAATATTTTTATTTTAATAATAAAATACTAAATAATTGTATTTAATTATAATTTTTTAATTATAATTATTTTTAATTATTGAATACTAAATAATTTATTTTTAATTAATTTTTAATGTATTATATTTATTTTTTATGTTTTTCATTAGTAATAATTGTTATTATTTTAATTATTTAAAACTATAATTTATTTATTTATTTTTATACAAATTTAATTGTAAAAATTTTTATTATTTATTTATTTTTCAATTTTTCTTTTGGTGATGAAAGGGTAGTTTGGTAATTGATTACTTTTTTTGGTTTTATTTTTTTTTTTAATTTTTTAATATAATAAGGACATTTTCTCATTTTTATGATTTTATCATAAAATCATTCAACTTTAGAATGACAAAACTGTTTTTGGACTAATGACTAGAGATTTTTTACTAATATTTTTTAAAGTAGGGGTTCAGTGTCATTTTTTTACTGCAATTTCAGGGTTTCTAAGATTTTTTTCTTACTTTAATTCAAATGAAAGTACTGTTTACAATTAAAAATTTATTATCCTATCTAAAAGTGATCAAATTCAATAATTTTATTATTGTTTTTCACAAGCATTTGACGAGACAAAAATAAATTTGAAAAGATAAAACTGGATTTTCATCTTCTTTGCTCTTCACTATCTTCTTCTCCTTCTTCTCTTGAGTATAGATGTTATTTCGTGGCAAACTCACATTTATAAATTTGGGTTCACAACCATGAGTCAATATAAATTAACTTTGATTTTAGATCAAATTTAATAAAAGTTTTAAGTTGGATCATATTTCAATTCTAAATAGATTGAATAATTAATTTAAGATTATTTATGTCCAAGAGCCCCTTAATTAATAAGTACAATATATGATCTTCTACTCTAATCATGCACGTACAGATGAGAAAGATCTTATCAAGAGAGACCAACGTCAACGACAGTGACCATCAAATAGTATCCAATCTTGATCCTGCACATTCAGATCCGATTAACGTTAATGAATCTTATGGTTCGAAGGATTATCTTGAGTCTTTCAAAAATGGTGTGATTGTATTATGCTCACTTTTTGCAACATTTTGCTTCGACGCTGTGCTCAATCCTCCAGGTGGGGTTTGGCAAGATAGACCATCAAGCGATGTTTTCAACGCCAAAAACCCTTATATTTCAAAGAAACCCACATTCTTTTTCGGGCCATTTTTCCCCAAAAATTTGAGATCCGAAGATCTTCTTGCACCAAACAAGGCTATGAGCCTAGCATTGGAACCTAGCAAATTTATTACTTTCCTCTCCTTTGACGCTGTGTGCTTCCTGTCTTCACTGAGTACAATTATGTTCCTAATGTTAGTACCTTCTCAAAGACAATTGCTTGGGTATAATCTAGTTGTTGTGATGCTGACAGTAGTTTTATCATCAGCAATTGTGGTTTACATGACTGTGTTAGATTTGACAACGAATGTAATTGTTGCTACAGGGACTGTCTTAATGGGCGGCATTCTGATGTGGTCGGAATTTCTAGTTCTTTTAGTCCTGGTATATGTGGCCAAAAAGCACATTCGACGGCTCATGTTCCGTTTGACTGCTTAGGACTTTAGAAGTAGGGTTTTGTTGACTGCCAGTTCAATAAGCTCTTTTGAATTAATAGTTTGTTTAGTTGTATTTAAATTGGAGAAAAAAATGGGATTGAATGATTTAGCAAATTAATAATGTTTTAGTTGAAAGTATTGAAGCTCATTTCTTTGTTAGATGTTACAAAAGCCAAAACAACTAAATTATCCTAGAGCTCATAGCTTGTGTGACTGATTTTTGCCGTTTTAGAGAATTAATTTCTTGGTTTCTGGGGGTGCCTGGTTGTGCTCCTCGGCCATCGCAGCGGCTGTCAATTCAATGTCAAAAATAAATATCAATATATATATATATATATATATATATTTAGGACCGAGATTGGTTTAGAGAACTATCGAAATCAACTGAGATAGAAACATTGATGGTGCGACCCGGAGTACTGCAATTATATAGGAGGGATCTACCCAAATGAAAATAAAGGAGTGGCTCACACGAGAGTGGAGGGGAGAGGAGGCGGCGCAATCCACACATAAAGATAAGAGGACAACCCACACATAAAGGTGGGAGAGCTTGTTATTTTTGGCTTCTCCGAGCATAGAATCATGCCATAGGCATGAGGCAACTGATATTTAAACCAATAGCACCAACTACAATCTACAATAAATATCAATATTTAAATCTCAATTATTCAACAATTTTATCGGAGATGGGAACCCCAAAAGAACATGTAAAGTATGTAACAAGTTTTGAGAAATGAGAAAAAAAAAACAAATTTCAACACATTATTTCATTAGTTTGTTATGTAATCTTTGAACATGACTTCATTTTCATTTTTTATTGTTTTATAAATACGTTACTTAGTATAAAAATAATTATATTATTAAATGAGAAAAAGGGTCGTTAGGATTTATTAAGATAAATTATTACTTACATAATCAAAATATCTATTCTTATAATTGAAAAACAACTATTCTCATTTCTCACAATAAGAAGAGACAATTACGACTCACTTTTATTTGTTTATTGGTTTTATAAAATTAGCGATATGAAAACAATTATATTACCAACCAGTCAAAGGAGGCTTATCAAGATTAATTATTATTTATACAATCAAAGTATCTATTCTCATAACCGATACACAACTATTTTCATAATAAAATGAGAAAACTACATAGTTTATAAAATAAGCTTTGTGAGTGTCTATATATTATAATCTTAGGTCTTAAATATTATAGTTAAATTTTTTCCTATCAACTTAAACTTTTAAGTTTAGTGGTAATTAATATGATATTAGAATTGTTTATGATTCAAATCATGTCTCCCCCTAAGGGGTGTCATCTCTACTAATAAACTTGGGCGACTCTAGTAGGAAACCTCCAATGTTATATACTACGAGGCATCAAACTAAAATTAGTTTTTAGTCAATTAAAATTTAAACTATCATATATGTCTTTAGGATTTGTTTTCCTTTGCTCTATTGCACTTGATTTCATGATTAAATTGATCAAAAGGATATTTCAATCAAAAAAAATGATCAAAAGGAGACTTATATGACTCCCAAGTGAAGTGGCGCAATGGCGCCATTCCTACTCCGCTTTGTTTCTTTCCAATTGAAGGCTAGGTTTGAGTATCATAACCCATAAATGTGAGCAATTTTTTAAGTCCCATTGATGTGTGGGCAGTTTTCCAATTTTGTGTGATTGCTCTCTCTCTTATCTTTTAAGAAATAGAGAACTGAGCTATACTTTAAAGTTGTAATTGTAATTGTAACGAAAAAAAAAATATTTATATAAAATGATTAATTGGTACTTCTCTTTTCTATAATAATAATTGTTGAGAAGAATGCTCAGCTTACACAAGCAGAACATAACAAACTAACTTATCCAATTTAAGCTTGATCAATATCAAATGCATAAGTTAGTAATGATCAAGTGGCAACAGCATGACAGTTTTGATGTTTCAACTATATCAGATTCTGTTCTAGCATTGGTGGGAAAATCAGTTGAGAGAATCCAGCTCAGTTAATGTTTAACCAATCAGAATCAAGTCTAGATTGAGGTCACACTTTTTTAATGTAACAAGTTCCAGTGTAAATATATATATAGTAGTGTACTGCTTATTGTATTTATGAAATGAAAAAGAAACAGAAATTATCTGCAACATATGTTGTGGTTACAAGATCAATCTTGATCATTTCTCATTTAGATTTGTTTGTTTTAACATCAATACTTTAGTTTCAGGTTTCAAAGATCTTCAATAATAACACATACAGGTTATAGAGATTGTACTGAGAGACACAAAGGTGAATGCGGATGCTGTAAATGCTAGTGGATAAATTGCATCAGACATTTCTACTTCTATCATTTCATCAGAATCTGATAATAACGTCAATGGACATGATCATCATCAAAGAACAATTTCTCCTAGAAATGAAGAACAAGTAGTAGTAAATATTGATCATTCTCTAGACTCAATCAGGATGATTGAATCATACAAGAGGGATTCGGTTTTGCTGGCTTCAATGAAAAATGGGACAATCGTTTTGTGTTCACTTTTCGCTGTATTTTGCCTCGATGCCAAACTCAACCCTCCCGAGAATGTCGTATATGATCACCACTATTTCAATATTTTCATCCGCACTGATGTTGTGTGCTTCCTGGCTTCACTTGTAACGATTCCTTTAGCTGTGTTAACAACGTCATTCGATATAGCTTCTATTGGCTGGTGGCAAATGTGACAGCGGGGATGATGATTGGCTCGGCGATGCTGCTATATGCAAGTGTATTTGGTCTCATAACCAATATACCAAACATGCAGCTGCCACTTGGATGGCCGGCTTGATAATTATTGTTGCCATGTTAGGGGTATTAATCTTCTGTTAAAACAATCATCAAGGCTAAACGCACGAGCAAAATGCGATGCTGATTTGAGCCTCCATTGTAACATAGATGATAGAGAATATCACGTTCACATCGTTGCCCAATGATATTTCGCACTAAAATTTCAGTTTTTAGTCTTATATAAATTATGTGTTAAGAAAAAAAATAATTTACGTGTTTTTTTTTTCTTTTTTGTTTGCAACGCTTAAAACATGTTAAAAAGTACAGATTAAAATAATTCTACAAAACAAATACCTGCCATTTGTTATTAATTAAAGAATTTGTATTTGGTGATGAATTCGGTACAGCATAGATCCATACATCGCGGCTCAACTTGCTTCATCAACTAACAGTATGCTTTAATATAATTTATTTTGAGTAGCTAGCCCGGGAGGTAGGGACGAACCAATACCAAAGCGACTTAACAACATAATTAAGTCGCTTTGGTCTATCCCAAAACAATTATACAATGAAAGAAATAAAGAAATTCATTACAAATCTAGATTGTAAATTTGGAATAGCAAAATTAATCCATTACAAACAAGGATTAATTTTGAGTGTATATATACAATTCAAATGAAGTTAAATAATTATCAATATAATAGATTGGTAACATAATTTTGGCTCTCTCAGCACATTTTCAATATAATCCAATGTTAAAAAATATTTATTTAACTTACTATCGTCTCATATTGGAGTCAATATACTGTATGTGATATTTAAAATATATATATACATATATATTAGATTTTTTTAGATGATATTTAAAAAGTATATATATTAGATTTTTTTTCTATGAGACAATTCAAACTTGAGTCTTTTCTTAGCTAAATGAGGGTTTTACACCATCAAAGAGCATGGAATAAAAAACCATAAATTTACTCTTCTTATACGGTCGTGATGTTGACTTTTGTACGATTTTTAATTGACCAAAGTCTTCTTATAATACCTAGTAGCCAAAATCTAGGCCTAGGATTTAAGCTCGAAGCCCGCTAACGAAACCTGGTCTACATAAGTTGGACTATGACTACTTACGGCCCAAATATAAGAATCATTGAATGGCCCAAGGAAAATTGGACAGATCAAAGCCCCGGGGCTACCCGGGTTGATCGACCCAGTAGACCAAGCTGCCCTACCCATAGTTTTGGCCCATCGGACTTTGCCCAAACCACTCTTGTAGGCTAGTGAATAGGTTCGGTCAGCGGCCCAGCACCGAGCCTAACTTATAATGCCCACAGAACTTGGTGATGTCTCTAGACCCTGATCTGTCAAGTGAGCTGAATAAACAAGGATACAGCCCGATTAACTTGGCATCGTTGAAAGGACACTTGGAAATTGCGACTGAGTTAGTCAAAGTTAACAGTGGACTTTGTTCTCTTAAGGATAGTGAGGGCAGGATTCCTCTTCATTGTGCAGCAATCAAAGGAAGATTAGATGTAATCACCCATTTGATAACATGCTGTCCTGAATCAGCTCAGGAGACTACTTCTGAAAATGAAACCGTTCTTCACCTTGTAGTGAAAAATAGCCAAACCGAGGCCATGAAGCTGCTGATTTCACTTCTTCGTGAACGGAATTTGCATGACGAGCTTATTGATCACGTTGATGAAGATGGAAACACCGTGTTGCAGCTTGCCACTGCTAGGAAGCGAAACCAGGGATATATATAACTAATAAATTAAGACTACTAATCTCTATAGCAGAATTTGATTTGCCATTATTTTAATTCAAAAATCATTATCCTATCTAAGTGATCTAATTCAATAATTTTATTGTTGTTTTTCATAAATATTTGATCGGATAAAAATAAATTTAAACGGACAAAAAATCCTGGACTTTTATCTTCTTTGATCTTTACTATCTCTCTTCTTCTTCTTCTTATTCTCTTGCGCATATCATGTTTATAGATTTGAGTTTATGGATATGAGTCATGTTCTTTTTTAGCTTTTTTGTTTTAAATGGTATGTTGTAAATTTTAAAATTAATGAGTAATCATATAAACCAATTTTGATTTTAGATCAAATTTAGTAAAGTTTTTAAGTTGGATTATATTTAAATTCTAAATAGATTGATTAATTTAAGATTATTTATGTCTAAGAGCCCCTTAATACGTCCAATATATGATCTTCAACTCTAATCATGCACGTACAGATGAGAAAGATCTTATTAAGAGAGACCAACGTCAACGACAATGACCATCAAATGGTTGCCAATATTGGTTCTTCACATCCAGTTCCAATTGACGTTAATGAATCTTATCGTATGACGGATTTTCTTGAGTCTCTCAAAAATGGTGTGATTGTATTGTGTTCACTGTTTGCAACATTTTGCTTCGACGCCGTACTCAATCCTCCAGGTGGGGTTTGGCAAGATAGACCATCAAGCGATGTTTTCAACGCGAAAGACCCTGATCCTCCAAAAATCTCATTGTTTTTCGGGCAACTTTTCCCCAAAAATTTGAGATATCCGAAGATCTTCTTGCACCAAATATATAAGGCTGTGAGCTTAGCATTGGAACCTTCCAAATTTATTACTTCCTCTCCTTTGATGCTATCTGCTTCCTGTCTTCACTGAGTACAACTATTTTACTAATGCTAGTATCTTCTCAAAGACAATGGCTTCGGTATCTAGTGGTTGTGATGTTGGCAGTAGTTTTCACATCAGCAATTGGGATTTACACGACTATGTTAAATTTGATAATGAATGAAAATGTTACTTTAGGGACCCTCTTAATGGGCTGCATTCTGATGTCGTTGGGATTTCTAGTTGTTTTCATCATGGCATATGCGACCAGAATGCAGATTCAAGGGTTCAGGTTCCATTTGGATGTTCAAAAGTAGGGTTTTGTTGACCATTTTATCGACAATTTGATTGGAGATGGTAACCCAAAAAGAATATGTAAAGTATATAACAAAGTTTTGAGAAAGGAGAAAAGAAAAAATTGACGCATTATTTCATTAGTTTGTTACTTAATTTTTGAACATGATCACTTCATTTTCAGTTTTTATTGGTTTTATATATATGTTACTTAATATGAAAATAATTATATTATTAAACGAGTGAAAGGACTATCAGGATTTATTAAGATTAATTATTATTTATATAATCAGAATACTTATTCTTATAATTAAGAGAAAATTATTCTCATTTCTCACAATAAGTGGACACAACTATAATTCACTTTTAATTTTTTTATTAGTTTTATAAAATTAGTGATATGAAAATAATTACATTACCAACCAATCAAGAGAGAGTTATCAAGATCAATTATTATTTACATAGTTAAAATATCTATTTTCATAATTGATCTACAACCATTTTCACAATAAAATGAGAAAACTACATGGTTTATAAAATAAGTTTTATCATCATAATCTCAAGTTTTAAATATTATAATTGAATTTTTTCCTATCAACTTAAACTTTTGAATCTGGTGGTAAATAATATACTATTAGAGTCTAGAGGTTTTTTATTTTAATTCTTTCTTCCTAAAGGGCGTAATCTCCATCAATAAACTTGGGCGATTCCGGAAGCAGACCTCCAATATTATACGATACATACGCAGTGTCATCCGCCAATAAACTTGATGAATATGTGCATAATCACTTCGTGTTATGTGGTGATATGAAAAAATATATATATTTTTTGATAATTTGAAACAACATAAATTGCCTACAATTTTTCTTTTACACCAACTTTGATGAAAGTTTTTTAAATCTATTTAAACTAATCACTACAAACATGATCCAAACTATTACTCTTAGTTGGAGAGAAGTTTTCCTACCCTTCTATTGTGTTTATCAATCAAGAATAAAAAGAAAAGGAATTGAGGTTTCATCGAACTCACAAGAGGATGAATTAACTTTAATTCTTGATTTTTGTGTAAAAATACATAATTTGATTTCAAAAGCTTTTAGTAAAATATAATCACATATTAGTAATTAAATTTACTTTTCCTCTTAGCCTATATTTGGTGCATGAGATTTGAGATAAGATTGAAATTAAAATTCAAAAATTTCAAATTACTTGAATACCATGTTTGGAGAGCAATAGAATGAATGAGATTGAATCCCAACCTTCAATCCATTTCCATTCTTTTGACATTTTTCAATCACACCCACATCTATGTTATTGGGTGGGATGAGATTGGATTTGACTTTTTTTTTGTCTCTCCATTTATCTCTCTCTCACATTTCTTTATCTCACGCATCCATGGAACCTCTTTTCTTCTTCTTCTTCTTCTTCTTTTCCTTCATCACGCTTGGTTTTGGGTCGGCGAACCCAGAACCAGATGCTCTCAATCTGTGTTTTTTTTTTTTTTTTAGTGTTATGATGATTTGATGTTATTGTTATAGAAGACGATGATGTTGATAAATTTTATTAATGATATTGATGAACTGTAGGTTGATGATGTTGAATTGTGAGAGATGATGATATTGATGAAGTGGGTTGATGATGTTGAATTGCGGAAGATGATGTTTGATTTTTTTTTAAAAGATTTTTTATTTAATTGCAATCCAATTCCAACATATATCAAACATGATATGGTATAATTTTTAATCCAATCCCAAGTTTTACCAAACATGGAATGATGATTTTTTATTCCAATCCATTTCATTCCAATCCCGCATGCCAAAAACAGCTTTAATGATTCTCAATTACTAAACACAAAGTATATGTGTCTAAGTTTGAATCATATTTCTTTATCAAGATTTTAATGGAATTTACTTAAAACAACCACTAGGAATACTAACAACAATAAGAAAAAATTTTATTACATTAATTTCAAAGGAGGTAATCACATACGTAACTTGGTGATAATAATGGTTGTTTAAAGTTTCAAGTTTAAATTCTCTTTTAAATAATGAAAACAATAAAATAATTATATATATATATAAAATAATGCTAGATTTCTATAAATCTTTTTTCAAATTCATGTTCAAGTAATGAGGTATATGAGTTATCAAGATTTTATTAATTATCATATTATCTCATAATTTATAAGATCTTAACAATTCACAATATATATATATAAAGTAATGCTAGATTTCTATAAAATTTTATCCAAATCCATATTTAAGTGACGAGATATATGAGTTGTTAAGATTTTATTAATTATTATATTATCTCGAGATTTATAAGATCTTGATAACTTACATACCACGTTATTTAAGCATAGATTTGAGCAAAATTTTTAGAAAATCTAATATTACTCATATAAAAAATATAACACTGCACTATCCAAAAATCTATTAAAATTTATTATCCAAATTATGTAATAAATTAATACGTAGTGTAATTACCACATCATCAATATATCATTCTAAATTTAATATAGTAATTATAAATTAGTTTGTCACATAATTTAAACAAAATTTTTAAATAAATTTTTAAAAATTATAACATGATTCATATAAAAAAAATAATACTATATTATTAAAAATTATATAAATTTACTATTTAATTATTCTATTATCCATATATTATTTTAAAATTAAGGTGAGAGCTACCGATCGATTTTTGAAAAGCAATCAGAAAAGCAAAGACACAAAACAGAAGTACACCGAAGCAGTTCACAACTTCACGTAAAGTCAAACTTCAACGGCACTTGCTGCTTCTCCAAAGCCGAGACAGGACAAGCAAATGAGTTTTGCCTTTTGTCATTGTCTCTAATTAAATTCTATCAATCCATCAAAAACCATAAAAAAAGATTCTCTCGATCTTGATTGGTCAGCCCTCCTCTCAACTCTATAATTTAAATGGAATCCAAAGTCTCTCTCTGATTTCTCGGAAAGAGAATGTCCCAAGCTGCTGATGTCTCTTACAGGTATCAATCGCCAATCCTCTCGTTCAATTCTCTTGATTTTTCGCTTATTTTCATGTTTTCGCTTCTGGGTATTTTTGGATTCTTGGTTTTGTATAAGGGTTTTGTTGAATTCAACATTTAGTATTCATTTCGCACTAGGTCAACCATGTTTAGTTTATTGGATTTTGTTATCTAATAAGTTGTTGGGACCAGTTGATTAGATCATTGATATATATAAACTGTAGGAGGCAATGAAAAGATTTGATTTTGTTATGTTTTTTTGTAATTGTATATTGTAGGCAACATTGCATATCAGTGAAGATTATAGAATCACAAACACAATTAATTTACTTTTCTCATGAATTGTCATGTATTTGACGAGTTTTGATCTTTGAAATGACAATAGAAAGCGTAGGTTCTTATCTATCAAACCCATTTTACGTTTATTTGAATTGAGAATTTCGTGCAAAATGTATGCGTTTTGTGTTAGCACCTAGAGCAGTAGGGGAACTGATTTTGTCTTTGTACTATTTTTTGTCGCCAGTTGTGGGTCGTGTGGATACCCTTTAAACTTAACGTCTTCTAATCGGATAACCACTGGCATAGGTGCTGAGTATCAAAAATCTATACAGAAAGGGCATATTTCCTTCCTTTCAGTTGATCTTAGTCGATTCACACAGGTTGATGAGGTAAGTTGCTTTCCTGTATCTTGGGGACGTTATGGTTCAAAAACTAAACTCCTATGTCGTAAATGTGGGGTTCATATAGGCTATGGATATGGAAACTCATCTGCTCTATGTGGTTTTGACTCTCCCAATGCAACTAGCTCTGCTTATAAGAAGTTCACTGTAAAGATCCGAGCTCTACAGCCTTCGGAAGAGTGCCAACAAGATTGAGATGGGAGATCCTGATGGGCATACCTTCATCATGGACCTGCCTGATGATTGCCTTTGTTTTATTTTCCAATGGCTTGACTGTGTCTCTGATCGTGATTCATTTGGTTTGACTTGCCACCGGTGGCTTAATATTCAGAACTTAAGTCGCCGATCTTTACAATTTGAATGTGCACTTACCCAACTCAGTCGTTCTTCACTATCTCAGAACAGTCTTAATGTTACTTCATTCCATGTCTACAGACTGCTCACTCGTTATCAGCATTTACAGCAGTTGTCCCTCTCTTGTTGCACTAATCTACCTGATTCGGGTTTAAACCCGTTGCAGTATTATGGTTCAAAATTGCAAACACTCTATCTGGATTGTTGTTTTGGAATCACTGATAATGGTTTGACTTTGATTGGTACTGGTTGTCCCTCCCTAACGAGTATTAGTCTTTACCGATGCACTGTTACTGATGTAGGGTTAGAAATGTTGGCTAATGCTTGTTCAACTTTGATGCATGTGAATCTCTCATACTGCTCACATATTTCTGACCATGGATTACAATCTCTTTCACAAAAATGCTGTCACCTAAGAGGAGTAACAGTATCTTATTGTCTGGGTGTAATTGGCATCGGCTTCAGAGGATGTTCTCCAACTTTAGTTTATATTGATGCTGAATCTTGTAAGCTTGAACCAGAAGGGGTCATGGGGGTTGTTAGTGGAGGTGGGCTAGAGTTTTTAAATGTTTCTGGCGTACCCTGGTATTATGGTGGTATATTGGCAGCAATTGGGTCAGGGTTCGCCACTAGGCTTAGAATTCTAAACCTCCGGATGTGCAGAAATGTTGGTGACGAGTCTGTTATGGCTATCGCGAAGGGTTGTCCATTACTTCAAGAGTGGAACTTAGCATTATGCCATCAAGTCCAGATCTCGGGTTGGGAATCTATTGGAGTAAACTGCAATAGTTTGGAGAAACTTCACGTGAATCGCTGTCGGAATCTGTGTGATAGTGGGTTGCAGGCTCTGAGAGATGGGTGCAAACGACTTTTAGTCCTATACATGAACCAGAACATTCGGATTTCATGCATGGCAACGGAGTTGTTTAAACTGTACAGAGGCGACGTAGAGATAAAGGCAAAAGAAATAATGTGTATAGGGCCTAATTGGCTTCTTAGATGATGATAGCTGAAAAGAACATTATATTATATTAAATGATGGGACATAGAAAAGAACTTCTAAAAGACTGAACTTGATTGTTTGTCTACCATTAAAGGACCAACAATTTCTTTGATAATTGTTTAGTCTGATATCATCTGTTGCGTGGATAAATACTGATTGTTTTGGACGTGATGTTCTCAGACAATGTTTTTGTTCCAGGAGAATGTTTATGGAACTCTTTCAAACTTGATTATATTATACTTTCCTTTTGCACCTTCCTGATGGAATCTAATTTGTAATGCAGATGTGCATTTGTTGTTTTCTTAGTCTTGCAATTTTATTGTATGCCTAAACATCATTAGATAATTTTGTTGGAAGATCTGTGTATTCTCTAAACAAATGGATCCCAAGAATCCTCCCTGGCGTGATGTTGAGTTCCATTATTGTGACAGATTCATGATTGCTTCATTTTGTACAAGATATTGGAATATATGTCACTTCTCCGCAATAATAGTGTATTAACAAACCATTTCTCTTGTTTGGTTGGAGAGAAAAAATGAGAGCAAAGAAAATGGTACCTTCTGCCTGGAAGTTCTCAGGTAGAATCACTCCAGATAATAATCAATCATGACAAATTATTTACATCATTCTTTATCACAGAATGCTTGCCAAGCACACCTACAATGCAATGGGACTACATACAACATCAAGGAGCACTTTTGAGTTGCAAAATGTCAACATACAAATATCATTTCAGCTTAGAAAGGTTCTTAAGACTGCTTTTACATTCATATATGACAACATTTGGGGGTAAAGGCCCCCATTCTTTATACTGAGTTCGTTATTACACTTTCTCCTTCCAATACAGGATGTCTTTGGTACAAAAGCAACACAAGCTAAAACAATTTGGCACATCTTATACAGAAGAATATTGGCTTCTTTTTCATAGAGAGAAAAATTGAGAGATGTGAGAGAGAGAGAGAGAGAGATTAATTTCCAGCAAACAGCAATCTTCATTGGCGAGTCCAACGAACTAGCTTGCTTCCATCTGTGTACTCCTACCACGGCCAAGCACTCAATTTCAGGTTGGTTTCCTGGAGAATTCAGCACGGTATGGGAAGTAGCAAACTAACTGCTACCATTCTCTCCCCATACATTGTCCCATCCAGCGCTTGGGGCAGCCTTAGGTCCTTCAAGGTAATTCTGTTGTCCATTAGGGTTGTGAGGGTTGTGGGGGCCTGGGAGTCCATTTGGACCTGGTTGATTAATCTTCCTGGGTTTTGTTTTAACTCCAAGTATTCTCAATACAAATCTTGCCAACTCTCCATACAACATTCCAGAGCGATCAAAAAGCTGCAAGGGAAGATGTCATAAATCTTTATGAGTTACATCACAGTTTATTGGTAGCTCACAAAAAGAACTAATCCGTCATTACTTCATCTACAAAATGCAAACTAGATGCCAATTATACATATTCAATATCATATACAAGCAACAGGAAAATGAAAACCGTAATTTGGGGAGAGAAGCACCTGAAGGAGTGCAGTCATAAACATGTGAAACGCTTGGGTGTTCTGATCTATCAAAATTGATACTCGTCCAAAAAAGCTTACAACACCTTGCATCTGCCATTTATAAAACAAGCAATTAGATCTATGACTCAATAAAATTTTGCAGCTTCAGTGAATAAAATGCATCCTCCATGACAATTTCATGGTTAACATGCTCATATTCATTGAACCAGACAAAACTTTGACAACAAAATTGAGCTGGATCAAGAATTTCTATGATAAAAAATCCCAGATAAATGCTAAGATGTAGAATCCAATTGCAATAACGTCCTATCAGGTGATACTGAATGAACACTTGTGCAATTGAACATATTACTTGATAACAATGGACACTGAAAAGCATGCAATAATCCAGCATCTATGGATGAGGAAAAGCATGAAACAAAAATATATTTTCCATTAAGAAGCAGGACCATGTATTAAAACATATAAATAAGGCATTCCTTATACTATGGAAACTAGAAAGCTGCTCGTAAACCAGATCAGTATTGGAACACATGAACATCATAAGAGAGGGGCACCCATTTACGCACTTATAATACGAAAAGTACTTATTTTAGCCATTACAAACATTCTTAAAAAAACCATTTCACATTCATTCACATGACCAACTCATTAATTGCCAAAGTTGAAGGCTTGACTCAAAAGATAAAACCTGTACAGTCAAAGTTAGTGAGTTTATTCTTGTTTGTAAAACATATACTGCAATGAATCAGGTTTGGACAAAGAAAAGGAAAAGAAAATAAGTGCTGCCTTACCACCCGAAGGAACGACATCCAGAAGCCTGGAGGAGATGGTGGACCACCATATGGATCATTTGGATCCTGATCACCATACGGACCCATGCCCATTCCATAACCACCCATCTGGCCTCCAAAACCACCACCATACATTCCCCCACCATACATGCCGGAACCTCCATACGAACCACCATAACCTCCTCTATACATGTTGTTACCATACAATCCACCACCAAAAGACCCTCCCAATCCACCATATGAAGAACCGTACATCCCTGAACCGTACCCCGAGTTATAATTCAGACTCGAATTATAGTTTAAACCAGAATTGTAACCTGCATTCAACATTCAAATTTATCAAGATCCTTTAAAACAGATCAACAAGATCATTCCACATGCATCAAAAGACATCAACATTATACCTCCATAACTAGTCCCACCGTAGTTCTGTTGCTCCCAAGGCCTGGTGGGCACAGGCCGACCAAGGGAGCTCCTATTCACAGCAGTAGTCCTATCAGCAGCAGAAACTATTTCGCCTGGTCTTGCAGTTCCAGAAGCCTCAACAACATCACTAGTATTCCCGTTTGATGGTGGTTTGAAAGGCGTAGGACCGGAGGCGGTCCCTGTTGTTTCCCAGGGTTTTGGTGGAGGTCCACTAGCTACAGCAACGAAGCAATCACACAAACATTAACCATTGAAAAAAGGAACAAGCAACATAGCTCCACATTAAATAAAAGAAAAAAAAAACCGTGTCTTGCTATCAAATCATCAAAGGCAAGACATGACACAACCAACCCACCAAGATCACACACAAAACACAACAAAATCGAAGACAATCCATCAAAACAACAAACTACGGATGATCAAATACAAATATTGAACGTAGCCCATAAAAAACACACAACCTGTCCACACAATTCCAACACTAGACATCCAAAAACACAAAACCAATATCAAATTCAACCATAAAACTTAAAAAAACAAAAAAACCCAAATCACGAAATACCAATCCAATAATCAAATCGAAGAAAAGAAACAAAATCCCATCTGGGTATCAAAGATGAGAATCAAATCTCCTCCTAAAAGAAAGAAAAGGAGAACGAACCTCCCGGTTGAGAACTGGAGCCCATGGACGGCGAAGATGTGTTAGAGATTGGTTCTGAGTTATTTCTCACGCCCACCAATGAAATAATAAACAGACATTAAAAGAGACAAAAGAGAGCGGTCAATCGCTTTGTTTTGGTTTCGTTTACCTTTTTTTTTTTTTGGCCCCTCTATTATTGCCTCCAATTCGGAAGTTTACTTTTTCTTTTATATTTATTTATTTTTACTTTTGACTTTATCCGCTCAAATCTCGATTGATATATAAGATTAGATTGAATTATCTTTCTAAGATTGAATGAGATTGAATAAAATTGAATAAGATTTCATAAATTAATATTATAATATATTTGATACAGTATAAGATTAGATTAATTAATATTGTGATGTGTTTGGTGTAATAAGATATTGAATAAAATCAATTTTAAATAAAAAAATTATGTACAAACCACCCACATCCATTTACCACCCATACCACCCACACTTACTAACAACAAGACCTAGACCCAAACCCACCAAACCTCGGCATTGCCTTCACCTGTGTCCACTCTTGCCGCTCTGGTTGACTCTCCTTTCTCTTCCACTTTCGTTGATCTTCTTTCTCCTTCATTTTCATGGATCTCCTTCCTTCTCCACTTTGGTCGTCGTTACCTCTCTCATCTCTTTCTTCTTTTGCTGTTGCTACCTATTTGATCTCTCTCGTCGTCGTTACTTGTCCAATCTTCTCTCTCACAATTCTCTTTTGATGTCGACATCATTCTTCAACTCGTCGACTTCTCCACCTAACTTAGTGGCTTTTCGGTGGGTGTAGTGGTGCATTGGTCGTTGAATCCCATTGGTGGGTGGTGAACCTTTTGTTTTTATTTTTATTTTTCAAAAATAAGAGATGAATTTATTTTATCCTATCTGTATGGTGGGTTTCATTTAACCCACCACAATGGGATAAAAAATGAAGATGGGATTGGTAAAACCCAATCTCATCCTCATACCAAATATGGATTTGGATTGGATTTTATCCAAACTCATGTAACAAACATGGTCTTATAGTGTTCGGATCCCTACAATCTTTATAGTAAAAAAAATTCTTACAACTTCCTAAAAAAAAAAAAAAGAAAAATTCTTACGACTTCACAAAAAAAAAATCTTACATTAGATGAATTATAGTTAAAATAACATTGTCCAAGATAAAACTATTAGTGTCGAGTAAAAATATAATTTTGAAGATAAATCAACTCATAATTAAAATGGTTGGATATTATTTTGTATCTTTTTATGAATGGTTCAGTTATTTTACCTAACCATCAACCTTATTCCTCAATTGAAGTAATTAGATTGATTTCAATAATCATTCTTACAATTAATCTAAGGGTTCTAATTGAGGAATAAGATCAGTAATTAGATAAGGTAGTCAAATTCTTTTATGAATATCCTAAAAATTTGCCTAATAATTTTATCCAAATGATATGGAAATATGATTTGTAACTACCACATTAATTTTGGAATGATACATTAATGATGTAATATTTATGCAAAAGTTTATTATATCATTTATCCAATAAATTTGGATAAATTTTTGGATAATATAGAGTTACTCATTTTTTCGAGAGATTTGGTGTAAATACCTTAAAAATTATGGTAACGTAATGTCTTTTTATAGTGTAAAGGGAATAAATTTTGTAACAATAAATCTCTGATCACTTTAAAATTTGCAATTATTCCCCAATCAGGAGTTGGGTAATTTAAGAGATAAATAATTTAATATAAAATTTTCAAAAAATACCGTTTCCAAAGTAACAAGCTTGAAAACATATATTTTAATATAAAAATACAAACAACCACTGTTACCGGATCGGTTTTTTTTTCCACATACGAAGAACCAGACAAAAGGGAAAATTAAAAAAATAAAAATAAAAACAAAATTAAAAAAAGAAGCATCTTATAAAGGATAAAGAAAAAAAAATCGAATGTAAAGTGAAACCAAAAAAAAAAAAAAAACGCTGATTACAGAGATTCCTCTTCACAACTTGTCAAAAATCTCACCTTTGATTGTCAATTTCAATATTCAATTCGCAAATTTTTCTTTTTTGTTTTGAAAAAAAACCGTAGAATTGCGGGAGACGGTGGTAAAGGTGTCGTTTTGATGGCTGCGAGCGCGAATCCGGTAGGTAACAATCAGGAAGGCTCGTCGGCGTCGGCTTCGGCTCAGAAATCGACGGCGAATGGCGTTTCGGTGAATTCGAGCAGCAACGGCTCCGGAGCTGATTGCGCGCCGACGACGGCTGCCTTGAGGCACAACTCCGGTATCTCTCTCGAGTGGACCCCTGACGAACAGTCCATGCTCGAAGATTTGCTCGCCAAGTCAGTTTTTTTTTTTTTTTCAATATTCGTTTTTTGTTGTCTGTTTTAGTTTTTTCAATTTGTGTTTTATTTTTTTTTAAATAAAAATTTGTGTTATTGATAAGAGACATGTTTGTTTGTATATTTGCTATGTGTTATTGGTTGATTATTGGTTTTGTTTTGGTATTAGAGTTGGATTTTGGAGAAAAGATTTGATTTTTTAGTTGGTTGTGGTTAGTGGTATGTTAATTTGGTTGTTGGTTCGTGAAGAAACTAGTCAGTGTGTATGTGCATGTCTTGGTGTCTTTGTGGCTGTGCAGAACTGTGGAGGTTGTTGATCTTTAGGGGTACTTTTGGTTTATGTTGAGATTGATTGGTTGTTGTTTGTGTATGGTTTCTTCTACTTGATAAATGAACAATTGGTTGACAGACATGTATCTGATATGATGCTGTTGTAGGTATGCCTCGGATTCAATAATCGTTCGTTATGCTAAGATTGCGATGAAGTTGAAGGACAAAACAGTTCGGGATGTTGCACTACGTTGTAGATGGATGAATGTAAGTTTACATGTTTCTAAGGGGTTGAGTGTTTGATTTTAATCGCTAGTTTGCTAAACTCTTTGAGACCTATCATGATATCCTTTCGCTGAAATTCTTAAATTAAGGGTTTATATGTATCACGCTTTCATATATGTTGTATAATATATTGTGCAAAATTCAGATATCTCACTTATTTGTTGTAATACATTCTGTTGTTTTTTCTTTAAATGTATATTAAACGGTCTTGACTCATTCGATTTACATCTATTTTTCAGAAAAAGGAGAATGGCAAGCGAAGGAAAGAAGATCATAATTCAGCAAGGAAAAACAAAGACAGAAAAGTATGTTTCTCTAATATCCTTTCCTATTTGATGTGATAATATATGATTTTAATGGAATTCTGTCCATCTGGGTGCATTATGCATACTTGCTTGTAATTGCAAACATTTGTGTTTGTTTGTATGTTTTTAGGGATAGTTTTTAGGTCATATGGGGCTATAATTTCTTATAAGGTCAACAAAAGAGAGATCTTTGACTGAAATGGTTCCTCTCTAGATTTTGTTTTTGGCAAATTAGGATGCAAAACTGGCAATAAATATTGCATTTGACTATATCCATATGCAAAAATAACATTAACCTTGTGTGTGACATGAAAAATTATCTGGTTATAATATTGCATGCTATATTTTGGTAGCATTCTGTCCTCTATCAAAAGGAAAACAAGGAAGGGGGTCTCCTTATACTCTACAATTGAAATACAAAATTTTTCCAATAAGTGTTATGAAATCATAAGGAGATTTATGAACTTAGGGGAACTTTGACATTTCATGTAGAAGTGTTGGATATTCTTTTGAGAGAAGCTTTCAGGACAGTAGCTGGTGGTGTCCCTATGTAGTCCATTCTGGTGTTAAATTTGTCTGTTGCCTGTTTCTTAATTTTTGAAATTCTGAGATTAATATTGATATTGTACTTAGGAAAAGGCATCAGATTCTTCTGTGAAGTCTTCATCTCATTTATCAGCTCGTCCCAATGGTCCTTCTTATACTCCGCCAATGATCCCTATGGACACTGATGATGGCATATCATACAAAGGTTGGTGCAGACACTTATTTAGGGGGGATTGTGTTCGGCTTGCTTCTTGATTATGGGCAGAGAGATATTATGTCATTACAAGTTAATATATTTTGGGGTGTGGAAGTTAGTATAATTGTGGTACCAATTATGCATTTTCATCTTTTTGAAAAATATAATTTATCTGTATTTTTCGTTCTTAACTTGGAGTGGTGTATAAGTCCTATGTATCTGTTAGCTAATAATAGATTCCAGAGAATGGACATGTATGAGATAGTCTTTCTTCTAATAATCATTATCTCTTTCATACTTAGATTCTTTTTGTCATTTTCAGCCATTGGAGGTGTTTCAGGGGAGCTTCTTGAGCAGAATGCTCAGATGTTTCAACAGATATCTGCAAATTTTGCAGCTTTTCAGGTGAAATATACTTTTTCAAATGTCTGGACTAATGCTTGATAGATATGATATCATTCATCCATTGATGATTTTCCATTAGATTGTCTTTTCATCTGAGCTATTGTTTTTATTTAGCTGTCAGATAAGTTTATGTCTTCAGTCAGATTGCTTTCTGCTCTTACAAAAATAGAATTAGCATGTTCTTTAGAATGATGACAGCCATTTCTCTGGCTTTTAGATATGTAGTAGTTGGACATTGTATTGAAATCCACTTATTATGATTCTCTTGGTACTGTGTTTAGTGAGAACATTTGTTTTAACTGGGCCTCATCTCTTTTTTGTTGGATCTTTCCCTCATCATAATGCCAAGTTAAATGTTTAATTATTATTTTTTCTTATTCTGGAGACTAGCTCAATTTACGTGGGGGGTTGAAAATCCTATTGTTGATCAATCTCATCTCTTTTGGGAGTGAAATGAAAGGGGATGATATAGAGTTCTATGTTCGATTTCCTTTATTGCTTTCTTACTTTATCAATACGGTACATATCTTCTATGTCATGGAGATTCTAGGTGGGGCCATACCTGATCCACTGGAGATACTGGCTGGATCAACTTTACTGTGATGTAGCTAATGGATGGCATATGACGGATTGATTTCATTAGAAATTTGGTGTGGTGTCGGATAATTTGGTTCTTAGTAGTAGCTTCATTATGCTAACATTTTCATTTATCACTTGCAGATACGTGATAATATCGATCTCTTATGCAAGGCTCGGGACAACATCCTTGCAGTCTTAAATGAGTATGTCTAGATGTTGTTTGACAATACCCTTTGTTGGATGTTAGCATGACTACTGTGTTATATATACACATACGTTTCCATTGCAGTATCAATTTTAGTATAGTTAATATTGTGTTACAGTCTCTTACAATCTTCTGATTTGGATAAGTCATGGCAGCTTAAATGACATGCCGGAGATAATGAAGCAGATGCCCCCTCTTCCAGTGAAGGTGAATGACGAGATTGCAAACTCCATCCTTCCCCGCACATCCCACCAAATGAATTCATGATTCGGGGAGTTACGAGTGATGCTTCTGACAATTTCCCACAAGTTTCCCTGCACAATTCAAATCTGGAAAATGAATAAATCACTTACTTGATTCACTCTTCTTTTGTCAGTCAAGGAAGATCTTTAAATATTACCATCGTTTTAGAATGTAAAGATTTATATATCTTAATCTCCGCAGAATTTGTTTTGGTTGTCTTAATTGATTTTAGGAACTGTGTTAGTTTGTGTAGTATGTAAATATGTAGTTGTGAATGTAAATGTATGGTCAAAAGATTGGTTGGTTTAATTCTAGGCATGAAATAAACTTAGCAGTTTACTTAAACTGAACTGTAATTGTAATTAAGATTCCTAAATTCAAAACTTTTCAACTTATTAATCCATCATATTTGCCCAGAAAAAACACTTGATGTGTGCTTCTTGATTATCAATTTCTTTCTTTCATTTTTTAACAGCATATTTGTGCAATCAAAATCCTTCATAGGAACAAGTTCGCTGATTTTGGAGTTTTGAACTTATGAAGAAGTGTGTAAACTGATTTTCAAGAATAAAGAGTCTGGCAGTATGATATTGCAAATGAGAAAAAATTGTAATTCAGAAAGAAATACACTTTTAAGTGAAGCTTACATGGTGGTAACCACAGGAAACTTCTAAAGTAGTTATCACAAAAGTTATTGTACTCAAAAGAAGCCAAACCAATGTATCATCTATCGATTTGATCAATCTAGCTCCATATAGTATCTAACCTTCAACCTGCTTGTCATCATATAGTATCTAACTTTCAACCTGCAAGCATGACAAGAAGGTAAATGGGCCAACCACTTTTACATCAAGATGAACTACAAAGAATAACAATGACATGATTCTCAAATGGCTAACTGCATTCAGTCTCTCTTCCCTACCTACCGCAATATCATAAAGCAGTTTATTGGAGAATATGTTGATACGAGTATACTATGCCAAGATATTACATAAGCTTAGGTTTTGTTGTGAAAATGGCAAGACCACATCAAAATGAAGTGATATGTAGCGAGTCTAGTGGGCATTATAAACAATTAAAATTGCCAACCAAAGTCTGTAGTCTGTTTAGAAGTGCCATTAATCCTCTGTTTGCCTAAATCAAATATATCATAAAGCTTTTGAAACTCTTTTAATTAGTAGTCTTCATCTAAACATGCTGGCTCCTCAACTAGTGGGAGAACAACCAGACAAATCAATCCATGGTTAAATGATCCCATCCACTCATTCATTTCACTATGACAGACCTATGAATCTAATTCATTGAAAATTTGCAGAAGAATTGGTAAAACGGATGGCAAGCAATTCATTGCTCAACGTACATATCTCTAATTCATTTCACCATGACTGACCTATGCATACAATTCATCCAACATTCGCTACCAAGAGTCCAAATCCAAAGCAAGGTCTTTTGAAATCACAATGCTATTCATCATCTCTATACCATCCCATCCCACCTCTATCTAGCAACATCTCAAAATTCCATATTAAACATCTAATGAAACAATTAAACCAAGATCGCCAATATCTAAAAGATTAACAAGAAATGTAAAATATATACAAAAAAATATAATCTTGCATCCATATGGGACCAATGCAAGTCGCAACAAATATTAACAATAACACCGAGTTCCAATCTTTATAATTCTACATCAGAACTAGTCTCACGACAATTCAAAACATCTCAAATTTCAATTCCTAAACAAATTCCAACAACATAAAAATATCCAACAACATGACACTAATCAATTACATACCTGGCCCAAATTTGACTCAAGATTCAACACTCTCGCTTCAAGGGCATCAAACTTCTGCTTAGTCTAACCAAAAACCAAAAGAACAAAAACCCATTAGAACCAATCAACATTTTCATCTATGCAACCAGAAAAAACCAAAATTTCCCGAAGAAAAACACTATGTGAGTCAGAGAAGAAGAGTGATCATTTACATCAGCAGAAAGAGCATATCGGATCAGTCCAAAGATCCTTCCACACGAACTGCGCAATCGCAGCGCCGGTGGCTGAAAACCCCATAGTGAACCAGAGCAACCGAGTTCTCATCATCTTTCTTTTTCTCTCTACTTGATCGCAGAAAATTGCAGTGAAAATGACTTCTGGAAGAGAGGCTGCTTCTTCTTGGGTTGCTTTATTTGGTTTCTGGATTTGGGTACAGTTTTGATGAATAGAGTTTTGGGCCCATCAAGCTGTTTAAACTTGAAAATAGTTTTTGGGCTTTTGGCTATTGTTGTAATTATGACTGCAATGTCTGATATATTTCCTATATTATTTATATTTTGGGACGATGGATATAAAAAATATTCTATATTCCTGATATTTTGACGATATTTTTTGATATTTTTACCAATATTTTTATACGTTTAATATTTTCAATATATTTATCGAAACTGATATTTGCTTCAGTTATGGATGTGCAAAAATCCATGTTTCCATCAGTCGCTTTTTACTGCATAGTTTCAGATTTTTGACATTCTAGTTCTTGTTGTTAGTAATCTTTTACTTCTATTTAATTTGAATTTGAATTGGCTTCTGTTTTGCCATTGAAACTAGTACTTATCAAATTCTATCTATTTAAATTTACTTTTTAGATTAGAGTATAGGTAAAACAATATTAGAAGTTATGATGTGAGGGTATACTTACAAAAGTAAAAAAATATTCAAATTCAACAAAAACATAAATAGCTAGGTGCTAAATCAGAATGAATATTTTCCGTGTATATTGATCATAATATCTGTATAATTAATTTATCATATGTAAATGATGTTTACATTTAAAGAATAAACTTAATAATGTATACAATATCCCTTAGTGAGAATGATTGAATATTTCTTTTTGATCTTAAGAGATTAAGTGTTTAAGTTTTATCTTTATCATAAAACACAAAAGTGTGAGTAGTTTTCTTTAAATTTAATTCCCTCTTTTATCATAAAAAATAAATAAATAAAAATAAAATGTAAGGAAGGAAACTTTAAAATATAAGGAAATTTTCGAAAAACAAGCTCGAGTCTTGGTTCTTGGATAGCAGTAAACAGAAGTCAAGCTCAAGCAATGTCCTGACAATTAACAGACTTGAGTCCCAAGCCAAGTAGCCCTCTTAAGTCTTGTCCCCACCATTAAAAAAGAAAAGAAAAAGAAAGAAACATGAAAATGTAAGGAAATTTCAAAAATCAAAAGTAACCCTCTTAAGTCAGGTCCCCACCTGAAAAAATTAAAAAAAAAAAAAAAAAAAGGAAAGAAAGTAATTTCAAAAAACAAACTTGAGTCTTGGATGGAAAGCAAGTACTTCTTCCAATAAACAGAAGTCAAGCAATGTCCTGTCAATTAACAGACTTGAGTCCTCTTTTTCTTAAGTTAGGTCAACGAACAGCTACGGAAAATTCTAAAAGAAGATACACACAAGAAAATATAAGGCCGTGGCAATTGAGAATGCTGAACTTGGGAGAAATAGAGGAGAATACATTGAAGGCATGCAAGTACCTGTCATTAATCACAAGTCATGATTTACTAAAACCAAAATTCAAAGTAACTTCCTGTCAAATGTCTATTACCACACTTCTTCCTATACAGTTTCTTGAGACTCAAGTCCACCAAATATTCCTAGTTGGCTTCACAATAGCTTTTCCAAAAGAAGAAGGTTACAAAATTATACAGTTTCTTGAGACTCAAGTCAACTAAATAAATCCTAGTTGGTTTCACAACAAAAGAAGGTTACAACTCACAAAATTAATCCTACGCGGTGTCCATTCCCAAAAGAAAGGAATCCTGTACCCACTAAAGTTTTAAAGCAATAGTTAAAATTATACACGGTTTTTTTAATAAATAAATATCTTTCATATCCTTGGAGGATGAAACAACACACACAAATTGAAGAACATAATAGAGAGTGGAGGAAAAAAAAACACAAACACAAACACTAGTGAACTTCAATGAAGACTGACAGGTTGAGCAACTTGCCGGATGCTATAATTCAGGAGGTTCTGTCTCGTCTTGACAACACCAAAGAAGCTGTCAGGACTTGTGTTTTGTCCAATAACTGGATCCATCAGTGGACTCATGTTCATAGTCTGAGTTTTGATCACAACAGCTTCAAAACGATAACAACCTTTGAAGAATTCGTCCTCCATGTGTTGCAACATCGTCAGCCCTCCATCAAGATTCGAAAACTCAGGTTCTTTTGCGGAGCAAAGCAGAACCAATCCTTCATTAATGGTGTTTTTGATCAAGCAATGTTGCCCGAACTCGAAGGGCTTGAAACTGACGTGTGTAATTTCCCTCCAAGCCTTGTCGGATGCCAAACTCTCAAGACTCTCTATCTTGGACGTCCATGCAGCTTCATCAATTTATTATCAAATTCATTCAACTTTGCATGGTTGAAAAACCTGCAACTCTACAGAGTCAATATAGATACCAACGGTCCTGATGATGATATCTTCTCGAGTTGTTTGAATCTGGTGAATCTAAGACTAACTAGTTGCCAGGTGTCCAACACAGAAGTCTTTAACATCAATGCGCCATTACTGTCGCAGTTGATCATAACGGAAAATAAATATGATGGAAAAATTATAATATCGGCGCCAAAAGTTAAAATATTCGAGTTCAAGGGGACGTTAAATTTGGCAGATTTGGTGATAAATAAAGATGTGCCTCTTGATGAGGTGACACTAGAGATGAGTTATCCTCTATTTTCTCGAGAAACAAACACTTGGAAGAAAGAATTACATGAGTATATCGTTGCTCTAACTAGACGGTTGCAAGGGCATACAAAATCCTTCAATGTGTCGTTAAACTTCTATGTGGTTAGTGTACATCAACGCATTCTGATTTTTTTTTTTTTTGGTAATATATTAATTAATTTTATTTCTCTTTTGACTCATCAAAAATTTGAAGGATTGCAATCTCTTAGCTTTTGTCAAATACATTCAGATTAAGATCAGGTATATATTGACTATGAATAACTTTTTTCAGGGAGAAATAAAATCAATTTGCGACCCTTTCGGTAAAGGAATTAAGATTATAGAGCACAAGAAGGTATTTTAAACTTTCGACCTTTCTAATTTTATCTAACCCAATTTTTTACTATTGTTAGTCTAAAACTTTAGGTATTGTTTTACAAATGATCAAAGTGGTTAAGTCAATAAAGCTATTGCTATATCATATGTTATTAGTCAGATTATATACATATATATAAAGGAAAGGTATAGTATCCTTTTAATGAATTTTATTTAATCTTTTGCAGGAGTGCAATGGACATTTAACAGATTTACCGTGGAATTAGTTTTAACTTTTGTAGCAACATCAGTAGCTTTCAGGTATAGAACACAGTTGTAATTTTTGTTTTTCTATTTTAGGATTTTTGGATGATATAGATTTAGTGTATGCAAGACTTGCAACTTTTTTTGTCCCAAAAAGCAAATTACATGGATTGTTTTCTTTTTCTTTCATTATTATTTTAAAGAGTAGTTTCCCTCTTTAATTTGGTTTTTAATTTATGTTTCATTATCCTGATCAAATTAGGTTTCTAGCTTCATATATTGTTTTTGAAATTTAGTTTCAACCAAGTGCGGAAAACAAAGTTATGAAAAAGAAATAAACAATGGAGGCTTAACTACAAGTGATATTGGTAAGAAAATCAAAATTATAAACAAATTCATAATGTAAATCGATAGGATAAGCAACTTGTCTTGCCTGACAACATAGTCCATCACATTATCTTCCCTATAGTTTGTCTTCACTTATCTTGTCACTGATGTTGTGGACCATCACAAGCCACTAAATCTAATCAAACTCAAGTTTTTGTGGGAGTGTTGCTAGTGATCCTGTTCTGATAATCAAAGTTCTCTTTTACGTCATATCTTATAAATATGAAAATCTCGAATCTGATGTTAGACTTTTCACCTGATGGCTTGTTTAATGTCCATCGTGATTTTTCGGGCCCTTTAATTACGAATTACGATGTTGAAACTCTACGGAGTTCTGATTTTCGATTGTAGTCTCTTGGGGTGTTTTCGCAATTTAAAGAACCTAACATTAATTTGAAGCTTCATCTCCACAGTTGGTTAATTTGATCTTATCAAATTTGGTCATATTACATATTGCAGTGGGACAATCTTGATACAAGTTACTTGAAGATTGTGGTATCTACATCAAAAATTGAATTCTTCAAATTTGATGGAATGTCATCCATTGATTTTGGAATTTGACCATTGGTCATATTTTAATGTGAGTATTCATATCTCTTTGCCAATATTTCTTTGAGATGAGTATTTTTCGATTCTCATCTGTATGGACAATCCTGATAAAAAAATTAAAATTGCTCAACAGTCAGCAACTCTCACAACTTTTTAGTCATGTTGATCAAGAAAAGTGCTGTTATTGTGTCTACAATTCACAGGGGCAGATTTTCTTCACAATACACCCCGATTGACTCACGCATTGTTAATTGAAGTTGATGTATTTACAGTATATAATTTTTTATTTGTTACACATGATTAGTTTGATGAGAGTTGATTCTTTTAGTATATGAAATTGATCATTTCTACATGCTGTTTCATGTTAAATATATTATTCAACTCATGAAGATGGAGTAGGGAGGATGAGTAGTTGCTATTAAAACCACGAAATTATATATTCAATGGAATACAAATGCATATGAATATTAATGAAGAAGTAATGTACTCTAAGGTGATTTCTGCTGTCATCGTTTTTATATAAGATTTATAGTTAAATCAATAGATTTTCTCTAAAATTACGTTGAAATATAATACTATACAGTCGAGAAATGAGAAGTTGCATTCCTTTTAACTCCCTTTTATCCATCCGATGATTACTTTTGAAATTTTGGTACCAAATATAGGAATCCGAAGGATGTGAAGGATGTTTAGTAATGTAGAATTGATTTCTCAACTCTTTTAAACTCTAATAAGAATGTTCAGATTTAATCATGAATGGATTTTCTCAAATTATCACAATTTGATTGATATGATTAATGGATCAATTCTTCATTATATAAATTAAAAAAAAAAAATTAGTTTGTCTTATAGAAATCCATTAGCCCCGATTTCTTGTATTTTACAACTACTTATTTATTTTTGAGTTAAAAGATAAGTTGTAAAATAACAAGACCACAGCAAATCGGGCCTCAATCCTCCAACAAAGCCCAGTGTTTAAAGTCCCCATTAGTCCACCCACATTTCCCAAACTGCACGTCTCTATCTACAGTTATCCACGTAATCACGTTCTATTTTCATTTTTTAGTCTTTTAAACTACCATAAATATATATTCTCAAAAAAAAAAAAAAAAGCTAACGTAAATATAAAACCGGGAACGCAACATTCATATATGGCGCCAAAATTATATTGTTAAACATAACCAAAAAAAATAAAACCCTAAACAGGCCGAAATCATAAGACGAAATCAAACTGCCAAATTGAGTCTATTTAGGGATTCGATGGGCAAGCAGTTGTTCAAAGAAAAAACAAGAAGAAGAACAAGCTCTCTGTCCACCAGGTTTCCTTTATTTGTTTTCAATTTGAAGGATATTTCAGGGTTTTGTGTTTGATATCTTATTGACTACCGGTTGAATCAAACATTCGGATGGAAGAGTTTTGGGTTATGGTTTTTTTTTTTTTTATAATTTTTAATTTATTGAGCTCAGTTTTGATTAATTTTGAAAATTTGATTTTTTAGGGAAAAAAAGTCCGGTGCTTGATGATTGAGAATTAGAACTCTAGAATCTAAATTTAGTACAGAGAATGGAGGGTCAGGAACATAGCAGTAAGAGAGTTAAAGTTAGTGATGAAATGGGGATTGATCGGTTAAGCAAATTGCCAGACTCTGTGATCCATCAGATTCTCTCACTTATGGATGCCAAGTACGCGGTTCAGACTTGTGTTTTGTCCAAGAAATGGAAGTTTCATTGGGCGCATGTCCCGTGTTACAGTTTCGATTTTTTGAACTGTGCGAGGGGGGTGCTGATTTCGAAGACTTTGTCATTAATTTGTTGACTAATCGGAAGCCTTTCAATGTTAGTAGACCGAGGTTTTGTTTAAAAGGGGCCGCGATGGCATCTTTTGTGAAGGTGTTTTATCAATATGGAATGTTGTTTAGGTCTGAGGAGATTGATGTTAGAAAGAAAGTGGCTATTAGTGATCATATGGTAATAGATCGGCTTAGCAGTTTACCAGATCATGTAATCCATCACATTCTATCTCTTATGGACACTAAGTATGCGGTTCAGACATGTGTTCTGTCCAAAAAATGGAGGAATCACTGGACTAATATCCACAGCCTTAGTTTTGATCACTCAAGCTTCAATAGATGGGTTGGTTTCCGAGACTTTGCGTTTGTCGTCTTGCAGCGTCGCAAGTTTTTGTATTTGCAAAAACTCAAGTTTATGTGTGGGAGGAGTGCAATTAGGGTGAAACTTGTCAGGATGGTAATTCAGTATGCAATATCACTTAGAGTTGAAGAGCTTGAAACCGATATCCTTGGTAGTTTTCCTCCGAGCCTTTCTGATTGTCAAACAAGACTTTTTGAATGTCGAACTTTGAAGACTCTAAATACACATGGCAATTTGACAGACTTCTTCAAATTTGCAACTTTGAAAACTTTGCAAACATCAGCATCATTACGTGGGGAAAGTGATCTCTTTTCTAGATGCTTGAATCTGGAGAATTTACTCCTAGTAAAATGTGATGTGCCTTGTGGGAAGTCCCTTATTATATGTGCTCCGCATCTGATTTCATTGACAATTATCTCACGTTCCATGTTTCCTGGAAAGATTGAGATAACTGCACCTAAACTTAAATTCTTTAACTTGAAGGATTCTCCTTGCTTGTTGAGTTTTGATAAATGTTTGGCCCTTGACGAGGTGAATATTCACATGTCTTCATCAATTTATCAACGAATGACGAACTGGTATGCTTCGAAAATGAGAGACATGGTGGAAGGGCTTTGCCATGCGAAGTCAATTTCAATAGGATTGGATCTTTCTAAGGTTTGTTAGTATTTTCATCTTTAATTTTTAAGATATCTAGATTCCATTAGGTTTGATTGATTCTTATAACATAATTGTTTATTCAGAGCATTTAATGACCTTCATGTTTTTGTAGAAGCTGCCTGTATGTATAAATCTATCAGAAATTTAATGATTGCCACATACAAATAAATACGATTTGGTTTTTTCAGTATTGTTTATTCGATAGTTAATTTGCCTATATTTTTGTTTCCTTGAAAGGAAATGCTTTGAAGAGATTTGACTTGTAATTGACTATAAGTCTATAACTTTGCAGGGGAAATTCGTAATGTATTATAGCAGTACTCATGCTGAAACTAAAGTTATGAAGTTAAACAGGTTATTTTTTTAAATAATCCATGTCAATTCAATTGATAATAATATATGTCTACTAAAGATCCAAACTACAATATCTTTGCAACTGGTCCTTCCCTTTTTTTTATGTATAAATTACAATATTTCATTTTTTTTTAATTATTTATATTTTTCTTTTGATATCATAGTTGTGCTCTTATTATGTGCTATTTTTAGGAGTCTGGGGAAGAAGAGCTACTGTTTGCTTTTCCTATGGTCAGTGGTCTTCACCTGAATCAATTGCCCACCATATTAGAAGATAAGCTAGCAGAAAAAACAGAACATATGAGTGAACATACAGAGATTGATCGATTGAGCAACCTTCCAGACCCCATAATTCATCATATTCTCTCGCTCATGAGCACCAAAATTGCTGTGCAAACCTGTGTCTTGTCCAAGAAATGGAGGTATCATTGGACTCATATCCATAGTCTCAATCTCAGGTTCAACTTCCCCGCAATTAATGAATTCAGAATATTTATCCTTAATGTCATGCATCATCGGAAGCCTTCCAATCTGAGTCGATTAAAGTTTCACTTGAGTGATTATAAAAGCCCATCTCTTGCCAAAATAGTTTCTGATTATGCCTTGAAAAGGAATCTTGAAGAGCTTGATACTAATCTTACTGTTTTTCCTCCAAGCCTTTACCGATGTCAAAATCTTAGAACTCTCAAACTGGGTCCTTGCCCTTGCATGACCTCAACTTTTCCGGATTTATCTAGCTTGGCATCATTGACTGCTCTGCAACTCACCGACTTCTTGTTATACACCTCTGATCTTTTCTGAAATTGTTTGATTCTAGAAAACCTATCCTTAATAGACAGCCATGTGATACGTGTAACGATTTTTAAGATATCTGCTCCACAACTAGTTAAATTGACTATTACAAATTTCAGAGGGTTGTGTAATGACAATTGGGATGGGAAGATTGTGATAAGTTCTCCCAGACTTAAATTATTTAACTTACATGGGGTGGCTCCTCTAGCGTTGAATATGGTCAATTGTCCAACCCTTGAAAACGTGGATATTCATATGTCCCCTCCTGTTTTTGAAAATGCTGATGGTAATAAGAAGGTAGCATACATCTCTTGTATGATCCGTATGGCTGAAGTGTTCTGCCATGTGAAAACATTTACAATATCAGTCAACTTTTCTAAGGTATGTGGTTCAATTGGTGTTTGTGCAGTAACTACCTATATTTATTTGTCAATTTCAAGAATTAAGACTAAAAGGTTACAAAATAGTACACACTTTATTTTGATTTCCATGAAAAGAAAATATGAGAGAAAATTTTGACTCATTATTTGGTTTCAACTTTGTCAGGAGAAATACATATTATCTCATGGCAATATTGATGGAGACACTAAACTTGTGGAGCTGAACAAGGTATGTTACCAAATTCATATAAATTAATTTTACTGATAGTATTGTCTATTTATTAGATGTTTTATAATGTCTATTCATGATCAACTTCAAAGGTAGATTGAGTCGCAGAATACCTTTGTTCTAAAGAAAGAGGTTATGGTTACAATTTTGTTGAAGTCACCTACATTGGATATAAAATATCCCATGTTTTATCTTACCACCACGGTTGATATTTCATTTATCTGCATTTATTAATGATTAACAATTAGGCTGGTGTTAACTAAGTTTGAAGCACTTATTCTACTATTCAAGGAAATCAAATGGCTTGGTAAGGTGACAAGTACAATTATTTATATTGTGAATTGACTGAAATATTTTTGACATTTTTTCCAACTAGTTGCAATGCTTGGTCTTCCCTTGCTCAAGATATTATCTTTGATTTGCTTTTATTTTTACTCGATATTGAATACACGATCAAGCATTTTCTTAATATATTTTTCTTGTGATGGAAAAGGATTTATAGGTTGTCAGTTGTGACTTAGTAACTAGCTATAGAGACTGAACAGAAAGAATTTTGATAGTATATGAGCAAGGTTGTTGAATTACAGTAGAATCATCCTAAAACACCTCTGAATCTGAAAACTTCAGACTTTCTCTTTTATTTTTGAAGTTTCAAAATATTAGTTTCTCATTTAGTATCTTGTGTTGTGCATTTAGAGGAGACAGGGGCGAAACAGCTCATTGGTTTGGCTACTCTATAAGAAGAAAACTGAGGCTTTCTTTCATGAAGTTTGTAACTAAAATGTTTAAGAAAGCAATTCCAGAATTCTGGTACTCTGCCGTTCTCTTGGCTATTTAAGAAAGCAATTGACATTTATGGGAGTTGGTTACAGTTTCTTTACTTTTGATGAATTTCGTCAGAACTAGGATAGCTAGAAGTATTAATTTAGCTGTACAATTGAAGCTTCTTTGTGCTGTTTTTGGGATACAAACTTGTTTTCTTTAAATTGACTTGCATATTTTGCATGATTTTATTGTTGGAGATTGATGCAGAATTGACTTGCTTTCATAATTTTCTCTTTTCATTTGATATATAAAAATATGTGAAAGGTTGATTGGCTTGGCTGTGAGCCTATGACAGGTGGTTTCACCCTCTGAAAGTCCATCGTGTTGGAAGAAAATTGAAGTACTCTATTATAAGAATAGAGAACTAGCCAATTGACAATTGCTTCTCAATTTATTTATTTATTTTTTTAAAGAATACTTCTGAATTTTTATTTCTTCTAAATTAGAAGAATAATTTATTAGACCTTGTAACTTTACAGAAAAGTTAAAAGAATGTGAATATGAATTGTATATTTGTTGAACTAGAGTTCAATCTATACCAAAACATGTGAGAATTTGGATTTTTTATTTTGTTTGTTAGTGAAACTTATTTTTTTTTTTCAAAGAAAGTTTTTGTGATCATTGAATTATTTTTTCTGCTGGATCTTGATGTGTTGTGTTGAGTCAATGATTCAAGATTTTCCTTTTTCATTTAAATAACCCAATATTTGAAAAAATTTACCATGTATGATGGAATCTCCTTTTAATGAATTAAATTACAACTAAAGAACAAAGTGAATCTTTTCGTTTAAATGCAGAAATGATCTCTAATACAAGATTTGACAGGATTTTATAGTAATTGAATCTTGGAGATATTAGCCAAATGTATTTATTTCCTTTTTTTTTTTTTTAACTCTCCTACATTTTTAATCTAAAAAACTTTTTTTTTTTTAAATAATTTAATCTAAAAAGCTTTTATGTGATTCTTCTCCCTCCTCTGCTGGCTAAATAGGTTTATTAATTAATCTTTTAAAACTTGTAGACGTTTTGTAATGTTCAGAATACTCATGAGCATAGTGAAAATACTAATATTAAAATAACAGTTTAATAGCAAGAGTATATTTACTAATTAGGAATGAAAATAAGGATGAATTCTCATTGAAAAGGAAATCAAGTAAAACACTTTGATTCTTTCGGTAGGAAGGAATTAAGTTCCAATTTTTTGTTTTTTCTTCTTTTTTTTAAAAAATAAGTTTCCATTCTTGAAAGTACTTAATTCCTAATTCTTGAAGGAACTTAATTCCGGATTAGGAAATTTAATTCCTTCTTTTGTGGGCCTAGGTCCATGTCATTCGATTCCCGAGTAGAAGAGGAAATAAAAAGAAATTAACAAATTCAATCATCGGGTCTAATTTACTACGCCCCAAACAGGTCCATCTTAGACAGGAATCAGTGTTACCATGCAGCCTACAAATTCCTGTAGCTAGCCAAAATTTTATTACTGGAAACTTATCAGAATTGTCAAGATAAACAAGAAGCCACAGTAAAGATTTCCTCTACATCAGGTTTCTTCTTTTCAGTTTTCGCAGCGGTTCTTATATTTCTCTCAAAGATTTGCATTCGAGCTTTTGGTGGTTTGGTTGTTGTTTTTGTTTCAGTTATAGCACTACTTTGGAGTTGATCAGTCATCTTATACCCCATCACTACTAGTATAACTGAGAACATGGAGGTTCTCTTACACAATACCGAGGGAGAGAATCAGATTGATCGGTTTAGCAATTTACCGGACTGTTTAATCTATCACATTCTCTCTCTAACGGACACCAAGGATGCTGTTAGGACCTGTGTCTTGTCAAAGGATTGGCGGTATCATTGGACTAACATCCACAGCCTCAATTTCGATTCCCGTAGCTTCCTTAGATTCATTGATTTTCGCGGTTTCGTGACTCATGTTCTGGACCATCGCGACGACTTCAATCTGGTTAAACTCAAGTTTTATTGCAAGGATGACAAAGGTGCAGACCCAAAGACACAACTTGTGAGAATTGTCCTTAAGTATGCCATATCTCATAAATTTGAAGCGCTCGAAACTAATCTTGATAGTGAAACTGATATCGAGGGCAGCTTTCCTTCAATCCCTTGTTTCAATACATTGACTACTTTGCAACTCTCTTCGATCATAATTAATCCGAAGCTTTGTTTATTCCCGCTTTTTCTGAACCTAGAAAATTTACTTTTAATAGGCTGTTCGATGTCAAAACGCCTAGAGGTTTATACCATATCCTCACCAAAGGTAGTTAATTTACTAATATCGGATTTCAAGTATGATGGGAGGATTGAGTTAGACACGCCTGGACTAAAATTCTTACACTTGAATGGAACTTATCCTTCAATGTGGAGAATGCATGAAGGTATGACTCTTGATAAGGTGAATATTCACATGCTTCCATCAACCGCTTCTCGGGGTGCTGGTTACGATACGAGGTCAGAATTTGAAACTAACATTGCCCTGATGAAAGACTATGTTTATCGAATGATACCCACTGGTAAAGAGCTCCGGCATGTAAAATCACTTACATTATCATTCCCTCTTTCTAAGGTAACTAATACTTTCAGTCTTAATTACTAATTACTGTATGATATCTGCAAAGTTGTAGATTACACAAGTTAGATGGATCTCTATATAGCAATTGTCCCTCTTTGATCTACTTTATGTAATTATGCATCAGAAGTTTATAGTGACTAAATTAGTGACTTCCGTTTCTTTGTTTTCGGTTATGTTTACTTCATAATGCACGCACTTTATTCGGTTTATTTTAAATGGAATGTGGGGCCAGTTTCTGACTCATTGAATGATTATATTTTGGCAGGGTAAATCCATGGTGTATCATGACGTTGTCGATGCCGAAACTGCAACTATGAAGCTGTACATGGTATCTTTATTGCATCCATATGAGAATAATTTACGAACTTTCTTCTTCTACTTTGTTGCTTTCTCGTTTGATGCGAATCAAACATCTACCGAATATGTTATCTATGTTATGAGAAAAAATAGATAATTAAAATTATCATTAATGTTGAAGAATAGTTTTGATATTTTAAAGGGTGTAGGAAGTAAAAATTTAATTTTAACTTTTTTGTATGGATTCATAAAGTAATTAAATATAACAAGGAAATTTTTGGGTGGCTCTATAGCTACCCCTTCTTTTTTGTGTACCTAAAACTTAACACTAACGTAAGTTGCAAGTTGGAAATTGGAGGTCAAGACTTCAAAGATTATCCAAGCTTTTCTAGTTCAAATAATACTGATAATTGAGTTTGTAATATGTACACCATAATGTCTATCGGGTTGTAATTAAAGTGAAATAGCTCATAATTGGTATGGTATTATTAATAATTTAACATTAGGTTAATATGAATTAGTTCCTGAGTTTTTTCTTTTTTTAACTCAGTTGCCTGGTATGAAAAGTAGATGATTACATTTGTTTTAGCTGTGGTTTGATTAAATTGATTAAATAAAATGATTCCTCTAATTGGGCAAGGCATATTTAACATACTACCATACGAATTGGATGATAGTATCTTCATTATATGTATGACTTGATATTAATAAGTGTTTTGATTGTCTGTCAATGAATTTGTGTAGATAAATCTATGAAAAATCTTCATTAATTATAATTTTATCTTGCATCATTTCATTTTTCCTTTTAAAGTAATTAATGTTCTGAAAAACTATCCTCTGATTTTAAAGATTTTTTTTTCCTTTCTAATGATATGATATGTATAATGTAATTTTGTAATGTGCCATATTAAGGTGACCGAGGGAAAACCACCATTTGCTTTGCCTCAACACTACATTGAAGATATCATTTTGAGCTCCATATTCAAGGATATAGTATTAGAACACCCTTCAAGTCTATCCTTGGTAAAGTTGTTAAATATTTAATGTAGGAATTTTGTTCTTGCGGTCATTACATAGACTATTTTAGTTCTACTTGTTATTAATTTTCCATGATTTGGAAGATACTCTTATAATTTGATCTTTCTCTCATGTGTTGTGACATTTGCAGGTGACTGAATGCACGCGGTTGATTAGTTTGGCTATGATTTGTGTTTTTACACTTGAAAGCCGGCGACTCGCTTTTATAAGATAAATTGAAGCTTTTACTGATGAAGTTGCAGCCTACTGTGGAGATTGTTAGAAGTATATTATAGCTATTGAATCTGTTTAATACTTTAATTTGGTTATATTGGTTATGAATTGTTTTCCTCTTCTGAATTTTCTCTATTGGATCATATTATATTAAATTTATTATATAGTTCTTACTTTTAAGCAGATAACCAAGCATATGTTTGCAATCCTTATAATTTTATGTTTCAGTCAATTACATCATCATTGAATTTTTCACAGATGTATCTGTTTTTCTTTGGAAAGAGAGAGAGAAATGTATATATATATATATATATATATATAGTCATCCAAAAAAGTTCTTATACCACTCACTTACTTACTACATCCATATAAAAAATTAAAAATTAATTTTTTCACTTCATACACGGTTGAAATATCAAATTTATCATAGTTGATTTTAAGCATATCATTTTTTTAGGAAAACATATCATAAATAATGATAAATTCTTTTTTACCGGCAATAATTTAATTTTTAATAAAAGAAATTTTCTTCTATCATTAATTTGTAACAAAAGAAAATTCAAACAAATATTAACCATACAATCATGAAATCTGGAACACTGATTGTTGTGAAAAACTAAACATGAATCTTTTAATTAACTTGAGAAGTCAATAAATCCAACTATAAATTGACCAGAAACCTTTTAGATCTGTGTGTGAATTCATTTGCGAATTTAAACAGAATGAGTAATCAATATATCTTTGAATGTTATGGAAATTTCATTCAATTTTCTTGAGATTTTAAATGAAAGAAAGCTCTTACAATATAAATTTTACTATCACAAGAATTTATGTGAATAAAAACATTTCTATTTATGAAATAATCACTTATTTTATAATAGAAAATCAATAATATCCTTACGTTAATAATAATTTCATATTATTAATTTAAAGTTTTTATTGGACATATCATCCCAAACATAACAGCAACCTCGGTGGTATTTTTTCTTGGATATATGATCTGCGAATGTTCTTTCCAATGAATGTATACATGTAATGATATAAACAAAATAGAGTTCGTAAAAGGAGAAGGAATTACAATCGATCTATAAAATTTCTTGAGTGGATTTGTTGCTGGACTAATTTGGGCTTGAGACTACCGTGATCATATACAACAAAGAAGAGTGTTTAAGATTTTGACTTCAACTGCTTTCAAAAAAAAAAAAAAAGAGAGATTTTGACTTCAATTGGGTCAAATTAGAAGGCTTCTGGGGGTATTTAGAAATACTTGGCCACATTCCTATTACTCTTGAAGAGCATGACTTCTTCATTTTCTTGGAGTCGCTATGTGTAAATATTAGCCCAAGAAGTACATCTAAAGATTTTGGCAACTCATCTTACTGGCTTGAGATCATACTTGGTAGGTGGGGTGATTGTGATTCTATTATAGTTGCAATGCTTGATCTTCCCTTGCCTGAGAAGTTTATCTTTGATTTGCTTTCATTTTACTTAATAATGAATACATGGACAAACGTTTTCTTAATATTTATATCTTTTGATGCAAAAAGATTTATAAATTGTGACTTGTAACTTACTATTAACTAGCTATAGAATTAACTGTTTTTAAAAATTATGCAGGAATTTTGTTTTATTTGTCATTACATAGACCATCATAGTGCTCCTTGTTATTAGTTTTTTCATGATTTGGAAGATACTCTTCTAATGTGATCTCTCCCTCACATGTTGTGACATCAGTGCTTATGATTGATAGCTTTGGCTATGATGTGTCTTTCACCCTCCAAATAATGGGATCTCTACCGTCCATCAAATTTTGATGGGCGATATAGATTCCATCTGAAATCTCCGCCTTAAGATTTTTTTTTTCTTTTTAATAATTTATTTAATTTATTTTAAAATTAATCTCTATCATCCATCACGATGATTGATTGTAGAGATTAAAGATTTTTTTTTATTATGTTTTAAAGTTATTTTTAAAATTTTTAAATTAATTTAACTTATTTTTTAAAAAAATTATTTTGAAATTAATCTCTATTGTGCATCACTATAATGGATGACAAAAATTATTTTTTCATTTTTTATTTATTTTTCATGTTTTTAATTTTTTAAGTTTTTAATTTTGTAACATTATTTTTTTTGTCCTTATTTATGGCAAATTGGTCAATTTTTTAATATTATTCTTTTGTCTTTATTCATGGGCAAATCGATCAAACTAATTAAATTTTAAACAGTTTAAGGCAATTTGCTTATTGCACAAAAATACCTGGTCAACCGTCAGTGTTAATCTCTGTTGACCGTTAACTTGGGGGCATAGTGTTACGAAAAAATACAAGTTAACCCGCATGGATAAAATCATACCCTAGGGAGGTATAGTGTAATTCCCTCTATTCGAAAAGCACTCTCTTTTATGTCAGCTACTATGCAAAACGTATTACTAGTGTTATAATTTATAATTATAAGTGATTTAGTTATATACAACATTTGTATAGTTAATGGCTGTTCAATCTTTATTTTTTATAAATCTTCAGATTAAAATGTCACTGATGATTAACTTTTTATAATAATTATCCAAAACCTATTATTAGTATTATAATTTATAAATTATTTAGTTATACACACCGTTTGCATAGTTAACGTTTGTTCAATCTTTACTTTTCATAAATCTTTAGATAAAATCTCATTGGTGATTGATTTTTTTACCGTAATTACACAGATTCTGTATAACAACGTAACACCGTAAGAGAATGTGCAAAAACATGTGAGATAACTAACATTATCTATCTATTTCTTTTCAAACCAAAAAAAAAAAGAAAAAGGGAAAACATAGTTTATATAGCGATATATTAACTTATTAAAAGAATATTCCTAATTTACACCAATTGAAATTTCCTTGAATTCTCGAGAATCCAAAATATTAATTACGCAAATCGGTCCAATTCTCTTAATTGCCAAAATGAGACTAATTTTGGGTATCTAATATGTAAACATTAAATGGGCTCAATCTTGCACTGCCAAAACTAAGTTCAATGGTTGATTATAATCACCGTAT
Source organism: Nephelium lappaceum (assembly GCA_021234005.1). Taxonomy (NCBI): domain Eukaryota; kingdom Viridiplantae; phylum Streptophyta; class Magnoliopsida; order Sapindales; family Sapindaceae; genus Nephelium; species Nephelium lappaceum. The sequence goes on from CM038004.1 coordinate 530,643, forward strand.
TACTAGGTCCGTCTATGCGTAAGTAATATTTGAATCTTTATAAAAAAATATCGATTCCTTTTCCTAATTAAATACAGATTCTTGGTTAATTATTAGGGAAGTTAATATTTCTATAATATGATTTTGTAAATAAAGTCCTTAATTAACATAGATTAATCACAGAGATAGAGATTAATTGCAATCCGGCTGCTAAACAAAATATGGAAATTAATGCGAAAAAATAAAGGAGAAAACCCTTAATTAGGAGAATATTTTATAATCCTGTCTTACTATTAATATCACAATGGCATTATTTAAGCACGAAATATATTATAATAGCATGGGACATCAAACAAAGAGAAGTACATAGATCATGGAGGAAATTGATCGTCTTAGTAACTTGCCGGCGTCTATCATCCATCACATTCTCTCCTTTACAGATGCCAAATATGCTGTGCAAACATCTGTATTATCAAAGGAATGGAGGTATCATTGGATTCATGTTCATAGTCTCAATTTCGATTGTACAACCTTCACAAATTTTACTTGTTTCAAAAAGTTTGTGCTTAATTTCTTACGACATCGCAAACCCTTGAATCTGAGTAGCTTGAGGTTTCATTTGAAAGGCACAAGAAACCCGTTTCTTGTGAGAAAAGTTACTGACCACGCAGTATCACATGGTGTTGCAGAGCTTGAAACTAATGCCATTACCATCTTTCCCTCAAGTCTCTTCGAGTGTGAAACTTTGAAGACTCTCAAATTGGGTCCATGCACCATCAGAAGCTCTTCAAGTATATTCCTTCCTTTCGTGTCATTGACAACTTTACAGTTCTATATGGTTTGGTTTACTTATGATATAAGCAACAAAAACGATGATCTCTTGTCAACTTTTCCCAATCTAGAAAACCTGTCGTTGATCAAATGCAATATTTCAGCTTCAAATATGAGCTTCAACATATCTCATCCGCGTCTAGTTCGTTTGACAATCTCATATCTTGAATTTCATGGACTTTGGCTTGTGATTTCTTTACCATCACTGAAAGTCATCGATCTGAATGGGACTCAGCCTCTAGTTTTGTTCATGAACAAATACCAAACTCTTGAAAAAGTAAACATCGAGTTGTTTCCACCTTTGATTTCAAGAGAAATAGAACATAACAAGAAATTATATATTTCGTATCTAAATCGTATGGCCAGAGGACTATGTTACGCAAAATGGCTAAGAGTAACATTATCTTTTTCCAAGGTAAGTACATGTTAATTTAATTTATTTTGATTATCCTCAATTACAAAATTTTAATATAGAATTAGAAATTCGGCTCTCCTTAAATATTGATTACTAATTTATTATGTTCAGGGAAAATTTTTACTATACACCAATAACGCTCATGATGCTGAAATGAAATATGAAGAGCTCCTGGTATACTGCATTTCGCGCGCGTGTGTGTATATATATATATTAATCGATTGATTTTAATGTGAAATTGAATATAAGTACATACTTTCCTGTGATTGTAATTTTTGTTGTTGTTGATATGATAACTTTTTGTGTTCTTGTAACTGTGCCAATTTCAGGAGACTCAGGAGGATTGGCTGTCCTTTGCTTTGCCTATGGTTCGTGGCTTTGGCCTGGATAAATTGGCCACTAGATTAGAATATATGTTATAACAAAATCATATTGGGAGCAGCTGGGCTTCTATAAGGCCGCAAGCTGCAATAAAAATAAGTTAACAATTCAGGAATCTATAGTATTCCTGTACTTGTAAATAATAATAGCATGTATAGTTCATCTTATTATTATTATTTTTTTAATAAAATTGTAGCTTAGAGATATTTGATTCAAAAACGGTTCCATGCCAATCTATGATCCAACTGGATTTATTGTGTAATAGCATCACTATATTCTTTATTTTTTTATTTTTTTATTTTGATGTAATTAGCAATATTTTTGAATTATGATTGAAATAGAATATAATAAGTAAACGTCAAGTACTCCAAAATTACAATCCTAGCAAGAATAGAAATCCTATTATTAAAACAATTAAGCATAAACACAGAGTGAAACTATATATTTTTTCTTTGTTAGACCGTCAACATATCTGAAATTCATCCAAAGTTGAAATACTGCTTTTCAACACAGTAATGCAATGGAGATGGATCGACTAGGTAAACACAGTACTCCAATGAGAGGGGGATAGACTAAGCAAGTTACGGGAGCCTATCATTCATCACATTCTCTCTCTTATGGAGACCAAATACGCTTTTAGAACATTTGTTTTGTCTAAGGAATGGAAATTTCATTGACATTGATGCAGATTGTCCAAACCTGCTGAGGACTCTCAAACTAGGTCCTTGCCACATATATTTAGGATATCACAAAGCACGTAGTCGTGGCTTCAGGTCGTTGACAACCTCAAGGCTCTACAAAGTGGAATTTGATCATTATAAAAATGACAGGAATATCTTTTGGAATTTCTTGAATTTAGAGAACCTATTTTTGATTAGCTGTTGCATGCTACAAGACAACCACATGATCTTTAACATATCCGCTCCACGGCTAATTTGTTTGACGATCTCAGATTTCAAAATTCATCTGACGTGGCTTGTGATATCAGGACCTGCAATCAAGTTTTTTAACTTGAAGGGGAAGACTCCTGTAGCATTCAGGCTGGAAATTGCGCAACTCATGAATATGTGAATATTGACTTGTTTCTACCGCTAGAAGTTGCAAGAAATGGATTTTTAAAGCAAAATTACATTTTCCATGTGGCTCCTTTGGGTAAAGGAATGTGTCACGAGAATTCATTAATATTTGAATATCGTTCACATTTATTTCTAAGGTGAGTGCATATTAATTTTCTAGTTAAAGTTTTAGTTAGTTGTATTTATTAGAAAATTAGGACTTATTGAAAATAAAATTAAAAACTTAATTCTAATTGATTGATTATAATTATTTGTGATCAGGGAAAATTTTTACTATACCGGAACTCTCATGTTGGCGAAGTAAAATTTGTGGAGCTTAAGGTACACGCTTCAACCAATACATAATTTTTTTGTGCTGTTCTGTTTTTAGGAGACTGAAGAGGAATGGCATCCAGTGGCTTCGGCTTTTGGTTCGTGGTCTTGGTCTCAATGAGTTGGCCACCAAATTAGTAGAAAAAGTAGAACAAAATTAGGGTTCACAGCAATCTCCAATAGATATACAATTTGTTTAAATAATAATTCAGGAATGTTTTCGCTGTCAGTTCACAAGTCTATATCAATGTATGACAGGAATACATAGCTCATTATTTACTTCAAAAAAAAAAAAACATATTATTATCTAGAGCAGTTATTTATCTTCAATGTAGATGAAGGTTCATGTGCTAGCTTGGTTGAAGAAGATAAATACTTAATTAATATAGGTAGTTTTGTCTACCCTCTTCTAGAATAGGTGATTGCATATCTCTCAATTTACTTTGGTGTTGGCGATTCAAATCCTATATTTAATGAGGATAGACTTGTTTCACAATTATGAACATTTGATAAAGTACAAATATTTCATAAGCCCCTTATCCTGAGGATCGTTAGTTGCCTTCCCACTATGAAAATAGATAACAAAATTGTGCAAGTAATGATTGATTTTAAAAAGGAATGAAAATTTTGTTTATACAAAAAGTTATGAAAGTAGCAATTGATCTTTAAGGTTACATTTGACATGCAAGATTATAATAAAATAGATTGGATTGGATTGAAAAATTATTATCTCATGTTTGGTAGAACTTGAGATAAATTAGAATAAAATTATACTATACTATGTTTTGTGTAGATTGAGATTGGATTGAGATAAAATTAATTTAAATATTTTATAATATACTTAGAATTTATTTTTAAAAATTCTTTAATTTTTTTTTTTTAAAAAATGGAGACGTTTGGTGCAGATTGAGATTGGATTAGAATAAAATTAATTTAAATAGTTTATAATATACTTAAAATTTATTTCAAAAAAATCTTTTGAAAAATTGGGGAAAAAAAAATAGAGATGAAATGTTCATTCCCAAACCCATCAAATTTCACCATTTTGAATAGGAATGATCATTCCCATGAGAGAAAGATTTGAAGGAGTTTAGGATTGGGTTTGGGATCCCACCTATTGCTCTCCAAATATGGAATTTGAGATATTTTGAATCTCAAACTCACATCAAATCCCACATTCCAAACATAAAAGTAATACCAATAGTTTCATTGTATAAATAAAAGACATATTAACCCAATGCATAATGTTCAAATAACATGCACCTGAACAGTACATATTAACAATTTATAAATACCTTAATTGTAAAAAAGCCACATATTATATCCTAATAAAAATAATCCAGATTGACTTTAACGTAAGAATGACAATATTTTAATAACCAAACATCTACCAACTACCAACGATGCAAATTATAATCACAATTCATCGGCACAAACTTGGACTGGGCCGTAAAGTTGTTGACTATCACATCACACCGCGCCTTAACGTCCATTCTCCAAGTCTTGACCGGACCCCATTTGAATTTCACCGGAGCTCTCAGAATCACCTTTAACGGTACCATTCCAGTCTTTTGAGCAGCAAGCAATTGGTCAGCCACAGCACTGGTCATCTCCGTAGCAGGATTTACGACTAAAATGGCCTTGATCACGGTTACATTATTGTGAGCAGGTTGGAAAAATTGAGGCAAAGCGCCTTCAAACAGTTTGACCTGCTTGTAAAAAACCTTAACAGAACTGCCTTCCTCGTAGCAGATGCCGAACTGGTTGTTGGCGTTGATGGCAGTGAAAGAGATGTTGAATTCAGGCGAAACGAGAGGAGGTGATTGAGTAGCAGGGGAAGGTGATGGAGTGGTCGTTGGTGGATCCAACTCAGGTGCAACAAGAGGTGATGGAGTTGTTGATGTAATGTTATTGGAAAACTTGAAGGAAAATGATAATATTGATGGAGATATTATTGTGGTGAGATTGAAAAATTCGATTGAAACACTGTTGATGGTGAATTTAGGAGATTTGGGACCAAAAACTAGGTAGATGGTGGCTACGGAGGCCAGAAGAAGGAACACGAGTAAAAGACAGCCGGTGCAACAGACACATTTGTTGGAGGATTTGCTGCGAGAGATCCGTTGTTGGTAGAGAAGGGCATTTTCGGATGGTGGGACTCGGTAGACTTGGTTCTTGGGGACCTGAATGATATAAGTACCAGAAGGCGGAGTAAGAGGGGGCGTAACAGGTTTTTCTGTAACATGTTTTTTTGGGGACTCTGTCGTTTTCGCATGATCTTTGTCAGCCATGTGTGTGTTCTACAATGGTAGAGCCGAGACTAGCAAGAAGAAATGGAGAGTGAGATTAGTATTTGACAATAATGAGAGGAGTTTTTTTTTTTCTTCGGTTGATTTTCATTGCATTACATATATGTTGTATTATAAGTAGGATTGTCCAGTCCCGCGTGAACACCGCGTACGAGGAAAAGAGGATCCCACCGTCTCTCTCATTTAAGATTATATATTTTTTTTGAAGGGATCTCATTTAAGATTACATGTTTATGATATTACTTTTATTGTTATATATTCTTCCTTTTATTTTATATAATTGCACAGATAATGTTTTTTCCCAAAAGGGTAAGGAAAATTAGTGTCAAATTTGAATAAAACAATTACTGGGTAAGTCCCGAGACCAGTTAATAAGACTAGACTTTGAGAGAACAAAAATTATCCACATCTATTAGTGGAAAGCTATAGATCGAGCATATGACCATGGTGCATGGATGGAGTGGCTGTACCACTACGCTTACCCCGCTTGCCTCGAAAGCTTTCAAATTTTGATATTATAATAAACTAATTTTGAAAAGATTTAAATATCATATTTTATGGCAATATATAAACATTTGGATAGTCATTTTTATCAAAATTTGGATGCAAAAACTCTTGTACATGTTTTGCATAACTAGATTCCGAATTCAGAATTGCATTTGTTTAATTTGATTGTTTTTATGGTCTATCATTACATTTGATTATCCTGCTACGAGGGAATTGAAATTCACAGAAGTAGAATTTTGGTATTAAAATTTCTTGGGATTATTGATATATGTAGCTAATGTACCTAACCTATTGTCTATTATTTTGTTATAAACTTTCGGTCTCTTTTACTAATTATCTATATGTATTATATTATAACATTTAATTATCGTATAGTTAAATGGTGATTTATAAATTGAGTAATGGATATCTGTTTTCAACATTAAATTGTATAGAATTCATACTAGAGACTAGAACCTCTTAAAAGTGAATTTTGTTGTCAGTATATAATTATTGAATTTGATTACTTTCAAGCTCAGAAGAGTGAAGACAATCACGCTTACATAATTAATCTCCTAACATATTAGAATGTGATGAATTATGTATTCTGGCAAGTAGCTTAGTTTGTAAATTTCCTTTTGTGTCACAATATTATGAAAATATTAATTATTGTGGTCCGTTTCTAATTTGCAGTACTCAAAAAACTATATGTTCGTTTTCTTATAATAAATTTCTGTGTTTAAGAGTTTTTTTTTTTTTTTTAAATATTTCTGACTTGGATATGGCTCAGAAATAAAATATCAACTATTGTGTTTGATATAGGAGATAATTTTAGTTCAGGAAGAGTGAAGTACTTGCCTCAAGATTTAGCTTCTATTCACTCGTATTATGTATTTAATTTCTAATTATAAGGTTACTTATATATATACATAGTATATTTTTTCAGATTGATTATTTAGAGGATATATATGTATATGGAGATATACTCGTCATTTCATACCTTTCCAATCTTTGGTTCAACAAAAACAAAAGGAAATTTCATAAAATGATAATTTTATAATTATTATTTAGAACTCATTTTTGGTAAAAACACACAGCGATATATTTTGTACCATCCTGACAACACTACACAATTCTCAAATTCAAAATATATCAATCGTAATTAATTATTATCTTATGGTAATACCGTAATATTCGTGACAAAATCACAGCTAATCTCAATCATTCCAAAAGAAATCTCTAAAGATTTTTATGAAGATTTTAGGTGAGTGAAAGTTAGAGTGAGATAAGGTGTAATCGAGTAATGCTAAACTTTCTAAATATTTTGCTCAATTTCATATCAAAATAATGTGACATATAAATTATAAAGATTTTACATGAGATAATATAATAATTAATAGAATCTTGATAATTCAAATGTCATTTGAGCAAAATATTTTGAAAGCCTAGCATTATTATATAAAAATTAATAATAATTAATATTCACGCGTAATGCTAAACTTCCCAAATATTTTGTTCAAATCTATATCCAAATGATGTGGCATATGGGTTATTTACATTTTATAAATTATGAGATGATGTAATATTAATAGGATGTTGATAATTCATATATTATATCATTTAATTTAGGCAACCTAACATTACTCTAATATTCACTCTTCAATTTTTTTTTTCCAATCTCTGCTCTACCATTGTAATCATATACACATGGCAGCAAAAAAAAAAAAGCTCATCCCAAAAAAACAAATCATGTGATCATATACACATGGATGTAAGTGCTAGGCTGAAAAAACTTGTTGCTTAAATATGCTATATATGTACATCACACACACCTCCTTTATCAACTAAACAAATCATACAAATCTTCGTCACTTCAATTTTGTTGTCATCCAATGACTGTATTCTCCTCTAAGTGCTGTAAAAGATTTCATTCTATTAGTGGGAAGGTTGTAGGTCATATATATGAATATGAGTGATCTTCCAAGGAGTTGAGATTGAAAAAATAAAAATAAAAATAAAAATTGTTTAGGATATATTTTGCATGGTTGGAACTTGAGACACACATAGGGTGTATTAATTGTCTTCTAAATTTTAGTGAATTAAGATGTTTGCAGAAATCATATTGGACAGGTCAAATTTATTGTGACTTAACTATAAGTCGAAGATGATATTGTTGTAGATATATGCAGTAGAATTTGCAAATATGCAATAGTACCACAAAAATGTCGGTTCCACTAGCTCAATATTGGTTACTGCAAGGCCAATGTATGTGTCACCGTAATCAAAGGCCAAGATACCATCGGGTGATTCGGATTGCCTTGTTTCGCCTTTGTGAGTACATGGTATAATCAATACATGGCATAAGGCTATTGGCTTCTTGATAAATTTTTTATGCCATTCATTTCCGTCACAAACAAAGATAGAAATGTGACAAAGATAGAAATTTGAAAGTGTTAGGATGCTACCGTCAAAGTAAGGATTTTTTTTCAATATTGTTGCTAAATTTTTTATGAAAAGATTTTAAGTTTAAGTGATATATGAAAAAGAAAAACCTAACAATTCTGGTCATCCACTATTTTCTATATTAATGTACTATTAAATTATAAAAAAATTAGTAAAAAAAGAGGATGACAGAGATGTGACTCAAAATAAAATTCCAAATATTATGTTTGAAATAGGAGATAATTTTAGTTTAAGAAAGTAAAATACTTACCTCTAAATTTCTTATTATAAGGTTATTTAAATATGTAGTATATTTTTTAAGATTGATTATATATTTGTATGGAGATATACTCGTCATATTCCAAATCATCTTCATGCTTTCCAATTTTTGGTTCAATAAAAACAAACGGAAATTTCTTATAATAACAATTTTATAATTATTTAAAACTCAATTTTGGTAAAATCACACATCATATATTATGTAGCATCCGGGCAACACTATACAATTCTCAATTCCAAAATTATATAAATTGTAATTAATTATTATCTTATGATATATTCATGACAAAGTCACAACTAATCTTGATCATTCCAAAAAATTTTCAAAAGATTTTTTTAAAGATTTTAGGTGAACAATCTCCTTATAAATATACTCTACATGTAATTACAAAAAATGAATAATAATATACACGCTTCATTTTTTTTCTTTTCCCCAATCTCTGCTCTATCATTGTGATCTTATACACATGGCTGAAGAAAAAGCTCATCCAAAATCTAGACCACCTCTCCCTCCTGGAAAACCTGTAACTCCCCATCAGTCTCCAACTACTAGAAATCCTGTAATACCTCCATCCTCTGCTGATCCAAAACCTGTGACGCCTCATCTGTCTACATCTGCTGAAAAACCTGTAACAGCCCAACGGTCTTCGTCTGGTGGTTCTTATATTGTAAACACGCCCAGGAAACAAGTCCACCGTGTCCCACAACCCAAAAACGTCCCTTCGCTACCACTATGTAAAAATTTCTAACCCTAAATCTTCCAGCAGGCGGCGCTATATTTTTTACTCTCTTCTACTCTTCTTCCTGCTATTGATCTCGTCTGCTGTGGTTTTCTACCTTGTTTTCCTTCCAAAGTGTCCTATTTACAGTGTCAAAAATGTTTCCATCAAATCATTCAATCTCACTACCATAATGTCTCCATCACCATCATCGTCCACCCCATCACCCCTCCCAGTTTCGCCTGAGTTCGACATTACTTTCAAAGTCTACAACCCCAGCAACAGAATCGGAATCTATTACGAGAAGGGCAGTTTCGTTCAGGTTTTTTACAGTGACGTCAGTCTGTTTGATGGGGTTTTGCCCCAGTTTTTCCAGCCTAGTAAGAACGAAACCGTGTTCAAGACAGTTCTAGAGGAAAGTTTGATATGGAGATGACCCGTCCTGTGCATGACCAGTTGGTTAAAGCTGAAGAGGCCGGAAAAGTGCGGTTGAAGGTGAATCTCAGAGCTCCTGTGAAATTCAAGGTGGGTTTGTTCAAGACTTGGACCATGAACGTGAAGGTGCAGTGCCATGTAGCGGTGGATGAGTTAACACCGGAGTCCTGGATTGTGTCAAAGGATTGCCACTATGGTGTGCGTCTTTGGTAGATGTTTGGTGCTATATTCTAGTCCATTTTCAGTCGATTTGATTTATTTTAATTTAGTAACATATTATTAACTCTAGATGTTTAGTTTATGTATTGATTTATTGAATTAGAAAATGGAAAATGTTAACATGTACCATACGGACACATGTTTTAAGTTTTTTGGTTTCTTTTTCTACTGAGGTTATTTGGTTGGTTTTATTTGTCTATGTGGGTGGCATGGATTTAGGTCTAACTTATCATCCAATTTGGATTTAATTGGATGATAATCAATATTTGCATTGTTCCAATTCCTAGGATGAAATTAATTAATTTACTTTTGTTTATAAAAATTTAGTTAAGCATCGAGCCATTAAACTAAGTGTGCCCGCAGATGTTCATTGGTGCCAAATATTCATTGATTTTGTTACTTAATTTATTGATTTTTGGATGGTTCAAGTTTCATACTGCTAATTAGATTAATGAAGCTTCTCATTATTCATGTTTATATAGATGGAGAGAGTCTTCAACACGTCGAACCAAACAAATTATATATCGAGACTATTAATTTCACTACTTTATTTGAAACTACTATATAATTAATTGCTCTTAATACAAAACATAAGTTATAAGCTCAAGTAAAGTAATAAATTCTTGAATATGATATGATAATTTGCAGCATAAATAATTTTTCTTTATCAACCTATCCTCATTTAAATTGAAAGTTAGAAGAAAAATTATAAATTAAAAAAGTATTTCCCTTTAATAAGCACTCTTTATTAGTTTCTGTCTTATGTCTAAATTCTAATTTAAAATTCATAGAAACAAAGGAAACCGGATCCAGTGGTTTGGTTGGGCTGCTCGTTTCGATCGGTTTAGTTGGAAACCAAACCCAATAATTCTTTGGGCCCCAAAACTTAAAACCTCCTAAATGTACGAAAATACCAAATGCCGATAGCCACTTCCCAAAACTACATGGATTTAGAAAATCAAAATCTGTTTGTTAATATTCTTTTCTAAAAATATTGTAAACAATATTAGGGTTAATTGAGTATTTTTAGGGATTAACTTTTATATTGGATCTATATCATTATATGTACGGAGAGGATAAATTATCTCCTAATTTCTAATTTGTTTATATTTCTAAAGTTTTTATTATTGCAAAGCTCATGAATTAGAATCAAATTATTGATAAATTATCCTGTAATTATACGAAGCCAGTGTAGTAGCAGCATGACCTATCTTTGAGAGGTGAGCTTGAAGACTGAAGTTATGTTGTTTGTTTTGTCTATTTGGGTAGGCATTTTTAGGTCCTGCTGATGTTTTACTTAGATTTTACTTTTGATGATAATCAATAACTATAGTGTTATTGCTATATATAGGATAAATTTAATTAATTTACTTCCAAATAACTTTAGATATTTAGGTAGTTAAACAGATTAGCATGTTGTTTAATTCTTTTTTTAATATATCATTTACAATGACTCAAATTTATAACATTATTAAACTCAATGAATGTTTTATTTCGAATCTGATACGCTTGTCGTTTCGGCTTGTTTCTCAATTCTCATTTTCAGCTATCTCAATCCACATGCAATCGGTCACGCGAATCCTAAACCTCTAAGGCGAGTTTTGCACGTAATTTTGCATTTCAAGTTGCAATTGCATGTGTATTGGACTCCTTATTGTGACATGAAGGGAAAGTGATAGTCATAAAGACCATTTTACCCTTACACCTTTAACTTTTCAATTAGTCCACCATTTGGTCTACTTGATTAGGGGGATGTTTGTGTAATTAACGAGACGAGAGTGCAATTTCAACTATAGTTTCGTTCCCTCGCTCCATAGGTTTCTCTGGAATTATAGCACAACTTATGTGTTGCCACACATGGCTTCTAGGATCCTCGCACTGCCAATAATAAAACAAAAAGGATGGCAAAAAGAAGAACGCATTAATGTTTATTGCAGGTAAAAGGTCAATTAAAACAACAAATTAGCGGTTGCATTGCTCCAGTACTAAAAGATGCAACTGTTTCCACATACATCGGCATGTGAGCTCAAAATTTATACTTAAACGTGATAAAAAAAAAACACAAAAGAGAAAATATTATTGTAGTGAGGTCAAAACTATAGCATGTTGACTATAAATAGGCCTCATCAATCAATTTCTCTGAAATCTAATAATTTGCATACTGCACAAATTAAACAAAGAAAATTAGGGTAATCTCGATATTGGTGAGGTGTCGACCGAAGACACTCCGACGCTTAAGTTGGTAAACTGTAAAAAAAATTAGGCAAAAACGAGTAAATAGCAATGAAAACAGCAATAGATGGTAGGTGTCAACCAACGGGATGAATGGTGGTCCTGACACCATGGACGGAATTCAGTTGATGGAATATCTACCAAGGAAGGTCCTTGACTGTAGAGGTGGTCATTTGACCAATGGAGGGTTGTCAATCCGTCAATAGACCGTGATGGTCGACTAGTTAAGTTTTATGTCAAGCACAAATAAGGAAGCCAGTAATATAACAACATAACAACTGTGTTATCATGCGCCTTAGATGATGATATAATTTACCTGCAAATTATATCCGTGAGCATAATACAATATTATGTCACCAAACCATGATTCCATACGTATGTTGTCTAACTATAAACATTTATGATATGTCATTGTAGTAAATAATCATGATATAATATTCAAATAGGAATCATGATATATTACTACAGTTTCATGACACAATATTATATCAAGCTATTGCAAGTACCTAGTCCAACTTCATATAGTGGCATTCGTGATATAATATTATGATGTTATATGTGATACAATGAAAGCATACATGCAATTATATCATTATGATATTATATGTGATATAATGATGGCTTACATGCAATTGAGACGGTGGTGGTGTGTGACAACAGACTTGCTGTGGGTGGAGTGTGACAATGACGCAATCAAAGCAGGGGAGAGACAAACCTGTCATTTGAATAAGCCGAAGATAGCATGACAGCAATACTAGCGATCCGGCTCCATAATAATGGATCCAACTCCGAGGCCATGAACGAGAAATCACGCCGCCGTGCGTAATAATAACCATCCCCATCGAGTGACTTCATCGCACCATAGGATGCTTACCTTGGTCATAGTCGTCCGACCTTGTCTCTATGATGCATGGAGACACACAAAGACGAATTTAGGAGAGGACTGGTGGTTATGGCAGCGGTGTGGATGGTTGAAGAGATAACGAATTGATATATGGAGGCATCTATATAGGAGAGTCAATGTAAGACCAGGCATAGAGGCGCGTCCCAGTGAACTATTTTGTATTGACCTAGAGTAATCATCATGAGGAGAATATATCACGGGCTCCCCCTTTATAGAGTATGATGAGAGAATCGTGAGGAGCAAATCTAGGGATCGATAATCCAGGGATTTATCACTTAATTTACTGTCAAGATCAATCTTTTGAAAGATTTTCTCCACTTAGATGTTTTTTTTATTCGTGTGTATTTCCTAGTATAGAAGTTAATTCAATATAGGTAATTCCCTTTATTAGGCAATGGGTTGATTAAGTTATATCTTATAGGCTTTTGGATTCGACCCAATCAATATTTAGACCCAATAATTTGGACAGGTACAAATTTTGATCACTACAATTTGTCCCCACTGCTTCGATCCACATGGTCGATCAAAGGAGTGAAAGTTTTGTCAACTGAATTATAACTCAATTAGTTGTCCAACATTATATTAGGTAATTGAAGGTGACATTAAAGTCAAGATGCTGCCATATCGATCGATCTCATGATTTGACTTGCTTACAGGATATGAAATGTCGACAAATAAGCATTTAATGCGAACGACAATGGTTACATTCATCAACCATGAGGGGCATCTTTTCAGCTGCCTTCTTCAATGACAGACACATGTCCCAATAGGGTTTCATGGGTAGTCCTGTTCGAAATTCGAAATATCCACTTAGTTTTTTTGTACAAATAGCGGTGTTCCATTTCCTTTTGCGTTTGGAAAATATCAACTGGAAAAATTATGAGATAATCCTGTTAAGAGAATGATCATCAAGATTGTTTAATCGTCTTCTTCAGCGATGTGAGAGGGCTTTCTAGCGAGAACGTAACTTCCACTGCATGTCTTAGGGATGACACCATTCATGTGGGTGAAGGCAAAGCATCGACTGCCATATTCTTGAAAAATGTTAGAAGTAAGCCTACTGGCATACTTAGAGAAATACTTCCACTAGGTCAGACTCGGGTGACGTTATTAAGATCAGGGATCTATACAAAATTCCTGAGGAAGTAATCTTAAGATCACTGTCCAGCGCCGAGCAGGCGGACTGAGTTGTCCCAGGGTAGTCAATGTTTCCTGAGAGGTTGTTTGGGTTACGTTACTAGAAATCATGTCTACAAAAGTGGAAAAAAGGAAGCTCGACAGACTCAGTAATTTGCCAAATCCAACAATTTATCACATTTTATCCTTGATGGACACCAAATATACATTTCAGACTTGTGTCTTGTCCAAAACATGGAGGCATCATTGGACTCAAATTCATGGTCTTAACTATCAACTTTAAATCCTTCTTTAAAAGGGTTGCTTTTGAAAATTTGTCCTTCATATCTTGTGTCATTGCGGGCCCTTCAAACTTCATAGGCTCAGTTTTCATTGCGGAAACTCAAGAAAGCCTCCTCCCTACATTAAAAAAGTCTTCCAGTATGCTTTTTCATTCAGCGTTAAAATCTTGAAACAGATCATGATGACATTCCTCCTTTCTTTTATAAGTGCCGAACTTTGGAGAACTTTCAAGGTACATTATGGATATCGCAGTAAAAATTGGGGAATCAAAATTAAATTAATTCCTTTGGTTTTGCATCATTAACAACTTTAGAACTTCCTTTACTCATCCTACAAGATGAAAATAACAATCACGATATCTTCTCAAATTATTTGAATCTGAAGAGCCTGATATTACGAAGATGTTCTATCCAAGCATCGGAGAACTTTACCTTAGTATCCTCAAGTTTGGTTTATTTCAAATATTCTGTCTCTCTCATAGAAGCTGCAATCAAAAGGACAAAGATTGTAATATCTGCCCCTAGGCTGGAAGTTTTTGAGTTGAATGAGAGCAACAATGTACAGCTAGGGATCTATAAATGTTCAAATCTCAGAATGATAAATTTTGGAATCCGCCCACTGATTGCTTGGACAATTGATTGGAAGCAAGAGTATTTTTTGTATCGGACAAGCATGAACGGAGAGCGTTACTATAATCCAGTTAAACTATCATTCAATTTTTCTAAGGTAATAGTCAACTTTTAATTGCAGGTAACTGTACTTTACATGTTGGATTTTGTATGCTTATTAGCAGGAATTTTTTTATGTAGTATAACATCAAAACTATTCTTACACGTTTGATTTTGTTTTCGTATAACGTTTCATCAATTTTTATCTTATAACATTGCAGCCACTACGGAACTACAGTTACAGAGATGGATGAGGTATCTACAATATTCCAATTTGATCACTACCTTTTTAATTGTAATAATCTTTCAGAGGTCTTGCTACGATAAGAAGCTGTAATTATAGCCATAGGTGATTGATCTGTTTTAAGGAATAATAATAACAAAATATGAGAGTAATATTTGCTATTTTCATGAAGATATATGTGGTTAATTAAAGTTCTATTTAATTGATTTGGCATTTTATAATGTGTTTCTTGTACTAGGTCGAGGGAAAGCGTTCATGGTTTTATGATGGAGAGGTGGTTTGGAAGCTTATCGAGTAGAATCTGTTGCTTGTTTAGGTGAAACAAATTGCATTGTAACTACACAATTGTGACAGATATGTTTGACAAAAGACATGCTTGACATATATATGTTGAATTATAGGTTCATGAGATCCTTTCATATGTATGTGGATGATAAAAATTCTCTATGATTTTTTTTTTCTTTAAAAAAAGTGACTATGTTTACAATTAATCTATACCTACCAAAATGGTAAATAAAGTATTACGATTTAGGGTTTGTTGAAGAAAGTATTTTACATGACCAGTTTGTGACTAAACTTTCTTAAATTTTCCTCCTTTGTATAAAACTACCCTTCATGGTTTCCCTTTATTTCAATAAAACCAGTGGCTTTGTACAATTTAGTATGGTAAATTACGATTTAGTCTAGTCGAAATTCATACCAACTTTGAATGTGTGATATATCAATTTGATTTTTTTTTCATTATTTCGATTTAGTATCTTGTGTTCTGCTATTTATATTTTTGACCCCAAATAAAAAATTTTAAAAAGGAATAAAAAAAAGAGAGGGAAAAAAAAATTTGTTCAAACATTATGGAGCAAATCGATGGTAGATTTACAACCAATGATAATTTGATCCAATTAGCGCAATAAGTCACTAAACTACGACTTGTGATCAAAGATATGTGGCATAACAAAAACTCTCCATGACACACCTAAAACTCTCTATGACACACTAACTTCGAAGACGTTAAAGTGAAGTCCTATTCCCTTAATGAGTAGTTGAAAATGTTGCTCCAGATAATAATTCGATTTATGAGAAAACAAAAGATGTAATCTTGGGAAATTGGCAACGAGAACCCTAACTCCAGGAAAATGAATACCAAATGAAGTTGGACCTCCCCACATTCAACGGATATGTGAGAATACAAGATTTTCTTGATTGGATATTAGAGATTAAATGTTTCTTTGAGTATATGAGAATCACAAATAATGAGTCAAACTAGTTGCCTACAAACTAAAAGGAGGTGCCTTGGTGGGAACAATTATGGCTCAGCAATATTAACTGTTAAATATATATATATATATATATTCACTAAGAAATTTGCTTGAGCAAATGCATGGTAGAAGATTAATGAACTAAATTCTTTCCATCAACAACATTAACATCCATGATTTTTTAAAATGCAGATCAACAAGAAGTTTATGTAAATTTGTTTCGAGACATGAATATAACATTTATATACATGTCTAGTATATATGTTTCCAAACAAAGAAAATGAAATTTTTTAAACATAGCAAGCATGCAGCAAGCAACATGTATCATCTCAAGCCAAATCATAGAAATTGAAACTTGTTCAAACATAGACTTGCCAGACAACAATCGATGTAGTTCTGTTGTTCTAGCTAGACTTATTTAACGATAACAACAATAACACAAACTAATATCCTTGATCATCATAAAATTGCATTCAATTATTATTGCCATTCTAACCAAGCGAAGACAGCAGGAAATCAATATCATCAGTACTGACGTCTCCATGATCAATGCTCAGCTGATCATAAAACATCAGTGGTTCCTGTGGTTCTAAAGGAAGAGGCACAGCACCTCGGCCTTGCTTGTTTTGAGCTTGATTCAGAAATGTTTGAGGCTTCTGAAAGCTAGGCTGACCACCAAAGTTGTTTGGCCCAGAATAAGGCTGCTGGAAACCAACTCCACATGGTTGTAGCTGAAATTGGTTCTGAGGAGGAACTTGGAGGTTTTGAGGGTGCTGTTGAGGGGTTGGCATTGGTAGTGGTGCGTTGTTGTTCACTAGACGATTGGTTCTGGCTCCTCCATTCGGTACGATTGGTCCAACCTGATGGCGTTGAAGGGCTGGCACCTGGTAGTGGCGCATTGTTGTTTTGGTTAGGGTATTGGAGGTTTGGAGGCTTGTGAGTGCCTAGCATTGGTGATGGTGCGTTGTTGTTCAGTAGAGGATTGGTTCCTGCTCCATCATTTGGTAGAATTGATCCAGGCTGCAATTTTGCCTTCTCGATATCCCTTGTTACTTCTTCAATTAGAGCTGCCAAAAAACAATTAGAATACAATTTATACGTTCAATCAACGCACATTAAACCAAATAATATAATGAGAATTCTTATAAGAATACCAAAATGTTCAATGGGACGAATTACAATGGTGGATTTTTTATAAAATAATTATAAATAATGCGAACATATTCCATTGAAGCTTTTATCACATCTAATAAATGAGTAAATGCAACATAATAAGTACTTAGCAGAATGACGACATACTATATTTATAGCTTAAATGCTGATAACTAAAAAGTTTATGACTAGATGGGAGTGCATATTCAAATCTTTTTCATTAATAATGCCAACAAGACCATGAACGGTGGTTTTCATAGAAAATTTGTATACCAAAGTATTTATCAAGTATATCCAGCGGAAACCTAATGATAGATTGGCATCAACGAAACATATTACAATTAGTTTGACATTCGAATTGACTAAATGAGAAACAAGAGACAAACTAAAGCAAAATTAAAAGAGAAATATCAAGATGTTCATGTAGCAAAAGAGTCAGAATTGAAATTATTCCTTACAGTCGAGCAAGCTTATCTGTTGAGTAGCCATCTCTATTTGCTCTCTCAAATATGTGTTTTCAGCAACCAAGTTTTTGTTATCTTCCTGCTTGTTTATTAGCCCAAAGAAAGACACAGATAGAATTCGTGTTAAACAGCATAATATTTATACTGTCAAGAGCATTATCTTAATTGAAACTAAAGGATAAATTAATGTTCTCTTCTAATACGGATGCATGCAACCTTTTCTTTAAATGGATGCTAATCTCAAAGATCCGTGTTTTATTTATATAAATTAGTGTAGACATTCGAATTAGAGAATTCTAGTATAAACTCATTACTTAGTACTTACCAAGTTGTCAGAGATCATAGAAATGTGAATAATTTACCTGCTTCTTGGACAATACAATATTCCTTTGAGTTAGTGTAGAACGCAACTCTTGCCACTGCTGTTCAAGACTGTCTACTTCCAACTTCTTCTTTGCTTTTGATCTGACAGCTGCCGATCGATTTGTCAAGATTCTAGTTGCAAATTCAGTGGAGGATTAACATAATTAGTAGGGAAATCATAACAATGTCAAATTAATTGATCAAGTGGAATTGTGAAATATATGATATAATTATTGAAGTACTGGTCTTATTTGTTTAGAAATATAAAGATCCCACAATAAAACTGGTTGGTATCTACACAAATTTTGTCATGGTTAGATGATAATACAACTCATATATATTCAATCTCAAAACCTCTTATATAATTATAATTATAAAGATCTTATAACTAAGGTAGCTAATATGCCCATAAAGTTTATTTGTAAATTATGTGATAACACAATTCAAATATATGTTGTATATTAGTTGCATTCAATCTCTAGAATTCCTATGAAATTATAAGATCTCATGTCTAAGTTAACTTATATACATGCAATAAGTTGTTATAATTATGTAATAATATGATTCAAATATAATTCAATCTCTAGATCTTTTATACTTACATAATTATAAAGATTTCACAACTGAATTATTTGATATTCGTGTCGTATACTAAATCACATATTAAATGAACATTGACATGTTTTATATAATTTTGAGATGAGATGTGATCAATAAATCTAAACTTTGATCTTATATAGTCTCCTAAATCACACATTTTATGAACATAACATCTTTGATAGGATTGATAAATCTATCTATTATTTTCAAAAATTTTAAAATATAGATATATATATTAGTCCCGACTTATATTAAATTACGTATTAAATGAATATGGTATGTTTTATATTATTTTCAAGATAAAATCGATAATTCTAAACATTAATCCTAAGTATGTAGTATACTAAATTACACATTAAATGAACATGATATCTTTTATATTATTTTCAAAATAAGATCGATAAATCTAAACCTTAATCCTAAGTAGTATACTAAATCACACATTAAATGAACACGATATTTTTTATATTATTTTTGTGATACGCTTACTAAATCTAAACTGAAGTCCTAAGTTATCTTTAGTTTTCATGCATGAAGGGTCTTTTAAGTACTTCAAATCAAATGTGCCATGACTGTTCTGTGCAGGTTTCTTCATAGTTATGTTACAATGAAATGAACTTTTTCAAGCAAAATTAAGTTTGTGGTATATATAGATGAGCGACTGCAACAATAATTGAATCAAATATCATTACATGCATACATATATACAACTGTGCAAGTATACTAACTGATAGTCCCTAAAATGAAATCAACATCTATATTGATAATCATACAACATTACACACATCAAGTATAGAACAACTTAATTCTAGTTAACACTAAGAAGAAACTGTATCAAACTGATTTTTAGATCTAATAATTATATATGTGATATAACCAACGATTATAACACCAAACACATTGAAGAAACTTCAATAATGCATTCATCAGCCATACACTACATTAAACTGAAAATCCAGTATTCAACAAGAATATAGATTTCAAAGAAATAAAGATGTTAAAATCATTGCCAATAGCTCAACAAATACAACATGAAAATAAATCATAATAAATTAAATATTATATTGGAATAAAAATTGTACCTCCTGGCCCGCTTCGGTTCAAATGAGGCTATCCTTGCGAGCTCCTCACCATTGATGATTTTCCTGCCTGGCCGTGGTGCCTGTTGAGAAGATGGAACAGTGAAGTTTGTACTGATCATGATATTACCAGCTTCAAGAGAAACCGGAGGGAAGAGTCCTGGAGACTTTGATGATTGTGTTAACATGAAATTATCTTGCTGCATATCAAAAGAATTCAATATATCATTAGCATCAAGAGAAACCGAAGGGAAGACTAGTCCTGGAGACTCTGATGATTTTGTTGCCATGACTTTTTCTTGCTGTATATCAAGAGAATTCAAGATATTATTAGCTTCAAAAGAAGCCGGAGGCAAGATTCCCTGAGACTCTGATGCTTTTGTAGCCACGGAGCCCATAATGCCATCCCCAAGTGAAGCTTCATTGGTAGAACCCAAACCTGAATGATCAAAACCTGAACCATCAACCTCCAGATCAATAACATATATATATGTGTGTGTGTGTGTGTGTGTGTGAGAAACTTTTTCATTGACTATAGCTAACTAGGGTTACCTGATCCTAGGTATAAAAGACCATAATCGAATGAAGAGTTGGAATCATTTAAAAGGGAAAAGACATCTTCTTCTTCCAGGAAAGGTGATTTGTCTTTATCCATATCTGCAGATCCCCAAAACCCTAATCAAAAGTTTTATAGGATAAAACAAAAACAAAAAAGATTACATCAAATCTTATAAAATCGTGATAACTAATTAGTCAAATAAACAATAATATATATCTAACAAATATATGTATGTATATAATCTTTCGATTCAATATTAATATTAGCTAATAGATCACACTGACAAAATCAGATATACTATATTTTCTGGAAAAAAAAATATCAAGATCATCTTTGAAAATGAAGAAAAACCCTAGATTCACAATCAATAACCTACAGTACTAGTGCCTCTATGTATTACTTGAAGAGATTTATAATAACTTACAGTTGAGTTGGATCTTCACCACAAAGAGAAATAAAAATCTGAAAACAACTGAGAATGAGATTCTGACTAGGAACTCTAGTTCTTATACAAATACATATTCTCTTGCAAATTTGATACTTAAGCAACTAGGGGGCTTTTTAGTTTGGACAGGATATAAATGTGACAGATAAAACTGATGTGGAATAATTTATGAGGAAACTGTTTTTGTCTGTCACCAATCAGGGACCCAGAGACAGTGGGCCTCACCAAATCTGTGGTCTGATTTAGGAATTGATGTGCGGTTTGTACTACAGTCAAATGGCTGATTTTAGACTTCATTGGTCAAATGAGTTTCAGTGGTCTGTGTCCACGTGGCATCAAGAAGCCAATTCAAGTGTTTGCAAAATGATTTGGGTAATAAAGGTTTAGAGTCAACTACGTAGATTCTAGCCCAAAATTAGAGTTATTTATTGATTAGAGGTGTAGTTCCAATTAAATTATAACATAATGCTTGGCTGTTCAAATTATTTATTAATTAATAACTTGATATATTTTTATATAAAGAATAAAATATCATTAATATATATTTATTTATTAATTATCATATCATCAATTGTTATCAATTTTTTTTGTAAAAAAAAAAAAAAAATTGTTATATCATTTATTGGGGTATAAGTGTGATATAAAAGATGAGATATATAACATTACTAATTATTTTTATATCATATAAAATTTTGGACCAAGCTAGTGCACTACATGATATGGGCCTATCTGTTGTGACTTGGGGGACGAATTTTAAATTCAGAACCTTAGTCTTATGAAGAGGTGTGATTACTAACCAAAGTATATCCATAACCACCATCTATAGATTATAATGTGTTTATCTAATCACATGTATAATTTCACACATAACATATTATGAATAAACATATTATATTTACAACTCTCATTTCAATAGTAATTAACAACTTAGAGAAGAATTAACAATAGATTATGTACATATACACCTTCATTGATGTACTAAAATATATAAAACCAATAATACAATATTAACATTACTTCAATTAAATACCCTAAAGAAAATATAAATGCAAAATAAATTAATCATGAACTAGCAAGAATAATCTTTAACATGTAGAACACACACAAAAATAAAAATAAAATTACACCAAGTCAATAATAATAATAAACAAACTAAAAAATAAAACAAGAAAAACTCTGTAAGTAATGGTCGAATTTGACTTTCAAAATTGTACCAGAAAAATAATGTACGTACTATCTTACGAAACATACAATAAATCACTGCAAGCTATAAATTCTCATGGAGTTATGGCAACAACAACTGTATTGTTGTTTAGCTGTTTCTACACTAATCTTCTCATATAAACAAAAGAGTTTTATGAGGTTTGATTAGTTCCTCAATGTACAAAATCACAGGAAACAAGATTTTGTTTTTGAGTATAATGGCCATGTTATTTGAGATTATGGACTAATATATATATATATATATATATATGTTCAATATTTCAGTTACATCTTGATGAATATAGATGTAGTCCTTGCCCACTTGATTGAGGTCTTGTTTGCCGCTTATATTTATTCAATTGTATTATTATCATTTTCCCTTCTAATGTTTGACAAATCATCATTTTTTCTCTTAATGTTTGAGAAAACATTAAAATACCTCCTGCTGTTACATTAATATTAAAAAAATAGTGTTTTGATATCATTAGTCTTTTAAAAGATAAATTTAACTTTTACTTATATTTTAATATTATTTTAATTATTTTAATATTGATGAAAGTAAAGATTAAATTTATCTATTAAAAAACTAATCATGTCAAAACACCATTTTTTTAATATCGATGTAACAATGAGGGTATTTTGATATTTCATCAAATATTAAAGAAAAAAATGATAATTTCTCAAACGTAAAGGGTATAAATGATGATAATTCTCTTCACTATTTCAATTACATCCTGATGAATATAGATGTAGCCCTTGCCCGCTTGACTGGGGCCTTCTTCGCCAGTGCTTAGCTTCTTTTGAGAATGATTATGTCAAAATCAAGTATATTTAGCGGTTTTTATCCTTCTTTTCTTCAATATTATTTTCGGTCCCCCCAACTCCTATCATGTATTGTATGTGTAACATTTTTTCGTTTATTTTGCCTTTTCAGTTTCTTCAGAAGAATTCTCAAAGCATTTTGGTGTCTTTGTGGCATGAAAAACTAATAGAATATAATTGTGTTGTGCCAATAGTTGTGACATACATGTAAATTGTGTTGTGCCATGTGTTGTTAGTTCCAAGAAAATAGTTGTGATATACATGCATTGATAGGAGACATCAGGAAAAAACATAGAGTAATATAGAGCAATCACAGCTTACCAAGGTTTGACATTCATTTGCCACTGCATCCATATCATTATATTTCTTCGTATCTCCACAGGATTGAATTGTTGAAAATTAATGTCAAAGGACACATACCCTATATACATCAACAGTCATCAAATTAATCTGTATCTATTCCCTATATACTTCCACAACCTCATCCATTCAATCTACATCTATCGAACTATGGAGCAGCAATTCTTCTGACCAAATCTTTGTTCGGATTGTACTTCCACCCAGACACACTGACATTACGCTTTTCTACATGGAAAAAAAACAAAAAAAAAAAAAAAAAATCTTATGAACATTACATCCTCTAGATTCTAACAAATGACTTGAAGAAAGAAATAATCCAAATCTCAACTTCAACCAGTAGTTCAGTAGTTATTACTTATACATCTTATCATGATACAACATATATATAATTAGTACATAACGATGTATATAGAAAATTGTAAACCTTAAGCTAGGGTCGTTACGTTTTCAAGGTCTGCCACAGCCAAACTCACATAATCATCATAACATCCAAACCTAGCAAATGACCCAATCCCCAATTTGAATCTATCCTCACATAATCCATCTCCGATGTGGTAACAATTCATTTGGCGATAGAATAGTGGATTTCCACTAAATAACCCAAATATCATATTAACGTATAAGAGAACTATATGAGGGCATAACTAATTGATTTGTTTTTTTATCTTGATTATAGAGATGATGTATAGTCACGCTAAAACATATGTTGCTTGAACAAATGCATGGTGGAAGATTAATCAACTGAATTCTTCCCATCAACACAATTAACAATCACAATTTCCTAAAATGTGGATTAACAGGGAAGTTTATATAAAGTTGTTTTGAAACACATGAGTATACATGAATATGTGAAGTGTACAATCTCGGACACAGAAAATAAAAATTTATAACATATAGGAAGCATGGAACAAGCAACAACATGTACCAACATATATAATAGGTAAATTGATCAAAGCAGTAATACAAACCATTAATATAGAAATCTGAATATCTGAGATCTGAAATTGAAACTTATTCAAACACATAAACTTACCAGACAACAATCAATCTGGTTCTGTTGAACTACCTAAACTTATTCAAAGGTGACGATAACAAAAACTAACATACTTGATCCTCATAAAATGTTATTTGAATGCATTCAAATATTGTTTCCATTCTGACCAACTGAAGGAGGCAGGAAATCAATATTGTCATTGCTAAAGTCCCCATCAATGCTCAGCTGTTCATAACACATCATGAGTTGTCCTTGTGGTGCAAAAGGAAGAGGCACAGCGCCCTGGCCCTGCTTGTTTTGAGCTTGATTCAGACATGTTTGTGGATTCCGAACATAGCTGTTTGGACCGCAATAAGGCTGCTGGAAACCGCCTCCATATGGCTGTCGCAGAAAATGGTTCTGATGAGGACATTGGATGTTCTGAGGCTTTTGAGTGGCTAGCATTGGTAGTGGTGTGTTGTTGTTCTGATCAGGAGGTTGGAGGTTTTGAGGCTGTTGAGTGGCTGGCATCAGTGGTGGTGAGCTGTTGTTCTGATGAGGGAATTGAATTGTTAGAAGCTGTTGAGCGTCTAGCATTGGTGGTGGTGCTTTTTTGTTCAGTAGAGGAGTGGTTCCTGCTCCACCACTTGGTGCAACAGGTCCAAGCCGCGCTTTGATGCTTTGGATATCGTTTTTCATTTCATCGATAAGAGCTGCAGAAAAAACCATTAGAATACAATTTGAACATCCAATCAACACATCTTGCACTGAATAATATGATGAGAATTCTTGTACGAATAACAAAACATACAATGGGACGGATTACAATTATTGATAGTATTTCAAAAACATATGTAAATGACATGAACATGTCCCGTTGAAACTTTTATCATATAAACCAAACAAATGATACAGAATAAGTATCTAGTAGAATGACATTCCATTTACAACTACATGGGAGTTTATATTAAAATGTCTTTCATAATTATATGAACAGGACCATGATTGATAATTTTTCATGGAAGAATTGTATGCAAAAGTGTTTTATCAGTTAAAACCTAATAAAAGTTTTGGCATCAACAAACATATTGCAATGAAAAAAATATGGATAGTCACATAGTTCATTTTTATTGACTAAACGAGAAAGAAGTGACTAATTAAAGCAAAATTAAAAGGAAAACATAAAGATGTTTATGCAGCAAAAGGGTGAGAATTGAATCATTCCTTACAGTCTTGTAAGTGAATCTGTTGAAGAACCAAGCTTGTTCGTTCTTTCAAATGTATGTTTTCAGCAGTCAAGTTACTGTGTTCTGCCTGTTTGTTCATTAGCCAAAAGAAGAATGTCAATACAGAACACAGATACAATTCCTGTTTAAATTAAAAACATCAAAATTTATGTTGTCAACTGCATATCTTTATCGAAACTAAAGGAGAAAAAAAGCTGTTCCCTAATACAGATATATTCAATTTCTCTTTAACCAAATTTAGACTCTATTCATGTTGTCGTGCAGGGATCACATAAATGTGGATAATATTACCTGCTTCTTGGACATTTCTAATTCCATTTGAGTTAGTTTAGAGTGCAAGTCATGCCACTGGTGTTCGAGCATGTTTATCTCTAACTTCTTCTTCTCCTTTGCTCTCACAGCTGACAACCGATTTGTCATGATTCTAGTTGCAAATTCAATGGATGATTAACATAATTAGTGGGGAGATAACAGCAAAGAAATTGAATAAAAAGCTCAATATTCAATAAGATTAAAGATTTCAAGGAAACAGAGATGTTAAAATCATTGCAAATAGCTCAAGAAATACAAGAAAAAGAGTACCTCTTGGCCCGCTTTGGGTTATGTAGGGCTAGGCCTGCAAGCTCCTCAGGACTCATGATTTTCCTGATCTCAACAACTGGTGGTGGCTTATCGCCCCCATTGGCAGCTTCCTTGGGTGGCAGTGGTGCTTTTGGCTGCAAAATTGACAGTTCCTGTTGAGAAAATGGCACTGTGTTGTCTGTGATGTGTCCTGGAGACTCTGATGATGTTGTAGCCAAGTAATTATCTTGCTGCTTATCAAGCCAATTCGTGATTTTATTATCAGCTTGGAGAGAAACCGGAGGGAAGTGTCCGGGAGACTTCGATGCTTTTGTTGCCTCTGGCTGCATATCAAGCGAATTCAGGTCGTTTAGGCTCTCCATTTTCGAATGGAGATCCTTCTTTTCCCCTTCTATGCCATCCCTAAGTGAAGCTTCATTGGTTGAACCTGAATTAAAACCTGAACTATCAAGCTCCAGATCAACAATATATATGTATATATATATATATAGACACACACACACATAAAGGATTTGTTTGAAACCTTGCATTGATAATAGCTAGCTAGATTTACCTGAACGTTTGTAGAAATGACCGTCGGATAAGTTGGGATCATTAAACTGATAACGATCATAAAATGATAAAATACGGTACATATTTGCAAGTCTCCTGAATTGATATCGACATTTTTAAAAGATATAAAAAATAATAATTAGATCAAATTTTATTCAATCAAAACAACTAACTTGTTCAAACAAATAACAAAACATTAATGTATCTAACAAAAATATATACATAATTTTTAGAATTTCGATTTAATACCAAAGAATAGCCAGATTGAGAGTAAGGGATATATCCTATTATAAAAAAATAAATAAATAAAAATCAGCTGTGAAAATGATAAAACAAAAACCTATTCACAATCAATAATCTAAGCTTCAATGGCTTCTATGTGTTACGTGAAGGGATTTATAATAACTTACAGTTGGAGTTGGCTTTTCACTACAAGGAGAAATAAAAATCTGAAAACAACTGAGAATGAGATTATGACAAGGAAGCCCAGATTCAATACAAATACATTCTCTTGGGAGTTTGTCAACTGAGCAACTAGGAGGCTTTTAAATTGGACGAGTGAATTTGGCAGAAGACAATGATGTGGAAGAATTTATATGGAAATTCTTTTTGCTGTTTTTTATCTGTAAACAATCAGGGGCTCTGAAACTGGGGGAGTGGGACCCGTAAAGAGTGGAACTGATCTGGACTCTGGTATGGTTCTGAATCTGATTTTGACGCGCGGTTTGTATAACAGTAAATTGGTTGATTTTTGACTTGTTGGTCAAAATGAGTTTCAAGGGTCTGTGTCCACGTGGCATCCGAAAGCTGATTCAGTGTAAAGAAATTTGGGCAATTGGATGAGAAAATTCTAATTAAGCGGATTTTTATTTATTGATTTATTGTTACATAAGTATTGCCATACTATCTAATTTTATTGTGTAAACCATGTAACAAATTAACAAATACAGTATATCATTATTAATATATTTTTTATAAATCAATTTATCATATTATTTCAATAATAAATTCAGATAAATTTTTAAAAGCATAAAATTATTTATTTTTATATATGGCATCCCATCTGGTATAGAATCAGCAAAGTATATTTAAGCCCAAAGTTAGAGTTAATTATTGATTAGAGGGATATTTGCAATTTAATTATAGAAATAATGCTAAGCTGTCCTAAATTATTCTTTAAATGATATGCAAGTTGCAATTACCATACAAACTATAAGATAATCTGGTGAATGATGTGTTTATCATCAGAGTAATGTTAGGTTTCTAATAAATTTTATTAAAACAATATAGTATATAAATTGTTAATATCATATTATTTCATGATTTATATGGAGTTGACAACTCACATATCAAATTATATGGACAAATTTGGATAAAATGTTGACAAATGCAACATTGAGTTTCCAAAAAAGAGAAAAAAATTGCTCAGATGATAAGACATATAAGTTGGCAACACTATATCATTACATAATTTGCTTGATGGTGGCAACTGATCACATATTATATTATTTTGATATAAATTTGGATAAAATTTTAGACAATCTAGCATTATTTTTATTTTTTTAAACACTCTAAGATCGATTATTGATTGAGCATATGACATATAAGTTAGTAACATCATATCATTGTATAATTTACTTGATAGTGCCAACTCACATGTTATATTATTTTGATATAAATTAGGATAAAATTTTTAAATAACCTAATATTACTTTAAAAAATAAAAATAAAATAAAAAACCTTTGAGATCAATCACTAATTATGGATATGACATATAAGTTAACAACAACATATTTTTTAATAATTTGCTTTGATGGCAGCAATTCATATATTCTATTATTTTGATATAAATTTGAATAAAATTTTTAGACGATCTAGCATTCACTAGTAGCACACATATGGCATATAAGTTGGCAATACTATATCATTTCATAATTTACTTGATGATGACAACTTATATGTTATATTATTTTGATATAAATTTGGATAAAATTTTTAGACAACCTATATCTTACGGATTAAAAAACTTTGGATAACTAAATAGAGACTCGTACCCACACGTTATGTTTTAATAGAATATGGGTGATTACTCTTATTAAAGATGGTGTTTACCTCACATTACTTTTATTATAATTTATTTATCTTATCATTTATTCATGATTTCGAGCCAATACTTAGGTGAATCTAGCATGAATCTTAATTATAAAGTTATATCACTCTGATGCAACCTTTTGTTAAGGTTTTAATTCTTTATATCAAATATGTATCATAGGCTGAGGAAATATTGAATCGAGCCGCACTACAAGAAATAATATTGGACCAGGCGGGTGCGCAACATGAAATTGACGTGTATGTTTTTATTGAATCATATGTTGAGTCTATTACTTGTAACGTATACTTAAAAATGTATTTTAAAAAAAGTAAATTATAATTTAGCTATCAAGTTCAAACTCCAATTAGAATGAAACAAACTTTTCGATGTTGTTACAATTTACCCCCTAATGTTAACAAGATTCTGTTACATTTGATAGTGAATAATGTCAAAACAATGAAAAGATGAAATTGTCATTAGTGATTGACGTTGATCCAGTTGATCAAACAAAAAATTAAAAATTTCTTCTATCTCTTCATTATCATCTCTCCTATCACAGTTTCTCTCTCATTCTTCTTATTCTTCTCTTCTTTCGTTCTTCTTCTTCTTCTCCACTTCTTCTCTTCTTCTTCTTCGAAGTTAGAAATCTGGGTTCATTTGAATAATGAACCCAAAAACCCAAGTTCATTCGAATGAACCCAAAATTTGGATTCATTCAAATTTTTGAGTTCATTCAAACAATTTTTTTTTTTTCAATTGTTTTCCTTTTTTTTCTACTTCAAATACCCACCACACATCAAACACCCACATCAACCATTGCAAACCCACCCATTGCTTCCACTGGAAACCCAACTGTAATCATCAAACATTAGACACGCACCCACCCACCTACAATCATCAAACATTAAGCACCCACCACACATTAAACACTTATATCAACCATTGCAAACCTATCCATTGCATCCACTGGAAACTCACCTATAATAATCAAACATTAAACATGCACCACATCCACCTACAATCATCAAACATCAAGCATCCAGTGCACCCATCTATAATCATCAAAAACTCAGATGATGGAAGAGGAAGGAAGAGGGAAGCACTGTTGGTTTTGGAATTGTCGACATCGCATCAGTGATGAAGAGAGAGGAGAGATGAAGAAGAGGAAGAAGATGAACAGTGACGAAGAGATGGGGAAGATGATGTTTGTGTTGATGTTTTCAAATGGTGGCAGATGGGGAAGAAAAAAAAGAGTAGGTTGGCAATGGGGAAGAGGAAGAAGTGGAGGTCGGCGATGGGGAAGAAGATGAAGAACTGGATGGGAAAGAAGAAGGAGAATCGACAATAGAGGAGTAAAAGAAGAAGAAGTTGAGAGACGTGATGAAAATAATATCTTATTAAAAAAATATTTAATTTATTTTAAAGTTTTTAAAATTTATTTTAAAAGAAAAATAAAAAATAAAAAATAAAATCAAAAGATAATTTTACCCCTCAATCAGTTAACTCTAACAGAGATCCACTAACTGTGAGAGTTAATTGTAATAAATACGAAACAGTTGCTCCGCCTGAATATATGTTTCAACTGGGTAGCTAAATTATAATTTACTCTTTTAAAAATAACTAATTAATTAGAGAAGAAATATGGATTATATATACACACATTCATCGGGCATGTACTAATATATACATACATATATATATATATCAACAAAATATAATATTAACACTAGTTCAGTTGGATACTCTAAAGAGAGTATAAATGCAAAATAAATCAATCATGAACTCTCAAGAGTGATCTTTAATATATAGAACACAAAATGATAAAAATAAAAATGCACAAAACTAGATCATAAAATGAGATAAATTCTATTTCCTCATCCACATCCTTATCTCTAAAATAATAGCAATCAAAAACAAGAAAGCAATAACAGCTGCGTAACCAGCTCTCCATCCAGTTCCTTTTTCACCCAAATGGATTCCGTAGAAAACATTTGATATTGCCAGTATGATCAGAACCCTCCCAATGTTGTGATGGTACCAGTTCCAGTATTTTCTCACTTTTGATTCCCTGTCTGGTCGAGCCAAAAGTGCCATCACCTGTAAATTTTAAATAATTAAGATTCACATTTTAAATTATATGTATCCGATACTAAGATAAGATAGTTTATCATAAATTGTTAAGATTAGACACTACTAACTTCTAAAATCAATGATACTATGTATTAAGATGTATTAATTATTTTAGTGAATGAATATAATTATGGATAATCATAATGAAGACTGTTAAATATCTTGATTGAATGAGACATTCTTCGGTTAGTTGGACGTATTATTATGTCAAGTAGAGTGGTTAATTATATAAAATATTTAATAAAGGGGAAACTTTATTGTAGTCCTTAAGGTTTTAGAAAATATTAAGTTTTTAAAGTTTTTTTGAAAATAGTTATTTTCATCTCTAACTTTTCCAAAACCTTTCAAACAAATTTAAACCGTTAGTCAGCTGACGATTAATACTAACATAATACGTAAAAAATACTTTTGCCTTTGATGATTGTTGACGGCATGTAAATTATCGGATTACCTTAATAAAATAATGAATTTGCAAGTTAAATTGTTTAAAATATCCCTGAATTTAAGTTGTTAAATTATAATTTAAATTGCTTAAAGTCATTATTGACCGTTAGTTGACTAACAGTTTGAAATTATTTGAAAAGTTTGGGAAAAGTTAGGAATGAAAAGAACTATTTCCAAAATAGTTTTAAAAACCTGATATTTTTTTAAATCTCAAATACTAAAATGAAGTTTTTTCTTTAATAAATATGATAAAGAAAAAAAATTACAGAAATGACCCCTTTTTTAAGGCTAAAGTTGAAAAATAATCATTTTTTCATATTCTCTATTTTTACAAAGTATATTTTTATCTAAAAACAGTTTTTCTTACATAATTTTGAAAAAATGGTTATTATTCAATTTGAATCTTAAAAAGGTCCTTAAAAAAAACAAAAAAACAAAAAACCTGTGGCATAATACTATTTACCCGAAGGTATACTTCCAATTACCAGCGCTAATACCAACGGTATTAAGCAAGAGTATGTGAGTAAATAAATATGAATATGCATAAATATGATAAAAATCGTCAAAATTTCTGGATTGATGTTATTACTAGTCGTGTGGGATAGTGACCAAGTAGAAACCATTCATGTCATATGACAAAATACTATTGACCCAAATGTGTAGTCTCAATATATGGAAGCTTATCTCTAAGTTAATAAGGTTCATATTATCTTATTAGAACCAGTTACTTTATTGGAATAAAAGATAATCATTGGATTCTAATCTTATGACTCCAAAATATTAAAGATTTAAAAACAAAATTAAAAAGAAAGTTAAATTTTCTCATGACTGTCCATTAACTTATTCTTTCAATGTTATAGCTATACCAAGTTAAAAGACGTATTATGATTAGTAAGAAAATTAGTAGAGTAATTAATTAATTACCTGAAGGCAACCAAGCACAAGTATGGTGATCCCAAGAGATCTGTGGGTAGAGACATCAACGCCAAGCTTATTATTCAAGACAAGACCACTGATTACTCCTGATAATCCGAGTAAAAATCCCAGTGACTGAATCAAAGTGTGACAATAGAACCAAAGTGGATCCCATTGCTTGAAGTATCGAGCAACCACGGCTCCAATTATCATCAAAATGCCCCAACCAAGCATGTTCAAGATTCCATGGCTCTTCCTTAGTCGTGAATATGGAGTTCCTTGTGCTTGAGCTTGACCTGGTAGGTTCTCACAAATAAAAAGTCCAATTATTCCTTTGAATTTATTGGTTGAACAAAAGAGAAACTTTACTCATCTTTGACTATCAATATTGACATCTAAAATGTCCCCCTAATTAATCAAGTTTGAAAAACTAAAATAAACAACGATGATTAAGATTGATTTATGACAATCAACCAAAAATTAAATAAAAAGAACTGAAATAAAAAAATAATAAATAATAAATATAACTATAATATGAAAAAATGTGGGTCCAAAAGATAAACCCCGTTATAGAAATGTGTATTTCTTTCTCTCTCTCTTTTTTAATTTATTGAACTAAAATTAGGTTTATAATTTATTACAATATTACTCTCACCAAAAAAGTTATAAATTTTATACCAATAAATCAATATTATAAACACACCCCACCTATCCCTCACCAACAAACAAACAAACTATGGTCAAAAGATTATAATAACTAGAATTTATTAAATTAATCTCTCTTGATAATGTGCTCTAGTAGTGGTTGGCACAATTACCATCCTCTTTGACATAACATGATCAAGTCATTAACAAACAACGTGCACTCTCTAAATTAAATTAACTAATTAAAGAAAACTTTACATTATACATATATAATAATTGATATTTATTTAATAAAACATTCAGAGTCATAGAACGGACCTGTAGCATAATTCAAGTTAGTTGTGGCCCTGTCTCGGTGCTGGGTCAACGTGAAGGCGGGCGCCGCCGGCAACACCCCGTCGGGACCGACGGAGTAGATCAACCGTGAGGATGGCTGCTGGTTGGTGTTGAGCTGGAAGATCAAGTATATACGTGAAGCTTGAGAGATCACCATAGAATTATTAACGACGTTCAAATTTCCCTGGTCAGGTACAACTTGACGTGGTGTTTGTCCACCGAGAAAATACTGCTTGATCGTCCCCGTCTGCCCAGAAGATATCCACCCTACGATCGCGCTTGACCCCACCATCATGCCGTTGGATGAAAACCCCATCGCCACAAATGAATTCGATGCTGGGGCCGATAGAACGAAGCTCCATATGGTTGGTGAGGTCTGCCTGTACTGTAATATCAAATAAACACGCAACAAATTCAGATAACTCAAGCTTCCAGAATTAGTTTTCTGGAACGGTTTTTAAGTCACGGTCAGATGACCTGAAGGTCCTGAACAATAGTATTAAGCTCTGAAAAAAAAAAAGCAAAGAAAGGTTAAAAGGAGGTTGTTGTGAGAGATGGTGAGGCTTACTCTGAGGATGAAATTGTAAGGAGCCCAAACGGAGGCGCAGTTTAGAGAAGAGGAGTCAAAGGGGAGGTTATTGAGGCTCAGATTGGAGCTGCATGAATCTGTTTGTGAATTCACAAGTTCTGGTAACAAAGCAGAACTGAATAAAATTGTGATAAAGAAGAAAATAGGAACAGAAGATGCCTTCTCCATCATCCCCTCTCTCTCTCTTTCTCTCTCTCTCTCTCTCTCTCTCTCTCTCTCTGTCCTTGTGCTTATAGTCAGACGAGGATTTGGTGTGGAAGAGCTTTAACAGGAAAAGAAGTGGGTGGTGATGTATTTTTAAAGGGAGCAGTTGACAGTGATTGATGTGTGTTTTCTTGTTTTCTCCTTCTTTTCTTTCTTTCTTTCTTTTTTTTTTCTTTCAATAAAAATTGAAACCTAATTCAGTTTGATCATTTTATATTAAATATTATGAAGTGGTTTGGCTTCTCAACGGATTGAATAAAGTTATTTATCAAAATAAAGCTGGTGGTTCAAATATTAACTGTTGAAAAAGAATGAAATATGCTTGTATTAGGTATTAGTATTACGACCATGAGTTTCGAACATGAGCTCACACAACGTACAAATAGCCACTCGTACAAATAAAAAGAAAAAACTCTTTCTGACAACCTTTTTTTTTTTTTTAAGAAAAAGAACTACGAAAGATTCGAATATTTTAATCCAAACAAGATGGAGGTAATACAACTAATAGCGGAACAATAGTTGGTGTTTTTTGGTTTTTAATTTTAAAAATAATTTATTGTTCTTTCAAGTGTATAAGTAATGTAATTAACATGGGTTCAATGAATGAATCTAGACTGCAAACATTGTATTTGAATATAATAAAGTAATGGGTGGAAAAAATGATGATCAATTTTTTTGGGTTACCTTGCCGGCTTAAAAGAGAGTGTGTCGTGTGGCAATGGTGACGGTGATTCCCTAATGGGTGCAAATATTCTGGGCATGCCTTCTGACTCAGACAATTCACAAGAGTTTAATTAGCTCTAACCACACATTTCTGACTTGTTCCAAATTCAAAGTCTTCGTTCCTCAACATTATTACTAAAATATTTCACTTTGACAGTAATGGGGTGTATCCCAATCTCCAAGTTCTTTAGAATTTTCATCCCAAACAATGTGAAAATAAATTGATGAAAATTTTAATCTGCAGAGTAGGTAAGATGTTTTTAACCGTTGAATCTATCTAGTGGTTATAAACTAAAATATAAAATTCTATAAAAATACAATATGTGCATTTACTTTGGGTTGAATGGTTATATATATTCTTTCTTTTTTCTTCTTCTTCTTCTTCTTTCTTCTTCTTCTTCTTCTTACTTTCTCTCTGGTTCGAACCCAGATCTGGGTTCGAATCGAACCCAGATCTGGGTTCCAATGGAACCCAGAACTGGGTTCGATTCGAACCCAGTTTCTGGTTCGAATCGAACCCAAAACTGGGTTCGTTGTGGAACCCAGTTCTGGGTTTCTTCGAACCCAGAAACTGGGTTCCAACGAACCCAGAAACTGGGTTCGTTGTGGAACCCAGTTCTGGGTTTCTTCGAACCCAGAAACTGGGTTCCAACGAACCCAGAAACTGGGTTCCAACGACGAACCCAGTTTCTGGGTTCGAATCGAACCCAGTTCTGGGTTCCATTGGAACCCAGAAATTGGGTTCCTATTGGAACCCATCTGGGTTCCTTCGAACCCAGAAACTGGGTTCGAATCGAACCCAGTTCTGGGTTCCATTGGAACCCAATCTGGGTTCGATTCGAACCCAGAGAAGTAGTATCTTTCTTTTCATATTTATAATGAAAGTTTAAATCTCACTTTATTTCTAAAAAATAAGAATATGGATTAAATTACTAGTTGGGCTTGATTTAGATATGCCATCAAGCTTCATGTTTTTTTTTTTTTTTTGAAACACCAACAAGCTCCATGTTAATTTACAAATATTATAGAAATATGATAGGTAGGATACTTGAATAAATTAAATAAATATGGAAACAAGAGGAGAAGAATTATTAAGAAAATCAAGGTTGACGAAACCTACTCTTTATCAGATTTGGTGAGGACATAGCCAAATCAGCTTTGAGTTGCAATACTGGACTCAATATTATTCAAAATAAAAAAAAATAAAAAAATAAAAAAGAATTACACTATGACCCAATCGTACTCAGCATGTTTCATATATTTTTATTCTAAGTACACAACTTAGCTCAACAAATCTAATACTGATGATCATGTCTATTTTACGTGTTAACATGACAAAACTATTTGAGTTTGATATAATTGAAAATGGGTCATCCTTAACCCTCCTTTAAACAATGAATCAAAGCCCATTATAGCCATCGATAATTGGGATAATAAAAGTAAGTGGATTTTAAATACATAGATTCCATGCCTTACATAGATAAATTGATCAATTTATTTGATTTTCAAATATAGAAGCATTTCTAGGTGGAAAAAAGTACATGTTGATATTTAAATTTGCCACAAACGTATTTGTGCTTTTGTGGCAATTAATGTCAGGTCAAATTTGATACGATATAAGACTGAACCAGAATCAAATTGGGTCTACGAGTCCATGAACAATCAAATTGGGTCTACGAGTCCATGAAACTGTTCAAATTGATATCTTTGATTATGGTAAGTTTGTAAAGGAAAGAGAAAGGACCACATGGCATGGTGCCATGTTATTTGATTTTTATTTTTTTTTGAAAGAATATTATTTGAATTTTTGTAGTATGTGGAATATATCAACATAGCTTGCAATATATGAAAAAAAAAAAAAAAAAAAACCATGGCTTACGGTATAATAACAAATGGAAGATTAGTAAGTATTAGAAAATTAAGCATGTAAAATGAAGTAATTTTTTATAAAAAGAAATACGTAAAACAAAGTAATTAATAGGGGAAACACTCAAAATTGATTCATTTTTAACTGTTATCACTATTTTTATCTCTTTCAATAATGCTATTAATCAATAAATATTATTGTGAGGACAAAAGTAATATATATTATTTTAATTTTTAATTGAAATTATAAAATAAAAAATAACTAAAATACCCAATGATATCTCATCCGGTCATTTTATTTAAATAGCTTCCATCATCGTACGGACTTTTTCGACTACACTTCTCTAGTAACACTTCTTCTTATTCCTTCTTCTTCTCCTCCACTGTCTCCAACAATCTGTAAATATAGGTCATGACTAATGTCACGCCTCAATTTGTAATCTAGGACTGGAGGTCTGCAAACCTAGATTTGCAGATCATTGAAGAAGAAAAGGGGTCTAGAGAGGAGCCTTGTCCACCAAACAATCCGATGATTTTCTTTTTTTTAATTTTATAGTTGTTATTTAGTAAATTTTTAAGTTAGTTGAGAACATTTATACAAAATAATAGACTTTTATATCAAATTTAGTAGAATTATGAACATGATCAATTTTAATCTATACACATAATCTTGGGGCACTTATGTAGCGAAACCTTTTTTTTTTTTTTTCTTTTTCTTTTTGTTGAAATCGAAACATAAGTAATAATATGATGTAACAACAATGTATACATACAAACTTTGATTAATGTTTATTATTATTTTATTGTAACCAACTTATAATTGAAGAAATGTGAATATGATGTACTCTTTCAATTGATTATTTCTATTGGGGATTGAAAAACTTAAGGTTTGATTAAAATCTAAAAATAAGCATTTTTGATGGAGAAGAAGCAATGAATTGGTGTTTATGAAGACCAATGCTACAAGAATAGAATGAGATCAATCATCATAAAGTTATCATTATAAGTGTTATGACAAATTGGATTGAGAAGTCTTTGCATCTGAGAAGAACTTCTAAATTAATGAAAATAAAGCATAAGTGGAATGAATCTCAAATCCTTTTTTTTTTTTTTTGATTGACTGATATAAACATTAACGACTCCGAATTCGATTAGTTTCCCCTCAACAATAAGTGCTTGGACCTCCTTTCAGACCAGCTACTAATCATAGTTACAATAAGTTATTGCTTCAGCAACTAGCTAACAGGACACGAGCCGATCCTTGGGTGGATTCGTCATTTTGCTCCTTGGCCTATGGGGTGTTGGCAACCGTTTTTAGCTTATGTTTCTCTCCTATCCATGGATTTCAGAATTAGGTTATTAAAATATATTTGAGGGTGTGTTTACTAATTATGAATGAAAATAAAAAAAATCGGAAAAAAACTATTTATTTTATTAGGTGGGAGGGGAATTACGTTTTCTTTTCGATATGTTTTTTTTTTTTTTTTTAAATATGTATTAGATGCATGAAACTTAATTCCCAAAAGTTTTAGTAAACACATATAATTATAAGTCAAAAGGTTTCTTAATCATTTGAATTCTCAATTAGTAAATGTGCTCGGATTATATTTCAAATTTGATCAAATCTAAAGTGGTATTTTGAACTCAACTTTATACCTTTGCTTGATTTCCTTCATTCTTCGATTCATGTACTTTAACTTTATAGATCAACTTTTCATTAAGTTGGTTATGTATTTCCTTGCCATCTTGATGAAGGAATTTAGAATTCCAACTTATAAGAGAACAAGTGCGATGACTCTCTTTCTTGTTTGTATAAATCGAGATTAATGAGAGTCCATATACACTTGTAACACTATTATTTGATTTAGATAAATTCCAATTGTCTAAGTTTTATGAAAACTACAGGGGCGTAACTGCAAATAGAAACAATTACCCAGTTCATCCAAGAAATCCACAAATCTTTTGAGCTCTCCACCATAAACCAAAAGAACAAAACATCAAAAATCAAAGAGTGATGATATTGGCATCCCTCAAATACTCTATGTGCACCATTTTTTGCATGTTCATCCCATTATTATTATTATTTTTAAATATTAAAAGTGCATAATCACACTCTACAAATTATAAATATATCTTTTTCCTTTTCCTAATCTTCACTTCTATCATCATCATGTTCTCAATCAAAATTCTCATTTAAAAAATAATAATAATCTCTTACCAAAACTTTTTTATCAACAACACAAACAGTTTTATTCTCTTCATCACAAACTATACAACTGTTTCATTTTATTCATTAACATATAAATCAAACTCAAAACTTCTTCACAATAGCACAAATCCACGAAAGTTAAATTATTCAAACAAAACAAAGATCCTATTATAATTTTAATTAAATCAATAATAGCAACTGCATATAAGTGTACCATATATTGATTGAAAAATACCAATATGTTATTAAATTTTTCATGTTTTTCTTACTTTCATGACTGCTCAAAATAGTTGATTAACAAATGACAAATGCACGTTTTCTTCATTTTTTGAAGAAACAGCTTGCAGCATGGACAGAAGAAGCGACTGTTTACAGTTTTATGACTGCATCTCCCCAAATGTTGTACACGTAAAATGAAAATGTGAGAGTGAGGTTTTTAGCTAGAGTTTGATGTTAGGTTTTTTAAATATTTTGTCAAAATTCAAATATAAATAACGTAATATGTGAGTTATTAAGATTCTATTAATTATTATATTATTTCATAATTTACAAGGATTTGAAAACCCATATATCATAAATTTGAAAAAAATATTTGAAAAACCTAACATTACTCTTTTTGTTAAGAGTAATATTAGATTTTTAAATATTTTATCTATATTCATGTTCAAATGATGTGAAATATGGATCGTCAAGATTCTATTAAATATCACATTATTTCATGAATTATAAAATCTAAACATCTCATATATCATATTAATTTTAGATAAAATATTTGATAAATCTAACATCATTTTTTTTAGTTAGATATTTACCATTTGAAGAGCAAAGGTTCTTTTTTATTTTACAGTTTTGAAATTTTAGTTTTTAAATAATATTACCTAGAACAGCGTTGAAAATTTAAAAATAATTATTTTTTTGGATGTATGTACAGTTTTAGAGTTTTATGTCACCCCTCAAAATCAAATCAAAACCACAATCAACCATTAAAAAATTAAAAAACCAAAAAAGGGCCTCGTTCGTACTCAAAACTCAGACAAAGAAACAACCATAAAGAAAAGAGAAAGAAAGAAAGGAAAGAGAGAGAGAGAGACGAAGACGAAGAACAAACAACACCACCATCAAAACCAAAAATTAAAAATTAAAAAAAAAATCACTCTCTCTCCAATCTGTCTCTGTTTTATTTTCCTTTATTTTTTTAAAAAAAATTTAAGAAACCAATCATTTGATTAAAAATTGACTATTTACCCTCCAAAATTTCTCTCATAATTTTTTTCCCAACCTTCACCTCTCTCTGTCTCTTGTCTTATTCATTCGTTTCTTGTTCTTGTTCTTCTCCGTCTAGATCTGAAACAAACAGTTTCGAAATTCTCGATTCGATCTCGACCGTCCATCTCGGCGAATCTGATTTCTTCAATGGACGATTTTCCTGGTCTTCTCGCCAGAGATTTCGGGTTCAAGCCGCAAGGCAAGTCCGCGCCGATGGCGCCTCCTCGTAACGTCAACAGCAATTCGTCATCTGCCGGTTTCGGACTCGGATCCGATTTCACCAACTCATCGTCCTTGAAATCCACCAGCGGCAGCGGCGCCATGTTCGACGACTACGATCGCGGCGATGGACACCTCTTCAACGACGTCTTCGGCGGTCCGCCGAAGTACTCGTCGACCTCGGCCGTCGATTCGCGTGGCGCATTCGATTACGATTCGATTTTCAAGGATAACCAGCATAGTACCAGTAGCGGCAGCAGCAACGTTGCCAAATCTCAGACTCCGAAGTCGAGTTCGATGCCGGTCTACGACAAGCCGGTCTACGACGACGATATCTTCGAAGGATTACCTGGCGTGAAGAGCTCGTCGACATCATCGACGACCGCTGCGAAGTTTGATAATGTTTTCGCGTCGATCTCGAAATCGCCGCCGAGGCCGCGCAGCGCGAGAGAGAGGGAAAGCTCGCCGTTGGACGATCTGTTGGGGAATTTAGGCAGGAAAGAGACGGAATCGAGAGCGAAACCGGAGAAAGAGACTTCTTCGGTTTTCGACGATTTGCTTCCTGGTTTCGGTCGCAGTAGCTCTCCCAGTAGTAACAGGTATCATGTTTTTTGTGTTAATTGATTGGATCAACCGACATTTGAGTGGTTGCCATTTAAATGTCAAAAGAGAGATTTTTGCGGGTGTGATCTAATGAAAATGATTGTTGTTTGTAGTTGTAGATGTAGGCTAGTTGTCTTAGGAATTCGGATTGCTGTTCTATGTTCGAATTCGAAAGCTTTATTAGTTATATTAATGACTTTGAAGTAAATTTTTTTAAGATGTTTGATTGGATTTAAGTGTTGATAATGTCACTATGTCATGGTTTTGTTAGCTTTTGCATTGTCGTTTTTGGAATTGTTCATGGTGTTTTGCATTTGGAATTGCAGTCTATGATACATTGAGCATATCAAATCACATTTGATTGAGTTATAGGATATTGGGAGATAGATATAAGTCTATATATTGTTGGGAAAAGTCCTGAATTTGTGAAGTTGAATTGCAGCAGAGTCATTCAACTGACATTCTAATAGGGAATTCTTGTAGGCGTTTGATTGTAGTTGATAGTTTGAGGAAATTGCAATGCTGTGTTGGGAATTGTATTTTTTACTTTCTGCTGTCATTTTCTTAATCTTGATTTATTATTTTGCGCTTTTTGTATTTTAAGTAATACTATGTTTTAGTATCAGTCAATGTGTCTTGTGCGATATATTTGAGAAAATTGGAACGAAATATCAATCAGCTTGTATGTCTTAGATCTGTATTCCTCCTGCACAGGTCAACTTCAGAGTCAAATCGGTCCCAAAAGCCGCCTTCTAGTTCAACTAAGACTGCCTCCAGTGGGTTGGATGACCCCTTTGTAGTCTTAGAGCCAACTTCAACCCCTGTGGGTTCGTCTTCAGGGGTTTTTCCGGACCCACTTGGTGAAATTGGTAACTTAGGGGGTTCTAGGAGCTCAAGAGTGAATGGTTCATCTGTAAGTGGGGGAGTGTTTGATGATTTAGATCCACTTGATAGTCTTGGAAAATCTGTGCCTCCTGTTTCAACTGAGGTCAATAAGAGAGGGAATGATAGGAGTCCTTTGAGAACTGGAAGCATGGGCAGTGCACGAAGTCATCACATTAAAGAATCAACTGATAGGTTTCCTGTGGAAGATTCCGAAGGCTTTTCAAGGAATAGGACACCTGCTGACGATTTTTCAGGATCTCATGAAAACCCTTTTGACATGCCAAGTGTTTCTACGGATTCTCATAGATCTGCTTCTCGAGCTACTTCTCCCCCGTCGTACATGAGTGCCAGTCCTAGCGAGGCATCCCAGGTCAACTCAACTCCAAAATCTGAAGAGATCTTTGAATCATCTGATGATGTGTGGCTTACAGTCTCAGAAATTCCTCTTTTTACCCAACCCACAAGTGCTCCTCCACCTTCAAGACCCCCACCTCCAAGACCAACACGTGTTTCAAGGCCTGAGGTGGGTTCTTATTCTTCCACTAATGCAAGAAAGAAGGTTAATGAGTTTTCTTCTGTCTCAAATTCCTATCACTATTCTCATAGCCCAAGGTCAGCCCGTGCTGCTGCAAGGAGCTCAGTGGCATCTCAAATGGATGAACTTGAGGAATTTGCCATGGGTAGGACCCGAAATAATGTCAATGAATTTGCAGAAGTTCCTTCTGGTGACGATGTGGAGAGCTCTGCTGCCGCTGCTGCTGCTGCAAAGGAGGCAATGGATAGAGCAGAGGCTAAATTCCGCCATGCTAAAGAAATGAGGGAGAGGGAGTCTTTAAAGGCTGCAAGAAATAAAGAATCTGTTCAAGATGAGAGAAGTACACAAGATTCTCAGGATCGAGAACTTAGAGAAAGACAAGAGAGGCAACATAGAGAGAGGGAGGAGGAAGAGAGAGAACAGAGGAGAATTGAGAGAGAGAGGGAGAAAGCACGTGAAATTGAGAGAGAGAGGGAGGAAAAGGAAAGAGAACAGAGAAGACTTGAGAAAGAGAGGGAGCGAGCAAGGGAGGTTGAAGAGAGAGAAAAGGCCCGACAAGCTGTGGAAAGGGCTACTAGAGAAGCAAGGGAAAGAGCA
This sequence comes from Nephelium lappaceum, assembly GCA_021234005.1. NCBI lineage: Eukaryota > Viridiplantae > Streptophyta > Magnoliopsida > Sapindales > Sapindaceae > Nephelium > Nephelium lappaceum. Next base: position 573,908 of record CM038004.1, read on the forward strand.
GCTGCTGAAGCTCGCCTAAAAGCTGAAAGAGCTGCTGTTGATAAAGCAAATGCTGCTGCCAGAGAACGTGCAGAAAGGGCTGCAGTTCAGAGAGCACAAGCTGAAGCTCGTGAAAGGGCAGCGGCAGAAGCAAAAGACAGGGCAGAAAAGGCTGCTGCAGAAGCCAGGGAAAGGGCAAATGCCGAAGCAAGGGAGAGAGCTGCTGCTCTTGCAAGGGCTGAAGCTGAAGTACGACTTAGAGCTGAGCGAGCAGCTGTAGAAAGGGCTGCAAAGGAGGCCCGAGAAAGAGCTTCTGCAGAGGCTAGAGAAAGGGCTGCTGCTGCGGCAAGGGCAAACCAAAACCAAAACCAAACAAAGAATGACAATGATCTTGAATCCTTTTTAGCATGGGTTCTCGACCAAGCAGTGCACCTAGGCCAAGGGCCAACTCTTCAGTGAGAATCTGAATATAAAATCTGTGTTTATGTTCTGATTTATTATGGCGAGCTATCTCATTCATGAGTCTGTATCACAGGATCCCATCTTTGATGCCCAGGGTAAGGGAGGACCTGAAGTAGGTAGGAGGACATCTGTTGGAGCCTCAGCTAACATGAAGAAAGCTTCTTCAACCACGAATATTGTTGACGATCTTACTTCAATTTTTGGAGGTAATACCACTGTTATATCTCAATATCACATATATTGCTAACTGACTGAAATGTTTTCCTTGCAAAAGCTTCTGCATCACAAGCTGGAGAATTTCAAGAGGTTGAAGGGGAAACTGAAGAAAGACGAAGAGCCAGGTTGGAGCGACACCAGCGGACACAGGAGCGTGCGGTATGTATTCTACTTTGCTTGAAATTAACAATTTTACTTTGTACAAAATTTGTTAAAATGAATATCTCTTGTGAGTTAGATGATAATATGAATGCTAGTTCCCATTCTTTATTAGTTAATTAATTAATTAATTAATTAATATTTTTTTACCCTGAATATGTATGTCTAGGCAAAAGCTCTGGCTGAGAAGAATGAACGTGATCTCCAAGCTCAAAGGGAACAAGCCGAGAGACATGTAAGGGGGTGCAATCAATTTTTTTTATAAAACATTATTACACTCTTATAATTCTTCCTTCCACCAACCCCAACTGCAGTTTGAAATAGGCTGGGTGTTTTGGTGCTCAGAGGCGTCTAGTACTGGACTCTTCTTGTTACAACCATGACCTGTATTGCATGCACTTGCATCACTTTTTCTGGTTTCTTCATTGCTCATCTGGGAATTTTTTTTTTTTTTTAATGATTTGTGGTTGTGGGATTGGGATGGGGCAGTTCTTTTAATTGATTTGCATCTTACATCGGTTTAGTTCAGATCAATATTAAATTGAGTAGAGACAACTTTGTGGTGTATTCATGTGCTTAGTAAATGACCAGTCCAGTGTCTAACAAGCCCCTGGGATAGTGGTTGCATTGGCTCGAGAGTAGGATATGGTTGGTTTAGATGCCAACTTAATGGTCAATGTGGATGACCACATAGCTGAGTTGTAAGTGATCCATCATGAAGGTATTCTGTTGATTTATTTGTAGTTGAATTTGTCTACGTGCATCTTCAATTTTTTTGAAAAAAAATTTCTGCTTAGAATCAATTATATTTTACTTCTTTATCTTATGGCTTTGAAGTTGATATACTGTGTTTGGTTTTCAAGTTCAAATCTAGAAATGAAGGAAGTACATCCAAGACTTCAAGTTTGGGTCACGGGATGCATTTACAGTATGTAGTTGCTTTTGTGGCAGGATTGATGTACCTTCTTTTGACTGTGCGTTATATGTGTCCTTGTTTTTCATGTGTTGTATTCTTAATCACAATTGAACCGAACTAAAAGTAGTTAATGTTTTGTGAGTTGGTTGTCATTTTGTATCAACGTAGTCACAGCTTTACCTAGAATATGGACTGTTGGAGCACAAGCATGAGAGTTAAAATGATCTTAATATGACAGCATTCACATGATGTGCCTAATATTTATCTATATGGATTTCAGAGGATTGCTGAAACACTTGATGTTGAGATCAAGCGCTGGGCTGCAGGGAAAGAAGGAAATTTACGTGCTCTGTTAGCAACATTGCAATATGTAAGTAACAATGATGAAAAATTGAAAGCTACCGCTGTGCCTCTTGTTTTTATTTTTTGATAGTTTATTGTTTTTAGTCTGTTATTACGGTCTTATAACTGTTTTCACCAACTGGTCTTGTCAATTTTTATCAGGTGCTCTGGCCTGAATGTGGTTGGCAGCCTGTTTCTTTGACTGATTTGATAACTGGTGCTTCAGTTAAAAAAGTATACAGGAAGGCAACTTTATGCATCCATCCTGATAAGGTGCAACAAAAAGGAGCCAATCTTCAGCAGAAATATATTGCTGAGAAGGTGTTTGACTTGCTTAAGGTATAGTGTAATTTTGTTAAATGAAATACCTTCCAACTGTTTCAGCATATCACACCTTGAAAATGGTCCCTCTTGTTCTAAGAATTATTTTTAAGTTTATTATTTTAGTCTGGATGCAAATATCAGGCATTTTCTATGTTCCTGTCAACAGTTATGTTGAATTTAATTATTTGGGTCTTGGTGTTGTGATGTTAAACACTTTTTCCTATTTGGAGATCTATAATTCCTGTTCTCATTTCCCCATGGTTTGTACTATAATAGGAAGCATGGAATAAGTTCAATTCAGAGGAGCTGTTCTAAAACTCCAGTGGCGATATATTTTGCTTAAAACTTCTTGATTTGATGATTACACAAGTCTGAGGAGTGGAACTGCACGACAATTCAGCAGAGATGCATTCACTGGTCTGCTGTCATTTTCCACTTCTATACATTGATATCGCATGATATCAGCTGATAGATGGTATAGCCTTGGGGTTGAGCTTCTCCGACAGATTCTGGGATGGCCTCTATAGGTTCAACTACTCATTTTATTCAAGTTGCTGTAAACAAAATGTTCTTCCAGAAATATGCATCAGGAAGTTGTATTATCTTGTTGGTGTAGAGAAAATGCACGCCAAGTTGATTCATCATCTCATTTGGCATGAGACGATACAAGAGACTGAGGTTTGTGTTATTTTGTTTTTCTTCTTTTTGGTCTGTGTTAATTCATTTTACCATGATTATTATTTTTGTGGGGGGTTCTTTTTCGGCCAAAGATAGAGCTTGGTGGTATATTTGAGTGAATACCAAATGATGTTCATTACTATCGAACTGACTGTATGATGATGATTGTTGAGCTGAGAAGAGAACTCTGAGCAGGATGCTTAATATATAGATAACATATATATATATTCCATTTCTTGTTTGGTTGTACCAGTTTTCTGTGCATAATTGTCATAATTGTTCATTCAATTACATAAATTATTTGGTATGTCAATTTCGTGCTGAAAAAATGAGGAGATATATAGTTCAGATTTAATTCCTAGTTTTGAAACCAATTAATGTAATTTCTTTGTTCAAGTGTTATTTATTATATCAAACGCATTTTAATTTTTTTTAATATCTTTCTTGGACCACGATTCACGAATTGTGTAATTTGCAAATGCATCAAAACAGCCACTTGTTAGTTGTTAGTGACAATCTACGAAGGAGAGGGTTCAGATACCGTAATTTTGATTTCTCATTATCTCCAAACTTGACCTCAAGAACCCATGAGAAGCACAAGTGTATATGTTTGCATATCTAAGTAATAAATGTAACAAACGAAACAAAACTGTCACTTTGGGGATCAAAATTTACCACCAAGATTAGTAAACGATGTGATTAAATATGCAAACAACTGGTTTGAAAAAAAATAAAAATGTAAACAACTAATGATATAGAAAACAACAAATGAAGCTACATCACGACTTCGAACGTATTGCAACCATGACAAGAGATGTACAATGCGGTTAAACCGAATTTAGTCTGAATGCTAAACTTGGGTTTTAGTCTGCAGCCTCGATTGAGATGTTCTGTATGTGCACCTGCTAGTCGAATACGCAGTTTTTCCAAGTTAATCTGCAAGGTCAGACAATGAAATGGAAATGAGTCACTTGAAAGAGTATTTGATTCACTGAGCAGCTATGTCATCTCCCCTCCAAATAATTCTTCTCCATTTCAGTCCACTTTTCCATTTTCTGTAAGACATTAAAATTCTCCATTGCAAACTTAAGATTGAATATTCCAAAATGTTCAACAGGTTTATAGGAATCCCATAACAATATGGTCACAAATCACATGAGAGAACAAGGTAATATTAAAAGAGTGGAGTCAACAGACCTCGTCATCTTTGCTGAGCTTAAGTTCACAACGGTTGCAATAGATAAGTTGGTGATTCTCTAGCAACTCCCCTTGCTTACAGATAGGACACCATGTCTCTTTGCACACCTAGTACCAACATCAAAGTCTTATCATTTCCATCAAAATTAATAGAAGAAATGGTAGGAAATAGAAATATGATGCTTTAAGGTTTTCTGTCCAGTGAAATGAAAGCAAATACAGACTATAGACTACATAGATTAATATACATGGATGTATAAGAAAAACAACTTTTAATACATCGACTTAATGACTTGTATTTCTATTTGGATGTATGGATGTATTAAAAGTTGTTTTTCTTATACATCCATGTATATTAATCTATGTAGTCTACAGTCTGTATTTGCTTATGCCAACTTACATACCCTCCGTGTCTCTCGTTTTTTTTTTTTTCCCTTCCCTCCCTTACAAACAATATTGTCAAATGTAGATCAATCATATCTAAAAATCACTCCCACCAAACCAGAATAGCTTAGTGTTTCAAATTCTTAATCTAACCAATCTGACATTGTACCCAATTTGACTGTCTAATTTCAGCTTACACTACATGGTGGCAGGATATAAAAATTCCAGTAACTGCTTAGTCAACCAACGAATACACTCTAATACTCAGTACAAACAATTTATCACCTTAGCATTTGGACACATAATGTCATCTTGTATTCCAATAGGAATAACATTGACATTAACCCACATGCCACAATTGAAAAGTAGTTGCTAATGCATATATGTCCACATGATAGACACACAAAAACACAATGGGAATTAGTACCTGATCATTCAATTGCATATTCTCAAAAACTGCAAGAGCCAAATACTCATCTTCTTGATCTTCCCATAATTCAATATCACTTTCTGTCAATGGCTATAGTAAATTTTCAAGCTCAAAAGATTATTTGAACGAGTACAAACTCCTACACATACATCAGACCACGCTAAAGACAGAAAAAATTAATGCAGTTAACAAATGGTCTTTTTTATTACTTGATCATTTTCCCATGCATTTGTCTTGGAGAAGGAACGAAAATTATGCAGAGAACTATTATATGGCATTATAAGTCTGGAGAGACAATGAGGCAAAATTGTGTAACAAATGGAAGTGCAAAAAATATTTATATAAATGTAGATTTCTAACTTATAACATGATAAAATCCACAGAAGTTTTCACTTATATTTTATTGATATAAAAATACGGACACTCCTCCCAGTTTTGATAGCCAGTAAATTTTCATGCAAAATTTGTAAAATAGTAACAAAAGTTCACCTTCTCTAGTAGGTTCAGCCCAGAGATCCTCATAAAAGATCCTTTGCATTTCTAATAATATATCTTCACAGTCGCCTTGATAAGCACTATGAAGACCATCATATTCCCATAACATGTCATCGGCTTCAGCAGTAGGACTGGATGTTTTCAAAGACTCATCTGATGAAGAGTTCTTAATCTTTTTAAGTTCATCAGATACTATGTCTTGAAAAGCAGATTTCATAGAGTCCTGAAACCATGAAAAAGAAAATGACGCCAAGCCAACATCTAAGAAATTAATAAAGAAACTTGTACTACCTCACGGAGACATAATATAAGTCTACAAGATAGAAACTTATAATCATCCTAAAACAAAAACAGTCATCGTTCAATCATCCAACGGGGAAATAAAAGCACAGCCTAAACTAAGTTTATCTCATCAAATCACTTTCTCAGTATCAATTTTCCAATCAAGTACATCACTTGATAAGCTAAATAAATGACTATATACAATAACATACACATGCACAATCCAACCATTGATATACAACTCAAATTGAAAAGACAATCACCGAAACAAAAAACGAAAAAATAAGAATAGACCTTGTGAGTGAGAGATTGAGCAGTGGGTAGCCTCATTTTCCAAAGCAAACGATTCCGGTCCTCTCGAACTCTCTCGTAACAGCTCTCTCTCAGCTACACTTGCATCAAAACAGCAACACAAGCATCACAAACCCCATCACAGTCATCAATCACATATACACTTTGCAGACAAAAACCACTACAGAAAACAATAAAATGATCAAACCCACATCGACCCCATATCATATTCACAGCTACCCATCAATTAAAAATCACAACTTCGGAAATCAAACAATTGACAACCAACCCATATCTGCAATTAAGAAAAACAAAATGATAACTTGGAAGAGAAAAGAGAAACCTTTTGTTTCCAAACGGAGTAATTGTTGAAATGCTTGGTGAGTTTGAGAGGAGACCGCTTTTGAACCGCAGCTGCAGGTGGGTCGTCCTCCGTTGTTTTGGTTTCCATGAAAACGAGAGGAAAATCGCAGAGAAGTGAACATAAAATAAAACAATTTCGCGTCCCACATTGACTTCTTTTTAATGGGCGGTTGGCGCTTTAAAAGTGGGTTTGGGCCGTTTCACTTTCTTAAATGGGCCTGTACCAGGCCCCAACTGAAGTGACTACACAGACATTCTTTTTCTAAATACACTCAATGTGATTGGGCCCATATATATTTTTATATATATTAATGTTTATGTAACAAATATCCAGCCCAGCCGAACCTATAACCAAAAGTACAAGATATATTTTTGTCAGACACGAAAAAAAAAAAAAAAAAAACCCCCTACAAATCAACATAGGGGACCCATGCCTAGCTTAAATGAGCTCGGGGGGTTATTTTTGTCTAACGGGTGCGGCTTGTGCACCTTGTTTAAGTTTTTGATGGAAATTTAATGGCTTACTAATGAAGTTTTTTAACAAATTCAGCGGCATCCTGTCACAAACAAGAGGAAAAATTTTCAGAAATAGGTGATTACTATCAAACTGAGTGAATGATGACGATTGTGAGAGGTTCTTTTTTGGCCAAAAATAAAGCTTGTTGGTATATTTGAGTGAATACCAAAATGTTCGTTACTATCAAATTGACTATATGATCATTATCGTTGAGCCGAGAGAGGAACTATGAGCAGGATGTTCTATATATATCCTTGTTTGGTTGTACCAATTTTCAGTGCATGATTGTTCATTCAACTCCATAGATTGTTTATTTCAAAAAAATAAAAAGAAACTTCATAGATTATTGATACGTTAATTTCGTGCTAAAAAAATGAAAAGATATATAATTCAGATTTAATTTCTAATTTTTTAAACTAATTATCTAGCGGCTTTGTTGAAAATGTTACTTATTATATCAAACAATTGCATTTTAATTTTTAAATATCTTTCTTCGACCGCGAAATGTGTAATTTGCAAATGCATCAAAACAGCCAACTATTAATGGCAATATACCAAGGAAAAAATGTACTAAATTCTGATTTCTCATTATCTCCAAACCTGATCTTAATAACCCATGAGAAGCACGAGTACATACGTTTGTATATACGTAAGAAATGAAACAAATCTGCCATTTTGGAGAACAAAATTTACCAACAAGATTGGTAAACGATGTGATTAAATATGTAAATAAACTAGTGACACAGAAAACAACAAATGAAGCTACATCATGACTTCGAATGTATTGCAACCTTGACAAGAGATTACAATGCTGTTAAATCAAATCTAGTTTGAATGCTGAACTTGGATTCTAGTTTGCAACCTCGATCGAGATGTTCTGTATGTGCATCTGCTAGTTGAATCCGTAGTTTTTCCAAGTTAACCAACAAGGTCAGACAATGAAATGGAAATGAACAACTTGAACGAGTGTTTGATTAATCGATCAGCTATGTCATCTCTCCTCTAAATAATTCTTCTCTATTTCGGTCTCACTCTTCCAATTTCTACAAACACATTCCATTTTTTGTAAACACAATAAAATTCTTCATCACAAAAGTAAGAATTATTGAATATTTCAAAGTGTTCAACGGGTTTATGGGAATCCCAAAACAATATGGTTACAGTTCACATGTGAGAACAAGGTAATATTGAAAGAGTGTAGTCAGCAGACGTCGTCATCTTTGCTGAGCTTAAGTTCACAGCGGTTCCCAGAACAATATAGTTACAGTTTATCAAGTGATGGGCTTGATTGAAAAATTGATAATGAGAAGAGTGTTGATATTTTCACCCCTCTAAAACTGTTTACACACCCCTATAATATACTCACCCCATTTCATTTAAATATATATATATATATATATATAACAATATATATTAAATCATTACTTTATATATATATATATAAAGCTTACAATTATATTGTTAAGCAAGAATTTTAAAAATATTATTGTAAACATATTTTTAAGTAAAATTTTATATATATAAAAAAAAATCACGACTTAATGTATAATATAAATAGATTATTTTTTTTTTGAAAAAAAAGATATACAATATGCCTATAATAATATTATTAAATTTTTTTTTTTCTTTTTAGCCTATTATGATGAATTAGATGACAAAAAGACGACACTACATTGTAAACACAATTTTACATATTGTAATTAATCAATAATTTTAGTCAAAAATACTTTTGTAACTTGTAATTAATCAATTTCAATTCCAAAGTAAAATAAACAACTTAATAAGAATATTATTGATTTTGATTCTTACAGTTGAAGTAAACAACTTATTTTGATTCCGATGCAACATCCAATTCTAAGCCATTTATATTCTCATTCTGATTCATATAATTAAAGTAAATGTATCATACGTGAGTTATAATTATAAAGACAAATTACATGACACCCTTAAGTTTAGGTTTAATTGCAGTTAAATGAGAATTTTGATTGTAATTACACAAGCATCACCTATCGTAAGTTGACTTCCATAAACTCAAATTTTTAACCATCATTTTAATATAAAATGACTGCAATACCCTTATTGGAGGTAAAAATGTGTGGAGTTAAAAAAAGGTAATTATTCAATTTATAATTAAAATAATTTTTTGGTTCAATAACTTCATTTTTTATTTTTAAAAAACACAAAAAAAAAAAAGAAAAAAGGCCAGTGTGGATATCCATTGGCGACGAATCAATCTATTCTCTTATGGATCATATTTGCATCGGAGATCTGATTCATACTAGATCTCTAATGGAGATCAACTTTAGCAAAAAATTGATCTCCATTAAAAAAAAAAAAAATACAAATCACAACTTTAGCAAATCCCCTATTTGTTTGTTTTGTATATGAATTTTCTTAAAAGATTTTATTAAAAAATTATTTTTTTGAGAAATTAATAAAATTACTTTATATAATTAATTATTTATAAATTTAGGTGTGAAGTGACTATTTATGATCGGATAAAAGTAATTTTAACATATATAAAGACTATTTTACCCTTAAAGTGTTAGTATTTCCATCAAATTTCCATTAGATAAGGGTATTGTAATAATTTTACATTAAAAATGATGGTTAATTATTTGAGTTTATGGAAGTCAATTGATGGTAGGGGATGTTTGTGTAATTACAATCAAATTTCCATTTAGTTGCAATTACACCTAAACTTGAGGGTACTTCTATAATTTGCTTTTATAATTATGTTTCATTTAATAAAATGTGGTAAACATACTAAAGGGTGTATAAACATCTTTTTAGGGTTGGAAATATCCACCCTCTATAAGAAAGTGATTTCATGAGTTAGTTGTTGAGGCTGTGCTTTTATTTCTTAAATGGGCCTATACTGACGCCCAACTGATGTGACTATACATCCATTCTTGTTCTAAATACACTCAATGTGATTGGGCCCACAACAAGGCCGAAATTGGAGTGATTATACATGCATTCCTTTTCTAAATACACACCATTAAAGATTTTTTAACGTGTTGTTTTAAATGGGGTGCTATATCACTTCGGGTGAGCATAAATATCACTGCTTGGGTAATCCTAATACACAAGATCGATTTAATACATGGAAAACTAGAAATTAAAATTTGATTCAAACGATCATATATCAAAGATTTGAAAAATATAAGAAAATAAAAGTAAAAGGTTAATTTTCTTTGAAAACTAAGGTTGTTAAACCCTAACAATAATACAATATCTATATTATAACCAAACCACACTACTCATGGTCAAGGAGACAAATATAGATAATAAACTTTAATATTTTAAAATTTTAGACGTATCACCCAAATATTAAATTTCTTATGATATTTTATGATAATGGATACTTTTATAAATCCAAGTCTCCAAATATGTTCATTAAAACTAATATATATATATATATATTACTTTTATAATTAGATGGACCTGATTTAAAAGGTAATGACCAAACAATCAAATTCATCAATTGTATTTGAATTAAATAAGAGAAAAAATTGTTTTAGGAGAGAGAATGTAATTGATGAATTTAATTGATTGATTCTTACTTTTTAAAATTGGATATACCTAATTATAAAAACTTTCACTCTCTCTCTATATATATTTTCATGTTTATATAACAAAAGTCCATCCCACTCAAACCAAACAAAGTGTTGTAACCCAACCTACACTACAAATATCAAAAAGCCCAGCCCAATCAATAACCAAAAGCGGAAGATATTTTTTGTCATAGATACAGAGAAAAAATATATAAATAAATAAATAAAATGAAAAACTGAAAAACCTCAAACCAGCAAAGAGGACCCATATATGCATATATATTAACAGATGATAAAACCCAAAACCCTACTCATTTCCAAAAACCCCATTTCTGTTTCGCTGCGTTTTATTGCCGTCTGTTTCTTCACTGGAGTCACTGGACTGTCTCTCTCATTTCAACACAAGTGAGTCTCTTCTCTTCTCTCTTCTCTTCTTATATAATCTCACTCTCCCTGCACTGAATTTTGTGTATTTTGCATGTCAGTCTGTGTTTTTCTGTTTTTATTAATTTGTTGATGGAAAGCTATCTGGGTTTGGTTTTTTTCGTGGAAAGCTCTCTGGGTTTGGTTTTGTGTGTGAGTTGATAAGTATGTGTTTATAATGGGAGACGATGGAAAAAAAAAGTTGTCTTTGACTGGCTTTGTTGTGTGATGGTTTTCTGATTTCGTGCAGATTATGGGAAATTGATGGTGTGATTTAATTAGCAGAGAGTATGGAAACGAAGAGGAAGACGCCATTCCAGGTTGAAGCACTTCAGAGATTCTATGAAGGTTAGTTGTGTTTATATCTGTGGCTTTTGTGGTTTTATGTATTTTGTAATTTTTGTTGAATATCGAAGATTCTGTTGCATTTTCAATTAGGAGGTTGTAGGTTAGAGTGTTGTGTTCGTTTGCTTGCGTTTTATTAGTAGTGTTCTTAGTTAGTTGTTAGTGGATTTAAGTTTAATGTGGTGTTTTTTTTTTTGAAATTTTTGTGGAAGTGTTTTTGGTTGTTCTTGGGAGTGGTTATAAGTTAATTTTAGTACTTTTGTATGTTTTTGAAGGAAAATGTTGAACTTTTTGCGGTATTGTTTGGAGAGCAAGTTGAGTGCTGTATTGATCGATTGTTATGCAGTATATTTTATTTATATTCTAGCTTGGTGCTGTTGTATGAAGCAGGAGAGAATTATCCCTCAAAAATGGAAATGGAAGAACTTGCTGAGTCTTTGGGTTTGACATTCAAGCAGGTTCGGACATGGTTTATTGAGAAGAGGAGGAGGGATAAAAGTGATGGTGGAATTGATTTGTCATCCCCTCCAAACAGGAAACTTTCATATGCTTGTGGAAGTAATGGGTTGGGAGTTAATGCTGCAACAAAGATAGTTAAAAGACAAGACTCCTCTGTTTGTAATAGAGCAATAAAGGCTGTTTCAACATCTTTAAAATATAAACACATGTCATCAACAGTCAAGAATGGGATTGGCAGGAGAAGCCAAAAAATGATTATTCTTCAAGATTTGTTGTCTCCAGATTACATTCTGCAGAAGGTGTTTCGCAAGGATGGTCCTCCACTTGGGATGGAATTTGACTCTCCTCAAACATTTTGCGGTTGTGACGGTACACTACTAGATGCTTGCTCTTATGTTGCTTTGCTGGATAATAGATTTTGTTATTATGTCAATAGTTGCTGCAATCGTTCTAAAGAGTTAAAGTAAAAGTTTTGCTTATAAGTACATGGTTCACTGGTTTCAGGGCTACCACACGTGGGTATTTGGTGTTTGTTAATTGGCTTGCTTGATATCTCCTTATAGTTTATTTATTGATAACCTATTTTAGTGTATATTTTCTACGAATATACTTCCTCATACTCCTGTTTCATCTTGTAGATTCTGGAAATTCTGATTCTACCCTTCAAGAGAACCAAAGATCATTAAAAAGGAGGAAGGTACCTAGTGAATATATTTTTATAGCATTTTTAAACTGTTGTTACGTCATTTTCTTGACCCAGGCCAACTCTTTATTTTGTCCGTCTCTTTATTTCTGGGGATGTTTTTGATGTATATCTGTACTTCATTTCATTTAAGGTTTCCAAGCATGACAAGCTAGTGTGTCAGGACTATGGCATGAAGAATAATCCTATGAAGAAGCATGGCATGGGAAAAGGTTTGATGACAGTTTGGCGGGTGGTAAATCCCAATGGTGGGAGATTTCCTACTGGCATTGATTTTGCCGACAGAGACGACGCTGATGTACCTCAGACAGCAATCTCTGTATCAAGAAAACCACCGCTTAGAAAGAAGAGAGCTCAACTTGTAACTCTGTTGGTTAGTGTTGTAATGCAATTAGTAGCATTTTCTTTTGTTGCATGCTTGCTTGCCGTATTGGCAAAATATGAGCACATGTCTGTGAACTCATTTTTTCAAAGTGATAATGTCATATTTAAGAAACTTTACTGACATCAAAAAGCCTTTTCAGAAACAGAGGAGGTTAGCTAAATTGCAGGATAAGAAGAAGTCTCCCTTGAAAAAGAGACAGGTAATTATGGTTTAATTATGCATAAGCAATTTAGAATAGTTACTGTTGCGAAATTAACTTGCTGGTTATATGCAGGTGAATTTGAGCAAGGATGTGAGTCTGACACAGCCACGCAAAGAGAAATGTGAACTAGCTCTAGAAGGCTTGGTATCTCAAGAGTGTCTTGATCAAATTGCTATGCTTGTGGATGATGAAGAGCTGGAGCTAAGAGAGGTAGAAGCAGGACCAAATCCATCAACATGTTGTGATCATATTTCAACGAATGGACTGCGTTGTTGTTCCCTTTGCAGAGGTTGGTATTCATCTGTTTAAATATATATTTCAGTCTGTAATATGCGTATTCCGTGAATAAATTAGGTGTTGGAGTTCCTTTATCAGGAATTTGTTTTTGTTGTTGATTTTCAGATTTGCTGCCCAAGTTTCCTCCAAATTCTGTTAAGATGAAACATCCCTTTGCTACACAACCTTGGGATTCTTCTCCAGAGACTGTTAAGAAATTGTTTAAGGTGTGTGGTGCAAAAAATGATTAATTAATGGTCTTTTCATTTATTCTGTATAACTGTCTGTTTTTCATAAATTATATTTAAACAGTTTACAATTTTGGTTCAGAGTAATGTTATGCCCTTCAAACAGAATTATGTTAAAGATTCTTTTGGTGTTACTTTCTGGTCAGTTGTGTAGGTCATAGTTAGTTAAACACCATAAATTGTTCTGATATTTCATTTCAAATCTCCTTGCTGAGTTATAGACTGCTGTCTTGAGCAGGTCTTCCATTTCCTTTATACATACTCAACTATAGTTGATGTATGCTCATTTACACTTGATGAATTTGCTCAAGCATTTCATGATAAGGTGATTCCTCATCCCTAAATTAACTAAGAAAGTTTTCCAGTTTACTTAGTCAGCTTGGATTAGTTATTTGTTTTCTCCTTGATGTACATTTAATTATTTGTTTTGTATATATGTTCGTCAGGATTCCTTTTTACTTGGAAAAATTCACGTTGCCCTGCTCAAAGTTCTTTTGTCTGACGTTAAAATGGAGCTTAACAGGGGGTGCTTGTCACATTTGAGTGTATCATGCAAGTTTCTTGCTTTGCTCCACTCGGTGAGTGTGTAATTAACATGAAAAAGCTCAAGTCTGTCACATGATTGTTGTATTTATTATATGTCTATGTAATGTGATTACTGTAATCAACTGGCAAGTAATGTAAAGCCCCATTCAAATATAGCCTGTTATCCTTTTCATTGCTAAAAACTATGATGCTAGCATTATAAAGAACTAGGCAATTGTTTACTTGAAATATCAACATAATTCCTAGAACATAATAGGAAAGTCAATTTTGTATTACTAATGTTGTCAAATTTTCCAGGTTGAAGATCAAGAATTCTTTGTGGAGTTCTGGAATGAATCTCTAAACCCTCTAACATGGACAGAAATATTGCGTCAAGTATTGGTTGCAGCTGGTTTTGGTTCAAAGCAAGGATCGGTGCGTAGGGAATCTCTTAGCAAGGTACTTCTTATTATTACCTGCTTTAATAATTTGTTTCATTTGCTTAAAGGCAATGCAATTGTAAGGAAATTTTATGAGTTATAGTCTAAGGATTTTAGGAAACAAAGGCAATGCAATTGTAAAGTTAAAAATGTTTTTTATGGTCTCAGTTCCTATGTCATTTTTAAGTAAGTTTCTGTGTCATTTTGATTATCACTTAAAGCATAAACATGCTTGTTTATTAATTTTTGCATGGGATCATGTTGATTTTATTTTAGGGACACTTTCAAAAAGGACCATTTTGTAAAAAAAAAAATTCGCTTTTAACCCATTTCAAAAGTGAATTTGATTTTGACCCGCCAAAATAAATAATTGCAGGCTATGTCCTTCAATTACTTAAATGCCCTTACTATGAGATGTGATTCACGTCTTATGGTCTCCACGAGACATGGTCCATGTCCCATGGTAAGGGCATTTAAGTAATTGAGGAACATAGCTTGCAATTATTTATTTTGGTGGGTCAAAAACAATTTTCAAAATTTTTTGATTTAAAAAATGAATTTTCACTTTTCAATATGAATATATATATTATTACTTTGTTTTATTTTCCTTTTTTTTTTTTTTTTTAAATGGGATATACTTGATTCAATTGCTGTAGATACTTGAAGAGAGGGTTTTTTGTTGTTCTTTTTAAATTTGTTTGTTGTCTGATTGTCTGTTCTAGCTCTTAGCATTCCATTCGTTATTTGTCACAAGACGCAGAGCTTGGATGTCGAGATTTAATTTTCAATTTTATGTTGGTTAGGAAATGAGCCTCATGGTAAAATATGGCGTACGTCTTGGTACCTTGAAAGGTGAATTGTTCAGAATTTTATTGGAGCAAGGAATTAATGGATTGAAAGTTTCTCAGTTGGCAAAATCTTCACAGGCAAGTGTTTGGAATTGAGGGATTTTTCTTATATTTTACTGCTGCTTAGCACAAATCTAGAAAGGACTTGGCACATATTTTGATAATGGATGTTTGTTATTGCTGTGAAGGTTGCTGAATTGAACCTTGCTGGCACAACTGAGGAGCTTGAATCTTTGATAAGTTCTACTCTTTCAAGTGATATTACTTTATTTGAAAAGATCTCAGCATCTGCATATCGTCTACGTGTTTGCACTTCAAAGGAAGTTGATGATTTTGATTCAGATACTGAGGACTCTGGCAGTGTTGAAGATAACTCCAATGTTGCTGGCACATGCAGCAGCAGTGATGATTCAGAATGTGATTCTGAAAATCACAGTCGAAGAAGACTTAAACTTGTAAACTGTCGTAAAAGTAAAAATAAAATGTTGACAGTTCATAATGAAATTGATGAGAGCAACCCAGGAGAGGTGTGGTTGCTAGGACTTATTGAAGGGGAGTATTCAGATCTAAGCATTGAAGAGAAGTTGAATGCGTTGGTGGCTTTAATTGATCTTGTTGGTGCCGGATCCAGTATCAGAATGGAGGTAATCAATTTGCATCTTTCTGTAGTTCATATTTGAAGCTTACCCGTTACCTCTAGTAAGTCTTGTTGCCTGTTCTAGGATGACCTTGTTTAGAAGTGAATTTTAATTCAATATACAGTAGTAAATATTCTCTAGAAGCCATGATGGTTGTGATGGTTTAGTTCTTCAATCTTGATTGCATTTTGTCTTCTGATTGAATTTTCATTTCGAATCCAATAATTGTTAATTCTTGAGCAAATTTTGATGACTGTATTGTGTTACGTGTATAAATGTTGTGTCTGTCGCATCAGCATGTTTATTTTGATTTGGTTCAAGATTGGATTATTTTAGACCTAACATGCTAATATGATTTTAGGATCCAGCAAAAGCCATTGTTGAAAGCATTCCTAGTATCCATTATGGTTCTGGAGCAAAAATTAAGCGATCGTTATCAAACCAACATAATTTGCCTCGGCCATCTTGGGTTCACGTTGGACAACAGAATGGTGTAAAAGGATCATGCACATCATCTGACTTTCGCCCGGTTGATTCCTCATTGATAATATCAAAGCTTTCAATAGAAAAATTGTCAAGCAATGGGAAAGGTGCCAAAGAAACAGAAGTCTCAGTTGATTTACATCCTATGCAATCTGTATATTTGGGGTCTGATCGTAGGTACAATAGATACTGGCTTTTCCTGGGCCCTTGTAACATGTACGATCCTGGCCATAAGAGGGTTTATTTTGAATCATCTGAAGATGGTCACTGGGAAGTGATTGATACTGAAGAGGTAACTCTCTCAACCTTTATCATGATGCTTGTACCTTGCTGAATTATTTATTTATTTATTTTTTGGAGTAACCTTGCTGAATTATGTATTTATTTTTTCTTTGGGTTAAGTTCGAATGATCTCAATGGATAGATAATGCTGATCTAATGTGGTTCTCTTTGATATTCTCTTCTGTTTGCTTTGTCCAATTGCAGGCATTGCGTGCCTTGTTGTCAGTTCTGGATGACAGGGGTAGACGGGAGGCTCTTCTTATTGAATCCTTGGAGAAGCGGGAAGCTTTCCTCTCGCAGGCTATGTCAAGTAATCTGGTAAATGACTCTGGAACAAGGGAATCTGATCGGTCTGAATCAGATATTGTTAGAGAAGACAGTTCTTCTCCTGTGTCAGATGTGGACAACAACCTAAACCTGACTGAGTCCAGAAATGGTTCTTTACCTCCCCTTGGTGCTATAGTTCTTGAAGTGGGGAAGAAAGGAGAACAAAACCAAAAGTGGAGCCGTCTTCAAGATTTTGATGTGTGGATATGGAATTCCTTTTACTTGAATCTTAATGCAGTAAAAAATGGTAAAAGGTCTTATCTTGATTCCCTTACTAGATGCGAAAGTTGTCATGACTTGTACTGGAGAGATGAGAAGCACTGTAAGATATGCCATACAACATTTGAGCTTGATTTTGATCTAGAAGAAAGATATGCAATCCATGCTGCCACTTGTAGGGGGAAAGGAGACATTAACACATCTGTAAAGCATAAGATCCTATCCTCACAATTGCAGTCACTGAAAGCTGCAGTTCATGCCATTGAGGTGAGGTCATCTGGCTATTGGCTTTGTGGCACTTTGCCATAGTTAGGTGTTCATATAGGAGTGAATATAGGTTACGATCTTTTTTAAATTCCTGAAATTGAATAGTCATGCATATAATAGTTTTATGTGCCTATCTCTTTATATAATCCTAGGAAGAGATGCAACACGAGCAGAACTGGTATTTTTTTTTATAGTGATGTAATTTCTATCCATATAATGGCTATACACTCTAATAGAAAAGTTGTTCTGTACTCTCCAGACACCATTTTTGCAGAGCAGCATGCTCTATGTGAATGTTTGAATCTTAGGAATAGATTCAACTGGTGGCACCTTCATCTTTCAGTCTTTTGAGGAAAGAGCTGATGTTTTGAACTTACTGTTATGATTGTCTTACCTGCATTTTTTTCGCTTGATGTGCAGTCAGTTATGCCTGAGGATGCATTGGTGGGTGCTTGGACGAAATCTGCTCATAGATTATGGATCAAGCGACTTAGGCGCACGTCATCTTTAGCAGAGCTTTTGCAGGTTATATTTTTTGTCATGTTTTTAGCGGTAACTTCTATCTTTGATGCCAATTATTAGCTTAATGTGTATCTTGCATCATTTTTGCAGGTTGTTGCTGATTTTGTCAGTGCAATCAATGAGGATTGGTTATGTCAATTGAAAGCTGAACAAGAGGTTAATACTGTTATTGAAGAAGTCATTGCATGCTTTCCATCTATGCCCCAGACTTCATCTGCACTTGCATTGTGGTTGGTGCAATTGGATGCCTTGATAGCTCCATATTTGGAAAGGGTCAACTCTGAAAAGCAGCAGGAAATCAGGACTAGATATAGAGGTATGTTTTTGATTTCCCAATGATACTTCGTATATGTTCTAAATATTTTAGAATTCTTAGCCATATTTGCTTTTGATTGACACAAATGTTCTGTCATCTTCCAGGTAAGCTTGCTATTGATCAATAGCTCAACTTTTGTTCTTGTGCTTAGGCAAGTGCACATCTGCATGTGGAAGCTTCACCATAGTCATTATCTCTGTCATCCTATGCTAGTTGCCGAATGGTGAAATACTTTTCAGGGTTCACCAGATTTTGGTTGAAGAGGATCATCGTGACACTTACAATAGGACTAAATGACAATACACAAGTTTTGTACAGAGCAGAATTCTTTTTCACTCTTCCAATCTACAAATGTTGCTGTACCAGGGCAAATTTTAGTAATTACATATTGTACAGCTCTGTATTGGTATACATTCAGGAATGTTTTGTGGTACATTAATGGTTACCATGAGTGCCCTTGGTTGCAAAAATAACCTTAATTTTTTTTTATCTGTTGTAGATAGTTATATTGCTCATTCCTGTTTTGGATGTCGAGGAATCAAATTTTGTTTGGTGTATACTTGTCAACATACCAATGTTGATGGAAGAATAAATTTTTGTTCGAAAACATTGTTCAATATCGATATGGAAGGCAACTATTCTATCTCTTTATATTTTTCTTTCTTGATTGAGTTTGGAGAAGTGTAATGAATAACATGTTATTTTGAGGCTCTTATCACGGATGTTGATTAACAAGTCCTTTTGCATGAAATAGAAAACTTGAGGGCATCATTATGATCTATAGTGTATTTTTCTGTTTGGATTTAATATTTTGACATATGTTGAAATCCTTAGCATGCATTTTTTCGGTTGGATTTTAAATTGCCGAAATCCTATGCTTGTAGCTTCTCTCCACTTGGTGACATTTCACAACTTTGTAGCCTGTTAAATAACCCCATAACAATTATATCTGTGTGAATCAAAGGGTTGTTTGGTGTAAAGAAAATGCAACACAATTCTTCACAGGCAACTTAATACCTCAATCCAGTCCAACTTTCTCAATTAGAAGAGATGTATGTACGAAGAAGTTTAGACTCTTGGATAATCCAGACATCACCCTAGTCTAGTCTGTTTAACATATTTGAGTTTGTAATTGGAGCTATTGTAGAACCCATCAATATTTTAAACTTGGATAATCCAGACGTTACCGTAGTCTAGTCTGTTTAACATATTTGAGTTTGTAATTGGAGCTATTGTAGAACCCATCAATATTTTGAAGTACAAAACTATGGTTTTTAGCTATAAATGTACCCATAAGGGGATTTGAACCTAAACTTGTGAGAATAAATCAGGGGTGTAAGGACCATTATTCTGCTAACCCTTCATGGATCAAGCTGAGACTCATTATTACATAAGGCTTTTTATCACAATGCACAGATACAAATGAAATAAATTGCTCTAATTTGTTGACAACAAATGTACCAGAAGTTTCTAGTAAGACAATCGATAATACCATTATGTTTAAGTAAAGAATAATATTATACTTTCTGAAAATTTTCTAAATATTTTGTTCAAATGATGTGGTAAGATAATTTATAACAATCACCTTAATTATAAGAAGATATATTGATGATGTGATAGTTAAATATAAGCTTTCCGTATCATTTGAATATTATGTGATAAATTTAGGTAAAATTTTGAGTAGTATAACATTACTTTTAAGCAAAAAGGCGAACCTTATAAAAGCTAAAACATTCATTTTCAACACATATTTATTTTTTAAAGAATATTTTCAACATATACTTGACATTTTATAATGGTTGCAATGTGCCTATGTGATAACATAAATAAGATGATGTTAAATGTTTGTCTTATTTACTTTTCATTTTTCAACCAAGAGGTGATTTATTTATAGTCTGAAAGCATATATCAAATGTACATCTATAACATTTTTGAATCCACATCATCCTCAGCTTGTAGGACAACATGACAAAAGAATAAATGTAATGCATATTGTAGTTTTTGAAATGAATAATGCTAGATTTTTAAAAAATTTTATCTAAATCCATACTTAAATGATGTCATATGTGAGTTGTTAAGATCCTATTAATTATTATACTATTATATGATTTATAAGATTTTGACAATTCACATGCCATATTAATTGGGTATGAATTTAGATAAATTTTTTAGGAAGCCTAATATTACTTTTTTGGAGTGAAATTTGACTCCAAATGCTTGCTCGGAGATGGAGTTACCTTATAAACATACCCCATATATAGAAAAATAATGCCCGAGCTTTAAATAGATATCTATACTAAGCAAATCTGCTCAATTATTCCATATTATGGTCCAACATTAAATTCAGAGCCATAAATTACTGCTTAGTTTTTGAAATTTGACTCCGAATGCTTGCTTAGAGTTACCTTATAAACATACCCAATATATACAAAAAAATAATGACGGAGCTTTAAATAGGAATATATATTAAGCAAATTTGCTCAGTTATTCTATATTAAGGTCCAACATTAAATTCAGTGCCATTGACAACTGTTTATATTTGGATTTGATTACCTTATTGGTTGGATAAATTTACCTATCATTTATAACTATTAGATTAGCTTCAATAACTATTTTAATAACTCATTCAATGGTTGCAATTTATAAGTAAGGTTATTCAACCAATAAGGTAACTAAATCCTAATTGGATTTAGAAAAGTAATTAAAAATGAACATACCATTTACCTTTATTTTATTTTATTTTATTTTTTTATTTTAATAGTGGAGAAAGGAGATTAAATTCATAAAAAACTACCCATATCTTATGTTTTAAGACAACGGTGGGACTTCAGCTATAAATAACAGTTCACTTTTCTATAATTTTTTCTATATGCAACAATGGCTGCATCATCTAGACTGCTAGCTTTACAATACATTTTCTTGGTACTAACTGTTGCTGCCAGCACTCAGCTTGGTGTCAGTGATGATGATAAGCAGGTAATCAGTCAGAGCTTCTTCACTTTAATTGCATGAATTATTTATCATGGTAACATATAATGACTAATATGACGATGATGATCATGAATGGTGCAGATTTATATCGTGTATATGGGTTCATTACCAGCCGAAAATGAATACTCACCTCAATCTCACCATCTCAGTATCCTTCGAGAAATTGTCAAGGGAAGGTAATTATCCGAAATGGATTTTGATATACAAAACATTATCTAGTTATACAAAGTATATTTTAATTGAATTATTATGGGCACAGTGTATCTATATAAACTATAAGTAATGGTCATGCGGGATTTTTTTTTTTTTCCTAGTGGAAGATCCAATAATCATCGGCCATAATTTTGAGATTCACATGAAAAGACATTCAAAATCCTGCACATGATTAATACATCTAGGAGGCAACGTCGCCGGGATATATGGTGGAATTGTAAAAAAAATTTATTCATCCCACCTTATCTGGCATTTGGGCTTGGGAAGGGAAGGGTAGCCCTACCTCCATTTCCTACCGAGGCATGAAATGGATACTCATCGAAAATGGTGGGTTTTCAAATCTTGCCTTGCCAAGAATCATTTTTTTTTTGTCTCTTTTATTCTCCCACTAGTCACCGTCTCTCTCTCTCTATCGATGAAATGTGAGTATCTTTTGGTTTTTTGGTTTTTTTTGATTTTTGAGGATGAAGTTCATCTAGTTTTTCGGTTTTTTGAAGATAAAAGATGAACGTTAGTGGAGACAGTTGGTATTAGGGTTGAGACTCCTTTTAATCAACCTCAGTTGGTGTTGGGGTTGAAGGATGAAAAAAAAAAAAAAGAACTAGGTTTGGATTGAAGATAGTTGGTGGAGAGATTGATCCATCCATCTGTATGGATGGTGAAAATCCAATTTGGTAGATCTTCACGTTCTTTTTTTTTTTTTTTAAAGATTTTTTAAAGACTTTTGTAAAAATTAATTTTAAGTTAGGTTATATAATAAAATATTTAAATAAATTTTATTTCAATCAAATTCTAATCTACACTTATCCTAAGTTCTCTCAAATATGAAAAAAATAATTTTTTAATCCAATCCTATCTCATTAAATCTCAATCATTTCTTATCTTATTCTCATTTTCAATCATAATACAGCGTATCAAATGGGGTCCTAATCTCACATCAATGCATCCTTTTTATGCAATTTTCCGTTTTTGCAAATCTGATCATGATGATGGTGTCTTCTGTTATCTTCTATACTAACCCCATACGAGCCCCACTTTGGTGAAAAGATTTTCTACTTCCATCATTTTCAACTTGAAACTTGAGTCGATGGTGAATTGAGAACACTCTTGCCGAGACAAGTTCTTGACTCGATCATGACAGTTGTCGAGGCAAAAGCAAAAACAACCCATCGTGATTTTCTGGTTTTAATTTTGGGTGTAGATCAACAACAGATTCGCTTGTTAGATCCTATAAGAGAAGTTTCAATGGATTTGCAGCCAAACTAAACAGTGCAGAGGCAGCAAAAATCTCTGGCAAGTGCTTGCATTCATGCACGTCGATTTAACTTGCTTGACTCGAAATTCATTATATAAATAAGTTTGAACGTAATGACAGGCATGCATGGAGTGGTGTCTGTATTCCCCAGTAAAACGTTGCATCTTCACACAACAAGATCTTGGGATTTCATGGGGCTAACTAAAAATGCGAAGCGTAATCTTAATGTTGAGAGTGATGTGATTATTGGAGTTATTGACGACGGAATTTCCCCTGAGTCACCTAGTTTCACTGATGAAGGCTTCGGTCCTCCGCCCAAAAAATGGAAGGGTAAGTGCGCCAGTGGTGCCAACTTCACTTGCAATAGGTATGCTTTATCACATTGTTTGTCTCTTATTATTGCCATTAAATATCATTAATTACAAGTCCTTTTAATTTACATATGTGTACCACATACATGCAGAAGCTTTGAGCAATCTTTATATTAACATAAAAATAGAAATGCACATAATACTCTCATAGTCGGAGGAAATTGAAGTTTTGTTATTATTTCAGGAAGCTGGTTGGAGCTCGTTTCTATGCTGGTGATGGTGCAAGTGAATCGTTGTCTGGTCATGGTAGTCACACTGCCTCAACTGCAGCTGGGAACAAAGTATCAGGAGCAAGCTTTTTCGGGATTGCTGAGGGAGATGCAAGAGGAGGGGTCCCCTCGGCAAGGATTGCAGTGTACAGAGTCTGTGATGATGACATGGGATCTTGTAGCGACGATGGCATCCTTGCAGCTTTTGATGATGCTATCGCCGATGGTGTTGACATCATTACATGCTCGTTGGGACCCCACTTATTCGATAGGCCCTGGGAAAAAGACACTATAGCCATTGGAGCGTTCCACGCCATGGAGAATGGGATACTCACAATGAATTCTGCTGGAAACAGTGGCCCAGATAAAGCAACAATGTCTAGTACGGCGCCATGGTTGCTCTCCGTGGCAGCCAGCAGCAGTGATCGTCATATCATCGACAAGGTCGTTTTAGGAAATGGGAAAACGTTGACGGTAACCAGTCTAATATTGACCTAGATAATTAATAATCTCACATTCATTTTCTTTTATTATATCGGTTTTAGCTACCTTATCTAATCATTAATTTCATCCCTTAATTGAAGTCTTTGGATTGACATCAATAACTATCTTTATAATCAATCCAGTGACCTCAATTGAGGAATAAGATTAGTGGTTGAATAAGATAGTAAAATATTTTCTTTTAATGTTGGTTATTGTATACATCGGTGTCTCTGTAATTGACAGCGATCACTTTTATTTTCCTATATAATCAGGGTAGGGGTGTTAATTCTTTCACAATGAATGGAACTAAGCTTCCTTTATTTTATGGAGATCAAAACCCAAAACCTGATTGTCAGGGACTTGCTAAGTAAGTTTCCATTTGAACTCTATAGAATTAAAGGATCCTGACTAAATTAAGTAACGTGCAAACTTCTATTGTATAGATTCTATATTCAAAATGAATAGAAAAGTTAAATGAACTTAAGTATATCATCTACTGTAATGGGGTTAGGACTCGAATTTATTTATTTATTTTTTTAATATACTAAACAATATTATCACTCATTTTTTGTATGACATTTACTTTGACCGGCCTCCCTAAAATATTGCATATTAATTCGTTGATCATCTAAATAGATTTTTTTAGCTCTGTCCCCAGTCATCATGTTGTATGTCATTATACTCAGAAAATGCACTTTTGGTTGCTTGGAGGAGAAAAAAGTGAAGGGCAAGATTGTGCTATGTGACGAGAGCGACTCTGATCCTTTCTCGGAAGCATTTATTGCTGGTGCTGCTGGGGCCATAACTGTAAATGATGCCGAACGTGGCTATTCTAAAGTTGACCCCTTACCTGCATCGACTCTGGAGAACCTTCATGACTATGATACGCTGATGTCCTACTACAATTCTACCAAGTAATTCTACCAAGTAATTAAGATATCTAACATGGTGTACAAATTTTTTTTTTTATACTCTATATAAAGGTTTGGTTTTATCAATTTTATATTTGTATAATAATTTTTTGGATTATTCTAGGGTAAAAACGTTTTATTTATTTATTTTTCAAGATTACTAATTAGAACCGCATACTTTTAATATGTTTCATTATTAAGATAGAAATCCACTAAAAATAAGTGATCATATTTCATGATCTTAAAATGAAAATTTGAGGACGATATAATTAGAGAATTATAGTGTTTTTGTTTTTGCTTTTTCAAATTTAAAACTGTGTAATGTATTCATTTACACAGAAATGCTGAAGCAACTATATTGAGAAGTGAAGCTATAAAAGCTCGTGATGCCCCATTAATTGCTTCCTTCTCTTCCCGAGGGCCCAATAGAGTTGCACCTGAGATTTTAAAGGTTCGACAACTTTCATTTGCATTTTCTTATTATCAAGGTGATTTTTATCGAGTTCTATTAAAATATTTTTCAAAAACATTTTAGTAGAGACTAATTGCTTTCAAATAATTTGATAAGAGATATCTATATTATTCAATGCCTATTACAGCCAGATATAACCGCTCCAGGAGTAGAAATCTTGGCTGCATTTAGTCAACAGACGTCAGCTTCGGGTGTCTATGGAGATACGAGAATAACGAATTACACCATTCTGTCTGGTACCTCCATGTCTTGTCCTCATGTTACTGGTGCTGCTGCTTATGTTAAAAGTTTCCACCCTGATTGGTCTCCTTCCATGATCAAATCCGCTCTTATGACGACCGGTAACCTTTAATCTTCACTACCATTAATGCTAGATACAATTATAAGCTTGTGCTACTAACTCAACTTTTTCTCTTTGCTACTACAGCGCCTGGTTTGACAAATTTGATGGTACGAGATTTGCAAGGCCAAAAGCACATCTGTGCCTATCAGAGTGGAAGCTTTAAACCCAGTCAGCTCCACTATCATCAGAAAACAAAGGCCAAGCATTCGCTTATGGTGCAGGCCATCTCAACCCGGTCAAGGCTATAGACCCTGGTCTAGTATACGACGCTGGTAAAGACGATTATCTAGCAATGCTATGCAGCATGAACATCACTTTTTTTGGCAAATGCCCCCAACATATGAAACTAGGCTCTCCGAAAGATCTAAATCTACCTTCAATGACAGTCCAGGTCCAACCAAGCAAGGCCTTTGAAATCAAATTCCCAAGAACTGTCACAAATGTTGGTTTCTCCAACTCTACCTATAAACCAACAATATTGACAAGTAGTACTAGTTCTAATTATAAAATTAAAGTTAAC
The DNA here is from genome assembly GCA_021234005.1 of Nephelium lappaceum. Lineage (NCBI taxonomy): Eukaryota > Viridiplantae > Streptophyta > Magnoliopsida > Sapindales > Sapindaceae > Nephelium > Nephelium lappaceum. The sequence goes on from CM038004.1 coordinate 600,176, forward strand.
GTTAGTGTAGAATCAAGCAATAATTTGTCCTTCAAGTCTTTGGGTGAGAAAACATCTTTTGTTGTGAATGTAGCTGGAAAACAATTGCCTGTAGATTCTGTTTTTACTGCATTTTTAGTTTTCTCTTATGGCACCCACCATGTGAGGAGCCCGATTGTTGTGTACACAAACTTAGGACCTAATACTGATACGTAAATGCCCTTCATCGATTTTATTTAGAGTGTTGCTTGTTGATTTTATCAATAATGATGCGAGTGACGATGCTGACGCTTCATTGTAATTCATGTTTAATGACATTGTGACATTTTTCACCTTTCTAACATGTGCAATAACCCCAAAACACTGGTATGTATGTGGAGCTTATAATTTTTGCCGAAAAGAAAATGCAACTAAATTGTTTTACAGCCAATCCAAGTCCAATTCGATCTTCTCATCAATTAGAAGAAATATTTGTACGAAGAAACAAAGAAGCTGAGACTCCTTGGATAATAAATCTCAACACAGGGACAACAAATTAAACTACTATAATTTGTTGACAAGAAGTCCCCACTAAGATGGACAAATGATGACATCTTGTTTAAGTAAATGTCAAATCACATTAAATGTTGCAATGTCCACTTTCGAGGTATAATTGATACTGCATGTATAAATGGTTGTAAGTACCATTGTACTGTGTAAAAAAGTATATACGACTATGCATAATGTTTGTTGGTTTAAATTTTATTTTCGATCAAGATGTAAAATGTTTGTCCTTTTAAATTTTGTTTTTGACAAAGGTATGATTTCCTTCAATCCACTGCTCGCTGATTATAAAATCCCCATGAAGCAAGCATATTAGTACATATTAAATCAACACCATTATTTGTAGCACATTGAATCTTTTTTGTAGGCTGTTGTTAGGGGTGGATGTTTTTAGGTTCGCGTTGGGTTGAATTGAAAATCTCCCAACCCATGTTAACAATTTTTCAACCTAAGCCAATTTAGTAAATTCTTCAATTCAACCCAACCTAATATTATAATAATGTCAGGTTGGGTTGGATTGGATTGATCGGATTGAATTTAATCTATCATAAAAATACAAAATATTTAGTCGATGACTCTCATATCTTAGTAATTTGATAACGAATAAAACAAGTATAAATAAAATTCAGTTATTACAAATAAAAGCTTTATTCCATCACAAATATTGTACTTGATCTTCATTCCTAACAATTGTTCTTCGAGAAGGAGAAGAAAATCTTCGATTTAAAACTAAAGATGAACAACAACCCAACTCAATTTAATTCTGAACCTAACTCAACCCAATCTGATAAAAAATCAGTGGGTTGGATTGGGTTTGTAATTTTAATCCAATTTCAAGTTTGACGAGAAAAAAATAAAGGGCAAGATTGTGCTATTTGACCAGAGCTACTTTGATCCTTTCTTGGGACCAGTTGATGATGGTGCTGCTGGGAGCATATCTGTGAATGATGACAAAGGTGTCTTTTCTCAAGTTGACCCCTTTCCTGCATGCACCTTCATGACTATGATACACTGATGTCCTACTACAATTCTACCAAGTAATTAAGATTTCTAACATGTTAAACTAAACATTTTTTGATACTCTATATAAAGGTTTGGTTTTGTCAATTTTATATTTGTATAATAATTTTTTAATCATTCTAGGGTAAGAACGTCTTACATTTTTTTTTTTTCGAGATCATTAATTAGAACCACATACTTTTAATGGATTTCATCATCATGGAAATCCACTAAAAATAAATGATTATATTTTATGATCTTGAAATAAAAGATTAAGGATGTTCCAATTAGAAAATTATAGTGTTTTTTCTTTTTCAAATTTAAAACTGTACAATGTATTCATATATACAGAAATGCTGAAGCAACTACATTGAGAAGTGAAGCTACAAAAGCTAGTGATGCCCCATCAATGGCTTCCTTCTCTTCCCGAGGGCCCAATAGAGTTGCATCTGAGATTTTAAAGGTTTGACAGCTTTCATTTGCATTTTCTTACCATCAAGGTGACCTTTATTGAGTTCTATTATAAATATTTTTCAAAAACATTTAAGTAGAGACTAATTGCTTTCAAATAATTTGATAAGAGATGTCTATATTATCCATTGCCTATTACAGCCAGATATAACCGCTCCAGGAGTAGAAATCTTGGCTGCATATTGTCCACTGGGGCCATCTTCGGGTGTCAACGAGGATACGAGAAGGACGAATTACACCATTATGGCTGGTACCTCCATGGCTTGTCCTCATGTTACTGGCGTTGCTGCTTAGGTTAAAAGTTTCCACCCTGATTGGTCTCCTTCCATGATCAAATCTGCTCTTATGACAACCGGTAACCCTTAATCTTCACCACCATTAATGCGATACAAATTATAAGCTTTTGTTGCTAACTCAACTTTTTCTCTTTGCTGCTACAGCTTGGCCTATGGATGCATCAGAAAATAAAGGCCAAGCATTCGCTCATGGTGCAGCCCATCTCAACCCGGTCAACGCTATAGACCCTGGTCTAGTATACGACGCCGGTAAAGATGATTTTCTAGCAATGCTATGCAGCATGAACATCACTTTTTTTGGCAAATGCCCCCAACATATCAAACTAGGCTCTGCAAAGGATCTAAATCTACCTTCAATGGCAGTCCAAGTCCAACCAACCCAGGCTTTTGAAATCAAATTCCCAAGAACTGTTACAAATGTTGGTCTCTCCAACTCTACCTGCAAAGCAACCATTTTGACGAATAGTTCTTCGAGTTATGAAGTCAAAGTCAGTGTAGAACCAAGCGTTCTGTCCTTCAAGTCCTTGGATGAGAAGAGATCTTTTGTTGTGACTGTAACTGGAAAACAATTGCCAGTAGATTCAATGGTTTCTGCATCGCTGGCTTGGTCTGATGGCACCCACCATGTGAGGAGCCCCACTGTTGTGTACACAAACTTAGGACCTGATCATATTAAATGATTGCTTCTTTCAAGAAGTAATATATATCAAGTAATAACATTACTGCAAAAATCCAATCTCTAGTAAATCAATCTGTTGGCTATTTGTTTTGACACACAAAAGAACACACAAATGTAGTAGTTTCAATGCTGAAAACCAAGAAAAATTGCTTTTAAAACAGGGGACAGCAGAGTTGTTTTCTGCTGTACCCCACTGATCGAATTTCCTTTTCTTTGTCTGTGTTTGCTACTGTATTTTCTCAGTTTCTTACAAAAGTTATCAGACCAGTTTTTATACTGATTCTTTATATCCTAAAACCACCGTACAAGTATCTTAATTCTATCCATACAAAATGTATCGCAAGTTAACTTAACACAACTTTAGTTAGCTAAACTAACATAAGTTAAATACATTAACATATAAACTACAGTAGTAACAAAAAGCGTAATATATTAACTTCAACATAATCTAGCCAAAAAATTTCTTCTTTCGTTGACCCCTATTGTGATCCACCGTAGCATCAACATAGCAAGAATTTATCTTTCAACTGTGACTCGCGGTACAAGCACATCAATTTCTGTTTCTCTCCCAAGTGTGGTGGATAATTATTATTATTATTTTTCGTTAAACAAAATAAAAACCATTTCCATATCATTACTTTTCATATCTCAATCGTAAAATATCTTATTAGTATTTGCATAAAAATAATTTAGAATTAATAAAATTATTTGTTTTTAGTTATTTGTATCATATTAAATAAAAATACATAGCTATTATTGGCACTTAATAGAAGTGATATAGAAAGCCAAATTAATTGTTTTTTGACAGTTTTATTTTTAGAATGTAAACAAGTTGATATCATATTCTCTAGTGAACAAATTAGAATTAATAAATTATCAAGATTTTAGATTTTAGTTCATATAATAATAATAACAAGCAAGCGACCCTTAGTTTGGATAATTTTGTACGATTTCATGATATTTTTATAATTTTATTTATTTCTTCATGTATGAGAGAATAATAGTCATTTATGAAAATCTAGCCAGGATAGCCTTATATGTAATTATGTATGCATACAATGTACAGCGAAAGTAATGGAAAACTGACGAATTCAGATAAAAAGTCTATAATTAGCAGATAATTCGATATTTCCATAATAAGGTGTAACATTAATACAATATTCAGGCACTCATTTGTGGACCTCTCAAATAAGTCAAAGTTACTTACATACATGGGCGGGTCAACAATTATAAATTAAGGTTCACTACTCCTGAGCTTTTCAAATTAAACAATTATGTTACCATATGAACTATATCAATCAATCATATCAATCCTCAATCAATCATATCAATTCTTTTCATATATACAATATATGATTATAGTTGTCATGTATAGAATATTTAGTTATTTGTTTTGTTTTCCTTTTTGACCTATAAATATACCTTATTTTGTATATTGTAATATCCCAGTGAAATACACAATATTCATTCATATTTATCAAATTACAATGCATGCTGCATCATTTAGTTTGCTAACCTTCCCATACATTTTCTTGGCACTAGTTGTTGCTGCCAGTACAAGTAGTCTGCAGTCTGGTGGCACTGATGATGATAAGAAGCAGGTGACAAAGCCTCTGTTTTTTCTTAAAAGAAGACACAATTGCTCTTAGTTTGTCGTTTTTGTTACATCAACATTTGTTGGTACATCGTGAAAATAAATCAGAACTGGTCTTGAAAATTATATTAAGTGCCAATTATACAATGTAACTTAATTTACATAATATTGTGTAACCTTTGGTCTTAAAAATCAATTTCAAAATCAGTTCTAGCTAAGAAAACACCCTATAGCATGAAACTTATGATCACGACTAATCATGTGATGATGATGCAGGTTTATATTGTTTATATGGGCTCTTTGCCTATGGAGGATGAATACTCGCCTTTATCTCACCACGTTAGCATTCTTCAACAAGTTGTTAAGGGAAGGTAAGATGTGACTATCTCTAGATATATATTGAAGGAACATATAAAAGAATTTAAAATGAGGAAAAAATTAAAAATATTAAAGGATTCTATGTTGTTTGTTCATGCAGATCTGCAGCTGATTCCTTAGTTAGAAGTTATCATAGAAGTTTCAATGCATTTGCAGCCAGGCTCAGCAGTGAGGAGGCACACAAAATTTCTGGTTAGTAGTGTTTCATCACAATGCACTATTTGGTTGACTTGAACCTTGAATTCTTGTTGTTAAACAGAAAAAAATTTGAATACAGGCATGGAAAAAGTGTTGTCTGTATTCCCAAGAAAGAGAATACATTTGCATACGACGAGGTCATGGGACTTTATTGGTCTTACTGAGAGAAAGGAATGTAATTTTATTGATGAAAGCAATGTAATTATTGATTATTGAAGTTATTGACGCTGAAATTTAACCTGAGTAAGAGAGTTTCAACGATCAAGGTTTAGAACCTCCCCCTCAAAGATGGAAAGGTAAATGCGAAGGTGGCAAGAAGTTCAATTGCAACAAGTAAGTTTATAGTTCTTTTCATTTTCTCATTTTGTTCCTAACAGGTAATTATAAGATCCAAAAATTTAAAGTTCTATACAACAATTCAAACAGTAGCATATTAAACAATAGCAATGCTATGTAGTATGAATATTTCTCGTTATGGTCTGTGTCCTCTAGGAGGACGCACAATAGATCAAAAGATCTAAATTACACTTCAATGACAGTTGAAGTTACAGAAGAAAAGGCTTTCAAAATTACATTCCCGAGAATTGTTAGAAATGTTGGTTTCCTGGACTCTACCTACAAAGCACTAATATCAGCAAGTTCTCAGAATAAAGTTAGTGTAGAACCTGGCGTTTTATCCTTCATGTCCTTGGATGAGAAGCAATCTTTCGTTGTGACCGTAGAGGGCCAAAGATTACCAATAAGATCGACGGCATCATCATCACTTGAATGGTATGATGGCACCCACAGTGTGAGAAGCCCATGTAAACAATAAGATCGATGGCATCATCATCCCGCGGATCCTTTTTGTTGTTGTTGAAGTCAGTTTACTTCGGAGAAAAAATCTCTGTAATTGTTTTCTTTTTTCTAGGTTTGTTAGATAATCTAATGATATTAACAGATTGATTTAAAGATAATATTTTAAAATATATATAAATTTGGGGTGTACATAAGATTTTGAAGGGATTATAAATTGCCGTTCATTGAGCCTTTCAAATTAAATAATATATTACCATGTGAATCATATCAATTAATCATATCAATCTTCAATCAATCATTTCAATTCTTTCCATACATACAATATATAATTACAGTTGTCATGTATATAATATTTAGTTGCTTGTTTTGTTTTCTTCTTTGGCTACAAATAGGCTTGATTTTGTATGTTGTAGTATCATAGTGAAATACTCTTTCATATTTATCAAATTACAATGCATGCTGCATCATTTAGTTTGCTAACCTTCCCAATTTTCTTGGCACTAGTTGTTGCTGCCAGTAGTCGTCTGCAGTCTGTTGGAACTGACGATGATAAGAAGCAGGTAACAATACCTCTGTTTTTTTCTTAAAAGAAAACACAATTGCTCTTAGTTTGTCATTTTTGTTACGTCAACATTTGTATATACATCATGATAATGATTCTTTAATCAGAACTGGTCTTGAATATTATATTAAGTGCCAATTATACAATGTAACTTAATTTACACAATATTGTGTAACCTTTGATCTTAAAAATCAATTTCAAAATCAGTTCTAACTTAAAAAACACCCTATATCATGAAACTTGTGATAACGACTAATCATGTGATGATGATGATGAAGGTTTATATTGTTTATATGGGCTCCTTGCCTGCGGAGGATGAATACTCGCCCTTATCTCACCACGTTAGTATTCTTCAACAAGTTGTTAAGGGAAGGTAAGATGTTGCTATCTCTAGATATATTTAATAAACATATAAAGATTTTAAAATGAGGAAAAAATTAAAAATATTAAATGATTCTATGTTGTTTGTTCATGCAGATCTGCAGCTGATTCCTTAGTTAGAAGTTATCATAGAAGTTTCAATGCATTTGCAGCCAGGCTCAGCAGAGAGGAGGCACAAAAAATTTCTGGTTAGTAGTGGTTCATTACAATGTACTTTTTGATAAACTTGAACCTTGAATTCTTGTTGTTAAACAGAATAAAACTTGAATGCAGGCATGGAAAAAGTGTTGTCTGTGTTCCCAAGTAAGAAAATACATTTGCATACGACAAGGTCGTGGGACTTCATTGGCCTTACTGAGAGAGAGGAACGCAATCTCGCTGGTGAAAGCGATGTAATTATTGGAGTTATTGACACTGGAATCTGGCCTGAGTCTGAGAGTTTCAACGATCAAGGTTTAGGACCTCCCCCTGAAAGATGGAAAGGTAGATGCGAAGGTGGCGAGAACTTCACCTGCAACAAGTAAGTTTATAGTTCTTGCTTTCTCATTTTGTTCCTAATGGTAACTATAGGATCCAAAAGTTTTACGTTCTATACAATAATTAGAACAATAGCATATTAAATTGTGACATACTTTTTCAAATACAAGACAAATTCAAATACAAAATTAGATGTGGAAAAGAAGCATATAATAAATATGAATAGAATCATATAAAGGAACGCCAAACCAGGACCTCAGGCAAAACCTGACTAGACCTAGAAGTGTAAACTTGTAGTAAAGGCTCGAAGCTTTGATAGTAAGGTATAGTTTGAGCTGGAACAAAACTTGAAATCATTGAGGGGTTGTGATTGTCAGAAAAAGGTTTTGTACCTAATTCAATCCCAAAAGTTAGCTTATAAGTGAAGGTTTACCCTCACCTTATAAACCAATACAAATTCATTTCTTCTACCAATATGAGACTATCTAACAGTCATATCTAACATTCTGCCTTCATGTTGATGTTTTGAAACTGATTCATGTTAATGTGTTTAAACTGTGTGTGCATACATACATCAGCAAAATCATTGGAGCTCAATACTATGGTGAAAGTGGGTCTGCACGGGACAATGATGGTCATGGCAGTCACACTGCCTCAATAGCAGCAGGCAGCAAAGTCTCAGGAGTGGAGTTTTATGGATTGGCACAGGGAAATGCAAGAGGAGGGGCTCCCTCAGCAAGAATAGCTGTGTACAAGGCCTGTGAAGAATACTGCAGTGAGCAACAAATCCTAGATGCATTTAATGATGCTATTGATGATGGGGTTGACATAATCAGCATTTCCCTGGGAATTACATATAATAACAAACCTCTCGAAAAGGATGCCATAGCCATTGGATCTTTTCATGCCATGGAAAAAGGGGTACTCACTGTTCACTCTGTTGGAAACAATGGTCCTTCTCCTGGAACAATAAAAAGCACAGCACCCTGGTTAGTCAGCGTGGCAGCCAGCACTATCGATCGCAAAATCTTAGATAAGGTTGTGTTAGGGGACGGGCAGACTATCATTGTAAGCATTCTTCATCATTAAGACATTTTAGTGAAGCCAATAATTCATAGTTAATATTTTAGGCCTACTATGATCTAAGTCTAAAATTTGTTCTTCTAATTAGGGACTTGGAATTAATTCTTTTGTGATGAATGGAAATTCTCCTCTAACATTTGGGTCAGACTCTGATAAGTGTGCACGGTAAAATGTCATGTTCTTGAATTCTTGTAAGTTTCAAGTTCCTCGAAGGTACTGAACCAAGCTAAGGGAGTCATTTATGTGTCCATTTCAGGATTTGCAGTAATGGATGTTTGGATAGCAACGTAGTGAAGGGCAAGATTGTGGTATGTGAACATGACTTGGCCACTTATCCTTTTGATGAACCTCTTAAAAAAGGCGCTGTTGGGGCGATAGCATTGGGCACCGACCAAGATAACCTTACTTCCTATATTGATCCCTTACCTGCATCTACTTTAAGAAACAATGATATTGATACATTCATGTCTTACTTCAATTCTACAGTGTAAGCATTCCAATGTGATCAACATATTTTGCCTGTTTTTCATCAAACACAGTAAGATTGTGGTAGAATGTAAGGATTACTTGTACCTTATAATTAATACAGGAACCCTGAAGGAACCATACTGCAAAGTGAACAAATGACTGATGAAGATGCTCCTGAAGTTGCTGCCTTCTCTTCGCGAGGGCCAAATAACATCGTGCCAAATATCCTGAAGGTTTGACGTCTGTCTTGTGTTGGCATTATTCGTTTTCTAGGTGATTTCTCCTTCAATTACATGTTACATGAATATGTATTCCTGTATTATAGCCAGATATAACCGCTCCAGGGAGATCTATCTTGGCAGCATATAGCTTATCTACTAGTCCTTCAGGCAACATTGACGATAAAAGGACCTTGAAGTACAACATATTGTCTGGAACCTCCATGGCTTGTCCTCATGTTTCTGGTGCTGCAGCATATGTTAAATCATTTCATCCTCACTGGTTGACTTCAGCCATTAAATCTGCTCTCATGACTACTGGTAAGCAGTAATTTTCACTCTAACGCGCTCTTTGCTAGCTTATAAAGGTCTTCTAATGAAATTGAGCATCATTAACAAGCTTATCAATTTGCTCTTGCTTTTCTACAGCTTTACCAATGAATGACACAACAACATACGATCGTGAATTTGCCTATGGAGCAGGCCAGGTCAATCCAACCAAAGCTGTGGATCCAGGTTTAGTATATGAAATCACCAAAGACGAGTATTTAGCAATGCTATGTAGTATGAATATTTCTCGTTATGGCCCATGCCCTCTAGGAGGACGCACAATAGATCAAAAGGATCTAAATTACCCTTCAATGACAGTTGAAGTTGCAGAAGAAAAGCCTTTCAAAATTACATTCCCGAGAACTGTTAGAAATGTTGGTTTCCCGGACTCTACCTACCAAGCACTAATATCAGCAAGTTCTCAGATTAAAGTTAGTGTAGAACCTAGCGTTTTATCCTTCATGTCCTTGGATGAGAAGCAATCCTTCGTTGTGACTGTAGAGGGCCAAGGATTACCAATAAGATCAATGGCATCAGCATCACTTGAATGGTATGATGGCACCCACAGTGTGAGGAGCCCCATTGTTGTCTACACATCTGGGGGACCTTTGGAATGACCTCATCATTGTTCAATTAACATCATTGAGGATTATAGATAATACGTGTAACGCATCATTTTATCACGTAATCCCTGCTATGTAATTGGTTATAGGTAAATTTTCTCTATGAAGAAATCTAGTATCATGATACATAGGTATAATGATATAATTCTTGTATACTTCTGATAAAACTATTGCTTAGATTAAAGTGAAATGAGCACACCTTAGAGAGTGAGAGAAACCAAAGCAGCAACATCAATCATTAACCTCAATAATTGTATATATCCGATTTCACTACCAAACGAGTTCCATTTGTAGTCATAAAGGGGTGCATAAAAACAGTTTCAAAGTCACAAATTTGGATAAAAACATAGTTTCCATGATCAGTTAACAAATAGCTTCCCACAATTTATGATATCAATTATCAAACATTTCAAAAGATATGATATGTTTTTTATAAACACTTCTAATATTAAAAAAAAAAAAAAAAACACACCCTTAAAAGAAATTGTTAAAATGATGATTTTTTATTTAATTCCAACGCGTTGTTATATTTAAAATATTTTTTTTCCAACACTATTTTTCCAAATATAACATTTTTTTTTCCTTAGCCTAATTTTATATCTGAGAAATTTCTTTTGTTTAATCTATTACTTGTGATAAACATTTGTTTAACTTTTTTTTTTATTTTTTTAAATCATTTTGTATGGAATTGATGCTCTTACTTTCAACACCATTGTTAGATTCATTCATTTTTATTTGTTAAATAAAATAAAAACCATTTCTACAAGCATTATATGTCATGTCTTAATCATAAAATTATTTACTAATATTTATATAAAAATAGTTTATGATCATTAAATTATATGTTTTAGTTATTTGTATTATACCAGATGAGAATACACAACTATCAATAATAACAATGATATATATATATATATATATGTCGAATCACTTGTTTTGAAATAATTTTATTTTTAAAAAACAAATAAGTTGATATATATTTTTGAGACGTGATTGTGAAACAAAAATGTCTTTCAAATTTTAGGTACCGATCTATATTTATCCTTCATTAAAATTCATGATTGTTTAATTGTTTTTTTTTTTTTAAAAAAAAAAAAAAGAAAGAGAAATTAACGACCTAGTTAGATAATTTTGTAAGAATTCATGATATATATATATATATATTTTTTATGAGTAATGCTAGTTTTTTTAAATTTTTTATCCAAATTCATTCTCAATTGATATGACACATATGAGTTATTAATATCATGTAAATCATTAGATAACATAATAATTACTATGATATTCAGAGCTCATATAATACATTATTTGGACAAAAAATTAGAAATCCTAGCATTCTCATTTTTTATACATGTGTCCATTTCTTCATTAATGAGGGAATTATAGTCATTTATACGATTCCTGAAATGACCTTATATGTACGTTCATATAATTATCTTATATCTACATACATTCACATACCATGTATAGAGAAAGTAATGATAGTTATGGGACAAGAGACCAATTCAATTAAATAAAAAAGTCCATAATTAGCAGATTAACAAAGTTTTTCTATAATATGGTGCAACATTAATACATTATTCAGGCACTCATTTATGAACACTATGACCGTGAATTTGCCTATGGAGGAGGCCATCTTAATCCAGCCGAAGCCAAGGATCCTGGTTTAGTGTATGAAATCACCAAAGATGATTATTTAGCAACGCTATGCGGTATGAATAATTCTCATTTTGGTCCATGCCCTCCTGGACAACGCACAAAAAATCAAAAGGATCTAAATTACCCTTCAATGACATTTGAAGTTACAAAAAATAAAATTACTAATACTCTCTCCTTCGAGTCCTCCGATGAGAAGAAGTCTTTTGTTTTGTTGTGACTGTAGAAAGCCAAGGATTACCAATAAAATCTATGGCTTCTACTATACTGGAATGATCTGATGGCATGCACACTGTCTGGAGCCCCATTGTTATCTACACATTTGGGGGGCCAGGTGGTTAAGTGACCTCATCATTGTTTAGTTAGCATTAGTTTGACGATCATTGATAAATGCATGCAACTTATCATTTTATCATGGATCAAACTAATCCCTGCTATGTAATTGTCTAGAGGTAAATCGTCTCTATGAAGAAACTTAGCATCATCATACATTGATATCATGATATGATTCTTGTGTATTTCATAAAACTATTGCCAAGATTCAACTGAAGTGAGCACACCTTAGAGAGTGAGAGAGACCAAACAGGAACTTAAATTATTGCCCCAAATAATAATATAATATCCGATTTCACTACCAAATGAGTTCCCATATGCAGTCATAGAGGGGTACATGAAACAGTTTCAAGTCAAATACGAATGCAAACATGGCTTCCATGATCACTGATGTTGTTCTCAGCCATCTAACACCAGAACCTGTTGGGTCGTGCATGATTTTCAGGACTAACGTTGAAAATCCTTCACTGCCTCATAAACAGCTGAAAAGTCAAGGTCCCCCAATCCCAAGCTTCTGGCCTTCTTAAAAGTCTACAAAATTTTATGTTATATGAGATCAGTTAACAAAGAGCTTCCCACAATTTACGATATCAATTATCCAACATTTCAAGAGATTTAATATGCATTTTATACACACTTCTAATGCATTCACAAGCATAATCATTATGATCAATATATATAGACAGCCTCACTATAGGCAAAACAAAAGACCAAACTAACTTAAGCAGAATTGCTCCATGACTGCATATCCAATCAAGCAATATTAACAAGATTATCAAATCACCATCTAAGAAGTGGCTTTAATATTCTTCTTTCCAGAATAATGCATTTGTGACTGGAAGCTAAGGATATTTTGATCTTTGGATCAAGAGGAAAGGGTCTGTCCCAATTAGTTAACTTAAAATGTGACTGCGGTTACATTGTGGAAAAAAGAAATAGAACTAACCTCATTAGCTGCTGCTGCTATAGGCATTGATATAGCATTTTCATCCCCGAGGCCAAGAGCCAATCTGATATCCTTCTGCTGATGTTTAAGAGGAAAGGCAGGGGAGTAATTGCTCTGAAGCATGGAAGGGCCTTTTCCCCTGATCAGAGGACTAGCAACAGCACCCAAATCCTGAAAAGAAGTAACTAATTCATAGTTAGCTCAAAACTAACATATTCAAGTTGACACAAAAGAGCTTGCGCACCCTCTCACCAATACGTCAAGAAGAGTATGAGGGTTCAATCCACTCTTTTCAGCCAGTACAAGTCCTTCAGAAAATGAATTCATCAAACTGAAATGATCAAAACATCAAAGAGAATTAGAAACATCATGAAAGCATATGAACCCTTCAAAACCCCAATGAAGGTGCACAAGCGAATTATGCCATTTTATGGTGAACATACATTTTGAAATTAATCTATATATTGCAATCTTTTCTGGCCATTCCCAATTCGGAAATAGCATTAGATGAAGCCAATTGAGGTAGAATAAGAATTTTCGAACACAACATGATATTCATTGCAATTCTGAAGCACTACTTGCAACACGTGGAGATATTATGTAAGGGTAGTCCTCCCTTTCACAATATCTGTATATTCTCACATATGAATGTTGCTGCCAGGCCTAGTAAATACAACTAACTGGTTTCTGATAAACCAGATTAACTAAAATCATGTATGTTTTTCCATTGCCACAATCAAGTAGAATCTAAACCAATTACATGCTGAATATTGTACAACAAACAATGCTTTCTGCTTCTAGAACATAAAAAAAATAAAACCAGAGATATACAGTTGTGTATGGTGTATTCCTTTACAAAAGTTTGAGCTTATCATCAAAAATTAACAATCATATTTTGTTAAGTAGCATTACCAGCCCATTATCATGTTGACAACAAGTTTCATTTTTGCACCATTTCCAACCTGCCCCAAAAAGAAAGACTTCTTCCCTATTACATTCAGCGCTGGGATTGCTTCATCGTATAGTGCCTACATATACAAATCGTAATATTGTCCAGTTAGCCCACAAACAGTGAATTTAATAGTACATGTTCACAATTATATATGCACACCCCTGTTCTCGGAAATAATAGATTGCATATATAGATTCCAAGCATAATGGTGCATTGCATTATAATTCTTGTCAGAGATCCTCCCTCATTCTCTCCATAAATCCACATATACAAGACAAGATTGGCAACATTCATTTACTTGAACTAGAACCCTTAGTATCATAGACATCAACACGAGCAACTGCTAGATTGTAAACACATATGTATCACTTACCTTCTCACCAGCAGCAAGAATGATCAATTGACCAGTTTCTGCCGGTTGTTTGCTACCTGAAACCGGAGCTTCAAGGAAGGCACCACCTTTCGATGTAACTCCCTGCAGATTTTCAGGGAAAGTCAAATATGCTATTCTTGTTCTGTCCTCACCAAATTCAATCATTAGATATCTACATACCGTCATCAATTGATCATCATATTGTAGACAATGGGAATAATTTTTGAGTAAAATTTCACCAAAAAATTAAAAAAATCATCATCAACACAAAATCCAATTAGAGAATCCTTGTATCTTGCCTACAATTTGTGCGAATATTAACTGAATCTAAGCATGAGATATATTAAGTTTAAACATTATAAATTAAGCATTGATCAACAACCTAATAACCATATGTATTAGGGGGGAAAAAAACACAAACCTCGCCGATCTTTACAGAAGTTTCAGGATCAACTGTTGACATATCAATGTACCCTTTTCCAGGGCAAATTTGCTCCAGGACACCACCTTGGTTAAAAACAACCTAATCAACAAACACCAACAAAAAAAATCACTTATTAGTCAAAAGCAACCTCATCAAAACAGAAAAACCAAATCTTTTCAAAACACAAACCGAAAGAGCAGCAGGAGGATCAGCCAACATCCCAAATGTAATCTTGCACTTCTTCACCACCTCAGCTGGACTCTCTCCAACTGTAGCACCATGTGCCACAAGCTCATCACACTAAAGTATCACACAAGTTTCAACATCAAAAACAACAACAACAAAAATCAACAAAAAAAAAATCCAAACTTAACAAAAGCTCTAAACACTTCACTTCAGACCACAAATCCTAGAACCCACTTACAAAAACACCTTACCTTAGAGAGGGTGCGGTTCCAAACAGTGACCTTGAATCCATTTCGAAGCAAGTTCATGGAAATGGCCTTCCCCATAATTCCCAAACCAAGAAACCCCACTTCCATTTTCTTCAATCTTGGTTCTCTCCCACTCCCCCAAGTCTTCAAAGAGCCTAGCTTTATCAGATCCTGCTCTTAGCACAGTCCAAGTACATACAAAAAACATTAACTTTTTGCATTAAAGTTGACACCCACTAAAAAACCGTCGTCATAGACATTTATATATAAAAAAAAAAAAACAATAAAGGGCCATCATCATTATCATCTGTATCACTTACCTCGGCTAGAAAGTATATGTATATACTACGAAACAAGCTTGAAAAAAATTCTGAACTTTTGCTTATTTATCTGATCATTTCAGGGGACGGCGGGCATGTAGTTGTCCGTTTTCAAGTGGAGGGAGGGATGTGAGCCACGTCAGCATGTGACTTTGTAGGTTTTGTCCGCCTGATGTGTTGTGTTGGGCTATGTATGATTCATGAGATTTGAGATGAGATTAAGATTCAAAAATCTCAAACTATTTGAATACCATGTTTGGTGAGCAATTAGAATGAATGGAATTTGAATTTTTGGAATCCCAACCTCCCATCCATTCCCATTCTTTTGGTATTTTTCAGTCCCACCCATACCCATGTCATTGGGTGTGATGGGATTGGATTTGATAATTTTTTTTTCTCTTCATTTTTCTCTCTCTCTCACACATTTCTTCCTCTTATGCATCCATGGAAGCTCTCTCTCCTTCTTTTTTTTTTCTTCAAGTATCTGGTTCTAGGTTGGACGAACCCAGAACCAGATCGCTTCTTCTTCTTTTTTTTTTTCATGTATCTGGTTCTGGGTTCGGTTACCCAAAACCAGCGATCGGTTCTGGGTCGACGAACCCATAACTAGATCGGTTCTGGGTTCGTCGAACCCAGAACCGATCGCTGGTTTTGGGTTTTGGGGGCAAACCTAGAACCGATCTGGTTCTGGGTTTACCTACCTCGAACTAGCAATCGATTCTGGGCCAGTGAACTTAGAACCGATCCGGTTCTGGGTTCGCCAAACCCAGAACCAGACTCTCAATCTTTTTTTTTTTTTGGTATTATGATAATTTAATATTGTTGAAGATGTTATTGTTATAAGAGATAATGATGTTGATGAATTTTGGATTGATGATATTGATGAATTGTAAGTTGATGATGTTGAATTATGAGAGATAATGATATTGATGCAGTGGGTTGATGATGTTGAATTGCGGAATATGTTTTTGGTTTTTGTTTTTGTTTTTGTTTTTTTTTTGTTTTTAGATTTTTTATAAAAATAATTTTATATAATAAAATAATTATATTAATTTATTTCAATCCAATCACAATCTACACCAAACATGATACGATATAATTTTTAATCCAATCCTAAGTTTTACTAAATATGAGATTGTGATTTTTTATTCCAATCCAATCTATTACATTCCAATTCAATCTATTCCATTTCAATCTCGTATGTCAAACGGAGCCTTAGTGTTTTTTGTGTCTGCCACTGTTCTAGGAGGAAGTCAAGTGTCTGGACTGGATTGCATTGAACTCCGTAACCAATCTGAGTTCACTACAGTTCTGTCATAGTTTGTCCCACATGGGTGAATCACGCGGATGATAATATTTTCATGGGCCTACCACAGCCCATTAAAACAACAAGTCGACCTAACGTGGCCTATTAAGAAGATCAACGATAAATAGCATGGAATAAAAACTTGGCCGAGTTGGCCAAGTTCTCATCGAGGACTCACCGCTCGGCCTGCTGTCGACCCGAGAATCACCGGATCGGCAGCACAAATCGGCCCGGGTCAAAAATCGACCCAACTCGGCCTTAACTCGGCTCAACTCGGTGCAACTCGGTCTAACTCGGCGCTGTTCCAACTCGGTAGTTCTTCTCTTCATTCTTCCTCAGTTCCTCTTCTATTCTACCGTTCTGCTTCAGTGCTTCGTCACTGCCGTCGCTCGTCACTGCTCGTCGCTACCGTCGATCTCTGCCTTGTCCATCGCCGTCACAGCCAAGGTCGCCGTCTGTCATCATCTTTGGTTGGTGGTGGCTGGTCGGCAACTTCTTCTTCTTGTTCTCTTCTAATTCTTCTTTCTTTTCTTCTCTTCTTCTTTCTTCTTCTCGGCGACCGACTCAATATCAATTTCGTGAGTCAAAACAAGTTTTTGGCTTCTATTTTCCTTCCCAATCAATTTTAAAAATGACGGCCACGTCCTAAGAAATATCGGTCTTCTCCCTTAACTTTTAACTCAATTCTATTTTGACCACAAATATTAAAACTTATACTCAATTTAATCCTTTATCACTTTAATAATCTCTTAGGGTCATTCGCTATTTTACCCTCCTATTTATCTTCCAATTGGGTTCAATCAATATCTAAGAGCTTACTACATTCTTCAAATACTTTCCTTAATCATTTAGGGTCCCAAAATATCACTCAGAAGCTATTACTGGGAAACCCGAAATAGACTTAGGGCTTACAATCTATATATACTCACTTAATCTACGTTTATTTATCAATTTTAATTAATCATAATAATAATATAATAAGGATAATAACAGTAATATTCATGCGTATAAATTAGGGGTGTTACATATCTAGTATTTGTAATTATGTAATTATGTTAAAGTGATTTTGAAGATTGTATGAGATAGGTTTGATGGTGTTTTGTGGTCATATGATTGTATTTTGATCATATAGAAAATTTTTAATTTGATTTTTTACAGGATTGACCTGATTTGACCATTGGTCAACGGTCAAACCGAGTACTTGCTGAGTACTCGCGGCTCGCTGCCTCGCCGGTCGAGTAACGAGTAGCGAGTTTTCGAACATTGATAAATAGAGATATAACATGATTTGTTGTTCGACCGTACGGTTTTTTGTGATCAAAATTTTGAACACAATAAATGCAGTTTTTTAAAAATTAAAAAACAGAATTCAGTCAATTTAGTTCTCAAAAATCATAAAGAAAAAAAATTCAAAATTATTTAACAAATATTTTAAGAAATATATATGAAATATTGATTTGAAAATCTTTTATAGAACCGACAATGATCATTAGAAAAAGTAAAAGAAAAAAGAATATGAATAAAAAATAGAAAAGAAAGAGAAATGATATTATTCAATTAATTTGTTTTATAACGTGGACAGGAAGACGGTTTTTTGTTTTTTGTTTTTTATTTTCTCTGGTTTTTGGAAGAAGGACGGTCATTTTTTCAACTATTGACATGAACCTAAAATGTAACCATGAGTGACACCAACAAATGACCTCACTTATTGGCTGGTCTCATAAACCAGTGTTGGGTCCGTGGTTGTTGGATCGTGAACCGGAAATCCACTCAAAACCAGCCTCCACCGATAGCGGCAGCAGCAGTTCTCTTCTAGCAATGAAGAAACGGCAGCCCCCACAAGAGAAAATGACGCTGCCAACCGACCCAGAAGCAGACATTGAAGACTTGTTCAGCGAAACGGAGGTAAAACAGATAAGGGTTTCTTTGCTGGAGTGGTATGACAAGAACCAGAGGGAGCTTCCATGGAGAGAGAGAAGACATGGAAGTGAAAGTGATGGTGGAGAGGAAAAGAGAGCGTATGGAGTGTGGGTTTCAGAGATAATGTTGCAGCAGACAAGGGTCCAGACTGTGATAGAGTACTACAACCGTTGGATGAAGAAATGGCCCACCATTCACCACCTCTCTCAGGCCTCTCTAGAGGTATTGAACCAAAAAGTTTGCATTTTCTTTTTTTGTTTTTAGCTTGTGGGGTGTTTTTGTTATGTGTAAAAATATGTTCCTTTTTAGTGGTGTGTGTTTATACAAGCTTGTGCTTGTGTATATACCAACATGTTTGCTTTTTTTTTTTTGGTTGGATTTTGGCTTGTTGGGTGTTTTTGGTTATGTGTAAAAGGATGTGCTTGAAGTAATTTCATGTGTGTTTTTACAAGTTTGTGTTTGCATATTGTGCAGGAAGTGAATGAAATGTGGGCTGGTTTGGGTTATTATAGAAGAGCACGTTTCTTGTTGGAGGTCAGCATTTGTTTTTTTGATGGTTATATATGTTTGAAGCTCTGGCTTTATTCTTGAGAATGGTTATAATGGTTGATTACTTGATTGTTTGATGACACAAATGTGCATTTTTTTTGAGTCTTGATAACGGGACAATTTTATAGAAGCACACATGTGGCTTAAAGTTTGTAGCTTCCTTGTTTAATAATTTTTAGGGAGCAAAGATGATTGTTGATGGCGGATGTGGCTTCCCTAATACCATTGCTGCCTTGCTGGAAATTCCAGGAATAGGTAATTATACAGCTGGAGCGATTGCCTCTATAGCTTTTAAAGAGGTTAGTAGGTTCTGCATGTTTTTTCTTCTTGAATTTTATTAGGGAACTTTTTCTGAGATTTCATACTTCAGGCTGTGCCAGTGGTTGATGGAAATGTGATAAGGGTGCTTGCGAGACTAAAGGCCATTTCTGCAAATCCAAAAGACTCTTTGACCATCAAGAAGTTTTGGTGAGCTTTTTAGTTTTAAAGAACATGATTGTTTTGAATTTTCATTTGATTGAAATTGTTTCTATGGTTTCTCATACATTTGCCTTTATTATCAGTTATTTCTCACTTAGTGCTAAAATGCTGCAATCAAGATTATTATCTTAAACTTATTTGTTTCTAAAAGAAGATTGAGATTTATTTCACAACCAAAAAAAAAAAAAAAAAAAAAAGAAAGAAAGAAGAAGAAGATTGAGATTCATAGTACATCTACAAGACACATTATCTAAACCACTCGCTTGCTCCATCTCTTTAGTGATGTTAGACTGAACTTGTTTGTATGTGTTTTTCTTTTGTAACGTGACTAAATGTATGATTATAGTTGGTGCTGTCAGTGTACTTATTGCATCTGAACACTCTGGAACAGGAAGCTAGCTGCTCAACTGGTTGATCCTTGTGAACCAGGGGATTTCAACCAGTCTCTCATGGAACTTGGTGCCACTATATGCACTCCACTGAACCCGAGCTGTGCTTCATGTCCTGTTTCAGGCCAATGCCATGCCCTTTCTTTGTCTAAAGATGATAGTTCAGTACTGGTTACAGATTACCCCATTAAGGTGGAAAAGACCAAGCAAAGACATGATATTTCGGCTGCTTGTGTTGTGGAGATATTGGGTGGTCAAGATGGGTCGGAAGTAAACCAACCTGACAGCCGATTTCTTCTAGTAAAGAGGCCAGATGAAGGTTTGCTTGCTGGTCTTTGGGAGTTCCCATCTGTCATGTTGGATAAAGAAGTTGACTTAGCCAGGAGGAGAAAAGAGATTGATTGCTTTTTGAAGAAATCGTTCAATCTTGACTCCAAAAAGAATTGTAGCATAATTTTGAGAGAAGATGTTGGAGAATTTGTTCATATTTTTAGCCACATTCGTCTTAAGGTTTATGTGGAGCTTTTGGTCTTGCGTTTTAAAGGTTTGAGTCTCCTCTCTGACCCCACAATGCCGCCCCCCATTCTCCCTCATTTTCTCACACACAAACTGGTTTTATTGAATTTGCACAAGAAATATTTGCAAATGTGAGATAAGCATATTTCTGATTTGCATGTCGTTCGTATTGTCCTTATTCTTGGGCTTTCTGTTGGCATGAAGGTGAGATGAATGACTGGCTTGAGAAACAAAACAAAGGAACTAAGGCTTGGAAATGTGTGGATAGCAAAGCCCTTTCAAACATGGGATTGACGTCTGGAGTAAGGAAGGTAATATGGTGGTTGCACAATTTTCCATGATAAGAATTGATGAATAATTAGAGTGTACTTAAGAGTAGAAGTACGAAGGAGTGATAACCCATGTAGCTTTTGAAGGAGGTTAGCCATCAACATTGTTGGACCTCACAACAAACTGTGATTTCTTTTTGTCTTTTGTCTTATCTATGTGGTTATCTCAAATCATAATCAACTGGAATGTGCATGCATGCTGTGCCTGTCCATCTTCTCTGTATAATCCATATTGGTTTTTAACAAACTTAAGAGAATGAAAATCTATTAGATTAAGCTGCTCATTTGGCATCTATAGCAATGCATACACCATCATATCTGTATGTATTATCTGATAATAGTTCAGCCATTCTAATCATATTTTCATGTTATTCAGTTTAAGTTCACATCCTTAAAGATCTTTCCCTTTCAAATTTGAGTAGCCATGTATAATTTGCAATTTTAAAACTCTCTTTGTTATTGTTGTTGTTGGTGTGTTTTTATTTTGGTATGTTTTTCGGACCTTCCACTGGACATTGGCCATCCATTTCTCACTCTGATCTTACAAACTGGCTAGACAAAATTGTTTTGTTTATTCTCTCTCTGTTCCCTTTCATTTATGATATGTTTTCATGTTAGATATTGCACTTCTTTTATTTCTTTGTCATTGCCATGGGTTTGCATATCGTCCATCTGCCTCAAAGCTGTCTCTGAAAACACTGAATGCAGGTGTACACTATGGTTCAGAAATTTAAGCAGAAAGAGTCGACCGCTAATTCCATCCCATCAAGAAAAAGAACCAGCTCAAAGAAACTACGATGTTCCTGAACATGATCTTGTTGCCCTTTGTTGCTCAGTCATTTTACTAGATCAACAACAAGGGCCTTCAAATTCAACTTTTCTACTGTGTCTAATTTTTGTCAGCTCAACAATACTCAGATAATTTAAGATGGCTGTCTCCGGCTCTTTAAGATAGGTTAGGTTCGTTGTTTTTAAGTCTACAAAATCGGGTAGTCATCTGGTATGCTTCTTACGATAAAAATGTTCACTTGTGTTTCTGTTATTCTCCCTCTGTAGGTGGTATCACTATCGATTTTGTAGTCACAGCAAGTGATGGCCTATTGGCGTGGCTCATTCATGTCATGGTGTATTTTGTATCAACTTTTTCATTGCATCGATCAAGAAATGAAACAGCCCAGCAGAGAACAATCCTGACAGCTGAAAACCCAAGAACTAATGCATTATGCATCCAACACAAGTCCCTAAAGCAAACTAGTCAAAACTCAAAAGCTCAAGGAAGTTAAAAACAGTCAGGTCTGCCTGGTTTAGGACTCAGTAGTGAAGCTAATAGTATTGCACATGCAAGCCAATCTCCAAGAAAATTCCAATGGTTTTATTATCAACAACTTTGTAACCATTACCGTTAATTTTTTAAAAGGAACATGTATTGGTTTTGTTTCTGGTTTCAAATTAAAATATTTATCTATTGATGAACATTATAGATCATGCAACACTGCATTGAGAAATTGATTATGCTAAAGCTCAAAATTTGGTGATAAAAGACCCTTTTGAGCTTTATAAGCAACTCAATTCATATTGAAGTCTGAAAATTGGACAATGACAATTCGTGTTTAGGTATTCTTAATTATTGAAGTCACAACAAGATGTGATGTGGTGGTTGGTTGGCAAAATATGACTGGACCACTAAAAATAGTCTTATATCTTATTCACTTGTATTTCCAAAATATAATGAAAATCAATCTCTAAGAGGAAAACAAAGAAAAATGTATATATAAGAAATCAGTGGCATATATTCTCCCAACTTCATGTGGATCAGAAGAGCTCATTCATTTGAGTCACTCTAACTTCACTAGGTTCTTACCTTCAACTTGACGTCAAGCTCTTTTTCCTATGCTTCTACCTCTCTCTCTAGCTTTGTGGCCAAAATAAATGTTTAGTCCAAAACAAAAACAAAGGAAATGTTTGATGGTTGAATAAAAGAAACCAAAACACATACCAACTTTAGTAGTAGAGAGTTATTAGTTATTGGTTTTGGTTGATTTGAAATATAGATATGGCAGCACTAGGAGGAGGAGCTGTGGGGATTTCTAGCTTTCCATCTTCTTCATACTTGGGCAGGCATGTCAAAGCTACCTCCTCCTCGGCATTTTCATTGGTATGTATATAACATATTAACACGCGCAATTTTATTGTATTATTTTTTGTAATTTTTTAATGTAATATCATCATCTTTATGCATGAAGGTTGAACTCTTTAAAATTTAATTTCATGATGGTAAAGGTTTGCTTTTGTAGCTATTTATGATTGCATGTTATCGATTCTAGAAAGCAAGTGAAAAGCTAGCTCTAGTAAAGACTCTGAACCTAAATATTTTATCTACTAACACCATTTAATAT
Source organism: Nephelium lappaceum (assembly GCA_021234005.1). Taxonomy (NCBI): domain Eukaryota; kingdom Viridiplantae; phylum Streptophyta; class Magnoliopsida; order Sapindales; family Sapindaceae; genus Nephelium; species Nephelium lappaceum. The sequence goes on from CM038004.1 coordinate 623,576, forward strand.
TGGTTTATGAGTACAAAGAAGATTTCTTCCATGAAGTAGGAATATAGATTCTAATTGAATTGAGTTGAGAATTCCACTGGCTGCAATTAAGTTGACATGGTATTGAAGTTAGTTAGCTTCAAAAGAGAACAATGATTATAATGCTTCACTTTATCAGTAGTGGCATTTGTCCTCCATTTCCGCTTCTCGTTCTTTATTGACCAAACGCATTGACGGAGTTAAACAGAAATGAAAATTTTATCTAAAGAACTAATTAAATTGGTCTGAATGTTTTGTGAATTTTCCTGCAGCAAATGGTTTGTAAATCGGCAACTTCGCGTGGATGTATTGCTTGCTCTGCTGTGCAGGAAACATCTACCTCTGCAGGTAAGTTAATGTTGCTGCTTTCTCGTCTTAGTTTAATGTTGAAATGATTGACAACATGTCCTAGTGATCAAAGAATCATGAGGTTTCTATCTTTCACAAGAGTTGAACATTTACTAGGAACATTTGTTGTTATTTCTCCTATTAGTTGCTGCTGAAAAAGAGGAGGTGAAAGCAGCGGAAAAAACCGAAATAGAAGCTCCCGCCAAGCCCAAACCTTCTGCGAAAGCAGCAAAAGCTCCGGTCAAGACACTACCTCAGTTGATGGAGGAGGAAGTGATCCCTTCACTCAAAGCAACACTAGAAGCTCAAGAAGATCTGTCTGACCTTGAGCTATATTTCCAGGACAATAAGGTGGTCTATCCTTTATGTCCATTGATGCATTGTAACAAATTTTACTCTTTCCACTCTAAACTTCTATTAGAAGATGTTTAGATTCATATCTTACTTGGTCGTTTTATCATCAAATAACAGTTGGAAGGATCATTTACAAAGAACAGTATTGGCTATTCCTTTTGGGCTTTCTTCCCAAATGGAGTTCTCACAGGTAAAGTTTGTGATGGCATTTGAACAATGCTCCACTTTTTTTTTTTCTCACGGCATGAAATTCACTATAGTTCTCTGTTTCTATAGGTCCAAAAGGGTTTTCATTGTCCTCCTACGGCCAAGAAGCAAGCACCGTTGAGCCATTTCTCATCGATGAAAAGAAAATCACAGCAAAGCACATTGTCTTCTGGGTCGAAAAGCGCTTAGCAGCTCAAGGAATCATTTCTGTGTGGAAAGAGTGATCACTTGTAAAGTTTCCAATTCATTTCAAATGTTGCACAATATTCACACGTTGTATAACATTTTTGTTCAATGACTCATAATACCGTCAATACCCCACTTCAACCATTTCATGAAACATCACACCACAAGGCAGAGTTGTATAAGAATATGCAGAATGCACGCCCACAAGTGGGAAAAGATAGACGAGAGGCAGGCATCATAGACGACATGAATTCAGTCCTTCATCACATAGATTGTATTTGGCCAAACTAAGCAACAAAATTATTTTTTCTAGGCATTCGACATTACAGATCATGTATTTTTTTTTTTTTTTTTTTTTCATATAAATCACATATAACAAGTGCAGGTCCAATTGTCTGGCTCCATATCTAGGAGGAGAAGGGACCATGCTTTTGTAACCTAAATCACAGAAATAAGTACCACCTCCTGATAAATAATGAACACATACAACCTACTTCTGATAAACGAGCAAAGTATTTCTTGCAATTCCGGATCCAAAGATATTTCCATTTCTTATCATGTTAGCATTAGTTGTCAAAACTTGAATCGGCATTATTCATTTTACGACGCAGTTCAGCCAAAAAGTCCATCTGTGCGCCCGGCAAAGGCCCAACGTTGTTTGTTGTAGCCATCATCTGATGCAACAACACAAACAACCGCATATCATATGAGATAGAGAAAGACAGAGGGAAAGAGAACATGAAAAATTTCTGGTTTTCACCTGATGAGGAAGTCTGAATTGACTCCACGCCGATGTACCACTAGTGTACAGAACTGGTCTTTCTGAAATATGGATCAATAAAACTTCATCAGCAAAAATACCGTATGTGCATTCGTCAGTGTATGTGCAATGTTACATAGTTGCACTACAATTTTTATGTATGTTTTAGTGAGAGTTATGCCAGACGATTGATTCCTCACTGCAATACCCACCAACAATATTATTCCATGATAAAAAGAAAAATTGCAAGTTGCGGGTTTAAACTCAACCAAGTCGACTAGACTCTAGAGCATTTCCAGCTAAAAGACGGCTAAACAGAAATAGATTTCAAAAAGTAGACCACTATATATATATGTATGTATGTATGTATAACGTATGCATAGGTGTACATAATTTATGTGCCAATCAGAACCTTTTACATTTTAGTTCACTGACTAAACGGATGAAGGAGATTTACAACCAAGTTCCATGACACATGCACCAAAATGTGTACAAGACAAATGCAATGTTTTTCAGATGAAAATGCACACAACAAACAAAACAGTGAAATGAAGCAAATGAAAAATGTCTCTGCACTAATTAAGACCAGTCAAACAACACAAGACATTAGAAGTTCTTCCACTCACCAGATAAATCTATTGATGTGTCATTGTAGCTATGCATTGCAGCTCGCCAGCCTGCATTTGAAGACACAAGAAGGATGCAGACCTCAAAAATCAAAATGATGATACCAGCCCAAGTCTAACGAATCTATATTTATGAATAAAGTATGTAGCTACCATCTATTTCTGCTGACAAGATTGTTAATATTATATTTGAGTCCAGTACAGGACAAAAATCCATAACTTAGTCGCCTATTTTCTCAGGCACTAAGTTACATATTCAAGTAGGTGAAGAAAAGGCACTATGACATCAATTATTAACTAGTAAAACAACAAGTCGCTAACCTCCAGAGAAACTGGATAAAATTGTTCAAAGACATTAAGAGAGGGATCTTACTTCACACAAGATCTCTAGACTAAAATTACATTCAATTAAAAAAAAAAAAAGTTCCAAAATGTCAAGCTTCACTTTTTATAAGAATGTAGTATAGACCCCTGTTACAGCACATTACAGCAAAGGCAGACAACAGGCTAAAAATTGCTTCATGCAGAGAAACCGACTCTGTGTTCAATCTGCCTTTTGGTTAGTGTCAAACACCTTGTATCTAGAAAGAGGCGCATAGATATAGTCATAGTTTCCCCAGCTCTTCTTAATATTGTTAGACAGGTACTTTGATGAAAGTAAAATAAATTAATATTGGTATTTGAAGGGAAAAGAATAAGGAAAAACAGCAACATGAAAGTGAATTCAATAACTCAGTGAATGTAAATTTTCTCTTAAGAAAGTATACAAAAAACATACGATTATCTAAAAGCTGGGCAGCTTCACTTCTACTAAACCCTTCCAAATGTATTAATCTTGGTCCTGCATCCCCATGATTTACAGCAGGGGCGTTTCTGGGAGCAGCAAGTTGATTTCTCTCTCCATCATTCCCATAGAGATTGTTAGTCCGATCAAACCGATCTGCAGAATTTAATTAAATTAGTCCAACAGTACTAAATTATAAAAGCGTACATCCAAGTAATGTTTCATAACATTGATGCAGTAACAAATGACAAATTTTCCTTTTATCATTTACCTTCTACTTAACACAAAACAAACAAATATGTACAGCATGTTTATGAATAAAGGCTTAACTATCAATGTGAAAACCCATTCTACTTTTTGTTGATATAGACTAGGACAATACTTGAATATAGAATCAGATTTACCATGAGCCAAAGCATTCCAAGACCAGATCAGGATGATGACACATATGATGAGATTCCCAAAAACGCTATTAAAATGAGACAAGAGAATCAAACACATAAGAGGAACAAATTTACACCATACAAGTTGTAGTGCATCATTGGATCATACCAAGGGAAGTGTTACAAACACAACAACAACCAATGAAAGAGACTGAAAATGTTAACCAAAACAGAAAATAATCATATCAATGGTACTTATCGAAACTGTAATAATTCTTGTTCTTAAACATTGTGCTGAACTGCTGATAAAAGTAAACTTCAGCAATTCAGTTCCAAAAATAACCAAAATAAAGTAAACTAATTACTCACAGGGAAAAAGGGTGGAGGATTGAGGGATTGTGGGATGACTTCAATATTTTGGTTTTCCAATATAAAATTTTCACAAAAGCTTCACATGGATGATTGGTTATTAGTTCCTTAGTTAAGTTTTCAGCTCATATACTTCAACATCACATTTAACATAAAGCTAAACATTCTTCCTACAAATCAACAAAAACCATCTCCGCAAATCACCCAGCACCGCAAACTGAGAAACCCACATCTAAACCATTTCTCTCCGAATTCAAAACCGCTCCTTTCCCACATCCATAAAATTTCTAAAAATCCTTTCCATTTCTTCACCAGCGTAAACAAACACAAGCCAAACACCAACTAGGCCACAAATCAGAACCAATCTAAACCGCTACTCCAAGCGCACCAACACCAAGTCTCACACACATGATAATTCCACCCATTCTATCTTTTCAACCTAATGTCTACCCAACGACAAACATAACAGTCCGCTCACCCTAACCCAACCAATCAAAATCACCTCCATCTTGTCCAATCAAAACAACAAAACCTACACTCAAACCACCAACACAATCACAATCCTCCTCATCCAAACAATCAAGCTCTTCTAAACTTCACAATTCACACAACTAAAAAAATAAAAAATAAAAAATTTGCATACATTTAGGTAACTAAAACACTTCAAACACTTAAAAGCTACAATTTTTCAAAATCTATAATCCACCAAACGACGTCATTTCAAATCATCCACAACACATAACAAAATTACAAATAACAAATAACAAAATCAGTTAAAATTCGATTAGATACAACACTAACCTCCCGATTTTCGCCTGTTGAGACGATTCCTGCAAAAGTTTTTTTTTTTTTTTTTTTTCATAGAAGAAACAAAGAAAGTTAGATCGATTACATGTAATCGTCGTCCAATTAGTTTAAAAAAATAGAATTAAAAAAAAAAAAGACCTTTGATTGGGAGGAGCGTAGCGCTTGGCGACTGCAGGAGCGGAATCAGTTGCGGCGGGTGCAGCTGGAGATTGTGTAGGGTTTTCCAGCATCTTCTTCTTCTTCTTCGTTTTATCTCTGCTGCTCGACTGTTACCGGTCGACCACTACACCACCACCTGGATTTTATTTTGATTTTGATCACTTTCACTTCCACTAATAAACTTTGGTCAAGATTTGCGTCACACTGTAACCGCCTATCAGTTTCGGTAATAAATATCCATTTAAATTTAATCGATCATTATAATTTTTAACTATCATTCATTTAATATATAAAAGCTATCAAAACTATACTTTCACCTCTTAATATGAACGAGTAAAGAGATAACAGATGGAGTCTTACCTTTAATCTATTAAAACATAAAATAAAGGTGTGAGTTTTCTCTTCTAAGAGTATTCATCGATGAATTATGAAAGTAATTATCTATTAATTTAATGTTATTTGTTAGATCGCGGTAGGTTTTATAATAAAAAAAAAAATTTAAATCTATATATTTGAAATTGATCATCTAAAATATAAATATGTATACATATCCAAATATATTAGGATTTATTGGACTTATTTATTAGACTTTGGTGTTAGGTGATATTAGGATTTGTTTTCTTAATTTGTTCATCCTATCAGTTTGCTCCCTCTAATTTCTTTTCATAATTACAATTTTCAGCCTAGTTGTTTCTATTGTTTCCATTTAAGTCATAAAATCTTTGTTACAATGAATTTTTTTAATCTTTTAATTTATTTGATGTATAATCAATTTTTTGTAGTATCTCATTAGTTATGTACATTTATTTTTCATTAATTTTTATTTTACATATTTTAATAAATTAAGAATAATTCATATAAATTATTATCAAATTATCTTAAAATTTACTTTTACTTTTTTCCGTTCAATTTTTTTAGGGTTAGTTAACTATAATGGCTATAAAAGCCTATGGTCACACAATAATTCATTGATTAAGGACTTCTGCTTACATGAATTTTCACTGTACAAATTTTGATTGAGTGATTAATTGTTAATAAGAAATATAATGAAACTCAAATTGACTATAAAAAGGACAATGAAACTTAAATTGATCATATTATTAATAACATCAACATGAGTACATGACACAAGAGCTTTAAAAGTTTAGAACAAATAAATCTAATTACAAAATCCGAATCATTCTACTACAACAAAACCATATCATTTGGCCACCAAGACTAGATTGTGATCAAAACCTGAAACTGCTTGTAAAACCTCACAACCTTCTAAACTATCAAGCAACACTGGTTCGGTTTCATCACAGGAACTCCCTAAGCCAAGCCTGCCATTCTTGCCACAACCCCAAATCCACACCTCTCCCTTTGATGTCAAAGCCATGGAGTGTACACGCCCACCGGACACCGAAACAAGGCTTTTGCCTTCCAATCCCTTAACCACTAGTGGGACATTCTCCGGTCCTGCTCTTCCAAGTTGTGAACTCTGGTTCCATCCCCAAGAAACAAGGCTCGTTGCACCTCCTGTGGCATCTGATGATGGTACTTGACAGATCGCCAATGAATGGCCAAGGCCTGATGCTGTAGACATGGGATGGACGTTTATGTCAACTGGAAACATTCCCATGTCCTGCTTTGCTCTGCCCAACTGACCGTAGACATTGCTACCACAGCTTAAGAGGACACCATTACCTGAAATGGAATGATCAAAATTACCACGCTTGCATACATCGACGTGAAGCACATGAATTTGAACAGCTATTACTTACCACAGAGAACCAAGGAATGATCGAGCCCACATGCAATATCAGCTACTTCAACGTCATTTAGTTCTTCTAGCAAACAAGGCTCCCAGATTATAGGCATATCTTTCTCCTTCTCCATACCTTCTAAAACCAGCTTCTCAGCAGCTTCAATTGTCAAACTCGAAAGTTCTCGGTTTCTTTCAGATGCATCCATGTTCGAATCTAGTAGAGACCTCTCCAAAGCTTTTCCAAGCTTCCCTACCCTACCATCAGCAGAATAACCCCAGCTAAACAATTTTCCATCTTCAGTCAGCGCTAGAGCATGCCCCCAACCAAACGCCACCTATCAAAGAAACATTGCACAAAACTAAACTTCCCAATTCCCATCTCTCAAACATTCACATTCAAGCATGCTACAAGTACACATATCTCATGCTGCTACAAAAAAAAAAAGAATTCTACCTTAAGCACAGGAGTTCACCTTGACTATCATCTCTCCTGCGAGCACTTCAACTCTCGAAGGCACCACAGCCTCCATGACATCTTTTCCAAGACCAAGCTGTCCACGCTTAGACTTCCCCCAAACCCACAAAGAACCATCATCTCCAATAGCTGAAGAAACAACACCAGATGCAAATGCAGCACAAACATTTACTCCATCCAGCCCTTCCACTCTCTTCGGTTTATTCCACATATCCCTGCTTATAATAAAAAATTCCTAATCGGTAAACTTCACAGCTAAACATATAGATTTACAGCAAACTCCTTATCTATCATAGACGTCCACTTGGAATATTTTCAAGACACTAAATTTATATCAATACAAATTCATTCAATTTTAAAAAAACAACTTCTGATATAACCATCACTACCAGTGACAGAAAATGAATTTTTCACCAAAAAGTTGTGAGCTTTTGGATCATTTAGACACAAACACAAGCACTTGGCAGGCATACATATATGCTGTCTCAAACAAGAAACCAAAAAAAATCAGATTTTTGACCTGGGTTCGAGACCGCCGCCGCGGCGACCGAGCTGGGCTTCGTTGTTGCGGCCCCAAGCCCAGAGATCGCCGCCGGAAGTGACTGCGAGAGAGTGGTAGTGGCCAGCGCTGACACTGCTGACGTCAGCGGGGAGCCCAGGGACCAAGGTGGGCTCGTAGGCGTCGCCGCCGACTCCCGTCAGCGACGTCGGCAGACCCAGGGCTCCTTGGGTGCCGTCTCCGAAACTCATCACCGTCCTTCTAAAGCTGCTGCTCATACTACGAGAAAAGACATTTGCGTAGCTCTGGACTGCCCTTCTCAGTAGTATCATTTCGCCGAGTGAGGTGTCATCCGATGCGGGCAAATCGATCCTCCGCCGTTTGATGTTCGCAAGTTCGATCAAGGTGGTGACGCTTAGACGGCGGTGGTGTTGCTTAGTGATGTCCGGCCCGTTGTTTCGGCGAGTTTTCAAAAACCAGCCCGATTTGATTCGGCCCGGGTAGGGTTCCGGTCGGAATGTTTTTATAATTAATTTACTACAAGTAAACCAAATATAAGGTAGGTTGCGAGTTTTCTCTTATAAGAGTTGCTCTCTTTTCGATTGTAAGAATAATTATCTTAAACTGTGTTATCAGTGATTTATATTGATAGAAGAGGTCTCGACAGTCATATAACTCATAAGATATTAGCATTTAAAAAAAAATCAAATGTGGTGTGACATGTGAATTTAAAAAAAAACAATTAAAATAATTAAAGCTTTTTATGGGTAGGAAAATGAATTTATACATATTATTATACTTAATTTAATATGACTAAGACTAACTTGTTATGACGAAACATTACTTGATATATAACTCGAAATAATAGCTAATCTCAAATAAAGGACCAAATGAGGCCTATTGTACCAAGTAAAATCATGCATAACTAATATGACTTAAGATTAAGTCAGAGTTTTGTCCTTAACAAGTCGAACTAGAGCATTACTATTTCGCTACCATTTAGTAGTGTAGTTCAAATAAATAACATCAAAGCATAAAACAATATTTATGTTGAGATCAATATTATAAACATGTTTTAAATAAATGAACTTATAATATGATATAAAGGTTTTTTTTTTATATTTATCTTCTATGAGTAAGATAAAATTCAAATCTTATCATAAGTATTAAAAATAAAATATCGATCATTCAGTTAAAGTAGATAACGAAATTAAATTTTGTATTATCTCAAATAAAAGAGTCATTATTTTGAGTGAGAGTAAAGAGTAAAATGCAATCATATTCACACCATGCACATATTTGAAGTCTTGTGGCTGTAAATGGTTGTATTTATTATCAAGACCAAAATAGATTGTTCACAATCTGTCATTAATTACTTGGATCTACTCAGGACCACATCTAAATAGTAAAAAGAAAACAATTTGATCACTTAAAATGTAGCGGCAAACCCAAGTGGTAGCAAGTCGGCCCAATAAGAAATCGTAGGTTAGAAGTTAACCACAGGAGTTAAATAAAATGCAAAACAAACAAAACAAAAAAAATTCATTTTTGTTGCAATTCTCCATTGTTTATTTTGTTAACAATTGAATTCATAGTCATTTAGCGATATTTGAATTTAAATATAGTTTTATTTTTTGGAAACAATTCCTGATTTTGAATTTAAATTGAAAAAAAAATCTTATTTATTACCAGAAATCCGAAACCATCTTATAATCTCAAAATTTAATTAAACTTCCGACACCTTTATCAAAAGCCTGTTATAAACTATATTTCAATTACATTTAAAATTAAAAAAAATATTTAACATTCATTCATAACTTAAATTAATAGTGCATTTTATTCACTTTAAAAATAAAATTTTGAGTCTTACTATTTGTTTATCAATATGTACACCTAAGTTCTTTTTATTAAAAAAAAATAGATTTTCTCTTTCAATTGAAGGAAAAAAAAAGTAAAGTAGATTCTCTATTAGTTTCGCTATATTTTTCGATTACAAGCTAATGGGTTGTTTTGATTAAAAAAAAATTAAACCTGAGAGAAGTTTCGGCGAGTCTCTCTATTATCTATCATCAGTATTCACTTAAAAAATTCACATATGAATTATATGATATAAAAACTCCTTCCATCACCTCTCTGTTCTCCTCCAAGAACAAATCAACATATCACATCATAAAAATAAAAAAACCGAGAGAAGAGACACAACGCAGGAACACGATCCTTTGCTTCCTTTTAACGCGCTCGGATCCGACCCAGATCTCGCTCCGACTCCAATAAGTTTCCTCTAGATCTGCTTCAGGTACCGCCCAGATCTTTTTTTTTTTTTGGTATATGTATGTCTCGTTTTTAGTTTCTTATTTGTTAGCTCTAGATTGATACTTGATTCATTTGTTGCGATTCTGTATCTGGGTTGTCTCTGTTTTTGCTGTTTTGTTATTAAGTTGTCTGCTTTTCTCGTTCCTGCTTGTCTATTACTGTGATCTGATTCGTAAGTCGTTTTAATTGATGGATCTGTTGTTTTGTTTGATGGTTTGTTTAGCTTTGAGGAGAAAATGTTGAGGAGACTGACAAATTTTGAGTTTTTGTTTGTTTGTGTGTAGATTTTGGTGGTGTGTGGTGTATGTTAAAGTAGCTTATTAGGAGAAGAGGAGGAGGGTTTTTTTTGGGGTTGTTTTGGTTTTAGTTTGGATGGGGTTTTTCGCTTCGAAGCTGAAGAAGAAGATGGTGGTGCCTGGAATGTATTGGTTTTTGGTGTTTCTGGTTCTGTTCTTGCAAGTTTGTGATGGGTTTTATTTGCCTGGAAGTTACATGCACACGTACAAGAATGGGGCGAATATATTTGCCAAAGTCAATTCCTTGACTTCTATTGAAACCGAGCTTCCATTTAGTTACTATAGTTTGCCATATTGTAAACCGCTTGGTGGGGTGAAGAAGAGCGCTGAGAATCTTGGGGAACTCCTTATGGGAGATCAGATCGATAACTCTCCATATAGGTTTCGGATGAATGTGAATGAGACTGTTTTTCTTTGCATTACGAATCCGTTGAGTGAGCATGAGGTTAAGCTCTTGAAACAGAGGACGCGCGATCTGTATCAAGTGAATATGATTTTGGACAATCTGCCTGTGATGAGATTCGCAAAGCAAAATGATGTTAGCATTCAGTGGACTGGGTTCCCGGTTGGGTATACGCCGTCCAATAGTAATGATGATTACATTATCAATCATCTTAAGTTCACTGTTTTGGTGCATGAGTATGTCGGGAGTGGTGTGGAGATAATTGGTACTGGGGAAGAAGGGATGGGTGTGATTGCAGAATCTGATGACAAGAAGCGATCTGGGTATGAGATTGTTGGTTTCGAGGTTGTCCCGTGCAGTATTAAGTATGATCCGGAAAAGATGACGAAACTGCACATGTATGACAATATCACGTCTGTGAAGTGCCCTGCAGAGATTGAGAAGTCTCAAATTATAAGGGAGCGAGAGAGAGTATCATTCACTTACGAGGTTGAATTTGTTAAGAGCGATACAAGATGGCCATCTCGATGGGATGCTTATCTAAAGATGGAAGGCGCTCGCGTGCACTGGTTCTCAATCCTCAATTCGCTGATGGTTATATTTTTCCTGGCTGGTATAGTGTTTGTCATATTCTTGAGGACCGTGAGAAGGGATTTGACAAGGTATGAGGAATTGGATAAAGAAGCTCAAGCACAGATGAATGAGGAGCTATCTGGTTGGAAGCTTGTTGTCGGTGATGTCTTCAGAGAACCGGATCATCCAAAGCTTCTTTGTGTGATGGTTGGCGATGGTGTTCAGATTGCAGGGATGGCGGTTGTAACTATCATTTTTGCAGCCTTTGGTTTCATGTCACCAGCTTCACGAGGAATGCTTTTGACAGGGATGATATTTCTTTATCTTTTCCTGGGTATCACTGCAGGATATGTTGCTGTTCGTATGTGGACAACCATTAAGGGAACTTCTGAAGGATGGAAATCAGTCTCCTGGTCTGTTGCATGCTTTTTCCCTGGTATCGTTTTTGTCATCCTAACAATGTTGAACTTCATGCTTTGGGGCAGCAAGAGTACCGGTGCTATTCCCATCTCCTTGTATTTCGTGCTTTTGGCCCTCTGGTTCTGCATTTCAGTGCCGCTTACTCTCCTGGGTGGATTCTTTGGAACACGAGCTGAGCAAATTCAGTATCCTGTGCGAACCAACCAAATTCCGAGGGAAATTCCTGCACGCAAATATCCATCCTGGCTTCTTGTGCTCGGTGCAGGAACTCTTCCATTTGGAACCCTCTTCATCGAACTTTTCTTCATTCTTTCCAGCATCTGGCTAGGGAGGTTCTATTATGTCTTCGGTTTTCTGCTGATAGTTCTCTTGTTGCTCGTCATTGTGTGTGCTGAAGTATCAGTAGTCCTAACCTACATGCATCTTTGTGTGGAGGATTGGCGATGGTGGTGGAAGGCTTTCTTTGCTTCAGGTTCGGTTGCACTCTATGTGTTCCTATACTCAATCAATTACCTGGTTTTCGACCTACAGAGTTTGAGTGGACCGGTGTCTGCCATACTGTATCTTGGTTATTCACTGATCATGGCAATTGCAATCATGTTGTCTACTGGCACCATTGGTTTCCTCATGTCCTTCTACTTCGTCCATTACCTTTTCTCATCGGTGAAGATTGATTAGAAGCTTCGGAATCTTCATCAACCACCGCGTGGAGAAGACTTTAGTACTTTAGTAAGAGAGAGGTTTCTTAGTTCATCATCATCATCATCATCAGAGAACTTAAATAGATTTAGAGGTTGTGATTTGCTGTCTCATTACTCTCTCTATATCACCATTTTGTTTTTTTTTTTTAACCATTTAACTAGTTTATGAGCTTCATTTGAATTGTGTAATCCAGTTTACATCAGTTGCTCTCCAAAATTGTAATTGGTTGGTTTCTCTATCTTTATACTTTCTATTCCCTTTATTGTTGAAGAGACAAGAAAAGAAAAATTTAAATGACCATTTCATTATTTAACTGTTCAGGCCGGTTTGAAGGTAAAAAAGTTATTGTGTTATAGAGTTTTATATAGTAAAAGTACTTTTCAAGTTTAATCAAGTACTTCTAGCCGAGTCTAACGTGCCTTCGCTGCTGTAGCAGTGCACTGTCAGGAATCAAGAATGGTGCCTGGTTCGACATTCAGCGCCACATTTGTGGCTGCCTTTTCACCTGCACGTGAGTTTCTTTCTCACCCATGTGGGGGTCACTGGATCGCCATTTCTTATATAAGAGTCGTTTTTTGGATTGTGCCATCAATATTTGATCTTGTTTAGTTCGGTTATTATTTGAAACAGTTCCAATAATTTAAAATATATATACACACTTCTAGTCGAAATTACACTGCCTCAATTCATTCATCAGTGATTTGTTGGCAAAACATTTGAGGTATCAACAGGGTTGGGGTCACTTCAAAAGAATGAAAAAAAACAGGGTCGAGCTAGATTTTGTTAGAGGTATCAAAAGGGCCGAGCTAGGTGAACTCAGTACGAGTCCAGTCTAAATCCTTCTCATGGTATTTTATTTTTTTGTTTTTGTTTTTGTTTTTTTGTTTTTTTTTTTCAAGTATGTGATATTTTGTTTTGCATATGATTTGATAGCCAGGCATTTTGGAGATTTCACCCGTCAAAATTAGTCGAGCTAACAGAATACTTTATTATTGTTGAGTGTTTGGGGGAGTGTGTAAAATATCAAAACTTTATTTTTTCTTAATTGTTTCTGAACAAAACGAAAAATTTTGTTCGAACCATCTCACAGCTGAATTAGTTAAGGATACCCTTCAACTAATAAAAACTAGGAAAAAAATTAAACGAAAGTTATGAACTCTATGTACAAAAATAGGTACAAAGTAGACCACAGTAATTGTACATTCCTTATCTTTTCTCACTAAGGTTGTCCGATTCAAATAGCATTTTGAAATTAAGGTAATCTGAAACATCTAACTTTGGAAATAGTTCATGAATGCCTCCAATGGGTTCTCCAAATGTAGCCTCCCGCATTTCTTTCCAAATAGAGAAGCAAGGACTGCATTGCTGTCATCTAAAGAGGTTGTTGGAGAAAAATTAAACGAAAATTTTATTGATTGCAATTTGCAACTTTCTCTAGACCTCCGAGAAAAGCACGAAAAAAGGCTCAAATTGTACAATCCCTCCGTCACTTGAGAATTAGAAAGGGGAATAGTCACTTGGAACGCCTCGGCATATGTTCATGGTCTTTGTAAAGTCTGACTTCCTTATAGTAAAAAAGGTTGCTGCCCCCGCTTTCCTCTCCCGTGGGAAGAGCTCATTCCCCAAGTCCGAAATTAAGAGGCGTAGATACTACTATTGGATTATATTTATGACCATAGCAATAGTTTATTAACATATAAGTAGGAACCGGTATGGTAATGTTATGATAACTCTTGGTCAGTTATTAAAATGCCCTCATGATATAGCAAAATCACCTTGTACTTCCAAACTCATTCTGTTTTTGAAAAAAGGATCAAACATCAGGACGGTTTTTGCGAATCTCCTCTATAAAATTAAAAAAAAAAAAAAAAAAAGAATGAAAGTAATATTAATTATTATCAATTTATCACACAGAAACAAAAGATAAAAAGAAAAAACATTTGTTAGGAGGTCTGGATGTCACTATTTGATTATATCTATTATAAAAACGTTATAATAAATAACTCTTCACCTATATAAAAAAGAAATATTATATTGCATTTAGTTATATGAATACTAATGTTTCAGAACTCGCTACTCGTTATTCGACCTACGATCTAGCAAGTAGCGAGTACTCAACTATTCAATAAATACTCGGTTTGACTATTACTTGGTTAAACTTAAAAAAAAAAAAAAAAACTATAAATATCAAAATGAAAAGGATTAGATCGAAATAATAAAAATGATTAAATTGATGTTTTACACGTGTAAGGGTGAGAATGAAATTTGATTGGACTAAATCATAATTTTTTTTATTAAATTGTAAAAAGCCAATGACAAAGATGAAATAAACTCAAAATTTAAGGGTAGTTTTATCCACAAATGAAAATGTTGGAGGACAATTTGGTCACACAACAAGACATATAAGTCTTCTTTCTCTTTGACCGTCTAAAATTCAGTTGAATGGAAAGAACTAGAGAGAGAGAGTAAGAAATCGGTTTGGAGGAGCGAGAGAGAGAGCAAGATGGAAGGAACTGATTTGTAGAACTTAGTCGGTGGTTTGCAAAGCTCTGAGGGGAAAAGAACTCTAATCATCTTTTATTTTGTTTCTTTTTTTCTTTTTCTCTCGATTCTCTAAGAGAATTGAAACCCTTTTTTTTTTTTTTTTTGGTTCTTCAAGCGTTGTAGTGATACATAATAGCAGAGGAATAGGTGATGGCCATAGCACGAGACGGCGATGATAAAAACAATCAAGGTTCGACAGGCTAGGGTTTGAAAATGGTACTCTCTATTATCTCAATCTCTTCTTTATTGGTTTACTTTGCGACTTGAGTTGTTTCTAATAATAGATTAGATCGTTGTGATAAATACCAATTACATTTTGATATTGTGAATTTAAGTTATGTCCACTTTCTCAAATTCAAAATTAGTTATAGTAATATTAAAAAAGTGTTCCAATGACATAACTTGTTCCGGTAACTTTTCTAAGTCCAACTAAATATGGATTGTGTAATTGAGGATTAAATAGTGTATAAAATCTCAATTCTCCTTATTTGACAACAACATTAATATAAATGTTAGTACAAGATAAAAGCATAGTAATCTTTTGTAACTTCTTCTAACCATTTTCTTTATTTTTTTATTTTATTATTATTATTATTTTGCAATTTTGATTGAGAAATGATGAGAACACACTTTACCAATTGTAAAATCAAAATACTATATTTTCAATCAAATTTCACTCACACCACAATTTGAGAAGAACACAGAAAAAAAAAAAATCAGTTCAAATTCAATCATCATATACATAATTAAACTAAGTATACATATATCATTACAAAATTCTTTAAATAAGTGAAAAATTAGCTACATGTAATTATATCAATAAATCTTTATAAATTCATATTTAAGCAACATTAATTGAATGTTCTTGTAAGGAAACCACTACACTGGGACCCAAGACATTGTCTTTTTCGATGGCCACATCACTAGAAAACACCCCCAACCACCACCCTCCAGTGGCAACACCCTTTCCGGTAATCTCAAGCAGCTTTAATAATAATTTCTCTTCTTTTTTTTTTTTTTATTGAATTACATTTATTTTCTATGGTCTAGCAATAGAGTAAGATTCTCTATCAATCTTTTATTTGTGCTAATGTTTTTATAAAAAGAATTTAAGTTTGAATGATATTTAAAAAAGAAAAAAATCAAACAATCTTGACTATCCATTATATTTTATGTTAATATATAATTAAATTATTAAAAAATTAATAAATAAAAAGATGACAGAGAATCTTTACTCCTATTTAAGGTCTTATATCATCACTTATTGATCAATGAATGCTTGATCAAAAGTTGGTTAGTCTAATGTCCTTATCCCTTACCTTCTTCTTCTTCTACTTTTTATTTTTTACACTTTTAGATTTTGCCTAGTTCTACCTTTGTGTTGACCCTTCTTTTTATTTTTATTTTTTTACACTCAACCAATAGACCCCATCACCAGATTTTTCGGTAGGTTCTTCAGGTGTGACATGGGTGTATATCTAGGTTATGTACTCATGGATGGCGCAACACAAACCAAAAACCAAACCATATAGTTGGTAGAAGAAGAAGGAGAAGAAAAAAAGTTGCGAGGAAGCTAGCTTGATTGAGGGTGAGTGAAAGTTAGAGAGAACTAAAAGAAAAAGTGGTTCTCTCTAACTTTCACTCACTCTCACTCAAGCTAGCTCACTCACAAGTTTTTTCCTTCTTCTTCTTCGACCAACTATATGGTTTGGTTTTTGGTTGTGTTGCACCACCCAATAGTGCAAACCCCCTAGACATTCGCCCCAAATCACACCTGGAGGAGTCCATCGGAAAAACTGGTGATGAGGCCAACTGGTTGAGTTAAAAAAAAAAAAGAGTCAATGCAAAGGTAGAACTAAACAAAATCCAACAATGGAAAAATAAAAATAGGAAGTACTCCATGCATAAGATAAAAAGAGAGAATGCAATGGATGGTGAATGGTGAGACTGATCAACTTTTAATCAGATATTAATGAAAAGTGGAAGATGAGACTTTGCAGGCTAATAAAATATAAATATATAATTTAATAAAAAAAAATGAAAATTAAAGCTGCTAGAGACGCAGGAAAGGGTGCAGCAAAAGGAGGGCGGGGTGGTGGGTGTTTCAAGTGATTTAGCCTTCAAAGAGAAACTGTCTTGGGTCCTATTATCATAGGGAAACGTGGACGCATGTTTGCAGTTGGCTTCTTTGTCTACACAGAACCTAGTGTAGGTGGTTTTCTTGTAAGAACTTTTTGATGTTTCGCGGACCTGAATTGTTAAAGATTTTTGATATACTAGTGATTAGAAAATAGAAATAGCAAATTTATCACTTACTCAAAAATTCTGTAACAATTATATATTTGGTTTAGATATATACACATGGTGATTGAATTTGAACTTTAACTGTTTTTTATTTTCAAATTGTGATATGAGTGAGTAAAATTTGAATGAAAATATATTAATTTGATTCTATAATGTGTAAAAAGCGTATTCGTCATTTCTCAATTTCAGTTACTGTTATAAGTTGTTACAAAGGATTAAACCGATTAATGTGCTTTTGCTTGTACTAACTTCTATTCTATGTTGTTGTTAGATGAGAAGAATTCAGATCTTATACATTATTTATTTAATCCTCAATTGCACAATTCGATTTTCATTGGGTCCAGAAAATTTATCAAAATATATGCCATTTTTTTTAACTATTATAATTAATTTTTAATTTATGAAACGGGGATATAATTCCAATTCACAATATATATCAAAATATTTTATCTTATTTGAAAAGAATATATCGAAGTGGTTTTGAATATTTGGTCAAAAGTTATTATACCATTACCATATCATTGAACCTACTTATATCTATAAACTATCATATGTTTACATACATAATGTGGTAGTAGTGTCTACATATTTTAATTAATGTTTTTTATTCTTCTTAAAATTATCTCATAACAAATGTTTTCTTTTTCTTTTCTAAAATCACCTCTAACAAAATGTTAACGGCCTAAATTTAAACTTATCTATCTGAAATTGATAAGTGATATAGCAGGAAACAGTCTTTTTAAAACCAGAAATTATAAATTGAGTAGTTTTTAGCACCAATAGTTTAACTTTTATTGCTACAAAGAAATTCAATTTATAATTTGGGTGTTAATTTTAAAACTCAAACATTTTATTGTTCAAAGTCAAAAAAAAAAAAAAAATCGAATAATAAACTATTACTCTATATATTGAATGATGTTACTTGATAGTTGATATCATCCCACGATTAAATGACAAGATTGATTGGAAGCTACAGGACCTCCATCGACCATCTAGTGGGGAAGACTACTTTAATAAGAGGGAGTGTTCTTGGTTCATCATCATCATCAGAAAACTCTAATAGTTTTAGAGGTTGTGATTTGCTGTCTCATTAGTCTCTCTCTATATCACCATTTTGTTTTTCTTACCATTTAAGTGGTTTATGAGCGTCATTTGAATTGTGTACATATCCAGTTTACATAAGTTGTTCTACAATATTGCAATTGGTTGGTTTTTCTTTCTAACTTTCTATTCCCTTTATTGTTGAAGAGATAAAACAAAACCGCAGACTTATAAAACTCAGACCAAATATGTTCTTCAAGTTTCATCAGTAAACTTGTAATTTTATCTACTTGCAAAGAAACAGAAGTTTAGAATTCTATGTATAGCAACAGCAATAGATCAACACAAAGCAGACCACATTTAGTTGTATATTTTCCTATCTATCTCCTCTCATCACTAGGTACTCCAGGATATTTGAATGTCTTGTTGAAGTCGGGAGAATCTGAAACATCCATGTTAGAAATGAGGCGGTTCATCAAAGCGACCTCCGAGGCAGTCCCCTGCATATTCTTCTTTAAAGCATCCAGCGCTGCCATGTATTCATCCAAATACGCTGTAGGAGAGAAGCCTCCTTTATAGGTTGGAAACCTAGTGGCAGTGCTTGATGAAGAGCTTGAAGCCTTCGAATTTGCATTCGATGTTGGACCATAGGCTGCGCAAGAAGAGGAAGCATTAGCGTTAGAAATCGGTAAGCAAAACTTGGCTGCACAAGATGGGGACGAAGCAATGGCATTTGGAATCTGAACAGTATCTGCTGTTGCAGTCTCAGGCTCCTGGAGGGAAGCAGTGTCCCCGAAAACTCCATTCACAGCAGAATGATCACGTGGATTGACCACCTGATGATTTGGTAGGTTACCATTAGAAGCTGCACTGGAAATATGGTTTTCGGAACGTAGACATTTCTCCAAGGAATTGTATATTTCGAAGTACGACTCCTGCTGGGTAGGAGACAATATTTCTGTGTCCACATTTTTCTCATCCTCTGCAGTCTGCAACAGTAATAATTTCAATATGAAGTGGAAACAAATCACAAGCACACCTAATTAGTTTCAGCTCACTTAGTGGAAAATTTAGATTTTTCAAACCAAACCTTTTTAAAGTTCAGGAGATCTTGATCTTTTTGGTTCAAGATGTCTTGATTTTAATAAAGCATAAAACTGGTGTTCTTAGTATTATTGAGACTTTTTTTTTTTTAATTTTTTTGAATTTTGGGACTAGCTCATGATACAATTGGAACCTACTGCGATAACACTTGGTGGCGCGGTCCAAGGAACTGCTCTTAAATGGGAGAGATTCACCAACACGACGGTGGAAGAGAGAACCACACGAGGGGAGGGGGGGGGGAGGGGGAGGGGAGACAACCCATACATAAGGCGCCAGCTGACCCCATGCCTTTAGTGGCATGGGTTCAACATCCACTCAAAAAATCTAAACAATAATGATGATAATAATAAATAAATAAATAAGTTGTCATTCCACCCTTCTAACCCCCACCACCACACCCCCCCTCCCTCCCAAACATCTTTATTAATATTAATATTATTATTGTTTTGTGTTTTTGGACAAAAATATTTTATCAATCATTCGCGTAGAAATTCATACATAAAAGTTAGTTCTTGAATTCGTAGTAGTTAAATATTTTTGATCGATTAGATTTATATATATTTTAGTGTTAGAATAATTCGATAAGAAGAATAGATAACAATCAAAATCAAATTTCTGAAGACTCTTCATACTATAAAGAATTTATAACAGAAAACAAAATAAAACAAAATTAAAAGTGTTGAGGCCTATAATAACTACGATATCCTTAAGACAAATACTCATACTCTGAATTATTCAGCATTTGTCTTCCAAAATACAACAATACCAACCAGATATCGTCTGACGAACTGAATTATTTTTGAATCTTTATCATTCTGAAATCCTATGACTGAGAATAATGCTTGAAAGAAAATGAACTGAAAAAAAAAAAAGGATTCTCAGTTGTCTTTCACAACTAGAAAGGATGTAAATTTATAGTTTCCATGTGGACGGTTACAAAACTGATTTTAAATCAATCATTACGTCAATAACGGTTATGCTTGAAAATTCAAATTTTTATTTAACACAAATAGTTACAATTTGAATATTCAATTTCGTGATTCATGACAATTAAAACTGTAATTCAATTCTACAATTAAAGTTAATATTTGTAGCTATAATTTGAAAAATTAAATCTGTAATCTAATTTTATAATTATATTTTTTTCAAATTCAATAGCAGCATTTATCACATTTAATCCATTAGTTTTATTTTGAAAATTAAATCTTCAATTCAATTTTCATTCATCCAGATACCATTTTTTTTTTCATGAATCCATCTTGATCTATCTCAATCAAGAACTCTAACCCAACAAAAAATGGGTCCTTGAAATGAGTGTTTATCTCATTTTTCCTACATTTAGTTGTTTTGTGTTAAACCCAACAAATAAATCTCATTTAATTATCAGATACATATAACAACTTAAAATTTAAGTTTAGAGTTTATTCTCTAATAAATAGTTGAAGTACTTACTTGATGTTGCTGGTGTAGCTCTCTTTGAAGTGGACTGTTCTTCCGTCTAGACTTACTTGAGCTTTGACCTGATTCGATTCAAGAGTATTGAAAATAAAAGTTTAATCAACTTTTAACATATATAAACACATACTATTAACTAGAATTATAAATGATAATTGTGTTGGTAAGCTCAGTTTTGTATTAGATTTCTTCGAACATATAAGACTCGTTACGTTTCTTATATTAATGGTTCATTATTTAATGTTTTATGTTTAACAAATCTCTTCTTACTATCAAGGTATCTATTATGAAACTTACGCTCGCGCCAATTTGTCACTGTAATTCTTCCATTTCTAAACTTCTGTAATAGTGGATGAAAATTAGTGGTTAGTGAAAATGATAAAACAATTAGGTTTGAAATTTCAACATGTTTAAATAGCAAATAGCACCAATGGATATACCTGAAGGCGGCTCTTCAAGTGAACTCTAGTTAGGCCCTCAACGGCCATGGCTTGTCTTAAAGTTTCAGGTGATACCTCTGCAAATATATCACATGAAATGGAGTAATTCATGATATACCTCATACGTCAATGAATCACTAAAAAGTTTAATTGGTAATTTTAGTAGTTGGATACTTTTGATAATTGATAAAGCAGATTCATTTTGAGAGACAATCAGTAATTTAAAGAAGAAAGTGTTTGAACATGAATGAGTAATGCAGTTTTGGTATATATACATAATCAGTGAATAATATGTCATGTTTTCAATAATAATCCCCTAGGTAGTATTAAAATAACACATTTAATGTCATTAATAAAGAAAGTGTAATATATGCTGTATACATATGCAAATTAGTGATATTACTTATTGACATCACACAAATGTGTGTTGAAAAAGTAACAAATATGTCGCAACGGTATTCAATTTTTCTTTAAATGTTTTTTGGAATACGACAAATGTCATCAACAAAATATGAAATCATTTTAAAATTAAATTATCGAACATCACGAAGTAACTTTAACGTAGTACTTAATCATTAAAAGAGCGAAATGACAAACTAAATACTTGCCGCAATCATGCGTAAGAAAATTCCTAGTACATTGGAAGTTCATCATAACAGAATTTAATTTTATCAATCCGACAAAAAATTCTGTTAACAACAATTAAAATCCTATGCACTTTATTCAATCCGACAAAGATTTCATCAACAACTTTTAAGAAAGACATACTTTGAAGATTACCATAAAATCGTGAGAATTAACAAATCACAAATTGGAAAGAAGAACGCAAAGCATAAACAATTTGGACATGAGGGCGAACACCAGTGTTTAGACAAAAAGATAGAATATAAGAACTTTGCTAATGTAATTTTATGTAATTTATCGAGAATAAATATAAAATTTAAAGCAAAACAATCTCCATTAATTGCAGTATCCCCAAGGCAATGTTTGGTATGCGGCAATGGGAGTGGAATTGAGATTCATTTTTTTCTATTCTCCCACATCCTATGTTCAGAACCAGGAAAAAGAATAGATTTTTCGTTCAAAGCCCACCTCCATTCTCACTCAACATGGGAAATGGAAATCCAAGCTCAATCTTGTCAACATAGGAATTACTTTTGTTTGTTTGTTTTTTTTTTTTTTTTTTTTCAATTTTTCCTCTCTCATCAAACAAAATCTCTCTTTTGACACTCATTGTCTCTCTCTCTCTTCTCCACCACAGTCACCCACCACTACCACAAACCAGTTCTTGTCTCTTTCATCTCCTCCTTTATCCATGGCGACAAACCAACAATGACAACTGAGGACCACTCTATCTTCTTTGCTTCTTTTATATATATATATATATATATATATGTGAGGTTGCAATCATCTGAGTTAGATTGGAACCCAAATGAAGAGTTGATCGAAACCCAGATGAAAAAACTCTTCATCTAGGTTCCAATCAAACCTAGATGAAGTTTTCCCCTGTTTTGATTTTTTTTTTTATTAACTGTTTTTTTTTTTTTTTTGATAAACTGTTTTGTTAATGTTGTTGTTGTGGTGGGAGATGATATTGTGATATTATTGATTATGTTGAAGATAGTGGGAGATGATGTTGATGAACTGGGGTAGATGATCTTGGAGATTGGGGTAGACGAAGTTCATCTAGGTTCGAATCAAACTCAGATGAAGGCGGTGGAGAACCCAGATGATCTCCAATTTTTTTTCTTCCTTTTGTTTTGTTTTTGTTTTTCGTTTTTATAAAATAAATTAATTTTATTCCAATCCAATCTTAATCTATATCAAACACAATATTATATAATTTTAATCTAATCTCAAGTTCTACCAAATATGAGACAATGCTTTTTCAATCAAATCCAATCTATTCTAATCCAATCCAATCTAATCTCGCATGCCAAACATAGCAAAAATGAAATCAAACACCACTACCCAACCCTATACAAATTCCAATAAACATAACAAAAGATGAAGTAAAAACTGGAGGATTCAACCCACAAAAAGAGAATTTAAGTTTCTAGTAGGGAAAAATCATTAAATCACCCTCTAAAAAAGATAGGGTTGGATTTGAAATTGAAGAATAACCAAACGTCATCAAGTTTGCAACGATCTTGACCATTCAAAAGAAAAAAAAAAAAAAAAAGAAAAGAAAGTGTTATCACATGTAAGCAGACGATCATCAAAACCTAGTTCATCAGTAAAATGACCACGACCCACATCTGTATAAAATTCATCAAAATCAGCATAAAATCGAATCAAAGCAATCACATGCATGCAAAGGTGACAAAGAAGAACAAACAAGCTTTTGCTTCTGGTGATGATAATCTTAAATGCTATAAACAAAAAAATTAAAAAGGACAAAAAGCTTTTCAAACTTTTCAAGAGAAAAAGAAAAACAAGTAGCTTTTTTTCCAATGAAAAGTTATGTAGATCATCATCATCATCATCATCATCAAAAGATAAATGAAACAAGAAGAAGAAGAAGATCAGGTTATATAGGTTACTCACTATTAGGCCCACCAAGCTCGCTCATAACCTCAACAAAACGGTCATGTAGTTCCTTTGTCCATGAAAACCGAGGCCCAGTACTCGTAGTGAAGTGACAAAGTGGAACTTTAGTCCTCTCTCTAATAAATGTAGGATCGGAGGCATAAATCACCCTCTGTCCAGATTCACCACCACCACATGCAAAATGGTGATTTTGTGTGATGGGAAATTTAGTAGTCGATGCAGAAGGTGCCTGAACCGTTTGTTGGGACCCAAACATTGAGGGGTCTGAATCCAGGGCCTGATCCTGCCGATGATGACTGTCTTGAAGGCCCTGGTAAGTTGTATCAGGAATTTCAAGGATTTTCTCCTTGTGTTTATTTTTATCAGAAGCACTAGTCATCAAGTGGTTCTGATTTGGTGTATCGACAGACTTCACCGTGTTTAATTTTTCTTCCTTTTGGTTCTCTCTTTCACTCACTCCCACTCAGGCTAGCTAGCTCACTCACAGCGCTTTTTTTTTTCTCTTCTTATACCGACTATATAATTTGGTTTCTGGTTGTGTTGCACCACCCAAGATTGCAGACCCCCTAAATATACCCCCAAGTCACACCTGGAGGACCCAACGGGAAATTTGGTGGTGAGGCCTAGTGGTTGAGTGTGAAAAAATAAAAAATAATAATAAAAGGAAAGAGTCGACACAAAGGTAGAACAAGGCAAAATCTATAAGTGAGAAAAACTAGAGAATGAAAAGAAAGTAACTGATTAGAATAGAGAAAAGCAAATGACAGTGACTGGTTGGAGTGGCTGACTTTTAATGAAACATATTAATGAAAAGTAGAAGATGAGAGACCTTGCAAGGTCATGGAAGATAGATGTAATTCAGTAAAAAAGAAAATGAAAAATAAAAACTGCTAGAGACACCGGAAAGGGTGCTGTCACAGGAGGGTGGTGCTGGTGGTAGTGGTGGTGCTGGTGGGTGTTTTCTAGTGATGTAGTCATCAATAGAGAGACACTGTCTTGGTTCCTAATGTAGGTGGTTTCTTTGCAAGAATATATATTCAATTAATATTGCACAAATTTGAATTTGTAAAGATTTTGATATATTGATGATTACATATAGCTAATTTAAATAATTATATATACATATACATATATATAGAGAGAGAGAAAAATGCTGGATTTCCAAAAAAATTTATCCAAATTCATACTCAAATGATGTGATATATGAATTATCAAGATTTTTTTAATTATCACATTATTTTATGATTTATAAAATCTTGATAATTCTTATACTATATTATTTAAATATGAATTTGGACAAATTTTTTGGAAAGTCTATTATTACCCATATATATATGATATATATATATGATGATTGAATTTGAATTTAAATTTGAACTGATTTTTTTTTTTCCAAATTGGCTGAAATTATATTATCTTGATTGTAGAAAGTGTAAAAGTTTGTTTCCATTTCTCAATTAAAGTTCCTACTAAAAATAGGGTTAAAGAAGTTACAAATAATTAAAACGCTTTTGTCTTGTACTAACATTTATTTAATGTTGTTGTCAACATAAGAAGAATTCAGATTTTATTCATTAATTGCACAATCCATTTTTTATTTGAGTTGGAAAATTTACAAAAACAAGTCATGTGTCCTTAATACAACTTTTTAAAATTATTAAATTTAAGAAAGTGGGTGCAATTTAAATTCACAATATCAATATTGTAAATATTACTGACATTTACTTCAACTATCTTATCTATTATTATAAACAATTCATTCTTTTTTTTATTCACATAATTAAATATAAAATAATATTTTTAATATATGATCAAGAGTTATTATAACATATATTCCCATATTATATCCTACTTATATATTAATATACTATTGTCATGGTCTTAGATATAATCTGACAGTAGTATCTGGACATTTTAACAGAGGACTTTTTTCCCTTTCTAAAATCAATTCTTTAAGATTTTTATTTATTTTTTCCCTCTCTTTAGAATTTCCTCTTAATAAAATGTTGAGGGCCACAGTCTAAACTCTCCTAATCTAATAATAATAATAATAATAATAAACTATTACTCCATATCTATAGATTCAATACATATTCAATAATATGGTTGATATCATCCAATATTTAAATGACAAAATTTGGTAGATTTTAATTAGAAAGAATATAATAAATATAGTTGTAGAATTGTTGAAATAAATAAACAACTTTCTTTTAAAGCTTTTGAATAGTTTCACTTATCTAGTTAAAACAATTCAATAAACAATTTATGTCATTGGAACACATTTTAATGTTACTATAACCAATTTTGAATTTAAAAAAGTGGACATAACTTAAATTCACAATATCAATAGTGCAAATGTAATTGGTATTTACCACAACAATCTAAATGCAATACTTATTTATTGTATTCGCATGACTAAATGCAATATAATAATTTTTTTATTGTATGTGAAGAGTTATATATTATAACATTAATTACCATATTAGATATAATCTAATAGTGATATCCAAACCGTCAAACAATCTAATAATAATTAATATTATTTTCATTCATTTTTTTTTTTGTTTTATAGAGAAGATTTACGAAAACCACCGTAATATTTTATCCTTTTTCAAAAACAACATGATTTTGAAGGATTTTAATATATTCCAAGAGTTATCATTACCATATCGATTCCCACTTATATGTTAATAAACTATTGCTATGGTTTTAAATATAATCCAATAGTATAGTATCGAAACCTCTTAAGTTCGACTTGGCGGACAAGCTCTTCCCACAAGAGAGGAAAGCAAGGGCAGTGACCTTCTCTACTACAACTACAAGCAAGGCAGACTTTACAAAGATTACCAACATAGAGAAGGATGTACCAAGTGACTATTCCTCTTTCTACTTCTTGAGTGACGGAGGGATGGTGCAATTTAAGTATTTTTTTTTTCACGTTTTTCTCAGAGATATAGAGAAAGCTACAATCAATAAGATTTTCCTAATCTTTCTTTTCCCAAAGGAAAGAACGTGAAATTCTTCAACAATTTTTTTTAATCACCTCTTAAGAAATTTTTTTCCTTTCTTAAATTCTCGTCTTAACCAAATATCAAGGACCACAATTTAATAGTATTATAATTAATTTTAAAATTAAGAAAGTAGGCACAACTTAAATTCATAATATCATCAATATTATAAATGTAACTGACATTTACCATAAACATCTTATCTATTGATAGTAATAACTTATACTTATTTTATTATTTATTATATGTAAATGACTAAATATAATATAATGAGTTCAACTATCGACTAATAGCATTGCCTATAAATTATAGTCAATTCAAGGACTATAATTTATGGATAATATTACTGATTAAATAAGGTAATCAAACTTATAATGTAATATTATTTAATATATGGCTAAGAGTTACTATAACATTACCACATTGGATCCTACTCGTATTTTAATAAACTATCTCTATGGTTATAGAGATAATCTATTACAAGAAATAATAATGATAATAATCTACAAATGAAAAGCAATCGCTTATGTTCTAAGAAAAATAAAAACGTCAAAACTAGCCGTTATAGCTTTTGAACTGTGAAAGCCCAAGCAACAGTCAACGACAGCTCATTAGACCCACCTCACATTACACGACGCTCCCTCCTTTTACTTCTTCTTCTCCTCCACTCTCTCTCTCTCTCTCTGCAACAACAATGTTCACTGAAGGCTTAGACGAAACCGCCATCAACTGGGTCAAACAGGTAACAACCACTCTCTCTTTCTTTTGAGTCACTTGTTTGGTTTGTTTTAGTGTCTTTGTATGGTCATGAGTGTGTTTTTTTTTTTTTTTTTTTTGTGTTGAAGAAATCGGATCATGCGGACCCAGAACCCAGAATCCGGTCTCCATTGGCTGAGAATCTGTCTCGTGACTTGTTCCCCAAATCTCCGTTGCTTTACACCACCACCACCACCACCGCTATCATGTCTCCTCATGCTCTGCCTCCTTTGAAGTTCCACTCTGGCTTGCTCCAGTCTCACTCTGTCCTCGCTCCTCGTCTAAACGAAAACCATCTTTACGAACATGGTGATGAAAATGATAGTGACGGTGTGGCTTCTGTTTCGGATAATATGGACACCAATTCTGATGAAGAAGAAGAAGAATGTGGTCATGAGATGAGATCCAATGGGGTTGGTTTCGCGGAGAAGAACGTGGTTGAGAGGTTGTATAGTGAGGAAGAGGAGGAGATTTGGGGGTATAGAGGTGGTAGTACAGCAAAGTTGAATAAAGGGTTGATGGGCAATTTGAAGATTGAGGTGCCAGATGGTGGTAACAGGAGGTTCACTGATGGGGATTCGGGTACTAGAGACTCTTCCAGGATGTTTTCGACCAGGAGTGTTGGTGGTGGAAGTAGTATCAGTAGTCTGCTTCGCGAACGGGTTCAATTGAGGAATGCTCAGGTCAGAATGATGTATATGTTGTTTTCTGGTTTATTTTTATTTTTTATTTTTATTTTTAAATTATAGCTTGTGGGGGTTGTTTAGAGAGGAAATGAAATGTTTTTTGATATATGATGTTGATTTAGGGTTTGAAGTTGTAATTTTTTATGTTGATGGCGTTGATAATGTTGTTTTTAGTTTTATAGCTTGTGGGGTTGTGTTAAAAGAGGGACTGAGATTTTTTTTTTTTCTTTTTCTTTTTTTTTATATATATGATCAAGATTTAGGGTTTGAGATTGTGTGATTGTGTTGAAAGAGTAAGTTTAGAATGTTGATTTAATGTTTGATGGTGGTTGTAGAGTGCTAGAAGTAATGGAAATACCAGGTTCAAGTGGGTAGATGATGATATGGGAACACCAAGCGCACCTCCTATTATGGAAGTTGGAGCAGAAGGTAAGAGTCTTGAGGTTGGTGTAGAAATGGAGCACATCGAAAATGAAATTTGCAAATCTAGAGAATCAGAGACTTTTGATGACTATCAAGAAGAAGGTTTGGGAGACTGGAAACCAGAACCTCAAAAGGGTAGTGAGGTTGACGAAAGGTTTTTGTCAATTGTTAGCTTAATTTGACATTTTATTTGTGGAATGGTGTGCTTTATTGGCCATATAAGTTGAGTTTTTTGATGTTGTATTATGCAGAGTAAATAGTACTATAACAGGAGAAAAGGAAGAAAATATGCCTTATTGGCAGACCAACTCACTGGACACCTTACCTTGTTATAACACCAGGTACAATCTATATTGCATATTATTTGATTTTAGTAGACCATTTAAGAAGTCAAGTAGTGATTTTCCCAAAGAAGAAGTTTGTCTCTGAATATATAAGTCATTTAAATAAGTTTTGAAATTATCACAATGCTCCTCTTTGTGGAGAAATATTTGTGATATGGATATGCAATCAGTATTAGCATTTGATATACAAAATGCTCTTCTTTATATTCATCCTACGGCTTTTAAATATTGCTGCAGTGGTCAAAACGCTTGGCAAACTCTAGTAGCATATGATGCTTGCATCCGCTTGTGCCTATATTCATGGGCAAAAGGTTGTACAGAGGCACCTGAGTTTCTGCGTGATGAGTGCCTGGTTCTTCGTAGTGCATTTGGGTAACTTATCTGTTGCTTTGTTCTTGTGACTGTTAATTTGACTGTTAGACACTTCTTATTTCTTTTCAGTTTCAATAATTTTCAAGTCTGATTGGTGTATTTCAATGTTCATCTGAATTGTAGGCTACACAAATATTTGTTACAGCCTCGAGGTGTACAACCAACTGAAGTAAGGACTACTAAGAATGCAGAGCATGTGTGCTCTTTGAAGGCAAAAAAGGTCTTGGGGAAGATAAGAGTGGAAGGTAATGTTTAAAGTACATATTAAAGAATTGAACCTTATTTATTGAATTCTTTTATTGATTTAAACTAATGTGTAATTGTTGGATGATGGCAGTGAGGAAACTTCGAATAATACCAAGGCGGAAACTTAAGAATGCATACTCACTCCGGAGTGCAATGTACATGCAAGTAGGAGCACAATACGTTCAACATATTTCATCTCTAGTGAAAACTGGCATGAATTCTCTTAAACTAGCCTCATTTCCAATGCAATCAGAAGGTTTGTGGTCATTGCAACAAATTCTTTGCAGTCCATATTAGTTCATTCATACCTGTGCCAAAATCTACTTCTTGTCATTGTAGATGAAAATTATGCCATTGTTGGATATTACAATTGAAAGATTCAATATCTTGCTTTCATTTTGAGGTTCAAATTACACATACTAGTGTGCTAGAGTTGCATTCCCATTGACGTTATTATTTTAGTTTTAAATTCTTGAAAATGTTTGCAGAACCATTATCATGCTTATTCCAGCTGAAGAGTGCTACAGAAGATTCTCAAGTCGACCAAGGTTCTGCTATCTGCTTGCTTCCTGGAAATGGTGATTATCATGTATTGTAAGTGTTCACTTTCTTTGCAACAAAGTTTGATCCTTAACTAGAAAGCTTTAAAATTATTTATGACATTATAAGACTTTGAAGCTTTAAATATTAGTATCAATGGCAGACCTGCAGCTTGAGAGGATCAATCCTATAAAATTTCTAGAGTATGATCATAGTACTAAGAAAAGATTGTGCTATACTGTCATTTAGTAATTTGATATGTGATCAAAATGAAATCATACTTGATTCCAAAATCAAACCATAGCTCAACCCCTTGAAAGGATTCTAGTTGAATGTTGGGACATTAGTTTGAATTGATAATTTCTGACATGTTCTTATATGTCCATGTATTCTATTCCAGTTTTCCAGAGACTGAAGGGGATGCGCTTTTGGTAGAAGTCCAAGATAAAAAGAAATCAATCCAGGGTCGAGCAACGATTCCAGTTTCATCCCTGACCGATAACCCTGTATGATCTATCTTCAATATCATCCATATTCTGGGAATGCATACTACTTTCTACTGTTCATCAATAATTGATGTAATAACCTGTTGTGTAGAATGACCGAGTTAGATGGTGGCCCTTATACCATGATGATCAAGAATGTGTTGGGAAAATTCAGCTATCTATTGGTAGTACAATCACATCTGATGAGACTAATCCTATAAAGGTGCATTTTCCTGATCCAACTTATCTGATGAAAATTTCTATTCCAATACTTGGTGTGGTTATATTTTTTTTCCTATTCAAGTCAGAGCAGTTAGTTATGGTTTTGTTGACCTGAAGTTCGAGGGTTGGTTATTCATAGTGTTCACAATAGCGCTTTAAATGTGACATTTGTTTTATGGTAGGATTCTAAAAAATTGGACTGTGATTCTAAGTATGTCTCTCTTTATGTGTGGAAAGGTGTCAATATATAATTCAAGTGACTAAGTGATGGCTAGTAATGTTGTTGATAGTTGAGTTACATTAGGAAACTGGACATTGATTCCAAATGATATACCATGATCACTGCTAGGCCAATTGCGGAATAATTTCTTAATGGTTGCATTTTCTTATTATCATGTTTCGACCATAGGTCAGTATATGCAGAAGTTGGTGCTTCTAAGCCTGCATGATTCAGCATGAGTGTGAGCACCAGCAGGTGCTTTTGACTGTGTACATATAGGGGTGCGAGTCTGTAAAGTGTATAATCAGGGTAATATACATTTTGTTTTCGGTCTTTACATATTACAGAGTGGACCTGTTGTGGAAACTTTAGCCTATGATTTACTGTTGGAGGCTGCAATGTGTGCGCAACATTTCCATTCCAGAAATTTGAGGCTACAAGGACCTTGGAAGTGGCTGTTGGCTGAATTTGCAGACTACTATGGAGTTTCCGATTCATATACAAAGCTCAGGTTCCTATGGACCCAATTTTGTCATATTTAGCCAAACTGTTGACACCATGCTCTTCCCTCAATGATTCCCTTGAAGTGCTAATATTATTGGTTTCTTTGTAGATATCTTTTACATGTGATGAAGCTGGCAACTCCAACAAAAGACTGCCTTGAGCTTGTGTTTGAGTTACTCATACCCATTCTAAAAGCGAGAAGTGAAAGAAGTTTAACAAGGCAGGAGGTAGGCTGTTCCAAACGCATACATTACATCATTCATGAAAGTCACAGAAACTAACAAGTATTAATAACATTCAATATGCTTTAGCTTGCTCTGATTGAAAAAAAAAAACAAAAATGATGGAATTGCTCCCTGATGAAAACCAAGTGTGCTGTGTGACTTGCTAGAATTAAACTGAGAACCACTGAATTGTATAAACATGACTCCTGATACATTTATATTTTGCACTTGCTTCATTGCAGAAAAGTATGCTGTTAGATTGTGAAACACAAATTGAAAGTCTCCTGGAAAATGTTTTTCAAAACTACAAGTCCTTAGATGAAAATTCTGCAACAGGGCTGGCAGAATTCTTTGGTCTACCCAAAGCCTCTGTTGCACCAGCTCTAGCTCCTGCTGTCCAAGTTTACACCCTCCTTCATGATATACTATCTCAAGATGCACAAACAATGCTGAGAAACTACTTACAAGTAAGTTATATTTGTTAGTGTTAATAATATATGTTTGATACATTTAAAACACTCTCAAGAATCTAAATTTTTTCTATAAAGAATTGGTATGATATGGAAGAAGGGGTCTAGCAATTTGTTTATCAGTTATTTTCTGTTTTATATTACAATAGCCCTCCTTTTTTGATTCTGACTTTTATTGCTTTGTCCTTTGTTTCAATATATTAAGCTTAATCTAATATTCTAATCAAATTCGGATGCTCTACAGACAGCAGCAAAGAAAAGGTGTCAGAAGCACATGGTTGAGACTGATGAGTTTGTATCAAGCAACTCTGAGGGTTTCCTCATGGACTCCATTTCTATCTCAACAGCATATTTAAAGATGAAGAATCTATGTATAAACATACGGAATGAAATTCAGTCAGACATTGAAATACACAACCAGCACATACTCCCAAGGTATTGGCAACTCTCATATATGAAATCTCATCTAATTAGTATTCACTCTTATTTTGACATTAGAATTTGCATTTAGATAAATACTAGTGCCAACAAAAGCTTCTGTTACATTCTGTGGAGTCCTTCATTGATTGATTACATCCTCTATTTTCTAACTCATTCTTCTTTCAGCTCAATTGACCTGTCAAACATTGGTGCAGCTGTCTATAGCGCTGAGTTGTGCAACAGGATTAGCAGTTTCCTTGCTGCATGGCCTGCATCTAGCCCATTGCCACATGTTAATGAACTTCTAGTAGCAGCTGCTGATTTCGAACGGGATCTTGAGTCATGGAATATCAGGTTTGTCAATTTATATTACCAACAGACAGTAGATCAATAATGTCCTATCAAAGCTGCTTATGACCATCTAGAAATGTTGATGCCTTCTCCTGACACAGTATGTTCTTTTGGCTTCAGTCCAGTGCAGGGTGGAGTAGACTCAAAAAATCTGTTTCATGATTACATAATGCTTTGGGTAGAGGATATGCAACTGAAGTTACTTGAGCTCTGCAAAATGGAAAAGGTAAAAGTCCTAGAAATTGTATGATAACTTGAGAGCAATGTGTATCTCACTATGCTGATTTTGATTCATAAATCATACATATGCATAAAATATTTGCCCTCCTTCTCTCTACCAAATGCCAAAATACTCAAGCATGAACAAAGGGGTGCAGTCAATTCAGTTGGCTCATTTATCATGTCCACATTAGGAACTATACTTCGTTCTCATAAGAAGTGAGTTTTTGCAGGTCCCATGGTCTGGAGTTACAACAAATCATTCCACCTCACCATTCGCAGAGGAAATGTATGAGAAAATTAGGAACTCTCTAATTGAGTTTGAAGTAGTGATCAATCGCTGGCCTCAGTACTCATTGATATTGGAAAATGTAAGTTCTAACCTTTATTTTATCTCAATAGTGCATGCACTTAAGCGTGTGTGTGTATCGAATTATTTATATGCACTTAAGAACTAATATGGACACTTAGACTTAGGTTGGGTCATTGCATCCATGTCTGCTGACACTTCGTAAATGCTTTGCTCAACTTGTTAAAGGCCGTCGCCAATATGGAAAGAGCGATCATAAAGGCACTGGAGAAGCAATACAATGACATCTTGACTCCTTTGAAAGATAGCATTCCAAAGAGGCTTAATATGCAAGTTCAAAAGCTTACAAGAAGACAGTCAACAGCACTTTATTCGGTTCCTAGTCAAGTGAGCTCACTGCATGAAGTGTGATCATATGTTTCCTATATAGACCTATGTATATATGCTATCTTACCAATACTTTTCTTCTTGCTAGTTGGGAATTTTTTTGAACACAATCAAGAGAATTCTCGACATCTTGCACTGTAGAGTGGAGGACATCTTAAAATCTTGGGCTTCCTACTTGCCTGTTGTTGGAGATAAGAAGTCGCCATTTGGAGAGCAGATGAATGGAGTAACAGTTCTGTTGAGAACAAAATACAAAAATTACTTGCAGGCAACAGTGGAGAAGCTTGTTATCAATGTAAGCTCTATTAGTAATCTTACTCCATTTTTAGTCACTGTTTCCATATGGTACATTGCTCCTTAAATTGATCAATTAGCTTTAGCATAGCCAAAATTTAGTAGCCAAGCAAAAAGAAAAAACAAAGATGAATAAGAATAGGTTAGCAGGATCACAGAAGGTTATCTTGAACTTGAGTAGATGATTATCATAAAAGCCGGTGGAATGAATTCTAGTTGCCTAGGCTAGAATGTCAAACACTTAAATATTTATGTACACATCAGTCTCAAAGGATGTTTAATCTTCCTTAGTTATTGATATTTGGATTCAAACAAGTGAAAAGACTCATCCAATTATATATATATATATAATCATTTCAGATGCAAACTAATCGGAATACAAGGCTTAAAAGGATTCTGGAGGAAATGAAGGAAGAAGATGGAGAAGCTGATGTCCGAGAAAAAATGCAGATGTTGAGTTCACAACTCATTGACTCTATCTCCAACTTGCATGAAATATTTGCTAGTCGGATATTCATTGCAACCTGCCGTGGACTTTGGGACAGAATGGGACAGGTAAGAGGGGAGACTCAAAAGGATGATATATAACACCGTGTCATTATATAAAGATCTTCCTAACTCTGATGCTATTCATATTTATTGTATTAGATTGTTCTGAAGTTTCTTGAAGGAAGAAAAGAGAACCGGGTATGGTACAATGGATCTTATTTTGCCCTTGGTGTAAGTACTTTGCCTCTCATCTATGTTTGCGTTTGTCCAAGTGCTGTGCTAATGCACGGTAGTGTGATTGATTCCCATCTCTAGCAAACTTTCAAACTTCTTCTGTCCTCCTTTTACAGATATTGGATGACACATTCGCATCCCACATGCAGCGGTTACAAGGCAATTCACTGCAAGAAAAAGATCTAGAGGCCCCTCGTTCAGTAGTCGAAGCTCGATCCATTCTTTGCAAAGATACAACAAGTGCAACTGACACATCTTCCTACTTCTATGTCTAATTGTGATTCGGCTTCCCCAGATGCCAGGTCAATTATAAACCTGACCTTCAAGTGTCAAGTTTTATTGGTGTGATCATGGATGTTGTGTATTCATATAATACAGGTGTGAAAGTGATTGAATTTTTAGATCATAGGTTTCATAAATCGTAACATTCTTTTTTGTACATGTTGGATTCCAAAGAAATTCAGTTGTGTATCAATTTTTTCAGACAATAGCAATAAAGCTCAAGCAATTTTGTTATTCCTGGTTGGTGATTGCAACTTCCTATAAGAAATGAAATATTTTCTTATCATCAATGTGCCTTTATTGAATCAAGAAATCAATCTCCTCTAAGATTACAAATCGAGAAAAAATATCAATACACTAATTAGTCTAAATATTGACTTTATTATGATTCATAACAGAAAACAAATAATAGACAAAAACTTGCCATGTAGAAACTACAATCATCCTTCTGGAGCTGGTGCAGCAGCATGTTTGGAACAATGTTCTATCAATGTAAGTCGAAAAAATGGATCGTAGTAAACTCTAAACACAATCTTGGAGCAATCTTTATTGAGTCTTCGAACAGCCTTGCAGCATTTTGCCTTCATCTTGGAAACATCACGGTTCCGATAAGAATGGAGTATGATAGGGTGGCAAGCTTCCAGGCCAGGTATATCTGCCAAACATTTTTTCACTTTATGGACGTAGAAAGGTTGCCACCGCGGCCTTCCAGGGGCTGGCTCTGGTAGTGTTTCAACCCAATATGACCATGCTGGGTCAACAAGAAACAGCAACATAATGGCAACTACTACTACTTTGATCATTTTTTAAACTAACTAGCTAGAACTTCACAATCTTGAATCAATTTTATTAATGGTTTCAGTGCATTATATAGTCTTAAGAGATAAAATTTGAAACTTTTTACAATTGTTATTCGATGGGGTCTCCTTGATATTATCTTTCAAAAAGTAGCGTTTTTCAGGGATAATTTCCCGCTTGTGGCATATATCCTTGGTTCTTTTCTTTGTCATATTTTTCTCATTCATCTGAACAAACAAACTTGATCCAATCCGATCTAGTTTAGAAATAATAACAATAAATATACCAAATGAATTATCACTATTAAAAATTTAATATAAGAACTAATAAACTTCTATCGTCAGAAATCTTTGAATCCGAATGGACGGATTTTATAAGTTTAGAACGAAACTACTTTTGTAAATATATATACAAAAGTAAAAAGATGTTTTAAGAGTCTGACAACACTGAAAAGATAGCACCAGAGATGGTCCAAGAAAGTTTTCTGTTCTCACAACTTGAAATTTAGACAAAGCCGATCCACAATTCATCAACTGAGAAAAAAAGGAAGATTGAAAAAAAAAAAAAAAGACAGGATCTTAAACAAAGCTAAGATATCCACCTAAGAGCAGATGAGGAAAAACCCCAAGGCCTCCTAGTTGTTCCATTCTGATCCATTGAACTTGAATCTAGTGGCCCACTTTAGCAGAGGTAATGTATGTTAATGGATGAGATCACGAAAACGAAAATGAATTTGTATGCGGTTCAAGTCCCTTTCCCTCTTTGGATTTGTTGAAGGAGAGCAGCTGCAAGCTGCAATGTTGCCTGCAACCGTTTTTGTGGATCGCCGTCAGCTTCCTGGTTACTAGTATTTTGCAGCTGTTGACTACCCTGAACTCCTGGCTGAACTTGAGGAGGCACGGTGGCTGGAGTGCTGGATGCCTGCTGCTGCAATTGTTGCACTTGACCGAATTGAGAAGTTGAAAACTCAGGAGCCATCTGGTTACTCTGCATTGCATAACTCTGTGATGGTCTATACGGGTTTTCAGACTGATGTCCTGTGCTCGTCTGCCTATGACTTTCTCCCATAGATAAGTGTGGAGAGTTTGCTGCCTGCCTCTGCTGGCCAAGAAGAGTAGATGCCAGTTGTGCAAGTTGATCTGGTTGCAGGGATGCAATTGGCCCAGGTAAAGAAACTGAAGGTTTAGTTTCCTGATGAGACAACTTGCTGTTTTCAGGTAATGGGATGCCAGGAATTCCACCTGCATAATGACTAGAGCTAGTTTCTTGCACCACCCTGGGTGCAACCGAGGGATGCCCCTGCATGACTGAATCAACAGAACTACTGGAAGCATGTGATGGCATATTTCTGGTAAGAGACACTGGATTGTTCTGTAGATCATGAGGAGACCGATTTGGTCCCAATGTGGTGTTTCTCTGATGGATAGGATATTCATGCTTGTTTTCACTGTATGGGTCAGATACAGTTCCCATAGCTTGAATTGAACCAGCATAGGATGCAGGTGGAGCTGGTATGGATAGATCCCCAGCAAAAGATAGATTACCCATTCCTGATTTACCAATATCTGGAAAAGATGTCAGTGGAGGAAAAGGTCCGGATGTTGTCAATGGCCTTGGGTAAGAAGCATCTGCATTGAAAGATAATAAATTTGTGTCCTTGACCTCATTTGGATAGTGCGACGACCCCTGACTGGAACCAGGATGCTCCAGCCTCAAAACAACACCAGAAATGCTCAATTTGCCAGGTACTTTCAGTACTTTCTCCGAAAAATCTGATGGCGGTACAAGAAACAAGGTATTTCTGTCATCCAATTTAGCTACTGCTGCTCTCTGCTTCTCCTCAAGATAATGCATAAATTCATTGTAAGATCCCATATCAGCATCACTTCCAGGAACAAAAAAGACAACCCAAGCACCGGATGCTTGATAGTAATGTTTTGCAAGCATGTCTAGACTAGTCCTTGCAGTACAATCTAAGAACTCAGGCCTGCAGCAAAAAGTTGGGATTAAAGAGTGGCTTCAGAATATTAAATTCAGGCAATTGCAAAATAAATTAACATGTATGATTAGTGTGTTATACATGTTGTTAACTTCCAAAATTGTAATTGGATGCCCTGTAGTGTGGAATGAATGTGTTTTATATCACAAAGTATCTTTTCTTCTTTTCTTACATTTTCTTGACAAGTATGTGTTTAACAAGAAACATCAAATACTTTATAAAAAACTGAAAATCTGATCATGAATATGCAGGGAACAAATGTTTCCAAATATCCAGAAGAACTGACTTTGGACCTGATCCAGGAATAAAATCAGAATAAATTTTAATTTAGATGTAATTCAGTTCAATTTGTCAAATTCAACTAAAGCAGATAAAAGTTAAAGTCCATGTTTCTGATAATCAGCCAGAACTTCACGCATTATATAAAATTCAAGGAACTTGGTCAACCAATAACAATTTTAAAAGGTTACAGATTCTTAGGCTGAATAGGATTCTGCCATGATTAAATTGCTTTAACCAATTCAAGGAATCAAGTTCTCAAACACGAGGACAAAAAATGAAATGATTTCCAGAATTATGTCAACTGAATCTCTATCCATAAGGTTTGTCATGATGGATTGATTGGGTTAAATTTTTCAAAAGCATCATACACGAAATGAGGTGGAGTGGGTGGATAACGAAATCGGGAAATCAATAATCACGTATGAACCCTACAAGAGAACAAGCAATAAGCAGATAGAAAAAGAAAAGTTTCATGTGCAAGGAAGACTACTCACAACATCATGTCCATAACTTTTCCAACAGGAAAGCAGCGAGCACGACAGACAGGAGTTCCTCCCTTTGCTATAGTTCCCTCCCATTTCCAGTCTTTCAATGACGGCTGGTCCGACTCCGGTGTGAACCTTTTCCTCTCAGCAGGATGCGGTGGTAGAGAACCAGAACCAGCCTGAAAACTATCATAAGGTGCTTTCCAGTGATCGTTCAGTTCTCTTTGAGGTAGAGCTTGATTCATTCGGTGATCCGGAATCTGTTTATAACCAAGCGGTCCAGAATCAAAGTTCTTATTGAAGGCCTCTGGTTGAGGAAAATCAGAGAATGTCCTTATAAAAGCACGCTTTTCTTGCTCTAGATCTGAGAATGGATACTCTGGCAGCTCCTTATCAGCAGGATAGGAGCCAGTCTTTAATTTCTTGGCTCCAGGATGGTAATAGTCATCTTCTGGCAAGTCCCAGTGATCTTCATAGCGTGAATCTTTTTGAGGAAAATCATGGAAGTGAACAGTCCTTTCTCCGGGGGAACTTCTGCGGAGTTCATACATATCTTGAGACGGTTCCAGTTCAGAACCCATTTCTCCATACCTCCATGGTTCATAAGTCTCCTTTCTATTTAAGTTATAGGCATCAGCATCTTCAGAATCTAAATTTGGGACAAACTGAGAGGATCTACCACTGTAATCTCCCGGAAAGCTCCCCAAATTCCTATCTGGCCGGTAGTTCTCAGAAGATCCAGAACGACCATTTAACTTGAAATGTGGGGAAGGAGGGGCGTTTACTGAGCCCCTTGTGCTATTTGAGGGGCCACCATCACTCCTTGCAAAACAAATATGTACACGAGGATTGCCAAACAATTTCCCCTGCAGAGTTTCTTTAGCCCTGCAGGCTGACGTTATGCTCCTAAACCGAACAAAAGCATAACTGCGACCTGGAAATACAGTAATCTTTTCTATCTCACCAAATGGGGAAAAGGCCTTCCTTAAGATCATTTCATCCACCTTCAATAAAGCTGGAAATCCTATCCATAAAACCTCACTAGGATCTGCACTTTTGTCATTCATCTTGGATTTGTCAGAGTAAAGGGGGTCAGTAGGACTAGCATGACGTACTCTAGAGTCCCTTTGTGAGTAAGGAGATCCTCTTAATGCCGAGCGATGATCATCTCGATGCAGCAAATGGTCTCCATCATGCGATGGTATTGATGGCTTATCCTGTGATTAAGAATCTCATACACATAAGGGGAAAGCTAACCCTTACAGAATCAAATGGATATTATATTAATTTGCTAGTGAAAAAACAATAAAAACAAATGATGATGTTTACTAGAAAGGCAGTACGTCTAACGTATAATCATGACAGATATATACAGACATGCAGAATATATAAGTCATCATATTTGTGAACATGAATAACCACTTGCACAGCAATCTAAAGCAAAATGGCGGACTGACAAGGCAACGCATCATAGTATTTGCCCCATTTTTGTTTGAGAACATCTCTAACACTCAGGTGGTAAAACTTCATATAACCTAATCTTAACACGTCAAAGCCTCATATTTGCATTTTTTTTTCCATTGAAAGAAAATACTGTATTCTTCCTTGGACAATCTGTACAGAGTATTAAAAAAGAAGAGAGAAAGAAAACCAACAAAAGCAAATTCAGATCATGCTAAAATCTTAGAGCTCAGAAACAGTCGCAACTCAATAGACTACCTAAATTTACAGCCCTTAAATGACTACATCCTCAATACAAAATAGCATCTCCACTTTGCTGCTTACATGATGGAAGTTACAGCCCAGTAAAGCCTTAATGGGACATCAAGTATTATTAAACTGACCAGTTAGAGAATATCATCACTCAACTTAAATTAGCAAACCTGTAGTTTCAAGGTCTTTGCCAGGAAGATTGATGAAAGTCTCCTCAAACATAACTTCTGGTCAATATAGACTCCGAAAAGGCACTTAAGAAACACATTGAAGGTTCCAACCTTCTTCTCACAATAATACAATAATAAACATCTTGAATAGATCTTTTTTCTTTATCAGGAACCAAATATATTCTGAAAAAGGAAAAAATACAAGGGAGGGGTGAACAAGAGGAATCCTATTGTCAATTATCCAAAAATGGTATCTTTCCATGCAGATAAAGTTTATTCTCCATTGCGACCATTTCCAACTGTACTGGATTATTACACGAATGAAACGATTTTCCTTTTCCATTAGATTTACAATGAGTCAAACATAGTGAAAATGGAAGGATACAACACAGTTAATTAGCATAAATAGATAAACAACAAAAAATGGCTTTTCCTCAACGACTTTCATGAAGAAATTCTCGGTGTCTTTTACTATGTTTGCAAATAAATTCAATTATTCTACAAAGTGCAATGTACCAACCACATCAGAATTATAGCATGCAACCATTAGCATTACAAAACACTTTAATCATGCGAATATGTATCTCTGATGAGTAGCAATCATCAGTGCACAGAAACCTGTTGAGTTTCCATCAAATTGGATCTGGAGTTGAGTGGTGATAAATTTGCAGTTAAGCTAAAGGGGGCTCCCAGCACGGGATCCCTGGATGAAGTGTTGTTGTAGGTTTTGCACCGTTTCACT
The DNA here is from genome assembly GCA_021234005.1 of Nephelium lappaceum. NCBI lineage: Eukaryota > Viridiplantae > Streptophyta > Magnoliopsida > Sapindales > Sapindaceae > Nephelium > Nephelium lappaceum. The sequence goes on from CM038004.1 coordinate 665,118, forward strand.
TGAATGAATTCAAGCCACTGATTTTACTAGACTTTCAGGTTAATGATACTCGGAGTTTCCCTGAGAATTGCTCTTTTATGGTTTAAATGGAATGGAAATATTTGCAGACAACTGCAGAGTTACCAAAAATCGCAGTTTGTCATATATTACCATCTTTCTTTGTGGCCAACTAAGTAGTCTAAAAGATCTGTGAATAGTATGTTTTGATTTCTCCCATTCATCTAGTTAAAAAATTAACTTAATATCCTTAAATATATGAATCTGTCATGAGATTGCTGGAGAGTTGTAAAGATAATGCTGGTAATTTTATGTTTATATTTTTAGTTCCTGTAAGCATCAGTGAAAATCAGTACCGAGTTGATCGCTTTTGTAGGCAGCCTTGAAATTTGCCTTTTTTAATGATTGCTCACATTAAATTATAGAAGGCAACAACAAGGCTTTAACAGTTTAATTGCCGAAACATAGAAGATCCAAGACAATTTTTGTAAAATGATAGCTGAGAACTATGATCTTTCGGTTCCAAAAAGGTCCTATTACTATAATACTCATATACACACATATACAAGTGAACCTTGTATATGGAAATTTGTAACTCCTAATTCTATGTTCTTTCATCTATATCACCTATTTTATCTCTCAATTCAACTTCACTACTTCTCTTCCACTTCCACAAGGAACTCTGTATCTAGTTATTCTCATCAATTAGGTCATTTGTTTATAAATAAAATCAGGTTGTTTCTTATTCAGGCACAATATAAATCAATAATAAATTACTAATAACTGTTTATGTCATTTTCGCCTATCATCACAAAACCTACAGTTTGATCCTGTGAAACCAAAGACTTGCTTCAAGTTGTAATGTGATATTTAAATGCCCTTAGGTAGCTCAAATAATAAACTAAAACCTATGTTGGCTGCATAAGCATGTGCAAATGAGAAGTTCTCAGGGTTGAACATGTAGCAATAACAGAGGTGCTTCCTATTGGTGAAACAAGAGATCTCTGTATTACTTTTCTACTTAATTTTACAAGGAGAGATTCAGATAGCAATCATATTATCAGAAGTTTAGACAAATGAAATACACGGTCTTGTGAAATTTTGGGGGGTCAAACTGTATATACATGTGATTCATGTCTGATAGTCCTTGTTATGTTAATTGTAACTTGTAAGTCACATAGAATTGATCAAATGAGGTTCATCTGATGAAGGACATTCACAAGCAAAAAAGATCGCAAAAATTTAAGCACCATGTTAATCATGGCATGTATAACTTGTATTTCTCTAATGAAGGACAATGCTGAGCTTTTTCTACAATGGGTGATAACACAATTAAACATACTGATGACCTGGTGCATATAGCTTACTCATTAGCTGGGAAATATTAAAAATATAGAAGGATGAAAATTTCTCTTTGCCATCCTTAAGGCTAACAATAAACCAGTGCTTCAATAAAAGTCATCTGTATAGAGTTGCATGCTGATCCTATTCTCAACATTTGGAACAAACTAATTATGTTAATTTGATCAATTCCAACCTGCCTCCCATTAAATATGATCTCAAATTATTGTTTAGAACATTAAAGACATAATGGAATGTCGTATTTTTTAAATGATGAACTTGAGCCTTCACATTGGATGATTACGAGAAACATTCAGGAGATATTACCACATCCTCACAAAGAAAAAGTATGAAAAGATCTTTTCTGGTTACAGATAATCATTGCATGAGAGGAACATAAGACTAGGAGTCATCATATGTGACATAACCATTGCAAGAGAGGAACACAGATTGTGAGGCATCTTATGAGACCAAGTAATGTCTGAATAACTTTGAAGAAAAAGAAAACCTTCAAGTTCATTTGTTGCATTGGATTACAAACTATTTGAAACTAACCCGTTAAGTGTTCTAAAACTCACAACAAGCTTGTTTCTGCCAATCCTACAGTATTGAGTTGCACTTATTAACTAGTTTTTGCCATCGAAGCTTATACTGGGCAATGTGAATTTAGATAGAATTTTATTCATAACTGCATACTTCTTTCATTCTTCAAATGTATTAAATCTCATCAAATTACTCCAATACGCAATCAATTTACGCTAATCAATCAGCCTGGATCACCAAACGTTCTCCTTTCACAACAATTGTAACTTGAACGAATATATCTTCCCCCATACACTTTCACTCACTTGTTACATTATCTCACATTAGTCAACAACCATGCTCTTTTATAAAACCATTGACATTATTACAACTTCCATGCCACATTAACATTAATTATCATTCCACAATTATTTACCACATAAAACCTGAAGACGCTTTGCTGCATATATTGATCAATTTACACCATTATTCGAAAACCAATCTCTTGTTCAAACTTGCAGCTATTCTCCATTCGAAATTATTGGTTTTAGATTATTATTTCACTGTATTGGAGTATGTTTTTGTTGCATTGCTTTGTGTAGTGTAATTAGTAACTGATAAAATATCAAGATTGCATAGCAAGAACATGTTTTTATATATCGAATCCAATTCCAACAACAGAATACAAAATACTCTTTAAAGACAAGATAATCGAAATCAAAGGAGCAGTAATAATTAGGACTAACCGCCTTGGCAAACTCGATCCTAAGGGGATTTCCCGCGAGCGGGAAGCCTTGGAGCCCCTTCATGGAAGCGATGGCGTCCTCCTCGCTAACGAAGTTGACGAAAGCGTAGCTTCTGCCAGGCTGGAACGCTACGCTCTCCAGTTCCCCGAACCTCAGCAACTGATCCGTCAAGTCCACCTCCTCTATGCTGTGAGATAGGTTCCCAATCCATAAGTGCCGGCTCGGCGGCGCCTTCGCTCTCCCTCCTCCTCCTCCGCCGCCACCGCCACGTGATTTGTCGTCGAATCTCGGACGGAACCGATCTCTCTCGCCGCCAACTCGACCAGTCTGCTTCACAGAAAATCAATTTTCCAAATAAATTTGAAAAAATAATGACAAAAAAGAAGCGATTTTGAAAGAAGAACTCACCATGTCGTAGTTGTTGTTGTTGATGTGAATTGTGAGAGAGATTGATAGTTGCTTTTCGATTACTCGACTGTAAAAATTGAAACTTTTTTTCGAGGGTTTTGGATTGGGATTGGTCGACGGACTACTATTGAGAGTTGTGATTTGTTTTCTTTTTTATTATTATTTTGATTTTTTTGGGGGGATATATATAAATAAATAATTATTGATAAATTTAAAAATTGAAGGGAAAAAAAAAATTATATAATTTATTTATGTGCATGAGGATCCTACGTGGCACGTTCTTTTGTCATAGAATTTTTTTTTTTTTTATGATACTTGGGTTTTACATTTATTTATTTTATTTTATTTTTTTATGTTAAAAATAATTGTTATTATTTTTTTAATTGAATTTAATTGGGGTTGAGTTCATCGTTTCTTTGTTAAATTAAAGAAAAATCTCAAAAAACAACCTCACGCATGAGAATATGTCTATTTAACAACCCACTATTTCATATTTATCCGAAATATAATTTGACATTAACATAAATATCCAAAATCCTTCCTTGAGACATATAAAAAGACGATAATACCTCTGATGGTCAGAGATTTCATTAGGTTGACATGATTGACTGTTTAACTTTAAAGGTAAAAGGGGAAAAGCAATGAATAATTAATTAAAATATAAAATCAAAATAAATAATATTAATATAAAATTATAAAAAAATAGATATATTTATTAAAACTAGAAAAATAAAAAATATATATAAATATAAATATTTTTTTCCTCACAACTCTCTCTCTTGCTCTCTCTTTGTCCTCTTTTCCTCTTCTCTCTTTATCTCCTGTCGGTACCCTTCTTCATCTTCGGTTGGTGATGATCGTGGCGGACATCTCGATGGCAGCATTTGGGTCTCCATCGAATCTCGTCCACCATCGAAGACCCATGTTCTCTCTCTCGGTCTCTCATTTACCCCCCTTTCTCTCTCTCCCCCCAGATTCTTCTCCGGCCGATGATGATGGTGGTGGCGTTGTGGGTTCAACACCGAACCTAGTGGTTTGGTGTTTTGTGGTTGATGATTAATAGGTGGGTTTGGTGTTTGGTGGTTAATGATCGATGATTAGGTTGATGAAATTTTTTGGTTAAGATTGATGATTGATGATGATGGTGGTTTCTAGCCACTTGGAAACACAGAAATTCTAGGTTTCCAACTACTAGAAACCCATTGAAATTTGGGTTTTCAATAGCTGAAAACTATTTTTTAGGTTTCCAGTGCAACTCATTTGGTTTCTAGCCAATGGAAACCCAAAAGTTTCCAAACAATGATGATTATTTTAAAATCATTTGGAAACTTCTGGGTTTCCAGTGGCTGAAACCCAGTTAGCTAGATTTCAACCATTGGAATCTAGGTTTCCAGATGATGATGATTATTTTTTTATTTTAAAATATTTTTTTTATTTTTATCAATTTTTTTTTTTTTTTTGTATTTTATTTTGATGGGTTGATCTCCACCGTTCATCTATGATAGATGAACGGCGAAGATAAGTTTTTATTAATATATAATTTTTTTATTTTCAATTAGTATATTATGATTATTATATTTTTTAATAAAAATTTCAGGGGTAAAAAGGTCTTTTTAATTTTTTTTTAAAACTTTTATGTTAAAGTTAACTTTTATTGGATTTTGAATAAAAATGAAACATTTATGGATAAAAGGATAATGTTTCAAATGTCATGTTGTTTTTTGGGATTTTCCATTAAATTAATTAATATTTTTTAATTTTTATTTTTAAGAGTTTTAATTTGTTTGAACAATTGGATAGAATATTAATTAGTTAGATTAACTAATATTCTATATTCAATGTAAAATTTATTGAAATTTAAAACGTTTAGTAGTTTGTGTGTATCCAATGCACATTTTAATGGATATTATTGTTCTAGATGTATTCAATTCAGATTTATAAGAAATTTATTAAAATTTAAATGTATTCAATTCAGATTTGTATTTTATCCAAAAAAAAATCAAATTTGTATGAAATCTAATTAAATCTAGGAGTATTAAAAAAGTTATTAATTTTATATGTTTCATTTAAGTTATAAATTTTGTTGAATTTTAAAGTGATTCTTATGATGGAAAAAAAAAATTATAACAAATATTATTATTCTCAATCAAGAGTCTATACAACCTGTGAATTTCACTAAGGTCTATTATTAAAAAAAAAAAAAAAAAAAATCTATGAAACTCTAATAAACTCTAAATTGAATACATTCGCCCAAGTCATTTATGTATTGTTAGTAATCTTATATGGTTATATGACGATTTCAAATACTAGCAATAATTTAATGTGGGTGACTTAAATATGGAGCAGAGGTGCTTAATGTACTTTCTTCGCTTTATATAGGAATGTGAAAATAATAATTTCACTTTACCTAAATTTAATGTCTAAATGATATAGCATTCTCGAAAATATAAGAACTAACCAATTGAAATTGATAAATTAATATTAGATTAGTTAATCTTCTATGTTTTAAAACACCATACCATTTGGACACCAAATTTAAATAACAATTTGAACAAAAAAACATTACTCAAATAAGTGGTACACAAAACATTAAACATATTATATTTCCGAAGAGCAACATTGGAATTCATTCTTTGGTGTAGTAGATAAAACTACTCTCTTATACGTGTCAACTTTGAGTTCTTTTTTGTTGCATATATAACAATATTTAACTTATCAACGTTTGCATTTGAAAATTGAAAATTTTAAGCTGTGTTTGATTTTATGTGTGCACAAAAACATGTTGATGTTAATGTAACAAAGTGTGTACCATCAATCTAGAAAAAAAAAACAGTAATAATAAAGTAAAATAAAAAGAAATCAAAGAATGAGCCATATATAAAAATATACGACAATATAAGGCATATCATCAACAAATGAGGATGCGACTGGAACGCAACGTGGACGGCAGACGTGACGGGCTCTTGATGGGTTCTCGATAAGGACTTGAATGGGTCTCGAATGTGATCACTATGAATTTCGCCTGTCGTCTCTTAATGGGTCTCAAATAGGTCTTAATTAAATATAATTATCAATTATTTCATTCTTCGGTTTTTCTTGGAGAAATAATCAATACAACAGCACAAAAATACAAGTTAGATATATACGAAATTTGAGAGTGGATTCAAATGAAAGATAGCATGTACATTAACAGATCCGATGATGAATAAAATATAAATTTTGCAGACATAATGTATCGTGCACCGGATTTAAAATAACTTTATACGTGACCAATTCGAAATGAAATTAAAATCAAAACATTTTCGCGACCATACTCAAAACTAGTGACACAAACATATATATACTGAAGTTGGCAGTGCACTCAATCTCCACCGCAGCCACCGCAACCGCCGCCATCACCACCACCGTCACCTCCTCCGCAACAACAACCCACAACAACCTCTCCCGTGGCCTCTCCGGCAGCCGCAGCGTCGATTTGGACTTGGTTTTTATCTTTCTGTTGCTGTTGCTGTTGCTGTTGCTGTTGTTCATCATTATTTGGGGGAGGACCCTCAATACATGCGAACATTATCATGGACAAGATTGAAACCACCATGAAAAGTTGGAAAACCAACAGATAACCACCAACAAAACTGCTAAAAACCTGAGTACCCTCTGGAGCTGTAGACAACAACAAGATTCTAGCCATTTTTTTTTTATGTGACATGAAGCATTAGAAATGATCACTTGTATTTATAGGGCACCTTGATCAAGTATTGTGGTACGGAGGAGCTAGCTTCTCGGTACCTTCATGTGTAGCCAGTCTCATGTGAAAACAACATAAATGTTAAATAATATCTCCATTGTATGTTCACAGAAAAAGTTTGTGATAGAGACACATGGAAACATTAACATTAGAGTCAAAGTTTATGATTTAAAATATATAATACGGAAATCATAATCACACCTGATTTGTTTGTATTATGATCTTAGATGTTGTTGGTTTTATGATCGCAGCAATACACTATTTCTGAGTCCGTAGTTGTGTTTGTTGTTTGAAATGAAATACTCTTGTGATAAGTAATTTTTCTGTTAGTAATTCAACTATGAACTGATTTTGCTTTGGAGAAAGAAGTTTCTTGTTTGATGTTAAACCTTGTTTATTGTTGTGTCAATTTTAAGGCTTCAACTTCAGTTGTTATGATGAGATTGTGATGATAACTCTGATGATGATGAGAACAAAAAAATCCTTTAATTATTATGATCTCAATGGATCAACATTCTTTCGGTTTCACTTAAAGTGTCTTTCTCTCTTACTTTTTATATTTGATTGTAGGATTAGATCAGGTACAGTGATTCACAACAACATCTTTGGATGGTTAAATGCCCTATACTTAATAGTGATGTGCCCAACAATTGCCAAAATGGGAACTTTGATTGCATACACCAGTAATGTAGATCCATTTTTAGACTTTTGAGTAGATGGGTGAGGTTGGTTTTGTTGGAGCTTGAATTTGCTTGAATCTTCATTTAGTTACCATAATCTGTGTGGTAAACGTGTTGTTGGAATTATATCTTAGTTTTATGATGGATAAATGATAATGCTCTTTTGGGTGATTTAGTTTTGAGAAAGCTTACATGTTTTTGGATTGAGAAAATTGTGATGAAAACTGTGAATTGTTTGCTTCTTTTGGTCTTTGTTGGATTCATGGGTTGTCTACCTCATTTGTTTGATGTTGCCTCTTTTTCAGTTTGTATGTTGATGTGGATTGTGCATGCTTTCTTTAGCTTAAATTGGGATGATAATTTTGAAATGTGAATCATTACAATGATGGTACTTTGTATGTGGGTTTTTTTTTTTGGGACGATTTTGTATGTGGGTTTTGAATCTCATTAAGCTTATGATGCTTTTGTTTATAGAGACTAACCATTGGTCATGACTTGTTTTGGGTAAAAGTTCAAATTTGGATTTGATGGCATGAAGAATGAACAATTTGTCAATCGGAGTGCCAGGTTTGGTACCACTATTGTGTCCAAGGAGACAGAAAGCAAATCAAATTAAACTCTTTTGTAGATCCTCACGATTTTTGTAGTAGGATGTATATATGTATTCTCTAAAAATGTATTGAATAGATTTCAAATATATATATATATATTTTTTGAATCTTCATTTTTGTTTCCTAACTAAATTAAATATAATGTAGTTACAATTAAATTTAGAATTATTATTTATGATATTATATATGTGATAATAATTTAAGTAAAATTAATTTGTTAATCAAGTAGTTAAATCTCAATATCCATTCAATATAAATTATAAATAATAATATTTAATTAATAATTTGTTTTAATTTTAAAACTTATTTGATAAGAGAAACAAATATGAATTTAAGCACGTGCAACCAAATCTAGGGGTTGGTAAACGTAGCTTCTCTCATCTGGGAAATTTCCTTACGTGATGGCTGGTGGGCGACCATTATGGAAGGAAATTTCCAAATGAATTACGTTTTAATGAAGTGAAGATCTTTCAATATAAAAATTGAAGAAAAAGACATCCTCCATTTTTTTTTTTTTTAATTTGGATGTAGAGAGCCTGTATATTTGACTTTGGGTGTTCTTGCTATTATTATAAGCATAACAGTTATATGTTGTCTACCAATGAAAAGGGAAAGCTTCATTCTAATAGTTAAAGTTTTAAAAAATATTAAATTTTTAAAAATAATTCTTTTTATTTTTAATTTTTTTAAAATAATTCAAATCATCAGTTAATTAAAAGTCAATAATGATAGATAACTTAGATGAGAAGGGTAAACAGATCTATTCATGAGAGAGGTATTCAAACCCATATCACTATCTCAAGTGAGAGATATTTTAGATAATTTTACTTATAAATTTACTGTTTTACGAGGGATAATTCAATAATTTTAGTGTCATTAAAAACCTATCAAGATAAAAATATTTTTTTATGTATTTTATTATTGTTGACTCTCAAGTGACTGACGGTTTGAACTATTTTGAAGAATTTTGAAAAAGTTAATGATGAAAAAAATTATTTTAAAAAAATATTTAAAATTTTGATATTTTTTAAAATTTTATGATTAAAATGAAATTTTCCTTTAATAAAGTGGAGGGAAAGACTATAAAAAAAATTGTAGAAAAAGACAGACACGATATATATATATATATATATATATATTTTATCCTTTTTAAATTTGGATGTTGAGAGCCTCCGTATTTGACTTTGGGTGTCCTTATGCATGACAGGAACATATACCGTCAAACAATGGAAAGATCAAACAATAGGTGATATTGTTTAGTCTAATTTGGAAGCTGCAGGTATCGTGTCTCGGGTTCAACCAAAATTTAGGGGATTGAAGGACAAGCGATCCACTCATTTCCTTTGCAAGTAAGTAGATCAGTCATTCTTCTGTTAATGAATCATATATGTATATATATATATATATATATGTAAACCTATTGATTTCTCGTTCTTTGTGTATTAAATCCCAAATATTAACTTAAATTTGCTTTTTAGATTGTATAATTTTAAGATCACTCTTGTATTTATAATCACCACTATTTTTTATTTTTTTAATAAAACTTCATTTTCTTATCTAAGGTACCGAAAATAATCAGGTTTTTACAGTTTTTTGAGAAATAAATCATTTCATTCCTAAATTTTTTAAAATTTATAAAAAAAAAAAAAATCCAAATTATTAGTTAACTGATAGTTAAACAAAACGAAATAATAAAAAAAACTATATTACCTCTCATCACTTAAAATAACCATTTGACCCTAATAAAACAAAATATTACCTGTCATTCGACTATTAAAAAGTTGATACATGTATAATAATATGATTATTGTTTTATTTTTTTTTAAATATGATTATTGTTTTTCTAAATTGAATAATAATTAAAAAAAATTAGGGTAAATTAATAAAAAATAAAAAAGAAAAAGAAAAAACCAAATCTAGTTTTATATATAAACATAAAAATATTAGGCATATCATCAACAAATGAGGATGCGACTGGAAAGCAATGTGGACGGCAGACTTGACGGGCTCTTGATGGGTTCTCAATAAGGACTTGAATGGGTCTCGAATGCGATCACTATGAATTTCGACTATCATCTCTTAATGGGTCTCAAATAGAACTTAATTAAATATAATTATCAATTGTTTCATTCTTCGGTTTTTCTTGGAGAAATAATCAATACAATAACACAAAAATACAAGTTAGATACATAAAAATTTGAGAGTGGATTCAAATGAAAGATAACATGTACATTAACAGATCCGATGATGAATAAAATATAAATTTTGCACACATAATGTATCGTGCACCGGATTTAAAATAACTTTATATGCAACCAATTCGAAATGAAATTAAAATCAAAACATTTTCGCGACCATACTCACAACTAGTGACACAAACATATACATTGAAGTTGGCAGTGCACTCAACTTCCACCGCCGCCACCGCCACCGCAACCGCCTCCGCCCCCGCCCCCACCGCAACCGCCTCCACCGCAACCGCCGCCACCGCAACCGCCGCCATCACCACCACCACCACCACCGCCACCTCCTCCGCAACAACAACCCACAACAACCTCTCCCGTGGCCTCTCCTGCAGCACCCGCAGCGTCGATTTGGGCTTGCTTTTTATCTTTCTGTTGCTCATCATCATTTGGGGGAGGACCCTCAACACATGCGAACATTATCATGGACAAGATTGAAACCACCATGAAAAGTTGGAAAACCAACAGATAACCATCAACAAAACTGATAAAAACCTGAGTACCCTCTGGAGCTGTAGACAATAACAAGACTCTAGCCATTTTTTTTACGTGACATGAAGCATTAGAAATGATCACTTGTATTTATATGGCACCTTGATCAAGTATTGTGGTACGGAGGAGCTAGCTTCTCGGTACCTTCATGTATAGTCAGTCTCATGTGTTGAATAATATAGAGACATACGGAAACATTAATATTAGAGTCAAAGTTTATGATTTAAAACATATAATACGGACACCATAATCACACCTATATATGGGGTTTAACGAGGATATTCTAGGAACATCATTTGACGAGGAAATATAAAATGAAGATTCATGGGGTTTTAAGTTTGAAGAAGTCATTTATCTGTACGTTGTACGGCAGCAATACTATTGTTACTATTGTTAAGTCATTTTCAATTGAATTATTACTGACATGGTTACAAGTAAAAAGTTTTTAAGTTTAAATTTCTTGTCCACACCCTTTCCTTTGATTTCCCTTATACAATAGTTAGGTAGGAGATATTTAATATATGTCCAACATTTGTTATCTATCTCTACCATGCACACGAGGGTTTAAAAGATGTAAAATCTCATCAACTTTCCTAAGAGCTTAAGCACATAGGTTAATTGGTACGATTTGAAATCACAATGCCCCAGTAAACTTTTCGGTGTTAGAAAAAGGGTTTTGAGTCTAACTGCATTATAAAAACTAACTCATGAGTGAAGATTTTCTCTCATTTTATAAACCAATACAAATTTATCATTTTCAGTCAATATTGGACTATTTATAACACTTTTCCATCTTTAAGCGCAGCATGATTACTCGTTAGCACCTGCACCTATACAACTAAGTTCGGACCATGCAATTTACACAGAGTCCAACCTATCATTGACAAGTTTTGGTTTTGATACTATGTCAGAATAGGGTCTTAAGTCTAACTTCACCCTAAAAACTAGCTCATAATTGGAGGTTTATCTTCACCGTATAAGCTAATACAAATTCATCTTTTTTAACTAATGTGGGAATATCTAAGACTCGGATATCGAATACGGATGCTTTAAGTGATTATTCTTTAGAACCTTTTGTTGGATGCAAAAATCGAATTCCTTCTTCAGCATTAATCTTTCATATCAGTGGCTTGACGGGAACATGAAGAACTATCTCACATATATTCTTAATATTGTAATGTAGTCTTTGTTTCTTTCTCTTCATGTCCAAGAACAAAACGACAGCAACTCTTTTTGCTTAGAGCAAATAAATCAGCAATGCGATCAAGACTAGAAGAGTTTTGCTCATCAAGAAATGATTACCACAACGATTGATTTGAAAGTCATACTTTCAGTAGTCTGTTCTATGAATCATTGTCTGCTCCAAGTTGTATATTAATTTCTTGTCTTCAACGTAAATGCAACATCGCATTCCACATTTAGGCGTTGAATTGTTGTTAGTCCACATTTCAAAATTAATATACATTTCAAAATGTTGTTAGTCCACATTTAGGCGTTGAATTGTTGTTAGTCCACATTTCAAAATTATCTTGTGTCTAATAACTCTCCCTATTAACAGAATATTTTACTTGGAAACCTTTTCAAGATGATATTCTCACCACAGAGGTTTTTTACAAAAGATGAGAAAAATTCCGCGTAGTTGTTCATTTACAAGTTCTATAAAATGTAATTTATCTGTCACATCCTTTAAAATGCACGTCGGTAGTGATATGAAAAAAATACCCGCAGAATTAATGTGCTTATCTAAGAGAATATAATCAAGCAATGGCATCTTCAGAGGATTGCATAGCTGACGCAGGACGGCAATATTGACGTCCAAGTTTCTTCTAATTATATATGCTGATTCAATTGTACATTTATTTGTCTAAATTCTAGTCAAGAGCCGGCACAGATCGTAATGGTGGTTGTAGTTTCATATTCCGAAACTTAGTACAATCACAATTTGTACAGGTCTAATGGATTTTTCATGGTGACAGGCCTGACATAGTGTCATCACTAGTATTTCAAAAAAACGTAAAACTACGAATTTAATCACATAGCGCATACAAACACGAAGCATTTCAAGGGCACCGAACAGGTTGTTGGGCAAAACTTGTTAGCAACTTGATATTAAGAACATACATAAAAACGAACCAGATGTAAGATTAACGAATTGAAAAATAGAAAAAACAATAATAATAATTCAATATAAAGAGAATAGAAAATTAACAAGTCAAGACCTATGTGAAATCAATATGTCCTTAAAACAAATTCACTTCACACTGTTAAAGTCAGCATCGGTCTCTCAAGATACAACGATTTCAACCAGAACCATATATCCGACGAACTGAACTGTATCTGAATCTATTATTCCGAAATCCTAGACTAGAGTAGAAAAACCTATAGAGAGAGTATAAAAGCTGAAGTTGTTTGCAAGTTTTGTCCAGTGTAAGTGTCCTTCATCTTAAAGACTAGGAGCCAATTTATAGTATCGGTGGTTACAAAACTAATTTAAAATCGGCCAAAAAACCGAATTAGCTATTAACATTCGTAGTTACGTTTTGATAATTCAAATCTGCAGTTAATACTTACGGTTACGTTTTGAAAATTCAAATATACAATTAACACATGCGGTTACATGTCAAATAGTCATGACAATTAGCAACTACAATTCAATTTTACAATTAAATTCTACGGTTAATAGATGCTGTTATAATTTGAAAAATTTAAATTTGTAATTTAATTTTGCAATTGCAAATTTTTCAAAATCAATGACACTTAAAACCAGTAATTAAATCAATATTTAATCATCAATTTATAATTCAATAAATTATAGATAATTAATTCAATAAGCAACAAAACCTCTCAAGTGGTGTACTTTAAACCTCAATTTGTCATTCATTCAAGCACTATTTTTAGCACATGCATATACAAATCCATTTTGATCCACCTCATTCATGATCTCTTACCTAATAATAAATGAGTCCTTAAAATGGGTGTTTGTGCCCATTTTTCTATCACAAGTTTGTTATACATTCAAATTGAAGCTTTAGACATAGTTTTGTATATTAAACACGAAATCATTTTCTTTCATGAATATGAATAGTGTACGAACTAATTAACTATAACGGGAACAAAAGCAGCGAAAGGAATTCAAGGCTTTCTGCTTCATAAATGGTCATGTAACTTGAGTTGTACAAAGAGACAAACAAAAAGAAACATGCATATTATTGCAAATTTTCTCACATTATTTTACCTACACTGATCCCTACTGTCCTAAGTTTCATATGAAAGCTAAACCTACATCCAACAATATTTCATATGGCTAGGTACTAGAAGGTGTGTAATGGGCTGCTTTACAAAAAAGGTTACAGCAAACATGAACAATATCCTAGAGGCAACAAAATAAGTAATGGAAAATTCCCTGCAAAACTGATTTTCCAGTGTGGCATCTTGAGCCTTAGCTGGTCTGCCAGATGAATCCATCGTCTTTAGTCACCATGTTTTGGGGGTTTATCCTCTGCAAAACTAAGTTCTAGTTTGTTATATAGCTATAGAATATTAAAGGACCTGCATGTTCATAAGTAGAAAAGCACTCATTTCAACCGCCATTACGAGCAACAAGGACTTGTTACATATGCTACGTGACAAAGCAAATGTTAGGAAATTGGCAAGAATAAAAGTTGAGCCAATCCCACATCGGAAACAAAGGTAAAAATAAAAATGAAGTGAATCCCACATCTAAAACAAAAAGGAGAATGGGTTCTGAAGGCTATAAAAGAAGTTCAAGGTTTTGATTTCAAATCGCCCCAGTCAAAGACACTTTAAGCATTGTTTTTGACTCTACTTAAATTCCTTTCTTGTTCTTATTATTTTAGAGTGTAGGAAGGTGTGAGTTGATGTATGCTTTGGAGACTGTGGATGTATTGGGGTCATGAGATGTGAGAGAATAGTCTATGTGATTGTAACAATTTTTCACATAGTGAATTTCTTTTTTAGGGCCGTGTTTTTTTCTCTTGTGTTGGAGTTTTCCACGTAAATTCTTGTGTTGTGGTAATTGTTATTGTTTTCTATTTTATTTCTCTATTATTAATTCTTGTGTTGTGGTGATTGTTATTATTTTCTATTTTATTTTTCTATTATTTCTGATATTTTTACATGAGGCAGATTTTTTTAGAAAAAAAGGTTTTGGGAGGTGAAGTTTTCCCAACAGCAAAAACCGCGAAAATATAAATTAAAGCTATTAACATAAACAATAAACAGAAGTGGTTTAAGTAAAGAGCGCCACAATTCAAAGCTAAATTCACCACTTCGCTAGGAAAAGGAGTGACAACTTACGCAATGAAACAGGGTCTATATGTACAAAGAAACTTGCAGCAACTATAATATAACAAAGAATGAGCATTAGTCCTTTAAAGTAATTAGAAGTTCCATCCTGCAAGAAACAGAAGCAGATAATGAGAACAACAACCTAGGATAAAACTGAAATGTTATACAGACAAACAAATTAGTATGCATATATATGTGTATACAAGTATGTATATATGTATGTATAGGCAGTTAAGGAAGCAACAGTTAAGTCTAATTTAATATGAGCAAACCTGTAGCATGAAGGCTACCACTAGAACAGTTACGAAAAGTGTGGCTGTCTCAAAGAGTTGAAAATTTAAGTCCATAGGGCGCCCCATGATCCACCCAATGATTACACAAAAGGGAACCTGAAGTCATCACATAAGAGCATGAACATGAACTTGCATTGAAAGTTAATAAGGCCGGTACAAAATCATATAAAAGCTCGCTTCTTACCCCGAACATAGCTATCTGTGTTGAAGAACCTATTGCCACTCCAAGAGATATGTCCTACACAAGGTAAAAGGTCAGATCTCATAGGCCAATTAGTTGAGATCAGTTATTATTCAACATCAAAAAACGAAGCACTTACAAGCTTGTCTTTCATTGCAAACATAACAGCACCAGCATGCTCTGCTGCATTACCAACAATTGGGAGTAGGATAACACTAATAAATGCTACTGGCATTTTCAAAGCAACAGATGCTCCCTGAAAACATAATCATATGTAGTATAAATACATATACATTAGAGAAAAATATATAGAAAGAGAAAAATATATAGAAATTTAAATGTTTGTTCAACAAATCCCACGAAATAACCTTTTAAACATAATATTAAGATGTCATATCTTGTAATATAAGAACGAGTTAATCAGATAGAATTTGACAAAATTTTTAACTAGCTATCATAATAATCATGTAATTTCTCTAAGAAAACTGTAGTCATTATCTCTTCAGAAGATACATAGAAGAGCATATCGAGTCATTTATTATAGAATAGAGGATGTGATATATATACAAAAAAAAATATACCTCAATGGCATCAATCAAAAATTCTGAGAGAACGGAAATCCAGACAGTGAAAATAAATAGCCATATTATTGATTCCCACTTTGATATCTCGGGAGCTTCTTCGTCGTTTGAACTCCCTTCAGTCGGATTCCCTCCCTGAGTTGTAAGACGAACCATTAATAACAAATGGGAAATGGAACAAAACCATAGTAAGTTTCCTTAGAATGTATATAGTAATTAAGTTGATAACAAACTAGTCTTAGAGACATAGTTTCCTAATAACTCTCCTTCACCATTAAATTGTTATCATTGTCTACATTTCTGCACAACTCCATGTAGTTTCTACCACTTCTAACAAAAATTGTGACAATTAGCTTCGAATTATCACTGCACTGATCATTTTGTTTAACTGAACTACCAAAAGGAATTCAATAGGCAACAAGTCCTAATGACTTTAAGAATCCTTAAAGAATGAAAGTTTTGGTAAGAAAAAAAATCATTTCCTGCTAGTATTGACACACTAATTATACATTAAGAGATGTGCACAACATATGAAAAAAAATGAGGTGAAAAATATGTTATTCGAGTACATATATCAAGAAATATTTTCACATATATGTGTTTAGCCAATCAAATATTTGTATAATAGTTTTCAAAATTACAAACTTTTGATCATAGTTTGCAACTTATAAAAGACAATATATGACATCAATAAAACAGTATGATGTATTCCACTTTAATGATCAAAGTAACACAATGCATAAGCTGCAATAGTGTTTGTCTCCAAAATGAAAGAAACCAACCTCATTGATCTGATCATATAGAGTACTCTGGCTCCTCAGCTGAAAAAATATGTAGGTAGCATACACCACAAGCATGATACAACTACTAAACCTTGAAAGAGCCAATTCAGACTTCCCGAAATGCAACTCAGTGTGAGTAGCATGAAGAACAGCGGGGAACGTTAGGCCCATGACTGCCATCAACAACAATCCAGTGCTCATTGTAGTAACTGCCTATGAATCAAAAAAGAAAAAAAAAAACAACTAAGTGTTTTCTCTCGATTTAAAATAATCAAATGCAATGAGTGTGGCCAACATACTTTGTTAAACACTTGCTCTCTCTTAGTAATCACGATTCCTCCACAGAAGAACGCGCAACCAAGGACCAGCAACATGTTTGACAAGATCGAACCCAAAAGAGACTGTTGAACAACGCGCATCATGCCATTTCTTAATGCATAAATTGAAATTATCAATTCTGTTGCATTTCCGAAAGTAGCATTTAGAAGACCTCCAACTGCAAAAACTCAAATCAAAGCAATCACTAGGAGAACCAATTATCAAATTTACTGCATTTAAATCCTACTAGACCTTAGAATTTTAGAATTTTAAAGGTCTTCTAGGCAACAAAAATACCTGTAGGTCCAGTATAGAAAGCCAGCTGCCTGCATCAAAGATAATCACAGGCTGCATTATTTACTCATCAAAATATAACTTTCTTGCAATGTTAACACGGATTAATTTGTAGAGACTAACAAGCACCTACATATTTTGCATGCACTTGGACAGATAAATGCAAGGGAACTTACTCTGTAGCAAAACCAAGTCGCTCAGCCAAAGGTATGATCCCCAACAAGCTGCAAAGAAAAACCATGCCCTGAAATGGACTCAAACAAACTGCAATGAATCTATGCTCCAATGACAAAAAATAAACATTAACAACAAAGCAGAACAAACACAGCTCACATGACTGCCAGAAGATTTATCAATAATAATCGCTATGGGGCCAAAAACCATAAGTATATTCGTTTTGGTGGAGAACACAACAATCTTAATACTCTCAACGACACCATGGCTGCTCCCCGTGTTTACATTTTGACTCCCATAGTCCGAACCACCATTGTTTAACCCATCAAATGATTGCTTCCTCCCGGCTATTGAAGCCGGACTCTCTAATCCCTCATCTACATACTCAAGCACTGCTCTCTCCTCTGATGAATCCATCTACATAACCGACAAGTAACACCCTTTTATTAAATATCAATCTTTCAATATCCCCAACTCTAAACATTTGTCAAAATCTACAAGTACACAAATAATTTTAATATTACAGTCACAAACATAGTCTAATGCATAACCAGACTCCCACAAGTCAGGCAGACATACATATATTAAACCAAAGAAAACATAAAACTTTCAATAAAGCAATGACTTACACACCTAAAACCAAACACATAATCAAAACAACAAAGGACAATGGAAAAGAAAACAACCTCAACATTAGAAACAGCTCTATTAATGGGTGGATTATTGTTGTTGATATTGTTGTTGTTTTGGTGGACGTCCATGATGTAGTTATATCACAGTTAGGCTTAGAAAGCAGCAAAATCTCCACCTCCAAAGAGGGCTATCACTGCACAGTCATGTTCTCCACAAACAAACCACCCACAACCCACATCACATATATAAATATACAAACACAATATTCCCTCAAATCGGCAAGAATCCTGGAAAAGTATGATTTCCCACCTCAGTATAATTTCCCACCTCCGAACTAATTGCCAGAAACCAGTCAAAGTCACAATCAACCACCAGGGAAACTTCCATGCAATTGCAGCATTCTCTTTGTTAATGTAAATTTATTGTTTTTTCTATTACAAGTCAACTGTTTTGTCTCAATTAAGAGAAGTGGTGGTGTTGTTAGGTAGTAAATGTAAATATGCGCGAAATGGGTGCTTGTTGAAATATTGAAAAATGGATGAGGAAAATGTGAACCACTAGTCAGCGGCCTTGTCGCCATCGTTTGTTGTGCGTTTTTTCTCGCTTTTGTTCTTGTTTTTCTATTTTCAGCGGGAAAACGCGTAACGTCTAACGACTCCATCCCCTTCTCTCTCAAGACTTTTCGTGCGTGCGTCGCGTGAGCCTCTTTAGGAAAAGTTGGCTCCAAGTTTCCATTCATCTTTCATTTTGAATCAATACGGAGAAAAATGACGATTCATTAATTGTCAGAAATAAAAGTTATAATAACTCTTTTGAAAAAATGAAATGTTTCGAGTCTTTGTTATAGGTGTTAATTGTCACCTTTGTCTTTACATGTGTATGAATGTATGTGTTTATAATAGTAAAAATCTCATGTTAGGGTGTCAAATGGACCAGTTTGACTTTGCGTCGGAATTTTATGTGAAATTATCATCTCTTATTAATGTTGATTGAAAAGTATGAAGTTTGACTTTTTATACATATAAAGTCTAATAGAAAGTTTGATTTGCCCTAGGAAAGGGTTTCGATTTACTATCTATGACGATTCATTAATTGTCATAAAGAAAAGTTATACATTACTTTTTATCCATCTTTCATTTTGAATCAATACGGAAAAAAATGACGATTCATTAATTGTCAGAAAGAAAAGTTATAATAACTCTTTTGAAAAAATGAAATGTTTCAAGTCTTTGTTATAGGTGTTAATTGTCACCTTTGTCTTTACATGTGTATGAATGTATGTGTTTATAAATAGTAAAAATCTCATGTTAGGGTGTCAAATGGACCGGTTTGACTTTGCACCGGAATTTTATGTGAAATTATCATCTCTTATTAATGTTGATTGAAAAGTACGAAGTTTTACTTTGTATACATACAAAGTCTAATAGAAAGTCTGATTTACCCTAGGAAAGGGTTTCGATTTAACTAGTAAGATTGTCTCACAAACGAAGCAATCAAGTCTTTTACATCATCTTTTGTATTTTATAATATTTCTCCTTCTATAGTTTATTTGTATTCTAGTCAATGATGTAATGAAAGGGGACTTCGACATTTATATATAAAATGTCAACAATGCGACAATTAGATAAAATACATTTTATATGTTTCGAAATCAAAGTATTAGATGACTAAATGAGCATTTTCTACGGGCAATTGAAATTTGACATACATCAAACAAAAACAACGGTGTATTTAAAGTGTTTCAAAAAAAAGGTGTATTTAGAAAGAATCCAAACCCAACACAATGGGCCCACATAAATCCAAAACAAAAGGCCATTAAGGGCCCAAAAAAACGTCTTCTCTCGACTCTTCAGTGACTGATCAGAGAGTCACATCACAGGAAAAAATCATGAAAAGCAAAACTGGCGGCAGCAGAGCTCGTCTTTCAAAACTGCCTTCTCCCTCTCCCGCCACTCGATCGCTCCCTTTTCTATCTCTCGATCCGGTACTCTCTCTCTCTCTCTATTTTTCTCTTTTCAATTTCTGTTTGTTTCTCGAGAAATTCCTCTGACGATGGTACGGAAAAGAAACCGCTTCCTTTGTTAATGAAGGTGTAATAAACGTCTCTCTCTCTTTTAATGGCTCTGTTGTTGGTCTTGAGAGACGAAATTTTTGTAGTTTGAGTTTGTATTTTGTATATGTGTTGTGCTTTGAACGCTATTGATTTTCTTTTTTTTTTTTTTTAATTTTTTAAATTTTGGACGCTGTTTAAATGGACTTTTTTTTTTTTTTTTGTTTGAAGCAGAAAAGCATAAGATTTGTTCTATTGTTGTGCTTTTAGAGATAAAGTTTTGGTTTAAGTGTTGAACTGCAGGATTTTGTATATTTGTTTACTGCTTGAACACTCATGATTTTGTTATTGTTTTGATTTTTGTGTATACATTTTTATATATTTGTGAAGCTAAATATGTGATAGCATGTTTGTTTTTTCAGTGTTTAACTATAGTCTTGGCAAGCAAATAAATATCGGTTTCTATGAAAATATATGTAGTGTCGATTTATGGTAATATCAGTTGAAATGTTTAAAAATTTTGGGAATTTTTATTGATATATTTGATATCAGTCATTTCAAAATATGGAAAATATGGGGATTTTGTATATCAGTCACTTCGAAATATGGAAAATATTGGGGTTTTTTAAGTGTTGAACTGCAGGATTTTGTATATTTGTTTACAGCTTGAACACTCATGATTTTGTTATTGTTTTGATTTTTGTGTATACATTTTTATATATTTGTGAAGCTAAATATGTGATAGCATGTTTGTATTTTTCAGTGTTTAACATAGTCTTAGGCAAGCAAATAAATATCGGTTTCTATGAAAATATATGTAGTGTCGATTTATGGAAATATCAGTTGAAATGTTTAAAAATTTTGGGAATTTTTATTGATATATTTGATATTAGTCACTTCAAAATATGGAAAATATCGGGATTTATAGGAGATACTGAAAGGATGGTTACTTCCTTGAGTGTTAACAAGGAATTAAATATCGAAATATATCCTGATATTATCCTTATTTTGAGGTGACGGAAATAAAAAATATCCCTAAATGTTCTCAATAATTCCAATATTTTCAGTAAATTTCAACCCCTGTTGTTTTCACGGATTATTGATATTTGAAGCATTGAGCATTAGTGAGTTTTCAGTGTTTTGTTCGAAACTTGTGTGTGTTGCATAATTGTATCATTATGTTTATTTGTTGGTTAATTTATTCTGAAATTGTTAGTTGTATAAAGTTTTAATTAGATGTTTATACAGGGTGAAGTGTATGGAGAATGCAGTGTAGATAGGACAGTAGATAGAATGTCGAGGGAAAAGAATGAAAGTGGTCGATGTGGTGATGATGCTGGAGCTTCTCGTTGTTGTGAAAACAACGAGATTGATATGTGGGCTGACGATTATGATGATTTAGACCTTAGTGGAGATTTTATGGATTCGGATTTGGAGATAAAGACTTGTATTATTTGTCTCAAAGGTGGGGGTGGTGATGTTTTGCTGTGTAGTGAAATTGGGTGTCCAATTGCTGTTCATAAGAAGTGTGCGCATGAATTTGATGGTTTGGATAAATTTTACTGCCCATATTGTGTTTTTAAGCGTGCAGAATTGAGGAAGGAAAAGTTAAAAATGAAGGCCAGGGATTTGAAGAAACATCTGTCGGATTTTTTAGATTTTAAACCTTCTGGTGGTGATAATGTGAGGATGAATGAAGGAAGAGTTGAAGGGAAGGAGTCGAATACTTTGGCTCCTAGTGGAGAGAGAGATTGTGGGGATTGTGGGGATTGTGGGGATAGGGTGGTCACTAATCAAGTTGAGAACCGCTTTGTGCTGGTGGAGAGTGGACAACAAAATGATGAGGACAATATCAAACTAGGTGACTTATTTGCTAAATCTAGGACAGTGATTGAGCATCAAAGGGACTCTTTGGCACCTATTTCCTGTCTAGGTAACAGAAGAAGTCAAAGTCAGGAGAAGTTGCCATGGGGTTGAGTCACTTGTGGACTCTGTGAGCAAAGAACAATCCAGTGAGCAAAATGTCACTATGAATGAAGAGCCTGAAATTTTAGAAGACAGAGAACAAGTTGATGAAGGTGGGCACAAGTCCGTTGATGAAGGTGGGCACAAGTCCATTGAAGAAGATACTGTAGAAGAAGAGAATGTTGTGGATGGTCCTCATCATCTGTCGGAAAAGGGTGTATCCAATGCTGTAAAGCCCAAGCGAAGAAGGGAAGAAGAGCAAAGTCTCCCTGAAGTGTCGGGAGCTGATACTTTTGATTCTGATACAGAGCCAATCTCAGTGCGCCAGAGGCGACGTTCAAGTGAAGGTACAAAGAAAGCACAAGCTCAGAGAGGTGCCAACCCACAGAAAATTACTAGATCCCGAAATGTAGAAGTAACTGCCCCTGAAAAATCGAGAAAGCAACAAGCATCTGCTACAAAGTCGTGAGTATTCATTTATTGTATGAATATCTTATGCCTTCATAAGATTTTATGTTAGAAACATCTTAATTATGTTGAAAGATGGCATTAGTCATCTGTTAATTTTGTGTTAATTGTATCTTATTTGAATTTCATTTTGCTTTTTATGTTGCAGCTCAAACCTTCCATTTGCTAATGAGAAGCGGAAGAGGAAAGACTGGAAAACGGAGGAGGAAAAAATGCTGAGGGTATGAGTTTATAGAGATAGCTTCTCTCTCAGTTATGTTCATTTTTTATATAAGCATAAGTACGTAATTAAATCACAAAAACAAAATAATTGCTCTAATGTGGTGTTAAATTATTTGCATTAGCAATTGTCTGACTCATTGACATCTACTCTTATACTGCAGGAAGCAGTTCACAAATTTTCAAGTATTGTAAAAAAGAATCTTCCATGGAGGAAAATGTTGGAATTTGGTCGTCATGTTTTTGATCCAACTCGTAATCCTGCTGATCTTAAGGACAAATGGAGGAACATGAAGGCCAAAGAGTCCTCGTCAACAAGCAGGAAGTAATCTTGGTTACTTTGGATTGGAAAGGAAGAAGGTAAGCTTGTGTTTTATCTTTCTTTCTTGAGAATGTGTGCATGTGTGTATTGAAACCATCTCTTGTGGAAGATATGGGGGTGCCTAGAGTGCCTAAAAGCAGAAGTTGGTTGACGGTGACCTGTCATTTATAATTTGCATATTCTCGCTCTGCAAAATGAATAGTATCAATGAATTTTGCCCCTGTAAAAACATTCATGATACCATATTGTGATACACAGTGAAAGCAAAACCAGAGACTGACCGCTATATCTTTTCATATGCTTTATAGATGTTTTGGTACTTCTAGAGCTAAGAAGGTAGAAAAGAAGCTCGTCTGGCGGCAATCTTAGATGGGGTGGCTTCTCTGTCTGTCTAAACTTTTGATGGTAGCTGAAAACAACAAGGGGAATGTAAATTAGCATCATCTCCGCATGCTGCCACTTTTGCCTGGTGACTTTTACTATATTACAGGTTGGTAAACCTTGTACATATATTTTGGTACACAAACGGGCGCCCATTATTTTGGTTTGTAAATGAAGTTACTAAAAATATATGATCACTGACTCGTAAAACTTGAATGCAAAATGTATATGGTAACAAAAGCTACTAGAAGACTGTTGGGTATTGTATTACCAAGATGATCTTCACTTTGTCAAATTTAGTGAATACATTTCAATCTTAAAAGCATGTGAAATGCATGAAAGCATTGCTCGAGTCCCTGTTTTTTATAATCATTCATGATTCATCGTTTCTTACAATAAAGTGGAAATACATGTTCAAACTGTTTCAACTCAATATGAATAATCTTTAGAGTACATGTATGACATTGACACAACTTAGCTTATCTCCGATCCATCGTCAACTTCTTCATCATGGAGTCTAGATTTCACCTTATCTGGTGACTTTGTATTCATGGTTATCAATATTGATACTTTACTATGATTTTGATCAACAATAATTTTATTGATCTTATTGATGAGGGTGTGAAAGAATTCTAAGAATCAAGTGTTATGGACTGACGAACATATTCATTGGTAATCAACTATTGCAAGGCATCCCTTGTAAAGTATTCACCAAAATACTTTGTTAATGTTGTTATACACTAACATGTGAAGCAAAAGTCACATGTTCAAAGGTGACCAACTTGCTCCATTTATTTCTCCATACATGCCTCTCGCTGTACGTTTCTGTTTTTCTCTTTTCTTTTGTATATTTGATTTCTTTATTTATAAAAAAATAATTACAAAAAAAAAGGGAACGGTGCGTATTTGCCTACACGTCCCATGTGAGCTTTGTTTAATCCTATCAATCGCGAAACGACGTACACCGATTATTCTTCACCAGTCTACCTCTTTAGAGTTTTTCCTCCTCTAAATCCCCATAATACCCCCACTCGCTACCCGATGACCGCCATCTCTCGAGGTCTCTACCGTAAATTCGTCACAAAAATTGACGGTCGAAACAAATCCCAAAACCACATCAAATCACAAGCAGATTTTCATACTACAGTATGCACACAGTCTTCCAATTAAAAAACGCCACGTCTAATGAATAGGCAACCCAACATGCTTGGGACCCACATGGCATTCTCTCAGTGATCGGACTCATACAACTTGATGCACTCAACGGTTGCTCTCAAATCAAACTCTCGTTAAATAAACCAGTCCACATTTCAGCTTGACAACTGCCACTTCGACTCACTCACTCAACTCGCTCGCGAACTCAGTCTTCAACAAAGATGGCGAGCATGGCGTCGATTGGAGTCCTCAAACTACCGTCTTCCACGTCATCATCTTCATCTCCGACGAATCACAGGCGTAGGATTCCTTTCAAGCAGCTCTCTTTCTCGTCGTCGACTCTCTCCGGCGACAAACTTTCCTCCGAAGCAGTCGCCGCCGCTTGCCGCAGCCGACGGAGCTCTTCCTGTGACGAGAGACGTCCTTTGACTGTATCTCCCAAAGCAGTCTCGGATTCGAGAAACTCTCAGACCTGTCTCGATCCTGAAGCTAGCAGAGTGAGCTTTTAATCAAAATTATTTATTGAATTTGACATTTCAATTGGTATATGTTGCTTGAATTCACTTACAATGTCAAAAGATTGCTTTTTTAATTAATTAATTTTTTTTATTTATAGTCTTTGAAGTTGTAGACTTCAACATTTTAGTTCTTATATGTGGCTTGGATTTAGTGAGGATGTGAAAAGATTGGATTTTTTTTTTGTTCTTTCTAGTCTTTAAAGTTTTAGAATTTTGACATTTTCGCAGATATATGTAGCTTGAATTTAGTGAGGATGTGAAAAGATTGGGATTTTTTTTTTTTTTTTTTGTTATTTGTAGTCTTTAAAGTTTTAGAATTTTGACATTTTCGTTGATATATGTAGCTTGAATTTAGTGAGGATGTGAAAAGATTGGACTTTTTTTAAAATTTTTTAATGTTTTCTTATTTATAGTCTTTAAAGTTGTAGAAATTGAGATTTTAGTTGATATATGTGGCTTGAAATTATTGAGGATGTGAAAAGCTCGGATTTTTTATTTTTTATATTTTGTGTTTATGGTGTTTCCAGTAGTTGAATTTGACATTTTAGTTGATATGTGTGGCTTGAATATGGTGAGTATGAGAAGGATTGATTTATTATTATTATTTTTTTTTTTTTTGGGTTGTTTGGTAGAGTGTGTTGGGGATTATACTTGGAGGTGGAGCTGGGACCAGACTGTATCCTTTGACGAAGAAGAGAGCGAAGCCTGCGGTTCCATTGGGAGCCAATTACAGGCTGATTGATATTCCTGTGAGCAATTGCTTGAATAGTAACATTTCAAAGATCTACGTGCTCACACAGTTCAATTCTGCTTCGCTTAATCGACATTTGTCTAGGGCGTATGCTAGCAACATGGGGGGTTATCAGAATGAAGGATTTGTTGAAGTTCTTGCTGCTCAGCAGAGTCCGGAGAATCCCAATTGGTTCCAGGTAGTGATGCTTGCCAGGTTTTAATGTTTTCGTTATCAGTTATGTAGTTGTTTCTCTAACATGTTTTGGAACTTAATTTGATAATTGTATGCTTCTTATAGTTTTGGGTTGTATGAATGTTGCATGTGTTGCCGGAAACCTGTAGTTCGATGGTGATCTCATGTTTTTAGCTGTGGTGCTCACGGAAGTTGTATTCAATGCTTTTGCAGGGCACAGCGGATGCAGTGAGGCAATATTTGTGGTTGTTTGAGGAGCACAATGTTCTGGAATTTCTTGTGCTTGCTGGGGATCATTTGTATCGAATGGACTATGAGAGATTTATTCAAGCGCACAGAGAAACTAATGCGGATATCACTGTTGCTGCACTGCCAATGGATGAAAAACGGGCCACCGCTTTCGGTTTGATGAAGATTGATGAAGAAGGACGCATAATTGAATTTGCTGAGAAACCTAAAGGAGAGCAACTTAAAGCTATGAAGGTAACATTGATTTGATCTATTTTTTATTTTATTAGAAGTTAACTATTCTTCTTCCATTTTGATTTATCAGTTTGACATGCTCTCTCAATACCATTTGCAGGTTGACACTACCATTTTAGGTCTTGATGATGAGAGAGCAAAAGAGATGCCTTACATTGCTAGTATGGGTATATATGTCATCAGCAAAGATGTGATGTTAAATCTGCTTCGGGATACATTTCCTGGAGCTAACGATTTTGGAAGTGAAGTAATTCCTGGTGCAACTTCCATTGGCATGAGAGTAAGTATATTTTTACATTTGAGAATTGAATTTTTCAGCTGTCGCCTTTCTCTTTTTCTGTAGTTTCAAGATATTTATTTGCCGTCTGATTGTAGGTGCAAGCATACTTGTATGACGGCTACTGGGAAGACATTGGTACAATAGAGGCTTTCTACAATGCAAATCTGGGGATCACCAAAAAGCCTATACCGGATTTCAGGTAGTTAGATTAAAATCTTCAATATGTTGTAAGGCTACTTGCTTGATATTACTATATAGGTCTATAAATATCTGGTCTGTCTTTTTTGCAGCTTCTACGATCGTTCATCTCCAATCTATACCCAACCTCGATATTTGCCTCCATCTAAGATGCTTGATGCTGATGTTACAGATAGTGTCATTGGTGAAGGTTGTGTGATTAAGGTAAATTCTTTGAAGGTTGCGTTAGTGATCTGCTAAGATATGTTTTGCTATGACTATTATTATTGCTCTATTGCACCCTAGTATGCTAATGTATCCAATAACAAACAAATCTTACGTTGTACTGAGTCATGGCAAGTATGGTGTAGATAATCCATAGAGTGAACCCTTATTTTTGCAGAATTGCAAAATCCACCATTCTGTTGTTGGGCTTCGGTCTTGCATATCAGAAGGTGCGATCATAGAAGATACCTTACTGATGGGAGCAGATTATTATGAGGTAATGTGGCGTAACTATTAATGACCTGTACGTAATCCATTTTCTATTGAGATGCGTAGTTTTGCTCTGAAATCTTATGCACTGCATGTTACAAACACTTGGGAGTTGAATTGGCTTGAGTGACATTGTTACTTGCATTTTGTAATATCACTTGTTTGTTTATTCTCTTGCTCTAGACGGATGCCGACAGAAGGTTTCTCGCTGCAAAGGGCAGTGTTCCGATCGGAATTGGCAAGAATTCTCACATCAAGAGAGCTATAATTGACAAAAATGCAAGAATCGGGGAGAATGTGAAGGTTATATTCTATTTCACGTTACCTTTTTCCTTTTCAGTTTAATTTTATCTCTGAAACTGCAAACTAGTTATTATGTTATTTTAGTTTGCCTCCTCGTAATATGAAAGTAGTTTTGCTAAATCATTAAAGAACCGCCACTTTCACATTTCATTTCCAGCAACAGATTTAATCAAGCTGGGTTCTTTTCAAAGATTCCATTGGTGTTCAAATTCTTTCTAAGCCACAATGTACATGTTATCACCCTCTAAAGCTTGCTTCTTAAGATGGAATTTTGTCATTTCAGATCATAAACAGCGACAACGTGCAAGAAGCAGCAAGAGAAACGGATGGATATTTCATCAAGAGCGGAATTGTCACAGTGATCAAGGATGCCTTAATTCCAAGCGGAACCATCATCTAGATTTCATCTTTTTCAGTTTCATCCTTAACTTAAGGGGTGCCCTTCCTTCTGTTTTGTTTTAGGATTATGAAATCTGTTTCCACTTTTCCTTAGGTTGTCTTTCGATATAATTCTGTATAGCTCCAGGCAGTATAATGTAAGTAATAGAGGAAGAGAGGAGCTGGACAAATAATGCTGTAAAAATCCAGTTATGCAGAAATAAAATCTTCTATTATCGTCTTCTTACTTGGCATGCAAGAACCAAAAAAAAGCAGCATGACTTGTGCATGTGCCATACTCAGAACAATGTTTTTGTTTTATTGAATTTTATAGCAGTATTGTCCAAGAACGGGAAAGCAGGTTACAGGTTATGCCCACGACCACACCAGACTGCTTTTAGTGCTCGATATATGTTTTTTTTTTTTGAACTATAGTGCTCGATATTTACATGCATTGGATTAGGTATCGGACTGTAGGTAGATACAGGAATTTCCCTGGCATGGTGGTGCTGGACCAGGCTCTCTGTCATACAAAACCGATCAAGTAGTAATCAGTAATCAAACCTCTGAATTTCATGAAAACAAGAGATGGAAAAACAAATGTTTACCTTGGATAGCTGAGAACTGAGAAATTCTTGCATCTATCATCAATCAATATGAACACAGAAAAGACCAACAAAGCTAATGTAGTAGCAGCTGCAGGAGGGAATTTTCCCATTCTAATACCACTCTCTAATAAGTCAAGATAGCTATACAGATGGATTATTGATACAAGTCTCTCACACAGTTTCAGCTAACTCTCATGTATAAAACCATGTGGAAACATGAAGGTGACCAGCATGAGCACTTAAAAAATATTGATTCTCTTGAATTGACGACACTTATGGTTGATTATAAATTTAACTGACATATTTTATTTGGGAAATGAAGTCAATGATGCCAGCGACGTAGTAGCCAAGTCAATGTTGTAGGATGTACCCTGAATATTATTATTATTTTAAACATGATTTGAAGTCATAATCTAATTGTCAGGATCTAATCGATAGATCACCACAATTTCTGAGAAATAATGAATAAGGTGAATGTCATGATAAGAGCCCAACTGGAAATTTCATGGGTCCAGAGACATGTCCTATGAGTTGGGCAATGTGTCTGGATTGCAGGCCCATATAATGTGAAACTGGATGGGCCTGTTCATTTGAGTCAACCCACTGACTTCCCGGACAAGTTTATGGGCCATAGCCCATAATAAGAGCACAATGCCAACAGTTGTTTTTCCTTCTCTCTCGTCTCTAGTCTCTATATTCATCATAAACATTCAAAACACCATGCATCCCATTGAGAGAGAGAGCAGTTTCTCCCTATTGAAATATCCTCTTACTCGTTACCATTATCATTAATACATGATTTGATTTAACTATATTTTATTTACTTTTTAAGTACAAATCAATGGTGAGAAAATGATATTGGTTCAGTATTATAAGCTCCTGATGATCATACGATCACACCCATGTGTCAACAAGGTGGTGCTGCGCCTAAAGTTCAAATTGATAGGGCATCTTTAGATAATACTAATTCATGATTAGAGTAATAATCGTTGGAGGGGGCATGTTTAAATGAAATGTTAATTCATGATTAGGGTAATAATCATTGTTTACAACAAAATGAAAAAATTTGATAAAGTAATCATTCAATTGTCTCCCTACTTTCCACTCCAAAATAGATAGAGACGTAGAGTGGTGCCACCCCACATGCAAAAGCAATCATACCCATTAATTATTGTAGAGGAAAAACAAAATAAAGAAGAAGAGATTGGCATGCCTTTTTCCTTTATGCAAGCAAAAGCAAAAACCGATCCCATCAAACCCAAATAAATAAAAAGAAAAAAAAATCACTTGCCCAAAAATCACTTTTGTCAGTCACACGCACGGGTGTGTTTGTCCATCTTATTGAGCTGTCTCCACCAGGACTACTTACACTGGCAAAATGATTCTCTAAAAACTCTCCCAGGGACCACATCGTTTGCACGTGCAATCACTACTTAGATCGCCATCAACCCTTTTTCCATTGCAGCCCAAAATTGACACTCTCTTGAATCTAGACATATCTAATGGTTCCATTGTGTATGTATATATTTCATGATAGTAACACCACAACCAGTCAAAATAAAGAGCCTGTCAGGATGTATTTAGGGCAAGCACTGCAACGAGAGTCTAAATAGTCAATTCTGTATCAAGGAAAAAATCTTATCACATCTATTTATAAATGGTCTACGAGGATATCAATAATGTTAAATATCTAAGCTTTGTACCTCAATTTGATTCCAATTCTTGATATGTGAATTGATGAATATATATAATAAATAATTATTAATAAATATTTATTCATTAATTGATATAGTCATGATTGATTTTAAAATTGCGATACATAGGTCGGATACGTAGTATTACTCATAAGGAATAGAGTTATACCTAGATCAAGTTAAATGAACAGTCTAGATGTTAATTATGTTATAGGGAAAAGATCTTAGCACAGTTATATCCTTTTATGAATAAGGTACGACTTTGAAACCTCTATCACTAATCCAATAATTGAGATGCACAGTGATTAAACTAAAAGTTTATGTACATATTATGTTACTTTTGAAGTGGTATTCGTTACATGTAATCAATTATGGTGTGCTTTTTTGTCCTTCCATTGTTAATTTACTAAAACGAAAGATCAATCTAGAAATTAATAATTTGGTTTGGAGAATTCCTTGTGTTGCCATAATCTAGCTGAGATGTCAGGACCATTAGATATTCCTTCATGATGGGTTAAAAATGATTATTTAGTCTTAATATATATGTTTTACTATACATGAGGTTGGGCAGTACTAATAGATGATGATTCTTCATTGTTTGACTTGGGGGCATTTTGAGTACAATCCATTAATATATATATATATATATATATATACAAGTTGTGAATGTCATGGTGGGCATGGCTGAAAAATCGATTATTTAATTGCATTAATATACCCATAATCCACAGTTATGGTTCACGATATTTTAATTAACTGTTCTCAATGAAGATGAGGTTTCTATCTTTTAAATTCATGTTATATTTGTTTTGATACAAGAATATTTCAATAACTTTATATGATTATAAACTTTAATAGTACAAGCATCTTCATCAGAAAATGAAACGATACAATTTCATCACAATTTAATAGTAAAACTTTCCTTACAATTCTAAGTAAATTTAACTTTATATGATTGTAAATTTTAATAATGTAAACATATGTTTTAGAAAATGAAAGCACTTCGTTGCGACTTAATAGGTAAACCTTACTTATGACTCTTAACTGTAGGAACAAGAATGAGATAATTTTATGACTTCAATTAAAATTGAATGAAAGTAAAATCAAAATGTGTTGATCAGATAACAACATGATAATACGTAGGGTTGCTTTTAATTTGCAAAAGTACAAACAAGCCACAGGGGAGACAATTGGGGATGAGTTTTAGAAGAGAGGACCCGTGCAGTAATGGAGATTGGAGAAGCATCAATTTCTAGCTCTGGGGTTTTTGTGGACACTATGAAGGGACAGAGAGCTAGCTGCTGCAAGTACTAGGGTTTCAATAGCGGACTGGTTCGATACTAAGCCCTAGCTACATATAGTGCATAGTGGTCCTGAAATTGAAGGATTTGAAATAATTGAATACTGTAGTAATTTTTCATGATGGTGGTTGATATATAGTTGCATCTTGGTTGTCTTTTGCCTTCTCTAAGAGATTCTCATTTCTTCCTTCATCAACCGTTTCATATATACATGTATATATTTGATAATCTTTAAAACATTTAAATTTATAATTGTTACTTAACATCAGACCTAAAAATTTAAATTAATAGAAAATGATACATTAACATATCCTCTTACGTGCAACGTTTTAAGTTTTGGAAAATGATCCAACTATATATGATATTTAAAACTTAAGATTAACACATTGATATACCTCCTTACGTTTAATATGGACAGATGATTGATGTCGGATATATGTTAAAAACCCTCTATCATATAAAACATGTAAAAAAAAAATTAGATAAAGGGGGAAGAAAGAGTTAGAATCAAGTATCTCTAAACTCTTGATATTATGTTAGTTACTGTTAAATCCAAAACTTAAATTAATAAGAAATTAATCAACTATAATATTTATAACTTAAGATTGATATATTGATAATAATTTTATTAAAATTATATACAAAATAAGCATAAGATAAATTTAATATTTTTACGTTTTATGGAATAAATTTAAAACGTCTGAATTTATGGTTTCATTCAAATCATATTCAAACTATTTTAGTTTGAATCGCCTCTTAAAATACTTGGAGGCAGCATCAATAATGCAAGTTGTAAAGTCTGTTCATCTATGTACAATCGAGAGGGCATGAGCGAGGTGATGTGAAAGGAATAACATAGAGGAGTTGGGGTGTGTGAGAGCCTTTTGATGGGATGTTTAGGTCAAACTTGTGAACATTCAAAGCAATGTAGTACTTAAAAGTTTGCAGCAATTTTGACCAAGCTATAAATGAAGCTAGATAGCTACATTGGCAGCCTATATATTCACATACATGGTGTTTTCTTTTTTTTTTTTTTGGGTTTTTGATAGGCAGATGCATATATACAGTATTCCATGAAGTGTATAATCTTCACCACAAAACTCCAAAGGGAACAACTGGAAAGTTTTCATTCTTTTTTGTATCAGTTGCATGATGCACTGCGTCATGCGAGTTGATTGTTTTCTCACGTTTCTATGAGAAGTTGTAAGTTCCTTTTTTTGCTTTTTTCTTTTCCTTCGAAATTTGTTAAAGAATTTCATATTAAAAACAAAAAATCAAAAAGATGGATGTATCTATCAATTGATATGATAATATACATTAGTGTTGTGAATTATATGCTTATCCAACAATAAATGTTACCTCTATCTATGTAAAATCAAAACAATTTACCATATATATAAATTATACCAAATTATTTTATATAGATATTATACTATAGACGAATAAAGTAATAAATATTAATACAATACTCGATATATTTTTTATAGTGTTTATATTTTGATATAATCAATATCGAAAGCACTATTAAATATTTTTGATATTATGAAAATATTGATGACAACTTTTATATTTTAATCTATAATTTTATAAACTTAAATTGTTAATATTTTTATTGAAATTGATATTTATTATTTTAATTACAACAAAATAAAATGTCTTCGTGTAAAAATACAATTTTTATATTTGAAGGAGTCAAAATTTTCATATACGAATAATTGAATATCAGATGTAACAGTTTCCATATAAGAATAAATGTATGGGAAAAAAAAAAAAAAAAAAACTCTTGAAAACGAAAATAACGTCTGTTTACCCCCATTTTTGAAAATATTAGCAAAAAAAACCCCCTACCATCTGCGAAAAACAATTTCCA
Source organism: Nephelium lappaceum (assembly GCA_021234005.1). Lineage (NCBI taxonomy): Eukaryota > Viridiplantae > Streptophyta > Magnoliopsida > Sapindales > Sapindaceae > Nephelium > Nephelium lappaceum. The sequence goes on from CM038004.1 coordinate 699,059, forward strand.
TAAAGATTTTTAATGGTTTTGTGATAAAAGTAATGAAAGATCAAAATACCCTTATTGATTAAATAAAAATTAAATAAAAAATTTTCCATCCGATTGAGATTAATTTAAAAAATATATATTAAAATAAAAGCAAAATTTAAAAAAAAAAATCTCAGATCTCAAAAGTTTGAAGATCTAGGTTTTCCTTGCTACATCCAAAAACATAATCTCTTGCCACACCTAGAACACACAAATAACCAACAAAAAACACAAATAAACATACACCGCCCAAGTACCATTCACACATCATCACACACAAGCCACTCTCATAACCATCATCACCATCACCATTCATCACACATCTACTGTCCATCAAATCATCATCTAATACCAGCAATTAACACCATCACATATTCATTGGTCCATCCATTGCCACCTAACCATTTTTAACAAAAAGTTTTTTGACATTCTCTATCTTCTGGATCTAGATCGGATCTGATAGACATCCAAAAGAGGGTGCCGGCGGAGGGACGAAAGAGAAAAGAGAGCAACAACGAAGGGTGGAGAGGGACGAAAGAGAGATGGCAAAGGGTGGAAAGGGAAGAGAGAGCGACGACAGAGGAGGGTGGAAATGATAGAGCAAAAGACACAACAGAGGAGTGTGGAGAGGAAAAAGAAAGAGAGACGGTGAAGGGTGAAAGAGGACAATGACGGGTGGGTGTCTTTGAGTTGACCAATAGCGACAACTTTCCAAAACACAAGTAGTGAGTGTGTTTAAGCTAATCGACCGGAAGCATGGTTTTACTTCGTCGTGGTTCGGTGATTTTAAGCCAAGATATGATAAATGGACTTGATGAATGTTTGAGAGATTGAAGAAGAAGAATAAGAGGAAGAAGAGAGAGAGGGAGAGTGATAGAAGAAGAAGAGAGAGAATGAGATAGAAAGAGTGACAGAAAAAGAAGAGAGATAGACTTTTTTTTTTATAAAATTTTTTTATTTTTATTTAAGTTTTTAATTTAACCTAGTTATCCCAACAAAAATATCGATGATTATGCCCTCAAAATTTAAGATACCGTTATATTTTTTATCAATATATTATTTCAATTGATGGTAGAACCTTTTTAATTAATGTTTTTAAAATTAGTAACAATTTAGCATTATTTTCAATTTTAGGGGTAGAATGATAATAACCTCAATGCAACATAGCTTGACTCAAAATCCTAATAAGATAACAAAATAATACAAGATATCCCATCAATCATGATCAGAAAATCGTGTCCGCAATTTACTTGCAAAAGTTACCATCGAAGTATGGGAAAAAAAATAAAAAGACTGACTTATAGTACCATAAGTACACCACTGCAAGCTTGTGAATGTGAATGTGATCCAGGAAAGATGAAATAAAAATCAGAAAATCTAGAGAGAAGCAAAATGAAAAAGAAAGTTAGAGTTGGAGGAGGATAGATGGAGTCAAACATTTAAAGAAGAGAACAAAAAATTTGGTCTAACTGACATCTCCTCGTGCTATCTCGAACAATGTGATTCAGACAAAAAGAGCGAAGCAGGGACTGGTCTGATGGAGAGGGAAATAGACGCTAGACTTTGGTTATCGTATTAGAAAAAATTATATATATTCATGAAATTTAAATCCCCCTGTTAGACACTCCGAGTAGTGGTCTAGTGGTAAAAACGTTATCTTTTCCCTTTACATGCTAGTGAATTTTACATTCATTTTCATAAATTTATCGTCTCGTTCACTTATATGTTGTGAAAGATGGTTGTAAAACCCACAATCTCATAGAGATAAAAAGAGACAATGATTTCGAGGTTTAAATTTAAATCCCTCGTTATAAATATGAAACAAAAAAATTGTATAAATATGCAAATAGTTGTTAGACTTAAATTATACATTTTTTTTAGGTAAGTATTTAAAGTTTGACATATGATATAAGAAATGAGAAAAAGAATTAACGAAAGGTAATATATTTAAATTATATCATTCAAACATATTTCGTGAAGATGTTATTTAAATTTTATTTGTTTAATAAATTAATATGTATCTTTAAGTTTGACAGATTACTGATTAGTAAAATTCTTTCCCAAATCTAAAGTTGAGTATTTATCGAATCAGAAAACGTGCATGCTTAAACAACCCATGATAGGTTGATTTTATTGATAAAATTAGTTATCAATCCATTTAATTAATAGGTATCTATCGAAAAAGTCATTATATTGAAACTCTCCAGTTGCTCGTAAAAGCAGGTCACGTTTCTTATAATATAATTTGCTTGCCTTAAGATAATGTTTAGCTATGAGTATGGATTGAGAATTGATAAACAAATCTATGTAAAGAGATTTTTTTTCTCATCAATTAATTACATAGAACTCTCGGAGAAAAAGACTTCTATTGTAGAACTTTGTTGCAAACCAATTAGGAAACATGCATTATTTATAAACAACCCATCATTGATAAAATTGGTTATCAATAGGTTTAATTAATAGGCATCTATCCTAGGTAAAAGTAATTAAATTGGAACTCTCCCATTGCTTGCAAAAGTTGGTCAAGTTTCTTATAATATAATTTGCTTGCCTTAAGATATTGTTTATCTATGCATACGGAACGAGAATTCAATAAACAAGTCTATGTAAATAGATTTTTTTGCTCACCAATTATATGAAACTCTTAAAGAAAAAACCTTTTATTGTACAACTTTGTTACATACTAAGTCTTCTCTTTTAAACTTAAAGATTTTAGTTCTTTCTATTCAAATTCTACTAACAACCCTTATTTATACATGATTTTTAATATTTTTGGTGATGGTGATTTTCACTTTTTATTTTATTTTATTTTATTTTTATATGGTAGAGAAGAGAAACTAATTCAGAAAAACCTACTTATACCTATATCTTCTGTTTTAAAATAAAGATAAAATTTGATGATCAAGGAAAATGTTCAACCAATCTAGAGGTGATTTTTTTTCCCCCTTAACTTAATTATACTGATATTATAAAATTAATTCTGTTATTACTAATTATTAAATTTATTTATTTCTATTTAATAATATTCGTTTCTGTTTAATCAGTAACTGATAAGTTTCATACTAATTTTATTTAGAAAACTCAAGTAAATTTGATATTGGTTTACCCATCAAGCGCAAAAGAAAAGGAAGACAAGAACACGAAAGCAATAAAAAGAAAATGGTCCCGAAAGAAATAATTAAGGCTGTGGAACCCAAGAAGAATATATTGCAAAATGTGCTTTGACTCGATCGGTGGAGGAATCATCCCCCAAGTGTAAAACAACTCCAACGCCACCACACTCTTTCACTAACTCAATTCTGTTTTTTACTTTGACACATTTATTTTTTTACCACCACATTTAACATCAAGCAACAAAAAAGTCCATGTCAAATCAGTGACCTCACACCGACCACTGTACTGCTACTACTACCATTGCTTCTACAGCAACCACCATTTTTTCCAGACCTTGAAAAGTCTTCTGGTTCATGATAGATGACAGCTTCATCAACCCCTATTATTTCTTCTTTCCAATTCAATGATGATACAACTAATGTGAAGTCATAACTGGTCCTAAAGTGTTTTTACTTCGATATATAGCATTTTATGCGACAAAGTTAATTATCCCGGCCCTATATCATTAACATATCTCTTACTATATAGGTTTAAAATAAAGGAAAATCCTAAAAAACCGTCTCACTTTTAATAGATTATCTATTTTTCCTCATGTAGTTTTATTTTCATTTATTTTCCCCCGTTCCATCATTTTGTTAACTATAAAGTGGTATTGATATATGCAGAGAATAAAAAGACTAAATTACCTCTTATATGATCTTTTAATAATAAAAACACACTGAATTAAAAAATAAAAAGAATAAAAAATGGAGATCCAATATGGATCTCCATAGCCATGAAAAAAAAAAACCAATCAATAGAAAAAACAAAACAAAACAAAAAAACACGAAAAAAACAAACGTTTCTGATCTCCTCTCTCTTCACTCTCTCCATTCCTGGGTTTCCAAGCTTGGAAATCCAAATTTCTCATCATTCAGTCTCCCATAATCATCAACCTTCCACAATCATCAATCTCCCACAATCATCACTAAGCACCATTAAAAAAGAAAAAATCAATCAACAGAAGAGAAAAAAAAAAAAAAAAACCACTGGTCTCCATCGTTGGTGATCCACCACCTGGGTCTCCGATGGTGGAGACCCATCGGAGACCTAGAATTGGGTCTCCCTAGCTAGGTCTCCATTCGTGAAGGCCCAGTTATGGGTCTCCTTGAGTCTCCGATCGTGGAGACCTAGCATTGAGACCCAGAACTGGGTCTCCAATCGTGGAGAGCCAGATCAACGACCCAGCGTGGAGACCCAAAACTGGACCTCCAATCATGGAGACCCAGATTGGTGACCTAGCCCTGAGTCTCTGATTGTGGAGTCTCAGAAATGAGTCTTTACGATTGAAGACCCAAAATCTGGGTCTCCACGATCGAAGATCGGAGACCCTACTTTTGGGTCTCCAATCGTGGGTCTCTACCATGCTATCGTCGTCCAACCATGCCGCCACTGCTGTCGAACCCATCCACAGATTCGGCCAGTGATGGAGAGAGAAAGAGGAAAAGAGGGGAGAGAGAGAGAGAGGAGAACACGCCATAGAGATAGAGAGAAATGGAGAGAAAAAAAATAAACTCATATACGTTATTTTTATTTTTTATTTTTAAATAAAAACATCATATTTTAATATTATTTATTTTATTTTTTATTTTTATTAATGTTTTCATTGAATTTCCTTTTTAACCCTTTGAGTCAAACAATCAATTTTATCAATCTAACAGAATATGTTACTGTTAGGGGTATTATCGTCTTTTATATGCTTTCATGGGGTATTTTGGGTGTTTAATTGAAAGTCAGACAATATTTTTGATAAAAACGAAATCATGTCGAGGATAATCTATAAAAAATTAGAAGGTTTTTTGAGATTATCCCTAAAAATAATTGAAATCCTAAATTATATTCTAAACTTGAAGTTTTGAGCCAACTGGCACGGAGAGCATAGGAGGATATGTAATCGAGTACATCTGCCTGCATTCTCTTATCTTATGATGAGTACAAAGAGATTTTTGGACAACAATCCAGTCAAAGAAAGCTGCATGCATAAAGGCTTACATCTCTCTTTCCCAATTTGTTGAGATAGAACTTCTGACATAAGTTTTTTTCCTGAAAGGCTCTCAAGTAGAATGCAAGCTATGAAGTAGAATGCTGTAGTGGTGCACTCTCGCCCAGCTTTGCTTAAAGCAGAAGGCTGGTTTAAGCATATTTATCCATAAAATTAACAATTTCTAAGTAACTCACAAGTATGAGTAATCTATTAAAAAGTTATACTAGTTTCTGGTCAATTTTCCTATTATACATGGGTAGCTCTTTATCACATATTAGGGAATAGTAGCACTAAGTAGTAATAGTTTGGATCATACGTCAGACATGTAGATCATAAAGTTCCGGTAGTTGTAATACATATTTGAACTATATAAAAAAAAAAGTTGTTTTTTCTAAAAAAAATTTCTTTTTGATGATATTTCATAACGCGTTAGTTGCCCATACTACCGATGACTTGATATTGCTTATTTTCAGCGTTGGTCTGCTCCTTCCATTGGCCTTCTTAAATTGAACTCTGATGCGGCGGTTGACAAGGCTCGCAAAAAAAATTGGGGTGGGTTTGGTCATTCGAAACCACCTTGGCAATATTATCCTTGTTGCTGCATCTGTTTTTCGACACTGCACTGACCCAGCCACAACTGAAGCCTTGGTAATTCAAAAAGGTCTGCAAATTGCCATCTCTAACAATTGCCTCCCTATTGTATTGAAATCTGATGCTCTGCTGGTTGTTAAGCTCTGCAATGGTCAAGACAATACAAGGCTTGACATTGCCAACATTGTACATGGCATCAAGTTTCTCATCTCAGCACATAACATTAGTCCAATTTCTTTTGCTTACAGACAACGTAACCATGTTGCCCATTGTATAGGCAAATTGTCCACTACCAGGCTCTCTGTATTTCCAATTTGGCTGCAAAAGTTAGCAGCTGCTGATGTACTCAATTCCCACCCTCTCGGTGGTTTCTCTGGTTAATATAATCATCCGTTCTCTCAAAAAAAAAAAAAGGAAAAAAGTGTAAATCTACTTGAAAGTGACCATATAAGAGATTTGGGCTCCGTTTTGTCAAAATTGACATTCGGTTCAAAGTATGTAGAGAGTCCTTTTGATCATACATTTCATATTTAACTTCATGACATATGACTGTGGGGACACGTGGACGGTGATGGAGCGAATGAGAAATTGATGTTTCATGAATCATGTGGGTCGATATCTTTAATTTTTCTGTTTGCATTTTGATTTCATTATATGTTCTAGTAACGTCTCTGTCTAGTAGCTTTGCATGGCCATAAATATCTAGCAATTAGCAAAAGCTGTCAATGAATTGGTCAAATCAATACAAATGAGCGACTGAAGATTGATAATTTATTGCACATATAGAGGGCGGGGGAGGAACTCTCACAGGCAACTCTCTTTATATAAGATCTACATATGTTTTACTGATCATTTTTTTTAATGAAATCTTATAAATTTTGGTCAAATTTTTTTTATAAATGTTAATAATGATATGAAACCAATAAAAGTTATATATATATACACTCCTTCAGCCAATAAAATTTATATATATGTCCCTTCCATTAATAAAGTCTGCACATATATTAAATCCAAATTATTTTATTTTATTTAATAAATACAATAATTTTTAATAAATTCTTCTAATTGTTTTAATTGAAAATTAAGACCATACAAATTTCGAAGTATTATTATCAATAAGAAATGGTTGGATACATAACAACTCTTATTTATTTATTTATTTTTACATTTAAAGTAGGAGACAAAAGTTATCCTTCTTAATTAGTTTCCTATTACTTCATATGTTACTATTAAGTTTAATCTATATATATATTTCAAAACTTACATGATTTTAATTTTCTATTACTAGTTTGTAATTTAATTATTTATTTATTTAAATTTGTTTCAACTTATTGTATCTTAATATGGCTTAATGTGAACATGGTAAAATTAAATTACTACAATGTATTTAAGTAATTGAGATTAAAATATGTTACTGAATAGTTGTATTTCCACTTACTCTATGATGTTAACAATTTTTATGGAAAATTTGTTTTCAACAATGTGTACTGTAAGATTTGACTTCATAATAAGATGAAAAATTACTTGCTTATAAATTATTTAATCATGCATATTGAAAAAGAAATCACTTAGAAATTTAGTATAGAATTCATAATCTATTATTTTTTAGATTTAAAAGAATGACGAGCTTCATTTTCATTTACAAAATTAAGTTTTAGATTATTTATTAAAATTAAAAGCTATTATATTTAGTTTTTTAATCACTAGCTTTGTTAAATATAAGTATTTTTTTGAGTCATTTGGAATTTATAATTTTGACTCAGTCCCTTCGGGCAGAAATCTTGACTCCACTCTTAACTAAAAATATAAGAAAACAAAAGAAAAATTAGAAAAATAACCGAACTTGAAAACAGTAGTATAAAATGTGTTTTCATAAGTATATTTCACTTTTCTATTATCCATAAAAAATCCTATCAAAATTCTTTATATTTTGTTAAGGTATGGATAATTTAGATTTAAGGTGGGGTTTTTTTTTTTTTTTTTCGTTTGACAAGATGTAAGGACAAAGGAGGTTTGTATTTGAGAATTTCTGTGTACCTTTCTTTCTGCACAAGTTTCATAATGAATAAAGCCTGACTGCCTGAGTACATAATTTTGCAATATTCGGATAGAGATGGTGGTTTGGAATATATATAAGATGTGATTTTCTTCTTAAATCAATACAAGTCTTGACAAATCAATTATATAAGACTAGTCAACCTTCTTTTAGAAAAATAACGAGATGTGGTTAGATATATATCTCAACCTTCAACTAAATTACAGGATTTCTACTTGAAATTTCAAGAACAAAATTATGCAAATCAAATTATAAGTACCACAATCCAATGCAGTTTGATGATAGAGAACTTTAATTCAGTTTAACAATGAATCTGGTTATAATGATTATACCGCAGCTGTATTTCAAATGTAAAATTCTTAAGCAAGTGCTATTATAGAACACCTAGTAAAAACACTTAGTAGAAATTCAAAGTATAAAATTCTTAAGCAAGAACTATCATGATACAATTCAAATATAAAATTCCTAAGCAAGTGCTATCATAATGCAATTAATGAAAATCATATGATGTAATACTAGAAAATGAGTCTTTTTAACACCATCGGTATTTGTGAACTGAAGTTTACAAATAAAGACAATAAGCAAGTTCATAAATGAAGGCCACCAATTATGATTTTTTTGGTTTCTTGTTTGTAAATTATAGTTTTAGTTTATTGTTTGTAAACTATAAATGAGAGTACTGGAATTACGAAAAAGAAATTACTTTAATTTTTTGTAATATTTTCAAAACTTATTATTTTTGGGTACTAAGGAAAAAACTCTCATTATTGTAAATAATTGCAACATGTACTGTAAAAGTTAAAAGTAATAGGTTAGACAATAACACAAAAACATAAAATTGATAGAGAAAGAAAGACTTTTATTATTTGTACTAACAATCCTATTAATATAAGTGAAAAGAATATATGAATATAAGTAATTAGAATCACCTCAATCTTTTGTTAATTATTTACTATTTTTACAATATTATGTACAGGGAGAGAGGGACAGAGAAAAGTGTACATCTGAAACGGGGCCACAGATCGAATTTACCAAGCTCAGAAGCAAACATTACTGCTCTGAGAGATTTATGTGGCTTGACCAAATTCAACTGCATTTCAACCAAAAAAAAAAAAAAAAAGAAAGTTGAAACCACTTCGATTGTATTATTGGGGAACTGCTTCACGTCATGCATGCTTACATATTTTAATTACTTCTAAAGTCTAAACCCATATTTAAGAGAAAAAAAAAAAAAAAGGTAAATTAACAAAAAGTTGGATGATATCTATAAATTTTTTAATGTTAGTGTCCAAGCGCGGGTGCATGGGTCGGTAAATCTAACTTCTTGAAAAAAAAAATATTGAACGAACATAAAACATCACAACAATTCATTAACCAATCTCTCTTATAGAATTTACAAATTTAATTAACCTTTGTGTGAACCTAATCATCTGAAACAAAACTATAATTAACTTAATTTCTCTTATGATTAGTGTTATATTTTAACATACAAGATTTGTTGTTTTTTATTTTTCATGAAACTTACATGATTGATTGTTCACCATAAAAATGATGAAAATAAAAATCAAAGCCATTTACCCCAAGATTACTTTCAAAAACTTGATGTAATGTTTTAGTAACGCTGCAATATTAATATTTAATCGAGTTAAGTTAATATGTGTTCTGAACATTTAAAATTTACATTAAAAAAGAAAAATTCATACTTAAGAGGAAGGCCCATTGCCACTCTAGAGGCAAGTTGACTGAGGCGTGTGTGAATGTCAAGGTTCGATTCATCATGACCATTAATGTTAGTGGTAGTTTTCTCCCATTATATATGTGGATTGCTTTTCCACTTTTTATGAATTGACCCTTCCTGTTTTTTTAGGTTGATTCTCGAATCATATCACAAAGTCTATCGTTGTTATTTTTCGATTGTATTCTGGACTGGTTTTAGTCATAAAAAAATAAAATATAAACTTTATTCAAATTTTATTTTTTTTAAATATATTATATACTATATTAAGAAGAAGCGTTAACATTAATGTATCTAATTAATATATGCAGTCCCAGCAGAGGTAGTGAACAGAGGTCTAGATGCTGGACCAAAACGTGAAATAGGAGAAATTTCATTTCCTATGTCTTGCTCTCTCTCTCTCACAGAGCAAAAAAAGGAAAAAAAAAATTCACCACTGTAAAAATCTGTCAAAAAAGCCTGATCGCTTTTTCCTCACCCTTTTGTTAAATTAATCAAAAATAATTTTAAAAATCATTTAAATCAACATGTAAGGGAAGTTCTCACTTCTCATTCTTTCTCTGTTTATAGACATTCCATGCTAAGCATTTGCTTCCCAAAAGTCTTTCTCACATCTCATTTTTTTGTTTTTTGTTTTCCTTCTGTGCTGAATTGCTTTGTAATTTGAGTGTGTTCACATTCAGGTTTTTTGTAGCTATAGTTCCATTCCATGGCTGTACTCTCAGGTTTTTGGCTGCTAATTGTTTTGGTTGGCACTATTGTTGGTCTTTTTTTGAGCCTCCTTTTGAACCATATCTTGCCTTTGTTAATGTTTCAAGTTGGTGGCCTGAAAGGGTCCTTTGGGTGGCCTCTTTTGGGTGAGACTCTCGGTTTCCTGAAGCCTCACTTTTCCAATTCTCTTGGTTCATTTCTCCAGGACCATTGTTCTAGGTACATTAATCACGCTTCTTCTTTTTTTTTTGGTGTGTGTGTGTGTGTTTTTAAAAGATATGTATCTATATACATTTTGGGAATGGTTTTTTCAGATATGGGAAGGTGTTCAGGACACATTTGTTCTTCTCTCCAACAGTGGTTTCATGCTGATCATGAGCTGAACCACTTCATACTCCAAAACGAAGGGAAGTTGTTCCAATGCGGCTACCCAAAACCCATCCATGGAATCCTTGGCAAGGTCTCCATGCTTGTTGCTGTTGGTGACACCCACAAGAGGCTCAGGAATGTTGCCCTCTGCCTGGTCAGCATCACCAAATCCAAACCTGAGTTCCTTCATGACATTGAGAGAACTGCCATCCAGATTCTGGACTCCTGGAAAGACAAACCCCAGGTCATCTTCTGCGAAGAAGCCAGAAAGGTGACTTCACATGCATCTAATGATTCAGAATTTAGGCCCACTCTATCCCTCTGAGAATTTTTATATCAACATATATACTAATATGAAATTTGTTTTCTTTTCTTGGACTATATTTGTTCCACAGTTCACATTCAATGTAATAGTAAAACAAGTGCTTGGTTTGACACCAGAGGAGCCGGTGACTGCAAAAATTCTAGAAGATTTTCTGACTTTTATGAGAGGACTTATTTCTCTTCCACTTTATATTCCTGGAACACCATATGCAAGAGCTGTTAAGGTACTACTACTCTTCTACAGTTTAATTAATTAATCTAACTGACTACTACTCCTCTACAGTTTAATTAATTAATCTAACTGCAAAATAATAATCATGTATAATCATTCTGATTTTATATAATAATAATAAGAGTTCTAGATAGCTGTCCTTTTTCTTGTGTTTTTATATATAAATATAGCAAAAAGAAAGGCATGTGATCAGCTTCCTTTTGACCATCTTTACAGGCTAGAAGCAGAATATCTTCAACTGTCAAAGCCATTATAGAGGAAAGGAGAACAAAAAACAATAATGATAATAATGATGCTGCTGATGCTGATGAGAATTCTAGAAAAGGGAGGAGTAATAATAGTGATTTTCTTGAGATCCTTCTATGTGTTGATACCTTATCTGAAGATGAAAAAGTGAGTTTTGTTTTGGACTCTCTATTGGGTGGCTATGAAACCACCTCTCTCTTAATGTCCATGGCGGTTCATTTTCTTGCCAAGTCACCCACTGCATTACAACAGTTAAAGGTAACATTTATACTACACATGGGCAAAAATTCTCAGTGCAGTATTCTACACATTTATTTTTTTCAGTTGTTTATGGTTATAAAGGGATATTTAGGTGGTGTTTGGCATCATTTTTTAAAGTTATTTTTCATTTTTAAAAACGAAAAATGTTGAAAAATATGTTTGTCAATGTTTTTAAAAAGTAAGTTTTTAAAAATATATAATAAGGTAAAAGTAAAAGATGATTTTTTTTTTCTGTTTTCTATTATTTTTAAAAATCATTTTCTTTTGTATAATAAAATTCAAAAAAATAAAAACATTTATCTTTAATAGTCATATCATTATTTTTAAAAACAGTTTTTATCCAAACAGATTTTCAGTTTTAACCTATTTTTAATAATGGTACCAAATAATTTTTTATCATTTTTCGTTTTCGAAATGTATTTTTAAAAATGTTATTAAACATATTATCGTTTTTAAAAACGTCATTTCCAAAATATATATATTTTTTTGAAAATCAAAAACATCATTTTAAAAACGTTTCCAAATACACCCTTAACTTAACGTTTAGATGTGATTGAGACATTTTGAAGTTATTACCTACTTTGTCTTCTAATTTGAAAGTGAAGTACTATATTTGTTTATCTATATAAAATTTCTTTGTAGTGTGAAAGTTCAAATTTAATATAATAGGACCCCAATATTAGCTTTTAAAATGTATTCAAGTTTTGATATTTGAATGAAAAATTCAAATATATATTGATTTGACATATTATATATTGCTTTGGTTCACATTATCATTTTTTTTTTTAAAAAAAATTATAGTGATATAGTTAATTGATTATTAAACATATAGGTGGAGCATCAAAATATAAGGAGCGCGAAGAATAAAAATGAGAATTTGAACTGGGAAGATTACAAGAGAATGGAGTTTACTCAAAATGTAAGAGAATTCTCATCCCTTCTTGTATCTCTTCTTCTTTTTTTTTTTTTTTTTTTTTTTGGGCTTAAAAGTTTTATTCTTTTGTTTGTAGGTCATCAATGAAGCTCTCAGATTGGGAAATGTAGTAAAATTTGTGCACAGAAAGGCTCTCAAAGATGTCAAATTTAGAGGTTAATTAAATAATATTTAATTATTGTCAATAGAATGCAAATACCATTATCTTATATCATACCCTTTTTATGCTTTTACCTTTTATATAATCATGCACGCATGAGCTTTTCTAATGTTTTATTTCATTTGATTAAATTACATTACTTTCTATTATTTTGTCATTAAAGAAAAAGTATACTTTCTTTCAGACTACTTAATTCCATCTGGCTGGAAGGTCCTACCAGTGTTCACAGCAGTTCATTTAGACCCATCTCTACAAGCAAATGCGGCTCAGTTCCATCCATGGAGATGGGAGGTAATTAATTCCAAGCGCACATGCTGTGTCAAGTTTTAAGTGATTGATCACTTAGGATACAAGGCATAATATCAGTGAGTCGGGTATATACGTTCAGGATATAGAAGAATCTCTCTTAATCATATATCAACCTGAAACATGAGGCTGTCCTACCAAATTGTGCAACTTTGTTTTAATTGAAGAAATTGAAAGTTGAACAATAAATCTAGAATTTGAATTTGGGTTTTTAGTGGACCTATTTATTACATGGACATACTAATTACATGTTTTGTTTTTTCTTCACTAGATGTGATGCCCCATCCACTGCAGGATATGTACTGTAAACTTCATTTGTTCTTTACTCATGAAAACTAAGTTAGTCGATATGGGAAAATTTAAATGAAAATTTCGTAGTGTAATTACAAACGTGACAGTCGCCATCTAATTTTATACGATTAATAAATTACCGTGGTAAAAATGATTTTGTGGTAAAATATATTTCAGAGCCAAGAGCAAACATGCAAGAAATTCACACCCTTTGGTGGAGGGTCAAGATGCTGTCCAGGATCTGAACTTGCCAAGGTTGAGGTTGCATTCTTCCTTCACCACCTTGTACAGAATTTCAGGTACATAAAAATATACTTATTTATTTACATTAATAATGATCATGCTAAGCAAAAATTGAACTTGAAATGGGGTGAATTATGGTATTGATTTTTGTAGGTGGAGAAATCAAGATGATCAGGACCAACCAATGGCATATCCATATGTGGAATTTCCAAGAGGACTGTTGCTAAATGTGGAACCACTAGGGACTGATCATGCTTAAAAAAACCATCTGGACTCACTATAATCCTTTGATATGGGAGGCCTAGATATTCTATCATATGCTAGTTAATTTATATAGAAGTAACTGTCATCTCTGTGTAATCTTTCCTTCTTGTCAAGTTCAGCTGGTACATATAATAATGATAATGATAGTCTCTTTATACTCTTTGAATGTTTTTGTAACTCATAGAGGATGTGATGGCAGGCATAGTTTGATTATAAATCATGTCTTTTTACGAATCTGGGGTCCAGGTTCAAGTCCTTCCTCTCTCAAATTATTAAAAAAAAAAACTTTTGTATATCGAGGATGTAAATGGAAAATATTTAAAAAGAGAAACAAAGGAGGGAATTAAATTAGACAAATTTTTCGTCTAAGTTAATTATTCTCTTTCCTGCTATAAACATTATAGCCATAATCAGGTTGGAAATTAAGGCTTTTTAGGCTATTAAATTAAGGCAAATCTTTCACTTATTAATAGATTGCCTTCACCACAATAGGACTCCTCACTAGGTGTCGTTTATCATCTGACCATATCAACTCTCCAAACACGTAGTCCTTGGCAGCTATGGACTTTTTAACATTAAGGGTGACAGAAAAGGTCTTCTCCTCACCGGTTTTCATGAACTTCAAGCTTTTTGGTTGGATCGAAACTGAAATCCCCATTGGCTTTTTGACACGAGCTCTATACGTGCCTGGAGAGCCAACAGTTCTTTACTGTTCGTGTCACCGTGATTGAGTCTGAGAGTTTAGGGACTGTGATGGAAGGGTAGTTGAAGTTGGCTAGACTGAATGACTTGGGGCACTTGTAGTTTTCACCTGAGAAGACTGAAATTTGAGTTTGATTGTATCCCAAGGCACACAAAAAGTTCAAGTAATCATTGATGGTTAGGTCATAAACCAATCCAGGATCCGCGGCAAGGTTTGGCTGCACATGTCCTGCTCCATAGCTGAAAGGTGTTGCCTTGGAGTAGGATGCATCGAGAATTGATTCATATTCATTATCCTGTGTTGTTGCTGTGAAATACAAGGCAAAAGTATGGGATCAATCTAGGATTTTTCGATGCTTCGAATATGGAAATGGCTGCTAGTTTTTGTACCTGTGGTCATGATCGCTGATCTGATGGCTGCAGGACTCCAATCAGGATGGAGGGTTTTAAGAAGGCTAGCAATTCCTGAAACATGAGGACATGACATTGAAGTGCCTGAGACAGAGTTGAATGGGATCCGACGCTTGTCAAAATCCTGATTTGTTGGCGCCTGTGCTTCAGTGTAAGCAGCTATAATGCTCACTCCTGGTGCAGTGATATCAGGCTGAACACAACATCAATAACAATCTTAAATTACGTGAACAAAAAACTTTAGAAAGATACTTGAATTTCTGATAAAAATAAGACCTTGAGGATCTCTGGGGTGATGGTGTTTGGTCCTCTTGATGAAAAAGCTGCCATGAATGGAGCTGGCTTGATTCCAAGCTCTGTGGTTGCACGTGTAATGTAAGCAACAGGTTTCCTAACAGAAATGAAAATTTTCAATCATTATTGTTGATAATACTATTAATTACATGAAGGCTCATTGAATTGTTATGTGTTCTTGTGATCTTACTTGGTTGAATTGATGTAACTAAATACACCAACTCCATCTTTGTAGTTGATATGTGAAGCAGGAAGGAGATGGGGATCAGCATCAATTTCGTTCCCAGTATTGTTGCCATTGGCAAGAACCATCCCTACTGCGCCAGCCAAGAGGGCTTGCTGTCCCTTCTCCACTCTTGCAGTCACTCCGCGAAGACAGACCAAGATCTTCCCCTTCACCATTTTTGGATCAAGTTTTCCAGCCTCACATAGCAGCCTGCAAGTCCAATTACCACAACTACCGAACACGTCTTTGCAAAACAATTACTATAATTCGATGTACATTACAAGAGTTTGTGCTATTCTTACGCGTCTTCTCTCGTTGCATTAAGTCCTTTAGCATCCGCAGCACTGATTAGAGGAAAGGAATTGTTGCCTGGCAAGCCTTTAGCCGATAAGCTTTGTCCCTTTAGAGTAAAAAATGAAGTATTGTCAAGTAGGTAACCTATTCAATTTTGCTTTTGTCAATTCATGGTTTTTGTATATTCTTCAAAATGTTATAGCTGAAATCACGAAAAAGAAAAGCAGCTTAACCTTGAAGCGCTTCTGGTTTCCTAGTAAAACATAACTAGGGAAATCTCTATCCGTTGTGCTTGCACCAACTGTGACCAACCAAGGAGCAATGTTGGACACAGTTCCATCAGCAGGACCAGAGTTACCAGCAGAGCAGATGACCACAATCCCACGTTTAACCGCATGAAAAGCACCAATTGCAACGCTATCATTAAACAATGCGGTGGGTTCTCCTCCAAGTGATACAGACAGCACATCAACACCATCATGAATAGCGGCGTCAAAGGCTGCCACTATATCAGCATCAAAGCATTCATTCCCCAAAACTGGAGGCCAGCACACCTTGTAAGCTGCCACTCGCGCTTTTGGTGACCCCCCTTTGGCGGTTCCTTTTCCCAACCCGAAAACACTTGCCTTGGCTACGAAGTTACCTCCAGCTGTTGACAAGGTGTGCGATCCATGGCCATCAGTGTCGCGAGGAGAATCATAGGAAGAGTTGAGCGGTCCAGCCACTGAAGCATATCCTTTGTTGAAGTACCTTGCTCCTATTAGCTTCCTTCAATTCAAAGCCAAACACGACGTTTCTTTTTGTTGTCAAAACATTATTTTACAATTACTTTTTCAGCAAGTTAACTCCAATCACAAGTCCCCACATGCAACTTAGAGAGAATTTGACATCAAAATCACTCCAAATCCACCTTTCATGGATCATTATCAGAACTAAATCAAAATATATTACATATGATGAATTAAATTAATATCATGCTTCATCAAACTGATTCAAAGCTTCTAAGTTGGCTCTTACAGGCCAGAGAGAGCACAGCAAGCAAGTTGAATAAAAATGACCTAGATCTATGTCATTTGCACAACATGTTAGTAGATTTAGAATTTTAAGATAAACAATTATTTGATGTTCTGCTTTTGGTGTACAAACTATCAAAGAGTAATTAAAGAAAGAAATATTTTAATTCAAGATTCCATCAATGGAAGCAATGGCACTGCCTTCATGGAGGAGGGAGACAAATCATTTAACTCCAAAATGGGGATTTTTCAACTTGCATAGAGCTTAGTGAAGATTATTCATTTAATAATTCCCAAATTCTTGCGAGATAGAATACATTAATCAAACCATATTATAATAATCATTGTAACCAAGTCAATGTACAATGTGAGATTGGCCTTGGAGTTATAAAACTATGGCATATATGCATATATATATATATATGGTAACATCATGTAGGGATATTATCTTCAAAATGAAGCTATCTGCTTTTATGAGATAATAAACACTCCAAAATGGATGTGCTTTTTGGTACCACTTCTACCACCAAGAAAGGGAATTGAATGGTTCACATTTCCAGAGGTTTTTCTAATTTTTCTCAACAGAATCCACAAAGTTTGGTCATGCTGAAGATACCCACCAAAGTTTGGACAGCAAATTGTAGGGCTGGATTTAAAAAAAAAAAAAAATTGTTGGGGACCAATATGGGGCAGGTTGATGGAAAGCTACTTCATTTATGTAATACAATAAATTGATTCAATAAACACAAGAGTGAAACTGGAGCATTTAATAATTAATGGACATCCACGTCAGAGAATGACATTTTGTCCATTTAGCGATGGAAATAAAAAGTTACTACATTAGATAATTTGATATATGAATGACATAATAATACATAATCGAATGACTGATGACTGACCTTTTGTCCGTTTAGCAATCGAAACAAAAAGTTATTTACATGATGACAAGAAGGGTTAATCTCTTTTTTTTTCCCTATATTGACTTTACACTTAAAATCCCCTTATTTATTAATCAATGAGAAGAATTTTAAGTTTTTATTCAAACTAAAGGGAAAACACTATTTTCCCTTTGATAATTAATGAAATAATAACACATGCATTAAATCTTCATTAGTAGGAATGATTAAACATTTTTCTTGATCCTAAAAAATAAAAGGTTTAAGTCTCACATTTATTCTGAAACACAATATATGAGTAATTTTCTCTTAATTTAATTTCTCCCCTCCCCCACCACTAAAAAAAATGAATTAAATGACTGACGAGCCTCTACGTCAGAGAATAACTTTATTGACGATCAGAGAATGGAAACAGAAAGTTTTAAAATGATAAGAGAATGGAAACAAAAAGTTTTAAACAAAAAGCTTTAAAAAGAGATCACCACAAAGAAAAGCAAGTGTGTGCTCCATAGGTAGAGCATGATAAACTCTGAGCATCTACATCAAAGAATGACTTCATTGACGATTAGAGAATGAAAACAAAACGTTTGAAAATCAGAGAATGGAAACAAAAAGTTTTAAAAGGAGATCACTATAGGAAAAAGCAAGTGTGTGATCTATAAGTAAAGCATGAAAAGCAATTGTGTGCTCCATAGATAGAGCATGATAAACTTCAAGAGTCTATATCAAAAAATAACTTCATTCACTATCAAAGAATGGAAACAAAAAGTTTCAAAAGGAGATCACCACAGGGAAAAGCAAGTGTGTGCTCCATAGGTAGAGCATGATGAACCCCACAATTAAAATAACATAATGACTTTTTCATTAGCGATTAGAGAATGAAAACAAAAAATTTCAAAAGGAGATCACCATAAGGAAAAGCAAGTGTGTGCTGCATAGGTAAAACATGATAAACTCCGAGCATTTACATTAGAGCATGATTTTATTGATGATTAGAGAATGGAAACAGAAAGTTTAAAAATTAGAGAATGGAAACAAAAGGTACGATAAGAGAATGGAGCACACACTTGGTTTTTATGCTGTACCTATAGAGCAAACACTTGTTTTTTCCCTATAGTAATCTCCTTTTAAAACTTTTTGTTTCTCTGATTTTAGGTAGAGCATGAAAAGCAAGTGTGTGTTGCATAGGTAGAGCATGATTAACCCCGAGCGTCTATATCAAAGAACGACTCAATTCACAATCAGAGAATGGAAACAAAAAGTTTCGAAAGGAGATCACCGTAAGGAAAAGCAAGTGCGTGCTCTATAGGTAGAGCATGATAAATCCCACCATTAAAATGACATTATGATTTCATTAATTAGAGAATGAAAACAAAAAGTTTCAAAAGGAGATCACCATAGTGAAAAGCAAGTGTGTGCTTCATAGGTAGAGCATGATAAATCCCATCATTAAAATGATAGATTGATTTCATTAACGATCAGAGAATAAAAACAAAAAGTTATAAAGGGAGATAACCACAGGGAAAAGCAAGTGTGTATTCCATAGAGAGAGCATGATAAACCCCACCATTAAAATGATTTCATTGACAATCAAAGAATGGAAATAAAAAGTTTCAATAGGAGATCACCACCGGCAAAAGCAAGTGTGTGCTCCTTAGGTAGACCATGAGAAACCCCACCCTCCCCCACCATTAAAAAAAAAAAAAAAAAAAAAAAAAACATGCATTAAATGACCGATAAGCGTCTACATTATAGAATGACTTCATTGACAATCAGAGAATAGAAACAAAAAATTTCAAAAGAAGATCACCACATGAAAAAGCAAGTGTGTGCTCCATATGTAGGTAGAGCATGATAGAAAAAAAAGGGCATGAATGAAAGAAACCTGTTGCAATGAAATGCAGCATCTTTATCATTTTGACAAACTCCTTTCCACTTTGAGGGAATCGGTCCCAACCCTTCATCGATAAAGCTTTTCGATTCAGGCCATACACCTGCCACCATCCCCATTTTGGAAAAAGTTAGGTTAAATAGGATGTCAAACATGATACTATATGGATAAACAGTTGCTTATCATATGCATTACATAGAACATATTATAATGTCACATAGTTCTTTCTAATGTAGATGTTAGAGTTTTAAACATATATATATATATATCTTAGTTCGTCAGATGCAAGAAACCAGTGAAAATTTGATACCACAGACTAATGTTAAAATACATACAGCTTAAACCTGATATACTCTCTCCCTAAAGCATAATGATGACAAATTTTGAGGGCAAAGTGAATAATATGCATATAAATTTGCTTCTCATATACACAAGCATAATATGATTCTACATGTTTTTCTCTAATATTGACGAGTAAAATTTCTATAGAATATAACAGTTTATAGAAACTTATTAAGAGTAAAACAAATTTTAATTTATTATATGTATAAAATCAGTGAGAATTCAAATTCCCAGATTAATGTTAAAATTCGAGTATCTGAAACTTAATATACTTTCTCGCCAAAGCTGAATAATGATAAATTGTTAAGTCAAAATTCCAAGCATTTATATCCTTTCCAAGCTGAAATCTATCGCTAGTGAATGGATGTTGATTAATCAAAGAGTGCATTCTCGCTAAAGCTGAGTAATGACAAATTGTTAAGTCAATATTCCACGCATTTATATCCTTTCCAGGCTGAAATCTATCACTAGTGAATGGATGTTGATTAGTCAAAGAGTGCTTTTTAGAGACCCTAGAAACCTTGTACAATCCTAATCTATGATCACTTCAATAAACCCTATATTTTTCTCGGTCAACATCATTTTTCCATTGATCATATCTAGATATTCAAGTCAACGATTCTAAACAATTAATTTAATAATTTACTAGAACCATTGCCAGTCATTTTGATTCATATTAAAAAAATAAAAATAACTAGAAAAAAATATTTAAAACTCTCACCAGTGTCAAGGTTTCCAATAATTGTATCTTCACCATATCTAGCCTTCTTCCAGATTGAATTTGATACAACACTGCCATGATTTTCCAGTCCAAGAAACTCCCATGAATGTGTTGTGTGTAGTTTCCTGCCCTGGTTCAAGAAAACTGATACCACTTTTGGATGCTCTACATTACACAACAAAGTAATAAACATATCCTGTCACCCATCAAAACAGAGAAAACAGAGATAACAAAAACAAAACAAAACAAGAACAAAATCTATCTATCCATCTCACTTGCTATCTCAGCTGCTTCTTCTTCTTCTAACTTGGCAGCAAAACCATTGATGTGTCTTGTGTATGAATAAAATATTACATCTTCAGGATTGCAACCACTGGTCACCAAGGTTCAAAACAACTCAACAAGATTCCCCCCCAAAAAAAAAAAAACAAAAACAAAACCAAATAATAAATAAATACCAATACATGAACAAATTCAATAACCTTTTCAAGAAGGGTGCAAGAAACTTATAGTGAGATTCAGTGACTTGATTGAGATCAACAGAAGACAGTTCAGGTCCATGAGAGTGCTCTCCCAAGTACACAACATATGACTGATAAAAACCAGTAGAAACCACCACCATAGAATTGAAAGCAATGAATTAGCACAACATGACCTACCAAAAGAAGCAACTACAAGCAAAAGCACTTTTGTTAAAAAGGAAAAAAAAAAATGCTTACCCTTTTGGAAGCAAAAGTGGGTGTGTGGAATAGAGAAAAAAGAAGAAATGACAAGAGATAAAGAGGAGGAGTGTGCTTGGAAAGCTTCATTGACTACAACAACTACTAGTTGTTTTTGATAGGTGTTGTAGTACAACAAATGGAACTGAAGCTGAAGATGTGTTTGGTGTGTGTTATGTTTTCGTGTTTATGTAGATGGCCAAGAAGTTCAAATGTCTTAGTCTAGTCATTCTGACAGTTTCTTATAGATACTACTAGCCTTTTGTATAATATAATGTTTCGAAGTGATTGTCAGATTGAGAGTTTTATTTAAACAATCTCTATATATAATTTGTTTTTTGTTTCATTTACTATAAATTTATAGTTGTTTATGGACCCACACATGGGGGAAGTGTCATGAATTAATAGTTGAATCCCAAGGTGCCAACTATGAACTAGTTATGGAAGATTCTCTTTAGTGGACGTTGAATAGAAAACGAAAGTTCTATTTTCTATATCCAGTTTGACTTTGTTACAAAGTGATTCGTATGTGAAATTTAGACAGACATGGAATTTGTAATCATATTTTGTATTGTTTTTATGAACTCCAACTAAAGGATATCTTTTTTCCGAATTATTATATCTTTTCGAAGATTACGAAAATGAAATATAAAATGACTTAAGGGTAGGACAATTTTATTTTGTCCTTGAAAGAGAAGTTTGAAATTGTCTAGTAAAACTTTATAACTATGTCAAGGAAATTTATGATGAATTTCAAATTAATAAGATCTTTTTTGTATTATTATTATTATTTTTAAGATCCGCTGCTAAAAGTTCTAGTAGAAAAAATTGCACGGAAGAGACTCTTAATCTGAAGAAGATAGGGTTCACTAAAAAAGAATACGAATTATTAACAATTTATAGCTGATTTCAGCGCACAAGTTGCCAAACAATACAACATAATTGACCAATCCTGAACTGACACATCCAAGTGTTCAACAGTTGAATATTTTGGATGCATTACATTGGTCATGGAGTGAACATAAGCATGACCTTAAAACCTAGTCATCAATTGCTGGGATTGCCTATCTGCAAGGGGCCATTACAATCTTGCCCGTTGATGTGGACATTACTTGTGATTGATTTCCGAGTTAGGATTCTCTCCTAAGCTTCTTTTTTTTTTAGACTTTTCATAATCTAGTAATATATCAATATTAAAGATAATAGATAGTCAAAAATATTATATTTTTTTCTCTTTATGCATCACTCAAATTTCAACTTCTTTCATAGAAAGTAGATATAAAAAACAAGATTAGACAAGGATCCTTGATTTCTCTCAACAATAAGAATATTGAGTTCGAATAGTTCCCGAATGCTCAATCGTTAAATATGTCCAAAATTTTTTTATATTTATTTCATTTTCGATTTTTCTGCACTTAAGAGAGAATAATTTACGTCCGTTCACCGATAATACAATAATATTGAATGCTCAATCGTTAGATATGTCCAAAATGTTTGATATTTCATTTTTTATTGTTCTCCACTTAAAAGAGAATAATTTACGTCAGTACATTGATAATACAATAATATTGAAATTTGTTAAATACAATAATATTGAATTTAATAACAAATGTTAATCATCAAAAGTTAGGCAGACTGTGGATTGGATGAAGTTGCACGTATATCCAATTGAGCAAGTAATCAAGAACAGCTGTGGCTGATATGAGGCGACACTCGTGTGCATAGGATTTTGTTGACCAGTGCACCGTAGTGGATTACGATGTCAGAAACACAGTGGATCTGGTTATGGGCCACGATATATCAAAGTTTTATGGGTTCGACGGAAGTTCTGTTCACAAACTTAAGGCCCATGCCCGGTTTCGAATTCATAATTTGTGTATTCATTTAATAAATTTCTGTTTTCTTATTGAAAAGTTACTGATTCAATAAAATTCTGTTATATATATATATATATATATATAAATTACCAATTCAGTTAGATTTCTGACATTTATATAATAAAATCTTATCACATATATATATAATTATATATATGGTCAAATTATAAATGCAATAAACCCCTACCATATATGTATTATTCTCTTAAATGCTATCAAATCTTAAAAATCTTGTCATATACCTTTTCTAAGCAACCAATTAATAAAATCCTCCCAGATATTTATATTTTCTTAAAAGTTGTAAATCTAATAAAGTCCTAACAGATACCTTTCTTATTTAAAAACCTACCAATTCAACAAAATTTTACCATTTATTGTGTATTTTCTTTTCTTTAAAACAGCCAAATCCAATATAATCTGCACATACACATTTCCTTCTATGAAATTTAAAAGACTACTAATCATAATAATGCTTTTATATATACAATATCTACTAATTTAGCATGTATATCATGACAAGGTAGTTGATGTATGTTACCAAATGTATTAAATATTTTTCTTTTTCCTTTTCTTTTTAATTTTTCAAACTTGTCATTCTTATATTACAACGTTTTATATTTATACATCCCCGAATAAAATATTTTTAATTAGTAGTGCCACGTGGATAACTAATGGCATATAAAATTGGGACCCACATCCCAGCTGTCACATCCCTACAAAGTTTTGCAAGCTCTAAAAATGGACAATAATAGTTGGAGTTGCTGTTGTAGATAATTTGGCCCCACACAACCCCTAAACGGCCGAAAATCCGTTAAACCACCCGCAACAAGGCTGTACTTTGTCTCATGCACTGGCCCTCTCCTCCGTCTACGGCCTTTAAATACCAGTCAAAAGCCGTCATATCTGTACACATCCACTTACCTGGGTCCCCCTCTAAATTTTTATACATTGCTTATTTTGTTTCTCTTCACGCAACAAGCCAAAGTTTCAAAACCCTTCAAAAAATACTACCCTAATTTTGGCTCTAACAAGGGACTATTATAGATATCACATCACTAGATCCCGTTAATATACACTCGTAATTTCAAAAATCGAGAATGAAAGTAAAAGAAAATTAGGAAAACGAACTTCAACTTCTTAAATGGAAAAGGAAATCAGAACTACTAATAATTCTAGCAGAGACTGTGATCACAAACTGAAAAAAAAAAAAAAAAAAATAGTTACTTTCCTTCGTAAGAACTTTCATGAATAAAAGATTATCGTCACTGACGACTCTTGGACTGGGGTCGTTTGTTTTTTTGTCTGAAGACTGAAAACTGAATAGTGACTGAAACCTGAAATCTGAAAAACATGTTTGTTTTTTTTTTTTTACATCTGAATGTACAGTAATCTTGTTTGTTTTTTAAAGTTAAAATTATCTGAAAACTAGTAATTTGACATTTATGTCCTTTTATTATTAATTGTTATGTAACTTTATTTGATATGATAAAAAAATACAATAAATTATTTAACAAATACTAAAACGCATATATATATATTCATAATTAAAATAAGATGAATTATTATAATAGAGTCAATTAAATTTATATATTCAAATTAAAAAAAAAAAACAAAATGGTCTTAAATTAAATTATTATCGCAACAAAAGTTGAAATTGTAAAATAATATATATTTTCTACTATAATTAAACAAAAATAATCAAATACTTAAACAAATTGATTTGTAATTTGGTCTCTGAATTGTTGCATAAACACTTAATCTGATTTTCTAAATTCATTGTTTAGGGGTTTTATTTTTCAATGTTATTTGTTAAAGCATTAAAAGAAATTTTTATAATATATAACTAGGATAAACTTGGAAATATGTTATTTTAGGAAGGATAAACTTGGAAGAATATATTTACAAAATCATCCAGTGATTTGGTATTCAGTGAAAAGTCAGAAAATGTTACTTTTTTTTTTCAGTGGTTTTTGGGTGGTTTTAAGTGGTTTGACCACTTAAAAAAACAAACAAAAATATCTTAATTGGCCTAATTCAGCACCATTAAGTGTTAAGTGCGAAAAACAAACGACCCCTTACATAAATTATAAAACTGTCTATATGTCAATTATAATTAATATTTATATACTTTTAAATATAAGTTTTCTTGTACAATATATAATAAAAGGTTATATTATATCAAATTTAAACCTTATTCATATCAAAATTTTTATTTCAAAGCAAATTACTAATGAAAAAAACAAATAAATTTAAAGTAGATAGTAATCATTGGATTGAATAAAAATGAATTGATGGATATTAAAATCATATTTTTATTTTTAAATTGATATAATTTAAATTAATAATATAATATAATTAAAATTTTTATCAGTTAAACTAATTAATATTGTAAATAATATATGTACGTGCACGTATGCGCGTGCTTCATGTAATAACCCACATTGGTTGTGGCCGTCTTTTTAAAAAAGTCTCATCTCTATGCTCTCTGGATTATCTGCTGTCTTTGCCTTCCTCTCCGTCTGTCTCTTTCTCTATCTCTCCCTCGAAGCACTTCTTTAAAATCCCACTATTGGAAGCACTTCTCCCACTTGCTCTCACTCGCTTGTCCATCTTGAAAAGTGAAAGTGAAAGTTGAAACTGCTGTTTGGATTGATAGACAGAGCAGTAGTAGAGATAAGGAGGGAGAGAGAGAGTGAGTCTGAGAGAAAGCTGCTTCTCTGCTTCTGTCAAAGTGCTTTTTTTTCCCCTACAATAATGGTCAACCGAGCCATATATGTTTATCATGCGATAATCGGCTTATAACAGATCTGTAAGTGATTTTGTATTCACGTTCCTATACAACTTATTCACATATCAATTCTCAGTCGTTAATTAATGTATATAATATCTCTGTTAAGGTTTATTATTTTTTCGATCTACTGAATTGATTCGCAACAATTCTATGGAGTAAATGTGAGTGATTTATCATTTGATCAATCTTATTTTGTTTATAAAATTAATCGAATGTTGGTACTAGAGAATGATCTTATTCTACATTGTTGTTTAATTGATTTGCTGGTTGATGAGAGTGATGGAAACGGACGGCGGAGATGATTATGATCGAATGGTGATCCGACGGTTGGGGATGAATAAGGATATGATCTGCCTGGCTCCCTGGATGCCAAGTAAGAAGTTCGTCAACCGGTGATGTTGACTCTCCCTATTTGGCATCAGGGGAATCAAGCAGGTCCACCAAATCAAACCCACCCAGATGATGACACGTAGCTGCACATCACTGCCTGAAGTCACTGATTTGTCAATTATCAGTGCGTCTGCATGTTATCGAAAGCGAAAGTGCCTGCTGTCAATTCTTATTTTCGGTGTGGGCATACAAAGCATTGTGATAATATTGTACCAATGTGTGGTAGCCTTTAAAAGGAGTATAATCACTATATAAATATATTCTTTTTGTTTATTGAAAAAAAATATAAACATATTCTAATAAAAACAAAATTATATGCATCTTATCATAATTTAGATTTACATGGATGGATATAAAATATTGAGCACAGTTAATAGATTTAAAATTATATAATCGATATAAATTTAACCACTGTACTGTGAATATTGAGATTTATCAACAATAAACACATGTGAGAGATCACAAAGTTTGGCTATCCATTATCTTCTCTTTTTTGATATTATTAATAGCAGTAAGTTAGTAAATCCCGAAAGTTAAATCTCAAATTTGATCAAATTTTATTTGATTTTAGTTGCCTACTATTAAATCTTTATTTATAAATTTCTTTTAAAAAATTTAATGAATTATAGATTCACATTTATGTGAATATATTTTTTAAACCTCTTTTTATTTGTGGATTTGAAAGTAATAAAAATTTGTTAAATTTTCATCTTTTACGCATGCAAATTTACCATAAACCTTCATTTTATGCCATGTAGATCTTCCATAAATATGTATGGATTATATGGGTGAAAGTGGCCGCACGGCAACAAACTTTGGACACTCACATTGAAAAGGATGCCGAGGGCTCGAATCACTGTCTCTTTTTCCAATGTAATAAAGTATTAAAAAATGTTGGTCCAAGCTTATCTGACATGTCACAAAACTATACCATTTTTTATAGGAAGAAAATCTGAGGTGGACCTTGGAATCTCTAATGGGCCAACCTTGTGAAAACCTAGTCTTTTAGTATGTCATTTTTCCTGTGAAACGTTCAAGTTACAAAAAAATCCTTCACATCCCAAACTCCCGGTTATCAAGATCAAAATCTTATATAGACATAGTGTTGATTAACAAATAAAAAAAAAAAAAATTACATAGATATTCATAAGAGAATAGCAATATTTGTTTTTATTTCACGTCATATCGAAATTTAAGACAAACGAGCATTTTTATATTGAAAAAGATATGTAATATATGATGAAATCTACTCAAACTTTTATTTAGCATTAGAATTATATCTCATCAAAATATTTGGCCTTAAACAAGAGAAAATCCCAAAAAACAATTTGACATATTTTGAGAACCTATTGTTTCATGTTTATCTAAAATACAACTTGACATTAACATAAATATTCAAAAAACCCTCTGGAGACATATGAAAAGACGACAATACCCCTAACGGTCATAAATTCCGTTAGATTAACATAATTGACTATTTGACTCTAGGGACAAAAATAAAAAAATAATGAAAAATTAATTAAAATATAAAATAATATTAAAAATAAAAATAAAAATATATATAAATTTTTTTCTTTCAACACTCAACTCTCTCTCTTGCTTCTCTTTATCTCTTCTCTTTTCTCTCTCAATCTCTCCTCTTTTCTCTCTCTATTCCGGCAGTCCTCCCTCTTTCTCCATATCCGACAACGGCGACAATGTATGGGTCTCCAATGGTGGAGACCATTTGAAGGTGGAGGCCCGATCTGGGTCTCCACCGTCGGAGACCTAGATCAGGTCTCCATCTTGGAGACTTGCCACCTATATTTTTTTAATTGGTTTTTTTTTTTTATTGATCTCTGTTGATTTTTTTTTTAATGGTGTTTTGCTGATGATTATGGGAGCTTGATGATTGTATTTGTGGGAGATTGATGATGAAAAATTGGGTTGATGTCAAAAGTGCAGGGTTGATGATAAGAGGAGAGGTTGATGATGTTGATGTTTTTATGGCTTGGATCCAATTTGTCTATCTTTTTTTTTAATTAAGTTTTTATTAATTTATAATTTTTTATTTTATAATTATTATATTTTTAACTAAAAATCTTAGTGGTAGAAGAGTCTTTTCATATGGTTTTTAATTTTTCTATTAATCAGGTAATAAAAAGTTTGATTTTTAATAAAAATTAAACAATCAACAATAAAAAGATATTGTTTCATATATCAGGTGATGTTTTGGGATTTTCCCCTTAAGCGATGATGTAGAGATTACAAACTCAAATCTCTCTTTTACTGATCGAAAATAAATCGCGTACACAACTCCCTCTGAAAAGATGGTAATACACTCCGTGACAAGAGGATGTTGGACTGAAGTCCCAACAGCGAAAGTACACAAATCCCTATGAAAAGAGGATGTTGGACTGAAGTCCCAACAGCGAAAGTACACAAATCCCTATGAAAAGATAGTAATACATTCGTGGTCACAGTACATCGGAATGAGTAATATAGCGCGTGTCCATCTCATTCAAGCTTTTCTTGATACCAGTAAAATTCACAGGATTGAGCAGATACTGGGGTCTCTATCAACCACGGGATGATAAGGCACTGCACTATAATAAGGCAGTGCATTATAATAAATATAAGGCGCCGCCTCACTTTCCTTTGGTTTGTTATCTTCTTTCTTCTCGCCACCGGCGGAGTCGACGCTCAACAAATCCGCACGCCCCACTTTCTTCCTCAGCAGCTGTGTCAGCAAAGCCGCGTCCAACTCTCCGGTCACCTCCATCTGGCTCTTCTCGTCCTTGAAAGACACAGTTTCCACACCTACACTTGCATATAATTACATAAATAATAAATATCACAAAGCTCACGTTAAGGTTTAATTATCCAAATCGTAAAAAGTTGAAATCCGTGCAAATATATTATAAGTTAATTGCAAGCAAACCTCCGTTGAAAAAGCAGAGTAGAAGCTTTTGCTTACCAGGAGCTTCAACTGCAATTTGCATGGCCTTTTTGCGGGACTTGTTGCCGTTCATTAATGAAACTTGGATCACAATTTTTTGCTGCAAAAGGTAATCAGTTAACGTGTTAGAATATATACAATAATTTTATCGACATCATCCAACTTAACATCGTTTGGCTACTTAGTTGCATGGATACAATCCAATAGCTAGCCACCAGATGTCCTGATAACATTAGGTCGCTACTAAGTTATCTAGACCTGGTTCGAATTTGTACCTTCATGGTCTAGTATTGTTGGAGATGATGATGAGGAAAACGCAGAAAATGATGACTAGGGATGGTTCTTTGAGCGAAAAATGGACGAATTCTTGTGTGGTGTTGCCTTGAAGAAGCAGAGGAGGTATTTATAACTAGATAGCGCGCGTACCATTGGTGTGTATGAGAAAAACGTGTCTACAGCGTGTCTAGAGGTTTAGAAGTTCGCAAGAGGACCGTTTTTAGGCCGTTTCGAAGGAGATTTGGATGTATTAAATTAATAATCAAACTATGGGCTCATCGTGCGACTGATAAAATGTCCCTACTGTGGAAAATTCGTCTCCCATACTTAATTATTGATCCATGAAAGTGATTAATTAGCTTTATTGTGATTGATATCTCCCCTATTGTGGAAAATTCGTCTCCCCTGCTTCACCATCGATAATTATACCATGAAAGTAATTAAAGATGTAACAAAAGACACGATTGGAATTAAAATTTGTTTGGTTTTATTGATTGTTTTACGTGAAGCAACTAATGATTTAAAGGGATAATTTCAAAAAACCTATTGTAGTTTCCCTATATCTCTTTTTTGTCACCCATGATTTTATTTTTATCTGAAATACTCTTGACGTTAATAAAAACACTCAAATTACCCTCTGGAGGCGTGTAAAAAGATGACAATATCTCTGACAGTCATAGATTTTGTTAGGTTGACTTGATTGACCATTTGACTTCAAGGGTAAAATTGGAAATGCGATAAAAAATTTTAGGATAATCCCAAAAACGCTATTGTAGTTTGCAAAAATATTTTTTTTTTTCACTTATGGTTTCATTTTTATCCAAAATCCTTCCTACCATCAATTTTTTAATGAAAATGTTAGAAAAAATTAAAATATCGAATTTACCGTTGGTTTAAACAATAAAAAAAATATAAAAAAATAAAATAGATAATATTAAATCTAATAATATAAAAAATCAAAATAAATAATGTAACGATATATAAAAAAAATCTAAAAATGAAAAATGAGATTAATTTTAAATAAAAGGTGAAGAAAAATTTAACCAAAAAATGAAAAATTAGAAAAAAAAAATTTCAATCCAAATCTTTAAGTTGAAGTTGAAGATCTAAAAATTTTTAATTATCTTCAAAAAAAAATTAAAAGGGGATTAATTTATATATATAAATTGCAAAAAAAGGAAAGAAAGATTTTTTAAAAAAAATCTAGAAAAATTTAAAAAAAAAAATCAAGAACTTGAATGAAAATTTAGCTCGTTAGAAACTCATCATTTTCTAGGTTTTCAGGGCTAGAAATCTAGAATTTTTGGATTTTCAACCACTAAAAACCCATAATTTTTTATATTTTTAGATTTAATATTATTTTTTAAAATTGTTAAATTTTCTATATTTTTATATTATTATATTATTTAAACCAAGGGTAAATTCAATATTTTAACTTTTTCCAATATTTTCATTAAAAATTTGATGGTAAGAGAGATTTTAGATAAAAACGAAACCATAAGTTGTAAAAATGATATTTTTGTAAACTACAATAGGTTTTTGGGATTATTCCTTTAAAATATCAATACTAAGGGCAATTAGGTCTTTTTCTCATCTGTACATGTCAGACTCAAATTTTCTGTTAACTTGGTAATGAAAAGATGGGTTTTTAATAAAAATGAAACTAATGTGGTAAAACGAATAAGTTTTTCAAACTACACATGGCTTTTTAGGATTATTCCTGTTTTATATGTACCTAATTCAATATAATTTGGTGATAGAAAGTCTTCATTCAATCCAATAATAATCTAAGTATGAATAAATATATTATAGATGGTAGTTAAAAAAGTCTCTATATAAATAATAATTAAAACTTGAAATCTAAATTTTTGTTATAAGTGAAATTATCAGCATTAAAAAATTATTGCCTACAGTTAGAAGATGTTACTGGAAACAACTACAGTACTGGAACTGCAATATTGGGAGGTGGTTATGAGATGGAATTGTCCTATTAATTTTTTTAATTATATTTTTTAAACCTTCAGTCTTTGTAAATCCTTGGATTTTGAATTCAATAGCTTTATTTTATCTCAACGATACCGTTGGTTCCAACAAAGAACCAAAGAACTAGATATTGGTTTTTGTAAAAATATTTAGAAATCTAAATTTATAAAACAATTTTAAAATATCAAGAACAGTTAGAAATATTTTCAATATCAATTGTTCCAAAATTTAGAAAACATCATATATATATAAGACATTATAGTAATATTTACTTTTATATATATGATATGTTACGAAAAAAATATAACATAATGTACACGCATTACATCTTATACATCTTTGGTGATCAGCAGATTATTCATCAGTGCAATCGCCTTCGATAGGTATGAATGGAAAGGCTATCAACGCCTCTGCTTCCACTTTAAACCATTTGGTTTGATTGAAAAGTTACTTTGGGGTGCTAGGGAGATGCTGTGAAATTTACATGTCTTTTCGTGGAGAGCTTATTTTCAGAGTGCCGTGTAAAGACCGAAGTAGCTATTTAAATGAGTGCGTTGACTTGCTCAGTTCACATCTTGACTAGCCTATTGATCGATAATTTTATTGAAAACTATATTACTAAATTCTTGCTAGCATTATCAAGACAGAGAATGTTTGATAATCTTATTAGGGTGTCTCCAAGGGAACTCTCTAGATGTTAGCTACATATTAGCTAAAATAATAGAAAATTTATTTTAACTAACAACTTTTTATTGAATCACTTCGATTATTTTCTCCATTTTGACAAAATAAGTGTGAACATTCAAGCACATTTATTTTTTCAAAAAGAAAATTATTTATTTTATCAAACTTAAATATTAAAAAATTATGAGAGAGAGTTTCATTAAGATTTTCTTGCTCTCTATATTTGACTAAGGTGATTTGATTTTTGAAAAATAACTAATAATATAAAAAGTGATTGGAGTCCGTAAAATATCATCATATCACTAGTTTTTATAGTTGAGGTTGCTTTTAGTCCCCATACTTGGTTAGATCTGTCGTTATTTCTGTATGAAAGAATTTGAATTCAAATTCATTGATAAGAAGACATTTCGGAGTAAAAAATATATTGTACTAAAGAAAATAACCCTACTATTAGGGTTAGAATTTGTCAACACTATCTAACATTAAAAATCACAAACATGATTCCGATAATTATCCTAGTAATGAAAGAGATAGTTCCTCACATTTATTTTTTAATTTAAAAGTAAACTGTAAAATTACGTTGAAGAGTAAAATTGTTATAATTCGTGCCAAAATCCAATTATATAATGTATATTTTATTTTTAATATATTAATGTGTAATTTTATATATTTTTAAAAAATAAGTATAATTTTTTATTATTTTTTAAACTTCAATGCATCTACTAAGAGTTCAAGTCAACATTTTTCATGTTAAATGTGAGCTACTGATTTTCACTTTTTCTTGGATGGTGACGCAGCGGCGGGCGGTTTGATCAATTGTGACGTATTGACTTGTTCTCTTAAAGCATTGACGTCATTGACTTGAATGATGGATCCTTTGATTTTTCATTGAATAAGATACTCTTTCAATGAAGAGTGATTTCCACCAAAAAGACACAAAAGAAAAGTCATTTACGGATTTTATTTTTATTTATTTATTTATTTTATTTTGTGTAAAGGTATCAAAGTTATTGATAAGTAATTAAAATAAATAACATATACATCCATACAAAAATAAAAATGATATAATCGAAGTTATGGCAATAATTGCTTATCATACTTTTTTTTTTCCTTGGAAATGGGATTCAAATTTATAACCTCAGTTTTATTAGGGGATGGGATTATCAACTGGTTTATGTTTATGGTCATATGTTATCATTTTTTTTTTTAATAGCAATATTTCACCTAATTTAAATTTAGCGTTTTAAAAAGATAAATATAGAAAAAATTTTAAAAAGTGGTAGAGTTATATAACTTTATATCTTATCATAAGTTAACATAATCTTCTACATTAATATAAGATTAAATTCTCCATTGTATAGTTTTTTTTTTTTTTTTCAATTTTGAAGATACTAACGAAATTCAGTTTTAATCTTAGATTCATTATAAGCTAATATTGATTAATTTAATTAACTTATCTACATTTGGCTGAGTGAATAAACCCAAAAAAGTTATTGCAACAGCCATTTATTTTCTACACCCGTATTAAAAAATTAAAAATTAATTTTTCCACTCCATGTATATGCCTTTGAAATACTAAGTATATCATTTATCATTATTAATTTTAAGAATATTATTTTTTTTAGAACAACATACCATAAATAATGATAAATTCCTTTTTTTTTGTCAACTACAATTAAATTTTTAATAAGAGAAATTTTCTTCCATCATTAATTTGCTAGAAAAGGAAATTCAAACAAATATTAATAATACAGTCATAAAATTATGAACACAAGTATTTGTGAAAAGCCAAGTATGAATTTTTAAGTTAACTTGATAAATCAAGAAATCCAACTATAAACCAACAGAAAATCTTTCAGATTTGAGGAAAAAAATTTGAATTAAAAATTGTATAAGAATTTTAATTAATAAAATGTATACACCTTACATAACCTAACGTATTTTCTATAAGCTTAGATTGCTCATGAACAAATTTACTTGCAATGAGTGGAAAAGAAAAAGATGTCCCAGATTGATTGATTCATAGGGTTGTTTAATTACATTCCAATTTATTTCAAAAAAAATCCAATTTCTTTTAAAAATAAATTAC
Source organism: Nephelium lappaceum (assembly GCA_021234005.1). NCBI lineage: Eukaryota > Viridiplantae > Streptophyta > Magnoliopsida > Sapindales > Sapindaceae > Nephelium > Nephelium lappaceum. The sequence continues at coordinate 733,474 of CM038004.1, forward strand.
ATTTAAAACTTGATAAAATATATTTAGTAAGAAGAAACAATATAATTAAAGTGATTATTATTATTTGGGAACAAATTTGGGATTTTAGAGAGTGCAAAGAATCAATAAAATATTTTTAATATGTAAAATGTGCGTAAAAGAGTAAATGGATACAGGAAGAACTAACGCCACCCAAGGAAAAATCATTGAATCTTTCTAAAATATATATTCAATATTAATTTTTAATTAATTGACTACATTGTTTTAAAATATATATTCAATATTAATTTTTAAAATATATATTCAATATTCATTGAATCTTTCACTCCATAATGATAAACTACTGTCGCCCATAATTTTTTCAAGATCATAGATTCTACACTCATTTTCCACAATTTGTGAGTCTTTTCTTCATCATTGTAGATTGTTCTCTTACTTGATATGGGTTGTGGGTTGCTCCCTCCTGTTTCTTGGAAGCTACTCTCCGGATTATATCACCAGAGTCTTATCTTGTTTGGTCTAAGCTATCTCAGGGTTATTACTAGTATTTAAAAAAGAAAAAAAAAAAAATAGAACAAATGGGAAGGGTACACAAAGAATTTCCCTTTTCAAAGGAGTGAAAGTTGTAATATGGATAAGTTTTATAAATATTTAAGTATCAAACTATAGTCATTAGATGTAATTAGCATAATAAAAGAAAAAGAAAATTCTAGGTTCAAATTTTGTTAAAATCCGAACCTCTTTTTGAAACCTAGCATATAATTGTAAATTCTTACCTCCATGATCTTGTTTTGTTAACTAGAGAAGATGAACAGAAGAGGCTTCGAATCTACTGTTGATGATCACCGGAGAAGTTGTGAAGCCAAAAGAATCTATTGAAGATGCTATTTATATCAATTAATGACTAATTAATTAATAATAAGTACAATAATTAATTAAATTAAACTCTTGATGTGGTCCAGATTATGGGTATACAATTATGTCCTCTAATTTTCAACTTAACAAAATATTGTTTTTCTAATTATAGATGGTGCCGTACCACTTTGTGTTGATAAGGTCACACTTACTTATCATTATATAGGGGTTTTGTTTATAATATGTAAAATATATCCTAATTTTATTATGTTAAGTCTCAAATTTTGTAATTACTTAATGAACTTTGCTAATTAGATTCTCAAAACTCCTAATTGCATTACACATAATATAAATATGATTTGTTTAGTCTTCAGTGTTAACAACTTAACATGATGCATCATTTCCATATGCATGTACAGTTAATTATATGTAGCGATCATAATAATTATTGTATAATAAAATTCTGTTATTGATTTTAAATATTTGACAATTTCTTTATTTTATATATATATACACATACACACAGACTTGATCTTTTGTTGTTTTGAAGTTCTATATGATGTTGTTTTATAATTTTTTTTTAAAGAAAGTTCTATATGTATATATTATTAATATCTCATAAACCTTTTAAAGAAATAATCTTTTTGTTATTAGTCATAATTTATGCATTTTAAAGAATTAAGTGCTGATGATCATTTAAAAGAAATGACAATTCATTATCATGATAACATAATCTGATCCACAAAAATGTTTATAAATATAAATTATAAAAATAATCAATCGATTCCAACTAACTTATTTTAAAAGATATAAATCTTACTATTATTTCATATATATATATATATATAATTACTAAGATAATCAATCGATTCCAATGAACTTTTTTTGATAGATATACACCTTACTATATCAGTTCATATATATAAGAGGTTTTAGGATAATTTGGATTATTTATTGTAATTACTAAAAAGTAAAAGGATTACAATATATATTACATTTTTTTAGGAAAACCTTCATTTTAGTTTCTAAAGTTAAGGAAAAATATTAAGTTTTTAAAGCTCTTTGGAAACAGTTATTTTCATTCATAATTTTTCCAAAACTTTTCAAACAAGCTCAAACCGTTAGTCAATTGATGATCTACGGTGACTTTAAGCAAGTTAAATTGTAATTTAATAACTTAATTTCAGAAACATTTTAGGTAATTTGACTTGTAAATTCATTATTTTAAGAAGATAATCTGATAATTTGTGTCACTAATAACCATTAAAAGTAAAAATATCTTTTAACGCATTATGTTAATGTTGATCATTAATCGAATGACAGTTTCAAATTTTTTGAAGGGTTTTAGAAAAGTTAGGGATGAAAAGAACTATTTTCAAATGAGTTTTAAAAATCTGATATTTTCTGAAACCTTAGGGACTAAGTGGAGTTTCTCCCTTTTTTTATAGAGTGAACGGGGCACAATCACGTGTTACGCGACCAACTTAAGAAAATGATTGCAATTATATTATAATTTGTAGCTCAAAATTCAAATTTATAATTTAATTATTTAATGTTGCTGGTTAATTAGTATAAGCTTCTCTTGGACGACACATGTACTCATAACAAAGATGACTACATCAAATTAACTTCTTAATAAACCTCGTTCAATCAGGCTTAATCGTATGATTGCGTAGTTTAAGCTCATCTTTTTTTTTTTTTTTCCTTCCCACTTGGAATATTAGGTGAGTATGTCGAGCATTACATTAAATTTAGAGTAAGGTCAAGAAGCATCTTTATGTGTTAATAATGCTATAATAAGGACAAAACAATGAATCATTCAACGTCATCAAATTTCCAAGTATAACCAATTTTTTTACTGTCTAAAGAAAAAAAAAAACATTTTTTAAAAAAATTAAATCTATCACAAAGAGTCAAAAAAATCATTAAATTTAATAAACATTCTTATGAAGCTCGAATATTTATTTCCACGATTGAGAAATATTTACTTCTATATCAATAGTAGAATATATAATAGCTATTCATTCATGCTTTAATATGCATATAATATGAGTCAATTCTTCTGTCATTAAAAATTTGAATTATAAGATATATTCCACTTAAATTAAGAGGAGATGTATACTTAAATCAATTTTTAATTTTCCTTTTAAGTATACCATAGATTTATCAGAAAATTAGGATATTTTTTTGTGAAAACCACATAGTTTATAAATGAATAAACTATAAAATATAAATAAAACAAAAAGAAATTTGGAGAGATAACACAAAGCATTGTAGCCTAGCTAGTTAAAATAAAGATTATCTTAGTTACATTACATTCAATGCAGAGTCTATTCAATGGTATGCAATCTCATTTTCTTCCATTGATTTCTTCTTGAATAATCCCCTCACCCTCACCCCCACAACCACCCACCAAAATGGTGACAGGTATCCTCCCCAAGTACTCAGAGACAGTGGTATCCACACTTGATAATTAGTTAGTAATTTAAAAGACAATTAATTGAACACTTTTTTAAGTGATGTTATTTGCCGGCTCAACTTGAACTTGATAATTCTCATGTTAAATGAGTGTTCACTATCAAAATCATATTAAACGTTGATATTAGACACATTTTCATATCTTACCAATAATTTAAAATTTTTCACCTGGAAAGTTCGCTGTAATTTGCATAATACAATTATATAAAATATATACTAATTATGATCACTCAAATCGTATTAAATTAATTCAATTTTGGATTGACTAAAGAAACAAATTGTGGGGGCATTTTTTTTTTTTTTTTTGACCTCTTAACACTAAATCAGATAATTGTCAGACCAAAAGCTTAGTTGAGATGAAGCTCTAAGGCGTTGTTCGAAATGCTATTCTTAGAAGATGGAAGAGGTCTATCCATATTAAGTGAAAAAATTGTCTACAATTTGTGGGCTATAATGCTAAAACCTTACCCCTTTGCCTTTTTAGAAAGCTGGACAGGTTAGAGTGGTGCCCACTCCCCTTGGGAAATTGTGGTGGTACTTACTCTAAACATTTTCTAGAAAGACCAAATGACCAATTACAATTATTTCTGGAGCTTTTCACTTGCAGCCTAAATAAAATAAAATAAAATTCATTTTTATCTACTTTTCTCTAAAAATTAGTTTTTACCCTCTTAAACAAACTATTTTCATTCTATACTCAAATTTATCAAACTACCCTTAAACCAAAACTTTAAAAATACGAAATTTAAACCTGATATCAAGTTTTGTGATCTCATAAAACCTGATGGCTACAAAACCCAAAATCAGGTTTTGTGAGATCACAAAACGAAGATCAGGTTTTGTGGGGCTATAATACCCAATTCAAGTTTTGTGGCCCCACAAAACTCGATATGGGGTTTTGTGACCCGACAAAACTCAATAAATCCGGTCGTCGGATTCATTATTATATTTCATCGAAAACTTTCATTTCAAGCCAAATTGAACCAAATCTAACCAAATTTAATCTTAAACATCAATATCCAACATATAAAACACAAAAAAAAAAACTAAAAAAAGTCACGAAAAAACTCAAAAAATCCTAACAAAACTCAAATCATCAACAAAAGCAACCAAAGATCTCGTACCATGCGCAATAAGGGAGGAAAACAAGGTATGCATGGATAATTTGGATAGTTTCGGAATAGGCTACAATTAATTTATTTGAGGTAACTAAAATTCATTTTTTTAGAAAAATGGGTAAAAACAAATTTTTTTTTCTAGAATCATCATTTTTTTATAATTTCCACTTATTTCTGAGCTAGGTTCAATTGATTTAGCAGGTCAACCTCAACAAGTGAAATTGATAGCGAATTAATCTACTCCACAATTTTACTGGGTCCAATAATTTTAACAATCAATCGTCTAATGGCAGTAATTAGATCTATTTGAAAATGAGTATAGACCTCTGCATTTAATGAGGAATATGAATAAATATATATTTATGTACATTAATTTGATGTAGACATTCAAATTTTATTAAATCTAGGACTTTTTATTTTTTTGATTTTTTTTGTTAACGATTTTGGATTATTTGTTGATAAGAACAGGTGAGGAAGGGCCTATAGTCAACCGAGTCAACGGTTGGTGGAACAGTACTCATTTTTATTTTACATGAGATGTTTATTGACGTTGATAGCTGACGGCGCTTGCGCGGTCAATGGTTTCCCACGTATATGAACAAAATTGCCCAATTTTTAGAGACAATTTCATACCATTGATTATATATATAGGAAAAGAAACTGAATATAATGGTCTAATAGGTCACTGAAGTTCTCAATTGATTGATGTAGGAAAACATAATTAAAAACAAATATGAAAAGATTGATTTATTCATACATCAACTTTTATTTGAATCGTTATATATGTTATCAAAAACAAATTTGCGTATGCACTCAATTTTAAAATTTATCTTTAGGAAAGAAAAGCCACTCATTCAAAACCTCTTTGTAGTACTTAACCAAAGTCGTCCCTCTAGATTCATTTTGTTACTAGCACTAATTACAGCGTTACATCAACTTAAAAGTACTTCTAGATAACGAGCAACACAAACTTCTGCAAATAGCGAGACAAACAAAAATAAAAACATAAGATTCGTAACGTTATATATAATATATGAAATTAAATGGAAACAAATTGATAATATGTGGAGAAAACATATGAGATTGCTTGTTATAAGTTGTATTGCCTAGTTTTTGAGATTGGTAATTAACTGACACTAATGGAAACCCTCGGCATGCAAAATCAGACATATCTCCTCCTGCAACTTCATTGTTCAATAACGAGCTACCACATTTTTTTCTTTTGATGTGTGACAATGAAACATATCATAGTTTAATTTTGTAAAACGTACCATTTAGATTTTATTTAGCTACATAATACTATGCCATTTTATTAAAGCACAAATTGGCCATGCGGCAGGCGCAGAGTAAGAAACAATGAAATATTTCTTAGGGTAAGAAAAGTATAATTCAATTAAAAAACACACACAAGCAAAAACATGTGCACATTTCCTTTTGAAATTAGTGATTGTGGTTTGAGTTACATTTCAATTACCACAAAATAAATAAACAAGTGTAAGTAGAAGTCTCCTTTACTGATTTTGTGCTGATCTTGATAGATATATAATTTCGTTTCTGAAAGAAAAAAGGAAAACTTATCTTTTCAAATATACCCACTAAAAGATTTGTTTCTAGCTAAAACGAATTGAGTGACTTCAATATTCAATGGTAGCCATTTTACTTGATTACTTTGTCTGTATGTTTGGCAGCCGGTACTGTAGTTGTTTGCAATAACATCTTCTAACTATAGGCAATAATTTTTTTTTTCTTTGAAACTAGGCAATAATTTTTTAATGCTGATAATTTTACTTATAACAAAAATTTAGATGAAATGTAATTATTATTTACATAAAGATTTTTTTTTTTGAACTGCCACCTACAATATATTTATTCAAACTTGAATTTTATTGGGCTGAATAAGAGCTTTCTATCATCAAATCATTGCTTTATATAAAACAATCAATAAAAATAAATAAATTTCAATTCCAAATATATCTAATGTTACGTCCTTAATTACTTTCATGGTATCAGTACTACTGAAAGCATGGGGCACGAATTTTCCATGATAGAGGTCATATTTTATCAATCACAATAAGGCCATAAGTTGATAATTGTAGTCAAACATTAAAGTCTCCTTACGAAACGACCTGGAAATTGTCCTCTTGCGAACTTTCAAACCAATAGACACGCTATAGACACGTTTTTGTCATCATACCACTAGTTCACACGCTATCTATAGTTATAAATACCTCCTCTGCTTCTCCAAGCAACACCACACAAGACTTCCATTTCTCACTCAAAGAACCATCTCTAGTCATCGTTTTCTGCGTTTTTCTCATCATCATCTCCAACAATACTAGACCATGAAGGTACAAATTCGAACCATGTTTAGATAACTTAGTAGCTAGCTATTGGATTGTATCCATGCAACTGATCGTAGGCAAACGATGTTAGGTTGGATGATGTCGACAAAATTATTGTATTTTCTAACACGTTTACTGGTCACCTTTTGCAGCAAAAAATTGTGATCCAAGTTTCAACGAATGGCAACAAGTCCCGCTCTAAGGCCATGCAAATTGCAGTTGCAGCTTCCGGTAAGCAAAAGCTTCTACTCTGCTTTTTCAACGGTGGTTTGCTTACAATTAACTTATTACGTATTTGCACGGTTTCCAAATTCTTTACGGTTTGGATAATTAAACCTTAACGTGAGCTTTGTGATATTTATTACTTATGTAATTATATGCAAGTGTAGGTGTGGAATCTGTGTCTTTCAAGGAGGACAAGAGCCAGATGGAAGTGACCGGAGAGTTGGACGCGGCTGTGCTGACACAGCTGTTGAGGAAGAAAAGTGGGGCAGTGCGGATTTGTTGAGCGTCGGCCCCGCCGGTGGCGAGAAGAAAGAAGATGACAAACCAAAGCCAAGTGAGGCCAGCTTTCAGGCCTTGCCTTATACTTATTATAATGCCCTGCCTTATACTTATTATAGTGCAGGGCCTTATTATGAGCCCCAGGTCGTTAGCCACCCCAGTATCTGCTCAATCATGTGAATTTTACTAGTATCAAGAAAAGCTTGAATGAGATGCACATGCGCTATATTACTCTGCTGTTGGGATTTCAGTCCGACGTACTTTTGCCACGAATGTATTACCATCTTTTCAGAGGGATTTGCGTGCGTTTGCTGTTGGGATTTCAGTCCGATGTACTCTTGTTACACGAATGTGTTACCGTTTTCCAAAAGGAGTTAGTGTACATTTTACTTTCAGTCGAGGGATTCGAATTTGCAATCTCGACGTTATTATTTAAGAAAAAATATTTTGATAATATATTTTATTATATATTAAATATCTCTTTTAATGTAAAAAAAAAAACTCGTTTGTGTTGAATTTCGATGTGCCTAAGTAAAATAAATTAATTGTAGCTGGCTAAAACTATTTTTATTAGGTGGTCTCATCTCTTGATCAGCCCTCATGAGTCCTTGCAGAAACTCTGCAACAATTGAACTAGTTAAAAAAATAAAATTGTAATTTATTTCTCTTGACACAATTGTTCGGTGCATGTAAGATATTCATGTTCTCGATTGATATGTAGCTTTGAAAGATTTGTTTTGGTCTCTCAGTCACCTTTTCCGAAGTAGTTTATGTGAAGAATTTCACTTTCTATAAGTACTGTTTTGTTTCTCATAATGTGTATGTATATTTAGTCAAATAGTCTCTATGTTAGGATTGTATCTAAAAAAATTTTAGATCATTGATTGCGAAACATTGTGGAAACAGTGATTTAGATACTTAAAGTTATGTAATAAATTATCTTAATTTTCTTTTTTAAGATTTTGTGACTAGAGAAACATCTATATTTTGTTAACTTATTAGGTTAAATAAGCTGGTACTTTCCAATTGTTCAAAGTAAATTGACATTTCTTTCTTTTTCGCCTAAGATTTTATTTCTTCCACTATATAGATATATGTTCCATGCATCAAGTGCTATATTTCTGGAGGGTAGCGGTCCCAACTTTCTAAACCGTGTGATTAGTCTTTTCTTTACTGTCAATTTTCTAATATTCAACCCATTAATATCCTGAACGAGTTGCACACCCTTTATTACCTAATGTTCCTTGCAATATTATAGTCAATCGACTCCAAATTAAGAAAAATAGGTGGTTTTGTGAGGACCACTGGTCCTGGACCACCTTAGAGTTAAAATCCTGGTTTTCAATTTCACCCCTAGCCTTTTTGGTCATCTAAACATATTTAATTTGATTGAATAAATACATAAATAATATGATGAGACCACCGACAGATTTAAAGTGCAGGAAGAACATAATGAAACCTTACATTCAATATTTTCTCTTAAAGGATAAGTAAAAATTAGGAAAGTTATATGACTACACAGGCTAGATTTATAAACTAAAGATTACTGTGTGTGCATAAATTATAAAATTCAAGATATTGAAATCCTCTAGATATCATGAATTGCAATATTTCATGGTAATTAAGCAAAATAAAAAATTGTAATTTATTTCACTTGAGTCAATTGTTTGTTGGATGTAAGATATTTATGTTCTCAATTGATATGTAGCTATGGAAGATTTGTTTCAATCTCTCAATCACATTTTTTGGAGTAGTTTATGCGAATAATTTAACTTTCTATAAGCATTTTTTTTTTTTGTTTCTTATAATGTGTGTATATATTTTGTCAAATAATCTTTATATTAGGATTGTATCTAAAAAACTTTTTGGATCATTGATTGCGATACATGAAACAGTGATTTAGATACTTAAGATTATGTAATCAATTATCTTAACTTTCATTTTTTAAAAGATCTTGTGACTAGAAAAATATTTATATTTTGTGAACCTAATAAGTTAAATAAGTTAAATGAGCTGGTACTTTCCAATATTTCAAAGTAAATTGAAATTTTTTTGTCCTAGGATTTTATTTCTTCCACTATATCTTCCATGCATCTCTATTTTTGGTGGGTAGCGGTCCCAACTTTCTAAACTGTGTGGTTAGTCTTCTTTTTACTGTCAATTTTCTAATACTCTATCCATTAATATCCTGAACGAGTTTCACACCCTTTATTACCTAAGGTTCCTTGCAATATTACAGTCAGTCGACTCCAAATTAAGAAAAACTTTATTAGGTGGTTAAGTGAGGACCGGTGGTCCTAGAGTTAAAATCCTGGTTTTCAATTTCACCCCTTTTTTTTTCATCTAAATGTATTTTATTTGATTGAATAAAAACAAAAATAATATGATAAGACCACCGACAAATTTAAGTACTAAGGTGCAGGAGAAATATAATGAAACCTTACACTCAATATTCTTTTAAAGGATAAGTAAAAATTGGGAAAGTTATATCACTACACAGGCTAGCTTAATTATATTAAAGATTAGTGTGTGCACGTGCATAAATTATAAAATTCAAGATATTGAAACCCTCTAGATATCATGAATTGCAATATTTTATGGTAAGCAAAATCTTGTAATTCAATTTATATTAAAAACTCAAAAAAGCTTTTCTGTTAAAATGAAGAAAAACAATATAAAGAGTTCACTTTATTAATTTATCAGTACAAGAATGCAACATAATTTACAATTTAAAAAAAAAAAAAATCTTATTCAAAAAATAAATTCAACACCTTGCAGTCTGATTTATTGCTTCACATACAACTGCGGATGAGATCATTAACTGTTATGTAAGTACATTTTTTCTTGAAACATTGACACCATCTTCAACTAACCAGCCAGCAGATATTGACGTTGCGATGCTCTAGTCAAATCTATTATCATGTGAGCAAATCAAGACTGATCATCAAAATCCTTAATTTGAACATTTAGTCTTCTGAGCCAGATTGAGTGAACAGTCATATGAAAAACATCAAATCGCTTGGGAGTTTGATTCAACACAAAATGCTTCTGGACTTGTTTGACTCTCCTTTGCATTCTCAAGTACTGTCTCTGAGATATACCCATCAGAATGTCCTTCAAGTTTGGTATGTCCTTCACTTCCACCTTCACAGAAAATGCCTTCCAATTCAAAACATCACTAAATGGAGCCGCATACCCCTCTTTGATGATCACAGGGACACATTCACCATAGATGGCTTCAACAATCCTAGGGCTCCCCACTTCATACCCACTTGGACAAAGACAGAACTTGCTCTTTCTAACCATTGACTTGTATGACACTCCCGCGGGAAGGTATCCGTAGACCTGAACGTCTTGGTCTTTGTCCTTCCAGTGTTTGAATAATAGGGACCTGATGTGACCATGCTCACCACCTGCGAAGAACGCAAGGATTGAGCGGCGAGATGGTGAGAGGCCTCCTAGAAGCCCGCTGAGTTCTCCGGTATGAAGATAAATTCCTGGAAGTGTGACATCCTTGCTAGGTTTGAATCCTTCAGAAGTGTTGGCATTGCATAGTACTCTAATCGACTTGTGGAATAAGTTAGGTACAAAATTTGATGTACTTGGCCCCTGTGAAATAAAGATAATTAATGCTACTGGCTATATAAGTTGAATAAAGAATAATTAAAACAAATTTTTTCGAACTCTTTGATAATTACTGAGTTGACATCCACTTACTTCAATACAGTCTGAACTTTTAATTATATATTAAGATAAAAAAGGATACAATTGTATAATCTTAAAAGTTAAGGTTCTTTTTTTCCTTTTTTTTGGAAAGGATATAAAGATGAAATAATTCTGTATCAAATTGTATGCACCATATCAGATGTTGATATGGTACATCATGGTATATAATTCAATATTAATTTGCTTACCCAATCATGGCAAGCCAGCATAAAATGATCAGCTCCAAGGCTCCGATTCCAGTAGGGATATTTAGTGGAAATGATATTGATGTAATCAACAACGGTACGCCGAATGCTAGGAACTTTGAGGTCTCCTGGCACGTAGAGATAATGAACCAATTTTGCAACACTAAATGGGAGGAAAAAAACCATGGCCTCATCACAGTCATTTGTTCGATAAATGTTGTAAAATTCCAAGTCACGAAAGAGTGATCCCTCCGAAGAATATATGCTCTTGCATGGACCTTCGTGAAACAGTGGTACCTCTCCTTCTTTATATACATATATCTTGAAGAGTTTCTCCATCTCCAAATAACTCCTGATTTTTTATTTTTTTTCAGGGAAAATAAAAACAATTTTAAACCATTGTGCCACTGTAACAAACATATATCTCTAAACAAAATTAATTACCTATGCATTTCAAAAAAATAATAATACTAATAATTACCTATGAAAGGCATTAGCGTTTCTGTATATTGGGCCTCGAGGAACATAATCAGGGTCTTGATGGGTTGATGTCATATTTTTTACCAATGCAGCTTCTCTAATGGAGTACCTGGCTCTAGCCAAACCTGCTTCAAGCTTCTCCAATTTACTGTATCTCCTAGCAACTCCAATTTGGGTCGTCTTGGAAGCCTCTGCAACTGTATGTTCATCAGCCTCCTGATTGTAGTGAACCAATTAACATCATGTACAGATTAATTAGAAATACATATACATTTGTCACTATTCTTCTGATCTACTTTTCAAAGAAATTCTTACAGATGAAATTGTGTCATTTGCTTCAATTTCAGAAGCGAGTGTTGGAACTTGTTTTTGTCCCTGGAATGCCATCGCCAAATCAAGAGAAACGTTATTGAATCTGTATAGTAGTATTTTCGCAAGTGAAAAGAGAAAATACTATAAACAATAATACTACTGACTAATTAAGTACCAATATTATTTGCAATGAATAAATCTTTTTTTGAAATCATTTGTAATGAATAAGTATGGGAAGGAATTATTGAAGCAGTAATCTCTATTTGACATTCCATGTTAATGGAGACCAAGAAGAGTTACCAGGACCGTTAACTGTAAAAACAAGTTACAAGATGCCATAGCCAGAAACAAAAACGATGAAGAAACTACAAACCATCCTGAAATTTGATTTTTTGTTTGATCGTAAACTTTAAAACCTGAGTCTTGGAAGCAACTGCAACTTCACGATCTTCAGATTCTATATTGCTCTTCGATACGCTTTGCTCTTGTTCTTGTTCCTATATATAATGAAGCCAACATCAAATCAAGCCAACGTATATCATCTATGTATGAAATTAATTAATAAAACAATTTAATGATAATGGATTGAAGAAATTAAATGAACTGATGAAGAAATTATAATTACCAAAAGAATTGTTTCGTTTGCAAGTATTGAATCTAAAGACGACCCATTAGAGGAGATGATATAAGTAGTGGTGGGTGGAGCTTGCTTTTGTGATCCCTGCTAGACCAACATGCACCACACAAAATTAATGTCATGAGGGCAACAATGTTACTACTAAAACAGTAATGTAGAATTTGATCATTATCTATTAATTACCAGTTGATCACCAAATGTTTCATTATGCAAGCAAATCGTTTCGTTTGATGTTAGTATCACATCTGAGGAGCATCCAATATTGACGAAGGAAGACTTGAGAAGTAGTGGATCAGACCAAGAGGAGGAGCTATAGCCACCAGTGCTTACTGCAGGAACCAGTTTATTAAAAACAATGACCGACATCACAGATGAAACTAAGAACATTAGAAGTACCCGAACCAGAAACGGTGAAGGAGACCAGCAGAAATTCAATTTCAGCAGCCTATAATTGTTATCTGGTGGTCTCATCTCTTGACCAACCCTCATGAGTACTACTCCTGTTTATTGCAGAAATTTAACTTTACGTGAAATTATGAGCTAATTCATGAACAAACAATAAATTATAACATATTTCACTAGACCATTGCTTTTTACTTATTATACCAAATATTAGTATTCGCGATAAGGTGATGTGTGGTTATGGCTTTTTTTCCAATTAAAACAAGCTAGAGTTGCCAATAACATGCATGAAAAGGAAGCTCTGTTCTGGTCTCGTTATCCACTGTTTAATGATGCCAATAATATCATTTTCTATAAATTTATTTCTTGTTTCTTATAGCATGTGCACATTTGTAAGCCATACTATATCCAATAGTCCAAAGTAAATACAAGTGCCGTTTAAGCTTCTTCCAACCATCTTCATGTGTATCAGCGCTATATTTTTGGTGGGTTGTGACAATGGTCCCAACTTTCCTCCTTGTGGTTAGTCTGCTGTATACTGTCAATTTTTATATATTTTACGCATGTTACATGTACTCATAATACTATATTTTATTGGGATCATTTTACAAATAAAATAGATTGTACGACAATCCTTATCTATATGTGGTATTTTATGTACACGAGTGACATGATAAATATGTTTTATTCAAGTAGAAAATGTTGTAATTTGTATGACGACTATAGGGTCTAAGATACTAGTGTGTATCTTTCGATATGATGTAGATAATTAAACTTCATAAATTTTTAACTTTTGTATTGTTATTACAAGAGTGATGTGGCATAAAATGATATTGTATCTCAATTAGTCAATTAACATTAAAAATCAGGGAAAAGTTAAATTAAAAAAAAAAAACATTTATAAACAATACATCTCTTTTTTTTTTTTTTAAACTATAAACAATACATATTACCAGTTCATAATCTGTACAAAAATGCAACATGATTTACAATCTTAAACATATATCAATTATAATATATCAGATCATTGTTATATATGTAAGTACTAATAAAAATATTAACATGTCACCCTCTAATCAAATCTATGATCATGACTGCTCAGGATTGATCATTAAAATCCTTGATTTGAACATTCAATCTTCTGAGCCAGATTGAGTGAACAGTCATATGAAAAACATCAAATCTCTTGGGAGTTTTATTCACCACAAAATGCCTCTGGACTTGTTTGACTCTCTTTTGCAATCTCAAGTACTGTCTCTGAGATATGCCCATCAAAATGTTCTTCAAGATTGGTATGTCCTTCACTGCCACTTTCACAGAAAATGTATTCCAATTCAAAACATCACTAAATGGTGGCACATACCCATCTTTGATAATGACAGGAACACAATCACCATAGATGGCTTCAACAATCCTAGGGCTCCCCACTTCATACCCACTTGGACAAAGACAGAACTTGCTCTTTCTAATCATTGACTTGTATGACACACCAGCAGGAAGGTATTCATGGACTTGAATGTCTTGATCTTTGTCTTTCCAGTGTTTGAATAGTAGGGACCTGATGTAACCATGCTCACCGCCCGCGAAGAACGCAAGGATTGTGCGGTTTGATGGCGAGAGACCTCCTAGATGGAGGCTCCGTCCTCCGGTGGAAAGAAAAATTCCTGGAAGTGTGACATCCTTGCTTGGGTTGAATCCTTCTGAAATGTTAGCATTGCATAGTACTCTAATGGACTTGTGGAATAAGTTAGGTACAAATTGTGATGTAAGTGGTCCCTGAAAGTTATATGATGCATCGTCAGAAAAAAAATTATATAATCTCGTACAATTGCTGAGTTGGTATCCACTTACTTTGAATACATTTACTCTTTTTAACATGAAATCAGATTAAAAGTTAACACATAATAAGACGTTAAAATTCATGATACGAAAAAAATTGAAGTCAATATAGCCCCACCCTATAAAAAAAATGTTAAATCATGTAGTTACATTAGATATCCACAAGGCACATAAGCTGATGTTTTAGAATGAGAAGGTTGATAATTGCTTACCCAATCATGGCAAGCTAGCATGAAATGATCGGCTCCGAGGCTTCGATTCCAAAAGGGATATCTCTTAGAAATGATGTTGATGTAATCAACAACAGTATTTCCAATGTCAGGGATCCTGTAGTCTCCTGGGACATAGAGGTATTCAACCAATTTCACAACACTAAATGGGAGGAAAAAAACCAAAGCCTTGTTAGAGTCTTTTGTTCGATAAAAGTTATAAAATTCCAAGTCGCGAAAGAGTGATCCCTCCGAGGAATATATATTCTTGCATGGACCTTGGTGAAATAATGGTAACTCTCCTTCTTCATATACATATATCTTGAACAGTTTCTCCATCTCCAAGTAACTCCTGAATTTTTTTTTTTTTTTTCAGGGAAAACAAAAACAATTATAAGCCATAACATATATCTGAACAGAATTAATTACCTATGGAAGGCATTAGCATTGATGTATATTGGGCCACGAGGAACATAATCAGGATCTTGATGGATTGATGTCATATTTTTTACCAATGCAGCTTCTCTAATGGAGGACCTGGCTCTAGCCAAACCTGCTTCAAGCTTCTCCAATTTACTGTATCTCTTCCCAACTTGGGTAGTTTTGGAAGCATTTGAAACTACATGTTTATCAGACTCCAGGTTCTAGTGAACCAACATCATACACTGATTAATTAAGTATATATGATATATATCTATCAGAAAACAATGTAAATTTTGAAGGAAATATCTTACAGAGCTAGTTGGAACTTGTACTTGGCCCTGGAAAACAATCACCAAACCAAGAGAAACGTTACTGAAAACTATATAGTAGTACATTTAAAAGACGAAATACTATGTAACAATAGTACTGACTAATTAATTACCAGTACTTGATTAGTTGTTTTATTTGCAATGAATAAACCTGAGGATGACACATTGTGAATTGATGAATTACTAGTTGAAGCAGTAGTCTCTACAGGATTATGAGAACCCAATAAGCCAACAGTCCATGTTAATGGAGACCAAAAATAGTTACCAGGACCATTAAGTGTGAAAACAAACAGAGAGACCACAGCTAGAAACAAAAACGATGAAGAATACCAGAAAGTTTTCATTTCTTTCGAAAATTATAAACCATCATGAAAATTAATTTTTTCGTTGCACATAAAATTGTCTAACAGGGTTATGTGGCTATAATTTTTAATTAAAACAAAAGTAATTCTTGCAAGTTCCATTTCAAGCTAATTTGTTAGATTAAACCAAGTTTAATTATTATCTTTATCTTCCTAGTTTCATATTTATCATTATCTTGTTATTAGACTGGATTAATCTTTATCATTTGTTATTAAGATAAATATCAAATTAGTGTTTTTGTATTATCGTAATATAATTTAATTATATTTAAGAGATAATTGTATATTTAAGAGATAACTGGCATTATATATATAGTTATTTATTTATTTCCACATGAATGCTTATCAACTGTGTGTGAATATAATTTTTTGGATCCTTCATTATTAGCAAAGTGGTTATACTTTTTCTGAATTTGTATTCTCTTTTAATCTTGTTGTTATCTTTCCTTAATCAAGTAATACATCAACCTAAAAGTTATTATACAATCAAAATTTGTTAGTTTTTTTTTTGTTTTAATCCATTCAAGTGGTTCACTCGCACTCAAAATACTCTTCAAAAATAAGCCAAATGAAAGCAAGATCACGGGAGTTCCCTACTCACTTTTTCTATTACAATAGTATACAGAAGAGTAACAAATGAAATTGGTAAATTTATTACAAAATCTAAAGAAAAGTATAGTTTAAGTTGAATACTGGAGATAAAAATTGGAATATGTTTGGTAGTTTTTGGTAATGATCAAATTTAGTTACAACAGTGACAACTTCACTAACCTGTAAAAGCATCACCTTTAATGTGTTTTTCATACCTCGAAAAGCCTAGTGTATGGTTTCGTATTTGTTTCTTTTATTGGAAAATTAAAATCACATATCAACCTTCAAATCTACACCATTCATTTTTAATTAATTACCACTTCATCAATTACCTATCAATCAATACAATCTCAATTAGTTTTTTGATTATGATTCAACAATGTATGCATACATTTAAGCTTCAAAGCCAAATTGAATGAAGCATCATATGAAAAACATCATATCTAATGGGAGGATTATTGACAACGAAATGTCTATGAATCATCGTCACTCTCTCATACATTCTCATGCATTGATCCAAGAACCCCCATCAGGATCTTCTTCAGGTTCGAGATTTCGCTCACCGAAACCTGAATCGAAAACGAATTCCTATTGAGTGCGTCGCTGAAAGGAAGTACATAATGCTGTGATATCAACACAAGAACACACTCAGCAGATATAGATGGCCTCAACAATTCTTGGATTAGCAACTTCACGTGCACTAGGGCATATGCAGAACTTGCTCTTTTTCAACATTTCGTTGTATGATAAATCCCGAGGGAGTTCTTCACAAACTTGTACATCTTTGTCTTTCTCTTTCCAGTGGTGAAGAAGTGCTAGCCGGATTTTCCCATATTGTAACTGACCAGCGAAAAACGCTAGGATCGTTCTCCTAGATGGGGGTAATCCTCAGGTTAGAAATGATATTTCTCCTGTTTTCAGGTTTATTTCAGGAATTACTGCAATCTTTCTGCGGATTGAAATGCAACCTGGGGCTAATTTTATTTTTTGGTATGGTAGGGGAGAGGGATTAAATTTATACCTACACCTTGTATTTTCCGATAAGAGTAGAATTTGAACCTTTGATCTTAGTTAAAGAAAGTGACCACTTTATTAAAGAGTGGTGTGTAAAATGAAAAACAATTGTTAATAGCAGCCTAAGGCTCTGCATTATAATAAGGCCAGGTCACCTGAAAGTTGGCCTCGCCATCGCCATCGCCACCGCCACCGCCACCGATAGGACCGACGCTCAACAAATCCACATGCCCCACTTTCTTCCTCAACAGCTGTGTCAGCACAGCCACGTCCAACTCTCCGGTCACCTCCATCTAGCTCTTATCCTCCTTGAAAAAGACAGATTCCACACCTACACTTCCATATAAATAAATATAAGAGAAAAATCTGAAAAACTCACTAAAATAGAATGTAATAAAATGGATGATTTCACATTAATTTCATTTTCAAAGGATATTTTGATAATATCTCATAAATATAAATATAAGAAAGCTCATGATAAGGTTTAATTATTCAAACCGTAAAAATTTGGAAACTACGTAAATATGTCTTTTATATGAAATATATAATAAGTTAATTGTAAGCAAACCACCGTTGAAAAGCAGAGTAGAAGCTTTTGCTTGCCAGAAGCTGCAACTGCAATTTGCATGGCCTTAGAGCGGGACTTGTTGCCGTTCATAGAAACTTGGATCACAATTTTTGGCTGCAAAAGGAAACGAGTTAACGTGTTAGAAAATGCAATAATTTTATCGACATCATCCAACTTAAGATCGTTTAGGTTGAATGGATACAATCCGATAACTAGCTACTGCTAACATTTGTTCGCTAGTAAGTTACCGAAATCGGGTTTGAATTTGTACCTTCATGGTCTAGTATTGTTGGAGATGATGATGAGAACGCAGAAAATGATGACTAGAGATGGTTCTTTGAGTGAGAAATGGACGAAGTCTTGTGTGGTGTTGCCTTGAAGAAGCAGATGAGGTATTTATAACTGGATGGCGTGTGTACCGTTGGTATGTATGAGAAAAACGTGCTCTATAGCGTGTCTAGAGGTTTAAAAGTTCGCAAGAGGACAATTCCATTGGTATGTATGACAAACACGCGTCTGTAGAGGTTTAAAAGTCCGCCAGAGGGGCTGCTGCTTTTGGTCTTAGTTGCAGGTGTTCCCCAAAAATTGCAGAAGCCACTGCTATTCTCACCGGTCTTCCTTTTTTTGGAAAGTCAGGGGCTGCTCAACCTCATTGTGGAATCAGATGCTCTTAACGTAGTGAATATGTGCAATGGGCTGTCGACAGTGAGGGGAGATGTTGACAACATAATCTTTGACATCAAATCCACTCTTAGCAGACTTTCTGTTTGCTCATTGCAGTATGTTCACAGGGTTGCTAATAATGTTGCTCATAATGAGGCAAAGTGGGCAATTTATAATTTTCATTCTCTGATTTGGAAGGGTTCTTCTCCTGACTTGTTAATGTATTCACTTCAATATGATGTATTGAGGTTGTCTCTCACTTTTATCTTAATGAAATCCACATTTCTTTGTCAGAAGCCAAAAAAAAAAAAAAAAGTCCTCGAGAGGACAATTTCTAGGTTGTTTCGAATAAGACTTGAATGTTTGATATCAGTTATCAAACTACGGCCTTATTGTGATTGATAAAAAATGTCCCCTATTTGGAAAATTCATGTTCCAAATTATTTCTTCATTCATGAATATTTATCTACTATATTTAATATAATTTTCCGTATTATTAGCAAAATCATTATACTTTTCCTAAATTTTTATTCTCTTTTAATCTTTTTTTTTTTTTTTATCTTTCTTCAATCAAATAACACGTCAACATAAAAATTTTTATATAATCAAAATTTGTTAGTGTTCTTTAAAAAAAAAAAATCCATATAAGTGATTCGCTCACACTCAAAACACTCTTAAAAAATAGTTCAAATAAAAACAAGATCATGAGAGGATCTCAACTCGATTTTGTTATTACACTAGTGTACAGGAGAGTAACAAATGAAATAGATAAATTTATTACAAAGTCTATAAAAAAGGTATAGTTTAAGATCAATAATGGAGATGGATTGGGATATGTTTGATAGTTTTTGGTAACGGTCAAATTTAATTACAACAGTGACAACTTCACTAACCTATAAAAGCATCACCATTAATGTGTTTTTCAAGCCTCGAAAAGCCTTGGGTATGGTTTTTGTATTTGCATTTTTTATTGGGAAAAATCAAATTTCGACTTTTAAATCTATACGATTCATTTTTAAATTAATCATCACTTCATCAATTACCATCAATCAATGCAATATCAATTAGTTTTTATTATAATTCAACAATGTATGCGTACATTTAATCTCTGAAGCCAAATTGAATGAAGAATCATAAGAAAAACATCATATCTAATGCAAAATCTTCACTCTCTCATACATTCTCATGTATTGATCTTTAGGGATCCCCATCAAGATCTTCTTTAGGTTCGGGATTTCACTCACCAAAACCTGAATCGAAAACGAATTCCAATCTGCGATATCAACATAGGAACACACTCAGCATAGATGGCCTCAACAATTCTTGGACTAGCAACTTCATGTCCACTAGGGCATATGCAGAACTTGCTCTTTTTCAACATTTCATTGTATGATAAATCCTGAGGCAGTTTTTCATAGACTTGTACATCTTTGTGTTTCTCTTTCCAGTGGTGGAGAAGTGCTGGCCGGATTTTCCCATGTAACTAGCCAGCGAAAAATGCAAGAATAGTTCTCCTGGACGGGGGTAATCCCCCGTTAGAAATGTTATTTCTCCTGTTTTCAGGTTTATTTCAGGAATTGGATTGAAATGCTCAGAGGTATTGGCATTGCACAGTGCCCGGATGGAGTTGAAATAAAGGTCATGGACATACCAGGTTGCCCGCGGACCCTGTGTAACAAAATTCAATCAAGAAAATGATGATTTTAAAGATATATTTTATCAAACTCCATTGAGATTTCATTAAAGTAGGAAAAAAAACTAATCACAAGTTAATTTATATCAAGGCAGTATCATATCAAATCATCAATTGCACCAGACGGACACCTTGTAAACTATAAATTGTTTTGACCCGATTGAAGCAGTTTTCAGGTTTCTATCATACATAATGCTTTAATTTCTTCAATTAGTTTGAAAAAAAATTAGAACAAATACCCCTACTCGAGTTATGATTACTTAAATTAATTAGTGACTGATTTAAAAAATTTCTTTAAATTTATCCAACAATTAGTGAAATTATTGGTTGAGCATTTATGGATAAATAAAATGGGAAAATCCAATAACCCAAAAAGAAGATACATAGATGAGCACAAGAGAAAACAATTGAATTCAAGATTTGCTTTTGAAATTGTCAAAACTAAATTTATCTGTAATATTTTTTAAAAAATAGATTATTTGTAATATTTTAAAAAAAATAAATAAATTTATCCTTTATCCTAAAAAAAATCTTACACTTTATATTACATTTTTAAAATAATATTTTTCATTGGAAGACACTAAAAATAGTGATGTGAGGAAAAGAGGTTGACAGAAAGAAGGGCGTTTTTGATAAAATTGTAATCACAAGTCACAATTGAAAAACTATGAGAAATGTCCTAATTTGATCAAACAGTAACTGTGAAGGACATGAGCACTCCTGTAAATATCTCCCCGAGGGACATAATCTATATCTTCATCAAAACCTGATGATAATGGTGACAATAACGGTGATGGTGACAGTGATGAATTGTTGTAATCGTTCAAAGCAGCTTCTCTAATCAAAGCTCTAGCTCTTGCAAGACCGCTTCTACCTTACCAACTTTTCGTCTTTGTGCTTATACTTTTTGAACTCTTCCTGTATGTCAAGAGACAAAAATTTTAATTAATCATTCTCCAGTTTAGACGTCCAAATTTAAATAAAAAATATATATTAAAATCCTGTATAGTCATTAATATGATCCTTTTCTTTTTATCATGTAGACCATTCATGTCCATTCACAACCCCAACTATGCATGTCTCGAAACCGAAAACAATCAAACAACTCTAAGATAGGGCAAGAAATCAAAAGAGTACCATATTTATGGATGGAGAAGATATGATGCAGAAGTCATCATAAGAGTAGTAGTTGTGATCCATGGCCATGGAGAAGCTGAATCCTTGAAAAGAACAATGAGAAACACTACAGCCAAAAAAGCAGCCAGAAGTAAGAGGATTGTATTCAAAGATTTTGTATTGAATTGCTTCATTTTTTTTTTCCTCTCACATGAATTATGATAGAATCTTTTCCGGAAACAAGAGTATGTATTGAGACATTTATGGTATTGAGGAGTGCTGGATACACTAGGGACTGTATTATTTGCTAACTGTACTGTTGACATGTGTTTTTTTTTTCTTTTTTTGAGTTTAGTGAAATCTTTAAAATCAATGAATTTTTTAATAGAGGTAGATTTAATTGAATTCCATATATATCTTAATTGAAATTTTTTCTAAACCGTTAGTAAGTAAAAAAGTACTATTTGGTCAAAAGTTAGAAACTAGATTGAAAATTTCCTTAAATTAAATATATTTAAATTTAATGGATTCTATATTAGTGTGGATTAAATATAGTAAAATCCATTAAATCTAAATGAATATACTCAAATTTTTAAAATGTTTTTAAATTTTAATGAATTCTAGATTGAATATACGGATCTTTATAAGCAATGTCATCATGAATTAAGAATTCAATTCTCTTTTTCTTTTATAAAAAAAAATTAAAAATGGGAAAAAAAAAACACTAATCAAGTACGTACAACTTTGGCTACGCTGTATAAGATCTACATAGTGGAGGTAATATCTGATGCAAATTTTGGAATTAGTGTTAGTTAAAAAATTTAAAAAATAATTATAATCCAACTCATTTTTCCTGTAAAAGTCGATTATTTAATTGATAAATAAGGTACCGAATATTGAAAGATTTTATTTTTTCAAGTTTTGAGATCACAGGACCTTTAGATTGGGAGACAATACCTATATATAACCACCTTCCAAACAAGTCCGTATGTGTTACAAGAATTAAGTTACAAAATCAAGAAATCCAAGAAACTTCGAAGATGTTACCTATATTTAATGCACTGGAACTGATGCAGTGAAATCTCTTAATATTTATTTTTCTTTATTTTTGTTACTGTGCTTTGTCATCTTGTCAGAGAGTTGCATACTATAATTTATTGCGTTTTTTTTTTTAATATATATATATATATTTAAATAATTCTTATAGGTGGATGTTCAGTGTTTGTGTTATGGATGTTGGTTGATGTTGTACACATCCGCTTCATGCACCACAATACTCCATACACCCTTTCCTCTAAGCAAAGCACACTTGGAGTTTTCTTGCTCATAATTTAACAATTTCTCTGTATATTCATTTTCTGTGAATTAATTATTTACACTAATTGATGGAGGACTGAAAAGAGTTTATTAATTAATCTAGGTATTAATCATGGCAAAAAACTGGATTATCTTTCCAAGAAGACGAAGCAGTGATCGAGGATTTGAACATTCAAAAATTTTGCCATTATTGGGCCGCCTGTCAGAGGTAGGCCCTTAATTTTTCTCACTGGGCCCATTTAGTTGTACAAATTGATCACAAAGCTGGCACAAATCATTTATGGTTTAACCTAAAGAGCGTCGATATTTACGCACCTCTAAAAATGTTTGCACACCCCTTTTATAAGTTCATACCATTAAATAAGTCATAATTATAACTTAAGGTAATTATATAAACACCCCGAATTGTAGTCTAATTGTACGAATATGGTATCTTTACCAAATATTATTAAACAACCCTATAGTTAGTTGACTTTCATCCAAATAAACCGTTAACCAACTTTTGAATATGAATTATCCAAAATACCCTTAAATGACTATTTCATCTTATATTTTATTATTTTTAAATTAAATGGAGGTTTGTACTATTGCAAACCTCTATCCGTGGAGAAGTGGATTGCTCATTCGCTCTTTCTTTGAAAAAACAAATTGTTCATTTTATAAATCTCCATTGGAAGAGTAGATCAATCTATTATAAAAGTTTGATTTTCATTGCAAACATTTAACATATATATATATAAGGTTTTATTTCATTTCCAATTATGAAATAATTATTGCTCGTTGATATAAATCTAATTTTTTCTCGTCTTATAAAAGTAGATATTTGTTAATATTAAGATAGTAAAATATATCATAATAAATAAAATAAAGCCGGTCACACGTAGGCGGTTGGTTCCCGCGAAAAGCACGAATCACGCACGGCTGTCTTGTCTTTTGCCTTCGCGGGAGTTTCACGCGCTACAACCAACCCGTTTCGCCACGTGTCACCCCCTTGCACCTTCTCCTGACACGCAAACCCCTCGAGCCCCACCTATCACATCCAACCAAACCCCTCTTTTAGTAAAGTACATGCACTTCACAGTTCACAGACCAAATCCATCTTCTCTCTTTCTTCTACTGCTACTCACTCCAATGATCAAACACCATGCAAGTCCCAGTTGGGTTCATGCAAAAGCTATGGAGCTTTGTCTCCTTTCTGCCTTACTTTTTTTTGCTCTTCACTCTTGGCCTCCTTAAAGGTACCATCTTTTTAATCACACACACATGTATGTGTGTATGTGTGTAGCATGTTAGCATGCGATGTTTTGTAGCATAGAAATTTAGTTAATTATGAGTTAAATTGGATTATGGATTTATTAGTGTTGTGTGTGTGTTGTTTGATAGGAGTGATTATTGGACCTATTGTGGTGGGGATTACTGTGATTTCTAATTCAGCTGTGATAATTGGACTTTGGCCTGCACATTTTCTATGGACTTTGTACTGTGTGATGAGGTATGTTTTGTTTGATTTTCAATTTTGAAGCTTGTGTTGTTTTTGTTATGTGGTTATTTGATTTGTGCTTGTGTGTTTGGTGGGGTTGTTGTGATTTTAGGACCAAGAGGTTGGGGCCAGTTTTGAAGATGGTGTTGCTAGTGGCATTGCCTGTGCCTCTGATTCTGTGGCCAGTTGTTGGGATAGTTGGGAGTCTTTTGGGTGGAATTGGATACGGGGTTTTCGCTCCTCTTTTCGCTACTTTTGAGGCTGTTGGAGAGAATGTTGCTGATAAATGCTACCATTGCTTTTTTGTGAGTTTTCTCTGCATTTTGGCTTTTGTTTGTTTATTTTGAAGTAGTTTTATAGTTGAATTTTGTCTTTCCGGTGTGTAAACAAGATGAAAAATTTCATATTTCGTCTATAGTTAGTGTTAATTCTAACAATTTACAGTTATGTACTGATGCTTTTGGCAGTCATGTGTAGTTATTAAATTAAACATACTGTTTATGCATTGTACTTTAAGATCATCAAAATTCGAATGGAGCTTTGGATAATTACTTTGGCGGCTTAGCTGATTCAAACCAAGTAGTTGGGAAGAATGAGTTGAGTGGCTTGCTTACTCTTTGAATATCATCAGGATGGTTGTTTTTCTACTATTAGAGGAAGTTGCATGGCGGTGCAGGATTTTACAGATTTTTGCTTTCACTCGTACTTCTCCTACATGGATGAGCTAAGCGAGAAAGTACCTGAGGATGAAAAGCCTGTTGACATTAGGTAAGAAGTTTCTTCTTACCATTAGTCACATTATGAGTGGAAGACTGATATTCAAAATCCTTCAGATATATTCTACTTTATCCTTACTAGGTTGTCAAAATTGCCAAGTTGTTTTTTGGCGAGCCTGATTGGTGTGCCAGTGGATGTGTCTCTGATTACAGCTGTTGCTTTGTGGAAAAGTCCGTGTATGTTGTACAAAGGATGGAAGAGGCTATTGGAGGACTTGATCGGCAGAGAAGGTCCTTTCTTGGAGACAGTTTGTGTTCCTTTTGCTGGTCTAGCAATTCTCGTATGGCCTCTGGCTGTTGTGGGAGCAGTGATTGCCGCTATTATCTCCAGCTTCTTTTTGGGACTTTATGCTGGTGTTATCGTTCATCAGGTCTTTGAAAGTTGCTTTTTTCGTTTACAACACTTAATATTTGCTTCAAATTTTATCTGAACATAGACCCACAAAATGTCCAGGAGGACTCACTCCAGATGGGACTTGCGTATGTCGTGTCTGTGGTTTCATTGTTCGATGAATATGTAAATGACTTGCTTTATTTGAGTGAAGGATCGTGCCTGCCCAGGTACATTGTGAGAGTGCAATTGTCGTTTCCTTCACAAAACTCACTTGTTACTTAAATTTTGTGTCGCCCTTGTGTTTTCTAGGCCCAGATATCGTAAAAACATGAGCCCTCGACAGGAGAAGAAAAGGTTAGGCGACAACGACTTAAAGATCAAAAGAGAAAGCTCACTTGAAACAAAACTCATCTCAGAACGGTCAAGAACATTGAAGTGGGTAATCCAACAATATAAACCCGTGCAGGCAAGGGCTCTTTCAGACACACATTCAAATTAAATTATTGTCCATTTTGTGCCTGAACTGTATTGTTTCCGTTTCAATGATACAGATATGGGACTGGTTATTTAAAGCCTGTGAAGTCAATGGTAGGATACTCCTTCGAGATGGCTTGATAGACATCAAAGACATTGAGGAATGCATTATAAAAGGCAACTGCAAGAAGTTGGGCATCAGACTGCCCGCGTGGTCCATATTACAGTGTCTGCTTGCATCCGCAAAGTCCAACTCATCTGGGTTGGTGATCTGTATGTTGCATCTCAAATTTTTGCTCTTAAACTCTATAGATGACTATGATATGTTGATGAGTTTGAAACTTGATTGTGCAACTTACTTGTCCAGCTGATGATATGGAATTGACAAGGAGTAACAGTCCAAGAGATAAAGTGTTTGAGTGGTTCATTGGACCTCTACTGATCATAAAAGAGCAGATAAAGAATCTCCAGTTAGACGACGACGAAGAAATTTGCCTACGAGAGCTTATTATGTGTGGCAAAAATGAAAAACCTGACGACTGGAACAACTCCAGATTCCTTTCCAGTGACAACGTCAGAAAAGCACAGTTGCAAGCCATTATCAGAAGGTAAAATCGCTTTACATAAATCATCAGAGCTCAGATACTATCACTAGATGTTATTATCTGCACTTTACTGTGACAGACTGCAAGGGATTGTAGCTTCCATGTCCCGAGTACCAACCTTCAGGCGTCGTTTCAGAAACTTGGTCAAGATTTTGTACATAGAGGCACTTCAGGCTGGTCCTTTGGCCAATCATATTGGAGAGATACTAAAATCGAGGTACAATACGGACAGTTTGATCAGAGTTGGAGGTGGGGGTGCAGGTAGGGAACTAAGGGAAGGTAATGAAATTGTAAATGTTGTTGTATCAGGAGACGAGGAAAAACATGACAATGCAAACATTGTATAGTAGACTTTGTTTTGTGTGTATAGTCACATTTGTCTCGTGATTTGTTAGAGGCTTTTTGATGTTAGATTTCAGACGAGAGTGAATGAGTTCCTTTTTTGAGTTACAGGTTTGAAGAAGATTACAAGTTACAACCCCAGTGAAAAATATATCATTGCGATTGATAATATTCTATTAGAGAATTTATTGTAGTTCAAAAGTTGGTGATTATAACAAGTTGGCAATTTGTTGTTAAGATTCGAAAGAAAATTTGTTGTACTCTTGGGGTAACAGAATTTTTTTATTATTATTAATATTGGAGCAAATTGATATTTATTTGGAAAAGATTATAATAAATGATACATATTAAATTTGATAATAAGTACAAAACCATACTACAAAGATCCAAAAATGGTGCACATGTCATCCTAATATAAGTGCTTTTGTACGTCTCCATCTATTTTAGTGGTGAGAGTTCCATTCCAATAGTTTTTAGAATATATATATGTATATATATATATATATATTTATATGTGTGTGTGTGTGATTAGAACCAATGTGCACCACATATATGTGATGTGATTAGAACCAACGTGTAGTGATGCTTTCTGATGTAGTACAAGATAGGAGTAATAGAATTCCAATAAGTTTAGGATTCTTTATTATTATTAAACTTTCTATTATTAAATCTTTTTTAATTTAGAACTAGTTTTAAATTAGGAAATTAAGATTCAATTAGAATTCATATTTCTAATAGTTTTAAGATTAGATGCATTATTTAAATGCTTGGTCGGTTTGTATTTAGTATGCTGTTGTCTTCTTTATTTTAGTAATAATAACTTAAAGTTAGTATTTTATCGTTTCTATCCAATTTACTTATTTCGTTTTGAAACACAATTCCACTGCACCACTTTCTTTTGTTGTGAGAATAGTTATTCGGTTATAATGTGACAGGTAAAAAATTAAAATAGAAATAAGATGGATTGTTAGTTATATAGTTTGACTAGTAGCAGAATACATTTTCTGTGCAGATACTATCATATCTTCTTGTAATTCATTTTATAGTTACACCAGACAAATCTCTAACTGCAGAATATTGTTTAGTTTGGTTGTAGAAAAGTTAGAGACTGGTATGATTGCAGTTATGGATTCACACCATTAGAGAGAGACACATGTGGCTATAATAGGACAGGTTTAGTTTGTCTACTGTGACAGACCAAAAAAAAACTGTAAATAGTAAACTAAGTTTTGACGACAGTTTGTTTCAACCCCGTTTGTTGCGGCCATAGTTTCCTTTTCAGCCTCTCAAATGGAGATTTTTCCTCCATTACTGTAACAAACTTTTCATCCCTGTTTCTCATTCTGTTTCTTCTCCCAAAAATCCTAATCTTTTTGTCAATCAAATTTCCTGGTTCTTTCTTTTTCTATAATCTTCATCTCAAGCTAAAAAGCTGAGAGTTTTTTTTTTTTTTTAATCTTCTTTGCTTCAACATCAAACAAGGTAAGAGTTGTGTGTAATGCGCAACGGGTAACATTTCATTCATGATCCAATCTGTTGAAGTTTATTGGTTTTGAGGATCGAAAATGGCGTTTCATCGGGCATATTCGGTGGGAAATCCTCCCTTGGCAGAGAAGATCACGGAGGAGCCTGTAACGCATAAGACAGCACAGAGCACAGTGACTTGCGGATACCAGGCACATATCGCAGGTTACTGGCGGAATGTGACGGTGCTGTGGTGCAAGAATCTGATGAACCATTCTCTATGTATTATGATAAATAGCTTGGAAGGTGACTATCATTATAGTTGCAAGATTGATCTCAAGCCTTGGCATTTCTGGAGCAAGAAAGGGTATAAATCGATTGAGGTTGAAGGGAATCAAGTTGAAGTTTATTGGGATCTTCGTTCGGCTAAATTTTCCGGTGGACCAGAGCCAAATGCAGATTACTACGTGGCTTTGGTTTGGGATGAGGAGGTTGTGTTGATGTTGGGAGACTACAAGAAGAAGGCCTACAAGAGAACAAAATCAAGACCGGCACTGGTTGATTCTGTGCATTTCTTCAAGAAGGAGAATGTGTTTGCAAAGAAGAGTTTCGCCACAAGAGCTAAATTTGATGAGCGAAAAAAGGAGCATGACATTGTCGTCGAGAGCTCCACGACAGGGCCAAAAGACCCCGAAATGTGGATTAGTATAGATGGGATTGTGTTGATTCATGTCAAAAACCTGCAATGGAAGTTCAGAGGGAACCAGACTGTGTTAGTAGATAAACAACCTGTGCAAGTGTTCTGGGATGTGCATGACTGGCTGTTTAATAGCCCCGGAACAGGCCATGGCTTGTTTATATTCAAGCCAAACCCTGTTGAGGTAGAAAGTGAAGAAAGCGGCCATGGATGTGATAGTGATAACAGTACTGGAAGCAGGTACCATTCAGCCAAAGGCACCTCAGGTCTTGAATTCTGCTTGTTTCTTTATGCATGGAAGATTGAATGAGATTCAAGAAATTGCCTGCATTTAGGTTTGCCTAGAGAAAAGGATCTAAATCAAAATCAAAAGCTGCACAGTTTCAAGCCAAGTAATTGTTGTAAATTATGCTGATTATTATGTGTCATAATAATGTTGATATTCACTTCAAACAAAAACAATAATAATGTTGATATTAATCTGGGCAGTTTGCTTCACATTTTATAGAAGGTCCTGTTTCTAACTCATAACTAGCCTAGACAGTAAGGTTAGATTACATCTTAGGTTGTATTTCCCTTCATATCTAAAATTTAAGCTGATGAACTTATTATTCATATGGCAACTGTTTTCACTGTTTTATTTAATTAACTTCTTTAATTGTTTGTAATTTTTTAATTATCGATGAATTCTGTAATAGATGAAATGACAAGTGATACGTAATACAAAAACTAGAATGACAAATCGTCATCTTCTTTTAGAACTTGTTCACTTTCTATTATTTCATGATTTGGACAAAGAAATTTATGTAGAACGAGCACAATGCGTCCATCCCAGTCACGTCGCATCATATGTGGTGTACGGCGTGATGTGATAGGAACGAGTGTATTCTGAAGTTCTACTCCACATGAATTACAAAGAGGGTATATAAGGCAATAAAGTTGAATAGCCAAAAACGGATAGAGGCAATATAAAGAAGATATTTGTAACTACACCTGTTATTCCATGGTTTGTCTATAAACATTTCGAATCTTACAAAAAATAATTTAAGATTAAATATGTAAAAGAATATATGGAAAGACGGACATCAATGTCACCTTCGAAAACAGTTCAGAATCGAAGAGGTAATAGTTGATGAAAGAAACTTCAGCCCTACAGATCCTCCAGGGAAGTAGGAAATAGCATAGTACAATAGTGCAAAAACCTGCAAGGTTGAACAGATTCAATTTTAACTGACTGATGCAAAATAGTCTGAATTCTGATAAAACAATGCATCACGATGACGCTCAGGGTTTTTAAACCAGATCAGAATGAGCACGGGACAAGATCAGGCTATTTCTAAAGGTGAGATCAAAATACCTGTAACACGGAGAATAGCACAGAGAGAAAGTAACTGTGAAGTACCATCGAGACATAGATAGTTCCAACCATGCTGCCGATAGATACCAATGTAACAGGAAGCCTCTGAAAGTAAACAGCGAAACAGAAAGCATTAGCTTAAAAAGCAATTTCAAAGGAAAAAAGTAAAAAATTTTTTCTACAGGTCCAACTTCTTCAATTGACTGCAAACTAATTAGTTTTCAAGTAAGATAACCAGAAGATACACTACTAACATATACCTCTTTAGAGAACATGTGAGCAAGCTGATTTTTAGGACCTTTCAAGGCGAAAAATGAGCCAACAATCAACGCACAACCGATAGTAAAGCAGATAGCGAATTTCTGAGGCACCAACACTATGACCGGTAGAAACATGGTGAATGCAATAAAGATAAAGAACACGCCAACTGCAAGAAACACACTGAAATACAACAAAGATTTCCCGGAAGGAACACTGCTAGTAGCAGATTGAAAACTCCCCGGCAACTCCTTCACTCCTTTTGTAACCCTGGAATCATTTAAAAACAACTATATCACTTCGAAGACAATAACGTTTACCAATCGATTCCCTTCTCTTTATATCAAAAGAATTCGGTTCCATCTAAGATTGTCATCCTGTCGATTAAACTTTAACGAATTCAAACTGTTAGTTACCATCCAAAACCAAAAGTTTAAACTAACTAGGAAATGATCCAACTATATTATTTAAAATTTGAGGTTATGATGCCTTAACACAAACGATTTCTTCAGAGTCTCAAGACTCGATTCCATAAACTTCATCAACAACTTACTAGTCAGTCCAATGCTAGTTCTAAGGGTACAGTTTAAACCTAACCGAATTCGAATTACGGAAAATTGATTATAGATGCAAATAAAGGTCAGTTTCTTCTAAAAAAAATACAATCTTTTAACCAGATTCAAATCCAAATCTCCTAATTCACTCATTTATACTTCAAACGCCTATACAAGGCATGCATTTTTACCTGATTAAAAGAACTAAAAATTCAATCTTTGTAACTAATAAGCAATGAAAAACAACAGATCCAAAATCAGTTCATCGAATTTTCGAATAAAAACAAAACACAGCCACTCAAAACCAGAGTAAAGTTTGAAAATTCATACACGCTGAAAGTGCCGGTGACTTTGTCGGTGGTGGTACGGACGGCGGCTTCGAGATCGAAGGTGGAGGAGGAGGGATCGGGTTCCTGTGAAGCGCCGGCGTAGGCGTTCCAGTCGGCCAGCAGTGACGTCGACGACGACGACGACTTCTTCTGCTTGTCGTTGAAGCTGCCGCTGCTCGGACCTCCAGTGAACCATGCTTGTGCCGTTTTCTGCATCTTCGAGTTTGTTTTGTTTGTGATTTTGGATCGATCCGATTGATTGATTTGGTTTGGTCTTTTGGTTTTCAAGATCTGATTATGGTGATGGTTTCGCGCCAGGTTGATTAAAAAAAAAATGATGTTAATATTTGATTACTTTTTAATGAATTAATTATTATATTTAATAGGTTTTGAATTTTAATTGAAAAAATATATTTGACATTTTGTTCAATTTAATGAAAAATTAAACTTATTTTGAAGAGCTTTTTAATGGCACGGACCAGACACTATGAGGTTGTTTATTTTTAACACTTTGATCTAAATTAAATTTATTAAGTTTTCTTTTTTTAAGTAATCAAACCACTTAAAATTATTTAAAAATCATTAAAAAAATTATAATTTCTTACTTTTACCTAAATATTAAATCACTTAATATTTTTTTAAATATATTATTTTAAATCTATCATCTTTAAAATAATATATTTTTAAATTTATCCTAATCTTGTAGTATACAGATTCCTTTTAATGTTATAACAAATATTATTGATAAATAAAAACTCTAAACATCTCATTCTCAAATTTTCTCTACAAGTAAAACTTTAATTGCAATAGTAATTTAATTTAAGACCATATTGTTTATCTTTATTTAAATATACAAATTTAATTTACTCTATTATCATAATTAATTATATTTTAATTACGAATAAAAGTATTAATTATATATACATAGAAGAATTTTAGTATTTGTTAAATAATTTATTCGTAATTGTTTGTATCATATTAAATGAAATTATATAACTATTAATAGTGAAAATGTATGAATGTCAGATTATTAGTTTTCAGATAATTTTAACTTTTAAAAATAAATAAAATTACTATATATTCAAAGGTAAAAAAAAATCAAACATGTTGTTCAAATTTAAGATTTCAATTATTATTTAATCTTCAATGATCTTCAATACTATTCAGTCTTTAGACAGAAAAACAAACAATCTAGTGCTAATCAGAAATTGACAAAGAGTGTGATTTTTTTGGTTATCTTCTTTTCTTTTCTTTTTTTAAAGGATTTCTATTGTTTCTTTGTAGATCTAACTTAAATTCATTTTCGAGTTTGCATGCAATCTATTTGTAAGATTTGAACTTTTTCGAATGTATTAGACTCATCAACTATCAATCAAGATTCACCAACACAAATCGAAATCGGATGAAAAGTGTGACTTCTATCATTGACACTAAGTGATACCGATCAAAATTAATCTATATAAATCAAATCAAACGAAAAGCGTGATTTTTAAGTTTTCTTTTCTTTTCTTTTGTGTCTTTGTAAAATAAATTGAGATCTCATTCCTCAGCATAAAGTTACATTCTCTTTGTAAGTTTCAAGCTCTTTTGACGTTAATTGGATTATTGATTCGTCACTAAATGATATTAACCACAATCAAGTGTGAAGTGAAATTAAACTGATTTCTCGTTGATTTCTATTTGTTTCTTTGTAATATGGACTAAGATCTCAATTTTAAAGGTCAAATTGCAATCTCTTGATAATTTTTGAGCTCTCCCAAGTTTATTTGACTCCTTAATTCTTACTAAATAGCACCAACCGATAAAAATTATTGTTGATTGAAATCAGTTGTAAAGTATAGTTTTTGAAATTTTCTTGTTGATTTAACCCTTTATATTAGTTCTTTGTAAAATGGACTGTAATCTCATTTCTTAAACTCAAGTTGGAATTCGTATATGAGTTTTGAGCTCTCCCGATTTCATTTTACTTCTCAACTGATATTAAATAACGTTAATTAAAATGATTAGTCGTTGATTGAAATCGGGTGTGAAGTTAGGTTATTTTAATCTTCTCATTGAATTCTATCTTCTTCTTTTTTTTTCATAAAACAAATTGAGATTTAATTTTCTAAGGTCATGTTGCAATTTCCATATATATATATATATATATATATTTCAAGTTCTCTTAACTTTATTTATCTTCTCAATTGATATTAAATGATGTTGACTAGCATCATTTGGCATTGATCAAGATCAAGTGTAAAGTGTCCTTTTTTTATAATTTTCTCATTAAAAACTATTGCTTCTTTATAAAACGGATTGAGATTATGTATTTAAAGGTCAAGTTGCAATTACCATGTAAGTTTTGAGCTCTCCTAGCTTCATTTGATTTCTCAGTTAATACTAAATGATACTGACCAACGTGATTCGGCACTAACTGAAATCAGTTGTGATGTGTGATTTTTTTTAATTCTCTGATTGATTTCGATTGTTTCTCTGCAAAACGGATTGAGATCCCATTTTTCAAAGTCAACTTACAATCTCATGCAAGTTTTGACTTATATGAATTGATGTTGACCGACATGTGGCGTGAAGTGTGAATTTTCTAATTTTCTCATTGGTTTCTATTATTTCTTTATAAAACAGATTGAGATCCCACTCAAGGTCGAGTTACAATCTCCATGCAGGTTTTGAGTTCTCCTGACTTATTTTAACTTCTCAAGTGATACTAAATGATGCTAACTAACAATAATAAACTCTAATCGAAATCAAGCGTAAGACATGGTTTTTCTTACTTTCTCGTTGATTTTTATTATTTCTCTATGAAACGCATTAGCATCCTAATTTTTTAGGTCAAGTTGCGATATCCATACAGGTCTCAAGCTTTTCCAGACTTCATTTGACTTCTCACTTGACACCAAATGATGTTTGTTGACACGAATCAAGTGCTAAGCGTGGTCTTTTTAATTTTCTCATTGATTTCTATTATTTCTATATAAAATGATCCGATGCTCCAATTTTGATACTCAAGTTACGATTTACATGTAAGTTTCGACCTCTTCCTACTACTTTGACTACCAAACTAACACTAAGCGAAATGACACTCCCCAACCAAAATAGCTCAAGACACGTGATTTCTCATCGGTATATATAACATATGCAGGAGGCTTCATGTGATTTTATGTTATATATTTATATATAATTATTAATCATAAACAAGCATTATTGAATTCAAATATACCATTACTTGACAACTAAATTAAAAGGGCAAATTACACTAAAGTACCTTAACCTATTGAATTATTACAGTCATGATGCGAGTTTAAGCTAAATTACACATAAGTACCTTTGACCTGGTTTGACTAACAATCAATTAACGGTAAAGTTAACATTTCAAGGGTAAATCGGTCTTTTTATATATCAAACAATATTTGGAATATTATTTAAACAAAATCTCTCTCTCTCTAAAAAAACAAAATCTCTCTCTCTCTCTATATTTCTCTCTTCTTCTTCTTCTTCTTCCTCCATTTTCTTCTTCTCTTCTTCTTTTTCTTTTCTTCTTCTTGTTCTTCTGAGTATCTGGGTTCGTTGCGAACCCAGATTCGCGATGAACCCAGTCGAATCTGGGTTCGTCGCGAACCCAAATTCGACTGGGTTTGTCGTCGTGAACCCAGTCGAATCTGGGTTCGCGACGAACCCAGATTCGACTGGGTTCGTCGAATCTGAGTTCGCGACGAACCCAGTCGAATCTGGGTTCGTCGAACCCAGATTCGTGACGACGAACCCAGATTCGATTGGGTTCGTCGAATCTGAGTTCGCGACGAACCCAGTCGAATCTGGGTTCGTCGAACCCAGATTCGCGACGACGAACCCAGATTCGATTGGGTTCGTCGAATCTGAGTTCGCGACGAACCCAGTCGAATCTGGGTTCGTCGAACCCAGATTCGCGACGACGAACCCAGATTCGATTGGGTTCGTCGAATCTGAGTTCGCGACGAACCCAGTCGAATCTGGGTTCGTCGAACCCAGATTCGCGACGAACCCAGTCGAATCTGGGTTCGTCAGATGCTTTAATTTGTATTTTTTTTTTTTAATTTTTTCTTAAGATTTGTTTAGATGTTTATTAAGATGAGTTGATGATGATGGTTTGATGATGATAATTGTGGGTTGATGAATGTTTTTGGTGTTGATGTGAGTTAATGCTTTAATGAAGTTTTGTTGGTGTTTGTTAATGGTGATTTGTTAATAAAGTTTGTGTTGATGTTGATAATTGGGATGAATCTGAGTTGGAAATTTTTTCTTTTAATTTTTTATTTAAATAATAATAATATTATTAATTGAATTGTTTTGTATAAAAAATAAATAATTAAATTATTTTAAAATTTAGTGTGATGTGGCAGTTTGTAAGTGGGAATTAATTATTTTTTATTTTTTAATTTATTTAATATATAAAAAGACCAATTTACCCTTGAGATGTTAACTTTACCATTAATTAACTGTTAGTCAAACCAGGTCAAAGGTATTTATGTGTAATTTAGTTTAAACTCGCATCATGATTGTAATAATTCAATAGGTCGAGGTACTTTAGTGTAATGTTCCCAAATTAAAAAAATAACTCCACGATATAATCCAGCTTTATTTGTCACTCTCATTATATCGAAACAGATCCAGCTCTCACTTGAATCATAAAAAACAGAAAACAGAGAAAAACATGAAGGTGGCTGCGAAATTGATTTTCCTGTTGGGAGACCCAGATGGGTTGCTGGCTTCCATCGCCGATGCTCTCCACTCTAACCCTAACTCCTCTCTTCGCACCCTGTAACTCAATCTCTCTTTTCAAGAATCAAAAGGGTCTTTTTTTTTTTTTTTTTTTGGTTTCGATCACTCACTCTGTCTTTGGAAACCAATTTTTTTGTTTTGTTTTTGCAGAAAAGAACCTTTCGAATTGTCTCTGCATCGTTATGGAATCAAAGAAGAGAAAGCCTGCGGGCAGCTTCTTCACTTCGTAGATGATGATAAAGGCCATTTTCAGGTAAAGGTCGGATTTTTTTATCTACTTTTTGCGACATTTTGACTTGATTGTTTGTTTTGAGATCTGTTTCATGATACACATCTGACGTTAATGGTATCGTTTATGGACAACGTAGTAGATATTGGTTTTAATGGGTAAATGGGGAGTCTCAAGTTTGGGGAAATATTGAAAATTTCGATAGGATTCTGATATTTGAAGGACTTTTTCGATATTGGTACACTGAATTTACTTACTTCACGGAAGCCCTGTAAAGCTTTTGTGTGTGTTTATCTGGTGAAATACCATTATAAGTTGATAGAACCTGATTTGAATTGCAATCAGATTTCAAAGAGTACGCTGTGTTTTGAAAGTTTTGGATGTATAACTAGTGGGGACTTATTGGGAAAGCGTTTGGATGCTTTTGAAAGTTATAGATGCTTTTTTTTTTTTTTTTTTGTTTCGGGGTGGAGTTGATGTTCCATGATGGAAGACAATGTGTATGTAGTGGATTGGATAGACAGGTAAATGTTAATTTTATTGTTTGTTGTTGATGACATCCTAGAAATGGTTTATTGTCTGCTCACTTTTGTTATATTGAAAGAAGGCGGGATATGTTAATGAGTAGAATTCGCTTAATTAGTGTGGATTTGATGCGATTGTCATGCTTTAGTTATTTGAAGATTGATGTAGTCTCGGTTAGTGTTCAGCAGATACTAGTTGCCATTTCATCCCGCCTAATTATTATCTTTCGGGTTGCTTTACATGGGAAATACCAGGTTACGGAAATTTAATTTGGGTAGTCTCTTGCAACTCTTTCATGTACAAAAAATAGGAAATAGGTGATTTAAGTGCAAGTTTTTATAGTACTTTAGCCCATCTCTCCTGCTCCGCTCTCCTCTTAATCTATGTGTGACAATAAGATATCTTGCTTTCACCACATAGACAGGCAGGCTTGAGACATAGATTAAAGTTCCTGGTTTAATCTTTCCTATCAGACCTTTATGAGCTCTTTCGTTCTCTACTCAGGTTTCTGTATTGCTTCTGCAAAATTACGAGCCTCCTACACTGGTATGTGCTATAAATGAAGTTCTTTCGCAAATAACGTGTGAGACATCAACCATACCCACGCTTTTGGTACCTTTTGTTGTGGAATCGTCAAGGCTTAAGGGAGAAAGCAAAAGTTTGGCAACAAGTATAAGTGCTTCGCTTTATGGTGTGCAAATAGGTCCAGAGACAGATGTAGCTCAGGCCTTGGCTGCTGGAACCCAGAAACCACCATCGTCATTGCAGATTCATTATGAACCTTTATCGTGCTTTCTGCATTTGGCCCGCATCTTGAAGTTGCCAACTTTCATTATTATTGGGCAAAGAAGTAAAGGCCCTACTGATAAAACGTTACGAGAGCTTGAGGTATTCGTTCTTCCAATAACTTCTTATCCATTTCAATTTATACATTAACGACATATAACCTCTCTCTTACAATGTTTATTTATCCATTGAATCTTGATAATTGATGTTCAGACACTATACAACATTGGAGAGCTTTTGGCGAGCAACACTGGCTTGTGCTTCATGAAGGACAAAATCACATGGAATCCGACCAAGACATCAAAGGACAGTCAAGAACCCTGGCGTGCATTGTATGGTTAAATCTTATACGTTTTTTCGATCGGTCGAAGTTGAGATGTAACCTCCCATGGACATAGTTTTGGTTTTTGGATCATAGCTTCTATCCCACTGTGGGCATTGTATGGTGTAGCTTTTTCTTCGGATCTATGAACGGAATGTGAACCATGCATCATTGATGTACTCAAGTTTGTGGTGGTGTCTAACATAAAAATCAGGTTGGAAGGAAGTGACAAATTGGTTAGTCATCTTGTCAGTTTATAAAAAGTCAAGGACTAGTTTTGTAATTCAATAACTATTACATATGTTTTCTTTCAAGAATGTTATCTATTTTTTTTGGTTTTCGTTCTATAGGTATGCTGCTTCTTTTACCTTAGTGATAAGAATTTAAATCTTATCATCCGTATTTATTAGCGAGTAATGCTAAACATCTCATTTTTGTACACCATTTCGATCCCACCCTATAATGTAATAATGGACAAATGGATTCTCATTAATGATAATTTATTTCATTTGAAAAATGTACATATTCCTACGGTCGAGGCTTTGAGGGAATATGTGTTAGGCAAAACCGAACCCTTAGTATAAAGAATACCTTATTATGATTTATGAGAGTAGACCTCCAGCAGAATTTGGATTCTTTCCATTAACTTTTCTTCACCTTGCCTAATCTTATAATATATAAACATTACAATCCTTAAGTGATTATAGTTACTACTTTCCATTTTTATTTTATCAACAACCAATTATATATTTTAAATAGATGAAAATAAAATTGAAATGATTAAAGGATCCAAATCCTTCCGAACCTATTAATGTTAGGAATTTTTTTTTTTAAGAAAAAAAAAAAAGAGAAAATTGCCTCAGCTCTTATTAATTTGAATATTTTAAACCCACCAAGAACCTTTTTTCTTTTTTTAAATCCAAATATAATTTTGGGTATAAATATATAATTATTTAAATTTAAAAATTAGATTCTGTACCGATTAGTCCGATACCGGTCCACAGACCGGCCCATAACCTAACTAGCCATCATTAACAGTACCGGACGACCCATTAGGAGCTAAATAAAATTAAAAAAATAAATAAATTCAAATAGAAATTGACGCTTCGAATCTCAACGACAAAATTTCCCGCCAAACAAAAAAACCATCGTATTTCAAAAACCCTAAAAAAAAGACAGAGAAATCAAAATCGTGATTTGGCCAAAAATCAACAACATTCTCTTATTTGATGGCCTCCAAGGACCCCGACACCGAGCCTTTTAACACGGAGACCGACGACGAGACCATCGCTTTCAAGAAGAAGCGCGCCCGGCGCGTCAGTTTCGCCGACCGCGAGATCACCTCCGTCCACATCTTCAACCGCGATGAAGACTATGAGACGCCTCTGCCTCACCGGAAGTTTTCGTCCGCCAGGAGACGGAGCTCTGAAGCGGAGGACGAGGACGAAGAAGAGGAGGAAGTCAGCGAGGTGGTCCGCTTCTTCGGAGACCTGTCAGCGGCCGATAGCGACGACTCCAAGGAAATGTCTCCAAGAGAAGACGATGGCGATGACGATGACGATGACGAGATCGGTTCGAGGAAGTCGTTCTTGAGGCCGATGGAGACGCCGTCGCCGGGGAGTAGCACTATAGGTGGATCTGCCACTTCTAATGATGGTCAGTTTTCGTGTCATCTTTTGTTCATATTACTTAAATTGTCAAAGATACGGCCACAATCGCGACAATTCAACCATATTTTCTTCGATATCAATATTTTTTTTATATTATCTTGATTAGTTTCAGATTTAATTGTATTTTTGTTTCAATTATTAGATGTTTTTACCATACACTAGGTTTGGTTAGTTGTGCTGTTTTTTGTGTGGTGTATGTGAAATATGAGATGTAGATGCATTTAATGAATATTGTTAGTTGTGTGTTTATCTGTGAATCTGATTACGTGAAGCTGTAACGAAATTGAAAATGTTGGTGTGTAGGTGTTTTGGTGTAAGTGAATTGATTTTGAGGTTGTTGTTTTTACGAATGATGAGAGTGTGTGAGAGAAGTTTAGTTTTGATGTGATTTTGTAATCATTTTGCAGAAGACAATTTTTTCGGTCCTGTATCTGCGAGTTTTATTAGGCCTGGGAGGTTATCGGATTCTGCTGCGTCTGATAGTAACCATGACATTACTATGGATTCGACTGCATTTTCAATGCATTTTCGTAGTCTTGTAAGGTCAGAATCAGGAGACTTGAAGACCCCAAGTGAGTTTGAAGAGAAAATACCTTCTCAGGTTGTTACTCCGTCTGATTCAGGGAATTTTATGGCTTTAATGAAAGCTAAGAAGCCTGTTTCCCAAAGTAGTCCACATGTTGGTAAAGTTAGTGGCAGTAGAGATTCGAATGATATGAGTCTTGTGGGAGAGAACCGATGTAGTTTTGATTATGGTAGACTGTGTCCTACAGTAGAAGCAATTTTAGCAAAACTTAAAGAGGATGTGGGTGCTGTTTCAATCTTTGGTTCTTCCTCTGATACAAAATCCTTTAAGAAGATTGAGGGTTCCATATTTCAGGAGAATGGGTGTGGCAGCTTAGATATAAAAGACAATGGAGATTCTGATATGTGCATGGTTGGTCCTGATGATATGTCCGCAGAGGGAGTTTCTGTGGTTAATTCTGAGATGGGCAAGTTAAATGCTGGTTCCTCATTCACTCTCTTGGATCAGAATATTCATGATTATTCATCCAATGGAATTGATGGTCAAACTGCTGATACACATGTTGATCACCAAATCCAAAGTCCTAATCAGCTGAACAGAGTAAGATTCTTTCTTGCTTACATGACTCTAATTTTGTTGCTTTCCACAATAATTTGAATTTTCAGATTTAAATTTTTAAGTATGCAGACCACTTGGCCTTTGTCGTATGAGTGATTACTTGACTGTCATGTGACCCATTTAATCTTGTTTAAACTCGAGTGCTAAGAAATTGTTTTTCTACTTCTGACAATCAAGATATAATCTTTTATGTGGGTGTATCTCACACTACAATCCATTATTGCTTCTTGATGTTGCATTTACGATTACTTCTCTGTCATGAAGGTTATATCTCACAAAAATACCTGTTTTAATTACGATTACACAGTTAATAGACATAACTTATCTCCTTGGTAGCTCATGACCAGCAATAGCCTATGGTTTAGATTGCATAGGTAATACATAATTTGTGGCTTTGCATTGATAATATTTTGAAGCTTTTGTTAACATGCTCTGTTGCTGTAGCCAGTCAACAGGACTTTGGTTCAATGTTTAAGCTTTATCATGTTTATGGAGATTTAAGGCACTGGTTCTTACATTTTTTTGTCTTGATTGTAGGTAAACAAGTTCATTGAAGATGTGTCTGGGAGTATGCTGAATGTTGAGTTCCCTGCC
The DNA here is from genome assembly GCA_021234005.1 of Nephelium lappaceum. Classification (NCBI taxonomy): domain Eukaryota; kingdom Viridiplantae; phylum Streptophyta; class Magnoliopsida; order Sapindales; family Sapindaceae; genus Nephelium; species Nephelium lappaceum. The sequence continues at coordinate 775,314 of CM038004.1, forward strand.
GTGAGCAGTGATACCCCACCAAATGTAAATGTGAATAGCAATGTTCATGGGCTGGGTATGGTGTCACAAAATGAACTTGCAGATTTGTGTCCCACTGAAGACTCACAAAAGGAAAGTTCTCCAAAAGATGGAATGCATAATTTTCATATTGACGAGCTCCTTGTTCAACAACCTGGATCTCGTTCAGCAGGGTCCATAACTTCATTATCTGCGAAACAAAAGCACATCTTTCAGGATACCACTAATTTATTCAGACATCCATTATATGTGACTCCTTCCCCCAAAATTCATGGTTCCATTTTAAGGAAAGAAAATATGAAACTAGTCGAGAACTTGTCATCCATTCAGAAAAGCAATTCTAAGTTCAACATTATTGAGTCTTCCTCCCAGGCTTCTACTCTCAGAGATGGGATTGAGAATTCAAAGCACAAATTATTACAGTACATATCTTCAGTAACTTCTCCTCTTAAAAATGTTCTGGTAGAGACCAGAGGAGATCTCCCGCACCAACAAGTGAATGCTCCCATCAAGAATTTAGAGAAGGATTTAGATAATGCTGATAGGAGGATTGAAGAACATATAGATGCAATGAACATGGATGGTGATGGTAACGGAACCCCTAAGAACTTTAGTAGTTTGAACCAAAATGAAGAGAGTAGACACCTTGCGAAAGACACAGAATCCTTGGATCATCTCTCCAACTTCACTCCTCCTGTCAACAAAGTAACTGGGTTGTTGACAGCAGTGGCTTCACCCTCTCAGTTGACTGGATCGGGGATGAAAGCAATGAAGCATCCTCTGATGTCAAATAATTCCTTGGAAAGGACATCGCTTATTTCTGGATCTGATTCTGCTATACTGGAGATCAAGGGTGATCATAGCAAAGACCTTACAACAACCAACATCCCTAATAAGTTTATTTCTCCAGCGAAGAGGTTAGATCAGTTTTTATCCTCATCAGTGGAATATCAAGACAATCTCTCTGGTGATTTGAATCAGCAAGATCAGTATAAAAAACTTGTCAATGGGTCAGGACTAGATGAGAATTCAGCAGAATATGCTCCCAGTGGTAGCCATTTGACTGGAAAAGCTGACAAATTAGACTCCTTGGTTGTTGAGCAGAGAATGCAATCTAATACACCTCTTCTTGAGATTAACCATCTTAAAGACATTACTCAAGTAGAAAGGGTAGGCAATGGAGAATTTATTTCATTTGATTCGCAAAATGCATCTGAAACCTTTACGAACTTCCGATCCCCTTCGAATGATATAGATGCACTGAAATATCATTCAGGAAGCCCATTTAAGAATTTCCAAATTAACAGTGACTCAACCCAGGATAAAGATGAACTTCCTGGGGGAGGAACAAAAGCTTGTGTCTCTGTGGCTGCTTCTCCATACATGCAAAGAAGTGTAAATGAGCCATCACTTTTGAAGGTATTGGCCTTTCTTCCTTTATTACTTGCACATTTTCATACACATACAATGTCTGGTCTGGCATTACCTTAATTGTGAAATCACTATGCTGTTTGTTGATGTTATGTTCTTTATATGGTGATGAAGTCCAACATTCTAAGTGTTGTGCAAAAACCGACACAGAGCCCTTTTAATAAATTGCCAAGTCAGATATCTACTTGGAAAGAACCAACTTGGAGTCCTTCCAGGAAAGAGCTCTCTAATTCTGCAATCAAAGACCATATGGATCTACTTGTTGGGAAACATGGACCATCTTCCAAGTCGCATTCAGACAAACATGATAATGATGATAGCCGTCAAGGAAACCATAATTTTCAGAGTCCAGTTTCTCTACAAGATTTTGAGAATCCTTCCAAACGGAAAAGAGGAAGAGAAGAAAGAGTTCTTGGGAATGTAGATAATATTAATAAAGAAATCTCGATTCAAAGAAGTCCACAATTTCACAAAATTGGAGGTAACAATTTGGAGCAAACATTGGAACATTCTGCTGGAAGTAACAAGAGCAACAAAAAGACTGGAGATGACACAACAATGAAGCACTGGACTGATGTATGTATGATCTGTTGCTGATCTCTGGCTTGCCTAACTAGAGTTTTCCTTAGTAGTTGGTGCAATAGTTTCTTATATATCCTTACTGTTGTTAATGACTCTTACTTTGCCTTGCAGATTTTGCGAAAGTTCTCAACAATAACAAACCAAATTCTTTCCCCATTAATTGATAAGCTGAATATAAGAGCAGTATGTGGTCAATTTCTTTTTTAATGTCTCTTGTTTAATACCATATTTAAATTTCTTGGGATGTAAAAGTAGACAGCTGTAGTTGCATTTTTAAGTACACTTTGCTGTTTTCATCTTTCTACATTACACTTTATTGTGATCTTTTTCTGCTGAATCTTTTTATGTGTAGATAGACACTTTGGAAGATATTTTGGTTCACTTGCAGAGGGTTGATAAGTATGCGATGCTTTCTTCTGAAATCCTGTCTCAGGTAAGCTAAATAAGTATTATTATATTATGGTACCCACTGTTTCTTTTGACAAGTTGCCTGCTAACCCTGCTCTTTTGGTTGGCATGTACAGAGAATGTACAATCAGTCTGATAATATCAGGCATAAAAGGTGGTTTCTCATCTTTGTGTTATAACTGTATCATGAATGTAATGATTGGAATTTTTGGAAAAACTGGTTTAGCATAGCAAACTTTGACATGAATGAGTTGGTGCTGTTGCAGAGTAACCGAAACAAAATTGCTTCTTCTTAAAATAGTTTATGAAAAGGTGAACCTGCAGATAATGCATGTGAAGCATCAGAAACTGCTGGTATTTTCAAATCTTTTCAGTTTAGAATTTAATTTTCCAGATATCCACACTGTTACCTAATTGGTTTCTGTGAATTCAGAAAAGAAGACAACTATTACGCTCTGTAATTCAGAAGTCACAAATTTTGAAGTTGAATAACGCCCGACATCTGTCTGGACTTGCTGAAAGAGATACTCATGTTGGTGATAATCATCACAATTTGTCCCCAGTCAATGTTGAGGGCAAACACAAGGTATGCATGGCAATGTTAAGATGTGGAAATTTTTTAGTATGCCAACTGTGACAACATTTGTGAGATAGCATGTCTTTTATGTTCATTTTCTGATAAGTGATTTCATTCTGAATTTTGTCTATTTTATCAAAACTGAAATGTTAAATATTTTGATTATAACTGTTTCCTGGAGGCATTGACGTGTAGAATTATTAGACAATTGGATGAATGATTCTGAATGATACGTTGTCAAATACTTTGAACTCTTAGCATACTGGGTGCATTGAAGCTCCAAATTGAGCAACATAATGCTGGACAGAAGTAGGCTAATAAACTATCTTCTCTTATTCCATGAATTCATTCTTTTCTCCATTGCTTACTTTTGCTTGTTTTGTGCCAGTTATGTTCAACTTTGCTAATGAATTGCATGTTATCTGTTCATGACCAGGTTGCCATTGACACTGTGACCTCAATGAGACAAGTGGTTGAAAATTTAGATAGAAAAATAAAGAACCTTGTTAAGTCCTGCAATTATAGTAAGATGAAAGGAGAACTAAGCTGTGGTGAAACTATTGTATTGCTTAATGATCTTCTGAAGAAGAAAGTGCTTTGCAGATATATACGCAAGAATTTGCAGGTATTGTTACTTCTTCTATAATTCTCGTCAATGTGTACATTAAAATGTCCTCTGTGGCTAAGAGATATGTATTTAATGTTATTTTATCAGCTGTGGGAAATTGATGATTTGGAGAAAAGGAATGGCCGTTACAGTGTTTTCCTGAACTACCGTGGGTTTATCTGCCAAAGGTTTCTATTTTGCTGGATAATTTCATTATTTTTAAAGTGGTTGAAACCTTGGTGAATTTTATGTTTGAACATTAGCTCATATTTATATTGTTCTCTTGTTTGACAAAATATAGGTTCACTGTAATTGCTGATTCGGCATCAAGCGTGATCTCAAACAAAGTAAATGAGAGCAACATCACCAAGGTTATTTAAGTGAATTATTCTTTTTTTTTTTCTTTCAGTTTTTCTAGTTGTGTCATTTCTAATATGAGCTATTCTTGTTGTTTAGAGTTTCCCAAACATGGATGCCTGCACTGCATTTGCTTTTGTGTTTGCTGTTGAGGCCACCAAGAAATCTGTTGGTTCCAAGAGTTTGGCACAAGAAACACAAGTAGGTTGCTCTATCTCCTTATCTGCTTTTGAATCTGCAACATGGTCTCTTTTTCTTTTCATTTCTTTTGTTCTTTCTTTCCTTTCTTTTCTTTTCTTTTTGACAAGAAACAGAAGAATAAATTTGTTCTCGTACTTGTCTTTCTTACTTTTCTTCTTCTTTTTCTCTTTGTATATTCCCACTTTCTTCTCTCAGTTTAATATGAATTATTTACCAATGGAATTGTCTGTCTCCTCGGGATGCGAAAGAGCCAAGCCAAGCTAAGTATGTAGATGCTCAAACTCAAGTTTAGTTTGACTCAAGTAGATGCTCAAACTCAAGTTGAGTTTGACTCAAGTCTCATGAGACCTGTTTAAGCTATTTTTTTTTTCCTCATGTTGCTTGTCAAGCCGATGAGCTACTCGAGCTTTGTTCTGCATGTATTATTGAAAGTACAAAATGTGCATTCGACTATTGATACACAGTTGTGTTTTCTAATTCATTAATAATGTACTTGTTCTATACAAACAAGTCAAATGAGAAATATATTTGGTATGGTGTTTTGACTTATTAATTATATATTCTTACATAATCTATATATGTTCTGTGTTCATTACCAGTAAACAACTTGTTCTTAGGCTTGTCCAACTGATAAACAATCCCAAATGTTTAGGGGCTTAGAAATGTTCATGAAAATTGGAAAATGAAAAAAGCACATAAGTTAACAAGCTCTTCTTTTTACAAACCTAACCAAGCCCGATAGCCACATGCATGGGCTTGTATCACTTATATACAATTCAAATAATGTAGCTTGAGCTTGGTTCATCTATGATTTAAACAAGCTCAAACAAGGTTATTATTGAGCTGAGCAAGCCAGAGCTGGTCGGTTCATTTGCAGTCCCCTGTCTTTGGTTTGTGATCTAGTTATGACAGGTAATTAATAGCAATTCATCATTTTGGTTTTGGTACTTGACTGCTGGATATATGTGAGTTGATGTGTTATTTTCAGTTTATTCTTTTTTGAGTTATAAATACATGATACATAATTCTTGATTCTTCTGCTTATACGTTTTCTGATTGTAACAGACAACCAGTTCACTTTTACTTAATCTTCTAAATGTGGTTGAGGAAGTTCAGCTTGCGAGGATAGAGATTAGGAGTCTGACACAGACAAGTTTTAACACTCCACACGGTAACAACTATCTTATTTGAACTCCTCTTCTTTGACAATATGTCTGTGGGCTTTGGATGTATAATTGCCTTCAAATACATAATATTTCTGAAATTTGAAAATCAACTCTATCCCTTAGGTAGCCAACAGAGCCTTATCACTTTATTTGGAATCACAAGTAGGTTTTTATAATCCTTCCAATATCCTTAATTGCTGCTTAAGTCTTTTTTGTCCAATGGGAAGTTTTAATCATGCATAGAGTATTTATTTAAGTGACTGCATTGGCTAATTGTTTCTAAACTCAATTTATCTTTTCTGGTTATGATTTTTCCCAGTACAATTCGATGTATCTTGGTAAGGCCATTGCTTCAAGTAATGGTGTATCTGTCTTTCAGAATTTATGAGTAGTTATTTATTTTCCCATGGCTGTTTTTCCTGCTACTAAAATGTATCTAGAGATTCATTTATATCTTTCAAGGTTCTAAGATTTGGTTTAGCAAATATATTCACTTAATTTTATTGTAGTTGACATTTTCCTTTTTTACACAAAGAAAATAAGGAGCCTGTGTACAAAATTTGTGTTCTGGAACTAACGTTTTCAGTTTCTATGGTTTACTTACTTTTGCAGTTGACCAGCTCGACTTACAGCTTAGTTTCATGGATTTTGACAGTGGTAGAAAAGTGATATTGATTCTTGATATGGCGTCTTTGAACCGGTAAAGTTCTGCATTTTCTTAATGTTTATTTCATCACTAATTGCAAACTTCAACCAATATATGTATGATCCAGTATCACTTGGCAAAAGCTTTTGGATTGATCAAGTTTTCCTCATTGGTAATTATGTTGCACAAGCAGAGATTATGTTGTTATTGAACTTTTAGAATAACCTGATTAGGCAAAAGGTTTTTCACTTTTTTCTTTTCCTTCTTTTTTTTTTTTTTAAAAAAAAATAGGTGCATATACATCTAACTGTAACATGTCATATGAGTTCTCGAGATGGTAGGGAGTACTGGGATCTACCTTGTCTGTTCACCAACAATATGTGATAGGACATGTGAATAGCAATGCATGATGGCCACACATGTAAACCCAGTCCAATATGTTACCAAAACTGACTGATTGGCCAAAATTTTGGATTGGAAGTTTCATCCTTCCATGTGATGAAGTTGTAGCCTCAGGAGAATAATTATGCTGTAAACGACAACTTCCGAATTTTTCTAGCATTGTTTTGCCATGTGCTTTGTGCATATCTCTTATGTTTTACAACCCATTGGCATTCAAGTAATACTGGCTCTTCAAATCCTGCCAAATCAACATTAGTATCTACAGGATGAAATTATTGTGGGATGATGATAAATCCTGATTTAAACGACAACCTTTAAATTTCATTGTTGTAATCCTAGTGGCCACTAATTCCTGCATTATTGACTTTAGGAATGAGCTTTCTCATATTTCCTGTCATATTTATGTGATTTGGATTTTACCATCTACAATTAGCGTACTTTGTTGGAAAACCATGTTTGTGGTTCAAACAATACAGTACATGCTTTAAATGCTCATCTGATTCACCTAATTTTCGTATCTGTTAGGTGTTAAATGCTTAACAAGTCCAGCCATACTTGTTCATTTTATACTTCTAATGTATATCGATTCACTGGTTGGCCCACAGCTGGTTTTGTGTATTTATCGTTTTCACATTTTGTAAGATATTAGAAGTCAAACAATCATTAATGTTCGTATTGTGAGACAGATAATCACAGTGACATGCCTAAGTACTTGTATTTCTGAAACAGTGGAGTCTATCCTTCAGAGACCCTTCCTTATCGGTTACACATACCCACCACAGGGACACAAAAATCACCACCTGAGTCACTGTCAGCTGATATAAAAGCAGCAATTGACAACCTTCCAATCGGATACTCAAGGATCATTAGGCTCTGCAGGCGTGTTTCCGAGGTGCTTCAACCTTTAAACAGGCAAGTATATATGTTATAACCATCCAACTACCGTTCAATTTCCTTATTTGACTTTTTATATGTATATATATAAGCATATAAAATAAGCACGTTTGTATCATACAGGTAATCAATATTATCCATTGTTGCATCTCCACCCCAAGATAACTTGGAAAGTAACCTTTTCTCTGCTCACCACATAAATAGCAAGATCTTCCATGCTTTCTCTAAATACTCAATTGTTGATGACTTGACGCGTTTAATATGTACTATATCTAGAACCATAATGAATTATCAACCTGATAATGTCATTGATATATACGTAATTAACGAACGCATTTCATTGCCAACCTGAGTGTTCGGCTAGTTTGAGCTCCAAAAAGGAACATAAGAGTTGGGCATTTTTTGGCAGAAGAAGCGTGGCGTATTTGCTCCCATTATGAGGTCAGCAGCCTATCATCTACTCAAAGGGAGGTAAGTAAAGAAAAGTAAAACGCTTAGATTCAGTAGTTAAAGTGTCTACATCAATGTGTGCAAAAATGTAGATACTAGAACCACTAGATGTGTGATTTGTGGACCATTGAACGTTTTCAACATATGATAGGTAATATGTTCTCGAGAAATTGAATTAGGAAACTCAACCTTTTGAATTGATTTTAAGATTGATCACTAGAAAATTCAACCTTTTGAATTGATCTTAAGCTTGATCATGATATTATACATAAAGGATTTATCAAGTATGTGACCCTATACATATTTATGTCTTTGTAAATTTACGATGTTATGATTAAGTTCGTTGTATAACCATCTAACTTTATGCAAAGGAAAAATATTTAGAATCTCATATCTAGTATGTGTGTATATATATCTCTGTAAATTTAAGATATTATGATTAAGTTCATTTTATAACTATCTAATTTTGTGCAAAAGAAAAATATTTAGAATCTTATTTTTAGTATATGTATATATATATTTATGTAAAGAGAGAGTAATTTTATCATCAATATTTTTTAATTTTAAAAAGTTAGGATGAATTAATTAAATTTATTTACTATATTCTCTTATTTAAAATAAATTTTCTTTTCTAATTAATTTAAATATAATAAATGAATTTGATTAATTTATTTTAACTTTTTAAAATTAGAAAATACTGATGATAAAATTTATATATATATATATATTTGGGATGAAGACGAATTTATGTTTTGGCATATGCTAACTGTCTTGCTAGTTGTGAGAAAAGAAAAAGAAAGATAACAAATGCTGTGCCAACTGTCCAGGTATATTCCCTTTTATGGGTTTCAAAGCTGAAAAATGAAGATACTCACCAAAAGTAGCTTCTGATTCGTCTTATGTTTTTCTTTTCTATTCTTTTATTTCGGGTAATAAATATGGTCCTGTTTCTATCATGATTTTGTGAACATATATATAGATATATATAGATTGTTTTGAGATTACCTTTATCTTCTCACAATGTTTGGCTTGCAAGTTTTATCACAGTCCATATAGGTTTAGTTTTTAAGATTGAAGAGAATGTATTTCTCTTAATTTTATAAGATTACGAAAGACAAACAAAGGTTAGGTAGAAAACAAGAAAAAAATTATGTTGTCCTTGATAAATTGTACACATCTACTATGTAATTAAAAAAAATTGATATTAAATTTTAGTAAAAGTAACATGTTAATTACACAATCATATAAAACACGCCTAATTTTTCTTTTATTAAAAAAAAAAAAAATGTTCCACTTTTTTATGGTTAATCTCTGGTAGGAAAGGCGAAAACTTTCTCTCAACTTCCAATATGAAGAAAAATGGTTTTCCCTCAACTCTCTCTCTCTCTCTCTCTCTCTCTCTCTCGCTTTTCTCACCAACTTTCTCTACTCCCAAACAGTGAATCCCATAAGTTGTGAGTCAACATTTTACTATGCTGCTAAAAGTGCATAGAAAATAATAATAATAATAACAACAATAATAGATTGGAAGACATGTCATGTGTGGGACCATATTGGACATACGAAGAGGTCAATCATAAACAGAGAGAGAGGAGAAGGGTAATGCTGGTATTATGATAAAAGTGAGAAATAAAAAAAGTGTTTTTGCAAAAAAGTGAAGCACTTTTTGTGGGGTTGAATCTCACATGTCTTTTCTTTGGCCTGTGTCTACTGTCTAGTGGCCCTTTTCTTTCTTTTGTTTTTTATTTTAAATTGTTTCGTACAAATACCTTATCTGAACAAATAGTTCCACAAGTGGTTGGTTCTCTATTCTCCTACTCTCTCGAGTCCTCTTCACTTTTCTACTCTCCTCTGTCACTGCCGTCTGGTTTCTTGCATTCTGCTTCCATATTCTTCATTTTTTTTTTTTTAAAAAAAAAGATTTTTACTGCCAACAGAATTCTATCAGCTATGGACTATATAATTACAAGTAAGAAGTGAGTGGGGGGGGCTCACGGGAAGCTTCCTTTTCTGGATAAAGTATATTCGCTTTTTTATTTTTAAGAACAATAAAATTTATTGCGATCAGATATTAATAATATAATTTAAATAGTTCCATGATATGGGTAAAATCTCTTTGTATTTGTATTTTTATGATACAAATATGTTGTGAATTATGTGATGCTTTTCCACTTTGTGAAATGAAATTGATAGAATCTATAAAAACTAATATTATTAATAACATGATTTATATAGTAATTTTCACAATAAGAAAGAGGTGTTTTTAGATTTGTATTTTTAGATAAAAAAACGGGTTTTGAGCCTACATAGACATGAAGGTAAGTGTATAATCACTCAATAAATTGGTGCATGTGTGTAGTTTAAAATAGTTTCTGAAAATTTTTAAAAAAAAGGAAAAAGGAAATTGGTAAATTGCTTTTGAGTTATTGCTAAAATAAATTCTTTCTTTTATTATTATAAAAAGAAATGAAAAGCAGAAAAAGACAACTGGTATATAAGGTAGTGTTATGTAAGTACATTTTTTTTTTTTTTTTTAGCTTTTGAAGGCGTTACAGTACTATATTATTCCCAACGTGTTTTTAAATATCATAACACCAAAAGTAGAACATATATATATATATATATATATAAGATGAAGTTGACAAAAATCTGAATCATTAAAAACAACACATCAATCATGAACTCACATCTGGATTTATTATATAATAAAAATAAATAAATAAATTATCCATACTATATTTTAATAACATGCCTAATCCTCCCCGAAGTATCATTATAAGAAGATAGAATAAATTTTCTTTCCTTTAACTTTGAAGGCACTAATGCTTTGGTAAGGAGTACACCCCAATTTGCGTCACCCCCAAGCAGAAGTTTTCCAGGATAATTTATGTAAAATATTCAAATCAATGGGCCATCTATGCAAATTGTTAGTTCTTATGGCAAAAAAAATAAATGATTTTACTAATTTAAGTGATATCATCATTATAATATGTAAACTATGTTTGATAGATTATAGTTCATATTGGACGATCGTTTTTTTATAAGAAAGATAAGACTCGAATTCATCATAAATATAAAAGAAAATATATATAAATATGGACAGATGTACATTCACTCGAATGAAAATGCTTTTATAACAAAGAGAAAACAGATAAACTTGAAATGTGTATTATTATTAATCAGCCATTTAAAGGAGGGACCAAGAAAAAGGAAGGGCCTAACTTTTCCTTTCACTAATGAAAAGGACAGGGCCCCACGTTCCCCACCCACATTTTGGTTGGGTTCTTCTCTCTAATGTCAATACCAATTAACACTTTCTAAATTATATATATATATAAATATAATTAATCAGTATTTCGTACCAAAAAACTTATAAAATCGCGTACCCAACAATATTAAATTACATATATACCAAATACGAAGGTTTCACATGTATTTTTTTATGCGGAACACTCAATCATCATTTATAATAAAACATGAAAAAACTTAGGGAATTTCACCCTTAATAAATTTAAATTATATATATTAATTTTTATTATATATATGTTATAAGGTTTTTTTTTTTTTTATCATGAAAATAAATATCTCATGCTTGTAGAAATGTATCGAAAACTTGAAAGGATTGATCTACGGAATCCCCAATAAACCTTTGACATGTCAAATGTTAACATCCAAAAAAAGATTGAAAAATGTTCATTATTAAATACTTTAAATTTCTCTCTCATTGCACTTTTTATCAGCTTATGTCACATATCCTGTACACACACACACACACACACAACAAACACTCCATCTCTCAATCTATCTCCCTGTCCGTCTCTCATCTACAGATAGAGATTCTGGAAAGCTCCTTCTTTTAATGGTTTTTTTTTTAATTTTTTTCTCTTCCCAATAGATTTTGTGTTAATTGTTTAATTATTATAACAAAAGTTTGCTGCTTTAACCGATCCTTTCTCTCTCTCTCTCTCTCTCGTCTTTTACTCACGGTAATTTCTCTCTCTTTTTTTTCCTTGCTTTTATTTTGTTATGAGTCTCTTCTGGGGTGTTGTAGATTGATTGAGTTAAGACTTCTCTGCTTGCGAATTAGGTTTGCTTTTGTTTTTGCTTTGTGGGGTGTTATATGCTTCAGTCTAGACCTTTTTGCAGGTTGGTTTTTGTGGGAAATTCTGTGATTTATTTGGTTTTCATAAAGTTTTGTTTTTTTTGGGATGTGATTTCATTTTTGGTTTCTGGGTTTGATTTGGTTTGTTAATTTGTGATTGAATATTTAATTTTGTTAGTTTTTAGTTTACTAGCTCATGATTATGTGATAAAAAAAACCAAAAAAAAAAAAAAGTGTTTTCTTTTTGTGTAGAGGCCTCTCAATTTTATATGTTGTTGCTAAGTAGTTTGAATATCAGCAAAAGAATATCTATATATATATAAAGTTTTTCTTTTTCCACATCGTCTGTTGTTGATCTCAGGAATCATCTGTGGTTTTTTTTTTTTTATCCAGAGTTAGAGAACTGTTTGGTGCTGTTGTATTAGCTTGGTTTATATATGTTTTTTACATATGAATACGCATCACTTGATTTGTTGTATCTGAGCATGTTTATTTATTTATTTTTTTTAATACATATATGTATATATATTTAAGGAGCAATTTATATGCATCTGCTGAAAATCTAGTCCGATAGAAATTTATAGGGTATGGATACATCTTGTATGAGCAGTGATACTAATTTTTTTTTTTTTTCGGTATTGAATTCTTGAAGGTTGCAAGTAAGTAGTAGAATCTTGGAACAGTAGCAGAAGCTAGTATCTTTAGGTTGATTGATATATAGTTTTGTTAGAAGTTTGTGATTTGGAGAAATTTTGATCTGGGAAAATGGGTTACATATGTGATTTTTGTGGGGAACAAAGATCCATGGTGTATTGCCGATCTGATGCAGCATGTTTATGTTTATCCTGTGACCGAAATGTACATTCAGCTAATGCCTTGTCGAAACGCCATTCGAGGACCCTTTTGTGTGAAAGATGTAATTCACAGCCGGCATTAGTTAGATGTTCTGAAGAGAGAATATCTTTGTGTCAGAATTGTGATTGGATGGGTCATGGAACCTCTACATCGGCTTCAACACATAAGAGGCAAACGATCAATTGTTATTCTGGCTGCCCGTCAGCTACAGAACTTTCTTCAATTTGGTCATTTGTTTTGGGTGCTCCATCTGTTGGCGAATCTGCTTGTGAACAGGAATTGGGTTTGATGAGCATTACTGATAACAGCATGAAGAATTCCTGGGGCCCTAATGAAGATACTGTCAGCCAAAATGCATCTGCTGGTGGCAGTGGTGGTGGTGGTGGTGTTGAGACCAGTAATATGCATGACGTGGATAAGTCAAGTGTCTGGGTTGGGACTTCATCTACACCTGGACTTGGCCCTGCTCCACAGAATCTTGAACGATCAACTGGATCAGCTAATAATGTGGCTTTGCCCAAGGTAGAATCTGATTTTGAAATATTTATTAATTTGATGGCAAAATAATCTCCTTTGTAGGAAATTTTGGTATTCAGCTGTTGGTTCCTTTTATCAGTTAGTTGAAAATCTAGTTTCTGAGTCTAATATAGAGGATAAGGGGTAAAAGTTTGATGTGATGATCGCATTGTCCAGATTCTTCCATTTCACAATTCTATAGTGTGCTAAATTGAAAAGATATGGCAATTTCTCATCATTACTGGTTCTTAGATTGAACTAAATTAATCGTTTCTGAATGTTTCTGCTGTTTGGGATATCATTCAGCATAAAGTTAATATGATGGTCGTGTGCCTTTTCAAGATGCCACATCTAGTCATTGCTACAAGAGTGGTCACCACAGCTGCCTCTCATAATTAGGATTATGAAAATTAGGGTTGAGAATCAGAGTTAGAATACATCAAAGAGAGAAAAACTGCATGAGAAGGGAAAGAAGAGACAACCTTTGGTCTAAGATTTAGAGAGGTAGAGAGAGAAGGAAGAATGAGGGGGTTAAGAGTGTAATATTCTTAACAAAATGGGGAGAAAGGATATTATTCTCGGTCTTGGAGAACACATTCTATAACTTTTCATCTATAATTTTTCCCATCTGAAATTCATTGCCCTACACGCAGTCCTGATTTGAGCTCTGATGCAGGCATGTTTCCCAATAGTTAATGCATTTGATGACCCTTACCTATAACCTAATTATGTTAGGCTCCAGAGCAACAGAATATTGTTCTTAAATCCTCTTGAAAACACTGGTCCAAATTCTTGAACTAATTTTTGCTTTATTAGTAAAATAAGCAAATAAAGTGTACAAAGTGCAGTACTTCTAGTTCTGAGTGATAGGGTTTTCAAATATATGCATTACATAGACTGCCATACCATTGTGGATATGACATGATATTGGCTATGTGTTTAAGGCCACCAGTAGATATTGTTGTGGTATTTACCGCATACAGTCCTAGCTAAAGTGATGTGTTCATATAATGGAACATGTGGCAGATGATGTGGCTAACACATTCTTGGTTATGTGATTGCTGTGGTACGATGAACCTAGTTCATAATATTTTTTGTTGCAGTTTCTTGTTATTACATGCAAAGTATTCAGTTTTAGTAGGTGAGCAGTAGTTTACATGCACAACTATATTGTATTCTGATTCAAACAAATGGACGTATCTGTCTTATTCGTTCCTAAGATAAGTCTCAGCAGTCTCTACTGAATCCGAACAATTTACTTTTAAATTTGCATCTTTCTGATGTAAAATGGCTTCAATAAATCACAGTGCCTTTATCATAATGTACAGCATTCATTAAGCTAGTTCACCCAAATAAAAAGTCCAGTTAAACTTGCCAATGTGCTAATTTCCATTTCTTGATTTGTTGAGGACCTTTGCAAATTTTCATTTCATTAATATGCAGTTATACTGTCCTGCAACGAAAGGTCCTGCATTCTGTGACGATGATGACTTCTATGAGGACTTCAATATGGATGAAGTGGATTTGAATATTGAGAATTATGAAGAACTCTTTGGTGTGACTCTCAATCAATCGGAAGAGCTTTTTGAAAATGGTGGAATTGACAGCTTATTTGGGACAAAGGACATGTCTGCTGCTGATTCCAACTGTCAGGGTGCAGTTGCTGCTGAGGTTTTTTCATCTCATTTTATCTTGCTTTATGCTTCATTGTCAACATTAGTGATATATGCCTAAGATAATAGGTTGTCTGTCATTTTTCAAGTGGTCTGAACTGGCAGGGTTTTTCCCATCTGCATATTCTAAACATCGAATTTCTCATCTTTTTGGTCAAACCACAAAGTCTTATTTTAAAAGATAATGTTCAATAATTCTCTGCGTTAAAACATTTTGATTGAATTTTGTAGATGTTCTTGTTGCTAGTGTCCTTTAGCTAGAAGGTTCTGCTACATATCTACTGAGCAGTAAAACTGTCTATATGTTAGCCAAATTTATGGATGTGATAATTTGCCAATTTTATGCATTATTGCTTTCAAATCTTCTTGGTAAAATATGTGGTAATCCATATTGATAGAATATTTGCTTTAATCATAATAGGGTCCGTAACTTGAACATTCATGTCCATGGTTGGAAACCCTTCAAATTTCCATTGTAAAAGTTCCCCCTAGTTAGCAAATTTGTTTCTTACTCACCTTCCTCTTTTCAATCTACGAAGTTATGGTTTTATCTGGTATATATCTCAGTTTCAACTATGTCTTAGCAGCCAATTCAGTGGGATTGCATGTCCTTGTATGTTTGTTCACTCACATTGCACATACTGGAAGCAATTCAACTTTGTGATTAAGGACATCTTAGTTACTTGTTAGATTTCTTATCTTCCGAGTTGTATGTTTTTGTTCAGGGCTCGTCAGTCGGACTGGTCAATGCAAAGCAGCCAGCATGCAGCAATGCAGCATCTGCAGATTCCATGATGAGTACTAAGACTGAACCAATCCTATGTTTCAACGCAAAGCAAGGACACTCAAGCCTCTCATTTTCTGGCCTTACTGGTGAGAGTAATGGTGGAGATTACCAAGAGTGTGATGCTTCTTCAATGCTTCTCATGGGGGAGCCACCATGGTGCCCTCCATGTCCTGAGGCTTCCTTTACATCAGCAAGCCGCAGTAAAGCTGTCATGCGTTACAAAGAAAAGAAAAAGACCCGCAAGTAAGTATATGATGATCCATGTTCAGCTTTAATCATTATTTCTGAGTGAGCAATTATGATTTTGGTTGCCTTTTCTCTCCCTTGTATTTCAACCCTTTAATGTAAGACTATTCCAGCTTGTTTCTGAATTCCTACTTAGTCATGTAGGTATAGTATGTCGCTTTAGCGGTTTGAAAGTTTGTTTTCGGTTCTTGAATGGTCATATATGATTCACTATGTAAATACATGAACACACGGTCACATTTATGGTTATGTTTTTCTTCTTTCCTGTAAAAATATAATTATGTATGGAAGTTTAGTTTAGTATTCAAATTCTGTTTGCATTTTGATCTTGTACTAGTAATGAATGTTATATGCTCTAATGTCCTTTTACACTCATGATAGGTTTGACAAGACAGTGAGGTACGCCTCTCGTAAGGCAAGGGCTGATGTCAGAAGGCGTGTGAAGGGACGCTTTGTCAAAGCCGGTGATGCTTACGATTATGACCCTCTGAGCCAAACCAGAAGCTGCTGAGAGTACAGTTTTTTTAACCGTGCTTTAAAAGGAAAGAAACAAACCATGTTTAGTTGGAAAGAATCGGTTATTATTACCTGAACAATGGGTGAAATTGATGGATTTTTTTCCTGTGAAATGACAAGTTGTATGATTGTATCTCAGGGGCCTAGGTTCTCAACGCGAGGAAAGGGTGGATGTTAGGAAAAAAAAAAAAAACACAAAACCGGTTTCAATGCTCAACAATAAATCTCAGGAGCAGATGGTTGACTATCCATTACCATAAAGGATGGATCTTGACAGCTTCTGACAATAGTTGTTCAAACTACAGGTTATGGTCTCCTACCATTTCAACGTGCAACTCCACCTGCTTAATTCTTTTCTAAAGAAAAAGGAGAATGCTAATTGCTGCTTCAATCATATGTATGATCCCTGATCACTATGTCAACTATTAATCTTTTCCTCCGCTCATCACCATGACTCTGGACACACTTCTTTAAAGGGGCTACCATGGCATCATGAACTGCCAAGGCTCATGATCGCTAGGTCTCAGCCGGAAAAGTTTGCCAGTTGTAGTTTTCGCTTTTTTTTTTTTTACCGTTTGACATGTATAGCACACCATCTAATATATGCCAAAGAACAATGGCTGAGGTCAGGCAGAAAAACAAAACTTTGCAGATGCAATATTGTCTTTTTGTTTCTATGGACATGTATAGCAACAGGATAAGTTGTATATGCTCGTTAAGAGAGAGTAGCTTCTAGTTAACTCCAGCTCTAAGTTTTCACTGTTTTCCATTTCTGCTTGCTTTGACTAAAACAGTTGTATTCATTTGTTACTTGGTACTGTTTTTGTAGTGAGGCTTTTTACTGGGGAGCCAGAGGCTTCTGTTACTTGATTTTCTTCTTGTGCAGCCAAGGCATGTATATAGCAAAGCAACCTTCTATATGTTAAACATCCACTTCTAATGGTAACTCCACCACAGAAAATTTTATTTGGCTGCTCCCTGAATATTTCTGTTTTTTTTTTATCATCACTTAAGCTGGAACTGACTCAAACCTTAATCATTCAAGCTAAATAAAATAAAGGCTCATTGAGGTTGAATATTTTTCGTTAAACAGCATCTCTTACATCATTTTTCAAAGCACTCTTCCATTTCAGAAGCACCAAAAGCACAATTTTAAAGAGTTACCAACAAAGAAAAAAAATTTGGAATGCTATTCATATTTCTTGGTTGGAAAAAACTTTCACATTGGAAGCACCAAGACATCACTCATCTCCCAATATATATATTCTAATGGAAAGGAATATGGAAGAGGAAAGAAACTATGCATACATATTTTGATTAAATGTGATTTCTATTTATTGTTCCGCAAGATGGATGATACAGTAAAAATCCTCTGGTCTCAGAACTATATCACTCAATCATCATCCTCATCAGAGCTACCATCCTCTTCTGACATCCTTCCAATGTCATCATCTGCAACGGTTGTGTCCTGCAAACAGTTTTACAATGAAAAGATGAGTATTAGTGCAGGTGAACCAATGTGTTTATGTTGTCTGTCAAATTAAGCAAGCAAATGAAATCTTACCAGCATCTTATCCCAGTCCTTCAACTTGGAGCTTGTTAGCATGTAATTATCACGTAATGGAGCCCAAGCAGGCCCGTCTTCATCTTTAGTGCCTGAAGTATGACCCTGCGATTCACAAACCATGAAAAATTATTTAAGTTTGGCAGGACACACAGACCATATATGCCTTGAAGCGCGCGACTGAATCCAAGCCGACAATATAGTCCAGATGTATCATTATTTTATGAGTGATTTTGCAATATAATAAAATGATCACATGCTAACTCTCTAGGTTTTCTTTTCTTTTTCTGACGTTTATAAAAGGTTAGCGATTATTCTCTTCTTCCTTGCATTTATGACTAAAAGTCCTGTGTAAAGAAGAATAGAGAGACAGCAAACCTTAGAAGGAGCATCAGCTGCAGAAACCGGGGTCTTGCCTAACTCGGAAAAGAATGCTTCCTTCCTTCGCTTCTTTATCACTGGCAAGATACAGACAGCATTACTAAGAATTCAATGGAACTAAAAACTGTTAAGAAGTGCACATTAGATCACTTATTTCAATTAGGGGAGGTCAATAAAATGAGCCAGTATTCAGTTGATATTCCAAGGTCAGACATAGCCAATAACAACATGAATGCAGGTTCTGCAGGACCACAATGCAGTTATACTCGAAACAAATAATATTAGAGCTAGATAAGGGTTTCTGAAAGAACAAAGACCTAATTTTTGGAAAAATGACACAATGGAAAATATCATTTTATTGTCTGTCAGCATACCTTTTGCGTCTTTAGACCTTGAAGGATTCAATCCTTTTTGAGCATGTTGAGCCTTGTTTACCTGCAAAAGGCACCAAAAAACAGATTTCAAGTCAAATGAAGTGACGACAACAATAAAATTTGACAAACCAAACACAAAAATTAAATTAAATTAGAAAAAGCAAGAATAGGTAAATCTTCACAAAGCAACTTACAGCATTGAATAACTTGACAACTGAAACTCCAGCAAACACATAGCAAATGTAAACAAAGTTAGCATGAGAAAAAAGTGCATTTGCCACATTAGGAAAAACAAAATGCACTACCTCCTTTTGTAGCAACACCAATTAGAAACTTTTCATGCGAGTCCAAGTAGTTAGCAGGCTTTACATGCCCCTTTTCACCTACCTATAATGTAGAAAGCCAAATTAATATACCAATTTAATTGTACTAAGAAATTTCTTATATCATAAGAATGTAAATGAATCTTAATGGACCAACTTTGGTCCTACCAAGTGTTTTTCCTTCTTTGCCTCTCCCTTGACCTTCCGTTCAGCTTCCTCTTCAGCAAGTTTCTCAGCAACAAGCTTCTTGTGAGCTGACAACACTGGACCCTGCAAAACCAACAAACTTCATACTAGTCCCACATCTCATATAATAACAAGGAAATCACAATTTCAATCTAGAAAGTAGCTTACAAGTGCATCGTCAGCCACAGCATTCTGCATAATACTCTTGAATGCCATCTTGAACGCCCGAGACCCTTCCGAAAAATTCGCAATCCTGGGCTGAATTTCACCCGCTTCACCATCCGAAAAATTGTCATTCTCCCCATCCACATCTGCATCCCCATCATCCCCCCCCTCTTCAGACAAACCCCCGCCTTCCCCCTCCAAATCACCTCTATCCTCAAAAGAGGCCAGTGCACCCTCTTCCTCTTTCTCATCCTCATCATCATCCGAATTATACTCTTTCGCCCTCTTCCGAAACAGTTTTCTCATCTTCTGATTAATCTTAACCTTCTCTCCAGCACCTGGCATCACCCTCATCTTCTTATTCCCCTTACCACCCTTCTTTACACCAAATTTCCTCTTCCTAGGACCCCTTTCGGATACGGGTACATGTACTACCTTAGCAGCCATGCTCTGCTTCTAATTCCTAACCAGGCACAACCAAAATCGAATCACTAAACCAACCCAGCAAGCCTAAGTTAACCTTCAAATTTGCATTCTATTCAACACCATCATAATCATTAATAGCAAATTTAGCATCTGCAAAAGTTCCTTCTTTATACTTTGTACCAATTTTAATATAAAGCAAGCAAAATGTATACGATATCCAATATATCCAGATATTTTCCATATTTTGGGTCACTGATATAAAATATATCTCAATATTATCATAATTAACCAATATTTTTACTTGCTTGGCTTAAACACAATGATGAGTCCTAAAATTTTAACAAACTGATAACAAAAAAAAACTGAAAGCGAGAAAAAGTCGCCGCAACAACACGAAAAAAATCAAATCTTGAACTGTAAAAGGGATTGTGTACCTGAGAAGTCAATTGGGTTATCGTCTTTAGGTTTGATAAGCGTTTTGAGGAAGCAAAAAGCTTGCTCGGAGTTTGGCAGTGAAAAAGACGAAGACGAAGAAGAAGAGGAAGATGAAAAACCCTAATTTAGAACAGTAAAAACCCTAATTGAGGCCCATTGAATTGGTCTGTCAAAAGCCCAAAATGGTCCCGTGAAGCCCAATAAGGCCCAAAAGTGCGTCACCACTAGCTTGAGCTTCGCTGGATGTTGACACGATGTCGTTTAAAGCAAAAATCTCACACGGTTATAGGGACAAGAGATCATGAAGTTGAAAGATTTTTAGAATTAAAACATTTTTTTTTCACATTTTTAGAATTATTATGATAAATTTTTTATATGCACATGCAATAGTTAATATTTATAAGTCTTAGATTATCGATATCAATAAATGTTCGATTATCTTATAACGGTAACACTAAGTTATCGAATATTAATTAACAAAACACTCTAAAACAAAAGTTTAATAGATATATGCATCTTATCTATGCCTTAATATCCACAATCTTATTAAATCGAACTATATAATAAGAAGAAGTAGGCTCAATAATATATATTTCATACTTATATTATGAGATCGTAAACTCAAATTATGTTATCTTTTTCACGTTATGAAAAATTTATGATTAAGTAAAAATATAACTACATGAATGTATCATAATTTCGGATTTTAAAAACTTGTAAATGATGGATATATAGAGACAGACAGTACAAAAAATGGTTGTGATTGTCTTGTCTCATTCAAGAAAAAAAAGTACCAATAAACAACAGACAAGTTAACAAGCTGATGAGCATACGTATACGTACATACGATTTTCACTGCTCATGCACGTGACCTCCACAACGCCCAGGTCCAGAGTCACATTGTTGTGTGTTTTCATCATGAAAGAAAATATGCATAAGCTTTCAAAAATATATATAAAATGCCAAAAGAAACCACAGTAGATAAGGAGGACACAAAAGACACACACAGTCAAAACACATGGAAGATAGAGCAGATGGGTTGGGTTCTATGGCCACGTGAAGTCCAGTGACACCGGTCCTTCGCGATGTGTGTGTGTGTGTGTGTTGGACTTTACCACGCCCACTCACTCCCCCACCCACACTTGGACGGTTAGGAGAAATGCTTCGATGAAATGGACACATATCAGATGTTGCTTTACGTTCGTCCAATAAACTCATGTCATGTTTCATGTTTCGCCACGTGAAGTTTGATATCCTTGTAATGATTGTGGTCCAACTAATTCAATTCGACCTACCGTTGCTTCCATTGGATAGTTGTACTACGTCCTTATCTAAAAATGATATCACCTATGTGACTATGCACATATTGTGGTGTGGAGTTTAAATTTTGAGTTTGTGGTTTGCTGTATTCCCATTCACCGACTAATATTAACATTCAAGAGAAGTACGTAGTTGAGTGGAATGATCGTATATATTGTATATATCCATATGATAAACTCTTGTCGTGATACGTAGGCACGATCGCTTGAAGTTTATTTTATTTATTATTATCATTCGTAAGAAGAGCTTTCATGGGATTGTACTATATGTCGATAATGGCATTGTAAAGTTGATTATTGTTGTTGTTATGCTATGGTACCTATTTTGTTCCCTTTTTTTTTTTTTTTCTAATTCGGTCTATTTTCTTTCATCTACTATATACATAGCCATTTAAGAGAAAATTTATAAAAATTTATCAGTCTTCTAAACTTCTATAATGTCACTCAAACATGATCACGTTAGGTTCACTTGATCTATCATTATCATTCACAAACAACAATAACAAAAAAAAAAAAATTAAGCTGCAATGGGATATCATACTCCATGACAATAATGGCTTTGTAAAGTTCTATCTTTGGCATTGCAGTATCGTCTATTCTTTTTCATGTACAATCATCATTCAAGAGAAAATCTTCAATAAAATAATCTACAAATGTTCATTTGATAAACTCTATCATGTCACATAAACATGATCACGTGAAGTTCACTTTATATTTCATTATTATTCACAAGAAAATTAAGCTTCGATGGGATTGTACTACATGTACTCGATAATGGTTTTGTGAAGTTGCATCTTTGATGTTGCAATAAGTCCATCATTGATGTTGCAGTATGCATGGTCTATTCCCTTTCACGTATAATTACCATTCAAGAGAAAATCTTCATTAGAATAATCGTATAAACATCCATTTGATAAACGACTATCACGTCACGTAAGCATGGCCACGTGAAGTTCACTTTATATATTATTCTGATTCACCAGAAAATTAAGCTTCAAGGGGATTGTAGTACTACATATAAATAATGGCTTTATGATATTCAATCTCTGACATTGAAATATGGTTTATTCCCTTTCATGTACAATTACCATTCAAGAGAAAATTTTCGATAGAATTATAATATAAATATATCTATCTAATAAACTTCTGTTATGTCACATAAGCATAGCCACATGAAGTTCACCTTACATATCATAATTATTCACAAGAAAAGCCTTAATGGAGTAACTGTACTACACATCAATAATGGCTTTGGGAAGTTATGTCTTTTTCATTATGGTGTGATCCATTCCCTCTCACTTTTATGATTAACAAGAAATTTTTTAACAAATTATTCATATAATACGTCTATTCAATAAACTACTATCATATCAAGTAATTAAGTATCACCTTGAAAAGTTCTACCCACTAAATCATTTGCGATATAGTCTATTATGCATTATTCATCATATATATATTAATAAAACTCTCGTCACGTACATATTCATATGTAAATTTGAACTCCATATATATATCACCATCAAATATCAATTAATAATTATTCAAATCAAATTGTATGACATGATTTTATATCCGATGGACGATGGTACGTTGATAAAATGGGAACCATAGTATCACCATTCACTACATGCACACACATGGCCTTCGGGTTCCCCCTCCATATTTATATCTTTCTCTTCTTCATTAATCGACACCTTGCTCACTATTCATTTTATCTTTTACAATTATCTTTGGTTGTTCAGTTGTTCTACTCTCCCACTTGATTGAGTGTGAAAGAGAGAAAAAAAATAAAAGAATCGAATTATATAATAACTATCTTCTTCATTTATCTTTTTCCCTTTCACTATTGTACACAACATGGCAGCTGACAACTCCATGATCTATCTATATTATACACCTCTCTCTTTTTTTTTTTTTCTATTTTTTTCTAATATATTACATATTACAAGTACATTCATCATTAACTGAATTCTCGTTATTAGGATATTGAGACATAATCCAAAACAAAGACTCCAAAAAACGGGAAAAATAATTCATACGAAATGAAAAATTACCCTACAAATCAAAAGGGTATTACTGCAGTTCAAACCTTAAACAAGAGTTCAAGAGGAGTCACACCAAAAGGTTGAGTGTCATTACACCGCACTGCCAACTGCGTTATCCATATATATATATATATATATATATTTCCCTTGCTTTTGACATTTTAATTATGATCTTTGCTTCTACTTGAGTTTTGTCACCACCTTCAACCCTTTTTTTTTTTTTTTCTTTCAATCTAACACATGTCTTTTATATATATATATACTGTAACACGTGTCGATTATACTAGATGTATAGGAAATATCTTCGATGCAACAAGTTTGACGCATTACACATCTTTTAATACCATCGTGTAATGTGATAATTTTTATATGTGACAAGATAAGTCTTATATGCTAGAGGCTTCAATAATCAAATTTATAAACAAGAAAAGACAGATTTTAATTTTCCTACACTCATATTATATATATATATATATATATATGTATCAAGGGCAAAATTTTCTGCGTTAGAGGCTCTCTGTAACTAAAGAAGTGGATAAAGATGTTGATTAATGGATTAAATTTAAGGGCCCATTGGGCATTATTTTTTCATCAGAATTGTCACTTATTGTAGATTTGTTTATGATCCAAAATTAGGATATTATATGTTGTGTTTTGCTAATCAATCTTAAAAATTCCTTTGAATAATTGACAATTCTGAGGGATTAATCTATAGGATTTTTTGAAAAGTAAAATAAAATAAAATAAACTTAAAGTGGACATATTTGACTCGAATAGCCATTGTCAAATTGCAATTATAAGCAACATTATATTCATAAATTTTTTTATTATATTTTTAATTTGATGAGTCAAATCTTTTGAACAAAATGGTTAGAGATAGTAACCTTTTTATTTGTGTGCATATATATATATTCTATTTTTTCATCTCTTTGCAATAGAAACTTTAAATCAATAAAATCCTTTGTTATAAATCTATTAATTTGAAGTCATATCTATATATAAAATTATTATGACCACTTTTTTTTAAAAAAAAATACATAAATATATATATGTATATATATTATCAATTCTTCAAAATATTTTCATGGCATCATTTAACTCTGTTACATAAATGAATTCTACTTAAATCGGGATGTTAATTAAATTAAATTTTTAAATTTGACATAATTAGATTGAATTGTTCGAAATTGAAAATTTAATCCTTTCGCCTCAGCTTGAAACTGGAAGTCTGTATGATGTTTGTGTCTGGTAGGCACTACTTGAATAAATATATATATTTTTTCTTACTCATAGATATATATATATATATATATTTTGAAGTGTACTGGAATAAATTTTTTAATTCAAACACAAGTGGACACAAACACACACGTACGACACAATGCACAAACAATGAATCGACAACCCCAATTGATTTTGCTTTTCTCTGTCTCTGCCTCATCTATGTGTTCACAATTGAATGACACTAACATGTCATGCTGCAGGCGGATTCATGGAACTGGATTGCATTCAGACAAAAACTCTTTTCTTGTACTCAGTCATCAATCAACCGCACCACTACTCTTTTTTTTTTTTTTTTTTTTTTTTTTCATGAATATTTATCTCTTCAAACGATTTTTATCTCATGGGGTGATCCGAATCAACCTCTATCACGAAACAATATATATATATATATATATATACACACACACTTGATTTTGTAATTAGAATACCTTAACATACATCTAGTCTGATTAATTTTTATGGTGATGAGAATAAACAATTATTAATGATAACTGAACACTTGATCTAAATTTGAAGTGAAACTTCGATTACTGTCTAAATTTAGGGTGAAACTTGATTATAACTCTATTAATATACCTGTAAGTAGATGGAGTACTTCAAATCACCATATATCGACACATCTCATCATTTATTGGTACTCATTATGTGCAACGACTATTTCTGTGATTTTATTTAGAATGAAACTCAACTATGATACCATTAGTAGACTTATAAATGTGGGACCTAATTAAACACAAGATAAGCACCACCTACACCATGACTCTTTATGAATAATGTGTAATGCATTAAATAAATTTAAAACAATTGAAACACAAGTAAAGCACTGTTTTTATAACAATTCTCTTGTAAATAACATGTAACGCATCAAACATATTTAAAAGCACAAAGTAAGAGTTATATACCATTCAGATAGCAACTAGAATTATATACCATTCAGATAGCACCTATCTCCTGAACAATATGTAACGCATTAAACGGATTTAAAAATTCAAAGCACTAGTTAGATACCATCCATATAACAACTCTCAATACTATGCAACACAACCAAGTACAAAAAAGAGGAAGTATCACTCGTATAATAATTCTTCGTGGGACTAAGTTGCTGTGCTCAGCAGCCAGTATGTCTACATCTCATGTGAAGTGCGCAAGTTTGGATGTGCTGTCGGTAACAATACGGATAATTTTTATTATATCCCTTCTCTTTATATAAATAAATTATAGATAAATCTTTTTAAGGTGGTAAAGATAATTTTTTTTTTAAATAAATGATTATGATCCAAATCATATCATAATATTTATGATGTAATTTTGATAAATATAATTAGTTAAAAAATAAAAACTAAACTTTTCGTGAATAACATACCATGAATGTAATAGAATGACAAATAAATAAATACAAAGGTAATTTTCTTTTAAAACAAAAAAAAAAAAACAAAAAGAAAAACAAAAGTAAATTTCTCATCCTTCATACATTTGGATAATCATTTAGATATTTTCGCACAAATTTTTATATTTTTATTAAAAGAAATGGAATCAAAAAAAGAATCTAATAGATGTGAGAGATTAAAGACAGATGGTTTCATGTCATCCAAAAAAATTGATGGGACGTGACATGACATGACAAGACAACATGCTTTTTTTATGTTACAAACGACTCAATACATTGTCACATTTCCGCCACGTGTACAACACTGCTGTCTAATTATTGTGATCTGTTCCGGGCCTGGTCCGCTATCATCTGACACGTGTCCAACAGAGTCCAATCATAGCCCCTGTCAGCCCTGCCAGGCGTGACAGCCCAGCCACGCGAAGAAACATACACGTGGGGGGTTGTGAAGCCAGTAGGACGCGTGTGATGAGGACACGTGGTGCCGACTGACGTGGTTGGGTTGTGGTGGGGCGTGTCAGTGTATTTGGTTATGCGACAGCTAATCAGAGAATCAATGCCACTTGTTCCATTTCACAAGCTTGATGTGATTTGATGTGTGATTTTCTACGATCGTGTGACGGACAGAAACAGTGATATTAACTGTTTTGTCACCACCCTTCATCGGGTCACACTACCACTTTTGGTTTCAACATCTCAACCCTCAAAGTTAAAAAAACAAGTGATTTACTAAACCCATCGAGATCCAATATATTATCTAATAATTTATCTAATAGCATTTGATGATATGAATGCATGATCAAGTGACGAAATTGGTTATATAAATGTTTGTTTTGCCTCTCTACCCATTGAGTCACACCTACATCTTTATTTTCGATACCAAATTAATTTAGTTCAATAATATTTTAAAATATATCTTAATTAAATACTATTGTATTATAAATTTGATCATGTGATTATGTATGATCGAGCGATGAAAGTGTAGGACTAACACTTTTATTGTCCAAATTGAATTCCAATTATGAGCTACTATAACTTGTTTAGACCAAATAATATCATTTGATATATATAAATAAGAAAATGTTTTATCATAAATTTGGTTATGTAAGGATAGATTTCGTTAAACTTAAGATGAAATAAATTGAATGAAATGTGTAAAATAAGATGAGAGGAACAAACCCTCCAATTATTAATTATTATTATTCTTTTAATGGGACATTGTTCATGATTTTGACTACAAAGTCATAAAACGGTAAATATTAATCTTAGAAGGAAAGCAAAAGTGAGGTTGTACCTTAGAACATAAAAAGAGAAGAGTTGTTGTTGAAAAGACTTGAGCTTACTAGTGGAACTATGTAAGAATGTGTTTTTAAATAACTTAATGTTTATTAACAATAATTTTCTATTTGATTTCTCTTTACTTTGTTGACATTATAAGTATAATATTCATATTAACAATCTATTTCATAATTTATATTAATGTTTTTTTTAAAAAAAAAAAATTACATATATTGTTTTCTCTAAGCTTTGAAATATTTTTTTAGTTTTTAAAAATATGTAATAATATATCAAAGAAGTATTTACAGAAAGAAAAAACTATTCATTACCTTTATCAGTCACATAATGCTAATTTATCAAGTTGATAAATTGAAAAAAACCATAATGTGTGAAAAACAACAAATTATTTAAGAGCAACATAGCTAAACACTTATTGATATATGTACTTTGAGCTTGGTTGATACCCTGAACTAATTTAATTACTTTTATATATATATATAGATTTGTCACACACACACACACACATATATATATATATATATTTTTTTTGTCACTTGAGGGTGGTTTGCGAAAGACTCATAAATATGAAATCAAGATCACCTACGAATCTGATTTTCAGCAATATGTATTTACTAAACTCCCTTTTTAATATTTTAATATCATATAATTAGTTCATAACCGTATCCTTTTACACACAATTTTCTTGATTCATTACCTCCTCTAATTATAAAAGTTTTGATTGTTGGAAGCATTTAACAATTTTTTAAATAATAAATTATTATTTTTATTAGATTCTTAACCTTATCTATTTAGTTATAATAAGAAAGTAAATATAGGTAACATCCTGAATTTTCTACCTACATTTTTTTTTAATTATTAATAATAAATTCAAATTTAAAAAAGGGTGAAAGAATTCCAACTCTCAGCCTAAAAAATGTAAATGCAAGAACCATACTATTTAACCAACTTTATTTTATCTTAATTTTTAAATATTAAATAGAACCTATCATTTTATCTTTGTTTAAATATAGTATAAATTTCGGTAATATAATCAAAGTCTTAAAAAATCTGACTTCATCTTAAATACTTTTATAATTTCAGTGTATCCAATCAAAATTGACATTTACTTATTGATTATAAAAACAAAAAATAAAGAAAAAAGTCATCAATAAAGAAAGGTGGAAAGCCCGCTTAAAAAGAAAGGTCTTTTTTTTTTTTTTTTTGTCTTTCTTTCTATCACTTGACTTTTACGTGTCAAATGATTTTCGAAATCTACCATTTCAAGATAGATCATTAATAATATATTTTAGATGATTATTATCATAATTAAAGAGAGAGTAATTCTTATAAAGAAAAGATTAATAACTTATATCTTATATTTTAAATGATAAAGATAAATTTAAACTCTTAGACACTTGGAATTAAGATGGTTTTGAACCGTTTGAAAAGAAAAGTTGTAAACTACAGCAAGAACTAAGGGGAAGAAGAAGAAGTAAAGGTGATGATATAAAGTAACCATGGTTAGGAAGACAATAGTCTCCGGAAAAGACGGAGGCTTTAACCATGGTTAAGTTAAAATGGAAGCTCAAAGCTCGATAACTGTACCAGCAACCAAAGCCAAGCCAAAGACAAGAAGTGGTCTCTCTGCCTTGTGTTGTGTTGGGGACCATCCATTTGCAAATTACATATATCTCTCTATATGTATATACATACATACATGTATTTTATCAACTTCTAACATATGTGTGTATATATATAGATGTGTGTATCACATATAAGTAATCTCAAGCAACTTCAACTCCAGTTTTGTCTGTAAGTTTGTATCTTTTGTCTCCCTCATCAAGATGGGTTCTTTTGTATTTGATTCATGTTTTCTTGGTCTGCTTTCAAATGCTCTTTGTTTGTATAAGGAAAGTTGTGTTTAGATCTTATGTTGTGGTAAAATTTGGATTTTTATTTGTTTGGATTGAAGTTATGGTTTGCAAGTTGTGAGCTTTTTCATTGTTGAAATTGTTGTTTTTTTTTTTTTTTCTTTTTGGTTTTGGTTTTGTTTCAATCTTGTAAGTTGTCGTGGGGATGATTCTTTCCTGTTTTGATCAAACTGGGGCATTTTCAAACTTTCCCATTTTTGTAGATATCAATATGAGTTTGTCTTAGATCTTGATATAGAGGATTTCTATTAATAGAAAGGGTGTATGTTGCATTGACTTGTAGCTGTTTTGTATAGTGTTATTGGTTTGAATTTGAAGATTCGTGAGGTTTTTATACTTTTGATTTATGAGAAGATGACTTCGTTAAATTGGTTCAATTTATTGATAATTTCCATCTTGTATAGCTCTCCAAAAGGGCGTTGTTGAAATTTTGTTAATTTTTATAGTTTTGATACTATTAACAAGTGATCATGTTTTATGAATTTATCCTCCAATACAAAAAAAATCCATCTTTATTTTTCCCTGTGGAATTTTTGGCTGTTTGACTCTTTTGTGGAATTATGTGATTCTCTATTCATGTTTTGCCCTTTGAGATTCTCTACATTCTTTGTTTTCAATGAATTGATTGTTTTCAATGAATTGATTGATTTCATATCTTTAAAATGATGTTCTGATGATGTTTTGATTGCTCTTCAGATATCAAGGAAGGAGTTTGACCATTTAGTCTTCATTTCGATTCGAAACATCAAACTGATTTTTAATAAACCAAGTCAAATCCCCCCAGGCCAGGAAGTTGAACTCTCAAAATGGGCATCTCAAGTCTCCCGTCTCCATCAGAAGGAATGCTATGTGTGATTTTAGTTAACACTGCTCTATCTATCTCTATCGTTAAAGGCATAGTAAGATCGATCCTCCAAGTTGTTGGTATCCACCTCCGCGAGTCAGAACCTCCATCATTTTGGACCGATGCATCGCCAGAGGCTACACAATCGGTTGAGAATCTAAGTCCTTCTGTTAGTCATGTCGAGGAGTTCAGGAACCGCAACCCTGCAATCAAGTTCGATACATTGTGCCATTGCAAACAATCCGAACATGACTGCTCCGTTTGCTTGACACAATTCGAGCCAGAATCCGATATAAACAAGCTGTCCTGTGGCCATTTCTTCCACAAGGCGTGCTTGGAGAAGTGGCTAGGATACTGGAACATTACATGCCCCCTTTGCAGGACACCCTTATTCTCCGAGCTTGAAGAGGATGTGTCTTGCTTCTGGTGAAGTGTTTTAGGTGTTGGATAAGTCGTTGAGTCGAGGACAAACTCCATGTACAGCGTGTAGTGTACAGGTACTTAAAACAAATGTGTATCGGCTACTTGTAGGGTTATGCATATCATATGTGCGCATCTTCAAGCTTAATACCTTAATGGGTTGTTGAGGAACCAGAATTTTATTGTATATATTGTGAAATCTTGATGTTTTTATGGCATATATCTGACTTTGCTCGAGTTTTCTTTTTCATATGGAGATTTTGGTTTCTTCAATGAATGTTTTATGCATTGTACAAACTCAAATACAGTGTTGGTGGTTTTTTTTTTTTTTTAATTTTCAACAACTCGTGACATCAGATCAAATGTTTGTCGGGAGTTACAAATATTTCTACCTGAGCGTGTAGTTTAAAAATCAACTCTGAGCGTGTAGTTTAAAAATCAACTCTTAGAATAGAAGAAGGTGAATCACAATATGATGGGAAAATTATTGTTGTACATAAATGGTCGGTGAGCGTTGAACTTGGCACTCTGGAGGAAGTGTGCCAAGAGTGCAACCCACCTCGCTCAGTGTTGGTGGTTGTTACATGTTAAGACTTTTGATGATATCCACACAAGCCTCTTAATCTAGAATTTCTTTGCTTAAGGGACTCTAAATTGGAGACTAGTGTTAGACGTTATGGTCTGAATATGTTGGACTCTGAATTGGAGTCAAGACCTCGTAGGATATTATCTCTAGATAGATAGTATAGGCACTACATTTGGCAATCAAGCATTTGACAGGTGCACACAACTTATGGAAGTATTAGATGGAATTGCATATTGGTGCCATTTGGTTGGCCATCCTTGTTGATGCCATAAAATCTTGTAATATATGAAAGTTGAAGGAAAATTTCATACAAGACAAGATATAAGACAACAGATGTAAAAATTGACGGATGAACTGCTAAAAAAGACCCCACAAACAGTTCAATGCAATGAATTACACGGTTCTTGTTCATTGCATTTCCTTTCTTGTTCTGTGGGCAGAAATCATGATTGATCATTTGTTCAATGGGCCTTAGTGGTCCATTTCCAAGTCATTGGTCCCATTTCCTCACACAGGGCACCCCACCTAAATAAAGGAAAATTGTGAAGCGTATTATTCAAGCTTTGATTCTTCTTCGGACTTTGAAGTGGGTGAAACAGGAATACAGGATGGTTTTCTAGCTTTTGTTGCAACCTTCCATTATACAGATATAGATTGGACTGAATGGTTGATCATCTCCATTATATTATTTGTTGTTTTCCTCCATCAAGGGCCACAAAAAGGCCAAAAATGATGAATGTAAAAATTATTACAGAGGAGGAAAGTTGAGGTGATTCGATGATAAATTTAATAATATATAAGAAAACAAAACTTAATGGAATTGAGTATCAAAATGAACCAATTGTATTTTTTGTAGTAAACGATATGACAAGAAAAGTATGTATTTATTCCTCGAATATACAAGCACATGTCTTTTTTATGGTGGTATCATCCTTCAACATTATAAATTTTCATATGATTATATTGTACATATAAATATAAATGACATATATCATAATACAAAAAATACTTAATATTAATTGAGTATGTTATTAGGATTTAGTAAATGATATGACAAGATAAATATGTATTTATTCCTTGAATTAAAAAGTATGTCTTTTTTTATGATAGTATCATCATTCAACATAAATTTTCATATGATTATATTGTAGATATAAATATAAATGACACATATCATAATATAAAAAATGCTCGATATTAATTGAAAACCAATTGAGCAAAGACCCAATGCTTTGGTGGAGGCAAGGCCACCTTGGTATGCTTATACACTTAGGTTTGACTCACCAAAGTCCACTTTTATAGTGGTAGTTTTCCCCTCTTATGTGTGGGGCATACTCTTCTTCTTTTGGGAACCATTCTCTCAATCCAAGGAGTTTCCGTTTTGAATCGTGCCTCCGTGAGTCTTATATAAAGAGCCCGATAGTACCATTTATTTTAACAATAGTATGTGTATTGTATAAAAAAAATATTGAAAACCAATTATCATGAAAAAAACAAAAAAACACACATCAACTATTGTTTCAATTGTGTTTGTGTTTTTCTCCTTGAACGTCTAGTTTGTCTAGGTTTTCATATTTCTTCCTTGATTCCAAGTCCCACCTTGCTCATTAATAAATGTGTAAAAAGAGATTTTTGTTTGATCGTGAAAGTTGCAATTTGAACCGCACTTTTGGTTTCGGGAGTAGTTTTTTGTACTACTCTTCTAATACTTATTTAAGGAGTTCGAATCTAGTCTCATTTATTAAAAAACAACATTGGGAGACATCTCTTGGGTTTTGAGAGTAATTATTTGGACTACACTCCCAATTTATAGTGCTTGATCCCTAGCCCCACGTTGTTTGTTGATAAATAAGTGTAGCAAAACCTTTCCATAATTGTGGAAGTGGCTATCTAAAGCACACTTTCAGTTGTGAGAGTAGCTATCCAAATTATACTTGTAGTATTTAATTAAGAGTTGAATCTCATCCTATCGCATTCATTAAGAAAAATAAATGTCAGAATAGTCAATTTGGACCTCGCTCTTAACTATAAGCATAGTTATTCGGACCGTTGTTATAAAAATAAATAAACAAATAAAAGCATCGATAATGTTTAATCAAAGAGTTTTGATGTTATCTTATTCATTAAGAAGAAACATCACATTGAGGGGTGTGAGTTTTCAGGTTGGGTTGAAACTTTTTTCAACCCAATAAATTCTTCATCCCAACCCAACCTAACCTAATAATAGTTAGATAGGGTTAGGTTGATTAGATTGAATTTAAGCTACCTCAAAGACACAAAGATTTAGTTGATAACTCTCATAGTATTAGTAATTTGATTATAAATAAAATGAATATAATAAAAAATTCAATGATTATAAATAAAATATTCAATCCACCATAAAGGTTGTCTTTGATTTTCATCTCTAACAATTGTTCTTTTAGAAGGAGGAGAAAATCTTGGATTTAAAACTAAGGATGGGTGTTTGTAGAGTTGGGTTCAACCCAATCCAATTTAATTCTCAATCCAACCTAACCCATCTCAATTTTTTTGAGGTTTACTATCGGGTTTGGTTGGAGATGCCCACCCCTCATCGTTATTGTGAGCATAAGTCTATGGACCGGGCTCATTTAAAAAAAAAAAAATGACGTTTATGGACCGGGCCAATAGCGAGCATAAAGAAATAGAAAGTGACACATATGGGCATACGCTAATGCTAATACTAGTGACGCTCACACAGCCCACAAGCCGCCAAAGCCGAAGAAACATGCTGCTGCTGCTGCTGCTGTTATCTTCTTCTATCCAAACTGCTTCTTCCACCAGTAACACTAACAGTTCACAGCTCCTGCTACCTTCAAATGGCTAGACCATCATCTCCACACCAAATTCACCACCCAATCATAACCTTTTAAATGGCTTCTTCTTCCCCTCCAGCTCCCTCTCCTTGCTGCAGGCTTATGCAACTGGAGCCTCGGCCTCACCACCTTCTCTCCTGGCGCAGCCCCACTTGGCTTCTCGGCTCATGTAACCGGTAAGTCGATACAACAGCCAGTTTTTATGAGGTTCTTCTTTAGTAGCTTAGTTTTTTTGTTATTGTTGTGTTCTGTAGAGAAAGGTGGAGCCTTGATTGAATTTGTGGTGGAAAAAATTTGTCTTGACTTTATCCGTTAAATGGGAATTGTGTTATGGTTGCAGATAGTAGTTTAGTGGTTAATTGGAAGATGAGTGTTTGTCAAGATGTCTCTGGTGCAAATTAGAAGCAACTTTGAATTTTTCATTACATGAGGCTCTGGTAATGGTTATGTGTACTGTTGAGAGAATTTTTAAGAACTAATAGGTGGTTCATGTGAAATGAAATCAGGCCTTTATGTGCATTGTTTTAATTGGAGTAATGTATAGTCAATTGTATAGCTTTCGGTGGTCCTGGAAATGATAGGAAAATTTCCAAGTGGAGAATATATAGGTGGCTATGACTTTAGGAGGAAATTTATGTTAGTCCTGCAATCACATTGCCTTTTAGTTATTTATCTGAGCAAAGGGCTAATGAATATTACAATTGAATCAGGTATATATGCCATCACCTACCCCGCAGGAATATGTTCAGATTCACGTTTTGTATCAGGAATCACAAGTCTTTTACAGGATCCCCTATAATGCCTACAGAGAAAGGTAATGGAATAATACTCCCATTTTGATTATTTCATAGTCACTCTGGCTGGTCTTTCACCAAAGGGTTTTTAGCGAGTAATATGCATTTATTATTAGTAGTGTTGGTAGTTAGAGACTCAATGGAAATCAGATGCTTGAATTGTAATTTTTGGCGAAAGCAGAAAAATCAAATAGTTTCCCTCTTTTCTGGAAAAACTTTGCTACTCTTTTAGAATGGATGATGGACCTAGCACATTTGATTTTTCAGGCTTGTCAACTAATCATTTTGAACGGTTATGTGAGGTGGTTTGGACTGTGGAGGCCGAGGTGGCACCTGGTCAGCTTCTCTACCTTACTGGAGATCCCGATGTTTTAGGCTGCTGGGATCCTGATATGGCTGTCCTAATGTCCCCAACTGAGGATGGAAACTTATGGAAGGCTGAAGTCAAGGTAATAGACGCAGCTCTTGAAATTGAGAAGTTAACTACCTTGTATTGATGTATTGTGAGACGGAAAGTGGTGTCAACTGCATAAGCACCCGATAGCTGTCGTTTCTTCTCTTATGATTCGTGATATTTCGCATGGAGTGCAGTGTAACTTTATTTTAATGTAGTTGAAAGCTAGTTCTCTCATAGTGTAACGTAATGGGGATACTTTTTCAACTGTCAATTACGTCTTTTATATTCACTGATAAGTCCATGCAATTACCTTTTATTATTATTATTTTTTTCTCTAAAAAAAAAATTACCTTTTATTTTTGGCAGATAGCTGCAGGTGTAAATTTTAAGTATAATTACTTCATGAAAGGAGAAACCTGGCCTTCAGATGATGTCCTTTGGAGACCTGGACCTGAATTCTCTCTATTAGTACCTGTCAAACAAGATAGAAAAGTTCTGGTGAGAGATTTATGGATAAGGTCTAATAACGAAAGGCCTCCAAATCATGTATGGGATTCTTGGATAGAGGAGACACATCTTGCTGGGAAGTCTTCAGTCTCAGCTCTAACAAAAGGTAATATCTCTATCTAGGCATCCTTGTATATAAAACTTCCTCCTTAAAGTGTTTCTGAACACTTAAATGTGTCCAGTGGTTTGACAGATGAGGATGAGACTGTCAGTCATCTTGAAATCGATTCAAAGGGGTCAAAGCCATTCTCAAATGATCACATACATGAGGATAACGTGTACTGTAATGATGAGATTGTAGTTAGTGCTTCACATGAGGATTTATATTCTGATACAGTTTTCTCTGAAAGAGACCAGCCCGTTGAGGAACCTTGGTTACTTGGATCATCTCTTTTCGTTCTCATATATAAGGATAAGATAAAGCCTGATATATCAGACAAAATGGAGAATGTAAAAGAGGAGGGAACTGTATTGGGTACTACTGATGATCAAAATTATGTAGTTACTGATAATTTATTGTCTGCAGAAGGGAGTTTAGTTTCGAAAGAGGATTCTGTTTCAACCGTTATATTAATTAATTCTTCAATATGTACAATGCAAAGGATTGCTGTGTTGGAAGATGAAAAGTTGGTTGAGCTATTACTGGAACCTGTTAAAAGCAATGTACAGTGTGATAGTGTATATGTAGGGGTAGTCACAAAACTTGTGCCCCATATGGGTGGTGCTTTTGTGAATATTGGAAATTCTAGACCTTCTCTTATGGACATAAAGCAAAACCGAGAACCATTCATATTTCCTCCATTTCGTCGGAGAAACAAACAGGTAGTTAATGGATTGTGTCAGGAGCTCTTGAAGAAAATGCAGCCTCCCATGATGATGACTACACCTCTCATAATACTGAAGTCACTGATGATGCTGCAGAAGCTGACTCTATGGATGATATGGTGCAATTTATGCCCAATGATGACGAGGAACATGAAGTTGAATGATGATGAAGATGTTTCAGAAATTCTCAAGAATGTGAATGGTAGTATAATTGATTATGGTGAAGTAGAAGCTGATTTTGAGGACTTGTTAGATGGAGAGCATCATCTAGAAGGTGAAACTATGAATGGTCCCCTGCCTGTTGAAGCAAAAGGTTCTAATGACTCTCAAGTGTCTCATCCACAAGATGCTAAAGATTCTAAGCATAAACGTCCTAATGAAAACAAGTGGCTGAAAGTTCAGAAAGGAACCAAAGTAATTGTACAAGTCGTGAAAGAGGGATTGGGTACAAAAGGCCCGACATTGACTGCTTATCCAAAACTAAAGAGCAGATTCTGGGTACGTTTTCCCTGTATCTGCATTTCACTCAGCTTCTCTCTCTCTCTGTCTCATTGCTAGCTAATCTCCATCTTTATTTCACTCAAACTATTTCTCATCTTTATTTCACTCAAACTATTTCTCTCGGCTTGCAGATATTAATTTCCCGTTGCGAAAGAATTGGCATTTCAAAAAAGATAACTGGTGTTGAGCGAACGCGGTTAAAAGTCATTGCAAAAACTTTGCAGCCTCAGGGTTTTGGTCTAACTGTAAGAACTGTTGCTGCTGGCCACTCTCTAGAGGAATTGCAGAAGGACTTGGAAGGTTTGCTTTCAACTTGGAAAAATGTTATGGAACATGCAAAATCAGCTGCTCTTGCAGCAGATGAAGGTGTGGAGGGGGCTGTTCCTGTTATACTGCATAGGGCAATGGGTCAAACGCTCTCAGTTGTTCAGGATTATTTTAATGACAAGGTAAGTCAAAAGCAACTGTTCCAGTTCCCATTTCCCATTTTCGGAAAACTTCCCATTTTCCATTACTTTACATCAAAATTTCACACAATGATCTTACAATAAGTTTCAACGTGTCCGTGCTTTTTGTGTAATTTACCTTCAGGTTAAGAAGATGGTGGTTGACTCTCAGAGGACATATCATGAGGTATTGCTCCAGCTGATATCAACGAGGACTATGTTATTTTGAATATAAGAAAAAATTACTTCCTTGAATGCTTAGCTTTGTCGCCATCTTTCTATAATATTTTACAATTAGAAAGTTGATGATCTCATACACTTCTTTTCCATGATAAGTAACAAATTTTTTTTTTTTTTTCTATGTTATTTTTCAGGTTACCAACTACCTTCAGGACATCGCCCCTGATCTTTGTGACCGTGTCGAGTTATACAACAAGAAAATTCCTCTCTTTGATAAATTCAACATTGAGGAAGAGATCGATAATATGCTTAGCAAAAGGTGATGATTAGTTGCTATAGCTTATTTCTTAGTTGTCACATTACCTAGCTAAGAGAATGGGATAAGCTATTTGTTAGAAAAGTAAACTTTGTTCCAGTAGACCCCATTGTACCTTGTTGATGTAAGTTTACAAATTGAAGTCATTTTAGAATGGAACACTGCAAAATACGTTAAGATGTGGCGTCCAGTAATCAGTTAAAGCACTATGATGGGAGGTTGAAGGGATGATTGCCATACTAAAATAGTGCTACTTGAAACTGAACTTATCAACAGACCTTCAGAGCAGCAATGATTTGAGAAGTCATGAAATAATAATTACTACCGGGGAGCTGAACTGGTCATTGTTTTTAGTTAAGTAATATCATAAACCGCTCTCCGAAATTGTAATATATTCTATGAAAGCTTTACCTCTCCCTGGGTTTTTTTCATTTTGAAGTTTTACTACGTTG
The DNA here is from genome assembly GCA_021234005.1 of Nephelium lappaceum. Lineage (NCBI taxonomy): Eukaryota > Viridiplantae > Streptophyta > Magnoliopsida > Sapindales > Sapindaceae > Nephelium > Nephelium lappaceum. The sequence continues at coordinate 813,948 of CM038004.1, forward strand.
AAAGTCTGGTAAGCTTTCTTATAAGAATAACTATTATAATCTTTGTTGATGTCGATCATGTTCCTTGTCTTCTAGGGTCCCGCTTCCTAATGGGGGTTCTCTGATTATTGAACAAACCGAGGCATTAGTCTCTATTGATGTGAATGGGGGACATGGAATGTTTGGGCACGGGACATCAAAGGAGAAAGCAATTCTAGATGTCAACTTGGCAGCTGCAAAACAAGTATGTTATGCACGCGGTTGTTATAGCAGTTTTCTGTTCATTAGCCACATAAATAGTTTAAGGAGTTAATTTCACATTAATGAGAGAAGTACTAAAGAACAGTAAAATGGACGGATATATGATTTTATTTATTTCACCTGGTTATAGTCCTGCTCATTTCCTGCTTATGTCAGTGTTACATGGTCATTTCTTGTGCTTAGTTTTCTGCTGTAAGGTTTTGATTATCTTTTGGTGCTGTTTAGTCCTTCAAGTTTGAAGTACTAGTCTGTAATAGATATAATTCTTTCAGATTGCGAGAGAGTTGCGGCTAAGGGATATTGGCGGCATTATTGTTGTGGATTTTATTGATATGGCAGATGACTGTAAGTCATTCATATCTCTCTCTCCCACCTTCCTTCCATATTTGTAGAAATTTATAAATTAGGAACTTGATATTGGTCATGGTCCTATATGCACTCACTTTCCCTTACTTATTGTAATAGGTGGATATATATGTATGATAGTTGCCATCATGCATACATTTTCTATGTATTTCTTGATTAATATGAGCCAAACTCACTGGCAGGAGTTTTGCTTACTATAAATTAAATTTGATATCAGTTTGGAAAATAGGAAGACTTGAGAGACTTTCTAATCGGTTTTCCCATAAAGTTGTTTACAGTACAAGAAATGGGCCATAAATATTAGTATCACACTTGCTGTAATTACCATTTAGCCGTGCACTATCTTACAATTATTCTTTTTGGTTATGCGTGTTTCAGCAAATAAGAGATTGGTCTATGAAGAAGTTAAGAAAGCTGTTGAGAGAGATAGGTCAATGGTGAAAGTCTCTGAATTGTCTAGACACGGACTTATGGAAATAACAAGGAAGAGGGTATAGCATCTGACCATTTCTCTTTGCTTTTAACTATTCCTAGTCTTCCCCCGGTGGCTGAATCGCCCAATAGAAAGATGGATGATTAATCCGAATCAGAATATACGCCTAGAACTTGCAATGCGGAGATAATCATTGCAAGAATTATTAACGCATAATATGTTGAATTTATAACTTTTGATCTGGTATATTATTGTTCGGTGCAATGCTAGTAAACTTCGACTGTATATTATTTTCCACTTGATGGATAATGGCACAATGTTGGACAGGTTCGACCCAGTGTGACATTTATGATTAGTGAACCATGCAATTGCTGTCATGGCACTGGGAGAGTTGAAGCTTTAGAGACCTCATTCTCAAAAATTGAACAAGAAATTTGCCGAATACTTGTAAGGACTCCGTAATATCAAAATATACTTTTCCTGTTGTAATTTCCAACCGTTCTGTTGTGATCTATGTATTATTAATGTTAATTTACTTGTCTATTTGTTCTTTACATGAATTAGGCAACAAAGGAACAGAAAGCAAACCCTGAAAACCCCAAGTCATGGCCAAGATTTATTCTGAGGGTTGATCATCACATGTGCAACTATTTGACTTCCGGGAAAAGAACGAAACTTGCAGTCCTAAGTAGTTCCTTAAAAGTCTGGATTCTTTTGAAGGTAAAATAGATAAACTCCATTTTATGTCTTGGAACTTTTACAAAGGTGTTGGCATGATATAATTCTAGAGACACAGCACTCTGCATTCTGTAGTGTAAACATGAGTTATTGCAAGAGTAATTATGATATACAAGCTTAGGTCAAATGCTGACCACGAGAACTGTAACCCCTTAGGTGGCTAGAGGCTTCACCAGGGGATCTTTCGAAGTGAAACCATTTACAGATGATAAGGCAAGCGAAAATCACCATCGAGTCTCCATTTCATTGTTACGACCAGGAGAGGCCAAAGCTAAGAATTCCAGCAAGAAGGTGACTCTTATTCCAGTCAAAAAGTCCAAGGCTGGCAGGAAATGAGAAATTGAAAAGACAAAATGGAATTACGATACCTACTTAATTATCTATACCGTATAAGGAAGGAGTAAGAAGGAAGGCATAGGGGAACTCCGACAAAGCAGATGCACACAAGTTTATCAAGGTAAGCCAAGCAAGCGAAAAGGCATACAGATTCAGAGGCAAGCTCAAGTACAACGGAGATGGCAGGGAAGCTGTTCTCCAAATAGACAGGGAGCATACAGTCTAATATCACTTGACAAGCGGTTTTAGGTTCTCTTCATAGTCCAAGTAGGCAATATGCTAGGCTAAGCAATTTTGTTCCTGAGAACAGTTTTTGCCCAGAATATTGATTGATTGTAGCAGTTTAACAAAACTTGATAATAATAACAGAATCAGAATGTCTTTTGTCGGCTGTTAGAAGGACAATTTGTTTGTTCAATGGTTAAATATATATATATATATATATTAATATTAATTCAGCATTATTCAATCACTTTCAAGTAGTCTTGTCATTACCAATTGTGTGGAATTCTGTGTGTTCTAGTGTGAATACAAATAGAACAGTTCCATGTCGAAGTTCTATTATTAGATCAGTGACAATTGACAAAATTATAACCAACAGTTTTGAGTTCATGAACAGGATCAATTTCCACCAGAAATTTGAGCAAGCGTAAAGAACAAGCAATCTCAGAAGAAAATTCCAAATTGAAAAGGTCCAATATCAAAGGATACAATACAAAGAGAACGGCGAAAAAGGAACACAAAGTTCAATTTCAACTAGAAACTTAAAACAGACTTAAAGTAAGGAACATTGGTTGTTGATATTCTACAAGAAAATGAACTCATGATACTGCTACTCAATACCAAAACTAGCAAATAACGCTTACAGTTTCTCATAAGCAATGAAGACACCAGTTCAAAGTACATGTAGACGTAGTTATTCTAAACTCATTAATATGGATTAACTGGATGCGGCATTGCAGGTATTAATACCATCCTTACAATCGTTTGTGAGATCGTTGAAGGTTTCGATCTGCTTTTTCCCTCTCAAGAATACTTCTGTATCCACAGACGCCCTCATGTAATTATCAAATTCGACTGGAGCACCCTTGTTGAGCCTTGTCGTCTCAGAATACCATTCACTGTTCTCATCCCATAGATCCTTGAACTCATCAAGAAAATGGATGGTATACTTGTCTTTCAATGGATCAAAAAAGGATGTATCAGGTTCATTAGTTGCAATATAAACGTTCCTCCCATCTTCAATCTTGTCTGCCAAGGATGAGATGAGTGCACCCGGAGAAGTATCTGCATCAAGGTTAGGCCATAGCTCCTTGTTCCTAGCTTTCTCCCCTCTCTCTATGTGAACTGCATCATAATCCCAATTCAACCTTGCTGAAATTGTGGACACTATATCCATCAACCTTCTCGATTTCCATAGTAGACCCCATGGCCTTTGAACAACAGATTCTGTCTCTCCTTCACACACCCTGTACCAGTAATTATCTGGCTCAACAGATCCAAATTTTCTCATAATCAGCGTGTCCTTCACCTCAGAAAGCTTCATGGGCGTGACCCAAATATCCTCCACAAGATGAAGTTTCAACTTGTTTTTATCTTGCCACTTGTTCCAATCAGACCAAAATTGACCCTGGTCCAACACTGATGCTGCCTCCTTCAAATGCTCGAAATCAAAGTAAAACCTAAAATCTTTCCCTTCTTGATCTTGATTCGATGAAGAATACATTGAACTCAAACAAATAGTCAAATCCATAACCAGTGTACGGTTCAAGTACTGTGCTTCACCCAAAGCACACAAGAAGCTCCACACGTAATGATTCATGCTCTTGCACCTATCCCCACCACCTGAATAGAGTAGGTACTTCCCATGACTAAATGAATTCTCTGACTCAACCACAGGAAGTGCATCATTAACACTTTCGCCAACAACTTGCAAACTCAGATTGTCCTGTGCTGGAGCCTTCCCAAACCCAGGCTGCTTCTTCTTTCTCTTCCTCGCATTCACACCAGTGTGATAATCCCCAATACTCACTACACTAAGCACACAATCCTTGGACCTCTCAATCACAAACCGCCTATAATCCTTATAAAATGCAGCTGTCTTCCCTTCCTTAGGCCTAAACCTCCACGCCATATCACAACTACTATCATTGTCCCCACGAACCGCCTTCCCAAACCGGTAAAAATGTATGTCCTGAAAATGCTCTATCGCCTTCTTCATCAACAAATGAAACACCTCCGGGTCAGTACAATCAATAGGAGTATCCACCTCACAAGTAGCCGGCTTCTCACCATTCTCACCACTCTCACCATTCTCAACAGCCTCATTGGCCAAATTCCTAACATCAGTTATATTAATGAAGGCTCCAACTTCAGTCTGGTTCAAGGCCACAAAATCCTCCCCAGTCTTAACCACACTGTCATCAGCCTTAAAGGTGGCATTTGATGTTGATGTCAAGAACTTAGAGATCTGAGTTGATGGGTGAAAAAGCGGGTCCTCTGGCTCATATGTGGCAGCAATAATAGTGAACACTAACACTCCTACAACAAACAATGTGAAGCAAAGATTGCCTATCATAGCTAGTGCATTTTGGCCTAAATTTTCCGGCCTGAAACTTGCACTCCTAGAAAGTGAAGACCTACCCAACATTGTTCCACAACCAACAAGTCTCAAACTTTGATCAAATCTAGCTCCCACAGCTAAAAACAACAACACCCCAGCTAACAAAATCCAACAACCAATCCAAAAAACCAAGAACCCAGAAAAAAGTTGAGATTTTTAGATCTGGGTTTGATAGATCTTTCAAAAATAACACAACAAACACAGCAGAAGATCTAAAGGTTGCAACTTTGATCCAAGACCATAAAAAAGGTATCAGCTTTACTCACCTGGACCGTACAGACCGAACCAGAGAAGCAACAGAGTTGCATTCGTGAACACAACACAAAACTCTCCCTCTGTTCCTGCTCTAGTGACGTGGGGTTTGGTTTTAGTAAGATTTTCAGAGAGTCTGGATTGTCTTGGTTGGTGATTGATCGATAGTCAAAACAAAACAAGATTATCATTAAACTACAAGCAGGTTTGCTAGAGTGAGTAGGGGGTGTAATGCGCTATGGGGTTGTGATGATGACACGTGGATTTTGGTCTGACGTGGAGGGTGGGATGTGGCTTTGAGGGATTTGTAATGGAAAGCCACCCTTGTTTGCATCAGTAAACACTAAACGCACCGACAGTGGCAAAGTTGTAATTTTTAAGCATTATATAATTTACAAGATTACCTTTTTACTTCATTAATCGTTCCATTAATTACTTAGATTTTAGACAATCTAGGTTTTTCTTTGTTTGACTAATATCATTTTGCATAACTTTCTAAGTTGAAAAATGAAAAATTTTGGATGCCATGAGTACATGTATATTTTATTTGGCAACTGTATTATGTGATAATATTAATATATCATTAAACATATTTTAGTTCATATATTTTTCGTTATAATTATATCGTCGGATAAAATATATTTTTCGTTGTGATTGTGTCAAATAATAAGATTAATTAGTACCATTGGATACATCATAATTGATTCATTTTCTATTACAATTGTGTTATATAATGAAACCAACACATCCTACTATATATTGTACAAACTCTTATAAAATGGGGACATGCATTTCCCCGATGTGATTCCATCACATGACGAGATTAATATATACCTATGTATTATACTATAATTGTGGCACATGACAAAGTCTACATCAAGAAGAACAAGACTTTGATATATGCTTTTATATGAAATTTTGGTGTCAATTTCTAGAACATATTTATTTTACAATTTTAATTTTACTTCTATTATTGATTAACTTCTCAATTTTGGAAAACAAAAAACAAATAAATGGAAGAATGCTTTATGTTTAAGTACTTGAAATGGCTTTAGGGGCATGTCTTAATCATTATCATAACTAATCAAAATCTTTGATAATTTGGTGGTCTTGATTTCCAATACAAGCCTGTGGAAGCCCCTTTTTGGTTTACTTTCACCTTGTTGTTTTCCACGTCTTAGAACTTTCTTTTTAACTTTTCAACACAAATATAAAAGTGAAACAGTAAAAATATGCTTTGCTTTTTGGACCAAAACCAAATGAATTTTAACAGAGAAAAGGGGACCCTCAAAAATTTGGTCTTTGTGATCCTCATTTGCTTCGACATTGAGTTAATGAATATAATGATGTCCACAGAAGCAAAGACAGGGAAATACCACCACAAATCTTGTAGAGTCCACAACACCATCAATTGAACAAGAAATTCATGTCAATGAAGGTCACTTTTCCAGTTTCATTCATGTACTAAGTACAGTATAATCCACTGAGAAAATGTATTGCCAGCCTCAAAAATGACCACAACCAATTGCTTCAAAAGCTAGATCCATGGCATTACTACAATGTTATGTACACTGTTTTTTTTGGACAAGTTTGTGATTAGAATTCAGATGAGGTACTCATATATATATATATATATATATATATAGCCGCGACAGATTGCCAGCATATATGCTCCCTTGGTTACAAAAACTGTGATGAGAAAACATATACATGTATATTGCTTGGAGAGATTTTCATATATACATGATCAAAGGTCAAGTGTACATCATGATGTCATGAGGTCAGAAATCAGAATATCACCTCAAATGGGTGCAGACCCTACAGAAATCTAACTCACAATTTCACTTCCATCATTCTCATTTTCTTGGATGGTGATCTATAGAGGGTGCAAATGGTTAAATTGGTCAAGCAGAACACATATGAGATGTAAACTCTTACCGAGTTTCTTGTATACTTTTTGTTCCTGAAACCGAAAGGATGCATTAGGTGGATGGAATCTTGGACGGTGTAGAAGATGCAGCCCTATGTTGGATGCGTGTCATACTGAGCTCCATACTTCTTTGGACCATGTCTTGTAGTAACCTCTTGGCAGTTTCAGCTGCTTTATCTGCTCCGTCAACCCGTGCAGCAATGTCGTAGACAATTTTCTCTAAAACTGAGGAACTTAGTCTCTTTTCCTGAGGAGTATCTCGGAGTAAGTCTAAGAGCATCCGAGCCCTTTCTTGAGCTTCGAAAGTACCCTCTACAGTCAGTCGAAGAAGCCCTGGGATTGCGCCTTCTTTAAGAATGAGTTCTCTATACTTATCTCGGGAGCTCTTGCATAAAGCAAGCAAAGCTCCAACTGCATGTTGTGTGCTGATAAGGGATCCATCTTCAACTGTCTCTACTAAGGTCAAAATCCCACCATCTGAATTTGTGATCGCAATTCGTCCTTCTTCAGAATTCGAAAGGATTTCAAGTAGTGCAGTAGCTTTCTCAGCGAATTTCGAATATTTCTTGCACTCTTTAAGGAGCTTGATTAGTGGCGGAACTGCCGTAGCATCTACAATGGGAACGGAATTCTCCGTGCAGGTAGAGAGGTAATGTAGGGCTGTTACCGCGTCGACTCTTCCCTGAACACTTCCAGAATGGAGAATCTGCACAAGGAGAGGTGCAGCTCCTGAAGCCGCAATGGCAGGCTTGTTGGGTGGAGCAGCTGAGAGAGTTAACATTGCTGCTGCCGCTAACTCCCTTAAACTACCGTTTTGGAACTTGAGAAGATCCACTAGTGGTGGGATGGCACCGGCTGCCACAATCTTGACCTTGTTCCTAATAAACGGAAAAAATTATGGAACCAAATAAGATAACTGACTGCATACTTAATCAGTTTGGTAAGTGTAACCAAAGCCGAACAGAAAAGGAATTAGGATCCAAATACAAACCGAAAACAAAGAAGATAACTACAGATAACGAAAGGTTCACAAAATGAAAGTTCAGACTTTCTGTCCTCATAGACCACCTGTCGAATAACCAACTCCAATTTCAAACTAAATTAAATGCTAAGCTAGGATAGCCAAGACAGAGGCAGTTTCCAAATGTGAACAAGTTTTTCCCCAAAAAACTCTAAACGGATATATTGAAACCAAAATAGATATACTGCAAGTTTAACACTGATCTAAACAAGTAATTGGACCTAATATAGACATACATCCGTGCAAAGAAATCAACAAATCACTGAAATACAAAGCTTCCTTTCCTAGTTAACAACCACCTCATCCTCACAATCATAGCATCAAAAACCTAAACAAACAACAAACAACAAACAAAATCAAAATAAAGACCCTAACTTATCAGCAAACAATCACCCCCATTCAGACCATCTTCATACAAACCTGAAAACACACAACATCAACATATCAACAAGTCACAAAACACTACACAATACCCTCAAAGCCTATAAAGACAACATTTAAAACTCCCGCAATTCCCTCGATTTCAGATCAAATAAAGCAAAACAAAACAACTTTGACCTTCAAAGTGGTAGCGGAAAAAAAAAAAGACCCCATCAAACAAAACATCCAAAATTCAATCCACAAAGCAATTAAAAACCATCTTTACGTAGAAAAACCAAAACCAAAAGCAACCAACCGTTCATTTCTAACAGCAAGATTGAGGAGGGCAAGAAGAGAAGCTTCACGTGCATCAAGACAAGGCGAGACAAGCATCAAAACAAGCGGCTGAATGACCCCAGAAGCTCCAAACTTTGATCTTGTCTTCAAAGATGACTTCTTTACAACCTTTCTTATGTCCTTTGCTGCTTCTATCATTGTCTGCAGATCCCCACTCATCAACTTCTCACATAAACCCTCTATAAGGGCCTCTTTCCTCTGGTTCCACCTCTCCTCCTCCCCCACGCTTGTTGAACTCTCTGATGGGTTCTCTTCCTCTTCATGTCTCATCTTCTCTATTGCTGTCTCTCGTTTTCTTTGTGTCTCTGGAGGAGGGTTTTGCTTTTCTTCTTCTTTCATCTGTTGATTGGAGAAACCATTGTTTTGAGGTTTGGGTCCTGTCCTGTCTCACAAGCCCAAACAAACACTACAAAACAAAATCTCACCGAAGCAGAAGGCTTCAACACTGTAAAGTTTTGTTTATTTCACCCTCAACTTCTATCTATTTACAAGCCAAAACTAATAATGCTAGACTTTCCAACTTCAGGTTTCGATTATAAATAATCAATTCTTTTTTAAATTTTTGGATAAAAATTGAATCTTTTTAGCTTTTTAATTTAGTTTAAATTAAACCAAGAGTGACATAAATTATAATTGATCCATCTTCTAGTATAAAACAAAATGTGATCAACACAGAAGGCTTCAACACTCAAAAGTTTTGTTTATATCCTTAACTTTGATCTATTTATAAACAAAAACTAATAATACTATACTTTCAAACTTTACATTTCGATTATAAAAATCGGATCTTTTTGCAACTTTTTTGGATAAAAATTGGATCTTTTTAGTGTTTTTTTTTTTTGTTTAATTTGAAAGAACAGTGATATAATAAGTGAAAATAAATGATTTTTTTTCTATTACGAAGAATGATTTCTTTATAAATTTATATTTATTATCCTGAAGTTTGTTGTAATTACAAATAAATTTATTCCCTTTTAAAAAACTAATAATGCTAAAATTATCAACCTTACATTCTGATTGTGAAAATTTATCTTCTTTTTTTTTTCATCCGTTTGAATAAATATTGGGATTTTTTTTTAATTTTTTAAATTAGCTTAAATTAAAAGAAGAGTGATATATATTAGCATAAGAATTTATGTGGGATTGCAAGAGAACATTTCTATAAGAGAGAAAATTGTTCATCATGGTAAAGTTTGATCTAATTATAAATGAACTCACTCCGTTCTAGGAAATTAATAATGGTAAATATGTCAAGTTTATATTTTGTTAAACAAATATTAGTTTTTTTTATTACTATTATTTTCATTAAGCTTAAATTATAAAAAGAGTGATATAACATAGTGATTTATCTTATATTTGTGTACTGTGAAAGAAGAATTTTTAATAAGAAGTTGACTTAATTATTGATAAAGTCATTTGATGTGGAAAATAAACATAAATGAAAGGGGATTAGTTAAAAACTTTATGGAATTTATGGTGCATTTTAAAATGATAATTAATCTTTTGGGATTCACGTGATTGAATATACTAATGAATATAGAATTATTTTCTCAATTGATATGATTAATTTATAATTAATTACATTAGCAATCACATGTTCAAGGAGACAAAACCAAAGACATTAGGGATGCATGTGAAAGACTATTTAATAATTTAAAACATCGTCTTTTGTTAGGTGATAACATGAAGAATAACAGAATATTTTGTTGTTTGTCCAGTTTCAACATGCACTGGTCATTGACATCAATAAATTTCTGAAGAAAGAGCAGAAAAGAAAAGAAACCAGCTTTGATGGTACAGCATATTGAATGTTTATATGCATTGAATGAAAGAACCAAAGAAGACATTTTTTTAGACATTTTGGTACAAGATAACATATATAACATCCGACGGGAGACCATGCATCTTTTATTCAATTCACGCCAACCGTATTCTAGACTTTCTCAGTTAGTAGTTACGAAATCCTGAAGAGCTTGAAAAACTTTATTCTTCAGTTTTCTCACTGATTGCATCAAGAGACGGTTGCCATGTCTTAGAAGCAATTCTAGCCCCTCTCTTCCCTGTAGGACTCTGAGAATTCAAGCCCTTTTCGGGTCTTTTCTCCTCAACCTCCGTGGCGTTCTTTCCAGTATACAAACCATCTGCCTCAAGCTTGATGTCAATGCCGACAAATCTCACTCGTTTTCTTGTAGCACTTTTTTTCCTAGAAGAATTCTTTAAGGAAGTACAAGGATTTTCCTCACTTGAAACAATGTCTTCATTTTGAGGGAATGAGAAATCATACTTTTTCCAGGAAACCATGTCAAAAGAGGCATCAGTGGAAGCCTTTGATGCAAACGAGTTGACAGAAACTTCTCTGTCAGGTTTCCTGGTCCTTTGCCGGAGCTTCTTCACAGTCCGACGTGGGACAACGAGGATTTTCTCACCTGGGGTAAGGATTTCATCTTTCCGAACCACTGAATCCCACGGTTGCCTGAAAACCTCCGGCCTAGCTAGAATGAAAGAAGGGTACTTCTCTATGATCCTCACAGCAGGCACTGCCATGTAGTAATGCTCTACATAACCACCAATATGGACAATTTTCAAGACTGATGAAGAGACCTCCGGCTGAGTAGCCGGAGCTGCTGGTTTCGTGGAAACACGATGAGGAAAAGGACTGATCTTTCGGACATTGAAGAGCTTGCTGAGCATGTTGAGGATAGCAGATATTACAGTTGGTCATTTGGCAGGGAGCCAAAAACTCCTTATATTTCCTCAGAAAATCGATGAGTTCAAGAGGGCATGAATAGGATAGTCTGAGCAGAGACAAGGGGGCCGTCTTGAGTCAAAGTAAAAGATACTTTTTTTTGATAGATGACATCCATGCAAGATAACGAAGGGTGATCCGGAGTTGGCTTTGTTTGTGTTGTTTTGTTTTTGTTGGTATGCTAATATTTCAGAATCTGCTGCCCACAACCACAATCAAAGCAAGTGCCATGATTTGGATTCAATCAAAACATAGAAAAAACCCCATAGGGTTTTAGGATTCGTCATAAACCTAGCCAATTTTCTAAAATATGATAGCATATTCTCCAAAACATCATAAAATTCATCACAAACCTCTCCCAAAGTTTCTAAAACATTAGCATATTCTCTAAAATTTCACAAAATTTATCAGAAACCTTGCTTGTTGAGTGTATTTCTACATGTTTCATGAAGCAAAATGCAAAATGTAGATTAAAGAACATCCCTTGAATATGCTATACCCTATGAGAAGCATATACTATAAATCAGTCAAGTGGAACAATCGCAAATGTTTGCGCTATTGCTTTACCAATTACAACAATCCAGTACATTCTTTTCTTGCTATCAAAATTCACTTTACAGGTAAGACTGCAGAACAACAAGAAAAACGAAATGGAAAAATTTCCTCCACCGACCTATATCTTACCTTCCAGAGCCCTATATGATCTCAAATATAAAGGAAAAAGAATGGAAAGATTCGCACCACTCAACAGTAAAACCTAGTACAGTTCGAGATGTTCAAAGAGGGGAAAATATAAAGAGAAATGATAGAAACTATGAAACGAAAAATTGGTAAAACCATATATCGAAGCAGCAAGAAACCTGCCTACCTTGACTAACTTAAAATAGGTCAACATCAGTTACAGGTGACTGTGCACCTTTTTATACCCTCAACCCAAGGAACCAGAAGATGCTGCTGGCCAATCTTTTCCAGCCTCCTTTCATAGATTTACACTCTCATCATATCCAGCCAATGTCATATCCTCTTGATGTTTCCGACCATCCAAACTTGTTGGAGTTTCCAAAATATTGCAAGATTGGAGTTGAAAATTCTTGGTTTACTCTTTTACAAAAAAGAAAAAATTTCTATCTCTGTTTCAGTAGTTACTAGGCCAATTAATATGTGCATGTTGAGGCTGCTGATAAACACTAGCCGCCGCCGGACCCCCCATCTCAACAGGACCAGCCATTGTCTGGGACTGCTGCAGAAGCGGATGTACAGTTGCTGTCACTGCTTGTGCAGGGTGATAGATGCCTGCAAAGGTACCATGACCAGCCTGGGTTGGAGCAAAGGTTACATGCTGACCCTGAGGAGGAAGATTGTAAAATGAATTCGCTGGCAAGTTGGATATGTCTCGACCAGGTGCTGCTATCCAGACAGCAGAACCTTCACTCTGCACAAAGGCAACAAAACCATCAGTATTGGAAAATGATGTCCACTTAGCAGTGGAACGACACACACACACACATACGATTTGATTAGTTAATCAATGTAGGAAAATGAATCAAACCTGCTGTCCACTGATGTAAACATTACTTTCCTTGAATTGGGAACTGCCTAGATCCTCATTAGAATTGGAGTTTCCTGCTGTTGGTGCAGAACTGGGAGTATAACCAGCCATGGAAGAGCCGTATGGTCCATACCCACTTGGCATTCCAATATGAGTTGAGTTTCCTGTATTAGTTCCAGGTTTGTATTGAGGAAGTGAAAATTTGGCACCAGCAGCAGCTGCTGCCTGTGGGGCTGGGTACACACTGCCAGCCTGAGGTTGCTGAGGAAATGCTCCATTGCTCAAAAATTGGTGGATGGCTGGAGGCGGAACGTAAAATGTGGAGAAATAGTGGCCATATGGAATGTAGTTTGGGGGATAATGAGATACATTGCAATCCAGTAGGTGGACGAAACACAGGAACTGGTTGCTGAGTTACAGCCATTGAACTTTGCATGAGCCCAGCTGCTTGAGTCACCAGTGGAGTTGGACCTGCCGTAGACATGACTAAAGAATTTCCACTCTACATAATAACGTACAATCATCAGAATTCCCACGTATGCCAAATATCAGTGTTATTTTTGTATTATGCATGAATTTGTGCATATCAACCGGATGTAATTAAGCACTCCATGTCCAACTACCAAAATTGATTTAAAAGCATAATCCAATTGCAAAATTAAGAAAAAGTAATAATAATAATAATATATAACAAAGAACTGCTTACTCCTAAATTCTATTAGAGCAGACCAAAAGTGCAACGCCATCACCCGCAGGTTACTGTATATTGTTCCAGTGAGCAATGCAATATGGGAGCGCATGGATTTCACATTCAAGAGCAACCAACCCTATTAGACTTCTTACACTATTACAAACCATAGTACATAGTCCCATACATAGCATGAAGAACGTTCAGATGTATCACATTTTTCCATGCATTATCATAATGAGGGCAGCAAAAATAGTCAACAAAATTTGACCAGCCAAAAGTCGCGGTCCTTCCTTTATGCATAGCTACAATATTTGAACACAACCATGCATCCAATTCAAGAAAATTGGCAGTGAAACTAAAACTAACAAAAACTTTGATGAACCAAATGAAAGTGCCCCATATCAAAGCCCTAAGTTACAAAAATGAGTTGTAGCCAACTAATGTTTCTGTGGAACTGAAGCTGTTTTCACTGATGATAAAAGTATACGCTACTTCTTTCTGTGATGCACATCAAGACCAACTTTTAAAATTGAGATGAAAGTATATCCAATTTACAGTATGCTGAAAGGACCCAACAATTGACCATCTCACAAACTGATGTCCAAAACACAACTGAAATCAGGAGGGTTGAAAGCCCCATTCATATAGCCTTATTCATTAGCCCTAATCATCTACAGATATTGGTGTATGTCCAGACCAAAAACAGCCCCAATAGTCAAGCAAATCATATTAACTGAGGAAAAGATACAGCTTAAAACTTGCCTATCACTTCTATAACATCCACGGAGACTGAGAAGCAGACATTTAGAAGATTGAAGCCATGTTCCATAAATCTTAATAGGATTCAGGCAACAAACATAACTCTAAATAACATGTTTGACAAATGAGATTTATCTAAGTAATAAACATAAAAAATATCAAAAACTTTTCTCACAAGGTGAAACATCATAGAAGGTTCTAAGTGCAAACCTCTTGTGGAGACTGAGAAGTTTGAGGTAACACAGCAACATTTCCATTGTACTTGGTGGCACCTCCTTGTGAAGGAAATGGGGAAACACGACCATCACCATCGGCACCTGGCCGGTAGAACTGGGCATAATAACTTGCCGGATCAAATGGTTGTTGCACCTATATTAAAAGCATTAATCGGTTTTAAAATCATACACGGTCAAATGATAATTGACAAGACTGCAAAACTAAATTTAGATGAACTCAACACTATGATTATGTATCTAATACATCAAGGTACAATGTTCAAGTCAGATACAATATAAAGAACATCTTATGCCTTAATTAGCATACAAAGTAGTTATATGGAAAGAAAAGATTGAATTATGAAGATGTTTTATGTAAATATATATAGCTAGATCATCATAAATTATCAAAAGAAAAGAAAAGAAATTTGAACGCTTACGACAAAGCTTGGAAGCCGAGAGACATCACGTGCTTGAGATTCAGAGTTTTCAAATGGTGCAAACTGACTCCCTAACATAGGAGGCACGAAACCAAAACTGTAATTTGGAGAAGTATGCACCATCGAGTATTGCGAGCCTCCAGACAGCAATATGTTATCCTGTTTGGTTTCATTATACTCTGGGACGGCACTGGCCATGACATCACCCTCACCAGACAAATTTTCTGGTACATGAGCAGGTGATTGTGGATGATCAGGATAATCTCCAGCCTCAGCAGTTGCCAAGTGTTTTGATTGCTGGATCAGACAATATAGTTTCAGCAAAATAAACATGTGGAATGAACATATGGCAATAGTATGGCAACAGAGTTCATTGTGGCATGATTTGTATGTAAATAGCAGCACACAAACACAGATGAAAATGATTTTGTTTTCTCAAAGTGGTACATAGTAAACTATAAAATTCCAACAGCGACTTCAATATTAAGGTGAAAAACAGAGAGAAAAAAAACAGAGAGAGAGATGGAACTCCATTATCTCCTTAATTAAAGTTTTAACCTCATGTGAAGCAATATAAAGAAACCAGACAGTGAATGCACAAACACAATCCACTTAAATGAGTTAGGATCATTCTTCCATGACATCACACTTATGCCTTAAGTACACATAAGGTTGCATATGATCAAAATGAATATTTGAGAAAATTTGGGTTTAAACTGATCATCTATCTACACAGAAAACTTAAGGTTGTGCAATGACCCAGTAATTACTACCATCATTTCATGAACAATTGAATTAAATAACTGCAGTAACTAGTATTGTTGTCATGATTATTACAGAGGTCAGAGAATACCGTTACAAAGAGGAAAGTCCTATTCATTTGGTTGGTAAGGTGTGTGAAAAATGAAAGATCCCTAATTACCTAGAAATCTAAATTAAAAGGGAAAAAAAAAAAAAAAAACTCATTGTTACAAACCTTGAAGCTGGTTCATCCACAGCTTCTTCAACAACCTGAGAAGTTTCAGACACAGGTCGTAGGACTCTTGTCACTCTCCGGAGCACCAACAATGCTGGAAGTTACTCCAAAACTAGCATCGAAACTTCCGAAACTCAACTTGGTTCTTTCAGATTCGGGGACATGAATATGGTTTGGAATTATAACATGTTGACGTTGAGGAAGATGCAACTCCCCAAGCTTCTTTTGCAATTTTGAAGTTGCTTCTTCTGAATCAAGGACACTTGATACAGGCTGTGACTGAGCACTGGCTTCAATGGGAACAGTAGAAACCTCAGATGTACCAGCTGATCCAGACCCTTGAGCAGCATTAGGGTTGACAGATTTAGGTTTCCATTCCTTGTTAGAACCTACACTTGTAAAGAAACAGATCATTAAATACATTAGTCAATATAGTGAGTCTTGTAGCGATCCATCAAATCTTAGGATGTAGAAAAACTGCATTGCCAAAGCAAACTTAACAATCCCAACTTTACACAGATTCTTCTTATTACAGTCAAAGTTAAAAGATAATATCTCTACCAAAAGTATGTATGTGCTCTACAATATTAAGAAAATAAGAAAAGTAATATATTTGACAATTAGACCAATTCCACTTCAATGTTCAGCTAAAAGAAACCCATCTGGAATGTTAACAACTTCAAGGATATCCCTAAAAGTTATGAAACAAAACCAAAAGCATACAGTAGTAATCCAAAATCATACCTTTCAGAGAGCCAATTGTTTCTTGTGACCGGTTACTGTAATTAGAAGGAGGCCGACTAACTGAAGAGGCAGTGTGCATTGCTACAGCTGAAGGCTGGGAAGATTCATTTGGCTGATTTTTCATGAGACCTTGAGATTTGCTAGTCATCTTTCCTTGCATAAAGGAGCTACCAATCTCAGAAGCTGCTGTCAGTCAAGAACAATAATCAATCAGATTGCTCACATCATTAGAGAGATAATATTTCAAAAAATTAAAATCCTGACCTGCATTTAACTGGCTCTCGGTAGGAATATTCTGCTCGCTAGGAATTCGGTGGCTCCCCACTTCACGTTTAATTGTGCCCACTGCAACAGGGTGCTGTATATCATTAGATGGCACCAGCACAGGATCTGAAGATGAAAAACAGACTGCTGATGATGATGACGGACTGGTGCTTAGTGCAGGCTGCCCATGCATTGCGCCAGTGCCAAATGCAATGCTGGGACTTTTTACTGCTTCAATAGGAGAAGTTGCACTCCCCATCTTATTAGTGCCAATTGTTGACAAACTCACTTCAGGCAGATTTCCACCAGTTCTTGTAAGTACATTGGAGGCATGAACACTAATGCTTCCAGCTACAACAGTAGGACCATTGCCCATAACAGCTGCCGAGCTGCAAGAAAAAATTAAAAATGTACATTATAGCAAGCAGTACTATATTGTAATCTACAGAGTTGGTTCATAGATGCAAAAGGAACTGTAGAACTGCAAAGAAAAACAAATTGTAAACAGCATTCACCTTGATGCTGCAGTTGCTTCTTTATCTTTTGTGTCCTTAGAGGTTGGCAAGGATGTACCAACACCCTTGTCTGAAACTTGACTAGCTCCATTGTCCCTCCCGAGACCAGAATTCTTGCCACCACCAGCATCTGTTGAGAAGCACAGGGGAAAAGTAATTGACTTCAGCAAGGCAACACATTATTCCCTCTCATTAAACTCTAGTTCACTATCTGAGCCAACATTCCTAGATCGACATCTGAAATGAACTAGTCACCCAAGAAAAAGTTGACAACAATGAAATCCCCTCAGCATTACCCAAGCACGGGGCATAGACGCATGACTAACAAAAAACTCAGCAAAATCTTCTTAGTACAAAGAAAATTTGCTTAGGCCAAGAGCAAAGTGGTACCTTTTGACCAGATACTAAATGACTTGCATCTGCTAGTCTCAGTCAAAAAGTGCATAGAGAGCACAAAACAAACAAAAGTAAATGCAGCAGAATGAACACTGTAGTTTTAAACAGCAAGATCAGTCCTGCAATAATAATTCTGAACAGTTAGTAGTGATAGCTTACCATGTGATGTGTAACGAGACGAGAAATTCCCCCGGGCACCCCTGCTTCCACGCCCCTGCGAGCTAGGTCTCCAGCGAGACTCTGCAGGCTCTCTGTTGATCACATTCTGCAGAAATAATAAAACAAATAATTGCAAAAATACCAAAGCTGAAATATGCATCTGAACAATAAAAGTTAGATATGCTTGTGCTATTCTCCATTCACTCAATAAGTTAATGCATTATGAAAACAAGAATCAAGATCGCAGCTCTTCACTGGCAGTGTTATTCAAAATTTTAAACCAGCACACGTCTAAAATTAGCATCACAATGTTTTTCATCAAATGAATTTGAAGGTAACAACTGGTCAGTTAAAATTTAAAACTCAGACAATGGAAATAAAAGGCAGTTTGCAGGAGGAAAGATGGTCATAAATAAACAAGAAGCCCAAAATATACAAATATGCCATCAAGAGATCAAATATCATACCTCTTTTCTCTTATCACGTTTCCTTTTGACCTCATGAAATGGATCTGCAGAACAATATGCGGACAGGTGTTAAGTTAAAAAAGGGGGACAGGGAGAGAGGAGGAGATAAAAATTAAAAATAACAAATGCATCAATAACTATGGATGTGCAGAGAAATTGTGACCATTAACATCGTAACACATGGTGAGTTGACATCATGCAAACCAATTTAAACATGATATCAGTTCCCCATGTGATAAAGTGTTAAAGCACTAGTAACAAAGTCTGAGAATCACTAATTCGAAAGTTATCACGACAGGCTAGAGGGCCCAAGTTAAAATCCAAAACTTTCAGTGCAGTTGGTTATTTCAAGCATCAAAAGCAGCTCCTCCAAACTGTTAAGCGACAGCCTGTTACAGAAGGCCATCACAATATTGAATTTCCCCTAAACACATGAAATGGCATTAGAGGAAATTAAAGAAACGGATTTGCATGCATAAAAATGAAGTGGCATTCAGGCGGCTCAATGAGTTGATTGCTTAGATAAGACCAATTACACATATGTTGCACAATGATTGCCAGTCACAAACAGACGAAAAACAACAACTAAGTAGACCAAATATTGCTCATCCATCATTACTATGAATACACAATACAGACTCTATACTTGGAAAACTTTCAAGGAATCTTACAGTACTTATACTGATCCAATAGAAGATAATAAATATCACATTACAGACTCATAGTAAGCTAACAAGGGCACGTAAAAAAGAAGTACAAAGCCAAAACTTGAAACATCTCGTCTGGTTTTTATAAACACATCCATTTGGCATCTAATACAAACCACACTAAACATAAAATCCTATTCTGTTTTCTCAAAACCAGGTGAAAGCTAACCCCTAACAGGACCGCAATGGCAAATTTTAAGAACCACCACAGAACTCCATTTCAAGTGACAGTCATTTCCGCAAAATCAATATCCGAAAACCAAACTTTGCATTCAAACAAACACCCAAGTCACCAAAAACGACCTCCATATCAAAATCTAAGCTAACCCCACCAACAAAGCCACACACATCAACAGTAAAACCCCATCAAAACAAATAAAAAACCCAGCTCCCCACCTAACACAAACAAACAAACAACATATATCATCAAAAAATAAAAAATGAAAAAACCCAGAAGAGGAAAACCGAAACACAAGCTAAAAGAAGACGGATCACAATCAAATAAAGATGAAAAGGAGAGGAAATGATGTATTACCCTGAAAGAGAAGCCTTTGGGTGGTCTCGTTGGGATCCATAGAACACTCTTTGAGCATTGCATAAATCTCGTCGTCAGAGTGATTGCCTGTGATCTCCTTTATGTTCTGGATCGTCTTCTTCATGCTGCTCGGGATTGAAACCCTAGACCCTCCTCCTCCTCCTCCGCTCATCTTCACCAAACAACAACACACCGCTTACAACAACACCACCCCACCTCCTCTTGCTTCTTCTTCTACACTCTCCTCTTTATTATTTTTATAACCCAACAACAATATATATGTCTCTCTCTGTGTTTGTTTATGTTTGTATCAAATAATTTTATAAATAAAAAATAATAAAACGACCCAGAAAAAACTAGAGAGAGAAAGAGAGAGAGCTGAGAGTCTAGAGAGAGAGAGAGAGTAGAGAAATGAGCAGCTGAGAAAGAGAAGTGAAAAGGGTGTGATTGTTTTCTTAATGGTTTTTCTTTTGAATTTTTTTTTTTTTAATGTTTTTTTTTATCAATCCATGTCAAGTAAAAGATGAGAAAATGAACAAGAAAGTGAGAGAGAAAGAGGGAGTGAGTTTCTTTTTAGAGCAAATATAAATTGAGACAAAATATTTGGATATATTAGAATCTATTAAGATTAAATTACATTCAGACATTAATTGTCCAAATCGTTTGATATTAATATCGATTCTAACATCAATGGATAAAAGCCTATCAAAAAATACCAAGTTTATAAGTTATTGTCGAAATTAGATAATAATGTATATGATGAGATTCAAACTCTTATTATTATATTTCTTTATTTTTTAAAATTAATTTTTATAATTTTAATTTAACTTTGTGTTTTGATCTTATTTTAATTTTTAAATGGTTTTATGCTGTGTGCAAGTGGGGGATGTGTGTGTGATATGGTGCATATTGCGCATGTGTTTTGTAAGTAAGTACTGGGTTTTTTTTTTTTTTTTAATTATTATTATTACTATTATTTGTTGTGTTTGCTGGGGTCAAGTTGCAAAATCTTGTTAAGTGTCCCCCTCGCTGTTTTTGGGTTGTTGTTTTTGTTTACCTCCCTTTGTGGATTCATCAAATCCAAGCCGTTCTTATTGCATCTTGTACTAAGGTATGTAGATGCAATAGGATATGTATCCACGAACTATTATGTGATTAATTAACTTCACATGTTATCTGAGTTTTAATAGACGGTTATGTTATTACAGTATAACGTCTAATTGTGAAATGCGTTATAGTCATTTTGACAATTGTTAATCAATTAATCAAATATACGATTATGAACCATCATGTGATTGGTTAGCTCCACGTGGTATGTATGTTGTGAGTAGCATATTATTGCATGGTAGATACGTGGCATCGACAAGCTTGATGGTAAACACGTGGCATTAACAGGCTTAAAGTACCAAAGTAGGAGAACTATTATCCGAAACATCAAATAACTTTCCTTAGTTGTAAAACCCGTTCTATATTTGAAGATTATTTAATATGTTTGGGCCGTTGATTTCATACCACATGGTGTGAGGTTATGGTCTTGTAGTACTGGAACTAATAGTCATTTTCCAGTTACAAAAAACAATTAATCCTCCATCACTTGAAGATTTTTTAATACATTTAAACCATTAACTTCAAATTATATGACACAAAGTCATCACATAATTAGTTGATGTAAAACTATCTCTAAGAATTACCATATATTAGTTTCGAATATCAAACCTTTTTTTAGTTGTAAATAAATGATTCTGTTAATTAAATTATTTGATATGCTCTAGTAATGGGTTGTTACATGTGATTCATAAATCTATCTCTAAAGTTACCATATTTTATCTTAAATATGAAATACGTTTTCTAGTTTTATAAAAATAAATAAATAAAATCGTTAAATTACTTGAAAATTATTTTAATATGCTCATGCTATTTACTTCACACAAGGCGGCGTGATGTTAATGGCCACAATGTTCTAAAACAATTAGCCTTTTATTAATCTCCTTAAAAACTAATCTAATTTATTAAAATAATACTTTTACAGCATTTTATATCGTTTATATTTCAATTTGATCGAATTTAAACTCTCATAAATAATTATGAAAATTTTGATTAATAAAATTTATAAGTTTTATCAACGAATTTAGTAATCTCTTTCACATTCAAGTTAATGAATTGTGATTGTAAAACATATCTCATTTTTTAACTTAAAATTTTAAATATCATATAATGTAAAAATGTGAGCAGTGTAGTGATATCAATTATTGTTTATTTTTTTTATGTTTTTTTTTTTTTTTATTTCAACATAGCAATATAAAATTGCTTTTGAAGTTGCTAAATGAACCAATAATACAAGACTTTTTAGTGATCCAACTTTGTAAACTAGTATGATTAGTTGAATAGCTCTTTGGTTTGACCAAACTTTTTGCTTTCTTTCTTTTATTCGATTTAAATTCAAGCCCGAGCATCTTTGTACCATGATTATTACAAGGGACACATGTCGGGATCAGATGGTTAACCTTGTAATGGATTTTGTTGATATGATCTTCAAAATATCAAGTGGCTAATATGCAATTTAATTACTAATCATCAATTATCAGTAAGAAGCTTAAAAGTACCCAAATTATACATTACGAAATAAAGAACAAACATGATTATCTCAAAAGCAAGTACAGTTTGTCAAGGTTATGTTAAAATACATTTAAATAAACTATTACAAAACAGCATCTAGATGAGCAAAGTGATACCTATTATGCTATGAGTAATTTTCTCATATTTGTGTGGATAGTCTTATTCTATCTTTTGAGAGTAGAGGTCTAGACCGTATTTTAGAGTACCATCTCGGTTAGTCTTGACTGTAATCTGACTTAATCTCTGAAAGTAAAAGAAAAAACAAAAAGAGCATCCAAATAACTAAAACTAAAATAAGAGAAAATATCAAATAGTTAATATCACAATCAAGATAAATATAAATTTATAATTTGATAATTAATCTTGAATTATCACCCAAAACTTCTAATTACTTAAGTCATATAGTTGAAAGTAAAGCATGGTTATGATAATCTAAAAAGTAATTATCATTTTCTATGGTTGATGTCTCCTTGGTTAAGGTTCTCTCGTGACTTTCCTATATCAAAGTATTACTAGGTCATCGCTAACATGTTACACTAGCAGATTTAAAGTTGCTATGATCGATCATATAATAACTAATTGTCATATTATTTCATATTATTTTTCGTTATATGATTTAGATTTTCTTCATTTTTTATTTTTAATTTGATATAGATTATAATAAATTATATATTTAAATTTATTGAAATTAAACACTATATCCATGGTTAAGAAATTTACATTGATCGAAGAGATATACTTTCATAAGGGAAAGAATATCCCCCGAGTTCACGAATTAAATAGTACATGTATCGTCTGTGTTTCATGGTTGACTTGACTCTTCCATGCATGCCTTTATCATCTGTTGAATTCCTACTCTAGTGATAGAAATTAGACTGCAAGACTGTCTACCCATCACAATCACCTTGCCAAAAAAATAATATATATATCATTCAAAACCACGAATATACTCAAACTGGCCTAAGAAAATCTTGCTATGTTGGATCCATCCAGACAACTACACACGTTACGTGATAATCACGACCTATTACTAAAATCATCGAATGAAAATGTAATCAGAATGTTGCGGCTAAAAAGTGTGATTCATATATAAATAAATAAAACTGACAGGAAGATATTGAAAATCAATGTGACAAGACAATGGTGGGGTATGATTTTCATATTATGATCAACATGGGTGACTGGTACGATATATCAGTCAGCAGAATCAATTCCCTGGTTCCATTGTCAACAGCATCAACTCATTTTAAAAAGACCTTTAATGTAGAAGTTCATAAATCTGAAATTTAGTGAATTTGTATAGATATAAACTCATTTCGGTGGAAAAATTTTGTGTCATGTGGAGATTGAAGAAAAGAACTGATTCAAAATACAATTAATGCATGGACATGTTTCTGCTTTGCACTGGACTACTGTCAGGATCTGAAGTGGATACTAATGAGCAAACATTTATGATAAATCTGTCTCATGTTCTTTTAAGGTAATTTTTGTGCATGTCTACGTTAATAGAAATATCTAGAGGGTGCAAATGCAAGAAAACAACTTGTTACTTGTAAAAAATTAAAAATTGAACAAGTTATAGAATTGACTATAAGTGATATCTTATCTATCAAAATTTCAATTGATTATAATAATTAAAAAAATTATTTATTTAAACACATAAATACGATGTTTTCATGATAATCATTTCAATAAATACATCCATTGTAATTGACGAGCCGACTTTTTTGTTTTATATTTATGATAAAAATTTGAGTGATAATAATAATTTCTCTCTTGTATTATTATAAGAGTGGCTTAATAAATCACATGGTAGCAGAGCTAGTATTTTTCATTGGTGGGGCTAGACAAAAAAATATATAATTATTTAAGAAATATAAATAGCAAAATTTATCAATTTTACATAACAATCTTTTTTTTTTTTCCAAATAAAAAGTATAACTGTTTTTACTTTTTGCATTGATGTGTGTACTACCCAAACTTAGCTACTGCCGTTATCTCAAATCTTGATAGCATTTAATCTCAACAGGTTTCAATAAACCTTTTAACTTGATTTTGATGTTAGTTTTAAGGATTTAACCATATTATTCAACCATTAATATTACTTATAAATTATAACTCTTAGATTGGTTAAAAAGGTACTTATTGAAACTAATCTAAGCACTATAATTTATGAATAATAGTAGTGATTAGATAAGGTAGTCAAACCTTAGTTTTAAAAACAAAGGAAAATATTTGTAAAAAAAAAAAAAAAAACAGTCAAACCCTAACATTCGAGCTATGGTGGGCTTTAATTTACAAGGCTTGAGCCCGGTCCAAAAAAGCCCACTGGGCCTTAACATCCTCTCTTAACTATCTCCAGGCGATTAAAAACAAAACGACAAAAAGAAAAAAATAAAAAAAAGAACCTTCTTTCTCCTCATGAATCGATTCTCAGAAGGTATTTTTTTCTTTTTTTTAAAATTTTATTTTTTCAAGAATCCGTTCTATTAACGTGATATTTCTTTTATCTGGGTCAAGAATTTTTTTCGAGTTTTGTCGATTAATTTCTCATCTGGGGTTTGCGTACCAAGTGCTTGTCAAAATGCTCCACTGAAGTGAATTGTAATAATGGTTTCTCTTAAATTGATCACTGGCTCTGAATTTGCTACATATAGCTAAATTTATATGAAAAACGTTTACTTTCTTGTATATGCAGGTGGGTTTTAGTTCATTTTTTTACTTGTGAAAAAACCAGTGAGGAGGAGGCATTAGAAGCATCACTTGTTGCATAGTGACCATGTATGGGGTTTGTAAGAGACTGTTTTTGGTTCAAAGGAGGTTGCATTTGCATACGCTGTCTCGCGATGGCCCGTCTGAGAGTTTGAAGAGGAGAGTTGCTGAATTGGGGAAGACGAGGAGGGAGAAGAGAAGGAATGCGAAGAAGGATGACGTGTTTGTTGAGGTTCCTGAATCGAAATCGTGGCTTGACACGGCTACCATGCCAATGGTTCTCACTGTTGCTGCCATTGCGCTCTTCGCTAAGCTTCTTATGATGGTAATGATCTCCAAACACCCTTTTGTTCACTTCTGTTTTTCGGTTTTGGTAGGATAATGAAGTGATGATTTATATGTAAGAGTTGGCTTGTCATTTTATTGAAAGTGGTAGCTACTTTTAGTTCTGTGGATTCTATGTTGTATTATATAATGAAGAAAGTGAGGAGTTTATATACGAGCTGTCTCTTTGGTGAGTTAAGATTGTTGTTCAACTCTAGTTCGTGAGATCTTTACGCTGAGGTTTACCATTTTCTGGTGCTGTAGTTGTTTGATACAGTAATGAGTTTTTCGGGTCATTAGGTGATCGATATGTTTGTGATGTTTTGCACTGCAGTATGATGACTCAAAATCCCAAGAAATGATTGAGCGCAAAATAAAGAATGCTCCTCCTGGCCAAGGCACAATTCGGATGCTCACACACGAGGAGTGGGAGGAATTCCGAGAAGTGAGGCCAAGGACTCCTTTTGAGTCTAAGCTTGCTCGGCCGAATGCACGAATAAGAACTGGAGAACCATTGCGCATGGTCAACCACTTAATTCTCTAGTACTTACCTTTGATCGATGAATCTATTAATTTGTTTTGTGCTAGTCTTGCTAATGTTAGTATAGTATATATAAATTCATGCACTTTTGACAATCCTGCAGCATATCAGTGACTCCTCCGTAGTTTGATAGCTGCTATATCTGTAGTCCATGATCATACAATAGTCTGTTACATAAAATGGCAGCATTCTAACATCTTAAAAAGGATTGTATAGTGAATTCTAATTATTGTTTCAAGAAGGCAGTTACATCATTGTTCATAAATGATGCTGTTACGAAGAATGACAACCCGTTCACCTCTAAAGGATAATGGTATAGGGTTGTAGTGGATTTAAGTTAAATCTACAGCACTTGTCAAGTTTCTTATTTTTGCTCCGTCATGCCAAGTAAGAGAATTTGGCCTAAGGTATCATGGGAAGTCCAAACTATTCCAAGCATTCAGGATTAAAAACTTGTCTCACTGTTGTAAATATCTTTTGTATTATTTCCCTAATGAGTCTCACTGGCTAATTGACTGCATTGTGTTAGTTCTGGTAAACGATTTTCATGCTTCAGAATGATATGAGATATAGATTAGTCGACTGAAAAGTTTGGTAACCCTGTTTGTTTGGCATTTCTTTCTGGAATGTAAAAAGAAGTAATAAATAGTATACTTTATGTTGCATTTTTTCTGTTCCTGGTCTTGTGTTTTGTTATTTAAGAAATGAAGTCCTATTCCTCTGTAAGATAGCAACATGAAGAGCCTTATCTGTGTATATGATGCTTATGTACCTGTTATGTACAGGAAGATTTAAAGGACTGGACAATTGATGTGCTCACCGATGCACTCACACGGGCTGAAGAAAGTGTTAGACAGAATTCCAAGTGATTCCAGCAAAAGAAGACCTTTCCATATCACCACTTATTTGATCATTGGTTCATCAGCACTGAGGAAAATGTTTAAGATTTTGATCCCTGATGTATGAAATCGGACGGATTCTGCTTATCATAACATTGTGCAAATGGAGTGGTGTAGCATCAAGACCTGCTAAAACCATGATAATTCGATCCCTGTTGCAATACTGCCTCTTTTGATATAAACTAAAAAGACAGAACAAAATAATTGTACAATCCAAAAAATCAATATATTGAAGCATTGATCATTCACTACATTTGTTATAAGTTTATGTTTCCATCTAGTTCATATTGTTGCATAATCATATGACAAGGCTTGCAGGCCAGGCAGGTTTGGAATTCAAGTATTTTGTTGGATGCAGCCCTATCCATGAGCCTTTTCAATCTACCATCCAGCACACACACACAGCCCAAATGGATTTATTGATGTCTGACTTTTGACAAGTCCGCATCTGTCATTGTCTAGAAGATACATATATCTGAAAATCAGGACCTGCTATCTCTGTTACCTGTTTTAGACAAATTTATTGACTGCTTATCATGACAGCATTCCTCCATACAGAATCTTCCACGGTCCAAACTCCATAATGGATATGGAATGGAACTACTCTCTGTGCTCTACCCTCTGGAGATGGAAACAAAAACCTCAACCGACACAGATTTTGTCATGAATTATGTCATTTGTACACCTATTCAATAAAATTCAAATATAACGAGAAACTATCGATAATATCTACCTAAGTATAGTCAAAATATCAAACTTTAGCCTACATTTTCAATGTTTTTATTTTTAAATGTATCAATAGACAGAGTAGGTATGTTTCTTAACTTAATGGTACATATTAACAGTTCAAAAGTTTATAAAATAATTTATGTTTACTTTTTAAATATATTCTATACAATTATTTAACGAAAAAAATTAATGTGGTTTCAAAAAAAAAAATTAATGTAATTTTTTATTCCATTGTTCGACCCTTAATATTTGCCCTTCAATATCCAGAAGGCTGCAGAAAAAAATATTCTTTTCCATACACAAGTGCCAAATCCGAACAAGACATTACCCACTATGCCACGTGTCGACAAGTCACACGTAACTGGTGCTTTACTCTCACGCCACTTGCCTGCACTTAGCATCATCACTGCAATACAATAGCACAACACTTGGTTGAAAAAATTCCACTATCCCCAAAATACCCCCACCTCACCATCCCGAACCCCACTAACTTCCATTGGTCATTTCGTAATTAAAAGTAATCGTCAATGTCATATTATCCAAACCCCTTTTAACACTTCCACTTTCTAGTTTTGTAGTACCAAAAAAGTTTGGACATATAAGTAATACTATCTTTGACACCCTCGTATTCTCTACTTTCCTCGATCGCACGTCGGACTTGCTTTTTGGTTTCCTGCTTTATGTGATCGGATAGAGAGAGAGGGACACGAGTTTCTCGCTTTGCTTCGCTTCGACAAGGTAAAGATTGGATTTTTATTTTTATTTTCTTGTTTATATCTGTTTTTGTTGGTGTTTTATTTAGGTGGAAAGTTTCAATCTTTGCTTTGTTTCAATATGGTAAAGATGGGATATTTGTTTTTTTGTTTATATTTGTTTTTTTTTTTGGGTGGCAAGGTGTTGTTAAATTGTTGTGGTGATCAGTTTGTGTGATTTTGTTTTTGGTTTTTGTAGGTGGGTATTTGGTTTTGATTGAATTGGGTTTGTTTTGGAGGTAGATTTGTTGATATGTGTTTGTTTGACTATGTGTGTGCGTGTGTGAATGGAGTCTGTTGTTTGATGAAATGGAGGGAAAACTGAGCTTGATGTGTTAGTGGCATGGTTGATCATGTATTTTTGGCCTATTTTGTGGAATTTTGGTGTCTCTCTTTTGAACTTAATTGGTTAAGTCTCAGGTATTTTTGTTTAGAGCTTGGTGGACCCTTTTTTGGCTTTAGAGAGCACTGTAGTGTGGTCTTTGTAGATTGCTATAACATTTTTAATAGTATTGTTAGAGTGGTTTGGATGCTTTGGTATTGGATGGTTGTATGTTGTATGGTAATTTGTTCTTGTTGTCAACTTTGTTCATTTATTTATGTTGAGAGATTTTGGTGCCATATATAGATTGTGTAAGTCAATGATTGGATTTTGTTGCTGATTCTACCTGTCATCTGTTTTAGGTCATTGTTTGGGTTCTTGTGGAAAAGAATGGTGTATTAAATTAGACTAACATTTGCAATGGTGGATTCTGAGGGAAGTGTCATTGATCCACCAGTGATGGAAAAAATAGGTGTTAGTGATCATGGGAAGGGCGGCGGAACATACGGAACAGTGGGTGCTGCTATTGTTGCCGTACTTGTATCTGTACTGATCTCCATGATGTTAATGGGAAAGAAGAAGGGGAAACAAAGAGGAGTTCCGGTTGAAGTTGGCGGTGAGCCAGGTTATGCTGTGCGCAATGTTCAAATTTCTGAATTGGTTGAAGTTCCTTGGAAAGGGGCCACAACCATGGCCGCTCTATTTGAGCAGTCTTGTAAATCACATCCACAAGATCGATTTCTTGGAACTAGAAAGCTAATTAGTAAGGAATTTGTGACAGCTAGTGACGGCAGGAAGTTTGAGAAGTTGCACTTAGGCGATTATGAGTGGCAAACTTATGGAGAGGTCTTTGACCGTGCTTCTCACTTTGCATCTGGGCTTGTTAACTTAGGTCATGATGTGGACACCCGTGCTGCCATTTTTTCTGATACTCGGGCAGAATGGTTTATTGCCTTTCAGGTAATACTGGCATGCTTCGATGTCATGCCATTCTTACTTTCTTTTGATTGAGGTCTTTGGATGCAACATCGACATTAAAACCAGTTAGTTTTGCATTTCAGGGATGCTTTAGGCAGGGTGTTACTGTTGTTACTATTTATGCTTCTCTTGGTGAAGATGCCCTTATACATTCACTTAATGAGGTGAGAATATATATGCTATTCTGTACATTATGTATTAAATAGGATTTGGATGATTTGTGGCTTATCAACTATATGTATTCCATCATGATATGGTTCATGACTTTTTCTCACAAAGCTTTTAAGTTTTGACAGACACAAGTAACAACCCTGATCAGGGTTCATGACTTTTTCTCACAAAGCTTTTAAGTTTTGACAGACACAAGTAACAACCCTGATCTGTGACTCAAAGCAATTGAAAAAGTTGTCTGCTGTAAGATCGAGCCTCAAAACTATCAAGAATATCATTTACTTTGAAGATGATGGATCTGAGAGGACCGAGACTGACTTGTCTGGAAATTTTGGTGATTGGACGGTTTCATCATTTTCTGATGTTGAGAAAAGTGGGAGAAGTAATCCTGTTAATCCAAGCCTGCCTTCGAAGAATGGGATAGCGGTTATCATGTATACAAGTGGTAGTACTGGCCTACCAAAGGTTTGTTCCGTGTCTCTTATATTATAATGTGTTAAATAATAAATCAAAATAATATAAAGGAGTAGGAGTAGAAGTAGAAGAATATATGAAGTTGATAACAGATGTGATATAATAACAAATAAAGAAATAAATGTGAAAGTAAGAAAGTAGAAGGGAAGAGGAAGAAATTTACTTAGTATTGGAATTAGACTTGAGAGAAAAATTGCATTTGTTTCAAAATGAAGTACACATAATTATAGGCACATAAACCGCCGAAAGTCACCACCTTAAATAATAATATAAAGAAATGGCGTACTTAAACAAGTAGGTAAATCCACCAGTACACGACACTATGTTGTGTGGTGGTGGATTTACCCACCTATATAAGTAAGCCAATTTCTTATTAATATTGAAGGCGGTGGCTGTGGCACCTCAAGTGTCTATAAATATGTATGCTTCACTTTACAATCATTGTATTTTTTTTTCCTCTCTGAGTTCAGTTAAATCACTAAGTATATATCTTTTTCTTCTCTTCTACTCTCACCTTTTTATTTATTTGTTTATTTGTTATTATATCCTATACGTTATCAATGACATATATTCTTCTACTTCTACTCCTCCTCTATTTTATTTTATTGATTTTATAACACTTTATAACGTGTTATGAAATAAAAGTATAAAGGTTATTATAGGAAGAAAGCATAGTGAATGGTAGAACAAGTTAAATATAATATAACTTTAGTGAAGAAGAAAATAACATAAAATGAAAGAAGAAAATAACATAAAATGGCAGAGTAAAAGTAATTCGTCATTCATGTGTGTCTTGAGCCAACTAAATACACACACACACACGGAGTCAAGTCGGCAAAGGGCAGTCGGCTAGTCGGCTAAGCCACCTTTCTCAAATTATCATCATAACTTGCCAACATTGTAGTCAATAAGAACAGCCTCCAGTTTGGACCAATTAAATTTGGAAGTACACCTACAAATTTTCTGCCTTAATTTGATAGTTTGTTTTGTATATCTACATGCCGAATTTCTGATACCTGGAATTGAAGATCTAATTTATGTAGCGTTAAATATGGACTTTTAGTTGATTACATAAAGTTGAGTTATTATCGGCTTTTTTCATATATAGTATGTGACCTTTTCTCTAATTTTAATGTGGTGCAATGTGAAACAACTTAGGGAGTCATGATTACTCATGGCAACATTGTAGCCACAGCCACAGCAGTTATGACAGTTGTTCCAAACTTGGGACGGGATGATGTATTCCTGGCATTCTTGCCGTTGGCTCATGTTTTTGAACTGGCTGCTGAGGTATGTTCATATTTTTATTTCTTCTTGTCCATACAAGTTGTGAGATTGGTTTTGACCCTTTTTGTTGTTGTCTAGTCTGTGATGTTGGTTGCAGGATGTGCAATCGGCTATGGTTCAACTTTGACTATAACAGACACTTCTAGTAAAATTAAGAAAGGAACTAAGGGAGATGCTTCTGTGTTACAGCCAACTTTAATGGCAGCAGTTCCAGCCATTTTAGATCGTGTTCGAGAAGGAGTTGTGAAAAAGGTTTAATATGGATTTGCTATATTTAATTTCTTGAAAGTGGATACGGTTTTATGGCAGTTGTATAGGTTCAGTGTGTTGGTTAAGGACTTTAGTGAATAATAAATTCCCTTTTTCACTAACTGTTTTGACATGCTCCAGGTTGAGGAGAATGGATGTGTAGCAAAGACTCTCTTCAACATTGCATACAACCGTCGACTAGCAGCTTTAAACGGAAGCTGGTTTGGTGCTTGGGGACTGGAGAGAATGCTTTGGGATGTAATTGTCTTCAAAAAAGTACGTGCTGTTCTTGGAGGTCACATCCGATTTATGCTCTGTGGTGGGGCTCCTTTAAGTGGAGATTCCCAAAGGTTTATCAACATTTGCATGGGGTAATGATTCCCTCCTCTTACAGATATGAAGAGATTAAAGGAAAAACTTGTTGATTTTCTTCATATGAACACTGCTTGCTAAATTGTTGAAGCATCCTTCAAGAACATGAGCCATTAGTGCATACTATAGTCCTAGTGTTTGAGACACAAAGATGTAGCTAGAATATGATGTTAGCTTCAACATAATGTGAAGAGAATAATAACTTGAAGAGTAGCATTCCTATTATTTGAAGAACCATCATGGAGTTCTCATCCCAAAGAGAGAAAATGGAAAATGAGAACCAAAGATGATAGCTCTATCATGGCCAAGTTCTTACTTAAAACAAGTTACATGTTGAGGACTTTCTGAACAGGCAACTGGAATTGCATGTAGATCTCCGTATGTTTGTTTTAGGGGCTTTTATCCAAGCTATTACTCTTGACTATGAATGGTTCCCTGGACTATAAGTTGTGAACTATTAGAACTTTTAGGGAAGACGTGCAAGAAAGGTCATTGCTTAAGGTGTATAATGGGCCTGGGTATGCTAATTGTTTCAACTTTTCCTTGCTTTCTGGTGCTAGTTTAATGTTTAAGTTGGTCTCTTGTGTATGTGTCCTCCACCAGAGCTCCAATTGGTCAGGGATACGGCTTGACAGAAACATTTGCTGGAGCTGCGTTTTCTGAGGCGGATGACACTACTGTGGGCCGTGTGGGGCCGCCTCTTCCTTGTGGTTACATCAAGGTATGCCATATCTCTTAACTGTCAAGATTAAAGCCAATTTAGAATTGCAATGAAAAGCCTACACATCATGTCAAAAGGAGGATATTGCAATGAGAAGCCTTACACATTATGTAAAAAGGATGATATTGATCTCATTTTGTTGTTGGACTGTTGGGAACTTCACAAGTTTGTGTCCCTTGAGAGTAGTTTCAATCAATAATAACTATGATCTGGAAATTTTTATGGAGTTAAAATATTTTTAAGTTCCATTTAGAAGACATGTTAATGTATTAGCTATTGTGCTAAAATGTATAAGGTCTCTGTTTAATATTTATTTAAAAATGGTATACTGAGGATCTGTTATTGCAGCTCGTTTCTTGGGAAGAAGGTGGGTATAAGACTTCTGACAAACCAATGCCTCGAGGAGAGGTTGTTGTTGGGGGAAACAGTATCACCGCTGGTTACTTCAATAATCCAGAAAAAACTGAGGAGGTGTACAAGGTACATTTTCTCTCTATGTATGTTCATGCAAGTGTATCTGTGGAAGCATTTCATGAAGCCTTTAGTAATGGAAACTTGTTCTTGTAGCAAGTAATAATCGTCTTCAATGCCTGTTACATGATGCAGGTTGATGAGAGGAACATGCGTTGGTTTTATACTGGTGACATCGGACAATTTCATCCTGATGGATGTCTTGAAATTATTGATAGGAAGAAGGATATTGTCAAACTTCAACATGGAGAGTATGTCTCCTTAGGAAAGGTGCATTCAATGCTCTTTTTTAGAATTTATTTTTAATAGAAACTCTCTATGGAGCAGCGTTTGGAGTGAGTATTTGAATTTTGAGTTAGTGCAGTATCTTGCTTAATGGCCTGATTGCAGGTTGAGGCAGCGCTGTCGACTAGTAACTATGTAGATAATATTATGGTACATGCGGATCCTTTCCACAACTTTTGCGTTGCTCTTGTTGTTCCATCACACAAGGTTCTGGAGAACTGGGCCCAAGAAGCAGGCATCAAGTACCAAAATATTTCAGAGTTGTGTGACAAGGCTGAAACCGTCAATGAGGTTCAACAGTCTCTTTCCAAGGTTTGTCACGCTAGTCTATTCAATGGACTGTTACTTGAATTAGTTTTGGTATAATACAAAAGCAGAAGACTTCTTTAGCAGTAGCTGTCTGTTGTTGTTGCAACATCAAGTTTTTGTGAAAAATGTACCAACCTATATATGGTCACGCGTATTATTTGATCTGAGCACCATGGTATAAGCTAGTACTTAACTACGCCTCTGATAAAAATAATCAGCCTTTATGTGCAAACGTATCCGTATTCCACCTATGCTGATAGATACAAGACAAGCATGCAAGTTTGTTTTTAAGTGTTTGCAACTTATCAAGTCTGATAAAGAAAATCTCCTCTACATATTTGAGAACTTTCTGTTCCTGCAGGTAGGGAAAGTTGCAAAAGCTGGACAAATTTGAGATTCCTGCAAAGATCAAGCTACTGTCAGAACCTTGGACACCCGAGTCTGGACTAGTCACGGCCGCACTTAAGATTAAGAGAGAACAACTGAGGGCGAAGTTTAAGGATGAGCTCAAAAAGTTGTACGGCTGAAGGATGGATCTAACAATAATGTTTCTTCCTTATTAAATCATATTAGTATTATATCCATTTAGAAACGAATGTTTACTACACCCTCACAGGATGTTCTGTCTAAATGAGTTATTCCAACAGATGTTACCAATCCTGTTGTTTTGTGTATATTAAATTTGACGTTGTTTTATACGGTTGAAACTTACCTGGTCACTATGGCAGGTTGTTAATGTTTTTGCTCGAAATTATTGGAGCTATGTTGAATTACTGATATGGCTGTGCTTCATGGCTTACAATATATGGAATATGAGGATTGTTCCTAGTGCAAATGTACTCGTAATCACTAAACCATGTTGAGCTTTCTCCAGTTGTTTGGTGTGAACTTCGAGAAAAGAGTTTAGCTACTGACTAGTGTATACGTATAAAAGAGAACTCTCTGGATTATAATCCAATGACTTCATATCAATCCTGTATCCCTACTACAGGTAGCTTGATCGTGGAGAAAATATTAAGAATACATTATGTAAATAAATTGAGAGTTCAGAGATACAAAATAAGGTGCTCGAAAGAGCTATGTGGGGATAGTTTCTAATGTAATCATCCTTTAGTTTTTCTGAGCAAAGATAAATTCAGCTTTTCAGCGTCTCAGACTGATGATTGAGTATCAGTGTATATATGTTTATTGTCAGCTGTGCCTGCTTGTTTTTTGTTATACAGCAGAACAAACATCCAAAACTTATTCTTGCTTCAATGAAGCTTCGCGGGGTGCAGGAACTTCTGATAGTGATGGCCGTAACAACAGATACAAAGCAGGACCCAGTAATGGCAACACTGATAAGGGAAGAAGCCATGAACCTTTGTCATGCCTGTAAGGAGATCAAGCACTTGAATGTCACCAGACAAAGACCACTGTTTGGAGGAGATTCCAAGCCATGCTCAAGACTAAGCTTACAAAAGTTTCAGAAGTCTCACCATTTTCGGGCAGTCATATCATTGTAAACCCAGAAAGGAGCAAATGCAGAAAGCAGTGTAAAATCTATGGACATGATGTGAATCTGCAGTAAAAAGTTATAAATATCAAATCCCCAGGTAAGTATGCAGTCAAGTTCAGTTGAATTGTCAAGTACAACTAACTATCAACAATATATATATATATATATATATATGTGTGTGTGTGTGTGTGTGAAAGATTAACTATCAATAATATCGCAGTTTAAAAAAAAAAAAACTATCAACAATATTGGAACTTAACAAAATAACTAAAACAATGAAATGTAGTCAATGATACACGATTATCCACAATTTCAAGCTAGAGTTCAAATATCACTTTAGCATCAATATTGGCCAGCCAGGCTTGTCTGTAAGTCACATACATCTGCATACATTCAACCCGTAGACATGAACACAACAAAGTTAGGCAACACTCACAAATTTGCTTTCCCTGAAGTACTGGTAAAATTCAAGCCAGACATCACCACCCGCTATAGCTGCATATATGATTAACCCCAGTCCTGCAGCGAGTGATATCTGATATGCAACGTGGTTAGCTCAAATTAGCCACAGAAGATGATATTTTGACATGTAATTGTAATGAACTTAGTTGAAAAATTAAAAAATGCTTTTACCAAGTTTTAAGGTGATTACAAAAAAATGCTTACCCCAGCAGTTAATTTGGATTCCAAAACGTTTAGAGGCCATCTACTCAGCTCAGTTTCATCAACAGGAGGAGGCGGCGGTTTCCAAAGAACAAAATAGGGTAGAAGAGCATATGCACCACCAAAGCATGAGAGTACAAGGAATGGCCAAACAGGAATGTTGCTCTTGGAGCTGCAGACAGATCAATCAGTCATGGTTTTTGTAACACATAATCCTAACACTCTAATCCACATCCAAGAATACAATCCTATCGTACGAAACAAATCCTCAGTGTTTAGAGCAAATGCAGCGCACCAAAATAGTGATGGAGATCAGTGGTTCATGACATAATACAAAGAAGTAAAGATAAGGAACCAAAAAGTACCTTCTACCTGTTGGAAGCAGAATCATGCTATATACCAAAGGCCACAAACCCATGATATACCATAGAGACGCAAGCACTTCATTCATCCTAAAGCCGTCATCCCCCTTCAAATTCAGAAGCTTTTTAAGAAAATACACGTCCCTTGACTGCAGGTTAAAGTCCACACATTAATGAACAGATTCCCCATAGGTTCAAACTACTTCAAAGATATTATGCCATGCTAAATGCAATAGCTAAGATAGTCACAACATATTCAACCAATTAGAATAATTTCTTACTGGGAGATTTTTGTGATTTTTTATTTTTTATTTTTTCATTTTCTACAGGTATAGAGCCAAATGTAACAGCACAGAAACTAGATTTACCTTCAAGAAACAACATTTCATCAATGAACCAAAGGTAACAGATAAAAAGATACAAACTTGAAACTAATACAACAAATATAACTACTAGAAGAAGGCACTTATCAACAAAATCCAAAACATGGGGTCTATCAATCAATACCGGGGTCTGGTTAGGAGCAAGATTGAAAACATAGTAAATGAGCACACCCCACAGCACAAAAAGCAAAATTGAGGTTGTCCAGTCCCTCCCCTCTTGAACACCATTTCCACTCTCCACTTTGCCAGCCAAAACCGGTTCTTCTTCTTCCAAGTTCTGGTTATTGTCCAAGGTGCTTTGACATCTTTGGACAAGAAGAGACCTTCTGCTATGGTTGTGGGGTCTGAGTAGCAAAGATGGCAACTTCGAGGTTGGTGTTGCGTTGGGAAGTGAAAGGTTGGTTTTGTTAAGGTTTTGGAGTTGAAGTGAAGTGGTTCCGGGTGGTTTTGGGGTTTTGATTGCAAGTGAAGTGAAGTAGTTGCAAGAGATGAGGTTGGCGTTGGTCAACATGTTTTGTCTCAGGCATTTTTAACACATGTAACTGCTTCTTATACCATGTTTTTCTACTTAAACGACACCGTTTAAATTATCTTCAAACTGTCATACACGCTGGCTTCTCTCATCTTCTAAGCAGATAAGGTGGTCTCTCACTCTCTGTGTGTATGCGAGTGTGAAGACTAAAGAGTCATGGTCGAAGCATCTACGATCTTCCAGACGACACTGCTACCAGTATTCCCACATCACCACAAGCCACAGTTGTCAACTTTCCCGCGCAAAACAAGGCATGGACTCCAAGTGCTTCACTGTTCTTCTATCTCCACCCAAAACGACACGGCAGCCAAAACGGCGCCGACCCAGATGAACATTCCGTGGGGTTGTGACGTGGATTCACTGGAGAACGCTTCTGCCCTACAGAAATGGCTGTCTGAGTCGGGCCTGCCACCGCAGAAGATGGGGATACAAAGAGTTGATGTGGGGGAGAGAGGTCTTGTTGCTTTGAAGAACATCAGGAAGGGTGAGAAGTTGCTCTTTGTTCCTCCCTCTCTTGTCATCACTGCTGACTCGGTAACATTGCTCTTTCTTTTCATCTATCAATCAAAAACTTGTTCTCGTGTTACTAGTTTTTTTATTGGTAGTTTTCATCAATCAATGCAAGTTGTTATCTTTTTGTTTGTGTTTCAATGAGGGCTTTTGTTATGTTGTTTGTTTGATTTTACAGGGGTGATAGTTGATATTGTGTGGGTGTGTATGTGATTGAGGATATTCTAGTTCTTTTGTTTGACTTGTTTTAGTTTTTTCTAGTTTCTACAAGCAATGCAAGTTATCATCTCTTTTCTTTGTGTGTGGGTCTGTGAGGAGTTTTTTTAATGATGTTTGCTTGATTTATGTGAATGATTGAGTGTTGGTGTTTGTGGATGTTTTTGATTTTTGGTTTGATCTAGGATAGTTCAACCAGTACATGTAATGCTGTTGACTTCTTGTAGTAATCCTCTAGTTTTCTTCAATGGAAATTATCATCTATGAGGAATACGGTTATGTTTTTTGTTTGAGTTTATGGGGGAGATGAGTGATTTTTGTGTGTTGATGTTGGTTGTAAACTTTGGATGATAGCAATGGGGCTGTCCAGAGGCTGGTAACGTGTTGAAGCAGTATTCGGTTCCGGATTGGCCATTGCTTGCAATCTATTTGATTAGTGAAGCAAGTCTTGAGAAATCTTCAAGATGGAGCAATTACATCTCTGCCTTACCCCGCCAGCCTTATTCGCTTCTTTATTGGTGAGTTTCTGTGCTTCTCTGCTTGTTTTGTGGTGGGGTTCTTTGAGAGTTTAATTCTTTACTATGGAAAGAGTCTACTCTCAGTGTTTCTCCCTACAGCCTCTCTATGTCATTTCAGGACACGTGCTGAACTAGATAGGTATTTGGAAGCTTCGCAGATTAGAGAGCGGGCGATTGAAAGGATTACCAACGTTATTGGAACGTAAGAATTTGTTATTTTGGTTTTTGTTTTGTGCTCCTGCAGCACCTGTAATTTAATACTGAAATGCATTCCCTTGTGCAGATACAATGATTTGAAGCTCAGGATATTTTCCAAGTATCCTGACCTATTCCCTGAAGAGGTATGTTGCTGATATTCTAATAGACCTACTACAATCTATCGGTATCAGCTATCTTTTCCCTTCATGAACCTGCTCCAGGTTATTTTACCAGTCTTTATCTCCAGATGACAGTAAAAACAATGATCAATCAATGTAATGCTTCATTACATTCTGTACTGGGGCCGTATGAGGAGTTCTATAGACACTTAAATACACTGCTATTATTAATTTGTTACTTTGCCTCTTGTTGATTTTTGCACTGTATATGGATTACAGGTATTCAATTTGGAAACATTCAAATGGTCATTTGGTATTCTTTTCTCACGATTGGTAAGCAAATGTTCAAACTCATTTGGCATACTCAAATTTTACAGCATTGGGAAATGATGCTTATTGGAAGTCTTGACATTTTCTAATTATAATGCCTATATCCTTTTCTTTTCGACCTATGGCTCGCATCCTTATTTTGTTAGCTATTTTTTTTAAATTTGAATAACAATCCATTTCTGAGAATTGAAGTTCATATTTCTTGTACTCAGGTTCGCTTGCCATCAATGGATGGAAGGGTTGCATTGGCTCCTTGGGCAGATATGCTGAATCACAATTGTGAGGTATGAAGAGTCAAAAATTAGTCTCTTTGTAAGTCATTGTGTCATTTAAAATATTCGCTGACAAATTCTGATTATGTTACGTTTGTATTTGACTGGTCTAGGTGGAGACGTTTTTGGATTATGATAAATCCTCAGAGGGAATTGTCTTCACTACTGATCGACCAGTATCAGCCAGGTGAGCAGGTAAACAATATTTAGTGATTTCTCCATTAACGATTCTATATACAGATCTCCAGTAGGAACTCCTGATGTTGAACGAGAAATAACATGAACCTGGCTATTAATACTATATCTTAAATTGCACGAAAAGCTTGAAATTTTTTTATCGAAGAAAATGTTCCGCCTCTAACAATAATCATTCAAGTTTAGTAAGCTTTGCCTTGGTCACTAGCTTCAGCTTTAGTTTGTGTAAATATTTAACCTCACCGCTTGACCAATCTCTTATTTCACTGCATGCAGGTTTTTATATCTTATGGAAGGAAATCAAACGGAGAGCTTTTGCTTTCATATGGATTTGTTCCAAGGGAGGGCACTAACCCAAGTGATTCAGTGGAGTTGCCATTGTCTCTTAAGAAATCCGACAAATGTTACAAGGAGAAGTTAGAAGCCCTGAGGAAGCACGGGTTGTCAGCGTGAGTGTCTGATCATCTATGTGTTTAACTTACCTTTCTTAAGTTTTTCCAAAAGTTTTCTTACATCTCATAGTATAATAAATGATCAAGTGTTCAAATTTTAAGTTAATTTCTTAGAGACATAAACACATTCAGTTTCAGTCTTCGTATGTTACTCCAATTGATAAACTTCAATTGATGCATGTAACTGCACTGATTTCTTTTGGCAGATCTCAGTGTTTTCCGATGCAAATCACTGGTTGGCCATTAGAGTTAATGGCATATGCTTATTTAGCGGTCAGCCCTCCAAGTATGAGGGGAAAGTTTGAAGAGGTTTGTTGATTTCACCTACAAATCACAAGCAAACAGTATTTTAGTATTCGTGTAAGATATTTAAAACATCTTTCCATCAGATGGCCGCTGCTGCTTCAAACAAAACAACCGTCAAGAAGGACATGAAATACCCCAAAGTCGAGGAAGAAGCTTTACAATTTATATTGGACAGCTGTGAATCAAGCATATCCAAGTACTCCAAATTCTTGCAGGTGACACAGCTTCTTTGTTAGACACTTGTAAGTCAGTGACTTGTTTACAAAAAACTGTTGTCAACATGCTATAACATGTTGGATTTGGGGACTTGTAGGCAAGTGGATCGATGGATTTGGATATAACATCACCAAAGCAACTCAACCGGAGAGTGTTTCTGAAACAGCTAGCTGTGGGACTTGTGTACTAGTGAACGAAGAATACTGTTTCGTGCACAATACGTAAGGAATAATCACCTCTCTCTTGCTTGTGTAAATCAATCATTATTCATCTAATAATACCACGCCATGCTGTTTATTGCATGATAATGCATCATCTTGAATGATTCGATTGGATTTTAACGATTATCATACATATTATTAGTTGATGTACATTTGTGTTTGGATATTCGAATACTATGCTTGATGTTCAATGCTTATTATGTGTTGTAGATACTGAGGAGGAGATTAAGGGACATGAGGAGTGGTGAACTGAGAGCTCTTAAAATATTTGACAGCTTCAGGAATCTCTTCAAATGAGTCTTTCCTGGTTTTGACACTCCTAGCGCGCCCCCCGCCGCCGCCCTCCCTTCCCACCATACACAACCACTTTACAAGTTCCATGTTCAAGGGACTACAAGTTGTGGCTTGTTTAAATGCTGTACCGTTTCTTTTGTTGTTGCTGTTGTGTTACCATGTGAAAATGTTCTTAGAATATGTACCTCAATTATCAAAATTAAAATTATATAATAATCTAATCGTTCTTTTTTTTTTTTTTTTTTGTTCTTTTATTAAGTTCTCAATAAATTTTTAACCGAAAATCCAAAAAACAAAAAGAGAGAGTTATATCGAAAATATAAATCTTTAAAATTAGAAAAATGATGAGATAAAAAACACCCACTTTTTGTTACAACTAGCAAACAATTAATTTTTAATTAGAAAAACTAATCTGAAACCGAAAAAAAAAAACACAGTGATATCCTGAAATTAAAAGAAAAAAAAAAGCTAATTTTTTACCTTATTTATAGAAAATACTGGAGGCGTGTTAGTGATGTGTGTGTACAGTGTCCAACCAAAACCAACCAAATCTGCCAGTGGGTGTTAGCTTACTGGGGACCCGCCAGTACTAGAGCGTTTCCCGATATCTCTTAAAAGACCAGAGGAGGGTTCGCCACTTAAAGTCAGTCAGTCAGTCAGTCTCAGAGAAGACAGGCATGGAGGGGTTGGCCTCTCTCAAAACGACACCACGTCTCTCGTTTCGCGCCTCCCCGCTGTTCAAGAGGAAGCTCTCCGGCTCGCTTCCGGCGTCTTTAATGGACCCGCGTAGAGGAAACGGCGTCGTCTCCATCAGAGTTCAGCAGGTAAACACTCAAACGCGAGAGGAGAATATAGGTAAAAAAAAATCTTTTTGTTGTTTAGTAGTTGTTTGATGTGGAACCCAGTTGTGGAAACTTGAATGGTATCATGATAGTCGCTTCATTTTTTTTTTTTTTTTTTTTTAATGATTTTGATATTCGCTGCATCTTGAAAAATGAGAGATGGGGTTTTGAGGTTGGGTTGGTTTTAGGTTAGTGTGGTTGGGATTTGAGTGAGATAAGAGAAAAGGTGATTTTTTTACAAATGAAAAAGCAATCTTTTGGGTGTTTAGGTGTTATTTGATGCTATAATGGGGAACCCAGTTGTGAAAATAATCTTGGTTTTCCTCCAAATTGGAGAAGGCAAATGAGATTTGGGTTTGGGGTTGGGTTGGCGCTGTTAGAAGGTTAGAATTAGAATGAGAAAAGATAGAAGGCGATTTTATATATATGTGTGTGTGTGTGTGTGGAAGGTGATTTTATATGTGTGTGTGGATTGGTGCTGTTAGAAGGTTAGAATTAGAATGAGAAAAGATAGAAGGTGATTTATATATATATATATATATATATATATATCTGTCTGTGCGTGCGTGCATGCGTGCGTGCTGTTTAATTGTTATTTGATGCTCTAACGTGGAATCCATTTGTGAAAACTGTGCGCACGTGTGCGTGCTGTTTAATTGTTATTTGATGCTCTAATGTGGATTTGTGAAAACCTTCATGTGATCAAATTTTGGCTTCAATTTGAAGAAGATAAATGGGAGATGGGTTTGGGTTGGATAGGTTAGTGGGGCTGGAATTTGAGTGAGAAAAAAATGAAAAAGGTGATGTTTTGATGATGTTTTTGTGGTTTGTTAGAGTGAGACGAAAGATGGGTCAGCTACGATTTCTGCGGTGAACGGAGATGTTGAGACTGCTCTTAAAGTGAAGGAGTGGGAGGTGGGGATGTTCCAGGACGAGGTGGCTGCTAGTCAGGGGATTCGGATTCGGAGGAGGCCTCCCACGGGCCCTCCTTTGCATTATGTTGGACCCTTTGAGTTTCGGATTCAGAACGAGGGGAACACTCCGCGCAACATTTTGGAGGAGATCATATGGCACAAAGACGTGGAAGTTTCGCAGGTAATGTTGAAAATGTCTTTGTCTTGTTATGATTGTCGATTAGTGTAGTCTTGGTTGATTTATGTAGTCCTGTGGGGTGTGTTTGTAATTGTTGATTTTCAGTTTAAAGAGAAGAGACCGCTGATTGGGCTGAAGAAAGCCCTTGAGAGTGCTCTGCCTGCTAGAGATTTCATTGGAGCTCTTAGGGCTGCTCATCAGCGAACTGGACTACCAGGGCTGATTGCTGAAGTGAAGAAGGCTTCTCCAAGCAGAGGGATCCTAAGAGAAGATTTCGACCCGGTAAGTTGCATTTCCATTTATACGTTTGTGGTTAGGTTTGATGTTGGTGAATTTGTATGAAACACTAAACTTGATGTGGTGTCATATGTCTTCAAGAGTAGAAGAGCTACAATTGTTCATTCTTTGTTTATGTCTAATTAATATTGACAATGTGAGAGTGTATTGCTTTATGAGATGCATCAGCATTGTTACATATAACGAACTTGAAAATGTCTTGTGATAGGTTGAAATTGCCAAAGCTTATGAGAAAGGTGGGGCAGCATGTCTTAGTGTTTTGACAGACGAAAAGTATTTCAAGGTAAAATTTATGAAGTTAATTTTTTGGAGCACTCCTGTGTTGTTGATTGGAGTATTGGTATTGAAGCTAGTGATTTGTTTGCTTCCTCTAACGTGCTTCTCTTCTTATATCTATTTAGGGAAGCTTTGAAAACTTGGAGGCAATAAGGAATGCTGGAGTAAAGGTCTGCTCTTTAACTCGTATTCTCAGTTTTCCTGGCTTTGTGCAATGATTCTAAGAACAAGCTATAGTTCTCATGCAATTCTTGTTTGCAGTGCCCTCTATTGTGCAAAGAATTCATCGTAGATGCTTGGCAAATCTACTATGCTCGAATCAAAGGTGCAGATGCAGTTCTTTTGATTGCTGCTGTATTACCGGATCTTGACATCAGATACATGGTTAAGATCTGCAAGATGCTTGGCTTGGCAACACTTGTGGAGGTCTGAACGTGCTTCTTTGGTCATTTTTTAAATGTGACAATAGTTGTCTTTATACCATTATATGAGAGAATGTGATGAAATATATTATTGAATATTTAATGCGATGAAATATATTATTGAATATTTTATCTGTTGGTTTCTAATCTCAGGTTCATGATGAGAGGGAAATGGATCGTGTTCTTGGAATTGAGGGGATTGAGCTTATTGGTATCAACAATCGTAACCTTGGTAAGTATTTTAAACTTATTTAAATTGGTTCCGTCTTGTAGAATGTATGATCATGCTCTCAGTGACGTTCCAAAATCAGATAACCACATTAGCTTGCCTATGTTTTCCATTTTTCGTTTGTCCACAGAAACATTTGAGGTCGATATTAGTAACACAAAGAAACTTCTTGAAGGAGAGCGTGGCCAAATGATTCGTGAGAAAGATATAATTGTAAGCGTAGTCCCCTTTCGCTGGTCTTATGACTTCTCGCTAAACTGATGTGCAAGGGCGTTTTTCATTTGCCTACATGATTTTACTGCTATAACTGTTTAATGATCCTAACTTTGGTCACTTTCAGGTGGTTGGTGAATCCGGGCTATTCACTCCTGATGATGTTGCATATGTACAAGAAGCTGGTGTTAAAGCTGTAAGCTTCTTCTACTAAATACTAATCAAAACATCTAAACTTCTGCACATTGACACTAAATGCATAAAAATCATATTATTGTTTTATGTGAATCAAAATGAG
Source organism: Nephelium lappaceum (assembly GCA_021234005.1). NCBI lineage: Eukaryota > Viridiplantae > Streptophyta > Magnoliopsida > Sapindales > Sapindaceae > Nephelium > Nephelium lappaceum. The sequence continues at coordinate 858,933 of CM038004.1, forward strand.
AGATCGAAACATGAATATGTTGTGAATTTAATAATTAATGCATAAAATTCGAAAAACTAAACCTTGTTGGTACCCTCTTGCAGGTCTTGGTTGGGGAGTCGATCGTGAAACAAAGTGACCCTGGAAAGGGAATAACTGGACTCTTTGGTAAAGACGTTTCTTCATGAGCTCACCGTAGAACAGTAACAGCTACAATAATGTTTATACGAACCACCTTGTATGATATTCAGATTGAAGATGAGTTGAGTTAGTCATATATCTTCCATTTGGATTTGCTTTTGCTTTTATCGTTTCTTTCTTATCCCTGCTTTCCCCCCTCTTCCATTCTCCGAATTTTCCAGACATTTGAAAGTGTACCAAAATAATAATGTATTTTATGCTACAAATCAAACAATAAAGTGTCTACAAGCTATATGTATTTTCATACAGAGTTAGTTGTTGTTTAGTTGTTTGTGCTGCATCTCCTGATTGATACGAAGCCACAGGAATCAAGTTTTTGTGTCCGACTAAAATGGCCTTGTTTGTTGAGATGATGTAATAATGAGTTGGAATTTATAGTGGTCCTACTGAAAACAACAACCACCCCCACGCCCGCCCGGCCGCCCCCTCCCTCTGTCCCCCCAAATCGAATAACACAAATTACATTGGTTGCAGAAATGATTCCCATTTTATGTGATACTATGAGTGTTTGATGGTTTCCTATAATCAACTGATACGATAAAAGTTGTATGGGGTAGACACAGGTGCTCCAAACACTTATTTCAACGAACACTTTGATGGGGTCCTGTGTGTATTATTGATAAAACTGTCTCATTCGACATTTTTTTTTATTAAAAGAATGTGTTATTCAATGGGTAATTATGAATAATATCTCAGCCATTCTCCATGGCAATGAAAAATGCAATAAGCAAGGGGAAAGTCTTCCATGAAATTCTTGAATTGACATGGTATACGATATTAGATATCGCGTTATTACACGAATGTCATATCAACAGTATCATATTACTAACTCAACGTGCTTATCTTAATATTAAAATTTAGACTTTCGATCTTATGTGTGGTTAATTAATTAATTAATAGGCGTGTCATCATCACACAACATGGACACGTGTCAAAGCACGCCACGACAAAACAAAACGACAGAGACACTCTTGATCGTTTCGATCAAACGAAACGGCAGCAGAAGCAGGAGAGGAAGCAATGCAGGCCTGGTCGGAGGAGATGGAGTTCCGGTCGTACACGAACGACTCGTGGTACGGCGTCAGAGTAATGGTCGAGGAGGAGGAGGGGAGGCTAAATGTGCGGTACTGCCAGTTCCCGGTCGACAACGACAGCGTGTTCGACGCCAACGACTTCGACACCTGGGAGAAGCTCGACGACTTCCGCATCAGGTTCCGTCCGGTGTCCGTACAGCTGCAGGACGCCCACTGCCGCCGAGTCGGAGAAGGCACTGAGGTCTGCGCCTCCCACGCCTTCACCGACGGCGACGTCAGCTTCTACGACGCCCTCGTCGAGCAGGTCACTCTCTCCTAGATCTTCTGAATTTGAACCATGTTTGCGTATTTTGGGGGGTCTCTATCATCTTTTGTCGGGGGGCTTTACACTTTCGTGTTTCTGTTGCAGGTTAAGTGGAAGAAGCATTCATTTGTGAAGGGGGAAGAGGAGTGTTTGTGTTCCTTCATGCTTGTTTGGAAGCATGGTCGCAACGCTGGGTTGTTGACAGAGGTGAAGATCGAAAGCATATGCATTGTGCAGCCTAATGCAAATCTTGACCCCAATGTCGCTTCTTTTATAAACATAGCAAAGCGCAGAATTCAAGCTGCTGCTGCTCCTCTTAAATCTTCTGATGCCAGTCTCACCAATTGTACTAAAGTTGTTTCCCCTAAAAAGGAGACCTTTATTTCACCCCAACAAGGTTTGTCCTTGGTCTATTAAGATTCAACTTAGATCCAGAGTTTTATTTCAGTCCTTGTTGATTATATGGCTCGTATTTAGATATATGTAATTCGTGTGGATACTTTTGGGATTAGGAATTGATATAAATAACTATTGTAACCTATTGAAAGTTTAGTGGAATTTTTTAGCCGCACAAGAGTGGATGTAGGTATACTGCTGAATCAATTCTCTGTGTTGTTTTTCTTCTCCTTTATTATTTGTGTCTCAATTGCGCAACAGTCCTTAACACACTCATTCAACTGTTTTTTTTTGTCTTTCTTTTTTCATTTTTTCAGAGGTGGGGAGGATTAACAATCTCCTCCGCCAACAAGATGCAGATATTGGAGGGGTTGGCAACTATCATACTATACTTATTGAGAACTTGGAGACAGAATTATCCCCTTCAACTATAATCGAGTTCATTCATCAGCAGACGTCAATCACTGTCCAGGCCTATGTTTTCCCAAGTTTGCCATCCGAGTGTTACACTCGTGGTGTTATTGTGGTACATTTTGACAAGGATCTCGAGGATTTATCTGACTTTTTAAACTGCCCCGATCACTTCATTGTATCCTCCAGAGGAAGGCATGTTCTCTTATCTTTCTTCTAATTTTCTATAACTTGACATTGGACATTCACATTACTCTTTGCCTGCTGCAGGCCATGGGTGGTAGCCAAAAACTTCTTGAGGCATGGTATATTCAGAGCTTCAATCGGAACTCCAATGTTTGCATCTCAAGTAAGTTATTACTACCATCTTGATTTGCACATAGACTTGATTTCTACTAGTGTTCATGGAGATTACATTCTGCAGAGAAAATCGCAGAATGGGAATCTAAGGATCAACAATGAACTGAAGGTTGTCCGGTCTGGAACCGAGGAGTACAAGACTGCAAAGGAGCTGAGGGATTTACTAGTGGAGTTTACTACTCATCAAGGGGGACTACACAAGAGCTTAGCCTTTGAGGAGAGAAAGATCTTGCGACGATCTGCTGCAGGTGTAGCTAGCTGCCGATCAGTAGATATGGAGTATAATTGTCTGTGTTGTATAGACAGTATAGTTTTGGGAGAGTAAAAAGGGTTCTTGACTGACCTTTTAAGCAAACTTTTAAGAACAAGAGAAAGATGCATTAGAGATTAGGCCGACCTTTATTGGATCAGAAAAAAAAAAAAAAAGAAGCCTTCTGTAAAGTTTTTGTCTATCTGAATTGGAAACTTGAATCTCGAGTTCTCAGACAGTTTCTTTGTTATAGATGGAATGAAAGCAGTAATATATCTTAAATTTCGATCCCAATTGTTCTTCTCCAGTGATATCGTAATAATTTGTTATTGTTAAATCTTTGTTCACATCAAATTTATGATTCAGTTTAATCACAATGTGTCTTAACAAATTTACATAATTATTAAGATATTTATTTATTTATCTAAGCACTTCAGTTGAGTAAGAATTTAAAAGATTTTCGCCAACTAATAAAATCATAAAACAAATAAAATTCTAAGAAGCATGAAATCATTAGAGTTCTAATGAGATTCTGCCTCTTGAAACTAAAACTTGTAACACACCGTAATCCAGCAAAATTGTAAATCCTACTTATAATAAAACTGGTTCAAGTTATTTTACTCTCCTTTCAAGTTTCAGAAATAATCTCGTGTCAGGTATTCAAATCTCTCTCTCTCTCTTTCATCCTTTTTGAAACACAAAATTTATCAAACAATATATTTGTTGACAATAATTGATTGATTTTCATTCGGGTGGTGTTATATATATATATATATATATATATATGTATATATGGAGAAGTGGTGGTGGTTGACACATGTTGTGGTGATAGCATTGGTGGGTGTGTTGTGTGGGGGAGGCATAAAAACAACACAGGCAATAAAATTTGAGATAGACAGAGAAGAGTGTTTCTCTTATAATGTCCCTTATGAAGGAGACACTCTCCATCTCTCTTTTGTTGTCATGAATTCTGACACTCCTTGGCGTTACACTAAAGATGGCGTTGATCTTGTGGTATGTATATCTATGAATGCATTTATATGACAATTTGATTCTTTACTACTTATTCTACCTCTTGTGATGAGTTTCCATTGATTTGCATGGTTTGGTATCTATAACCAAATATTGGTATTGGTAGTGCATATGAGGCCTAACAAGGTTGGCTGTAATGTGGCTCTCATGTCAGCTTGTACTCACAATTAATTGTTTGTTGAGGAATGCTAGAAAAAAGAAAACTTTATATATGGCTGTATTTGTAACTTGTAATCACTAGTCTTGATTTCGCTCCATACTAGAACAAATTCAGATTTTCTTCAATTCACAATAACTATGCAAGTATTTGGAGTGCTTTTATATGTGATTGGCTTGAAATTTCGTTGTTTTATTGTTGTTGTAACATGACTTTTATGTTGCAATTATCAGATAAAGGGACCTTTTGATGAGAAAATTCATGAGTTCCGTGACAAAACAAGTACAAAATTCAAGTTTATCGTCCAGAATAAAGGGGTTTACCGATTATGCTTCACCAACACGTCCCCTTATTATGAAACCATTGATTTCAACATCCAAGTTGGTCACTTCTTACACTATGATGACATTGATGAGCATGCCAAAGATGGTGATTAAAGCAATTCTTCAATATATTAATCTTCTTGATCCTTTCACTTGAAAAAGTAACGATGATTTTTGTGTAAATATTATGCAGAGCATTTCTCTCCATTGCTTGAGCAGATATCAAAGTTAAAGGAATCCCTTGATGACATTCAATTTGAGCAGCATTGGCTAGAGGCTCAAACAAATCGCCAAGCAAAACGTATCCTCTCATACTCATAAGTCTAAACTCTTACTTGAATAAATATAAACTGTGTATTGATAGAATATAGTTTCTTTTTTAATCTTCTGAAGCAATTCTATGGTTTCTCATTGATGTTGTACGCAGTGAATGACTACATAAGCAAGAGAGCAATAGCAAAGGCAACACTAGAATCACTTTCTTTGATTGCTGCTAGCCTCCTCCAAGTCTTCCTGCTAAAGAACCTGTTCGAACGAAAACTTGGCTTGTCGAAAAAGCTATCCTCATTTCTTGGTTTGCCACTGTCTTAATAATTTGTTACTTACATGAAACTTAATCCATAATTATTTTTGGCAGCAATGACATGCTATCAATGATTGAGAATTCTATCTTAATAAATATGGAAAAGCTTCATTTTGGTATATATAATACAGAGTTTCACACAAGAAAATCACATCCACTTGAAAACAATAGAAAAAAACAAATAGTCTTTAAGTAATGGTATCAATCCGAGAAATATGGAATGGAATGAAGGAGAGCAGGAGAACCCCAAAATAATAAGTCACATGTATAATACACAGGACATAATAAACTTCAAACATTGTTCTTTCATGATATTCACGATATATTGTTCCCTAACTCCAAAATCATCACCAAAGCTTAAAATTCACAACAAACAGGTTTCACAAGGACCCATCATAGCTTCTGAATACAGCTCCAGTCCCTCTTGGTATCATATATTTCATGTCTGGAAATAGATATGTAGTGCCATTCCCTATGAGGTTCTCACCTCAAGGCTCTGCAGGGGCAGCTACGCAGCAAAACCATTTTTTCTGCAAAATTGACACAGTTGAAAACGTCAACCTAGGAATTGTTATAACATTTTTCATGTGGGTACATGTCTGTTCTTTTGTGGCCAAGAATAGGGTGCTACCAGAAACAATGATCAATATGGTTATTTGGTCATAATCAAATCCAAACAACCAACAGACATCAAAAACATAGAGTTCTTCACTGAGACGAAACTGTCAAGATTGGGGTATGAAGACACATAAAAGACTATCCTATGCATACAAACAAATCATACCATAAAAATATACATACTGACAGGGCATGCCATGTTGGTAGTTTAAATGTTGATAAAAGAAATACCAACAATTTCGAAATTCTGTAGTGGCAAAATGATATATATCGTGTGATAGCACGGCATGATTCATATAGTTATATGTAATAAAACATCAATTCCTGAAGCTTTTCAGAGAAAGTTATATGTAAAGAATTTTAGTACGTGGTGGCAACGACAGAGGACAAAACAAGGGGAAGAAATAGAGTACAATACACTACGATGAGCAATGGACTGTGATAAGCAATAAATAAAAAAATATAAACAAGGCCAAAGAGGGAAAGTACCGGATCATGCAGCATGAATTCACTTTGATGTTCGGAAAATAAAGGAAAAAAAAAACGGAAATGGAAATTATATAAATGTAAGTTCTCCTCAATACTCTGTTTGATAAAGCCTCAATGAGTCAAAAACTATCTACGATGAATCTGGAGGTTTTCTTCTTTATGCTTCAATTGAACCATGTTATTTGTTGAAAAAGTTTAACCGTTTCTGAAAAGTGACTAAAACCATAACAACTTACAGACTGAGGTTTTCCAAGAACAGCCCGATGTTTAAATTGGGACTCATTTTTTGCAGGTGACCCAAGCTTGGCACCACCTGTCTTTTTCTCATTTCTAGCCTTGTTGAAAATAACTGTGAATCCCTCAGCTGACGAAGGGTCATTCACATCCCATTCACCGAACTTCGGCAATGGTTGACCCTTATCCTGTAATATCAAAATTTTCACTAAGGAGTCAGACATTTCAAGGAAAAATGGCCGCAAACAAATATATACAATATTCCTGCAAACTAACGTCCAGACTTGTGACCTTTACTTGATATGCATTTAAACAGAATGAAAATAAAACTTAACTATACAGTCTAAATTCAGGATGCCTCCATGAAAATATGTACATAAAATCAAAAGAAGATCCTCATGAATGCAAAAAAAATTTCTCAACTTACTCTATCATCCTAGCTCAGTTCAAAAATAGAGCCTCCATATTTAAAAGAGAGAAAACAGCCATATTACTTTAACCAAATAAAGAACAAGTAGCATTAAGTGAAAGCAATGACAGAGCCCAAGATAGGCATGCTCACAACACAACATGATAAGATACATTCATCGCATAACAAGGAGGTTATAGAGGAAGGGAAAGAAGTACAATCAAAACGTCTTCGGGATCAGAACAGTCAAAACAGTGTATAATCCCAGTAGTCGCTTCACTTCCACATATGAACATGCAAAAAATGCTTACGATACAAACACATATACATCAAGGAAGCACCTAAAACAATTACCAATCTTGCATATGCATAGATAAAAATCATAATTCATTTCACAAAAACAAAAACAAAAACAAAAACCAAAAAAAAAAAAAAAAACACTATTTCATTGCTTATTCGTCTTCTCTTTCTCTATGCTCTTCCAAAATATTTAGTCTCCTACTTATGTCTTTAACAAATGGTCAATAATTTCATAACGTTTACCAATAAAATCTAAAACTTTTACCGTGAAAAGATTTCTATAACATCAGAAGCAACAAATAATCTTCACATATACCAACTTTTGCAGAAAAACTGCTGGACTCTACAAATGACATGTTTTGTAACAGAACATGATTATAGATGGGTATGTGAGAAAGATCCATTAAATGACTCAGGAAACATCAGAAAATGAAACAAAACAATACCCGTTTTTGTTTCTAATCATAGCTTCAAACACAAACATAAAAAAGTGGCAATATTTAAACAACTCTGCACGTTCTGTCCTATCAACCTCTAAAAATCAAGTTTTCACATAAGCAAACAACATAATTCATTCAAGAGGGAACATATAAACATACCCAGATCATTAAATACAGAAATAATCATAAAACAACATCAAAGATATGATCTTTTTACATATTTAATGAACCCCAACAACAACAACGAAAATGAAAAGAAAAAAATAATACACAAACTTTCAATCAAAAATGTAAAAGAAAGTGGAGGGGTGAGACCGTACAGCCATGATTTTGACGAAAGAAACTATGAAGTCGCTGTCTGTTGTTTTTTAAGCTTTATTTTTTTTGGTTTTGTTTTTGTTTGTTACTTTTTTAGGCGTTTGAATGTGATGATAACGAAGGAAGGAGAAGAGGAGGAGAAAAGAATTTAGTTTTAATTTTTTTGGAGAGAGAGAGGGCGAGGGAGTGAGGTGGGCCGAATTGGGCCCAAAGACAAGACATGTTATAGTGGGGCCCCACAAAATTGAATGACTTGAGCCGGTGTTGTGTTGTGTTTTTGGTTTAGAAGTACTCTTCTTCCAGTTCCCAATTTCCAGCTGTGCAATGCTTGAGTTTTCACTCCTTGTCATAACAAACTACCAATGTAGTTATAGTTTAGTTCAAACGTAGTTTATGTCCATTTATATTTCAAACGACTGGTATATTTTTTTACTTTCATTTGTAATAAGGGTTTAGTAGTACGTATGAGGAATATAATGTTTAGTTTTGATAGATCAAATCTCTAATTATCAATATCAATATACTTTCTATAATCTTAAAATCGTTTATAAACAAATTAACAATCAATCTAGCCTTGACATTGCCTGACTTAGATTGATTAAGTTCTTATCACACAACCTCTTGTTAACAAATTTCCCATTTTGTTTGATTTAAATGTGATCCTTTAGTTATGCGAAGTGATAGCATTGATTTTCATTGTTGTCCATGCATGTAAAAGTTGGGAATAGTAAAATTCAAGAAGATTTTAACAACTTAATTGGTGAGATCTTTTCTTCAGGATGGTTATCCATCTCCCTGAATTATTTGTTGTTATTATAATAGTTAGTTAACCAACTTAAATCAATAAATTATCCAAACAAAATAAGAGATTATTAATATAACAGGTAGTAAGAAGGAATTGGAGATATACATGGCAAGCTGTTATTAAGTTGTGATTCTGTTTGTTTTAGCAGAGCAGCTAAAACAAGAGTCTACACAACACAAGCTGGGGTAACAAAGAGTCTCAAACTCTGTCTCTCTCCCTCTCTCTCACTCAAATCTCAATCAATTAACAAAACATGACTTGGAACTCAGCATTATCAGCACCACCTACAGTATTCAAATATTTCCAACAAGAAGGTTGGAATATCATTGTCAATGTCAACTTCTGGGGGCCTAATAATGTCGTAGTCACGATTGAATAGATGGATTCATTATACATCCCTCGTCAATGACTGAACATAACAAAACCTCATTAAGCTTACCAGACGCAACAACATGTTTCATGCAACTGTGTGATGCATGTTTCATCCAACCGGGGACATCATGAAAAACACACACATAGAGATGCATAGATTGAGAGAGGAAATAATAATGCTGGATAAATATTTTTCTTGCCAAAAGCTAAATAAACATTTCAGTTTTATTGAAGAAGGACAATAAAAATGAAAGGAAAAAAAAAAAAAAAAAAAAGGGAATGGTAATAAAAATTGCACAACATATATAACTTTAATATGGGCAAATTGATCTTCCATGAGAAGGTCTTATCGTTGTTTCCATCACGTGCATAAGAATGTCACACCCAAGTTTATATCCTGAAGCACAGAGAGGTAACCAGTCAGGTTTCCTAGCTGCAAGGTCAGGTAATTGAACTAAGTTTTATGATAGGAAAAATGCGAATGGGTGCAGTATTTGCTTCCGACTTAACTAAAATTTTCGAGGCTTACAGAAGCTCTACGACTAGTGCTGATGCACCACCTCCACCATTGCAAACACCACCAACACCGAATTTCCCATTTTTCTGCTTCAATACCTGCACATGCCATATATATTAGGACAACCAAGAGGAAAACCATGTTATGTGAAAATGCATTGATTATTGCAGAGAACATACCCCTAAAAGTGTCACCAAGATACGAGCTCCGCTGCAGCCCAGAGGATGTCCTAATGATACAGCTCCACCATGCACATTAACCTTATCCTGTAAGTGAAAAATAAAGAAAAGTTACTTAATTAGATTGAATTCAACAGAACTTTACGACTAGAAAAAGATAACGTGAATGCTTAGCATACTGGTCCACTCCAACTCGTATGACAAAACTTGTGCAACATATATGCACCTGCTTGCATATACACTTGCACAGGCACAGGCACAAAAGCAAATTTTTGTTACTGTTTCTATTTCCTTTTAAGGAGAGAAGACTCACTGGATTAAGTCCAAGCAGTTTCTGGTTTGCGAGGGCCACGACCTGCGAATAAGAATGTGATAACTTAAAGATTAGAAATCCTGTAGATTTATAGGGAAACCACAATAATGATTAGGCGTAAACTTACAGCAAAGGCTTCATTTATTTCGTAATAATCAATTTGAGAAGCATCAAGGCCAGATTTTGCAATAGCTTTAGGTATTGCTAGGGCTGGAGCAGTTGTAAAGACCTCTGGTGCCTGCACAATGAACACATATGAGCATCAAGTGATATGATACTTGCAACTCAACAGGTATAGTAATTCACAACTTATGATTTTGTAGTCTACTAATCGTACAAATAAACTATGCAAAGTACCTGAGCAGCGTCAGCATATCCTGTGATTTTTGCAATGACTTGAAGACCCTGCTTAAGTGCTGTCTCTCCACTCACAAGAACCAAAGCTGCAGCCCCATCACTGTCAATCAGGGAGATTTCAGTTTCAGCAGAAGTTTGGTTTCAAGTGCTTGCAAGACGTGTATAACCAAAATGTGTCATGATGCCATACATATACATGAATTATATAAACCTGATGTTAAATAAACAAATTCCAACAAGATGAGTATGCAAAATAAAGGTGGAAAAACATAGGTAATGAACCTTATGCTAGAGGCATTTCCAGCAGTAACTGTGCCGCCATTCTCCTTGAAACTTGGTCTGAGCTTCCTCAATTTTGCAGGGTCAAACTGCATCACATAAAAGCAACATATCAATGTGAGTGGCAATATTGGATTTTGCAAATCCTTTTGTAACAAGAGAAATATTTAAACCATGATTACCTTCCCTAAACCTTCATCCTTGTCAACAATGGTAGATGGTCTTCCCCTGCCCCCAGGAATTTCAACCTGCACATGTAAAGGATTCAGCATGCAATATATACAACTAAAATCAAAGGTATATAAGTTAACTTAAATCAAGATGTCTAACCGGAACAATTTCCCAGGCAAAGGCACTAGCATCTTGGGCAGCAATACCACGCTCGAAGCTCTGAACAGCATAGTTATCCTGCAAAAATCAGAAAGACATCATGTCAATCATGCGACACATAAGTCATACGACCCCAATCGTTGTAGAAAACCATGGGAGTAACACAGTAACACAGTACCTGATCCTCCCTTGTTATTGAATGTTGCTCCGCACATAATTCAGCACAAGTTCCCATACCACAATCATTATAAACATCCCATAATCCATCCTTGAGCATTCCATCGACAAGAGAATCATGTCCAAGACGAGATCCCTTCCTGTGGAAGCAAGAACAAATCAGTAAAATCGCACATAGAGTTTCAAAAATGAAAGAAACATAAACGATAGCAGGTTAATACTAACCTTGCTTCTGCCAAGTATTTTGGAACATTAGACATGCTTTCCATGCCACCAGCTACAACAACATCGTTGATGCCCAACTGAATACTCTGAGCAGCGAGCATTGTTGCTACAATGGACCCACAAACAAAAGCATCTCAACACAAATTTCCCAAAGAACAACAAACATAAAAACAAAACTTCGACATTACACCACATACACACACACACACCTTTCATCCCGGATGCACAGACTTTGTTAACAGTCGTACAGATAACTGAATTAGGAATTCCTGCACCCAACGCCGCCTGTCTAGCCGGAGCCTGCCCAAGATTCGCACTAAGAACATTGCCAAAATACACCTCTTGTACATGCGATGGATCAACATTCGCTCTCTTAAGAGCAGCTACAAGTTTACACATTAAATACAATAAAAAACACATATCAAACAACCTCTCTATAGAAACCAACTATCCAATTCAAAGAACATGAAACATAATCTATATCCTAAACTCTAACCTTCAATAGCTATAGATCCAAGCTTGGTAGCCGGTAAAGACGACAAAGAACCAAGAAATCCACCCATTGGCGTACGTGCAACACCAACAATACAAACATCTGTTACAACAACAATAAAAAGCAACAAAATTTAAAAAGATTTACACAAAACTCCACACTCTGCATTACAACATTAAGCAATTCAACATAAAACCATACAAACACAAACAAATTCAACAAACAACACACAGAAATCTATAGACTCATTGAAATATATCTATATACACATCAAAAACATTAAACCAATCAAAAACATCAAACACATCACCTCTAGCTTTTATGGAATCTGCTGTTGCCGGTGCCATTCTTGAATGCAAATCAAAACCTGCATCAAGATACAAACTTTAGCTAACACAATGAGAAAACCAACTAGGTACAAGATAATTGAACATACAATACATGTGACCCATCAAAAAAATATTAAGCAAACTTGGTATTAGAATTCACAAAAAACACATGAACCCACTTGAAAAACCAAATCGAATTTTCGAAAAAACAAATCAAAATCGGTTCTTTTAGCTGTTTTCACCAACTCAATATGAGGGAAAAAAATACTAAAATTTCAAAAAATAAAATAAAATAAAAGTAATTGAAAAAAATAAAGGAATCTGAGGTTCAAACCGACCTGCGTTTTGGAGTTGGATTTGGTTGATGAGAGCCCGAGGGGAGAGCCGTTGTGTTGGAAGTGGAAAGGAAAGAGTTTCGAGAGTTCATATATAGGAGGAGTTGGACATGTCTGAGCACGTGGCACTCGGGGTGGTGTGATTTGACTGATTTGCCCTTGTGGATTGACTTTATATATTTTTTTTATGTCCTTGTTTGGTTGATTTTGAGAGGACATTTGTTTGGTTCGTGATCCGAAATATCTGATTTATGGTTCATGCTTTTTCTATAAACAATGAGTTTTCACGTGCTTGGATGTGATTTGAAATTGTAGTATGATAAGGATTCTTGTCGTGATTAGAATAGATTTTCGAGACTTAAGCCCGTTTCATGCGTGGGATAGACAGTGATGAGGAAGGTGAAGACGAGGTGTCCGATGGAACTAGAAGAGAATGAGCTAGACAATTCCTCGAGGAAATAGAAGCAAACCAGGAAAAGTGAAAGAAAGATGAGAATCGAGAGGTGAGGGAAAATGGATGAAAGATGAGAAACCAGATGTGGAGGGTGGATAAATTAGCGATGAGAAGATAAAAGAATTTTTTAACTCGTTTGAGTTTTTCCAATCTAATGATATAAAATCAGACGTGAAATAAATTAGTGAATACTAGCTGATTGGATAAAATATGAGTTTAGATTTTTTTAAAAAAAAAGGGTCTAATTCTAGTCTTAACCCAAACAACCAGCCAGCGAGGTCTTATATATAATGTTAAATTTTAGTAGGTTGTAATGGATTTTTAACTATTGGAGCTAAATTTCAAAAGAAAAAAGAAAATTAATTGACAAGTTAGGATTTATCTTGAGATAAATATTATTTTTAATGTATAAATATAAATTAGTATTTCATATTTATATATAGTTCATATGGTTAGTGTTGTATTTTCGTGAATTTTAGGAATTCGAGCTCCATTATATGAAATTTTTTATTGGTATGTATAGGGTGTTTTTTTTTTCTCTTTTCATTCTAAAAGTAAATATCTCTCATGGTGTGGGAATAGATTTTTGGATTTTGAATTCTATCATGCGTAATTTATAGACGTCAAAGGGAGTTTTTTCTCTTTAATTTCAGAGTAAATGTCTTTTATATTATGAAAATAGATTTTTGAGTCTCATATAGTGTTTAATTTTTATAAGTATTGGTAGAACTCTAATCATTTGTGTTAATAAATTTATGATTAATTTGTAATTATTAAAAAATGCATACTAGTTTTTATACAATGTTACATTTAAATTTTAATACTACTATACATTGGCATCTAGTTATTTTTATATGAATTTATATATATAAGAAGCTTGTAAAAGATAAAATTCACTATATGTATACATTAGGGTAACATTTTTATATGGATAGCATTCACACATTAAATTTGATATTAAATGCATAAAATGATTTTTCTTGATTTTTTTTTTAAAAAACAATAAAGTGGTGTGGCTTCAAATTCTTAAGAAATGGTTTTTATGAAGTCAATAGATGCATAAATGTTATACATAACAAGACAAGAGGTTGCATCACAAATCGTAAATGGACAGCCAATAAAGGACAACTGGGCAGAGGTGCTGTTTTCACATACCCTAGACAGATTCCTTGTCATGTTGTTTAGGTACTAAAGGTATGGCAAAAAATATTGCTAGAATTGCATGGTAAACATCCCATATATCGCATCTTGTACTACTCCCATATTATAAAGCCTATCTACAAATTTTAGTAGGTACAAATCTTGGCATCTTCTTTTGTGTTAACGTTTCAATCACATTAATCTATGTGTTCATTATCTATCATTTTAATTTCTTAAGTTAAATGGTTATTAATATTACATCGAATTTATGAGAATAGATTCTATTTTAATGTTTTTCATGAATTGCTAATTCCTTACATATTTTAAATGCATTATATCGGGCATTTAGTATGTATCAAATGTTCAAACTTTTAAATATCAAAGTTAAATTTTCGGATTGAATAGTTCTTCCTTTTTGGATATTTTGTAAGCTAAAAACTAATTTATAGTATGCTTAATACATTAAATTATAACTAAATAAAAAGAATACAAAACGCAAGTCAAAGAGTTTAAACTTAGATGAGTGATCTAATATTAAACAAAAAAATAATAATAAGAGTTGTAAATTCAAATATCTTAAGTTTAGATTCTTATAGTGTATCAAAATATTGGACCTCACCCTAAATGACATTTACAATTTGCGAGTAGTTGAACATGATTTGAGCTTATTTAAATATCCTATCAACAGCAAGAAAGACCCCCCCAAAAAATCTTTAGTCAAGAATCAAAATCAAGTAAAATGTTGAAAGTTTAGGCAACTTAAGTTAGTTGACATAATTTGATTGCACAATAATTTGACTTAGACTGTTTTCCACTAAATTTAGTTTGGTATAATTAATGTACACAGAATTTTGAATTCAGTTTTCACCAACTTTATGGTTAATGGTTAGTTAATTAATTAATTAGATAGTTGGTGAGAAACCATTTTGATCTAATTAAAGTATCTATTGTTTATTATTAATTTCTTTATATATATATATATATAGACCTATAAGGTAATTTCACACCAATGATGATAGGTTTATTAAGATTTGCTGATATCAAACACTATAGAGGGTGTATTCAATCTATAATTCATTGAAATTTAAAATATTTTAAAAGTTTGGATATATTCAATTTAGATTTAAATAAATTTCATTAAAATTTAGGTGTATATAATCTATATTTGTATAGAATCCATTAAAATTTAGGTGTATTCAACTTAGATTTATATGAAATCCAATAAAATCTAAATTTATTCAATTTGTATTTGTAAGGAATTCATTCTAGATATATTTAAAAAGCCATTAATTTCACATATTATATTTAAGTGATGGATTTAGATGAAATTTACAATAATTTTTATAATTTTATGAAGAAAAGAATCTATAACAAATCTTAATTCATTATATTTCATAAAGAATTATAATAAAATAAAAAAGGAGTCTATAAAATCTGTAATCAAAATTTATTATTAAAATAAAAAAAATCATTAAACTTCAGTAAATTCTAAATTGAATATACCTTCTTACGTATCGGGTTCAAAAATCTACTTTATAATATTGAGAGATAACTACTCTCATAATATATAGAAAAAAACTCATAAATATTGGTAAGTATCTATGGTATGGATGTAAAAGTACACTAAGCTTTTGAGCTATTACAATTCATTGTTCATTAAAAAGTTCAAATATATATATATATATACATATGTATGTATGTATGTATATATGTATGTATGTGTGCATGTATATAAATAAGGTTACAATAAAATTAGTTACAAATTTGATAATTCACTTTAAGATGTGTAGCTCATCATGTGAAAAATGAGATCATATAAATTATTACAATGAATCTATGAAAACCTTGTTTTGTCTCCATGTATTCGATAATTTTAACACTTCTTTTATAAATAATTAAATGCCATCCATGATTTATTATTTTAATATCATTACATGCTACTCATGTGAAGTAATGGTTCTTGTGTTTTTTATTTGTTGAAAGTTTTAGATCACAAACTTGAAATTATAATTAGTTGCAACAAAATCATATGAGAATCAAATTTAATGTATGAACATTCACTCAAGTAGAATATTTCTCCATCCTCAATAACCATTCATGACTTTGAAACCAAAAAATTCTCTTTGAACAAAATTTTTTAATGATTTTTTCTCTTGCAGCACTGAAGGGTCAATTAGGGAGTTGGACTTTATAGTTGGAAAATGGAATGTGATTAGTGCGGGGAGACGTAGGAGTCGTTATGTAGACTATACCAATAGTGTTTAGTTTTGATATATCTCCCATTAGATAGTAATTAAATATTAATATCATCTAATATAGTTTGATGGTAAATGATGCTTATTCAATTTAATAATGATTTAGATTTTTTCTATATATAAAATGATATCACAAAAAATTAAGGGACGTTAAAACTAGTCTTACCAATATTTTGTAATAGGAAAAGTAATCATATAAACCGTATTAGAAGTGTTTACTTTTAATAGGTTCCAAAAATTTCCGTTTGATATAGGAAACAGTTTCAAAAGAAAATTAGGGGAGGTCACACTAGTGATGGATTTTAATTTGAATACTATTAAAATAGATATAATTCATGAATCAAAGTCATATTGTTGTATTTTTCAAATTCAACCCATCAAAAGCTATCGGTCAAAATATGCAACTTTAACTTGTTGAAGTCACTCACTTTGATTTTGTTCTTTTGTTTATTTTATAAAGTTTATTATCATAATTGCATTTGCTATGGTAGTAATAACAGTGAAGTGTTAGAGTAACAAACATTATGCAAATGATAACGAAAATATCCATACGAATTTATCTTATATGGATACTAAAACACATATGTAATATGCTCGCTTATAGGTGATGTAGTTGGCACCACTCCCCCTCTTTGTTTAGAGAGTTAGGGTTTGAACAGTGCTTCCCATCTGTGTGTAGGTTGTGTTTGAAGTATTTTCTCTTTTATGTGTTGGTCTCTTCTTCTAGCTTATGAGAGCTCATTCCGAGTTGCATCTTAAAGTATATATTAAGAGGTTTTGTTTGTTAGTAATATACGTACTTGTAAAAAAAAAAAACACGTATGTAATATAAAAAATAATTATCGAAAAATTATATTTATGAGTAACAATTTTATATAATAACAAATTTTATTATCAATTAAAAGATAAATATAAGGGATGAGAGTTTTTGGGCAACTTGGGACAGCCCATGATAACTTGGGTTAGTTATAATGGATTTATACGAAAGCAAAAGGTAACTAAAGCCCACATAAACATGGTTTAGTCAGAGGATATTTCCACCCCTTCAAAATTGTACGTACACCCCACGTCGTTCATTTTTGTTGGAAATTCCAATATTGTCCCTCCTCATTAATTTTAACAAAAAGTAGCCTGGTTCAACCCGGCAGGCAAACCCTTGGAGCCGGAGAACCGACCTCGATACGGCGACTTTATCCCACTCGACTGAGACGGGCGAAGGCGCGTGATGCAAGTTATGATCAAGAAACAGTGTTTTGAGATTCACGAGCCTGGAAAGACCAGGAACCGGACCCGTCAGCGAGTTGTTTTGTAGACTCAGTACTCGAAGCTGGTCAAGATTGGTCAATGAGTTGGAATCGAAAATGCCACCAAGATCCAAGTTTTCGAGAACCAAATGCACCGCTCTCTGTTGATGACATATCACACCTTGCTATTGACAGAAATGCAGGCTTGTTTTTGGGTGGTTCCTCAAATCGGCTTTGGATTTGAATGCAAGAAGCGCTTGAGCATCAACAGGTGGTAACAAGTTGACCGCCTGTGGAGAATGAGCAGTGAAAACAAGCGATGATGATATCAGTAGAAAAGCGTTTGATAGTAAAAACAAATAATTTTGACGCATAAGCATTGATTGAAAGAGAAAACAGTGAGCTCTCTCTCATGTTTTTCTTCAAGAGTGTGGTTGGGTTTGGTCTGGTCCACTACATTTCTCATAGGGCAAAAGACTTGAGAGAGACAGTGAAAAAGATTAGACGGGGATGGAAGAGAGTTGGGTTTTGAGTACCTGACTTAGTCAAAACATGATCAATGTTATAGAAGAATGTAATATGCCGTTGCATCTGTCTTTAGAGAAGAAAAGGCTTTCAATATGTGTATCTATGGATATGTCATTTGTAATTTTATTCTAATTAACACAGGAAATTCGACTTTAATCTTACTCAAACCTAAATATCAATTGTTGAATTTGAATTGAACTTTCAAAAATGAAATAAGTAATATACATTTGTATGGGAAGGATGAGAGGTACATAACCATTTGTATGAAAGCGGTAATTGGGTCTATATTATTAATTTTGTAAAAGCTAAAAAAAAAATAATGGGATAATCATATTTTCCCTTATATGGTTTGAGATAATGTTAAAATCCCCTAGCATTTTTATAAATCGCTAATATCTTTTTCGTCAATTTATAAAATAGATCAAATACTTTCTATAGTGCATAAAAATATCCAAAAAACATTTTACTGTTAAAGTTGATATTAAAAATTAAAGTTTGACCGTTAATGTGGAAAAGTAAAACTATAGATACTTTAGTCATTTTAATCATTTCAGTAACGATAGTAATGATAGGAAGTATCATAAAATTTTTCAAAACTATAGAGGAATAACGAGTGATCAAGTCAAACTATTAGAGGAAATTGGATTATCCCTATATTAATATTGATACATGGGGTCAAAATAAAAATAAACAAAATATATGCTGACCCACACAATTTTCCTGTAAGGGTTTACGAGCTGTCTTCTTCTTCCACCACCTTCATCTTCTTCTTCTCCAGCTAAACTGTAAACACAAACATCATGTGGAGACTCACACATGTGAGCCCACAAGTTTCCAGAACCCAAATATCCAACTACCCATTTCGTTACTTCACTTCACAGACCACCCAACAGGACACACTAGTACAAGAAATCACCAACATCCTCCGCCACAACAACAACTCCACCAGCCTGAAGCAGCTCCTAGACTCCTCCAACGTGCCCAGAAACCTATCCCCAGATGTGATCCGATCCGTCTTCCTCCAGAGGTGGACCCAAGTCGACCCGAAACGCCTCCTCAGCTTCTTCTACTGGGCAGAGCGCAAGAGGGGTAGTCCTCATCCCCACAAACTTGACTTGAACGTTTTGTCTCTTGTTGTTGTTTTTCTATGCAATGCGAAGATGTATGGACCTGCTGTAGATATTGTTAGGAGAATGATTGGTAGTAGTAGATTGCCTTGTGATGTTGTGAGCGCTATTGTGGATTGTTATAAAGAATGTGTAGGGTTTGCGTGTGATGGGGTGGTTTTTGATTTGCTGGTTGATGTGTATCTGAAGATGGGGTTGTTTGATCAGGCGGTTGAGGCGTTTTTGTGCGATAAAGGTGTGGGCTTTAGGCATAGTTCGCGGTGTTGTAATGCATTGTTGAGGGAGGCATTGAAGAGGAAGAGAATGGAGTTGTTTTGGAAGGTTTATGGGAAGATGGAGGAGAGGAAGGTGGGGTTGGATGTTTATGGTTACACTCATGTGATCAATGCACGTGTTAGGGAGGGTAATGTGGAGGAAGCGAAGAGGGTGTTTTTCGAAATGGGAGAGAAAGGGGGGTGTTGGCCGAATGTTGTTACGTATAATGTGGTTATTGGTGGGTTGTGTAAGGCGGGGTGTGTTGATGAAGCGGTTGAGTTGAAGGATTCTATGGTTGAGAAGGGGTTGGTTCCTGATGGTTATACTTATGTTAGTCTTATTCATGGGTTTCATGGGGAAAAGAGGGTGCGGGAGGCCAAATCGGTTTTATTGGAGATGGTTGGTAAGGGATTGAAGCCTGATGCGATTGCTTATTATGCTTTGATTGATGGTTTTTTGAAGGAAGCTGATGTGGAAGAGGCGTTAAAGGTGAAGGATGAGATGATTGCTCGTGGTAATCAGGTGAATTTGTTTGTATATAACAATCTCCTTAAGGGGGTTTGTGAGAGTGGTGATATGGATAAGGCAAGAGAAATGATGAATGAGATAATTAGAATGGGAATGGAGCCTCATTCAGGGACTTATACTTTGTTAATAGAGGGGTATTGCAAAAGGCGCGATATGGTTGGTGCTTTTGAGTTACTCAAGGAGATGAAGATGAAGAATTTGTCACCGACAGTAGTTACTTATGGTATGATTATTAATGGATTATGCCAGTGTGGAGATTTCCAACAGGTGAATGCTGTTTTAAGAGAAATGATTGGTAGGGGTTTGAAGCCAAATGGCTTCATCTATTCGACTCTTTTTTGGGCTTATTCCAAGGAAGATAAATTTGAAGAAGCAGGAAAGGTGCTTGAGTTGATCAAGGAGGATGGAGTTAAACTAGATGCGTACTGCTACAATTCTCTTATGCGTGGCCTCTGCAAAGCTGAAAGGATGGAAGAAGCAAGGACCTATTTGGATGAAATGTTACGGAGAGGATTAACACCAAATATTATTACTTATGGGGCTTTCATCATTGGATATAGTAAGGTAGGGCATATGCAGATAGCTGAGAGGTATTTTGATGAGATGCTAGGTCGTGGTCTAGTGCCTAATGATGTAATTTACTCGGCCATTGTGAATGGGCACTGCAGAAAGGGGAACATAACTGAAGCATTCTCAATGTTTAGATGCATGCTTGCACGGGGGATTCTCTCTGATGTTCAAACGTATAATGTGCTCATCGATGGCCTCTCAAGATTTGGAAGACTGAAAGAAGCGCTGGGACTCTTCTCAGAACTTTTGGAGAAGGGGTTGTTCCCTGATGTTTACACTTACAACTCCATCATCACTTGTTTCTGCAAACAAGGTGACATGGATAAGGCCCTTCAAGTTCCTATGGAGATGTGCAATAAAGGAATTGGCCTAAACATTGATACTTACAATATTCTGATTGATGGATTATGCAAGGCAGGTGATGCTGACAGAGCTAACAACTTGCTCCATAGCATCTCAGAAAAAGGTATGATTCCTAACAATGCCACATACGCTACATTGATAGATTGCTATTGCAAGTCTGGAAATGTAACTGAAGCGTTCCATTTATTCGGTGAGATGCCACAAAGGGGTGTCACACCTGATAGAGTTGTCTATGATGCCCTTCTCTTTGGGTGCTGCAAAGAGAAAAAAATGAACAGAGCACTGGAACTGTTTTCAGGTATGTTGCAGAAAGGCTTGGCCTGTACTGCTTCTCTCCATGCTTTAATACAACACTTGTGCAAGTGTAACAAGCTTCAAGAAGCATATGAATTGTTGGAAGCAATGCTGGAAAAGCAGGTTATGCCTGACCATGTCACCTACAGTATTCTTATTGATGAGTATTGCAAGGTGCAAAATATGGAGAAAGCAAAGCAAATCTTCTTGGAGATGCAGGCACAAAATTTCATGGCATCAACTACAATTTACACATCACTTTTGAATGGTTACAACAGAATGGGGAACATTTCTGAGGTCTTCACTTTGTTTGAAGAGATGGTGTCAAGAAAAGTTGAACCTGATAACACCACCTATAATGTAATGATTGATGCTTACTGTAAAGAAGGTAATTTGATGGAAGCTTTGAAGTTGAGGGATTTTATGTTCGACAAGGGTATGATAATCCATTTGTCAGCATACAGAGCTCTCATTACAGCCCTATGTAGCAAAGAAGAATTTTCTGAAGCTTTCAAATTACTTAATGAAATGGGAGAGGGTCAACTTACTCCCAATGCTCGCTCATGCAAGTCTATAGCTCATTGTTTTTTCAGGGAAGGCAATAAGGATATAGTGGAACAGGTTCTGAAGTGTATGATGCAATTTGGATGGGTTTCATACTTGACTAGTTTATCTGACTTACTTGATGAGAAGAAAATTTGTCTAGAATTTGAGGACTCGAACAAACTTGTTAAGCAAATGGCTTAAAAGTTAATGCTTCTGGCCAACTCAATTTGAAACTAGTATGTCTTCATTGTGTTGTATGATATCCGTGACCTATTTACTATGCGGACAGAGTGGAATCAGTTGGAAACCCCAAATCAGTATCTTCCCTGTGCTCACTTCCCACCAAATGGTTGCTCACCATTTTCTCACCCACAAGGTTGCTTGCTACTTTGCATTACTGTGGCATTTTCAGTCTTCAAAGAGGTAGCAATTAAAAACTCTCCTGTGCTTTAAAATATTCAATATTTGTGTAAAGTTTTTAAACATTGATTATATTGTACTTGATATCATTTCTGAGAAATTATCTCATAACAGGTTGCTGGTTTTGATTCAGCTGCTACGCCCTAATTACAGCACCAAAAGAAGGGAGATTCCCCCATCCAATTGAGGGCTTGCTTTGAGATTTCAAGCTTTTGAATGTAAGTAATATCCATTGAAGAGAGTAGTGATACTTGAGGATTACTTTATTTGTAATTTCCTCAACAGGCTTGTACAAGTCATAGTTGATAGATAGATTACCCTTTACAATGCCTTAAAACATGATTTTACCAATAATGTGATTCAACAATAGGTCTTCACCTTTTCAAATTCAAGAATGTTCTTTGTTTTTTTTACATTGTACTAGGTGCACAGCTCCCAATTTCCCCGGAGGGAGCTGCTGCTACTGCTACCATATAATATTCTTCTATCCTTGGCTAGAAATAAAACATCCTTTATCTTGTTAAGTATCTCAAATATTAAATTTCTAAATTTATAGAAATATTGATATAAATATAAAAAATATAGGGATTATTCTCAAAATATTGAGAATGTTAGGGGATATATTTAATAACAATCACCCCAAAATAAGATTAATATTGAAGATATATTGCATATCGTTTCATCGTTTAATTCATTGATTCTCGTATGAATTGTTAATGATCCAATAAGTCCAAAGTCGATTCCATTGAAGGTGTCAACTCGGCAAATGTGTCCATAGTGACTCAGAGGTATAAATCTTGTATCAAAAAATTAGCAGTTTGTTCTATCAGTTCCATATATAGTATCAGTGAAAAAAGAAGAAAAAAAATTAGTTTACACAATTAGATTTAAGCAAGCTGATTATCTATATATGTTGCATATATAAACAATCACAAAAGACCAAATAATTAAGTCAAAAAGTGATATTACTTATTCACTTGTAGTTTAAAAACGCCTCTATACTTCCTCATAAAGATTCGAATCACCTCATGCAAATTTACTAGCATGTGGAAAAAATTTTCTTCCTATATCAAGAAAATAGAATTCTCTTAATATTATGAAAGTAAGATTTTTAGACCATAATTAATACTTAATCTTAACACGTTCCAATAAATCATTCATTATTGATATTAAAGATTATCTTATAAGTATATTAATAAAAAAAATTGGCATTGTAAGGATATTGGATATTATATTATTAGAGGAACATGTCACCTTCACCAATAAAAGAAAATGAATGAATTCTTACAAAAGTTTTAGTGGGATTTTATATGCAGTTTCATTTTAACTGACTTTCATAAAAAAATTAAGTGAATTTCTTACCGATGAGTAAAAACACATTTAGATATTGAAGGATATAATCCTGAACCGATCAAGATATCTTGATTTTAATTCCATCTGTAACTCAACCTGAGATTTGAAAATGCAATCTAAAACCTATTAATGGAAAACATTGGAAGTAAACAAGCTGCTCCATCCACATTGCTTTTCTCTCTTTCAATTTCTATAATGTTTATTCCATTGTACAATGTGCATCAGCTCCTAAATTCACAGGAGGAAGCCATTTCTATTTTCTTCAACAATGTTACCTATACTAATACAAAGAGTACACCATAGGCTTCATGTGTTAAAAGAATGTTTTATTTTTCCATAACTATAAGTCTATAATGCTAGAAAAATTAAATGCCTGAAAATGAGCTTTTGACCTTAGTATACACATGGTTGTTGCATTTTTAAGGGTTGTATTCAGATCATTTTCTCAAACTTATCAAGGTTCTTCACTCTCTGCATGGACCGAAGAAACAGTGCGAAGAATACCCCTGCATTGCATGAAATCATGATCATCATCCCATAGAACATTGATGAAAATGAAGATTGATACTAACGGAGAAAAATGGTGTCCATGTCATCAAATTATTAGGAGAACAGCAATAATCACCTGCTCCAATAAATGATCCGTTTGCAATAATTGGACTGCCTTGACTGGTGAACGTGACCCCTAGATTTAGCAAAGTACCTCCTAATACTGAATACATGGTTGCCATTTGCATTATTGTTGCTTTTCGTGTTGCTCTTTCAGACTGGCACGTTTAAGATTTTGACGATCATGTCAACCATATACGGTGAAAACTGAGATTTCTTGACACAGCTTCTAAAATCAACAATGTATCTTCTAAAACTACCAAGAGATGATTATTACCTCAAGCACCCGAACTCGGAGTTTTAGATCTCCAGCTTCAAGTTGTTTCACAAACTCCTCGATATGCTGAACTCTAGATGGCATAGATATAGTTGACGATCTGGCCTGAAAATACACACAGGTGGTTTAGTACTAATAATGATAGAAGCTTAAAATCTTCTCATATATATCTTACAGACACAGTAGAATAAGCAAAATTTTCGTTTTCCTTTTTTTTTTGTTTTTTGGGTGTAAGATTTATATATTTGAGAGCAACCAAAATAAAAAGCATAGGGAAAGTAAATACATCATCAGCTTGTTTCCTTATCTCAGCCACCAGCTGTGTCCCACTTCGCCGCTGTTGTCGAATGTCTAATAGCTCCTGTTAGCAGGAAAAAGGTATTAGTAAATACTACAAAAATGTAGTCACATCATGATTATATTAATGAAGGAGTTAATCATAAATACATGAGGAGGTGGATATTACCTGTGCATATGGTGCAGCAACCTTTGTAAAGGAGAAATCTGGGTCCAGGATGTAGCCAATACCTGTAAGAGGACAACCATACCCAGAAAAAGAAATATTATAACAGCGCGCATATCACATCTCCGGTTTTCAGAATACAAGCAAGTTACTGATTTGCAGCCAAGTGAGCTCAAATTCTATATAGGATAAGTGTGACATATTCTGACTGCGACAGGAGGGACAGATAGAGAATACCTTCAAGTGTTGAGAATGCCCTCAAAACAAAAGTAAAAGCGGACGGAAACCGAAATGGTTGATCCTGAGCTATAGCAAATAAATCCTACACAAAACAGAAAAAACAAACATGAAACATAAATATACGGATATAAATCACATAAGGTTTTTTGATGAAAAGAAATCTATTAAAGTGAGCTTTTACTCTATCAAGAGTTTCGTGTTATTTACTTGACATTTGCAGTAACCGAGAAATTATTTTATTAACTTCAATAAGAATTTCTTGTCTTTCATTTTTCAGCTAAAATGCTCTTTTTCACTGAGGTCTCCCCTTTCATTTACTTTAAATCACATTACTACCAAAAGATTTTTCAGGGTCCAAGAGTAGAGACCTCGCCAATTGCAGCGAAAGTCTGCTGGTGATCCGGTCTCTGGCTCAATAAATTGTCCAAGAAAAACTGCACAGATCTCCTCACCTAGAGATACAAGAGAAACAGTAACATATAAGATGGATTATAATGCATGTGATGACGATTTTTATATAAATAGAATACAACAACTAAGTAGCCATTTTTTCTTCAAATGTTGATACTCAATAGTACGGCATGAAGGCCTACCGATGACATATCTCCTGTGGGCTGAAGTGCTCCAAGATCTACTAGGCTTTGGATAACCTGCATAAAGGCAGCAAATGATAAGAGCGAGAAACGAACAATGATCTTGATAAGTAACAGTATCCTATTCAATTGACAACATAGAAGTTTAAGCGCAGTCAGCTTCAGATAAACTATAAAATTTATATTTTGATCAACTTACAGTTGAAAAGAGAAAAATGTGAAAGAAACACTATCAATAGATGGAAAGTAGACCTTTCTTGCGTCTTTCTCATAAATTGCATAGAAAAGTTGAAGCAATCTCTCACGGGTAAAAGATTTGATCTCCCCCATCATACCAAAATCATAGTAGATTAGTGATTCATCTACATCAACAGCAAGGTTTCCAGGATGAGGATCGGCATGAAAGAAACCAGTTTTTAGTATCTGCATTTTGAGTGAAAATTCAGTCAATTGCTAGGTCATGAGCAAGTTAGCTATCATCACAGGAAAAATAATGACTGAGGTATTCAAGAGACCATTCTTTCTTCAGGCGCTTAGCAGCCATCATATGCGGGGTGGGAAATAAGAAGTTAAACATATCAATCTATAAAGGGTTAATATTAATTACCTGAATTAAGTAGGCTTCAATTGCACGTGATGCGATTTGAGGACGGCTAAAACCTCGTAAATCTAGTGCATCCAGCTGATTGATTTTAATGCCTGGCACAACATCAAAAAACAAGCTTAAAATCCAAGCTTATTCCTGCTGAAAGTGTATCGTTATGTCAACCCTTGATACCAACTAGAACCAAAAATAAATGCATCGGTTTAGAATAAAACCTGGTACATACTCCAAGGTTAACACCTTTGTGGCAGTATAATCCCAAAACACCAGCTACAGAGGAACAAAAGTTAAATTAAAAATTTGTGACATGGTCTAAACTTCACAGAAAGACTAGTCTTTCATCACTGATAAGGTTATGATCATAACTGATGATAAAGAAAAAGAGTTGAAAGAAATAAGAAAGGCACGAGTTAGGTTGTAGTCTTGCAGCAAGAAAACATACAGGTACTCGGACCCACTTTACATTTCGAAAATCTCGGCGGAATCTATCAGCATTTTTGCCTTCATTTATGTAATCAATCTCTTGATACAAAATCCTGCAGTGCAGGTAACAATAGCAAGTATAAGTTCAAACTTCAAAGCATGAAAATTGGTGGAGGAAAAATTAGAAAAAGAAACATGTTACATAAATATGAATCCATAAGCAAGTCATAGTAATGTAAAGAAATAGTTCAACCAAAAAACATGTGAAAACACAAAACTATGATGAAGTAGCTACACATGTTTGTTTATATGCTTAGGATCATCTTGCTGTTCCATACTCTTATCACCTTGAATAAAAGAATTTACTACTCACGTTGAACATTCTTCATATATACCAATCCAGTCTCTTGTTGGACCGCCAAAAGTTTCGCTGTTCTGAAAGTACTCCGCAATTAGCTTTAAGTTTCCTGTATGGAAGAAGCAACAATTGAGGAAATTAAAGTAGTAAGCATCATACGACCAATCAGAAATCTCAACATAATGGTAGAAAGAAACAAAAATGTCACTACCACGTAATTGATATTACTCACGTAAATCAATGTCAAAAAGCTTCTTAAGACCAGGTCTTTGAACTTTCACGACTACTTTCTCTCCATTATGCAGGATAGCCCGATGTACCTGTAAAAGGATTCATCTAAGTTCAAATCAGCATGTATGATTGATCAAGTAAGAATTGAGTAAAATGAGAGATCTTTTGAAGTGCTTTGCAGAGGAAGTAAACTAAATAAACCATTAAATTTTACAAATTTGATGGGAAATTAACGAGAATCAAACACCTGACCAAGACTAGCTGCAGCAATTGGCTGTTCCTCAAACGTTTTATACAATTGCTCAATAGGAGCCCCCAATTCACTCTCAATAAAGCGTTTTGCTTTCTCTGGTGAGAAGGCAGGAACCCTATCCTGAATAATATAAAATGAGAATCACACAAATTTATAAGGAAAACAAAATTAGAATATTATTTCGGAAGAAAAGAGCTTGAAATTGCATTAGACGTAGAAGTTTTTCGTGTAAAAACCATGAGAGGAAAGTTTATTATTAAAAAGTTTGAAGACAGAAAATCAAGAAGTACCTGTAGCTTGGCGAGCTCATCCACGAACTCACGTGGAAATAGATCTGATCTTGTTGAAGACAACTGCCCGAGTTTAATGAAAGTCGGGCCAAGCTGCAGCACACGCTCCCTTAGCCACGAGGCAGTTTTCTGTCTTCTGTTTTTCTGAAAGGGGTCGAGTTCATAAACACCAAGAAACCTCAAAAAAACAACTTTGCAAGTATGATATAAATAGTAATATCAAATGACTATGATTAGTATTCATAAGGCAGCATCAACCGTAATGGCCAGCCGAAACTCACCTGCTTAGCTTCTGAGAAGCCTCCTAAATATGCCCAATTGGCATTGTCAAACAGAAGACGAACCCGAAAGGAAAACACAAAAGACCAAACATCGACAGTCCTTTGCCAGGAACTATAATTCTCATTAGCCCAACTGAAAGTCTCATCCGAAGGCAGAACCTTGAGCTCCTCAATTGGTGGAAGTTCTTTCGAGCCACCACCTTTCGATGACCTAACCAAAGCTGAACTAGAATCCCTCTTAACTAGACTTGCTCCATTAACATTCTGCTTCATGCCATTCACCTTCTCCACTTTACCATTAGACGGGGTTTTCCTTTTCATTACCTCACTAGCAGGTACCATTTTAACAGCCCGTCCATTCACTCCTACTTTTGAAGACAAATCAGTCTGCTGCATTACCACTTGAAACCGCAATGACTGATTGCTGGCAATACGAGCACCACCACCACCACCACTACTACCACATGTTTGCCTATGAAACTCCGATATAGAGCTCGAAAAACTGAGGTGGTCCATCATTCTTCCATGATTTATCAGATAACTGTTGATGCTATAACAGCTTTGTGAAGCCAGTATTGCCGCCATTGAAGCAAGCACCTACTCCATTGACAAATAAAAAAAAAAATCCAAATTTTGCTTGAAATTCAATCACATCAAAACATGTAACAAGTCTAACACAAGCACCAAACTTTAAACATAGAGCTTCAAACTTTATCAGATTAAAGCAACAAACTTGCAGCAGATTCCCAATTAAAATTAAAAAACAAAAAACAACAAACATTGAAATTCAATAAACAATCCAGACAACATCACCAAACCAAACACGAAAAAGATCCCAGCTCCACAAAGTCAACGTAGTCCATAATATAACTCTCAAACATTAAAAAGAACAACATGCTAGTCACACACTTGAAAACAATACCGTTTCAATGACGTTGTCCAAAACTAAAGAGAATCCAGATGAGAATACTCACAAGTGAAGCAGACTAGAGTCTTTGAAAAGAATCTGGAAGCTGTAACTTGAAGTGGGGATTCATTGGCTTTTAAGACACAGAAAAGATTTGACCAAGAAATAAAATATTTAATAAGTTTTTGGTGTGACAGCAACAAAGAACGTGGACAACAAATCGTTGCGTGTCAGCATTTTCAATTTGATTCCTTTAAGGCATCGCTTACCATATCTATCGACATCATCATAAACATATATATGGGGGGTATTTTTTGTTCTTATCACAGTTGTGATTATTACCATTTCAGTGTTAACAACCACAACCAATCAGTCCGCGATGTGTTCTTGTCTTTTTGTTGTTTGAAAGACACTCCGTGATTTGTTCTTGGTGGTGGGTTGGGTGATGTGTTGTTATTGGAGCCAAACATTTTGGTGGCAATTCTTGGTTGTACTTGAAAAATATCAAATTGGACTTTCTCCATTTTGGGTCGACCCGACTTAATAATACCAACAACTATTAGAGTTTATTGGCTTTTTTTTTTTTTTGCAAAGAATTTATTGTTATTGTTGGTCAAAAAAGAGGGATTGTAATTTTTATAATCTTCATCTAGATTGTGACATATTACATTGTCACATCATAGTTTATGTCATCTTTTTAGAAATTTGACTTTACAACCAATGTTGGTGTAATTGAAACTTTAAGTTTTTACCGGTTTAAAAGTTTAAATTATAACAATTTTATTTTAAGAAGGGTAAAATAGTACTCCTAAATAAAGCAGCGCGATGACACCATTCTCGCCCAGTTTCGCTTCTTTAAGCAAAGGGCTCGTGTACCTCTGCCCACAATGTGGGCAACCTCCTAAATAGCCCACAAGCATGGGCAAATTTCCAACTAGCCCATGAATATGGGTAATCTCTTAAAAAGTTTCATCAGTATGTGGATAGTTTTTCTATATATGTGAGTAGCTCTTTCCCATTTATTAGAGAGCAAAAATTTGAGTTGCATCTTAGGATCCCAACTCTCTCCCATTTATTAGGGAGTAGAAATCCAAACTGTATCCTACGATCCTATATCTGAAGGTTCTGACAATTATAATATGTATTTTTAAGATAAAAAAAAAGGTTAAATAGTTATTTGATCGTTAAATAGTATAGATGTAGCTAGAAGTAATCATGCATGATCAATTGATCTCGTTTATTGCATGTATCAATACAAAGAGAAAGAGCCTCATGTGTTAAACAACTATAAAACTTTCTGTAACTATATATCAATGCTTGCATAGAAATTGACTTTACATCAACGCTTGCATAATTGGAATTTTAAGTTTTTACCCATTTGGAAGTTGAAATTATGAATATTTTATTTTAAGAAGGGTAAAATAGTTGTTTGAACGTTAAAAAATATACATGTAATTAGAAGTAATTGATGATAAATCAAATGATCAAAAAAAGAAAAAAATTCAAATCATTTTCTCAAATCGTCAAGCAATCTTCACTCTCTTGATGGTCCAAAGAAACAATGCAAAGAACACACCTGCATTAAATACAACAGATTCTGAAAATGTTGTTGGATTGCAATGGATTGAAAAAACTAAATGGTATTGATTATATTGTGAAAATGTATTCAAGGAACAACATGTCAAGCACACCTGCACCAATGAAACATCCTTTTGCAATGACTTGACAAGCTTGACCAACAAAGGTGGCACCAAGATTTAGCAGGGTGGATCCAAAAACTGTGTACATGATTGCCATTTGTAACTTGGTTGCTTTCCGAGCTGCTCTTTCAGACTGGCAGACGCAAATTTTGCCACTTCGAGTCAGAATAATGGCACGATAAGACCAGCATTGTATGTGCTGTCAGGAACTTATTGAGAATTAATGGTTACCTCAAGCACACGAACTCGTAGTTTAATGTCCCCTGCTTCAAGTTGTTCCACGAACTCTTCGATACGTTGAACTCTATATGGCATGGACATTGTATGGGCCCTGGCCTGGAAATACACAAAGGGAGGTGATATTAATTGGTACTGATAGAAATGAAGCAGCAAGTGATAAATAGGCAATGTTATGGATACATCATCTGTTTGCTTCCAGATTTGCTCCACTAGTTGTGTCCCAGACGGATGGTTTTCTCGTGAATGAAACAGCTCCTGCAGGCAGCAAGAAATTTATAAGTACTTCAACTTGAGAAATGATTGCCAAAACATAGCAAAAAGCTGCTATGAACAAAGAAGTGAAATGTAAATGCTTGGAAATTGGATGCAACCTGTGCATAAGGTGCTGCAACCTTCAGCAGGGAAAATTTTGGGTCTAGTAAGTGGATATTACCTGTAACATAAAGAATGATACTCTTACAACTAAAGGAAAGATCGATATGTAGACCGATGATATAAAATCCTATTATGATCAATGTTTTTATATTCTCTAACGGTTGTTAGGAAGACTTTTTCGGGAAAAAAGTGAGAGGAAGGGAGTACCTTCCATTGTTGAAAATGCCCTTAAAATAAAAGCAAAGGTAGATGGAAACCGAAATGGTTGATCCTGAGATAATGCTAATAAATCCTACAAGAAAAAAAAAAAAAAAAAAAAACCAGAACCGGTGAATGAAAAACCATAGTGTATAATGTTGAACACAATCGATGAATCCAATTCAAGTAAAATTTAGCAACAGAATTTCAGAGTTCATGTTGACATATATATATACCTCACCAATTGCACTTAAAGTCTTCTGCTGATCTGGTGTCTGGCTTAACAAATTGTCCAAGAAAAATTGCACAGCTCTCTTTACCTATGAAGACAAAATAATAGAAGATTACATCACAAGTAACCATTTGTATCTCAAAAATGTTATAGTTGATAGCATAGGACAAGGTGACTTACAGATGACATATCTCCTGTTGGCTGAAGTGCTTCAAGATCAATCAGGCTCTGGATGACCTGCGCGACAGCATCTCCCGTTTCAGAAATCATTTTACAGATGTAAAAGGATAGTAATGCAAAAGAAACAGTATTATTGATGAGTAGAAGTTGCACCTTTTTGACATCTTTCTCATAAACTGCATAGAAAAGTTTGAGCAATTTGTCACGAGTTAATGATTTCATCTCCCCCATCATACCAAAATCATAATAGATTATTGATTCATTTACATCAATGGCAAGATTTCCTGGATGAGGATCAGCATGAAAGAAGCCAGTTTTGAGCATCTGCAGAACAAACAAGGTTACCAGTACTAGTAGTCATATTAACTGATTAGTCTACTTAAGATCAATATTAATTACCTGAATAACGTATGCTTCAACTATGCGAGATGAGATTTGTGCACGACTAAAGCCATGTAAATCTAGTGCATCGAATTCATTAATCTTAATTCCTGATACAGGTTTAGCAATCTCATATCAAATATTACCACCATGATATCTACAGATAGTCCCCCAATTGGACGGACAATGTCAATCCTAATATTTACAATTACCTGGTACATACTCCAGTGTCAACACCTTGGAGGCTGTATAATCCCAATACACCAGCTACAAGAAGGAAAAATAATGAAATTTGTGAGAGGGTCAATTTTTGTATTAACAGAAAGGCTAATTGAATGAACATCAATGTTGTAGTTTAAACCACTGCCTAAGTGGGAAAAAGCGTTCATTAGACCCGGTAATGTCCCAGGTTCGCCCCCATCGCAGCTGGTATCTTAAAAATAATTGTTGTAGTTTTGAAGCATGGAACATACAGGTACTCTAACCCACTTTATGTTCCTGAAATCTCGACGAAATCTATCCGCATTCTTGCCTTCATTTATGTAATCAATTTCTTGGAACCAAATCCTGAAATCAATATAAAGTTATAAGCGTCACAACCATGTTATAGCCAATAGATGCTTACTAATTGATTACCTTGCACATTCTTCATATATACCAATCCAGTCTCTTATTGGACCACCGAATGTTTCTTTTCTCTGAAAATATTCTGCAATCACCTTTAAATTTCCTGCATGGAAGGCATTGAACTTGTGCAGTTATGTACTTGACATGAACAGATTAATATTAAAAGTGTATTGACTTACTTAAATCAATGTCGAAAAGCTTCTTGAGACCAGGCCTTTGAACTTTCACAACAACTTTCTCTCCATTGTGCAGGATTGCCCTGTGTACCTGTAGATCACAGGATCCTTTTCAAATTCCAATGATGAAGCAAAAATGTAGTGAAAACTTTAGAAATACCTGACCAAGACTAGCTGCAGCAGTTGGCTGGTCCTCAAATATTCTAAACAATTTATCAACAGGAGCTCCAAGTTCAATCTCAATCAAGTGCCTTGCTTTCTCTGGTGAGAAGGCAGGGACCTTATCCTGAACAATATGATATGAGAATCTCATTAAATGCAATCATGTGAGGAGGACATTTGTATTCGAAACAAGTACAAGACCTGTAACTTGGCAAGCTCTTCCACAAACTCAGATGGAAACAGATCAGACCTCGATGAATATAACTGTCCAAGTTTAATAAAAGTTGGACCAAGATGCAGTGCACGTTCGCGTAGCCACGAGGCTGTTCTTCGCCTTCTAATCTTCTAAACATGACAAATAACAAACAAAAACCATGCTAGTCCAAGAATCCAAGAAATTAATAGTAACAAAAATTGGCCTAATATGAACAAGAACCAAGATGCCTGCAAGAGATCACCTGCTTATCTTCAGTGAAGCCTCCAAAATATGTCCACTTGGCATCATCCAACAGAAGACGAACTTGTAACGAAATCACCGATGACCAGACATCAATGGACCTTTGCCAGGAACTGTAATTCTCATTAGCCCAACTGAAACTTTCATCCAAAGGTAGGACCTTTAGCTCCTTGAACGGTGGCAGATCTTCCAAGTGTCTACCTTTTGGCACGCTGACAAGGGCAGATTTAGAATTAGAATCTCTCTTAGCTAGACTTGTTTCATGAACTGTCTGGTTTGTGCCAGTCACTATCTCACTAGCAGGCACCATTTTAACAGGTTTTCCTCCATTGACTCTTGAGGGCCCTTCAGTATGCTGCATTTTTACTTGAAACCTGAAACCCTTTTTGGTCGTAATCATCATCGAAATATCACATCTTTGCCTCTCAAACTTGGCTTTGAAGCTTGAAACCCTGAGACTGTCCATTGTTCTTCCTTGATTATACAAATGACTACCGTGGCAATACCAGCCTTGTGATGCAAGTATTGAAGCCATTCAAGCAACGGACACCACCTACATGTAAATCAAATTCATGAATAATTTATAAACAAATTATAGTTTCAAAGTGTAACACAACCCCAGATGAGAACACTCACCAGAGAAGATTGAAGAGGGCAGTTTTAAGTGTACAAAACCAAAAATATTTCCAAAAACCAACTCTCAATAATAGTACTCATACTTCAAGAATTGAAACAAAGAAAGTACTATAATCCTGTTTAATTAATTATTTTTAGACTATTAATGTATGCATGAAAATAAAATATCTGTGACAACTTTTATGTCAATTTCTTTTGATAACTATTTGGTGAGTTTCATTTCAACCTAGATATCAGTAATCTTATATATAAAGAAAAAGGAGACTTGATAGTTAAAACAAGGTGTTGAATGCTATATCAATTACTGGAGACCTGATGTTCAACCATTTTGATGCAAGCAAATGGTCTGTTTGGCATATGCATCTAAGTGATGTAGCACATGCCGTGCAACGGTGCAAGATTTCAAAAATGGTAAATGTATCACAACTTTGGCGTGTACATGAAAAAGTAAAAATATTACCAACTCTTTAAGGTGGAGAATGAGGACAGAAGACCGGACAATGCTTTTTGTGTTTTCCAATATATATATATATATATATATATATATATATTTATAAATTTATATGTTGTGTTTTTCAAAAAAAAATATATATATATATGTAATCACTTTAATTAGATTGTTTTCTCTAATCAAGTATATTTTATCAATGTTTAAATATAATTTATTTTTAAAAGAAAATTTAGAATGTAATTAAACAACCCTAAATCAATCAAGTTATCAATATCTTTTTCTTCTCCACTCATTGCAAGCGAAATTTGTTCATTAGCAATCCAAGTTTATATAAAATCAAAATGTGTTAGGATATGTATGGTGTATAAATATTATTAATTAAAATATTTATTGTCCAATTTTTAATTCAATAAATTTTGTTGCTCGAATCAAAAAGGCTTACGGTCAATTTGTAGTTGAATTTCTTGACCTCTGAATTTAAATAAAAGATTCATGCTTGGTTTTTCACAAATACTTGTGTTCTTAATTCATGATTGTATTATTAATATATGTTTAAATTTTCTTTTGTTGCAAATCAATGATGGAAGAAAATTTCTCTTATTAAAAATTTAATTGGAGTTGGCTAAAAAGGAATTTATCATTATTTATGGTATGTTTTCCTAAAAAAAATGATATGCTTAAAATTACTATATACTTGGTATTTCAAAAGCATATGAAGTGGAAAAATTAATTTTTAATTAATTTTTTAATGTGGGTGTAGAAAATAAATGTGTGTTGCAAGAATTTTTTTGTGCGGCAATAGAGTCACCCATACTTTTATTTTTATTTAAAATTATGCATTTATTAAAATTTTATACATGTAATCTATTGTCTTTATGTATTTAAAAATATGGCATCATTATCTTATTTGATTCTACGTAGCATTGTTTTGGAATATTTTATAGTTTTTTTTTATTTGAATTGTTTACGTATTTTACTATATTAAATATTGAAATATGCTATATTTGATATTTTTGCTTGAAGCACTATCTGTTGTTTTTGTCATATAATAATAAGTAATGATTTCCTTTTTATTTTGAATAAACAATAAAAAAATAAAAAATATTGAATTGCACAAAACACTTATCTAAATTTATGTATAAATAAAATGGTATTCTTCAAATATAATGTTTTCTTTTTTTTGGTGGCAATAAGATTAGGCTCATATTTTCATGTGCCTCTTCATTTTGATCTATATTGTTCTTGGGTATACTTTGAGGGGGCTCCAAAAGGCTGTCAAAGCGAACAATATTTGTGGAAACAGCAAAAACACCGACTTGCTTGCGCGGTTTAAGGACAGTGTATCTTTCAACCAGTGCAGCCTGCCCACAACGTCCACTCTCTATGGCATCATTTGTCAACATCTGAACCACAGCATCCTTATCATGGCTGATACTGGCTGCTTCTACCTGCATTAATT
Source organism: Nephelium lappaceum (assembly GCA_021234005.1). Lineage (NCBI taxonomy): Eukaryota > Viridiplantae > Streptophyta > Magnoliopsida > Sapindales > Sapindaceae > Nephelium > Nephelium lappaceum. The sequence goes on from CM038004.1 coordinate 895,362, forward strand.
GCATGTACAAAATGTGAATTACTATAGACTGTTAATTTGTCAATATAGGACTGATATATGCATGCAAGTATTGAAGACTCACCTGAAAGTTGATGGGGAAATGAATAGTGGAGGATTGAACACTGCAACCATCACAAAAGTTGAGCTTTAAGACCAATGTGAATGGCCTTGTTCTAATCATTACCCTGGTTTATTTAGGAACATGGAGGAACGAAAATGCATTATGAGAATGCCCTTCGTGAATCCAAATTGTTATTAGTCTGAATTTATAAATCCAGATAAATATCGCAACTGAAAATTTTATTTAATCGTCTAAAGGTTGACAAACAAACAGTGTACAATACCAAATAAACAATTATTTGTGTCATGGAGCATCCTCATTACGTTAACATTTAATCAACAGTATATTTGTGTTCTTAAAGCATTATGTGAAAAAATGTGTGAGAGACTAAGATTGTGAATAGTATATATTTTACTAATAAATGCATTGATAAGAAAATATCAAATTAGCGAAAAAAATCTATCTTGATATCTTAACATGTAGAATGATATTTTCGCCCTATATAACTTGTGGGGGACTCTCTAATAGGAGGAGATGTACCTTTTGAGGTGGAAGGGTTCCTTAAGTAAACGAGCTTCTTTAATGTTTGGCATATTTAAGAATGAAACCTATATTGCAAATAAAAATCAAAATTGTTTGAAAAACTTAGCAAGTGATAGAAAGGAGGCCTCGAAGATAGTACAAATTTTGCCCTAGCAGAAAGTTAAATACCTCAACTGATTTTACGAATGGTAATGAAGCTTTAAATCCGGAAACACTATTGACCCTGAGAGTCCACTGTATTTTGTTGTCTGTATTGCTCACAGAATCAAAATTTGCAATTAGACATAATTAACATTGTTGGATTTTGTGATTTAGGCCACAAATGGAAAATGATAAATTAAAATGCACATAAAATCCCCTCGGTTCTTAAATTCTTGAATGCATACAGAATATCAAGAAAAAAAAATTTAGATAATTAAGTGTGCGGAGCCCAAAGCTAGAACAAATACCCGATTGTTGAGAGTACTCAGAAAACATGACTTGGACGAAATCAACTCGAACATATGGAGGAATTCGGAGTTCAAGTTGATGCATAAGCCCTTCTATTACCTGTTGTTTTTCAAGTTAATCTCTTGGTAATAAAAAAGGGCAAACTCAATCTAATCATGTCTAATATATGTGTGATGATTTAGCATGTCTAAGATATAAAATTTAACTAATTAATTAATTCAAGAAACCATAAGAACCACCTACTTCAGATATTTCTAAATAATTTTTAAAAAAAAAAAAAACCTGATCAACGGGACCATGTATAATTAAATCGGCATGTTTGTCCTTCGGGGTCGCCTGCAAAATTTATGTAGACAAAGCACTCAATATAATGTTCAAAACTACGTAGGACATGATAGTTGAGGTTATGAAGATAAATTAAAGGATTTTATCATGATGTTATGCATCTAATGAAACACAATGAGAACTCTATGCTTATTACACTATGTCCATAAAATAGCGTGGCATGATTCATCACAAGGGAAAAAAGAAAAGAATGATGTAGACTTGGTTGCATGACGAAACAATTATAGATGAATTATGGAAAATCCAAGGGAAAGTCTAACAGTGAACAGCAATAATAGGCATTATTGTCACATTTAATACAAAGGAGAATCAAATTAATGAAATTAATTAGTCTCATTGCCTTATTTACGAAAGGCATTAATTAACGCAATGCTAATTGGTCAATCTCTTTAAAAAAAAAGGCTAATTGGTCAATCACACATTAATTTTCTGTTTTAATGGGGTGTGGACTGATAGAATTGTAGAATATGAGTAGATAGAAAACTACCTGAAGGTTTACTATCACGATCTTACCCCCACCACGAAGGCAATTAAGAGGGATGTTTGCAGCCGGAGTTATTTGCAAACTGCAGAACAACAACAACAACAGGACAAGCATACATATGAATTTTGAATTCATTGAAAACTGCAATAAATTAATTTATGATTGATGAGGTATAACGCTCATTTACTTAATGAATCAACAATGTATGCATTGGACATATAATAGGAGGTCAATTCAACTACCATCACCTCCATAAGTAGTATTGTACAGTCCTTTTAATGGCGAATAACAGCTTTTGTTCAAATAATAGCAATTAATGTTGATAAAAATTATCAAGGAAACCCACCTAGTCCCCAAGCAAAGCACGACATCTGCAATTCGACATTGCTCCTCTGCAAGATGCCTCTCTTTTGGTGGCAATGCACCCTACATTAAAAGAATGGTCGCTATTAGCATCTTGAATATTAAAATGTGAAAATAACGTATACCTTCATAGATGTATACGCACTCACGATAAGTATACCTTCGTAAAAAGAAAAAAAATATATGATAAGTATACGTATATATGGTATTCTTGCCTTGTCATCTAATTGTGGCTAATGATTAATCTAAATATTGCCAAAACAATGTAAGTTGTTGACAAAGAGAACATACGACGTATTCCATCGAAAGCTCTTCAACAATAATGAAGCTTGTTTACTAAGCATCTACTCAAACTATCAGCTACTACAATTTTAGAAGGTCCAAAGTCATTTAGAATCATAGATAACATGTTTCCGTCTTGAGAAAAAATCAAATATATATTATTCTAAAAAATCTATATAAATTCTTACGTGATCTCATAATTTAAAAATATGTTGTTTAGTTTTACTTTAAAAATAGTAGATTTACAATAATGAATTCAATTCTCACTAATTTATAGAAAAATAAAGTTACCAATCTATAGGAAACATACTCTTCCAAAGGAATAGGAAGCGAGACCATGGCCAATGGTGGAGTTTATAGAATAGATTCTATATGTGAAAGAAAATATGATACTAAAAATGTGAGATGTAATGATAATCGTACACGTTCATACATACTATATACATTGTAGAATCTTTACGTTCATGCCTCAAGTTACATGTTATGCAACTACATTATGTTTAAAACCATATTGCACCTTATATACCATAAAATCAGTTGATGTTCAAAATCCATATTTGCACCTTGTATACTATAAAGCAGTTGATACAAATGTCTAAGATGAATTAACAACAATTTTGATAAGGTTGCACAACAAGAAACAGGATATCTATAATGGGCGTCATATAATATAAAAGCAGTTGATACAAATTGTCTAGGATGATTAACAACAATTTTGACAAGGTATAACTACAAGAAAACAAGACTAACAAGACAATGTCCGTTGTGAATGACTTTCCATAGCGGGGACAATGTCCGTTGTGAATGACTTTCCATAGCGGGCGGGATGCCCCCACTGTCTTTGTGAGAAAAACACATTTTTTATAGTGGGCACTGCCCGTTGTCCTGTTCATGGTAAATACACTTTATCCTCATGCATTGTTGATTTGTTGACCAAGGATAATAACCAGAAAAGCACATGATGAATGGAAGTATTATCCTCATAAAGTGTGATAGAACAAACAATGAAAGAGTTACCTCCAAGTCAACGACTGTGTCTTGAAGTTTTGCCTGGCAGTTATTGTTAGTGCATCTGCGTGGTGTATACTTCATGCCTATTGAATTGATCTCAAAATCATGCAAGTACCTGTACAATCAATTTTAATTAAACTTCCAAAAATAATTAACAAAAAAAAATTGGAAGCTCAACAAGAGAGAGAGGTGTTTCTGCGATGATGAAACAAAAACACTGAATCATAATAGGGACCAAAATAGAAACAAAGTTATTACTCCGCTCCACAGGATGAACACTTTTCTCTGAAAGCATTGCCATGCAACTCAGCAAGCTTTTCTCTAGGTATTCCGGACCGTAGATGTAGGCTATCTATGTTCTGAAAATTGCAAACCAAACAATTTACCAGAAATTAAGAGCATATAAGCCTACTTGGACTTACAAAATGGAAGACAAGAAAAAGTAATCATTGCAAGAAAAATAAGAAGAGCTGATGGAAATTAGACCAATATACAAAATGATTATTTCAAACACATATGAGAAACCACAATAAACAGTAAATTGATATATCTTCATTTTCCATCATATAGAATTATATGATCTGAAGAAGTTTATGTAAGACTAGAAGGATTTATTCGAAGACACACTATCAAAATTAAAGAGGTCTTCAACTATTGTAGTTTCATATTATAATTTTTTAATATGAGAAGAGGGAGGATGGTAAAAATATATTGATGAGATTGATCAAAACATGATTCAAGTCACTCACTTGGCTGATGACAAACTTTAAGATGTCGGCCTTCATGAGCTCAACCAAAGCCATATGAGTAACACCCGGCATTGCACGATGAAATGGTATTGATGGTTCGGGCATATTTAAGCCTTTACTCTACAATGATCAACACATAAGAATAATCATATTAACAGATAAAACGAGTTATGGTTCACATGCTTGTGCTTGTGCAAGTGTTAATACATATATGAACCATTTTCTCAAGGGCAGTGAGGCCTACGTAGAAAGCTCATTAAATGGTTCTCTTAGTAAAGTTGATCTATAAAATCAAGTTATTATTGATAGGTGATCTTATCCAACCAGTAAGGTAGTCAAATCTATTGCTAAATAGGTTTTACTAACTTACTGGTTGGGTAAGATTACCTTTTAATAACAACTTTTAAATTGGTTGTAAGGGTGGTTATTGAAGAAGATCCAAAGATTAATATTGATGGGTAATCTTATCCAACGTAACCAAACCTTGAATGAAAAAGTAAAACAAATATAATAGTTGCCAACCTGCAGAGTCCATACTCCGTTGGGGCCTCTAAAGTCAGGAATTCCACAAGAAGTGGAAATTCCTGCCCCCGTAAAAACCACCAGATGCTTACTCTGAAAGCAAAATGAGAAAGATAATAAGATAAATGTTAAGATAGTTAAATCCCTTAAATCATCGAGATGGTAGAATTTTTAAGGATTTCAGACCTTCTTAATTATTTCTGCAAGCTGTTTAATCTGCCATTAGCGAAAAAAAAAAAAATGATTAGACCAGTTCTGTTATTTCAATATCACGTAATAATCTACGAAAATGAACTCTAGACAATCTGAAACAGGCTAACAAATCAAGCTTCTAAATTGCAAAAAATGATGCACTATACTAGAATAATCATCACCACACTTTCTTACACAGACCATCATTTTCTTTACTAGAACAATCATGTTGATCACGTGTAAACATCTAATAATCTGTGCACAAATATATAAAAAAATTCAACACTACCCATCTCAAGGAAATTACCCTAAATTCGTGACCAGATTAGATATCAACGAAAAATAGTAAACACCTACAAAAGATATACGCTTTCTCAACAAAAACCAACACCATATCAGAAATGATTGTCAAAATGCAAACAAATCAATGAAAAGAAACCAAATAACGTATAAACCCACCAAACACAGTCCCTTATAGAACCCTATATCATATGACTTGCCACCTTTTTTGTCACAAACAAAACACAAGCCATTCACAACAAGAAGATCAAAAGACAAACATGCAAGTTGGTGAAAGACATGTTAATCTGTTAAAATATATATATATATATTTAAAAAAAAAAAAAACAAATAGAAGAGATATAAACTTTTCTTTTCAACACGTGGGGATAGTCGAAAAACTCAGCCATTCCAACAGAACCCACTGATTCTTTGTAAGAGAACTTCTCCAAAGCCAAAGACATGTTTTTTTCTCTCACTCACTTGTCAAGACTGAATTTTGATGTTTATTTTTCTAGTTCTCTCAAACTCTCTCAATCTCAATCTTAATCTTATCTCAGAAAAACGAAAACAGTGTGCTTTGTAGTAACTGGTCTTAAATTTAATAGATGGTTTCACCAGCTATGTATGACACAACAGGACAACAACACTAATGCCTGTAACAAGTGAAAAAACCTTTTTGTGAGATTGTTTTTGCTATTTTAAAGCGTTTGTAATTAAAGCTATCACATTTTAATTTTAATTTTTGTTTTTTTTTTTAAATTTAAATTAAACTTCAATTGATATTTACTGTTTGATATTATATGTTTTTTTATAATAAGGAGGATGTTGCTTTTATATGGACCAAAGCCTTTTTTTAAATTCTTGTTAAGTCTGTTGTATCAGACCATCTAACGGTATATTTTACGGTTTCATCGAGAATTTTAGAATGTAAGTGTATTCATTTTGTCAGATTCCAACAGTAGATTTAAATAATCATTGATCGCATTTAATTATCTTATAAGTTATAGTTACTAACAATTAACGGTTTTTTAGATTTAGTCAAGTGAATTCATGAAGTGAAAAAATATTACTTTGTGTTATAAATTATAAGTGAAATTTCCTTTTATCACAGAAAATTATTTCAAAAATGTATAATTAATTAAGAATAATGTTACACTTCTTAAAAATTTTCTCAAATATTTTATCCAAATAATTTGGCAATTTAATTTGTAACAATCATCTTAATCATAAAATCATGTATTGATGATATGATAATTACACATAAGATTATCACATCATTTAGATAATAAATTTAGTGAAATTTTGGGTAACTTAGCATTACTCTTTAATTAATTATATTGCATTCATATTTAGAACTGATAAAATTAGTATTAGCAAAAAATTGCCAGATCAAAAAGGTATCTCTCTCTCTCATATATATAAAATATAAATTAATGTGCATTTATTAAAATTCTCTATATAAGGTTTATTGTGTTCAAGAAAATATGGCATCCTTATCTTATGGGTGGCTCTATTGTCACTCAAGATTGTTCTTACTACACTCATTAATTCACTCTTTACACCCATTTTATAAATTTAAAAATATTTTATTAATCCTTTACACTTTCTAAAATCTCAAATCTGCCCTGAAATGTTAATAATCACTTAAATTGTTTTCTCTTACCAAATATACTTTTATCAATTTTTAAATGCAAATCATTTTTAAAAGAAAACTTGAAATGCAATTAAACAACCCTAAATCAATGCAAGCCTGTCAACACCTTTTTCTTCTTCACTCAATGCAAGCAAAATTTGTTCATTAGCAATCCAACCTTATAGAAAATGTGTTAGGCTATGTATGGTGTATACATATTATTAATTAAAATTATTGTAAAAATTTTTAGTTTGAAAATTTTTTCCTCAAATTTGAAAGGCTCTCGGTTGTTTTATAGTTGGATTCTTGACTTCTCAAGCTAAATTCAGACTTGGTTTTTCACAAATTTGTATTCCTAATTTCATGATTGTATTATTAATATCTATTTGAATTTCCTTTTGTTGCAAATCAATGATGATAGAAAATTTTTCTTATTAAAAAATTAATTGGAGTTGGCAAAAAAGGAGTTTACCATTATTTATGGTATGTTCACTAAAAAAATATATATGTTTAAAATTAATGATGATGATAAAGGATATACAAGGTATTTCAAAAGCATATGAAGTGGAAAATTAATTTTTAATTTTTTAACGTGGGTGCAGAAAGTAAATGAGTGTTGCAGGAACTTTTTTGGGTGACTAATCTTATTTAATTTTTTTTTTTTGAGATATATCTTATTTATTTCTTTTTTTTTTTTTTGGAAAGCTATATTATTTATTTCTTGAAAGTATCATTTCGGAATATTTTTATACTTCTTTTGAACTCCAAATTTCTTATGTAGTAAATCAAATGTAGAGAATATATTATTTTTTGTCATATATTAATGAGTAATGTAGGATAATTGTCCAAATATATATATTTATGTGTTAAAATTTACGTTTAAATATAGGATGCAAATTGCGAGCATTATGTAAATTATAAAATGATAAGATGGATAATGTATATATTTAGAACTTATTACAACGTCATTTGAACATTGAGTTTTAAACAAATTTTGGACGATCCAGCAATACTTTTCGAAATTTCAAATTGATTCCACAATTATAATGTTTTTGTCACCCATTTCAACTAATTAACTTCGGAAGTTGCCTCGTTATCTCTAGGAAAGCTTGTAGCAATATCTAAACATTATACAAATAACTTTGAATATTTCAATAAAGAAATCAACGCTAGTTACCCGAACTTTTAATTAAATATAATTGCTTACATAACATGAATTCTTATAATTATAATATATGTTATTCATAAAGTATTTACTCATAAAAAAGCGAAGGATTTGGATTATGTCCCCACTTTTAAAATCTCATGATACATAAAAATTTGAGTGGTTTGGATGTGATTGCTTTTCACTATCATTTCATCAACAACTAACCAATATTTTAGAAAAAGCGAGGAAAAAGCGAGAAAAAAGCTAAAGCAAAAGAGAAAATCTAAATCTTAAAAACAAAATCTTTCTTATTTATTGTATATAAATTGCTATTTTAGTTTACACTTTATACTGTGTAATCTTAATAATGAAGATAATCCTAAATAAAGAGTAAATTACAATTTAGCTACCCATTTCAAATATGTTTTCATTTGGAATCAATTTTATCAATTTATTACAATTTAGCTATCCATTATTAATAAAAAACTGTTAAGTTTAACAGCTACCCTATTCAAATGATAAAAATACCATAATACCCTTGAAATATAAATAAAATTAAAAAAATAAATTAAAAAACCAGGCTCTCTCTCCAGTCAACAAAACATTGCCTCTCTAGTCATACACATCAGGACTCTCTCTCTCCACGATCCCGACCAGATCTCCGCCACCACCCTCTCCACGTCAACCGCCGCCAGCGTCTTGAATGACTGCTTCATCGCCTTCCATCGTCGCACCTTCACGCCTGCTTGCCTTGAACAATATACCTTTGCCTTCGCGTCCTCACCAACCCTTCTCTCCTCTTCTTCACTTTCCACCAAACCCCACAACGACCAGGTCGGCAATGCCCCCATTTGGCCCTGTCTTCTCCCCATGCTACTCTATCTCTTTCATCTTCATCTCTCTCTTCTGTTCAGACCCCTTTTCATCTCTATCTCTCTCTCTCTCTTTTTTTTTTTTTTTTTGGCTTTTTTCTCTTCTCTCCTATCTATGGTGATTGGATGAGAGGGTTGCGACGACGTCACAGACTTTAGCCAAGTTCCTCTCCACTTTTGCTCGCAGAACCGCCACCAACGGCATCTTCAATCTCCAAGTCATACCACTTTCGATGATGGCGCCACCGCGCGGGCAGGCTGGAGCTTGTAACAACAACTTTTGGGTGGGTTTTGATCGTTGGCTAACAGACTGTTTGATTGTGTTGAATTGGGTGTGTGGTGTTAGGGTTTGATGGATGATGTAAAGTGGGTTGAATTGGGTGCGTGGTGCTGGGGTTTGATGGATTAATTTGGTAGCATTGATGTTGGTTATTTAGGGTGGTTTGAGGTTGCCTTGTTTGCAGAGATATTGGATTTTTTTTTTTTTTTTGAGAGAAGCAGAGATATTGGATTTGTTTGTTGTCGTTGGTGGTGGTGGTGGTGGTGGCGGTGATGGTTAAAGAAGAAGAAGAGTTTAAAGGGAGGGAAAAGATGGGTGGTTTAGGAGGAGGAAGATGAGCAGAGTTGTGGTGGTTGAGGAGGAAGACGAGAAGATTTGTTTTATTTTTCTTTGTTTGAAGATGCATTTGCGTTTCAATCGAACCCAGATGAACTGATGCTGGTTTGATTGTAACTTTTTTTTTTTTAATTTTTAATTTTTTTTCACTTTTTTGGTTTATTTTTTAAATTATAAAAAAATAAAATAGAGTCATAAGACAAAAATATCCTTAGATGCGTTGAAATTGATTAACTGTTGATTAACCTAAACCAATGGCAGGTGGGTAATTTGTAATAAATTGATAAAGTTGATTCCATCTGTAAATAGGTTTGAAATGGGTAGCTAATTTATAATTTGCTCCCTAATAAATTTAAACAAACCTTTAATCCCATTATAATATTAATTTCAAAAACAATTAAATTGTGTTAAATCTTAACGAACAAAATTATCCATCATTCCATACTATTCCAACAGAATCCTAACCCAATGTCTCCACATAAATTTAACACAAATAAATAAACAAGAAAAAGTTTAGAAGTTACAGAACAACAAAAAAGACCGCGCACTAATTAAAATTTGAAAAAGGCCACTCAAGTTCTTCCACGGAAAGTACTTCCCACCACAAGAGGAAACTCACATTTTGATTTCAATGTACGGGGTTAATGTTGTTGTCGCTTAAAATGGTGGAATTTGGTGGCAACATCGCTGCGGGTTGCTGACTTGTTTCCTTTTTCACAAGCAAAAAAAACAAAAACCAAAAAACAGAGGAACAAGACTTTTTCAACGCGGGAAACCACTGACTCTTCAACCCAGGAAACCCCCAGGTCATAAGTCACTGTGTGTACCTTCGCGGAAAGTAAAAAGAGTCAAATTGTTTGTACTTTGTTGAGTATAAAGAGACTTGAGACTCTCTCTTTTTTTCGATATCTGGGTTTTTTTTTTTTTCATTTTTCATGCTCAGAGTTATTAGACTCAACAATAGAGTATTATCGTTTCTTCGTAAACAGGGCTCCTCTGTTTATTCTCCTCTTGGAGAGTTTTTGACTCCTGAGAGAGCCCGTGTTGGAAAAGCTGTGTCATTGTTTTCAGAAGGTATTAAAATTGATGAATTCAAATGGGTTTGGTCAGAATTTCGTTTTCATTTTTGGTTTTATTTCTTTTTTCTTTTTTCTTTTTTTTTACTTTTCTTTATCCAGGGCAACCCCCAAACAGAATTCCAGTTTCGATCAGAAACATGTCAACTTCAACAGATTCATGGTCAGTTGAGAAGAACATGGCAGTTGAAAGTGAAATTCAACATATCCAATTGCTTGATTCGGTTTCGGATGCCCATGGAGGAGTTACAGTAGAGATAAAACGATCCATGGATTCAAAAACATTTGGTTTGATGCTAAGAACATCGCTGTCAAATTGGGAACAACAGGTACTTTTAATTTTTGACCATTTCTTTGTTTTCTAAACATTATCATGCAGAATAGTGATTAACAGGAACAAAAATTTTGGTTTTCTTGTACCTTCAAGATTGGATTTTTATATTGGGAAAGTGACTTATTTTTTTGTTTTGTAGGGGAAGAGAGGTGTTTGGATCAAATTGCATATTGAATTTTCTAATCTTGTGGATACTGCTGTTAAGGTAAATGAAAACTGATTATTTTACATGCAATTTCAAATTTGTAATTTGATTTTTGTTGTGTTTCTTAATTTTATTTTGCAATAAATTGTGCAGGAAGGATTCAGGTATCACCATGCGGAGCCAGATTACCTAATGCTTGTAAAATGGATTGCTGAAACTGCTGATAGTCTCCCCGTAAACGCCTCTCATCGTGTGGGTGTTGGTGGTTTTGTCATGAACGATAAGAAAGAGGTATATCTTAAAGGGTTGTATATCCCTGAATGGTTATCTAATATGATATCGATAGTTTTTATCTATATAATTTTAAGGCATTTGTTTATGTAATTGTTTTGTACTTATTATTTGAATCTACATTATATTTGGACCTGGTTGGTCCACATGTCAAACCTATCGATCTTGCATTCAAAAGATTGTATAAGAGTGCTTTATATCAATGTTTGGGCATCTTCTAATAGCTTCCTTCTCAGTCCTAAATAATTTTTCTCTTACCATGAAGAGCAACCTTTATCTTAGGATTTTGATTACCATGCTGGATGGCTGCATTGTTCATAGTTGCATCTAATCTCCTAATTGTGCCAATTGTCCTTTTCTATTACCACCTTGACCTTATTTTATGGAAAACTCTATTTTGCAATGTTACTTTGAATGGTTGGCTAGAAAGAATACTTGTTTAATTAGCTAATTAAATTGTTTGTAAATTTGGTAGGTTCTAGTAGTTCAGGAGAGTAATGGAAGTTTCAAGGGTAAAAATGTATGGAAACTTCCTACCGGGGTCGTTAATGAGGTGAGTTGGTCAGAAGTATAGTGCTTAATTTATCACGTCATTCGTTTCCAATAATTTTTTGATAATTGAAATTTCACTTTTCTCAGGGTGAGGATATCTGTACGGCCGCAATTAGAGAAGTTAAAGAAGAGACAGGAGTAAGTGAAAAAAAAAAAAAAAACTGTGCAATGTATAGATGCAATCGGATAATAAATATTCGAATTGCATGCCTATGTTTTCAGGTTTTACACTGTCGTCATATTCTAAGACTTGTATATTTTTTTTTTCTTTAGGTTGATACAGAATTCGTTGAAATTTTAGCCTTTAGGTAAGAAAACTTTATAATCATAAATATTACTGTACAATACAATAAGTTCGAATATAGAATATTATCAAGCTGAATGAACGTTTTTATTATAGAGAAAGTGTTAGATTATCATTTTCTAATATCTAATAGGAGTTTGCAATTTTCAAAAGTATTCTTCTTTGGTGACTTACAGGCAAAGCCACCAGTCATTCTTCAGGAAATCCGATTTATTTTTTGTGTGCATGCTACGACCACTCTCTTCTGAAATTCAAAAACAGGATTCAGAAATTGAGGCTGCTCAGGTACTTTCTTGTAGACAACCTTCTTTTTTTTTTACTATGACTGCACTGGTTCATGAAAATGTATACTGAACACAGCATCAACAAGTTTGATCAACGATTTTGATCATCGTGATTCAATTACAGAAGATTCTCTAATAATTCTTTGCTTTGCTCGTCCTGAAAAAAAATTCAGGATCTTTAATTTTATAAGATTACATAATCAATTTTGTAACGTTACAAAACTAAATATATGTTATTGTGAGTTGCAAAAAGTTGATTTTGACCAGAGAAATACACATATAGATTATTTCAATACTTCTTATATTAATTTTAAATATGAATCTTTACAATTTCTTTACACAGTGGATGCGAGTTGAAGATTATGCAGCCCAACCCTTTAATCAAAAGAATGAAATTTTTAAATATATGGCCGAAATATGTTTGACAAAATCAGAGAAGGACTATACTGGATTCTCAACAATGTCTACGACCACAAGCTCCGGTAAAAGAAGCTACTTGTACTTCAACAACAAGGACTTTGAACCATCTGCCAACCATCAATAATCTACGGTAGAAGAAGGTTCACATACAGTGACCAAAACTTTGTCGTATGCTTGCACACTTGGATTGTAATCTTATTTTGTTTTATGGTTTTACTTAGAATGAACCTTAAAATGGTTCTCATGATTTTCGTTAGTTTGATATAGATGTCTTTACAATTAAATTGGAAGAAGATCAAGTCAATATAGATGTCAAAGGCATATTTGTTGTTTAGAAATATTGTCAATTTATTGCGTCCCCACGGTTGGATACACAATATGAATAAAATGGTTTATTAACACGACTAATTTTACTTTCGTTAAAGCACCCATAGAAGGACGGGTAACATATTCGCTTTATGTAATTTGGCATCAAATTTGTTAATTAATTTTTCTACGAAGTCAAACATTAAATTTATGTAATTTAAATTTAATATGAAATATATGATCATTGTATCAATATTCTCATTTTTTAACACAAAGTAATAACATATTCCTATTCCTATACGTAATATAACATAGCAATTGTTGCTTTCAGACCCATAGTGAGGGGTGATATTATTAGTTTATCAGATTAATCTATGTTTGATTGAAAATTCAAAATTTCACATACAAAATTATTAATGATATATGGACGATGCTATAACAAAACACTTCAGAACTCAATAACATTAATGAAAAATGGATCTAAATCACTTACAACAAATATATTTTTTATGAGATCACATGCTTTATATACATATCTTAGTCACCTAACACCATAGTGATAATATATGTTATAGAAGACAAGTAACGACCAGTGGAGTGCATGAATTAGACAGGCAGTGACTGGTGGAGTACATGAATTTTAACATTTTTCTATTGATGAATCAATTACCCTCCAACATTAGCTTCCAATAAAAGCTGATGTCAGCAAGGCACATTCCATGCCTTCCCAAAACAATGCATCAAATTTAATAATATTTGCACAATCAACCAACTGACAGCACTGCAAAATACCCTTCCAAGTGGCCAATTTTACATGAATATTTAATTGCAAAAGCAGTCTCATTTTGACGATTATATTATAGTATGAGGGCATATACATAGTTAGTCTCTCAATTAACCGTGGTTCCAAAAATCATTCCTCGCTAGTAGATCCACGAGATAACTGTTAATAATTTATCGGTTATTCGATAATTAATCAGTGCATACTGTATCTAGGAAAAATTAATATTTTTTGAAATCTGAGGATAAATATTGATATTTTTTAAAACATTAGTGATCAAAACTTAGGGGTCATTTATTTTTTTATCTGAAGACTGAACAGTACTACTGAAAACTGAAGATTGAATAGTGACTGAAACATGAAATCTAAATGACATTTTTTTTTCCTTACCTCTAAATATAGTGTAAATTTATTTGTTTTCTAAAATTAAAATTGTCTAAAAACTAATAATTCGACATTATATCCTTTTAACTATTTGTTGTTATGTAATTTTAATTAATTTAATACAAACATCTAAAACTAAATAATTTAAAAAATTCTCAAACATTTTTTATGTACATATTAATAATCTTTTTTCATAATTAAAATATAATTAAAAAATATAGTAGTACTATCTATATTTATATATTTAAATATATTAATAATTTAATAAAACAATTAGAAAATTAATGTTTAAATTGTAAATTAAACTATATTAGTTTAATTCTAAGATAATTTGATATGAGATGCATTTAGGTTTTTCTTTTCAAATATATTTTTTGTAAGTATCAAGGGAAAAAAAGAAAAGAAAATTTGAATAACATAAAATTAGGATAAATTTGAAATTATGTTATTTTAGATAGGATAGACTTAGAATAAAAACTTTTTAAATATCAATAAGTAATTGTAATTAAGTGAAAAACTAAAAATTCTTACTTAATTTTTTTAGTTGTTTTTGGATAGTTTTAAGTGGTTTAAATACTTAAAAAAACAAACGAAAACAACTTAATAGATGTAATTTAATACTATTAAGTGTTAAGTGGAAAAAACAAATGACCCCTTAGATTTGATGTGATTTCATTAAACCTCAGGGGTTTTTATGTAAGTTCCCTAATATATACACCCACTCCAAATACAAGTACCGAACAAGGCAGAAGAAATCAGGTCCCAAAGTGACATCTGAGTGTAAATTTCACAATCTTTTCCAAGTGATGGCTTCTATGCAAGGCAAATGGATCAAGGTTTACTTTTCTTTCTTCTTCTTTTTTATTTATTTATTTTTATTATTATTTTGTTTCTCTGTGTACATATTATCTTCTGTGTTATAATTTTCTGTGAAGTTGAGCAAACTTGCTGTGGTATTTGGATTGATTTTTCTGAGTCAACTCTTGATTTTGATCTCTAACTTCTCCTTAACTGGTCTATGGATTAGGCGAGGGGTTGTTTTGATTTTTGAGCATGTAAATTTCCATGAACTTAGAACTGTTGAAAGACTTTTGTAAATTGAGCTATTGCGTATTGTTTAGATTATAAAATTCATTCTTCTCTTCGTTTTCCTTCCAAGCCAGGTGTTTGTTGGATGACTTTTTATAGGTTTGAATAATTTATTTCTTATGTTTTTGGTAGGAATTTTCTGTGATTTCGAGTTTTCTTTCCATATAATCAATCATTCCAGGTTTAGATTTTTTTATTTTCTTTTTTGCAAGATACAGTCAATCATTTATAAGTAAAAACAAGAAAAGGAAAATCTCTAGAATCTCTAGAAGTAAATGAAGATCCATTCTGTTTAATTCCAGATTTTTCCTCAAACATGATCTTGTTTGTTTTACCTTAAATTTTATCTCTTTTTTCTGTTGTTGACATTAAACAAGACCCAAAAAATAAAAACAATTCAATGTTGTAAAAGCAGTGATCATATTTAGGCATGTATTCAAATGTTAGCATTTGGCGATTTTGTTTCATTTCAGCTTGACCAAAAAGGATCAGGGCCTGGAGCCAGAAGCTCACATGCCATAGCCCTAGTAGGACACAAGGTCTATGCCTTCGGTGGCGAGTTTACGCCACGTGTCCCCGTCGACAACAAGCTACATGTCTTCGACCTTGAAGCCCTAACATGGTCCGTGGCAGACGCCACCGGAGATGTACCTCCTCCGCGTGTTGGCGTCACGATGGCCGCCGTTGGGAGCACCATATATGTGTTTGGTGGGAGAGATGCTACACACAAAGAACTCAACGAGCTCTACTCTTTCGACACGTGTACGAACAAGTGGACCCTACTCTCTAGCGCGGATGCTGGGCCCCCACACCGTAGCTACCACTCTACGGCTGCTGATGAACGCCGCGTGTACATCTTCGGTGGGTGTGGCGTAGCGGGCCGGCTTAATGATCTATGGGCCTTTGATGTTGTTGATCAGAAGTGGATCACATATCCAGCAGCAGGAGACAGTTGCAAAGGTAGAGGTGGGCCTGGGCTTGTTGTGGCCCAAGGGAAGATATGGGTTGTGTATGGTTTTGCCGGAATGGAAACGGATGATGTACACTGCTTTGATCCAGTCCATGGACAATGGGCCCAAGTAGAGACAAGCGGCGAGAAACCAACGGCAAGGAGCGTATTCTCTACGGTCGGGATTGGAAAATACATAATCGTATACGGTGGAGAAGTCGACCCTAGTGACTTGGGCCATTTAGGGGCCGGAAAATTCGTTGGCGAGGTTTATTCGTTGGACACGGACACATGGATGTGGACACGGTGGGATGATGGGCCGGACTTGGAGACTCATCCTGGGCCTCGTGGATGGTGTGCTTTTGCTGGTGGCTGCAGGGATGGCAAACAAGGGTTGTTGGTATATGGTGGCAATTCTCCTAGCAATGACAGGCTTGATGACATTCACTTTTTCACACCAAGTTTGGATGGCATTGAGACTTGAATCATTTTGATCATGGTCGTGTTGTTAAATATGATCGTGCCGGTATGTTATGGCTGTTATTGTGGATTGTTGAGCACTGAATAATCATGACTTAGATGTGAAGTTATTTAAATTACATGTAATAGTTGATTGTATGTCTTATATGGGGTTGATTGCTATAAGAACTCAATCTTAAAAGCTAAAATTCCTATACCAACAACAGAAAATGATTGAGAAAGAGAGAGCACAGAATTCATTAATGTCAACCGAGCCTTATTCCCAACTTAGTTCAAACTTTTCCAGGAGATTGTTGTTGTTGGATCCGTCTCTTTCAATCACATGCCTTGTTTCTTCAAGAGAAGGTGTATACATTGTTTATTGCTATATTGAACACGCCTAACTTCCACTCTTCAACTATGTCCTGCAATAAGTTACATTACTAGAATTCTATTTAAAAAATATATAAACGTGATAGTGTTTCATGAGACAGAAGTATCACTTAAACATGATGACATGATATATGTGTTACAGTAAAGACTTTAAAGAGAAATCCTATTAAATAGTGTAAGACAACACAAAAGGCACGAAAGAGAAGTACCTCAGATACCATTGCTTATAATTCCATTCCAGTCAACTCCATAAAAATTGGACGACAGTTCTTGGCAGACTCTTCTTTTGATTGACTTCCTCTAATTGTAAGGACTATCAGTCCCCTAGGAATCAACTTTTCTGATCCTAACCTGAGAAATTGTGTGAAATTCTTGTCGAACTGTTGTAAGTATGCTTTGTGAACACCAGGAAGGCTTGGCTTTGTTAGATTAATGTTCTCCTTATTCAATCGAACCCTGGATTCACTTACCAGCCTTTCAGGCACCTGTAGTGCAGTATGCTTATAATGATGAAAATTACTTGCCACAGAAGTAGCAAGCGCTTTTCCATCTAAATATAAGTGTCTGAAGTAATTAGTTTAGCTGATAAGGTCTCTAATGGTTGAATAAGTTTGGAATTTAAGTCTACTCAAACTAGATGATAGAAGTATCTTGTATATTTATTAAAATCACTTTTGTAGATGATTTGATTACCTAAGGTGAGAGAGCCGGTGGAGCCTGTAACGTCAGAAAATAAATTGAAGAAAATTGGGAGGAAATAGCCTTGCATGGTAAGATCCGGGAACTGCCGCTATAACACACGATACAGCCTCATGATGATCCTCCCACAATTTCTTAACTTCTCATGAAAGCTTAGTGCTGATTTGAAAAATAAGTTGTAATCATTTACTAGAAGATCATAAAAATATGTTGTAAATCCAACTAAGATTTTCTTTTTCAACAAAAAAACTCTTGCGTTCACACAAATTTCAATTATGGAAAATGTCAATTGACCCTTCAACTTATCAACACTAAATGATGCTGATTTACATTGACTAAAATCGAGTCAAAATTAGGATTTTTCTTATTTTATATTTGATATATGTCGTCCATTTTTAGTTCCAGCTGAAATTCTATTTTTCAACATAAAACTTCAATATTTACTCAAGTTTCGAGAGTTAAAAAATTCATTTGACCCCTATACTAACACTAACAGATGCTAACTTAAGCTAATTAGCGCCGATCGAAATTATGTTTGAAGTATGATTTTTTAATTTTATGATTGATTTATGTTAATATAAGCTCCAATATTCACCCAAGTTTCAAATGTCACAAGCTTCTTTTGATCCTTCAACCTAACATTAAAGGCTGCCCACCAGATACATTATATGAAAATATTAGGTACAGTCGTTTATAAATTTTAACATCGACAATTCAATAACATTAAAATGTTAATTAAATTGTTGTTGAAACGTACAATTCGATGTTGAATTATTGTTATTGACTCAAATATTAAAATGTGCATAGGTATAAACCATGTGGAAAGCTCATTTTTTGACCAAGGTGATAAGCAAATTTGTAGATTCTCCAAATGCTATTTCCAAGTACTGAGTTACTTTGATAGAAAATCTCTCGAACATATCATCAATGATAGAATTTCCAAAATGATTTGCTAGAAGGGACTGCCCTACCGATCTGATATGTTTCGCAGAAATCTTCCCTCTTTGGTAGTCATAATTTTGGTCTAACTTATGGTTTTTGTTGTCGTTATTCTGATCAATCATGCAATCTGCCTGGTTAATTTTGAATGTTTCGAGCTGATGGATATTGAAGGACCCTTCTCTTTGAATGACACTCCTCACTTCTTCAGGATAAGGTGCATAGGCTGGCATGTTGAATGAATCCAATTTTGATTCTTCAATCAAACCCTAATTTGAATGATAAAAAAAATTAAAAAATTAAAAAAAAAAAAAACAGAGTGGTTGGGATCAGTTATGGGGTCAATATGTGAATATATTAACAAATTTAAATCTTTAATTTTCAACATTTAGATGTATTGAGCAGACCATCACGTAGTTAATTAAGATATGTTTTATTTTTTATAAATTATCGTAAATCCATGCAATTTTATAAAGACTGCCGTACTAATTTTAAAATTTTTATTAAAAAAATCACTTCGTTAAAAATATTCACTGATTGAATTCATATTAAAAATGTTTAATAAATATTTACTTTATTATTGATAATATTATTCAATTTGTTTGTATGAAAGAGATATACCTCAGAGACCATGTCATTTATAACCATCCCAAGTACCTCCCAAATACCATTCATGATTTTTGTGACGGGCTATGAATGTAAGGACCATTCGCCCTCCGGGTTTCAGCTCTTTTGCTCTTAATCTTAGAAACGTTGTGAAATCGCTCTCAAATTGACTCAAATATGCTTTGTGTACACTAGGAGGACTTGTTGATGCTATGTAAACATTCCCTTTATTTAATTGATCTCCAGATTCATTCACCAACGCTTTAGGCACCTATCAAATTAAGCATATAATTAAGACATATAAAACGGTCAGGGTCCACTCTCATTAACAATATGAGATTTAATGTAAGGCTTTATAAAATATTCACATTTTCATCGAAAAGTAAAAATAAATAAATAAAATGACTTACCTGAGAGAGCCAATGGAGACTGTAAGAGGAAAATATGAAGTGAAGTGAATGTGGTGGAAAGAGCCTGCCATAAAATGATCCAGGCACTGCTGCTACCACACATTGCCCGAATTCATCGTCAGCTTTCTGTTTCTTGAGTCTCTCATAAAAGCTCGGCAGCAATTTGAAAGTACAATTAAAATCATTTCCAGGAAGATCATTCAAGAATACCTGTAACAATCAATAAAGCATTGTGTTAACATGTGAGCTAATAAAACTTGTTGATTATATATGTTAGAGTTCGGTGATCCAAATTCTGTTTGATCTGGCCTGAAGACTTCATGGTGCAACAATTGTGATGAAACAACAAATATGAAATTTTTTTGCCTATTTATTGATCATCTTGAGTCTAGGGTTTCTTGCACTCGCACATATATGTTTATGATGTATTTTGTTAGGGCTTGGTTGTTATGCTTTGTCGCCGCCCTAAATAGTCCCCTTTATACTTGTCTTCGATCTAGTTAATTTAATTCTCCTCCTCTGCCCATCTTTTTTTTTTTTTATCCGATTTGAAGTTTTTCACATAAATTCTATAAGTTATTGTTTTGTTTTCTATCGACTATCACATTGATTTTTATTCAATGTATATATATATATAACTTTTTAATAAATGACTAACGTGTACTTTACGATAAAAGGAAAGAAGAAAATATTATCTTTAATAAATGGTTAACACATACTTTACGATAAAAGGAAAGAAGAAAAGTTGATAATCATAAAAACCTGCAACATTGGTGGTTTATGATTCAAGCTACGGCAGGTTGAGTGAAGAGACTCTATGACCTCCAATGTTGGTATATATGCATTTGGCCCTGAAGAGCATCCTAGATCTGCAAAGTTTAAGCATTCTTCTCTGAAGTAGTTGCCATACATCAGAGCATTAATGCTTTCTTGTATCGCAGGTTTCACTTTGGAAATCACTGTCTTCTGTAAAATGAAAAATATATATATACAAGCATACAATAATGAGTGTATGTACGTGTTACGAAGATAGATACATCATAAGGAAATTTTCTAATTTTAAGAAGAATACATAAAAATAAAAATAAAAATAAAAAATACACAATCTTGAGAATCTACAAATGAAAAGACAAAATGATTATAGTTTTATCTAATATGATGTGAGGACACACATTAAAATCACTCTATAAACGAAAACAAGAAGAACATTAGAAGTGATGATTTCGACCTGAAGTGATGAGTTACTGGCATAACTCAATTCTCCTTCTCCTTCATTCATATGAAGAACTTTCTCCACCTCCAACTCCATTGCCAGTAGCCGTGATCTTTGTGTTGCCCTTCTTTTGAGGTTCAGCAACTCCTCTTATATATCCATAAATAAAAGAGACAGAGACTCAATTTTCATTATTTGATCAATTGTTACTGTATCTCTAACAGCCACGGAATCTAAAGATAATTAAGTCTATTGACTCTATTCTCATGTAACTAGTACACTTAACCTAATTATTTATTCAGCGGAATTGCTTTTGACAGATAAGATGTACCATCATTTTACAAGTTTGAATTGGTGAAACTTCACTAATTATGATAGTAGTATTGAATTTAAACTCATTCATAAAAATAAACATTAGCATTGATAAATATACTAATGACGTAATGTAATATATATTTATCTATTTGAATATGTATTCTTTTTAAAAGATTTACTAATTATGATAGTACTAATTCAATTGAAATTCATACACAAAAATAAACACTGTAACGAATTATTGACAAATACACTAATGACCCGACATTTTTATCTTTGCTTTTAACAATAATATCTTAATATAAAATATATGCATCTTCAACATGTATAGTAAATTCCTGTGAGTAAAAGATAATAAAGCTTCATTCTATTAATGATATTAGTAGTAACAATTTAACAAACCCAGCTGACCTGTGTTGCTCTTGCTGTATTAGTTTGTTAATAGTTATAGTCGTGTTTCCTAGATTCCAGCTGTTAATGATGGAGCTGTGACTCTCTTGTATTGGTCAAGCTTTGTATATAAGTGGCTACTAGTATTATTTTTTCTCTGTTTTTAAACTTATTTTTATCTTTGCTGAACAGCATTATGTATACACTTGCAGATATGAATATAAGGTATTACTACATAAGGAATGCATATTCGAAAAAAGGTTTTCCTAATTAATTAAGCGTGGACTTAGGAAGCAATAATATAGTATGTGTATAAATACTCATATGTCTACGATACACTTTAAAAACACATTAAAAAAACTAAAATTATATATATCATCTTCTAGTAAAAGTGATTGTATATAACTATCATCTAAGAGGTTGGATATTCATTTTTCACCAAACCTATATTACATCATTTGTGAATATTTTTCTCCCCTTATTAAGAAAGCATTTGTCTACCATTCGATAGCTATTGATAATCGGACAACACAAATAATATTTTATCTCAACATTCAAGATAAAAAATAATAAAATTATAATTATAATAATTTCAATTTGTCTCATAACAATTAACTTTAGAAAATACATATCGCACTTCCCCTTTATATCTATGAGCAGGTTTGATATTCGTATCGTGAAAAATTTTTGAGAACTTTTCTCTTTTTATTGTGAAAGTAAATTTCTTTTGACGTTATGCAAATAAATTTTTGGACCACACCTTGATAGGTCTCAATAAATTTCTAGCATTTAATGTCGGTATATTTTGATTAAATTGTAATTATATATATATATAAATAAAAGGCTGTAAAAACAATAACGAAAATTATGAGAGATAGAGGATTTGTAGTGACATTAATATGTTTACCTGTTTGCTCGTGGATTTGGCAGCTAAGTATCAAAAGATGTAGATATCCTGAAGAGTAAAAAGAGCAAGTTCCTAATTGAGTTGGAGAGATCACGGCTTTTAGATTGATATGAAAATCCGGTGGTTGCTGGAGCTGTCTGATATAGAAAAATAAATGAATAATAAATAAAATGAACAGAAAATAATATCGACTCGTAAGGTAAATCACATGCTCATAATACAATAAACAGAGTCAGCAAAGGCAGGCTGATGCGAATAAACAGTGCGTGATCAGGAAAGGTTGACTTCCTGCAGCTCACATGCCCCGCCTGCCTTCTGCGAAAACAAATGTTTTTTTGAACGTCTGCAAAAACAAATAGCTTTCACATGTTGTTTTTGTTAATTTTTTATTCATATTACTTTTGTTTTTGCTTTTTCCTTTTTGAAAATTATCATATTGTTTTTATTTAATATGAACGACTGATAATATTATAACGGCAGGAACATTGTTGCCATTGCCACCTGCGAACTTCACCATTAAAAAAACAAATATGGGTTAGCCATGGCATTGAAATTGGGCTAATAGAAGTTAATTTTCATCTTAACTTTAAACTAAATCATAGAATTTCGATTTCTTGTTTTTTCATTCTTCTTTTTCCACATAAGATGGGTCATCTTTTCCAAAAGGTGAAAGTACTATAAATTAATTTTTAATCCGTCTAGTAAACTATACTAATTTTAATTTAAAGACCTAAAGTACATCTCTTTCTAATATTAGTATTTATGCATCTCCCAATCCACTTAACTGTTATTCCCACCACGTGCATTTACAAATTTTGTTTAGTTTCTCTGATTATTATGGAAAAAGTTGTCTTCAAGTTATGAGAACAAGTCTTTGATTTATTTGGTGTCAGTTTTAAAAAACAATGAACATGGGCCCTAAAAATCTAATTATTGAAAATTTTAAAATCGAAATTTATTATTGTATCATTGGCAATATATGCAATGAATCAAAATCATGACTTAATTTTTTGTCCCCAATAAATCTATTTTTTTCATTATTTTAATCTATTTGAACACAATAAAGTAATAAATGGACATTTATTGAAAATAGAAAAATAAAGATTTTTACTAGTATTATGTATCAATGTGTTGTAAATTATTATATAAATTTCTAATGACTTCATTATAAATGTAAAACTTTTTTTTGTTATAAAATGTAGGATGTAATTATGATAAATTTTCTTTCTTGGAACATTGTAAGGAGACATTTTAAAAAGAAATTATATAATATATAATCCTTGATTATTATCATCAATAAAGAAAGGTTGTGTGAAAATCATTTTTGCATATCAAACTTAAAACATGATCAAATGGCTTTAAAATAGAGCTTGGAACATGATGCTTTTTATTTTTTTTCATTTAACGTATATATAAATTTTTTTTTTATATTACTATAGTGTACCATCTAATAAAAATTTTTGGATCTGCTATAGCTTATATGAATCCTTGTGACCCATAACCTGAAACAAATGGGTCAAAATAAGTACACTAAAGATGAGTCAAATGCGGCCCAATAGATTATCCTATCCGAGAATGGTTTATAATTGTGAGGATTCTGGAATGAGTTCTGCTATAAATTTTATTTCGATTTTTCATAATTTAATGGCACGTAAACTTAATCAAAGGAAATACATTGTCAAGATTTTTTTTTTTTTTCTTAATCTCTCTACAAGTATTAATTTTAGGGTAAATTGTACAAACCTTCCCTGAGATTTGGTGAAATTGCATAAAAATGACGATATTTAAAAACTCGCACTGACCTCCTTTCAGGTTTTAAAAACTCAACACAAACCTCTCATACCATGAGTTAACGATTAGTCAACCACCGTTAAATCCAAATTATGAAGGGTAAAATGGTTCATTCACAGCTAATAAATATTTTAACTAAAAAATAATATTTTTAATTACTAAAATAATAATATAATATTTTTTTTTTTTTAAAAAAAAAGAAATTTTCCTTCATCTTCTTCATCTCCAATTTCTTTTCTACATTCATCAAAATCATCATTTTCATCATTTTCATCAAACCAACATCACCGAAATTAAACATCAACATCAAACCAAACATCTCCCAAATAATAATTAAAAAAAAAAAGTTATGCAAATTTAAAAAAAAAAAATAGAGAAGACATTGCCATCTCCAACAATCTCCATCGCGTCTCCAACGATATAGACCAGTTGGTCTCTATTGCGGAGACTGGGTCTCCAACGTGACAGGCTAGGTTTTGGTCTCCAAAGGAGACCAACCTCCTGGTCTCCCATGGAGACCAATTGTTTTATTTTTATTTTTTATTATTTTTTAATTAAATTATTTTTTTGACACATTAAATTTAAAATACATAAACATATATTATATTAATTTTATTTTTTTAATTTTTTGTTTTTAATTAAATTAAAAAATATTATATTAATTTTAAATTTCTAAGAAACAAAATATTGACTTTAAATTTGACTTAAAGGGTATTTTAGTCTTTTGTAATTTTGACCGTTGACTGTGAGAATTTAACCGTGGTTTACTTATGGCAAAGAGGGTTTGTGCTGAATTTTTGGAATCTGAGAGGAGATCAGTGCAAAGTTATCCAAATATCGTCATTTTTGTGTAATTTCATCAAACCTAAGGGTCGTTTGTGCAATTTGCCTTTATCAAAATTTACATATTCTTGAACAGCAACTTGAGTAAAACTGAGAACAAGACTGGATGCTTCGCAGCAGCACTGATTGGATTAGGGTAAGCTCCTTGAAAAGAAAATTTATAGTAGTATAATTATATTTATTTTAAAATTTATTAATATGTATATCATATATTAATTCTTTTGATACCAAAATAGATATATATTTATTCCAAACCTATCGCATGTATGTTCTTCTTTATATTTATATTTCTATTTAAATATTGTATATATTATTCACTTTGTTTCATATTTTCACAAATGCAATCAATTTTCTAATATTAAAAATGTATTTTTATGTATTAATCAAATAGATTTTAATTAATTTGATGGAATGACCCCATCAGAAACAATCACTAGAAGATATGGGAGCTACGCAGTTGGTATTAATATTCACTACAAGGGATCGAACTCCTAACCTCATATAAAGAGGGGAAGTACTCAATCAATTGTGTGTAACTTGTTAATTATTAATAGTGACAATCTCAAAAACTCATTGTAATTTATAAAAATATTTATTTTACTACTCTGGTCTTATTTTTGTCCAAAATTCTCCCTAATATTAAAAAATTAACAAAAAATGATTATTTTATCTTCTATGACTTCATCATCAATTTATGAATATCGAGGGTATTTTTGTCGTTTCATATGCCTCCAAGGGGTCTTTTAAGTGTTTTTATTAACGTCAGAGGAGATTTTAGATAAAAATAAAATCATAGATGGTAAAATTGATATTCTTACAAACTACAATAGGTTTTTTGGGATTATCCCTTATTAATATATTTGTAACCCCATAGCACATTATTGGCAGTTTGCCACCACATAAATCAGGCCAATCTGGGGCTCAAAGTGACCATCTAAAAGTCAGAAGTTGAAGGTGTGACACATCGAGAGAGGTTTTAAAGCATAGAAAAGACAGTATAAATGGTGGTTGCATCTGCATGTCAAAGAGTTCCCAAGTTCCAATACTGATAATTAAACATCATAAAAAAATAATTGAAATGCAAAGCTAAATTTTGTTTGGTGATTCTAAAAGTTTGGTGGATACAAAGCATAGAAACAAATAATGCAACCGGTTTTACAATTGATATAGATATATATGTATCTCTAGCAGAAAAGTTTTTATTTTCCAAGCTTTATTGTAGGGGTTGAATGGCTATATGTTTGAGACCTTGTTCCTCTTCTTCTCTGAAGAGATTTTTGTCACCTTCATCTTCATTCAATGATCATCATCACGAGACATTTCCAAGAAGAATTTGCCTTTTGAAGTGGGATCCTGAGAGTCATTGCAGTCTTTGTAGAATTCATCAAAGCAAGCATTTTCAGCTCAAAGCATCAAATTTGCAGCCCTTAAATGCAGTGGCCGGTGATTTCTCAACTCTCATTCCTCTATTATATGTTTGTGTTTTTACATGCACATTTACAGGCTTTTTATGTTATATGATAATGAAAATTTTCTGATGTCTTCTATAGGTTTGCCTGTGGATTTTTCGGGTACAGAACATGTTGAAATTTCAACTAAAGAGGGGTGTTTTCACTTCTCTGACTCTGGAAAATCAGAATCTACTCTCAGCATTATTGTTGTTGGAGCTTCAGGGGACCTTGCCGGGACGAAAATCTTCCCTACACTCTTCCGTCTTTTCTACGAAGATTGCCTACCTGAGGTTCTATTTTACTACCATTATCACATTTTAGTGTTCACTGAAAATTTTAGCGCTCAATTTTGTGCCTTTTTTGTTACCTTGGCACAGAATTTTACAATTTTCGGGTATGCAAGAAGTGTCATGACTAGTGAGGAGCTGAGGAATATGATAATCAGGAACCTAACTTGCAGAATTGGCCAAAGGTGTTGTATATGTTTTTGTCTGTACTATTATTTTTGCAACAAATTACTCAATTTTATGTCATTTTAGTCTCACTAATCACTAATTAACTATATTTATCTGCAGGGAGAAATGTAGCGAAAAAATCGACCAATTTCTAAAAAGATGCTATTACCAATCTGGTCAGTATAGCTCCGAGGAGCATTTTTCTGAATTGGACAGCAAGCTGAAGGAGAAAGAGGTACATCAATCGAATTACTGAGTTTTTCTAGCCGAAACAGAATTATGTCACAATTCCTGTGACCGAATTGTGAATGTCTTTCAGGCTGGAAGACTATCAAACAGGCTGTTTTACTTGGCAATTCCTCCGAACATGTTTGTGGATGCAGTTAGGTGTGCTAGGCACCGAGCTTCTTCAGAAAGTGGGTGGACTCGAGTCATCGTTGAAAAACCATTTGGTCATGACCTAGAGTCATCCAGAGAGCTCACAAGAGATATAAAGCAGTATCTGTCCGAGGACCAAATATTCAGGTATTGTTAACTTTTGTACACTCTTGACTTCCTGGACACTATTTTATACACAACACCGAATATGCAGTGTCCTGAAATTGTCAATCCTGACAACAGAATTGATCATCACTTAAACGGTGAGCTCATAGAGAACCTCTTGGTTCTTCGCTTCTCAAACCTAGTTTTCGAGCCTCTATGGTCGAGGAATTACATCCACAATGTGCAACTCATCTGTTCTGAAGATTCCAGGGCAAGCAACGAAGGCAGGTTAGTCCAATATGGTCTGTTCCCATATATTGTTATCATTTTCTCACACAGAAGGAGGTTGTTTCACTTGTGTTTTGCTTGTTTTAGATGCTGTGACGATCCTGGAATCATCTGGGATGTTATGCAAAACCATCTCCTGCAAATCCTAGCACTATTTGCAATAGAAACACCAGTCAGCTTAGATGCTGAAGACATCCGAAATGAAAAGGCAAAATTTTCTTCTGATTTCCTGATCATTCCCATGACACAAATCTGTTCAATTATTAACAAACAAACTTTTTGACTGAGTAAATTGCTTCAAAACAGGTCAAGGTTCTTCGATCAATGAGACCGGTGAAGCTTGAAGATGTCGTTTTAGGTCAATACAAAAGTCATCACACTGATAACGTTACTCCCACCTTCACAGCAGCAACTCTTTTTGTTAATAATTCTAGATGGGAAGGTGTTCCATTTTTTTTGGTAGCAGGCAAGGCTCTCCAATCAAACAGGTAGCTACAATTTTATTTTATATATATATTTTTTGTTTTCAATAAAATCAAGTCTTTATTAAATTATAAATATCTAATATAAGTTGGTAAGAAATTCCAGAGCAGAAATTAGAGTTCAATTCAGACATGTTCCTGGAAACTTGTACAATCAAAAACTTGGAACCAATGTAAAGAAGACTAGGAACGAGCTAGTAATTCGTGAACAACCCGATGAAGCTATGTATTTGAAGATCAATAACAAGATTCCTGGTCCTGGCTTGAAATTGGATCACACTAGCCTTAATTTGCTGCACAAATCAAGGTAAAAAAAAAACCTGAAACTTGAAACTTAAGGCAATGGTAGGCATATTATATATTCACAGGAGTCGAATTATTGTATTTTAACATTCATATTCTAGACCTTGATTGTAGAGTTTAGAACTGTAACTTAAATTCAATAGTTGACAACTGACACTGAAATGAAGGTGTCCAAGGGAAATTCTGGGAGCATACGAAAGGAATTTGTTAGACACGATAGAAGGAAAGCATAGATCGTTCATCGGAAGCGATGAGCTTGATGCAGCCTGGGACGTATTCACTCCCTTGTTGAAAGAGCTGGAGAGAAAAAAAGTTGCTCCAGAGCTCTACTCTTGTGGCAGCACTGGCCCTGTTGGAGTCCATTATCTTGCTGCAAAACACAATGTTATCTACAAGGACTATCTCTAATCTATTTCTCTAAGCATTACAGGATTCTATTCCTTAATTATTCATCATAATGACGATTACGATAAAATTATTAATTCCATCTCTATATTTGTTATGTATCTAAAGTTATAATTATGCACCAAGTGGTTTATATACGTAGTTTTCTCCGATATGGTGGGAGTTGATAATCCTAATTATGGAACTAAATATCTAGACAACTAATGTAGGTAGTGGCTAATCTCAACTAATCTAGATAGACAATAGCTCCGTCCAATATCAATTTTAAAATATGTATATATGTGGGAATATAGTTTTGGTCATGACAAGTGACAACTAGATATAGACTTAACACATTTCATAAAATATACTAATATTATACATACGTATATATAAATAATAAAATGAATGAAATATGATACAAATCAATGTGCATTCGCACTATACATTATAGATACAAACAAAGACAAATTTTAATAAATTAATTTCAAAAGATATAGGCCCCAAACAACTGGATTTTTTGTTTTTTTTTCACAAATAGACAAAACCAAAAGAAAATAAAAAACAAAAAAACAACTCAAATCTCTCATGCTATATGTGATTCGTCAGATGAAAAATATTCCCATGCACAAGCTTAGAACCATCCAAATCAATTTCCCACCGTTGACTTTGTTGACTCCGTTTTTATCATCAGCCGTCTGATCAGCCGAATCATCTACCGGCGCACCCGCCTCCTCCTCCGTGTCATCCTCCTTAGCCGCCTTCGGCGCACGGGCCACCGGCTCCGGCTCAGGCTTGAAGAGCTCCCTAGGCAACAAGACCTTATTGACCTTAAAAATAATTAACGGCTCCTCATCCTTTAACGTCCCCATTATCTTTGCCGTCATGACCTTGGTCTTCAACGTGACTTCCTCACCGTCATTTTGAACGGTGAAATCATACTTGTTCGCGCCATCCGTTGCCAGTGTGTTCATGACGCCGTTACTTGATTTTAATGTTTGCAGGGATTGGTAGACGGGGACTCCGTGGTATAACAACAAGGACACCTTGTGTGCTGCAGTTAGGTTCTTGTACCGTGGCATGAAAGAGTTAACGACGGAATCTGATGGACAAAACACCGTCAACCCTCCGTCAAGATTTTCCTCAAATGTTGACTTGGCCCCTGTGTCTATTAACAAGTCCGCAAAGGCTTTGCAACCTTGTTTTGCCATGATCACCGTTAGGTTCAGCAAGCTTGGAGCTGCTGTCGGCGCCTCGGCCTCCTCTGAATTCAAAACCTAAACATCAATAAAATATTAAATTTAGAATTCAAAACAAACAATAATTTAATTACTCACCGGTTGGGTAAGATCGCCCATCAATAACAACACTTAGATATTTTTCAATAATCATCTTTATAACGAATCTAAAAATTGTTATTGAACAATAAACCACGAAACAATTATCTAAAGTAAGATAAATATTTTCTCAAATGTAAAAATTGAAACTCGTCACATGAAGTTAACGTGTAAAGTTATAAATACATCCACGTAATAATTTTAATGTAAAGTTTAATATTTATAATTTTATAAAAAGAAAATAAGATATTCAATTTAACCCGTTAAATATATTTAAATTTTTGCTTAAAAAGATGCATTTAAAATTTGGTTTCACCTTTATTTTCTGTGGTGGATAATAGAAAACATAAAAAATATGATACTCATTTAAAGACTGCGAATTCGAATGTTGGGATCCTAATACCTGACTTATTTGAAGGACAGAGATGTTGTAGGGGATTTCCTTCAAGGACTTGACGTAAACGGCGTCGAGCTTGCCGTCGTTGTCTTCGGCGCCGAAGGCAACTTTGCCGCCTTTAAGGTCGGTGATGTTGACATAGCCGGAGGAGCCGGGGGCGGAGCCAGTGGCTTGGAACATGCTTGAAGTAAGGGAGGTGCCGTTGGTGATCTGGTGGAGCTTCTTGGAGCCGTAGTAGTCAGTGAGGACGTGGAGGGAGAGGATGTTCTTGAGGGTGTAGATGGAGTACTGCTTGGAGAGGAGGGAGGACATGGCGGAGTTGTCGAGGGCCAGGACGGTGATGGTCCGACGACGGTCGATCTCCGCCGCCAGGTGGGTGACGGTGAGGTAGTGGTTGAAGGTGGAGAACTCGGGGTGCTTGGCTAGTATTTGGGTGATGTTGTGTGCATGGAAGGTGGTGGGTAAGATCATAAAAACAACAAGGAAAGATAACAAAAGTGTGGTGGTGTGCGGCGGCGCGTGTACCATTGTGGATGATACTAGGCGCCGGTGGCGGTGTCGGAGGCGGCGGCGGTGGTGGTGGTGGGGTGCTTACAAATTAGTGAGTAGTGGAGTGGGGTGGAGTGGGGTGTGTGATTGTGTTTATAGGGACCGATGGATAATGCAGATGCCAGCTTGGCAGTTGGTAATGACATGAGCCCACATTTGTGCATGGGTCCATGACTTTACAACGTTATTTGTATAGTTTAACTTTAATCTATGATTTTCATGTCTTCAAATCTTTTTTTTTTTTTAAATAAAAAAGATTGGTGGCAGGGTTTAGTATTTTATTGGGTAGCGGAATTATAAAGAATTGCTATAATTTGACACCATATTTATAAATTCAAGTTTCTTAATTAAATATTACGTAACTCGTACATGATTGTTATCGATCAAGGGAGAATGGTGTGCATCAATACTTATATTAGCACTATATCATTTTAATGTAATTTAATACGCTAAAAAAATGATATTGAATAAGTTAAGGGTATATTAAGACTTACTGATATCAATTATTATTTACGCGACGAGAAAATTTATTTTTCATAATTGAGAGATAACTATCCATATAATGGAAGAATTGTTTACGTAAAATTTATAAAATACATTTGATGAAGTTTGAATATTTTCCATTAAGATAGATTAAGAGGTGCATAACCAAATATGATAGGAGAGAATATACATCAAGTTCATAAAATTAGGTGTCTTAATTAGATGGATAGATAAAAGCATCTCTTACATGGCGTGTACATGTAATCAAGATAATTACTATTTTTTTCTTTTGTGGTATAGTCAAGAGGTCTTCATACATTGTCGAACACTAATTTTCTTTAAATTCTTCACCCGATTAACAGATTCTATGATATTATATATAAGCACAATCGAATAGCTACTTATTGTCCCGATAACATTCTTGTATTACCATTCATGTCGGTCCATGAATATGCCTAATAATTCTCAATGCAAGTAATTAAGCACCTTCTTCCAATACATGAGCATAAATTAATAATGATGTCTCCATTTCTTCCACTCTATTATATTTAATCATCCTTAATTATTTTTTTTATATCAGAGGTTACAAAACTGGTTACCCTCTGTGGGAGCCACACGTGTCGGTCGCAACGTACATCCAAGAGAAGCCAGACGGATTTAATCACGACATTAATAAATAAAACTACAGATGCCAAATCAAATCATGCCACGTGGACAGCTATCGTTTGGTGGTTACACGTCAGCATATGCCTCCACCGACGATCAACCCGACTCTTCTCTTCTCTAT
Source organism: Nephelium lappaceum (assembly GCA_021234005.1). Taxonomy (NCBI): domain Eukaryota; kingdom Viridiplantae; phylum Streptophyta; class Magnoliopsida; order Sapindales; family Sapindaceae; genus Nephelium; species Nephelium lappaceum. Next base: position 928,193 of record CM038004.1, read on the forward strand.
TTGGGTCCAGGCTGTTTTCGCTTTGAGAGGCGTTAATCCAAAATCATATCAACCTAGGTGGGTGGCAATGATTTAATTTGGTGATGTCCATTCAAATTATAATGGTTTCAACGGTTCAAGAAGCGATGATAAAATCGATATTGAAATCCATCCAAAACCTTCCATAGCACAATTAAGATGGTGGCAAGTTCAGAGCTTACAATGAAAATATGTAGAATTAATTAGCTCCAAACAATCTTGAAAGATGATGATAATTGAGATAATATTCAACTATGTTTCAGTCTCTTAACGGAAAAAGAAGTTTTAATTAAGTAGTGTTCTAATTTTTTTAAAAAACCAGAATAAGACTAAAGGATAATTCTATTTTCTCTCTTATAGTTTAACATAATACTAAAATTATTTGGTATTTTTTGAAATCGTTAATCTTCCTTATCAATTCATGGAAGAGATCAAATATCTTTATGGTTTATGAAAATATCCAAAAATATATATACTCATTGTATCAAAGTTTAATTTTGAAATTTAAAATTTAACTGTTAATATGAAAAAGTAAAATTAAAGGGATACTTTGATAATTTCGATTATTTCAATAATGATAGTAATAATAGAAGTTAAAATGAAATTTTTTAAAACTATAAGAACATTAACGATTATATCAAACTATAAGAGATAAGTGAGATTATCCCTAGGACTTATGTGGTGCTAATTAAACGGAAAATTGTGAATAAAATTGATGATGGTGTCCTCTGTAGATGCAATCAATGTAGTCCCCAGTAAAGTCAATTTTCCTTTTTTTTTTTTTAAAGGAAAAATTGATGTAAGTCCCAACAACTTTTCATTTATTCTTTTTCATTAATAATTATGTACTTGAAACCTTTCCTTCCTGTTGCTAAGATACAAGAAACATCAAACATGCATGCATTTTGGGGATATTTGTCACTGAATGACAAGAAGATCAAAATATTACTAGGATGATTCACGTTTTATTTATTTTATACTAAATTTAATTCACATTAACTACAGATAAAGCAAGAAATTAACGAAAATTATGGTAATGTTTTTTGAATATTCATCTGGAGTTTAATTTATATTTAAATTATTAAGTATTATCGTAAAATTTTAACAGATTTTATTTAAACATGATATATTTGATATCAATTTTAATCACTATTCAATATTATTTAGGGATAAAAGAGGTTTATTCAACTTCTAAAGTTATTAAGTTAGAAATAGATCAAAACTAATGAATCATGTATGCATAAAGAATATCGAAATCATATGAAAAAACTTGATCTCAAGTCTTGATATCCAGACAATTGATAATTTGCATGTAATCATCATCAATCAAACCCTGCATATAGTTAATAAAAAAAAATAAAAATAAAAAGGAAAAAAGAAACACATGAAGTATTAAAAAGCTCCAAGTAGCTATCGATCTTCTCCACCGACTACATGAAAAAATATCCTAAAAAGAAAAGGAAAAAAAAAAAAAAAACCCATGGAATAGGCACCAACTAAGAAGTGAAGTGCACCTGATCTTTATTTTTATGTTTATTGTGAAAATAATAATAATAATAATAATAAAGTACTTTTGGCTGCTTTTATTTAGTGGTGTCGGTTCGTTGGACCAAACCAAATGGCTACTTTTATGAATCTATGTGATGATCATCGATCATCGCCCATCAAATATCAACTTTTCATTTTTAGTATTCTTCCTTACTGCTTCTTTTAATATCTCTTTTTTCCTCTTTTCACTTTCATATATCACAATGTACACAAGAATGTCGATACATGTTAGCTCTAAAAAGCTGTTCAAGCTTCTACACAAAAGTGCTTGCATTTTATAGGTAAAGAACTGCTTTCTATCATCAAAATTGCTTAGACGGACTAGAAGTTGCTTCCAATCATTGGAAGCAGAAGACATACACTTTGAACCATGTGTCTTTGTCACACTTATTGAAAATATTTTCAACTAAAATTCCGTTTTGCTATACAAACGTTTACAATATTCTAACATCAGTTACGTTTACAGTATTCTAACATTAGTTAATCATACATCGTACTATTAATGTATTATATGCACAACATAATATCCTCCCTATAGGAGGTGGTGGTAAGAGTTAAGATACACATATTGAACGATGTGTCTTTCTCACCCTCGTTGAAAATATTCTTTAATGAAAACAAAATATACAAACTCTTACTGTATTTGAATGTCAGTGAATAATAATTAATAATATAAATGTGTTACACACACACAACAATATCCTCGTTGTAGCAAGTGACGAGTAAGACACTTTGAATAATGTGATTTTGTCACATTAATTGACTATTTTGAAACAAATCCAAATTTTCATATATATATATATATACATACATACATATATATATAATTACAAGCTAATAAAAAAATTTAGTAACACTGATGGTCAGAAATCTACTGTAATCAGTTGAGATGACATACCATGCATACGCACAACTCAGTATTTTACAACTGCAGTATAAGAACGCAAAAAAAAAAAAAAACAAAACTCCATACGCTAACCTTTGGATTTGCTATAGTAACTCTTACCATATTCCACTATCAGTTTACCATACATGGTAAATAATGTTCATGTGTTCCATGCACAAAGCAATATCCATTCCTTCTTGTAGCAAGTGATGGTGGAGGCTGCTTTAGAATCAGCACCTAGACCCAACTAAATGGAACCAATCAAAAAGAAATGATCACGCAAGAAATTAATGAGAGAAGAATCTATTGGGAACTGAGAGACTGTAACGTAAATTCACATTGGAGCATCTACTTGCCCACTATTTGGTCTTCAAAGAGCAGCATCAAAACGAACTGGTACACGCACAAATAAAAAAGAAAAAAAAATCCGACGCTATCTCCAAATTTGGTATATAGAGAGAATTTGGACAAATGGCAGAACTGGAGGAGCTCTATTGTTTCAAGACAATAACTCAAACTCAAACTCAACCAACTTTCCTCAAAAAGGAAACATGTCTGAGCAAAGCCTACTTTTGTTAAGCATCAAAATATCTGTCAGACACTCTCTCAATCTCAAAGCTGCATGTCTGTCAGCTCCAATTAAAAATTTCTTTTCCAATTCCATACATGCTTTTTAACAACAGGAAAACCAAAAACAATCCCAAAAACAGCTAATAATATTTATATAATTATATATATTTATATGTTACTTTCATAATACAACAATAACAAGTACATTAATCCCTCAATTAGCCCTAATTAACTCTCTCTTTCGCTCACACTCTCTCTCCTCCCTCACAATTACACATATATTTATATATAATCAATAATTCTTCCACAAACCCATTAAAATTAACAAAAATAAGAAAAAAAATAAAAACAAATTACCTAACAAATAACTATATCTAAAAATTCTAAGTTCTTCCAACAAGTTAATGCTTGAAAATAGACCTACCTTGACCTAACAGCTCCACCACTACCTCCACCGCTCCCACCAGCACCAGCACCACCACCAGTGGCAGTCACAGTTTTTCCAACACCCATTTGGTGCTGCTGATGCTGATGATGATACCCACCAGAACCGTACACGTGTCCTTGATGACCCATCATCATCATCCCACCATACATTCCTCCATTATATCCCCCACCAGTTGGACTCACTCCTCCACCTCCACCACCACCACCTCCTCCCACACCACCGCTTCCGGATCCTCCGCCGCCACCGCCGCCGCCACCGTCCTTCTCCCTCCCCATGGAGCTCTTCTCCCCCTCAGTCTCCCTATACTTCTGCAAGTAAACCTTCAAAGGCTCCACGTACTCCTCGAACCCGAGCGTCGTCATGGCCCAGAGCAGATCGTCGCCGTTGATCGTCTTCCGCTTCTCCCGCTGGCACTTGTCCGACGCCTCCCCTGTGATGAAACTTATAAACTCCGAGACGCACTCCTGCACCGTCTCCTTCGCGTCCTTCGATATTTTCGCGTTCGCCGGCAATGCCTTCTTCATGATCCGGCTCACGTTCGCGATCGGTAGGAACCTGTCCTGCTCCCTCGCCGACAGCTCGCTGTTCGCGTTGTTGTTGTGCCCGCCGGAATCGTTATCAGAATCAGCCATCACAGTCCTCGCACACGCGCGCACGCGCGAAGACAAAAAAAAAGTAAGTGAAAAAGTCTTTGCAAAAGTCAATCGAAGTTGGGATTTTGATCGATACCCAGATCAGGGAAAGAGTTGTGGAGTGTGTGAATCGAGGAAAGGAGTAGATTTGCTGAGGTTTTGGCGGCGGCGGCGGCGGCGACCGGAGGAGAGTTTTTTGAGTGAAGAGTTTGTTTGTTTTTTTTTTGGGAGGGGAGAGAGACGGAGAGAGGGAGGATGGGGTGGTTCGGGTCCGTTGGATTGGGGGTAATAATGCATCGGGGGTGACACGTGGGCGGCTTGTGGCCGTTTGTTTGTCGATAAGAGTGGGGCACGTGGGAGGTCTGTGGAGTGTTGGATTGGGCAAGTGGGGTCGTGGAGTGGACGGGTCAGGTGGTGACACGTGGTGGGGTTGGGAGGGTGGGTTGGTGTGTTTTGTTTTTGGGAGGATTTTTGAGAATAGTAAGGCGGCTGCTGCGGCTTGGCGCCGGTGGAGCTGAGCTGGAGTGTTTGTAACGCTCCGTTGTGTGACACGTGGCTTTATGAGAACCGTTGATGTCGCATTAAGACATGGTTGATTGACTTGGGGTCTAATTTTGACTTTCTAAATTACTAAAAGTACAGATTAAGATAATGTAATCATTTATTTCCACTTTCTTTTTTCTAACAAACATAATTAAATTATCTACAAATATATGTACACTTATCTATTCAAACATAATTAATTGTCTACAACTATATATACATTCTTATCTATTTGAGCAAGTATACACTTTTAATTCAAATGTTTAATGCACTTCTCTTTTACTTTCATGATAGAGATATAAACCTTATTATACATATTTATAAGTGTATATGTAGAGTTTTCTTGTAACACCTGGTTTGAGTTTCATCCATATATATATATATTTACTAGTATGAATAAGTAATTTTTCTCTTGTATTATTGAAGTAGAAATCTATAAACATCTCCTAATGTTATAATAATAGATTTTATATTATGTGACTAAATATGATCTCATAATATTATTGGGATAAATTTTCAAATTGTACATATAGTAATTAGTTTTAATATACCTCTGATGATTGGTGTCAACTTTTCTTATATATGAATATCAATTTTATAAATTTATTCAATATGAAAAAAAAAAAAATCCCCGTTCCTTCACTTTAAATTTCAAATAGTTTTTTTTTTTTATTAACCTCTTAATTATTCATGATTCATAATTAAAAAATATTTGAAATTATTAATTTACTTACAGAGTATTTTAAATGTTATGTATGATCCTCAAGATGTAATTGAATTAGTTATTAATGAAATAAAGTTCTTTAAACTGTCTTTGAATAGTCTCTAATCTTGCTGTCCTTGACCCTTGAGGAGGTCCAAAAGAGTTTGGAGCTTTTCAAAGCCATGTAATAACAGTACATATGTATCAAAATTGGGCCAGTGTCCACAGTTTAATTTGTCTGACGTTTGTTTTTTTATATGAAGTGAGGAACTGATATGTTCGTGGCAGGCACAGGACAACCATGAATATATACGTCAAGTAGCTATTGCTAGATCTTGTTCAAATTTTTTCATAGATTTTGCTCGCTAAAGTCGACCATAGGCACAGACATAGTGCATGGCATGACTCAATATCCACTTGCCCCATGCCGCCTCTGACTTCTGAGATTCTTGTTTGTGGCCCTGATTGCTTGTTGTAGATATTTATAATCATGTCTAGCTATTTGATAATATTGAATGGATATATATATATATAGATGATATCATACGTTCGATTTATTGATATATATATTTTATTATTAATGATTTACAAAAGAAAAACTGAAGTGTTCACTGAAAAGATAGAACTTCATCCTTTTCATAATATTTTTCCATGAAAGATATGAAATTATATCAATTTAGTTTGTACAATTTGGAGCAATTAGTCTATTTTAAAGCCAATATTAGTTTGACTTCTTTTGAAAGCTTGAGACATGGGATATCTTTCTTTGGTACCATCAAATATTTTGTTTGACTTCTTTGTATAGGATAGTGACACTCTTTCTTCTTCCACTTATAATTTCTTCAAGGTAATTACTTTATATTTACATAAAATTATATTAAATGGTACTCTAAAAATGCATCTTAAATTCAGTTATCAATAACATTTATTGATTTAATTGACAAGCTATACAAATTTTATTCTATACATATATTTACACTTCCATCCATAAATTAAAAAAAAAAAAAAAAAAAAAAAAAAACCTAATATACACGTTATACTATGATACTAAGTAATTCATTTATGACGTTAAACTTTAATGTTTTGTGATGACTTAATATCATACAAACATGACTAAATGTATGCATGCATTTATTTTTTCCGCATTTGAATCTGTGGTAACTTTCAGATCATAAACTTTTGGAATCATCCTCACTAGTGTGAAATAACAAAAGAGATGGAAAAAGACAATACTGCAGAAGTTAATTCTGTTTTGATGCTTTGAACACACCAAACTACAAACTTCCAACTTTTTTTTTGGACACAGTATGGAATAACATGACAAGTGACAAGTCTAAAAATATAAGAGAAGATAACTCCAATGAACTATCAACAACTTATCCTCCAATAGCAGCAATCGAATTAGACTCGTACAATTTTGTCAGATTAGCCAACACCATTTCTCATCTAAAACATGTATGTGATATAATATACTCTGTCACTGTAGAGTGTATCAGATCACAATCTGTAAGAATTTAGATTGAAATCAGATGAGTTGTCCCACAAAATGATAAGCCTGAAAACAGTATGTGATGCCCAATGGACAACAAAAAGAAGAAAAAGGATAAAAAATAAAAAAAAAAGCAAGTGTGGAATTCTATCGTCAATTGTCCATGACCTTTAACACTTTAATCCCCATTAAGAGAAAAAAATAAATAAGAGGGCCATAGTACAAGTTCTTTTAAAGGGTATCCAAAGTTTTTTTTTTTTTTATATTAATTAGATTACATGAAATGAGAAGCTTTAATTTCACAATAATATAACACAGCTAGAAGTGGTACAAAATCCATAAGGATAAAAAACATACATTGCTCCAAGTATGTTTTGTAATTAATCAACTTTAAAAAGAAGATTTATATATATGTGAAAAATTATTATGATCATAAGCAGGCTTCAAGCTTCAATCTCAAAACTTGAACACTTGATGGAGCCCATGGATATGTCAATCTCAATCAAGTTGTCTTCTTCATTTATGTCATTGAGTTCTGCTAGGAGCTCCATTAGACTATGCTGCTTGAGAATAGATTGTGGCAAGTAATCTGGCACCTTGATCTGCTGGATGTGATTGAACTTGTAGGGCTCTTGTCGTTGTTGTTGTTGTTTATTGTGATCAACATAGTGCCCACTTGGAAGTGCAATTTCAATGAGACTTTCCTCATCAGAGATGGATCCATCTGAGCAATCAGGACTCTGGTATATGATGTCTCGAAAAGGCCAGTCCACTTCTGAGTCCTCACTCGTGGAGAGGTGATCATCATCAAGGCTTTGTTCATCACTTTCTGATGAGAGCAAATCAGGAGATGATTTGATTGAGTAGTGATCAAGGCCATGATCATGATCATCATGCTGATCAGTTTCAAGACCTCGTTGTGGTGGTTCTTCTTCCTTGTGTTGTGTCATGGTTTCACTTTGATGAGGCTGTTGTTGTTGTCGTTGTAGTAGTAGTGTTGGGACTACATGGTCTTCTATTGAAGGTGGTGGTGATGAACTAGTATTACTACTCATCATGATGATTTCCTGATGATCATCATCAGACTTGATCAAAACCTCTTCTGTGACAGATTTCTGTACCATCATAGCTAGTTTTTGCTTTGTCACTATGAAGAGAGAAGTTGATAGAATCAACACTATAGATGTCAGGAAACCAAACCCCCCAAAACCAGCAAAAGTTAGAGACAAAACAACAACAACAACAACACCAACCCATTTGATGTAACAAAAAGGACTCCCCATTTGATTTTCAATGGTGTTTTCCACCAAAAAAAATACTTAATTTTTTTCGTTTGACACTGGACCGGAGGATCTGCGAATGAGCTAGATCAGATGAACAACACTGGTTTCTATAGAAACAAAAATGTGTATCAGTAGGTGAAAAACACAGGTTTATTTTTCTTTGTTTCAAATATGAGATTACAAGTACAAAAACAAAAAACAAGACAATGTAGTGATGATATACTGTGTATGAAACTTGGTCTAGTACTAGAATTGGCAAAAAAAATTGAGAATGGCAAGTATATATACAATTCAAGAAATCATGAAAACAAAATATAAGAAGGAATGCTAGAAAAGAACAAGAAGGAGGAGGAGGAGGAGGAGTAGATAAACAGTGTGGATATGTGGTGGTTTACTATTGCAAAGAGAAAGCAGCAAGTAGAAGTTATAAACAAAGAAGAAAAACATATTTTTTTTTTTTTTAATAAAAGCTAGCTAGCTCATATAACTGGACCTGCAGGTGGAACTAAAACTATAATTTCAACACACACATACACACATAGACTCACACAGGTAGCACAGTTTCCAAGCACACTCCCTCTCTCCCACAATGGCTCTATCCATTTGTTTTTTATTTGCTATCTACCACCAATCAGGAGGTCTTCCTCTGCGACTGATTCTTTTGAAAACCTCAAAACTCCTGTATTCATTTACAGTCTCAAAGCTTGGAAATCAGAGAACCCCATGTGCAGACACCTGTACTCACCACATGCGAATCAAAAACAAAAAACAAAAAACAAGACCCTGATTTATATTCTTCTTCTTCTTCTTCTTGCCTCCAACCCCCAAGAAACCCTATGTTTAGAACTTCTTCAGAAACTTCATTAAACAATTTTTTATCATTTTAACTTCAAGCATTTCAATTTTTAACAAACCCCATTCGGAGAAAAGCACTTTTTTTAAGTCTAATACAATAACTACTAAAAAACCAGCTTTTTGTGAAAGTGCTTTTTTTTTTGACACTAGATTGAAATCATTATTGAAGCCTCGTGATTTAGCAAAGAGATAACTCTTAAGATTGGAAAGCAAGCATGCATGCAGTCAAATGACATCAAAACTTTTTACATGAAAATTTGAAAATCACTTTGGTGATGTTGCTGCACATGTTTTCTAAAACACCTGTTTTTATAGGGCACTTTAATCTAGTAGCTAGATATATAGCTAGCTAGCCTGCCGGAGAGTGTGTGACCAACAAAAGCAAATATAATTTTTTTTTTCCATTAAAATACTATGTTGGAGGAACAAAAGATGGAATATTCAGATGTAATCACTTCAAACTGATACGATCCAAATATATCTATTATTCTCAAAACAAAAAAAAAATGAAGATCCAAATATGTCTATGATTTTGACTAACAATCAAAATATCGCCACTAATTAATAGTGTGTGTATATATACTAAAAGAGATTAGCTTTTTCATTTTTAAAAAAATCTGTCAGGCAGGTCAAATTCATTGCATCAACAGATTGGTGATGTGTTTAGGTGACTGATAATTATAAGACAACAAAAGAGAGAATTTTCCTGCTAATGGCTTTTAACAAAATAGAAGATATATCGAATCAATATAATACAGCAAGAAGTGATCAGAAAAGTACATTGTGAAATTAATAAAATGATTATAATTGAATAATATAGTTGGTTTTAATTTATCGTGCTAACAAGAAATCATCATATCAGATCACAGCATATGCTGTTGCCTGTATTTCATATTAATTATTTGATAATTATTACGAGAGATCAGAGGTTAATCAGAACAATCAGATTCCAACCACAAAGGGACAATTAGAGACTAGCAATTTTATCTAATTAACTTCTTGTAAGTTCTAGCTAGGGTGTGTTTAAAAGTGGTATTAAACAGTCAAAAACACAATTAAAGCGATTTTTTGTTTATTTGGCAATATTTTGTTGAAATATATATATATATATATATATATAAAGCAATTCTCATACATAGATATACATTTAAATTTGGAATGCAATCTAGAAAAATATTATATACAGATTTTGTAGTTGAAAATAATCTCTATAATTTAAAAGTAAGTATACACATGAAATTAAACGTCAATCTATCTAATTAACGTTATAAATTTAATTTATAAACCAATGTGAAACTCATTGAAATGAAGTATTTGTTCTTATTTTATGTCATACGATACATATCACTGTATATATACCTATAAAAGTTCTAATCATAGGACTATTCACTTGATTTTTGTTTGAATTTATTCGGACTTGTGGCCTGTAAAGCTATTCCCACCATCTAAAAATTTCGATTTCTTATGTACATTACAATTTTCTGTTGAAGCAAATGATGCATGGTCGCTATAAGATAATGAAATATATTACACAAGAATTGGTGTGGTGGTTCTTCTGGGTCTACTCTTAAAAGAAAAATTTTAAGTCTGCGACTCGTGCATCATGCTTTTATGTTTCAAGGTAGCGCCTCTAATGATGGCTTTTCAAGCATGTGTATATTTGCTTTAATAAACAGATGGGCCATGACTGTGTCTTTACTCTTCACCTACCAAAAGCTTCAGCCCCACCCCAACTCTCTTTTATGTGTATATAAATATAAATATATATATATATACACATACAAATGTTTACATATAGTACTTTTATAACCAGATATACCTGATTTTAAAAAGTAAGAACCAACCAATCAAATTCATCCATTGTATTTGAATTAAATAGAAAAAAAATTTGTTTTAAGAGAGAGAATGCAATAGATGAATTTGATTGATCCGTCCTTACTTTTTAAAATCAGATATATCCGATTATAAAAATACTATATATATAAAATATATATATTTTACAATGTATTTGGTATCGATACACTTAACGAGTGACTACATTCTACAATACATTTGGATATTAATACAAAAAAATTTAGGTCGATTTGTCATGTGCATAGTAGCACAGATGAGACTATATGGATATAATTAAATGGTTGATAGTATTATAATTAGAAAACTGCTTATGTGTGTTCTAAGTTTTGTTTTTATATATAAATTTAAATTAGTATTCAATTTAAAGGGTGTCTTGGATGCATACGTTGTTATAATAATGCAATCTCTGGAGGAAGCTTGGATGATCAGACTCAAGAGGCATGGTTCTTGCATTTCCACTTATTACATGGAATCATGATGAGACTTTGCTCAAGTTGAGCTTAATGGTTCTTTTTGCTTTTCAATTTGATAAAGGGCTTGTTGACATTAATTAAAAAAAAAAAAAAAGAATTAGCTAGCTTAGAGCAACATTACATATTTGTTACTTTATTAACCTGAATAAACTATCTTTTTAATTTTTCTAATATATACATACGTGACTATCACTGGTTTCTTTTTTTGTAATTTTAGGTTGGCTTCTTTGACAAAAGCCAATTACTTAATAACTTAATTATTTGGTTTTTTTAATTAACTTTATTAATTATTTATAGACGGTCATTTGGTAGTATGTCTTTATTAAGGTATCGTGTTAGGAATATTCTTCCACAATAATGCTAACACGTCTTGGTTACAAATTTGTAGTTTTTCAATTACATTCCTATTTCAACTTAATTGTTAACCAAGAATCATTGCATCACTTATTATGTCATCCCAATTTACTAATTATGTTGAACTAAAAAATATAAAAATGGCATGATAAGTGATGTACTAGTGACAAATGATCAATAATAGTCAAGATTCAAGGATTAACTACTATTATCATTCTTCTCATGGACATTTTATTAATAGAGAATGAAAATAACTTAATTTTCAATAAATTTTATGATAAACAGACATTAAAATTTCTGATTAACAAACATATTTCTATGCTTTCTATTTTTAAAATTAAGTGTTTATCAAAAGTAATAAAAGATATATATATATATATATGTATATATATTCAAATGTGTGCATGAAAATAGAAAGAGATGCTCAAAGGAGATTGCCACATGTTGACAAGTTGTACAAGTAAAGCAGTGCCGCATGAAACCCTAACTAGACTGCCTCATGCTCTACGATCTCACTACAACACATTGGAAAACAAACATAAATTGTTCAATATAATACGATTTCTTGATTTGTTTAGAGAAGCATTTGTCTTGAAATGAGAAATTGAGATGAAGAAATCCGACCAGTTTTGGGGGACTGCAATTAACTTACGGAATGTTTTGATTTTTAGGGGTGTGAATATATAAGACTTGGAGGGGACCATTTCTCAATCTTGATGCATGTCTCTTTGTATATTTTGGATTATTGGATAACAAGATCTTTCCTTGAATCAAGTGCTACTGTAGCATCAATTTTCAAAACAAATATATTAATGGGTAGGTAGGTTTTATTTTTGTTTTCTTCTAACCCTCCTTTACCTAAAGTAATATAAAGAATTACTTGATGCAATGTTCATATATATACATTCATTCTATGATAAAGTAAATTGCAGCCTACGGTAGCAAACCAATCCATATAAAATATAGGATGTTAATTTTTATTTCATCTTCTCCCATAATTTTATTTTATATTTTAAAATGGGACACATTTCAACATTCTATTGGTTTGAACTTATTTAATTTTTTGAAAAAATAAAAAGATTGAATGATGTGTGTTGCTTTCCTATTAATGGAAAGATTGAAATTAAATTGTTATGTTAAAGGGTAAAATAGTAGTTTAATGTTGTTAAAAAATATCAAGGGTAAACCTGACTTTTTCATTTTTTAGTCCACCGTTGAATGTTAAAAATTTGGTCGGATAAACCAATTTGATGAATTTCATGATAATTTAAGAATGATGGAATCATAAATCAATTTGTGTTTAAAAAAATGAAGATTTTTCTTCATGTTTCAAAAACATAAATATGAAATTGAAATATCTCCTTCAAATTATAATAATAGATTAAAAAAGTAAGAAGAATAAAGGAGAGAAACAGCTTTGTACTTGGTTTGATCCAAAAAGGAAACTACATACAATAAGTAGGTCCTGATCGCAAAAAGTTTAAATTAGATGTCACCGACTGCAATACTCAAGTGGGCTTTTAGGCCCAAAACAACAAATTTACAAGAAGGGGGCCCGTTCAATTTCATAATTACAATACATTTTTACAACAACACTAGGTAGTGGGAGATTCTGATTTGAATTATCAAAAAAACAAAAGCTAACTTGATTTTTTCTAAAATGAAAACTACCAAACTTATGCTTCTAATCATTCATTGCTTATCAATTCCATGGACAGTGTCACAGTCATCCAACTAATTAAAGATTTATGTTTCTACATTATAATCATGCATGAATGATGACTAAAGTGTTTGTTTTTTTCGAAAGTCTTTTAACCCGTCAAGAAATGCAAAGTTAATCACGGTTAATGGAACTTGATTTTTCAAGTGTTAAATAGTTTTTATTATGATTTGTCACTTAGACATTGAAATTTTAACTACAAATTTGGAAAACATCACATCTTCTCGGTCAGCAATGTAAATTGTATAAATTGTATTTATTTTTAAGTTGAAACGAATTTTGATACTTTCAAAATTAATTAATAGAATTACGAAAAATAAGTATTAGTGTTTTTTTTCTTGTTTTAATTTTAATTTTGAATCTGAAAATTTACTAGAGATTTTCTAAGGCAAATTTTCAAAACATGAGAATTGAAATATCACATCCAATTTAAGATTTTAATGCTTTTACTACATTACAATCATAATTCAGAAAGGTGATGTGATATGACAAAGGACCAACTTCAAGTTGACTAGACACAGTTGACAAGTTAATCGGGGTAGTGAGTGGTGGAGGTGGTGAAGATATTAGAAACAATAATTATGAGTGTATTAATTGATTTTATTATTACAAGTATCAAAAAATTTCTTTGAATGTGATAATTGCTTTACCAACAATAAAGGAATCCAATCAAATATATTTCACCTTGCAACTTACTTGGTTACCCAACACATTCCTTACATGGACCACCTCAAGTTGCCCTAAAAGCAACTCTTTTTCTGGTTCTTTATTTTTTATTTTTTCCTTTTGAGGTAAATCTTAAAGAGTATAATTATATTGATGTAACTTTATTACTTAAATTTATAATTTTAATAATGAATCACTGGATTAATTTATTTGATGATTGAAAATATTAAATAAGTAGAGGATATGTTTAGAACAATGAAAATTAAAAGGAATCGGACAATGAACCTTATTAATTCCTTAAATAGTGATTCGATAAAATTAATAGAATTCTTAATTAATGTATTGGTATTTAAGAGTAATTTTTTTTTTTTTGTTTTTATAAAAATAGTTGAAATAGTTTTTAATCAATAGAACAAAGATTCATTGGGATTGATTTTCACATGCAACAACCTGAAATTCCAAATATGACGGTTGGTTTCCACATGATTGGAGACAATCACCAAACTCAAAAAATCAAATTCTTTTTACCTTTTTCTTTTTCTTTTTCTTTCTTTTTTTAAAAAAAAAAAAAAAAATCAAAGCTAGCGACAACAAAATAAAAATCATATATGCACTTGAAAGATTATGCAACAAGAACATTTTCTTCTCACTTGTATATGTTTTTTTTTTGAGGACTCTCACTTGTATATGTTGCTATCATTGATGTTGTAAATGGGGCTCTCAAAGAAGCCGACCATGGCAGAATCTCTTCTATTGTCACATCTTCAAAACAATTGATGCTAACATTTAACTACCACCTATTTTTTAATTTTGAATTATATTTTCATCCTCTCTCTTTCTCTTCCATGGCCTACATTTCTCTCCCTTTTTAACTTCTCTGCTAAGGATTCTCCAAATAATAATGGAATATCACTCTCGTTAGATTCTCTTAACGTTCTTTTAAGTATTTTATAGCTGAAGCAAAAAACATCTACGGCATATGAAAGATTTCTGATAAATTTTATGAAAAAGAAGATTCCCAAATGGCACTCATAATTTCTTATCATTATTTCAATAACCAACTTTATAGTTTGGTATTCAACAACAACCCCCATACATAGAGTCATTTGGTACAAAATCAAGATTTTTTTTTTTCTTTTTAACTAAAGTATAAAATTACAAAGTATTTTAGTATGCAACAAAGAAGTTTCATTAGAAGTCAAGATTAGAATATTGTTTTCTGAAAATGATCAAATTCAAAGAGAGTTTTTGCAATTAACCTTTTTATGAAAATTTTAACTTATGGTAAGTATATGAATTTTAAAGAATTTTTATTATTTTTTATAAACTTCACAATGAAATGAGTCGTCTATATTTTGATCGTACCTCTGATAAAATTAAAGTTATTTTCTCGTATCAAAATATCACTCTCATTAGATTCTCTCACCCATGTTCTAATTTTTTCCATAAGCCAAATCATGAGGAAAGGGAAAGAAAATTGTGAGCTTATAAGAGTGATTAAGCATCTTGGCATATTACAACTTTGGGCTTGTTATGATTGATTGGAGGAACAAAAAGAGATACCCCACTAAACTTTTTTTTTCTCACTTTTTTCTCTCATTGTACTAACTTCTCATGGCCATCCTTTAACTAATCAACATGTCACAAGAAAACAATAGACTAAATCAACACCTATTGTGGGCATATATTTTTTTCCTTACTTTTATTTCTTGCTTGGTTTGCTTTTGATACACATAAAAGACTTCTCACATGGAGAAGAAAGAAAATTTGTATATATAGGGCCCTTTTAGGCCGGTCTTTGTTTTGCCACCCTTGCTAGCTAGACTTGACTAGACGAGGATGGAATTGAAAAAGAAGTTTTGGTCATAAACCAATAAGCTTGGAAAAGAAATAAAGAAAAAAGTAACCTATCTAGATACTTTACAAGTCTTCGCACACGGAGATTTCAATTTTGGTCATTGCATGGTAATATATACACATGATGGTTTCCTCCTTAAAATGTCAGTAAAAAAAAAAAAAAGAAAAGAAAATCAAAGGGTCATTCATTTGGTAACGGTATTAAATCAATTTTGCATCGTTATAGATCGAATAATTCTAGAATTATTTTTTTGCGACATTGTGATTGAAGACGATGTGTCCTAAAATTATTTACTTAAAATAAGCAAAATGAAAAACATATATATTTAATTTAAGAATTTACTCATTTTAATAAAGCAATATATGCTACATAAAGTTGCTTTTTTCTTTTTCCTTTTTCCAAGCCTTGTGCATCACAACAAAACAATCTCTTGGCATGTGGAACAATAGAAGAGGGAATTTTGCCATATTGCCATCATACAAGGGTACCATTTTCGAAGAGAAAAAGAATCCAACTAGCCTTTTTCTTTTCTCCTTATATATATATATATATATATATATATATTAATAATACACCAGAATATATACCCTAGCCGCCCCCCCTCCCAAAAGAAAAAAAAAAAAAAGGAAAAAACATCTAAAAAAAAATTCTCTCCATAATTTAATTAAGGTGAAATAGATTATTATAAAGACGTGTCAAAGGGCTAATTTGGTAATGTTGTAGTTTCTAAATTAACCATGATTAATTATAGTGAAAAAAATAATCAGCTACAAAGTTAATGAGATGATTGTTTAATTGATTCTACAGTTAAAATTGTTATAAGACTACAGAACTGTATGATTGCCTAGTTAATTTTTATACTAATTATTATAAATTTGCATAATGTAAAAGATGGACATAAAAATGAAATGTTTTCATTTGGTATAAATATATCTGTTGAGATATAGTGTCTTTATGTTAAAATTAATAAGGGTGATTTGGTTATTTAAAAAATATATAAAATCTCACATTAGATTATTACGTAATCATTTTACAAAAGTAAGCCCTCATACGATGATTAACATTGCTATCAAGATTATTATCTAATTACTTTTGGAATTTTTAACAAATATACTTTTTATACTAAAATTATTAAATAATAAATTTTTATATATTCATTTAAAGCATATTCTGAGCAAAATTGTTCTTGAAGATATTATGAAGTTAGAATTTCAACTAGAAAAAGAATAATTCCAATATAATGCAATAATAAAATATTTCCTTGAAGTTTACTCTCTTCATTAAATATTCTAAAAGATATATTCGGATACCATATAGAATATTTTTATTTTCAATTAAGTCAAAACACATGTTACTTGAGGGTTTAATTTCCTTTTATTATTCTAGTTAGAGTAATAAAATAATTAATTATTTTCTCTTTCAACATATATAATAATAAAAAGTAAAAATAAAGGAAATCAAATTCCTTAATGTATAAGGCAAAAACCATTTCCTTCTCTGGAAGAGTTTAATTCTCTGTATGTATTATTAGAGTTTGACTATCTTACTATAACTACGAATTTAGCATACATATAAGATCATATAAATTGATTCTTAATAGTTTTTTACCATACACTATAACTATAAATTTAGAATTATTTTTCTTTTTCTTATAAAAATTTTTAAATAATGAACCTATCAAAGTTGAATAAAAAGACATAACTCAAACTCCATCTACTTCCATCAATAATCATTTACTTCAAAATTTATGTATTTTAATCAATATTGATATCTAATAAACCCTTAATATTAAAATTGAGAAAGGGAAGTGCAAATTTGGAAAAGAAACAAAACTCCAAGGACAAAATAGCGAAGACAAAACATTCAATAAGTTAATGTGGCAGACCAGTATTTGTGAACTGCACCAACTGTAAACAAATAAAAATACACACACACACACACACACACACACAACAGTGCTGAAAACATTGGCAGAAACAACAATTTTTTTTGGACCAAACATCAGCAGGACACTTCAGGAGTCCACCACAGGACCTTCCAAATTCATTGGAGAATTTTTTTAATTAATTTATTTTTTAATTAAAAAAAAAAACATTTGAGTTTCAATTATTCACTTGCCACTCAGGGAGAGGACAGATTGCACTTTCTATTAAAAAACACACAACAGTCAATCAATAAAATAAAATAAAATAAAAACACTATAAATAAAAGGTTGTGATAAAAATAAATAAACAAACACAATGTTGCCTTCACAGGAGGAGAAAGAGAAGTACTTGATTCTGTATTTGATTTCTTGGGTTTGTGCAGCTCAGTTATTAGACTAATGGGTATGTGTTGTATCATGTATGTCATCACCAACTTCACATAAAGTTTCACTCTTTGTTGTTGAGTTTAGTTTCACTTTTCAAGTGTTAAAAGCCCTTGTCTTTTTATTTTTATTTTTATTTTTTTCTTCTGTTTTATTTTCTTAGGTTCATTCTGTTTCTGTGGTTTTATTTTATTGCAAAGGTTTTGTATTTTAGATTGTTGATGAAGGAAAGATGTGATTTTTTTTTTTTAATGACTGTAACTGGGTTTGGTTGGATTTTATTTTCTATGTTTTTTTTTCCTCATGCTTTTTGTGGTTAGTGTGAAAAAGTTTTGATTTTTAGTTTGTTGATGATAAAAAGATGTGATCTTTGATGAGTGTGATTGAAGATTGTATCTGGGTTTGGTTTGTTTTTTGCAGTAATGGGCAATGCTAGTGGTAGAGAAGATGGAGAAGGTCCTTCAGGAGTGAAGAAGAGTGAAAACATAGAGGATTATGAGCAGTCTATGGAGTTAGGAGGACAGAGTGAGGCTCATGTTAGCTATTATGCTCATGGGGTGTATCTGGACCCCATGGTTCACTCTCCTCCTCCTCATGCCCCTAGAACATACCAGCCTCCTTTTATGTTCCCTTCACAGGTCTGCTCTCTCTTTCAAGTATTTAGTTCTCCTCTTTTCAGGTGTTGATTTAATTATTTATTTATTCATTTTTCATGTTAATGGTAGTTTTTGAATTTGGAATTTTAGAGGGCAAGAACTTAGGGTTGTATGCATTAGTAAAGTGAAAAATCTTTACCTTTTAGGTAGTATTCATGCATGTTTCAAATGAATTTGGCCGAGGACAATGATAAGAAGTATAATTCATGTCGTGGAACTTCAGTTGGGGCTATGCTTTATTGCAAATGTTTCCTCAATGGGGTATGTTCTTGTTTGATGGTAATTTTTTTGATGAATGTTTATGATGTTTGTGTTCCCTTTATCGGAGGATCATCTTTGACATAAAAGTACGGTAGTTATATGACTTTTGATGTTTTAGTACTGTGTTTTCGAATATAAATTAAT
The DNA here is from genome assembly GCA_021234005.1 of Nephelium lappaceum. Classification (NCBI taxonomy): domain Eukaryota; kingdom Viridiplantae; phylum Streptophyta; class Magnoliopsida; order Sapindales; family Sapindaceae; genus Nephelium; species Nephelium lappaceum. The sequence goes on from CM038004.1 coordinate 947,462, forward strand.
GCAGAGCTTATGCTTGAGCTTTTGAGATGTTTGTTTATGTTATTGAAACTTGCTTGTGATATATATTAAGAATTTGTTGAACTTGGAGATAAAAAACTTGTTTGGGTTAATGTGTTTGAGTAAAGCTGAACATAATTATGTTGAAAGGGAGCACAAATTTAGTACATGTTAGACATGAAAAATGCTTTCTCAAAAACGGACTATTATAGATTCTAGCATATAATAAATGGATATTTGTATTGAACGCTTGAGTCTCTTCTACATTTGTATTTCCAGGTTGCAATGCCTCCTGTACCGAGACCAGGCGAGGTAATGCAAGTTCGAAATCATGCAATGGGGTATAAAACGACACATTATGAGAATGAAGTGCCTGAGAAACGAACAGCAGTGATGATAACATGGAGCTATGGTGGCAAGCAAGTGGCTGTCACTGGATCCTGGGATGACTGGAAGACTGCGTATAAAATTTGATTTAGACTTTTTTCTACATTGACTATGCTTTGTGCGCCATGATCTGACAAAAAGTTTTTTGATTCGTTCCATCAGAGAGCCCCTGTGGAGTTTGGGCAAAGATTTCACTATCATGAAGATGCTTCCATCAGGTGTTTACCACTACCGCTTCATTGTTGACGAACGGTTGAGGTATGCTCCAGACTTACCTTGGGAATGTGATGACTCGGGGAATGCTTACAATATTTTGGATGTGCAGGTAATGTTAAAGTTTCTGCTTTAACAACTGTTACCATTCCATGGGTGGAATGATCTTGACTGTTGCTTTTGTTAACCTGCCTTTTTCTTTTTGGTTGAGGCTTTTGACTTTTGTTACTCATCAAGTTGTATCAGAAAGGTAATGTAGGAGCACAGTAAATACATGATAATTCTGTTTTAGCACTAATTAGCACAGTAAATATATGATAATTATTCTGTTTTAGCACTAATTACTTGGAAGAAACACATTCTTTTGCGCGATAACTCTATTGAAATCAAAAGTGAATGTACTGTTTCATAAATGGGCTTCTTGTTATTCACATTCAATCATGATGGGCAGTGTTTGGTGTAGTAAAGGACACCTTTTAAAAATATGTTACGTAAACGAAGATGCATATAAGAATACCGATATGCAAATAGACCAAAGACATCATTAACACCATTAGACACAAACATACTTTTTGGCTGAGAAAATGAATGCCTGCCATGTTGCAAATAAAAGCTTTGGTGTACCAGACATGTAACCGATGAAATGATGACTGATATGGCATCACATTTATGTAAACAGTGTTTTTCTGCGTAAACTTTCAACTACGGAAGCACCATGATGAAATATTTTACAAATTATGCAAAGTAATGCAGATTGAGGTGATTAACATGGAAACATCTGCGTACTTTTTAAGTTTGGAGTATCTTTAACCTCATAATGGATAACTGGTTAACAGCTAATGAAAATTCTTTATAGTGTGCATCAAAAAGCTTCTACTGAAGGTTAATCAGTGTGATGTTTGTGGTGCTGATGGTAAATTTGTAAACTACAATCTTCAGTCTTTAGTACTTAGTAAAATTCCTGTAACAATATTTGCTTCTGCAGATTGATAAAAAGTAATTGAATTAAGTATTGTTGCTTTATATTTATTCACGCTGTCTTGTTTCTGCTGCCAATATAGTTGCTATAGTAGTAGACTTGTCCGATGTTTGTTTACGAAAAAGGTAGAAAAGCAAAACACCATTTTGAGTCACATGACGATGTTTATCATTAGTAGATTATCAAGATAATAAGATGACTCATGTATGCAAATTTAATCATGTTATACTTATCTGGCCCCATACCTAAAATTTCATGCGTGCGCTTTGTCTTTTTTTTTTTTTCTTCTTTCTTTTCTCGCTTGCATCACCCTCTTTCATTTCTCCAGAAAGAAAATGAATACACTGTTCTGTACAGGAGTATATTCCTGAAGCGCCTGAGTGCCTGTCCGAGTTTGAATCTCCTCCTTCCCCATTCTCAAGCTACGACAATGAACCACTAAGTGGAAGTGATTTTAGCAAACCTCCACCTGATCTACCTCCACAACTTCAAATGACATTGTTAAATGAACCTCCGTCTACCGTGGTCAGCAACCAGTCTCTGCCAAGGCCTCGACACACAGTGTTAAACCATCTTTACATCCAAAACAGTGATGGCCGTCTGCCAGTGGCAATCGGCTCAACATGTCGCTTTCGCCAAAAATATGTGACTGTAGTACTTTACAAGCCTTCAAAGAGGTGATCTATATAAATGTACATAATACATAATATCTGGAATTTATTTTAGGTAGTTTTATATTAATATCAGTGACAATGTTCAGAAAAATGTACTGCTGATGCATATCAAAAAGTTGAAGTTGCCATAAATTTGATATAATATATATTTACTTTTTGTTTCACTTGTGAGCTTGTGTGTTTCCATTGCATATATGGGGATCAATTGGTGGTTTCTTTTTATATTTGATGGCATCAGAAGCAAATTAAACATGGTTTCTCTTGTCCAAAGCTCAATGTGACAGCAGAACCTAAAATAGTTCCATCTGCTTTTGTGTGAGAGTATATGTGTGTGTGTAGGCAAGTGCCTGAAAGTCTGAAACTGCAATTTCTGCTTTGCTAATCTGGTTTTCTTTGTCAACAGAAACCAGTACTCAAAAGCTTTTGTAGGTTCCATTGCATCTAGAACGTGGCCTAAATTTTTCTATGAAAGTAAATGTGCAAAATGTTCACAAGAAAATAACTTGGATATTCATAAAAAGTATTCAGAAACAAGTGTTACAAACATATGCTTACATTAGTGAAACAAGTAGAAAGATGATAATTAACTGAATCAAAATCAAAAGAGGGTGTTATTTTGTTTGCTTCTCTCTGTGTTGCAGGCTGTGTCACTAACTCAATACTCATCGAACGGGTACCTTAATCCAACCATTAGCAAAAGCAATGGCTAAGATGACAAAAGGAGTTGACATACCAAATATTATGATGTAAGGAAGAGGGGTCTTCATTGGATTCTCCCCTTCCCTCTCTCCTGCTGTTTGCCAAAACCTGCACTCACCAAGTTAGCCTTTCAAATCAGTTCATAAAGTAGTTCAAAAATGCATAGCAATCCTTGTTAAAGTTTAAACACTTGGTCTGAACTGGTGTCATTGTATAAGTGAAGAATGCTTACTGGTCTGGTTCTTCCTCTCTTGTGACAAACTTCCTTTTCCCTTTTGGCTTCAACTCTCCATCTCCTCCACCTACCACCACCCAAAACCACCTTATCAACAACAAAATGAACCCAAAAAAGAAATTGAAAACAAAAAACCAGCATGTTAGTACTAATGCACAATGAGATAGCTCACCTAAGTTTGCATTGATTCTGAAATGATGAACCTTTGGCTTTTGTGAACTAAGGCAGTGACTGTGAGTAAAAGGGGACTGTGAAAATGTACATGGCTTTGTGAGGACTGGAACTTTGGCAGTGAGAGAAGAAGAGAGGGCCAGTTTGGCTGCCATTTTTTAACACAAGTTGTTATGTATGCACTCTCTGTGCCCATCCCTTAACCACCATCACATAAATGTGATATTTTGCTTCACAAGTTTTGGATATGGATGTGGGTGGCAGTGGCACTCATATATTTGCGTTCCTGGATACTAACCTTATCCAAAACAACATATGACTAACTTGTCTAAGTGACTATTTCTCTCTCATTTATCATTTTTGTAGCGCTAAATCATTTTTATTCACATTAATAAAAAACAGTACTTAACTACATATTACATTTGAATAAATTTAATGAATTTAGTAGTTTATCAATATTTTTACAAAATTCAGAAACTTCTTTACAAATTATCAATCACTCACTCAGAAAAATATAAATTAGATTCTTAATCACATTACTATATAAGTGCTTAATCCATATTATAGGGAAGGTTAGATAGTTTTTCTCATTAATGTGAGGCTGCTTCACTTCTAAATGCTAGAGTTCAGAGAAGCACTTTATATGGCAGGATGTTATTGGTTGATGAACATAGCATGGGTAATCATGAAAAATGATGAATATTGCTTTGCTTGCAATGTAATTATGGACACTCCAAGTCACCAACCAAGCAAGTGAAAACAACATCGAGCGATCAGTCTTAAGTTGATTAAAGTTAAAGCCCAAGTCTGAAGCAATAACCATTCTTTTGGTGGACCACAAGCCCCTAGTCAACCAATACAGCCAGGCTCAGTCAATTAACTACATCTTATGGGGTTGGTGACCAGCTGACTCAATTTTCTTAACAACTTTTTTTAATAATTTACCGAATCACACACAATATATTTTTCTTTTATATTTACGATAAAAATTTCAATTTCATCATATAAATTTATTAATATTTATAAAAACTAATATGTTTAGAAATTAATTTTCCAATCTTATCGTTTATAATCTTATAAATGTGATGGAACTTAAATCATTAATATCAAATTATCTTCTAATTATATGTAATAAAAAAAAAATCAATCCTATCCAATCGACATTCAACAATGTCATTAACATTTATAATATAAATTTGAGTAATGCTTTATTTAAAGTATATATTAACAAAGATTGACATATTTTTAGAGGATGCTTTTATCTGTAATCAAGCAAGCATTTAAGTTAGCTTTAATTTATAATTAAGTAACCATTTCATTTAATAGAACCTACTAAGCAATGACACCATTCCTTTTAAATTTCAACACAAAATATGGAATTGCATTGACTAATCTCTCAGTCTTAACTTTTCTTCCCAAATCAATCCAGCTATTACGTTCATTTGAATATCACTTGAACCATCCGCCTCTAGACAACAACACCCCCAACTTCAGCCCGCCCCCAAAACCCACCATTTAGCAGAATACAAGTCTTCTGTTGAATACAAGTCAAGTCTTGCCCCGTCAACTGTGCTCTCTGATTCTTGATCTCCATTTTTACCACAAGTCCTTGTGTTTTTGGTGGTGGGGTATGTGATCTTTGGATGCCAAGACGTTGATTTGTTGGCATTGATTAGGGTTGCAGCAAGGGAATTGTTGGTGGGTGTGGACTGGAAGTGACTTTGGATGGTGGGTTTTTGAGGTTTTGACTCTTACCCTTTCGCTTGTGTGATCTGTTCTCAACTGGGTTGTTGCATTTTTGTGTTGTTTTGCGGTTTTTGACTGTAAAGTTTTGATCTTTTTGTGTTCTATATATGGATAGAGTATAACTCTGATTGTAGTGTTTGATTGATACATTTGTGGTTATGTCGCTGGTGGCTATGGGTTCCTACTACAAGAAACCTTCCTTTTTCAAAGTTGCTGCTTTTCGTAGATTCGTGTCTTTAGTTTCAGTCACACTAATAGGGGCATTGCTATTGATTTTAGTTATCAGAACCAGTTCAGTTATAAATGTGGTGGCACCACCTTTCTATGAAGATTCACTCCCTACAGGGAGTAGTTATAAGCTCCCTAAACAGAATGAATTGTCTATTCAATTGGAAGAGAGAAATCGTTTACCACCTAGGAATGTAGATCTGTATCCAAATTTGGCTAAGGATCGTATAGTTATTGTGTTATATGTTCACAATCGGCCACAATATCTTCAAGTGGTTGTGAAGAGCTTGTCTCATGTGGTGGGTATAAATGAAACGTTGTTGATAGTAAGCCATGATGGGTGCTTTGAAGAAATGAATAAGGTTGTGGATGGTATAAAGTTCTGCCAAGTGAAACAGATATTTGCCCCTTACTCACCCCATGTGTTTGATGGTGGTTTTCCTGGTGTGTCGGTGAATGACTGTAAGGATAAGGATAATGCAACGTTGAAACACTGTTTAGGGACTCCTGATCAATATGGGAATCATAGGTCACCAAAGATAGTGTCATTGAAGCATCATTGGTGGTGGATGATGAACACGGTGTGGGATGGATTGGAGGAGACACGGGGTCATTTGGGACATATTCTTTTCATAGAAGAAGACCATTTCATTTTCCCCAATGCATATCGCAACTTACAGGTGCTTACAGCACTCAAGCCTTTGAAATGCCCCAATTGCTATGCTGCAAATTTAGCACCTTGTGATGTCAATTCCAAAGGAGAAGGAGGGGATACTTTGGTTGCTGAGAGAATGGGAAATGTCGGTTATTCTTTTAACCGTACTGTTTGGAGAAAAATTCATAGGAAAGCAAGAGAATTCTGTTTCTTTGATGATTACAATTGGGATATAACTATGTGGGCGACTGTTTATCCTTCATTTGGTGCTCCTGTTTACACTTTACGAGGGCCAAGGACCAGTGCAGTTCATTTTGGGAAGTGCGGTTTGCACCAGGGCCAAGGGGATAAAGGTGCTTGCATTGATAATGGTGTGTTTAACATTGGGTTACAAGATACTGATAAAGTTGCCAACATCCAATCAGGATGGCGTGTGCGTATTGTTGAACATCAGCAAGGTTATAAAGCTGGGTTCAGGGGTTGGGGAGGCTGGGGTGACGAGAGAGATCGCCAGATGTGCCTGCAATTTGCTCAGATGTATCACTCCACAAACACTACTGGTTAAAGAAGAGCTGAGCTTTTGACATCTTGAGTTTTCTGACTGTTAACTGGCGCAGATTATGATATTTTTGTTGAGCACAAAGGAAAGCTTAAATACACTAAAATGTTTGTAATATATTACTGATTCTTATGTTGATTCTTCCAAGTTTTGTTTAATCCAGACCGGGTTTTCTTATTATTTTTGGCAAATTTATAATGGTATAGTGATACTAAACTTCTCAACTTCTTAATTCCTTGCATAGCGACTGGTTTGCCTTTTGGTAAGATAGAACAATTTATGTTTGATAGCGGAGCGTTGGCTTTTCATTTGCATTGTGGTGGACTGAACTCTTCATATACGTGTATGCATTTATGTACATGATTCCATATATACTTCATTTTTGTTGTGCACATACATACATACATACAAAAGGTGTGAATCTTCATTGGCATGTATGTACAACTTGTGCATCTGTTTGTTTTCACTGGTGTACTATACGTAGATCAGACACACACACAAACATGTTTTCTATGTGAGGTGGTGGATCATTGCCCTTTTTAATATATGTCTGTTGTTATTCTTGAATTTCTATGCTCGCTTGATTGTAGTATCAAACAATAACTAGTTGAACCTACTACTTTTCTAAAACTATAGTTTATGGATCAAATAAGGTATAATTTCATATTGTGATGGTTATAACTGTATTGTAAGATTGAAAATTAGTAATGACTTGAAATGCTGGGTTAAGCCACAGATAAAGCATTAGTACGAATATCAGTACATATTCGAAGAAATTCTTAATTTTAATTATGTTCTGCTATCATTGTATTATGGATATATGGGACAGAAGTTACCGAAGAAAGGGAGAACTTAAAAATGAAAAATAGAAGGGATCAATAGTAATCATGGTGATGATAGGGCACATCATGAACATTCAGGTACTTTATGAATTCACTCTCTCAGAAGACTAATCTTTGTTATAGCTCTAGTTATGTTATGGTTTTAGAGATGGATGTGTTCCTGTGTGTGGAAAACTAAATAGGAATCATTCATTAATATGCACTAGGTAAGTCACATCTTCTTTTTTTTTGTTATTTATCTTTCCTTTGCTTTCTCTTTCTTTTGTGGGTTAGAATTATCCTGTCACTGATATTTTTGGGCTGTGAATTGATTTTCCACTCTCTTCTGCTTTAGAATACTGCTTCCTTTTCATAGCTAGCTAAGATAGATTCTCTTTGACCCCTTTAATGTGCTAAGGATTACAGCTGTCTGCAAAAATTTGATTTGTAATGTGATTCTCAGCTTGTAGTGCCTTGCAGTCTTATGTGCTAGATGGCAGTTGCCCCTTGCTATTAATGGCCTTCGTTGCAAAGTTTTTCTTTTCTTCTGGGGTTGAATATCAGTTTGTCAATGCATTAAATGAATGCCTGACGGACAAATACAATCTTGTATAATACGATCAATTGTAGGAATACAAAAAACATCTTTTTACAGTATATATTCATTCTCTAGTATGAGCAATGCCCCGAATTCTGTATATGCTTGACAGGACTGGCACTAAGGAGCTTGACATTTCCTTGTAGCTATGTCAAAACATGATTCTCTTACCCTTTTGTGTGTGATTCTAATAGCTTGCTTTGCTCAATCATTGAATTTGGAAGCTTTGGATATGTGAAGATCACACAAGCTCAAATAATGGCAAACAATGTCAAATGTATGCATTGATTTAGCATCTATACAATAAAGCAATTCCACAACAGAACAAGTTTATCTTCAATTATTTGGAGTCTTCGGGAACTCAGGGGCCTACATCCACAAATAACACAAAAAGGTTGACCATGATTCATGATCATCTTCTCTTGTTTTTATGAAGCAAACCAAATTGCTTTATACAAACAAAGTCATCAATCACCAACTCAAAACAACACACCTTATTCGAACATCGTGGATGGTTTCCCTCCAAGATACCAAACCATTCTTAAACCAGTTTTCCAAAGTATCAAACTCACATGAGCCTCATATCAATCAACTAGTACGGTGATCTTTGATTGTGATGTTGACACGTGCCAATATTCCCACATGATTATATCACTATCTTTAGGAAACTTGGGGACCACCCACCCCAAGTTGGCTCCTCTCTCACTTGAACCATTGCCTTAAAGTTTCACATTCAACGCTAAATTGTTTGTTCACCTCCTCGAACACGTGAAAATGACTTGGCACACACAAATGTATTTACCATATATGAGGCAACTAAACAACTAAGACCAGCAATATAAGCCTCCTTTTACCATACACAGGCCCCCCTACGATTCCATCCAATAGTAACACCTCTTATCTATATCAACACAATTGTAAGTCGGAATATTTTAAATGACTCAATTTATATAACTTTGAAAGAAAGATTTTAATCAGGCTTCATATTCTTCACATGATAGTTTTGTCCGTAAATCCTAAAAAAATAAAGTTATGTACTACAAACTTTCAAATTCCAAAAAAAAAGAAAATTACCATTTAAAAGTGGTGTGTAAAGATTTTTTGCTTTTGAGATAAAATGAGATTGATATAAATGTCGATCATTATTAGATTGAATGACTTAAACGTTGATAATTATCTAATTGAATGAATATTTTTAATAACTTATGAAAATTCAGTTTTAGATGAAAAATAGGCCGAAATTTTTGGAGGGAGCAGCATATAAACTGTGGACCGTACACCAGAATTACATGTACTTTTTATTACAAGACACACACACATGTCAAGTACTTCGAAGTAGTTATCCAAATCGAAATCCAACATTGATCGTGGTGCAATCTAATTGATAGCCGATCGCCGGCTCTCTTGAGCTAAATAAGTTGTAAAAACACAAGCACAAGCAACACAAACACGAAAACGATACATAAAAAATGAACAAGACCACCGCCCACGTACGTAACCAAAACACAACACAACACAACACAGAGTCACTCACAGTTTCATGTTTATTATTTTATGTTTTCTTTTACGACTTTTAAGAGCAGATTGGTTACTGGGTAGACCAGACTACTAGGTCGGTTCACATGTTGGTGCTGTTCTGTTCTGTTGGAGATTCTTGGTATGTGACGCCCCTTGTAATTTTTATCTCTTTCTCTGATGTTTTTTTTTCCTTTTTCCAAGCAAAAGTTTGACAATTTTGTAACTAATTTGTTGTTGTTGTTGTTATTATGATGATATGTTTTGGGGTTTGGGTTGTGTGTATTGGACTTGTGTGAATGGTCTTATGTGTTTGTTGGATGTTTTGTAGGGAATTGTTTGGATTTTGTTATCTGGGTATTTGGTTTTGCTTTGAGCGTGTGTAGTGGGGGTGTTGTTTTGGTGGATGCAGCCATTGGAAGAGATGTTGGTTTGGAGAGGTGTGTCATTTTCGGGTAAGGCTTGTCTTTTCTTTGCTTTGCTTTGCTTTTCATTTGTTGGCTTTATTGATTGAGAATAGAATCTTGGGGAGGACTATGTGAATGGTAATACTTTTGTTTTTTAAAATTTTGTTATGGTTTCATAGGACACAGATGATAAAGCAAAAAGAGGTTTCTTTATTTGGTCCTGAAATGCTGATGGAGTGCACTGTCTTTTAACTTTCATTATGATTCCTGGGTCCAGTAGATTCTGTATGACAAAGAGTGGATAAGTTGGATGTTGCCTTTGTTTGATTATGGTTTGTTTAGAGCAATTTGCGGTTTTCGTATTGGAGAAACAAGCTTGGAGGTTTTGCATTGGAGGGTTTGAATTGTGGTATGCTGGTTTTGTGGTAGTCGTTTATATAGATTGGTTTGATTGAGAAGCTAGTTGGGGAGGAGAAGTGAAAGAAGATTTTGATTGAGAGGGAGGTGAGTGTAGAGATGTCGTTGAAGTCAACAAATAAGACTAATTACTCTAGGAGCAGTTCTGCTCGATCGAAACAAAATGCTCGTGTTGCTGCACAGACCTCGATTGATGCGAAACTAGATGTTGACTTCGAAGAATCTGCGCGGGTTTTTGATTACTCCTCTTCTGTCAACATTTCGAGCTCAACTAGCAATGTTCCATCATCTACTGTATCGGCTTACCTTCAAAAGGTGCAGAGAGGAAGATTGATCCAACCGTTTGGTTGTATGATTGCTGTTGATGAGCAGAACTTCACGATTCTTGCCTACAGTGAAAATGCGCCAGAAATGTTGGACTTGGCTCCACATGCGGTTCCAAACATTGAGCAGCAAGAAGCCCTGACTTTTGGAATTGATATTCGAACACTGTTTCGGTCCGTGGGTGCTGCTGCATTGGAAAAAGCGGCCAATTTTGGGGAAGTGAATCTTCTCAATCCAATACTAGTTCATTGTAAAACCTCAGGTAAGCCGTTTTATGCAATTTTGCATAGAAATGATGTGGGTTTAGTTATAGATTTGGAACCAGTGAATCCAGCTGATGTGCCAGTGACTGCTGCTGGGGCATTGAAGTCGTATAAGCTTGCTGCCAAAGCTATCTCAAGATTGCAGTCCTTGCCGAGTGGGAATATATCATTGCTGTGTGATGTTTTAGTGAAGGAAGTAAGTGATTTGACAGGTTATGATCGGGTGATGGTGTATAAATTTCATGAAGATGAGCATGGGGAAGTCATTGCTGAGTGCCGCAGACCTGACTTGGAACCATATCTTGGCTTACATTATCCTAATACCGATATTCCACAAGCTTCCAGGTTCCTCATTATAAAAAATAAGGTTAGAATGATATGCGACTGTTTGGCAGCGCCGGTAAAGGTAATACAAGACAAGAAACTGGATCAGCCATTAAGTCTTTGTGGTTCCACACTGAGGTCTCCTCATGGTTGTCATGCACAGTATATGGCAAACATGGGTTCCATTGCATCTCTTGTGATGTCTGTGACGATCCAAGAGGACGATGATGACGTGGATGATGATCAGCAGAAGGGAACAAAATTGTGGGGCTTGGTGGTTTGTCATCACACAAGCCCTAGGTTTGTTCCGTTTCCTCTGAGGTATGCTTGTGAGTTCTTGATTCAAGTATTTGGTGTACAGATCAGTAAGGAAGTGGAGTTAGCTGCTCAACTGAGGGAGAAGCATATTCTGCAAACTCAAACCGTGCTTTGTGACATGCTCCTTAGAGATTCTCCTGTAGGAATTGTTACTCAGTCACCTAATGTCATGGATCTTGTTAAGTGTGACGGTGCTGCACTTTATTATGGGAAGAAAATTTGGCTGCTTGGGGTTACTCCTACAGAGGCACAGATTATAGATATAGCTGAATGGCTTCTCGAGTACCACAGTGCCAATACTGGCTTAAGTACCGATAGCCTTGTCGAAGCTGGCTACCCTGGTGCTTCAGTACTTGGAGAAGCAGTGTGTGGTATGGCTGCCGTTAGGATTACTTCTAAAGATTTCCTGTTTTGGTTTCGGTCTCACACAGCAAAGGAGATCAAGTGGGGTGGTGCAAAACATGATCCAGGTGATGAAATTGATGGAAGAAAAATGCACCCCAGATCATCATTCAAGGCTTTTCTGGAGGTAGTTAAGCAGCGGAGTTTGCCTTGGGAAGATGTGGAAATGGATGCCACACATTCCTTGCGGCTGATACTAAGAGGATCTTTGCAAGACAAGGTTGTGGAGGATTCCAAAATACTTGTGAATGTTCCACCAATTGACGACAAGATTGAGAGGGTGGATGAATTGCGCATCATCACTAATGAAATGGTTCGCCTAATTGAGACAGCTGCTGTCCCCATCTTGGCTGTCGATGAATGTGGTAGCATAAATGGGTGGAATTCCAAAGTAGCAGAAATAACTGGTCTTGCTGTTGAGCAAGCCATTGGCACACCCTTCATCGACCTTGTTGATGATAATTCAGTCGATGTGGTCAAGAACATGTTATCATTGGCTTTGCTAGGTGATTTTTTTTACTCCTTTTAGAATGACTAAACATTACATACATGATATTCTAGAAGAACTTTATGTTTTTACAGGCAAATCATAGATATGTGCTAAATAAATATGAACAGATTGTTACTTTACAACTTTAAATGTGTTCACTTAGATATTTTAGTTGGGTTGGATAGGACCATTCTTTTTGTTGGATATATATTTGTGTACTGAGATTGTATGTGGAGACAAAAATGCATCATTAGGCGTACATATCTATTGAAATTGTCAACTGTTCTAATATTCATTGTTTATAAATTAATTGTGTGATTGAATTTTGTTCCTTGTGTTGTGTGTTTGCGTGGTTACACTTTTTATCTATCGCAACTTCTGTGATGGATTTGCATCTGATGGCAGGTACAGAAGAAAGAAACGTTGAAATCAAGCTTAAGACATTTGGTCCTCAGGAAAACTGTGGTCCAGTGATCCTAGTAGTCAACGCTTGTTGTAGTAAAGACACAAAGGAAAATGTTGTCGGTGTTTGCTTTGTTGGGCAAGATATTACAGGGCAGAAGTTGATTACAGATAAATATACCCGTATCCAAGGTGATTATGTAGGTATCGTGCGAAGCCCGTCTGCACTTATTCCTCCAATTTTTATGACTGATGAGCATGGCCGGTGCTTGGAGTGGAACGATGCAATGGAAAAATTGTCTGGTTTGAAGAAGGAAGAAGCCACTGATCGGATGCTTCTTGGGGAGGTTTTTACTGTTGATAGTTTTGGTTGTCAGGTTAAAAACGTTGACACCTTAACCAAACTGAGGATAGTATTGAACCAGGTGATTGCAGGGCAGGATGCAGATAAGTTGTTATTTGGGTTCTTTGATCAGCATGGTAAATACGTTGAGGCGTTGCTTTCTGCTAACAAAAGGACTGACGCGGAGGGAAAGATTACTGGGGCCTTATGCTTTTTGCATGTGGCTAGTCCAGAACTTCAATATGCTCTCCAAATACAGAGAATATCAGAACAGGCTGCGGCCAATAGCCTCAATAAGTTAGCATATATTCGTCGTGAAATCAAAAAGCCTCTGGGTGGGATAGCTTTTACGTGGGACCTAATGGGGTCTTCTGATTTGACCGAAGAGCAGAAGAAGCTTCTGAAAACAAGCCTATCTTGTCAAGAACAATTAACCAAGATCATTGATGACACCGACATCGAAAGTATAGAAGAGTGGTATGTTTGTTAAAAATATGCTTCTTTGCTTGGTCTGCTTGTGTGTTTTCGAATCCATTCTCATTATCTTAAAGAACGAGTCTGTGAGGGGTTTTAGTTAGCATTTCTCTGTTGTGTGCCTCACTTCGTTTGTGTTCAGCTCTGATGGTTGTAATAAATAACTTTTGATCCTCATGTCTCCTACTTGTAGCTACATGGAAATGAAGTCTAGTGAGTTCAACCTTGCGGAAGCTCTTGAGGCTGTGATGACACAAGTTATGATACCTAGCAAGGAACACCAAGTGCAACTCATCCGTGATTTACCGAATGAAGTGTCATCCATGAACTTGTATGGAGACAAGTTGAGGCTTCAGCAAGTCCTAGCAGATTTTTTGACTAACGCGCTCATCTTCACCCCTGCTTACGAGGGATCCTCAGTTACATTCAGAGTAATCCCACGAAAGGAACGTATAGGAACAAATATACACATTGTTCATCTTGAATTTCGGTAATTATCCTCTGAACTATTCTGTATACTATTTGTTTGATGAACTAAAACGAATTAGAGAAATCATATGTTATGTTTTTGTATAGTCTCGAGTAGTCAGTTTATCTATCTCTCGTTTTCGCTCAGGATCACCCATCCAGCACCTGGAATACCGGAAAAGTTAATCCATGAGATGTTCTATCACAGCCAGGGTGCCTCAAGGGAAGGTCTTGGCCTCTATATCTGCCAGAAGCTTGTTAAGATCATGAATGGCACCGTGCAGTATGTGAGAGAGGCCGAAAAATCATCCTTCCTTATTCTCATTGAATTCCCATTGGCCTGCGAAAACTGACTGCTGACAAAACGCAGAAACACCCTTTTGAATTTAACAAGCAGAGATACGGTCCATTCAGCCAAGTCGCATAAAATTTCAAGTAAGCGACATGTCATCCTCAGGTTCGAATCAAGAATCGTACACAGCTCGTTCCTGAAACATCGAGCATCAGAATATGTTCAGTGGAAACGTTCGCAGCTCCCCCTACTAGCCAGACATAGTATATTAGTTTCATGTAACACCATTTTTCCAGTTATACAGTTTCAGTTTCTGATGAAGAATATAGCAACTGTTTGTTCTCCATACATTTTGAGCAAGTGTTTCAACATGGCAAACTGTATAGTTTTAACATATTTTGAACAAGCCATGATGTAACCCTTTTCTGGCTATGAATCAAATCATCATTATGTATATTAAGTGTTTCTACAATCCACAATCATTCAAAGCTTCACCTTCCTTGCTTCAATTCTGGCTTTTATCATCTTATGATAGTCGTACTAGTGTATCAAATTTCTTTTGAAAAAATAATTGATGAAAAGTATATTGATACATTTATGATCTTAGAGTTCAATTAAAATAAACGTTGTCAACTCATTTATAAGATCAATTATTATCTTCGGAGTTTGGTTAGTATACAATTTAATAACAACACAAAATCAGTTATGAAAAAATATTATTCGTTTTTCATTTTTAAAACTCTTTTTTTATATGAACCGTTGGATTGAAATTTAATACAAGTGAATTATTATGTGTTTTTACCGAATTTGTATAGTACTGTAACCCTTTTCTTTAAAAAGGTTTTTTCTTAATATGAGATTTCTTCTTAACATGTGTCTATAATCAATTATTAATTAAAATTAAGATTTCGTTAAAGTATGCTTTAAAATTGATTATCAACTAAAATCAGGATCCTATTAATATTTGTTCTAATATTAATTATTGACACTAATAATTGATATAAAAATACGATTATAAAATCTTAAGGTCTTTAAATAAATTAATTATTGATACTGATAATTGAATTATCTCAAAGTCAAAAGGTATATAACATAACAGACTCCATTTTGAACCGTTGGAAGGCGCCAAAAAATAAAAAGAAGGCATGAGAAAACAGAACTTGAACTTGAACTCTTCAGACGCGTTCGCGCCATGTTTCGCTGCCTCTTCGAATCCACCACCAAGCGGTCTCTCTATACAATCGCTGCTGCTGTCGAAACCCCAATTGAAGCATCAATCCACCACCCCAGAACAGCGACTCCATTTCGCGCCTCTTTCGACTTATACGAGCGTCTGGTCTCCATGTATGGCGATTCCCGTTCCTTGAAAGACGCTGAGCTGTTCCATTTGTGGATTCTGAAACTGGGTTTCCGTTACGATACGTTTTTGTGCAACACCCTTGTCAATGTCTATGCTAGATCTGGTGAGTTGGTGTCGGGTAGGAAGGTGTTCGATGAAATGCCTGAGAGAAACTCGGTCACGTGGGCTGCGTTGGTTTCAGGGTATACACGAAATGGGATGTTTAATGAGGCTTGTGGGGTGTTTAAGGAGATGGTTGGTTCGGGTTTTTTCCCAAATCATTACGCTATAAGTAGTGTTCTTCGGGCTTGTCAGGAGTGTGGACCAAGTGGGCTTAAACTTGGGATGCAAATTCATGGTTTGGTTTTGAAATCAGAGTATGCGTTTGATGTTTTGGTATGTAATGTATTGATATCCATGTATGGGAGATGTGAGGGGTGTAGTGATCGTGCACTTCTTGTTTTTGAGGAGATAGAGGGGAAGAATTTGATATCGTGGAATTCGATCATTTCGGTTTGTTCACAAAGAGGAGATGCAGTTTCTGCGTTGCAGCTTTTCACGAGCATGGAAAGGGAGGGTTCAGGGTGTAGTTTTAGGCCTAATGAGTATACGTTTGGGAGCTTGATAACTGCTGCTTGTAGTGTTGAGTTGGGGTTTGGTTTGCTTGAGCAGCTGCTAACTAGGGTTAAGAAATCTGGATTTGTATCGGATTTATACGTGGGTAGTGCGTTGGTTAATGGGTTTGCAAGGTTTGTGTGTTTTGATTATGCTAGGAAGATTTTTGAGCGCATGAGTCAGAGGAATGCGGTTTCCATGAATGGTTTGATGGTCGGATTAGTGAGGCAGAAACGTGGAGAAGAAGCAGCTGAGGTTTTTCTGGAGATGAGAGACACGGTTGAATTGAATGTTGATTCTAATGTTGTTCTGTTGAGTGCTTTTGCAGAATTTGGTGTGTTGGAGGAAGGTAGAAGAAAGGGCAAAGAAGTTCATGGATATGTAATCCGAAGTGGGTTAATTGACAAGAAGGTTGCTGTTGGAAATGGGCTTGTTAATATGTATGCAAAATGTGGTGCTATTGATAATTCTAGATCGGTATTTAGATTGATGGTCAAAAAAGATTCTGTCTCATGGAATACCATAATATCTGGTCTTGACCAGAATGAGTATTTCGAAGAAGCTGTCAAGAGATTCTATGAAATGAGAAAAGCTGGAGTTTTGCCTTCAAATTTTACACTGATTAGTACTTTGAGTTCATGTGCAAGCTTGGGTTGGGTCATGCTGGGCCGGCAAGTGCATGGTGAAGCTTTCAAATTGGGACTTGATTTGGATGTTTCAGTTTCAAATGCTCTTCTTGCTTTATATGCTGATGCTGGATGTCACACTGAATGCCTGAAAGTTTTCTCCTTAATGCCAGAAGATGATCAAGTTTCATGGAATACTGTCATCGGGGCATTATCTAATTCAGAGGCTTCAGTTTCGGAAGCTGTAAAATATTATTTGAACATGATGCGAGTTGGATGGAGTCCTAATAGAGTAACCTTCTTAAGTATTCTTGCAGCTGTGTCGTCTCTTTCACTTGGCAAAATGAGCCAACAGATACATGCTCAAGTTATAAAATATCGTATTGCGGATGACACAGCTATTGAGAATGCACTATTGACTTGCTATGGAAAGTGTGGAGAGATGGATGAATGCGAGAAAATCTTTTCTAGAATGTCTGATAGAGAGGATGATGTTAGTTGGAATTCGATGATTTCTGGGTATATACACAATGAGCTTTTGCTAAAGGCCATGGATTTGGTTTGGTTTATGATACAAAGGGGTCAGAGATTGGATCACTTCACCTTTGCCACTGTTCTTAGTGCATGTGCTTCCGTTGCAACATTAGAGCGTGGCATGGAGGTTCATGCATGTGCACTACGAGCTTGTTTAGAATCAGATGTTGTGGTTGGTAGTGCACTCATTGACATGTACTCAAAATGTGGAAGAATAGACTACGCCTTAAGGTTTTTTGATATGATGCCTATGAGGAATGTATATTCTTGGAATTCATTGATATCAGGCTATGCACGTCATGGACAAGGAGACAAAGCTTTAAGGTTGTTTTCACGAATGAAGCAAGATGGTCCACCACCAGATCATGTTACTTTTGTTGGGGTCTTATCAGCTTGTAGCCATGCGGGGCTGGTTGACGAAGGGTTTGAACATTTCGAATCCATGAGTCAAATATACGGATTGGCTCCTCGGATGGAACACTTTTCATGTGTGGTGGATCTCCTTGGGCGGGCTGGTGAACTTGATAAGATTGAAGACTTTATCAACAAGATGCCAATCAAGCCTAACATTCTTATTTGGAGGACTGTTTTAGGGGCTTGCTGTCGAGCAAATGGTCGCAAAACAGAGTTAGGTAGGAAGGCTGCCGATATGTTATTTGAGATGGAACCACAAAACGCTGTTAACTATGTGCTTCTAGCTAACATGTACGCTTCTGGGGGCAAATGGGAAGATGTGGCAAGAGCTAGAAAGTTAATGAGAGAGGCAGAAGTGAAGAAAGAAGCTGGTTGTAGTTGGGTCACAATGAAGGATGGTGTCCATGTATTTGTGGCCGGTGACAAAACACACCCAGAGAAAGGTTTAATATACAACAAACTCAAAGAACTTAACAGAAAGATGAGGGATGCTGGATATGTCCCACAGACGAAGTATGCATTGTTCGATTTGGAACCAGAGAATAAGGAAGAACTCCTGAGCTACCACAGTGAGAGACTTGCAGTTGCTTTTGTTCTCACTCGCAATTCAGGACTACCTATCAGGATAATGAAAAATCTTCGCGTCTGTGGTGACTGCCACTCTGCCTTCAAATTTATATCGAAGATTGTAGGCAGACAAATAATAATACGTGATTCAAACAGATTTCACCATTTTGATGATGGTGAATGTTCATGTGGGGACTACTGGTAATTGACTGATTAAAGATCGTTTAGTTTCAGTGGGATTCTTCACTTGGAAGATATGATGTAACAACCATCTTCGACATTGGTGTCATTAGAGACCAATACACAGAAATGATCCATAGAAGGAGAGAACTTGGTCATGGGTATTTAGTCCTTTCTCTTCATTGTAACAAGGTATTTAGTCCTCTTTGTACAGAGAATGCCCACACTACTGATTATTGTATTAAAGAGAAGACTTATTTATGTATCCGTAAGAGACCTCACGCAAGGAGATATGACTGAAACCTACATTCTCGTTAATGTAGATGCTAGGGGCTCGACATTGAGCCACCTCAACTTTCTGTTAATTTCGTTCTCTAATCTATATAATTTTAGCAAACTGTGAATTCGATGCAAAAAAATAAATAATTGTAAATAGAGAACTTGGAATTCTATTTCAACTTACTGCATAGAAATGAGAGTTTGTTGAGAAGAATATTTGACAAATCAAAGCTCGATGTTATTATATTGATTTGATTCCATAATTTAAATAAATAGATTGAATTTGAACCTTGTTCATATCTAGATTTGGATTTGAATCTGGATCTGATCTAATATTATTTGGTTTAATTTGATTGGAATTGAACATATACATTGGATGCGCAAAGTGGGTTTGCCTCAATGGTTGACGCCCGTCACCCTTGTCTTGTTTAAGGTTTTGGGTTCGATTCGTATATCTCTTACTAATATGTGGATAGTTTTTTAATTCTATGTGAATAGCCTTTTTCCATTTTTGAGATTGTAAATTTGGACTGTGCTTCAGTATTTTATATCAATTGATCCGATCCCGACAATAAAAATAAAAATAAAAAATAAAAATAATAATAATAATAAAATATGTAGGCTGGATTGGAATTTGGGCCCTTTGAAAAGTTTTGGAAACTCCTGCAATTAGCGTTTAAATCCAATCCCAGAAAACCCTACCACAAGGGTACAAAAATGGTGACCTGGCAACACCAAAATTGGCTTGTGAGCCAGGAATTCACTAGACTGGGCCCATAAAAAATTGGGCTTTCAGTGGCCCATCTAAAATGCAAGTAAAAGCAAAATCAAAATTTAAGACAAAACGAACAAGTGGAGAACCCAAAGGAGAAGAGCCAACAGAAACAGAGTTTGTGTTGGAAAATCATGTGAAAAATCAGAAGGGTTTCTCTTGCTGGTATGTGATTACTCACTAATCAACTCATTTTCACCTCTGATCATCTCATTTGTTGTAAATTTTGAATCTTTATTGGTGTTTGTTTCAATATATTCTTCAATTTGATAGCTTTATTCAGTGTTTCATAGATGCAAAAACCATGCTTGCAGGTGGGTTTTTGCAAGACCCCATTTTCAAAAACACAGAGAGAGACCACAATTTGCTTCAAAGGGGCATTTTTGCAGTAGTCTTTATTGGTACTCTTTTCATTTGTTAAATTTTTCATTATTTGATGCAATTTTGTAGTTATTAGTCTCTGATATGATCTGGGTGTGTTTTGTTTTTACTTTTTTTCTTTTTTTTTTTTCCTTCTTCGTGATGAATTGGGGTTGTGTTATTTTGTTTAAATTTCGGTGGGTTGAAGTCTTTTCTTTGTAGTGTGAGTAGTGTGATATTTAGTTGACCCTAGTCAAAATTTGAATTTGCTTGATTGGTTTAGTTTTCACTATATAAAGCTGAATGTTAGATTTAGCTTATTTCGGATTTTTGTTGTTGATTTTATATCATTCAACTCCTTATTTGAATTGGGTTAGTTTGGTTTTTTTAGCTGTTTTTTTGGTTCCCTATTCTGTCTTGAGTTGAATTAAACGGTTGAAAACATTGTATGCTTAGGGTGGGCTTTATTTTCCCGTTTCTGGCAGTTCACTTTTCATAAACCTTGTTGTGTATTTGCAGTTGATGTAATTTTGCATCTAAAAGATTTTATAGTGGTTAGAATGTTATTCAGTGTGTTCATCTTTGTCTAATTGTAGACTTCATTTGGTTGATATTTGGGAAAGGAGAAGAATGAGAACTAAATTATGAATGTTTTAGTGTTAATTGCTTTGGTTTGTAACAGTCTTGCTATTTTACCTGTAGTTTTATTAGGTCCATTAAACGTTAGATATTAGAAATCATTGAATTGTATTTTATTACATTTATACAATCTAATGGTTACCAACTGTCCCGGTAACGTTTTTGTACCTATAAGTTAGCTAATCCTGGTTTTTAGATATAGAAAAGAGTTTGTTTATAAGACATTTATGACAAGTGCAAATGTTTTGCAATTGAAGTCTGAGAATGAATTTGTAAGATGTTTTCTATTTTTTCTCCCTATAACAACCAAGCAAGGGATTATGTTTCTATAACGATCGTCGATTAGTTACAATTTTTCTTTCTTGTAGTAAATCAGAAAAATTCTAACTATGTGGTAATACAATTCAACTTTTTGGGTGCCACTTTCTGTTATTAAACCTTCCTGTTTTGTTTGTTAGGGGAAAAAAGAGTAAGGTAAGACAAAAATGATAAAGGTATATGTTTTATGTTTTTTAGTTCGTAGAAAAATAAAGTAACTCCATTGAAGTTAGGTAAATTACCTTTATTTGTGTAGAAGTCTATGTTTCTTTTGTTTCAGACAATGAAT
Organism: Nephelium lappaceum; assembly: GCA_021234005.1. Lineage (NCBI taxonomy): Eukaryota > Viridiplantae > Streptophyta > Magnoliopsida > Sapindales > Sapindaceae > Nephelium > Nephelium lappaceum. Next base: position 968,795 of record CM038004.1, read on the forward strand.
ATAAGATTCTGATTCTGAATCTGAACACTTTTGTTTTCTTGTTCTCTTTCAGCGATCAAGGGGAGCATTGGGGTTTGGAAGTTGGAACATTTTTTGCATTTCTTTTCTGCAAATGTCAACGAAACCATCAACTAATATCTGGATTCGACACCAGCAGTGCCCATGTGGAGATTGGAAGTGCTACATTAAGTATGATGGAGATGATCAGTCATCACTGAACTCACAACAAATAAAGATTGAGACAACAGCCTCTTCATCCCTAGAAGCTGTCTTTACACCATATGTGGGTCAAATATTTAAAAGTGATGATGAGGCTTTTGAATACTACAGCAATTTTGCGCGGAAGAACGGGTTTTCAATCAGAAAAGCACGCTCAACTGAAAGCCAAAATTTAGGGGTTTATAGGAGAGATTTTGTTTGCTATCGGTCTGGATTTAATCAACCAAGAAAAAAGGCCAATGTGGAACATCCCAGGGACCGAAAGTCTGTACGCTGTGGATGTGATGCAAAACTTTATCTGACAAAAGAAGTCGTTGATGGTGTTACCCAATGGTACGTTTCACAATTTAGTAATGTTCATAACCATGAATTATTGGAAGATGACCAAGTACGTTTACTTCCTGCATATCGGAAGATACAGGAGGCTGATCAAGAACGCATTCTTTTACTCTCCAAAGCTGGTTTTCCTGTGAACCGGATAGTGAAGGTGTTAGAACTGGAAAAAGGAGTTCAACCTGGACAGTTGCCGTTTATAGAGAAGGATGTAAGGAACTTTGTTCGGACTTGCAAGAAGACTGTTCAGGAAAATGATGCTTGGCTCACAGAGAAAAGAGAGAATGATACACTAGAACTTCTTGAAGCCTGCAAGGCCATGGCAGAGAGGGATGCAGATTTCGTGTACAACTATACAACAGATGAAAATGATAAGGTTGAAAATGTTGCCTGGTCATATGGAGATTCTATTCGTGCATATTCACTGTTTGGAGATGTAGTTATTTTTGACACCACTTATCGTTCAATCACCTATGGCATGCTCCTAGGAGTGTGGTTTGGTATGGATAATCATGGCAAGACAATTTTCTTTGGGTGTGTATTGCTGCAAGATGAAAGTTCGCAGTCTTTCACATGGGCTTTACAGGTTTGTGGATGCAAATTCTTGTGATCGATCTGCAATCCATCTTCATATGCCTTTTCATGATTTTCTTCTTTTGAACAGACTTTCGTCAGCTTCATGAGAGGAAGACACCCACAGACTATTCTAACAGATATAGATTCAGGGCTTAGAGATGGTATAGCAAGGGAATTGCCAGATACTAAACATGTTATATGTATATGGCATGTTCTGTCCAAATTATCCAGTTGGTTCTCCCTGCCTCTTGGATCGCAATATGAAGAATTCAAAGCTGAGTTTGATATGTTGTATCACCTTGAGAATGTAGAAGATTTTGAACATCAATGGAACCTTTTGGTTGCTCGTTTTGGACTCGTTTCAGACAAGCACATGGCTTTACTCTTCTCATATCGAGCATCATGGCCGTTTTCTTACATTAGAGGTTACTTTCTGGCTCGGACAATGACAGTGGAATTTTCTCAATCTTTGGACACATTCTTGAAAAGAATCTTGAGTGGACAAACATGTTTGCAAGTGTTCTTTGAGCAGGTATGTTGGTTACTGGTATGCTGGTTGCCCAACGTTTTAAACTGTTTGATCTATTATTCAAATTCTGTTTTCAACATTTGCAGGTTAGTGCTGCTGCCAACTTTGGAAATATAATAAGCAACGGGATGCAGTATATGCATATCAAGACATGCACACCTATTGAAGAACATGCACGGAGCATTCTTACACCTTATGCCTTCCGTGTCATGCAACATGAAATTGAGCTGTCCATGCAGTACGAAACAACTGAAATGACAAATGGATCATTTGTTGTGCGACACTACAAGAAAATGGATGGGGAGTATTTTGTGATATGGATACCAGAAGATGAGCAAATTCACTGTTCATGTAAGGAATTTGAACATTCAGGAATACTGTGTAGGCATTCTCTTCGAGTATTTTCTATAAAAAACTACTTTCAACTCCCTGAAAAATATCTTCTCCTCCGTTGGCGACTGGAGAGTTCCCTAATTCCTATAGAAGATCATAATGCTCAAAGCAGCAGTGATGAGTGTGCTCAGGCCTTTCACTCCCTTGCTGCAACTCTATTGACAGAGTCATTGATCTCCAAGGAACGGTTTAATTATGTTCATAGAGAACTTACTGGCCTTCTTGATAACGTCCGAAATATGCCAGTGATTGATGAATTTGCTGTGAATATGGCAGTTAACAATGTCAGTGAATCCTAGTTTTTGCGTTATAGCAAACAGTTTCTAATATAACTGCCCTTTGAAACCTGTTCATTTAAAGATTTTAGGATATCCAGAAGGTGAAATTTGGAGGGTTTCAAAGGTACCATACAAGATAGGTAATTACTGATGTGAATATTTATGTATTTCTAGTATTGGCAAACAAAATACAGGCTTTTGAAATACACATTCTTTTTTTATCATTTGCCGCAGGCCATCATAGGTTTATGGACAGTTGTTTCTCCTTTTTTGATTTACTGTATTTTCTTCAATTATTTACGGAATTCTTACGAAATGAATAGTAAAAACATGTTATCGACTAGAATGAGAAATAAAATGCATTTTGAAGCAACCTATAGAAGTGATAGAAGGTGTATTTGTCTTGAAATTTTGTTGACTTTCAAGAATTGTTCTGGTCATAGTTTTTTTATAATAGCATGCAAGTGATACAAGTTTCCTTTTTGCCGCAAATTATTCTAAGCCCTGATTTACTTTTATCAGATAATTGCTTCCTGACTGAAAAGCATGAACAAGATGCACTACATATTGATGAGTAGTTTTTTGTATTCTTAAGTGAGCAATTGTGTAATATTTTGATGCCAAAATGCTGCATGCACGCACAAAGTTTGAATAGATAGGCGTGTCTCATCATAGGTTTACATAGCGTAAAATCCAGAGGAGAATAGATAATGGTCCTTGTGATACATATTATGTGCTTTCCCTGAACAACGACTCTATTGCTTTGTTGTCTTTAGTTTCTGACATGTATTAAAGTTTGTATGGCCTTGGATGGATCAAAGTAGTGGAGATTTGAAAACGTGTTTGTGTCGTTGAACACTAGTGATTCGAATAATACTTTGTTTAGCTGATCTGAATCCTTCCCAGCATACACTGTTGTAGCTTTGTTTCACGTCCCTGTTTTATTCTTCACCTGGAAAGACAAAAATATATAGGTTTTCAGAGTCTTGGATTAATCATTTTCCAGGTAAAGATGCTCCATTTAAGAGAGAATGTGCATCTAAGAATAAAAAATCTGGGGGATGGTGTTCCAACGCAGGGGTCATGAATCAGATCTCCTTGGGGGGACGCCTTGCTTGGATGTATGGTATATTCCACTGAGTTTTTTTTTTTTTTTTTCTTTTCTGACCCTCTGATACTAGGTCAAATAACTACTACAGGTATAATTCTCTTAACGTATGGTCCGAAATATTGCTTCTAAAATCAAGAGAGATCAATCCATATTTTAGTGAAAAATTTACCATATTTTATGATCCTAATGAGTTTCGAACATTGGAGTTGCTGCCACTACGGTAGCTCAGTAAACTTATATTCCACGAGTTTTCTGACCATTAATCTTAGAACTCGACGTACAAACAAAAGTTAGAAGCGTTTTTTGAATCTCTGTAATAGAACAAGCCATCATATGGACCGGAGGGCACGAGCAACCATTGACTGTTTAATTTTCAATTGAGTGGACGTTGAGACCATACTACCTATTAGCATTAAGCCATAAAACAAGCTTCATAATGATTTAGCTTCTGTCGTGGGATAACTTTTCTAACGTGGCAATCTTATCATGTTACTTATATGTCGATTCAGTCAAGACATGTTATAGAATATACTCGGACTCAATGAGACTATCAATAGAAGTTTTTCTTCTGTCATGTTTGAACTTTCACTAAACACATTAGAGCAAATCAATAGTGGGGACATTTTGTCGTGGCAGGTCAAATACGGTAAACTCATGTCACATTGTCGCCCACTGTCGTTTGCAGTTGATCAAATGAACTGTAAAATGTGTGTAGTTGTGTGGAAACCTTAGGAAGTGGACCAGAAAATTTCATTGTCCTTCTGTTTGCACAATGTTTTTATCTTCCGCTTTGCACGCTCGCTAATAATCATGAACCTTGTAGATTGGGTTGTGATCTGGCAATGAGACCTTAAGACACCCTCTCTCTCTCTAGAAGTAGAAGGTTCTACACCTAAAAGTCCCATAATATTATGGATTTTTGTTCCCACGTTTTGTGGATTATCTCCTTTCATTCATAGAAGTTGGTCCCTAGACTATACCATATTATTTTATTATTGTTGGTCCAGATTATATGCTGGGTTTGTTTCAGTTATATAAAAAGAAAAAAAAAAAATCATGAACCTTGCAGAAAATTACTTTTTGTCTCTCTCCTGAAACTTTTAATAGGGTCCCAATGTCATGAAAGTTGATTGATTTGATTTCTATCGATGGGGTATTGTGTCTCTCCATTGTCAAGTATTCAACAGTAAGAAAGCTATTCATCTAAAAAAGCATGCCCTTTTGAGATATGAGGATCTCAACTGTTTTGGTTAGAAGTTGTCCCTATATGTGGTTGCTATTTCTCCTCAAAAGTGATTTTTAGCATAAAAGTCTTGGTGCTGTTACATAATTGGATTAGATGGAAGAAAATATGGCTGTTCATTTTATAGTTAAAAATATGCCCTGAAGATCTTAGGATCTCAAAGCTTGGTTGGAAGATTCCCTGAAAAGTGACACCACTTATGGTTGAAATCTTAGCGATAGATATCAAGTAGGTAACACGTTACACATACGAATTCGTATGATTCCCAAAAAACCCTTTCGAGATAAATGTTTAGCAACCCTTTTGAGAGAGATTTTGATCAATTTTATTGAAAGGATCCCCATGCGTCTGTATTTCTGTCTCTGTGAAAGTGTGAACTGGAAGACCAATTGGTCATAGTTACAAACTTTGTTGTCATCATTCAAAAGGCTTGAGGTCAAGTCAGTGGGTTCTTAGAGGTTTCTTTCCATGGTGTGAAAAGTCATTTGGGACAGAAGGATCACAATCACATGCATAAAGCAATACAATGACATTCAAATAAAATATCATATAGTAAAAAAAACAGCAAGATATTGTTTATATAAAACCAATGATTTGTTTTAAATTAAAAAAAAAAAAAAAAACCAATGATTTACCAAAACCTAGCCTGGATTCTGTCTCTAATTTTCCTGTCTAATGGCATCTTCAAGTGTTGTCTTTCTTATAATCAGAGGACTTGCAAGCATCTAGCCTCTACGGACTGTACAACTGGCACTCAACGGTTGGTCATCTGACCAAAACGAAAATAAATAAAGGGATAATCCTAAAAATTCATTATAATTTAAAAAATATTCATTTTATCAACTGGAGTTTTATTTTTACTCAAAATATTCCTGACATTAATAAAAACATTCAAAATACCCTCTAAAAACATGTGAAATGACGAAAATACACTTAATGGATACAAATTGATTATGAAGTTATGGAAAGTAAAATTGAAATTTTTTGTTAATTTTTTAATTATGAAGTTATGGAAAGTAAAATTGAAATTTTTTGTTAATTTTTTAACATTAGAAACATAGATGATAAAATAGATATTTTTACAAACTACAATGGAATTTTCTGAGATTATTCCATAAATAAATAAATAAAAATTATTGCTTGGACTTCAAGCAAATTTAGGACTCAGTCTAAATTATTACGAACCACATTTATTATACAACAATTCCTAACAAATTCTAAGAAACATATGATGAATAATAGTACATAAAGTTTTCAATTATGAAATTTGAAATTTAAAGAAAATTTCGACGAATTTCAAATAATTTGAAAACGGGATAACATCAATGACATTTACATTAAAATCACATATCTATCTAAAGGTAGAAATTTTGACTAGTTCATTGATTGCTGTTTAATTATTGGCCATTGACTTGGTGAGCTGGTTCCTGAAACCTAACTTTGTGACAACATTACTCATGAGTGGACTGTTTCATTTGTAACTCTGTTAGGTCACTGATATGATTCAACACAATTAAATTTCTTTTGAAACTAACTAAATTTTAATTTCCTTGAACACAACTTACAAGTAGTTGTGACATAACATAAAAGTTTCTACAAGTCAGAAAACTCTCCTCACAGCAAGGAAAAATTAAAGAGTGATTAACATAATCATAGAACATCAATGTTTAGTTTACAACTATCAAACCATGATCTAATTGTTGGTTGGATTTGATTTCTTCCTTCATCTTTCTAATGAAGTCTTCACATTTCTTGTTCAACTCCTCTATGCTTGCCGACCCAGAACCGTCTTCTTGATCATCTTGATGATCAGCAGCTGTGTTCAGATTATCCTTATTTTGATTGTTTTGCTCTTCTTGTTCTTCTGCTGCACATACCGAGCAGGTTGACAAGTTTTGTGTCTCTTGTGCTGCTTCTTTGATGGACTGTTTCTGCTCTGATGAATTGAACACTTCTGCTTGATTATGATGCCCCTTGTTTAAGTCTTTTTCCCAGTAAGATCGTCACTCTCTTGCTGTGAATTATGGATTAGTCCTGCTGAGTTCTTGACAATGAGGACTAAGATCATGCCATTGCACAGCAGGAACATGTAGCCCTTGTCAATGTTGTGAGCAATTTGTTTAGCAAATGAAGAGAATGAGTATGAGAATATCAGAGAAAATATTGAGACTGAGACCACAGTTGCGCTCTTTAAAAAAATGGACTGACTAAATTTGTTCACGGTCCCTTGTTGATGCTTGATTGCTTCCATAAATTTCTACCTATATGATACTGATCACAAAATAAGTTTCGAAGAGAATGTGTTCGAGTGAGAGAGAGACAGAGATACGGTTTACAATGTGATAAGTGAGAGAGAGAGAGAGAGAGAGAGAGATAGTTTACTATAGGATAAGTGATAAGGCAAGGCTCGAGAATGTGAACATATATATAGAGACGAGTCTAAGGTTGTCGAAGGTCTTTATTTTTTTTTTAAAAATAAAATAAAAATAAAAATAATGGTATAAGCGTTAATACATTATAACTTTTAGTATTAAATACTGTAGTTAAATTATTTTCTATCATTTAAGTTTTTGGATCTGATGATAACTAATATGGTATCAGATTCTAGAGATCTTTAGTTCAAACTTTCTTTTTTAGTTTTCTCTAAAATTCTTCACGTTGTACGTTTTATATAGTAAAGTGCATTTAGTACGTATTTGATATCTATCCATAAATTTTTCTTGTTGCACATTTTATATGGTAGAAGGGTATTTAACATGTGTTCAATATCTGTCACCTAATTACGTTGCACTTGAGAATACATATTAACACATCATAACTTTTAATTTTAGGTGCTATAGTTGAGCATGTTAACGTATCATAACCTCTAATCTTATATATTATAATTGAATCATTTTTATTAATTAATTTTAAATATTATAATTAAATGTGTTAAGATATCATAATCTCTTAAATATTATAATTAAGTTATTTTCTATCTATTTAAGTTTTAAATTATTTGCTTAGATTAGGGATGAGATAGGCACCAAGTCAGTCAACTACCCTTTTGGGCATGCGATAAAATTTCATGAGTTGAATTGTTTGACTAGTTTACGGACGAGATAGACACAAGTCAGTCAACCACCCTCTTGGGATACGTCTTTGTGGAAGAAATTGTTGGCCTAGTAAATTAGCTGTGAAGAAAGTTGAATATTCAACTTAATTGGCCTATTTTTACAGCTTGTGTTTGTTTTTAATGTGTTATTTGCAGTTCATGATAGATCTTTAATTTAGAGCTGTTGGGGTAGGCATATATGTAGATGAGTTTCCAGTAAATTTCATGGGTTGATTTCAAGATGGGTGATCATTAATTGATGAATAAATTCATCTCATTCATTGTTTATGATTCATGGAGCTGCCTGGATGTTTCTGGCTCATTTCAGATTCATTTTCAGTGATTTTGAAAATCATCTCTAAACTCTTTGAAAAACATTATTTTGTTTTAAAATAATGTGACAATAAACATGAGAATTCTATTGAAATTAAACATTATATATACAATTCAAAAATTTGTTCTCGTAACACCAAGAGATATCTATTCCACAATATAAAATGAAAGTTTTTCATATAAACTGATAAATAGATATGACGGAACTTAAACTGGAACAATATTTACTTCCACAATACATAGGAAAAACTCCTCATACATGCTGTTAGCAGTAGAAGTGTCATTGAAGACTACACCAATGGAAATTCTGAAAATGACTGACGGTTGAATTGTTTAACAACCTTCCATTGAAGACACATATGAGAAAATAATTCTTCTACCTAATACGTGTTAAATAGAACAAAACATTGCCCAAAATTGAGAATATTCTGAGTTGTAAAACACAAAACTAGTTTTGGGTCACTTCAAATCAGGTCCAGGCTTAAATGCTTGAGGTGACTCCAGGCTAAATTGCTTTCAAAGTCCAGTGAACCAGCAAAATGATATATAAAGTTTGGCTGGAGAAAAAATAGTTGAAGTCTTGAAAAAATAAAAGAGAAAGTCTTTCGTAGCTTTAAAATGGATAGTGAAATTTCACCAGAAACTAATTAAAGACAATTATTAATAGAAAGCATCACTCCCACCAACTGAAATTCTCATTTTTAACTGTGGTTAAATTTCCAAAAATAATTTCTCAAGAAAAAGAAAAAGAAAAAAAACTGATGGGGTTGTTAATAAACATTGACTTCAACATTATTTTTCTTTTATATATATAATTAAAAGGTAATTGAAAATTTACCTAAAATTTACTTTTTGGTTAGGGTCTATTAAGATATGCTAAGACTAAACATTTTGTATTATTCGAAAATCCACTTTTAAAATATGAATAAATGATAGATATCTATTTCCTCCATAAAAAAAAACAAACTTTTTACGCATACTAATAAATATAGATGGTGAAACTCGAATATTTATTATGAATGTGAAATAAAGTGTATCAATCTTTTGATCTATAAGTGGAAGTATGCAATTTTAAAATTATTTAATCAATGAAAACCCAATTTGATTTGGCCAACCTCTTTCTTCTTTATTAGTTATTAGAGAGAAACTAATGAGTACGGTAATAACAAACAGAATTGAAAGGCTTTGTTGGTGCCTTGGGTGTGGGTGTGTTGGACTAATTAAATTCAATTTTTTGTGTTTTTATAGATATTCGACTCTCTAATAGGGTCCCAGGCCCATTACTTTTTCAAGAAAAGGCCCAACTTCATTAAAGCTCAATGCAAACAATATAGTTCCTGCCTTGCCCTAAATACTCAAGTAGTTCTAATAATAATTAAAGAACACCATTTTTTTTGGTTTTTTTGACATCAGATCAGATAATTATCAAACCAGTTAATATAAAATTTTAAAGTATGATTTAGATCTTTACTGCTGAGATAGGATTCTAAAGTATGATCCGAATCTCTACTTTAGAAGACAGTGATCTAGATCTCTACTCCTATAAGATGAAAGAGAACTACCTACATAAAGGTAAAAAAATTATCTATACATTATAAAATTGTATTAGTCGAATCCAGCATTTAAAGATATATTTGAGTGGATTTGGTCTTTCTACTATACCAAACCATTTTCTTTAAAAAATCACATAATTTTAAAGTTTATAAAAAGATGAGAATATTCTCTAATACATTTTTAGATAACTAATGAAGTTTTTTAATTAACAGGAGAGCATTTACATAATCTTGAAACTACGTAACAGATTTTAATTTTTGAATTTTCTTTTAATTCTCCCTTCCAAAAATACTTGTTAAACTTTAAAAAATCACAGACCTCATAGTAACAGATTTTTGTCTACTATTTGAAAAGTAGTTGTCAAACTCAAAACAGTGTAAGTCTCTTCAACTCCTCAAAAGGAGACTTCTAAGTGACACAACTTACAAAAGGTCAAAAAAAAAAAAAAGTTAACACAACTTAAAAGCATGTTCGGCACACCAAATATAGCCACTGCATAAATATCTAAACAAAATGTTTCAAAAAAAAAAAAAATATATATATATATATATATATAAACAAAAGGATACCTTATCCAACTAACAAGCTGCACATACTATTCACATCATTTAACATTGCTTGCTTGATTGATTGATCAATCTATAACTTGCACTTTGTTTGTATGTTATGATCCATAACGTTTGTACATTGCATGGCTACACAGTTGAGCCCTTGTTCTTCGTCACTGAAGCAGCACACAAAGCTCGTCACTAACAGTTTTGTTGTTGTCCCTGGAAGGTGTTCTTTCTCCACATGGGTGTCTAAGGTTCGTTTTCAACCAAGAGTCCATGCCAGGAAGCATTTTCAGCTCAAATCCTCAAATGGGTATCCTCTCAATGCTGTTTCTTTGCAGGATGGTGAGTCAGTTCTTGGCTTCTCAATATGTGGTTTTTCAGTTGCTATGTTTCTTTATGGTTCTTCAGTCTTTATAATTTAGGATGTATTTTCATGTTTGTGATGTATGTTAGTAACATTTTTGTGACTATTTGCTTTCAAATTATGTTCTTGATTAGGCAATTGTTGAGTTTTGATTGTAAATTAGGGGAGGATTTTAGTAACTAAATACATTTTAATCATCATTACATTTGTTGATTGATAAACTGTGCTCACAAGTACATTTCATATTTGTCCATTGCTTCTCTAATGAGTTTGAAATGAATATGATTTTTGAAATGTAGACTAAACTTAAAGTAACGGAACCATATAATAGTTTTTCGTTTTATGGATGAATACTAAACACATAAGTTGAAGAAGAAATTCCTTTTTGATGAGGGAAAATGGTTTGTACGGTCAAGTTTTATATTTGCAATGCTCATTAATATAACTCCAATAATCTGTGATGATAACTGTTCCTGCTGGTGGTCATAACTTTTTGCCCCGAATGTTACATTCTTCCTTTTAGCGTTGTTTCTCATTGCTGATTCGTAGATTTCATTTTGGCATTGTTTCTCATTGCTGATTCGTAGATGTTATTTTGACGTTAGGCTTATCTGGAAAATCTCTGGGCACAGAAAATATTGAGGCTGAAGAGAAAGAGGCCTCGTTTCCCTTCTCAGAATCAGAAAATGTAGAGTCCACTATCAGCATAACAGTTGTTGGAGCTTCAGGGGATCTTGCTAAGAAGAAAATTTTTCCAGCGCTATTTGCTCTCTTTTACGAAGATTTCTTGCCTGAGGTTCTATTCTTTGATATTTCTCTAAATTTGATGTTATCATGATGCATTATACATAAAAACATTCTGTAAGTAGTAGCTGACAAGTTTTTGTTCTATCTTCCGTCTATTGTGCTTCTGCAGGATTTTAATGTTTTCGGTTATGCTAGGACTAAATTGACTGATGAGGAACTCAGGGACATGATCAGCAAAACTTTAACATGTAGGATTGATCAGAGGTATTCATTTTTGGTAAACCAGCGCTCATGTCCAATATCCAACATATTATGCTTTTCATTTTCTAGTTACTAATGTAAAAGAGCACTTGTAGGGAAAATTGTCAAGACAAAATGGATCAATTCCTGAAGAGATGCTTTTACCATTCGGGGCAGTACAACTCTGAGGAGCATTTTGCCGAATTAGACATCAAGCTTAAAGAGAAAGAGGTAATGCATTTACTTTTATCTTTCTAATGAAAAATCTAACCATTGAGTTTTTATAGGAACATTAGAGTTTCATAGGTCTTATAAATAGTATACAACGTTTCAAAAACTTATTTAGTTCTGCTATAATTTAAATGGACCAATATGCATACGTGAGGCATGTGAAAGTAGCCCTTGGTGTACAGGTTTCTAGTGCATGTATTGAATCTAAAGAGAAGTGTATTGCAATAATGGTTTATTTTGGTGTTTTGATGACTCTATAGCCAATGGATTTTTCTTTGTCACACTAATGTTAAATAAGTGTGCTGAGGTAGCTAGTGACCAATTCCATTTTGAACACCTTTAACATCAGAAAATGTTCTATCTCAGGCTGGAAGAAAGTCAAATAGGTTGTTTTACTTATCAATACCACCAAACATATTTGTGGATGTGGTGAAATGTGCTAGCCTTAGAACCTCATCGGCAAATGGTTGGACAAGGGTCATTGTCGAAAAGCCCTTTGGTCGTGACTCAGAGTCTTCTGGTGAGTTAACCAAGAGTTTGAAGCAGTACCTAAGGGAGGATCAAATATTCAGGTTTGTCTTGCTCGCTTACTGATAAGGAAAGAAAAACAAATGGAGCTTCGGAAATAGTTTTACTTGATTGATTGATGTCTATTCACTACTATTCAGGATTGACCATTACTTGGGGAAGGAACTTGTTGAGAATTTATCTGTGCTTCGGTTCTCAAATCTTGTTTTCGAGCCTCTATGGTCCAGGAACTACATTCGCAATGTGCAATTTATATTTTCTGAAGATTTTGGTACGGAGGGACGAGGAGGGTGAGTGTATATGTTCAATGATGTTATTATAATTACATGAGATCATGATTTTCAAGCTTGGATATCAACTAATCATGTATGTAAATCAACTCCAGTTACTTTGATTATTATGGAATCATACGAGATATAATGCAAAACCATCTCCTGCAAATACTAGCACTATTTGCAATGGAGACTCCTGTCAGCTTGGATGCCGAAGACATTAGAAATGAAAAGGTACTATGTTTTTCCTTCTATATGTTATTATCAATCGGATTTGTAGCTTTCATGAATGAAAATGTTCAACTTATTTCAAAGGTGATCATCAAATGACTTTGAAAGCATGGCCTCGTTCAGGTAAAGGTCCTAAGATCGATGAAACCTCTGCAACTTGAAGATGTAATTGTTGGTCAATATAAGGGCCACAGCAAAGGTGGTAGATCATATCCTGCTTATACTGATGACCCAACTGTGCCAAAGAACAGTTTGACACCAACTTTTGCAGCAGCAGCTCTTTTTATCAATAATGCCAGATGGGATGGGGTTCCTTTCCTGATGAAAGCAGGCAAGGCTCTTCATACTAAGCGGTGGGTGGCATTTCTTCTTTGTTTCCATGATGATATATATTTTCAGTTTGTCTTATGTATTGTGGAAATTTATTCTACTTGATGACCTGATAATGTTGTTGCAATGGAACTCCAGAGCGGAGATTAGAGTTCAGTTCAGACATGTACCAGGAAACTTGTACAAGCGAACTTTTGGTACTGATTTAGACAAGGCCACAAATGAGCTTGTGCTTCGTGTGCAACCTGATGAAGCTATATATTTGAAAATCAACAACAAAGTTCCAGGGCTTGGAATGAGACTGGATCGCAGTGATCTGAATTTGCTTTTTCGGGCAAGGTAAGAGTAGAACAAAGCATATGATTTGTGGAACAGATAGAAATCGTTTCTTGTCTCTCGTTTGCTCAATAACATTCATTCCTAGACCTTTGAAGACAATGTTGTTCTGATGTGAAGGTATCCAAGAGAAATACCGGATGCATATGAGAGGCTACTCTTAGATGCAATAGAAGGAGAAAGAAGGCTGTTTATTAGAAGTGATGAGCTTGATGCTGCTTGGTCACTGTTTACACCATTATTGAAGGAACTCGAAGAAAAGAAGATTGTCCCAGAGCTCTACCCCTATGGTAGTAGAGGACCTGTTGGAGCACATTATCTTGCTGCCAAGTACAATGTTCGATGGGGAGATCTTAGCGGGGAAGACTCATGAATCACCAGAAACTCTGGTTTTGTATAGTCCCTGGCCTTGGCAGGTACAAACCCAAGTTGATTCTTTTCAGCCAATGTGAAGTGATTGTACAATATATTATCACATACATGACATGAGGCCTGGTTTATGAAACATCCTAGCAATTATTAAATGATTGCATGGTTTGAAGTCGAATGTCAGTTTGTAATCAAAGTGCATCTGTTTAATAATATGTAATCAAAATCTATTTACATTAATGTAAGAACCAAAATGACCTTAAGTACATTATAGAAGGTAAACAAAATTTGTCAGGAAGATTTATGACTGTATTGGGATGGAAGTGTATGAAGTTTCGGAATAAATTTTTGTTATTTCATCTAAGAGAGAATGGAAAATCTATCTTTCCATATGATCCCGAACGTGAGTTTATTGCCAAAAAACACACAGCTTGTATGTAACAATGCAGAACAAGTTCAGAAAATGTTGGCCATTAGCCAGATCCAAGATCTTGATAATCTATGTTCAAGCAGCAACAAGAACCTAGGATTTTAGGAGGTTACATTGAATCAACAGCAGAAATACAAAAGGCTGCTCTAACAAATGAAGTTACAATATGCAAATTGAGTGTGCTACAAATAGCAGATATTATTTTCATCCACATTTGATTACTGTTCACATCAAGCAATTTCAACACATCAGGCTATCATGATTCGTCTTCATCAGCTTCAGCAGCAGATATCTCAGAGTCTAATTTGTCTATCAATTGCCTGCTTACAAAATTAGCAACAGATATCATGTCAAGAATGACACTTGGATCTATGCCAACACCTCCTCGTTTGGTCATCCCACAAATGTGCCCTTGTCTGTTGATGGAAATCGAAACTGCTGAGCTCATTTGGGATTCCTCTTCTGAAGTAGCATCTACTATATAATGTTTTCCTACCTGTGAAGGACAAATTAACAATGATCTTACGCAAATTTAACAAATAATAATACACTCATGGAGACAGCACCTTTGTTAATGTGACTATGACAGGGACCCCGGAGGTGTCAAACTGCAGAAATTCTTCATCACTTATGTCAACCTCGGGTTGCTCGTCATTTGACGCCTCGGCTGCAACATGTACACTTGGGATGCCTGTATTGCTCAAAGCAGCCTTCAGAATAGCAAGTTGGTTAATAAGCATTATGTTTCATAACCAGCAAAAAGTTACTTCATAAACTATAAAAAAGTGTCTCTAGGAAGTAATAAGAGAATATTAACAATCAAGCATTGAATGTCAAACAAATCTGGCCTTGAATCGTCTATGCACAATCACACATAATTGATGACTGGTTTTTATCAATAGTCAGGTTAATCCACCTTTGACATCTATTTGCATTCAAATAAAAGGATAGAAAATGCCATACATGAAACATAAGAATTTATTACAAAATATACCTTAATTGCAGCACCTAGAGCATCTAGAAGATTTCCATCTGAACTAATGACCAGGCCATCAATATAAAGATCCCAACAAACTTTCCCTTCTACAACTACTAGAGATGAGAGATCAATTCCAGCTCCTGAAAATTTTGGGCAACCCCATAATCAAATGAAACAGCAAGAACAAAAAGTGGATGATACATCATTAGATGGCATCACATGTACATATTGAAAGTTAAAGAAAAAGGAAGGTGGAGGATGTCCACATATAAAAAAGAGAAAGCATTCAGGAGGAAATAGATTTATGGTACAAACCTGCTCCGCTTTTACCACCCAAGAGACAACGCTGAAGAGCACCTGAGAGTTCTGCTGAGAGTTCTTCACCCCCTCTACCCTGTGTACATAGCAGATAGGCTTTAACTTACAGAAAGAATAAGAAACATGTTAATCATAATGATGAGAACATTAGAAGATCTGAGAGAGTAAAAAGAAGAGCAAGACCTTTACCGCTGGATGCAACCAGCGGTGCACCCTACGAGATTAATCCAGCGAGCACCCACAATTTACGCCACTAGATGCAACCAGCAGCATCCAGCGGAATTATTCCAAAGAGTAACCGTGACTTACACCACAAGTTGCAACCAGCGATGCAAGTTGCGGGAGAAGGGTCCGATGCAGGCTGGCTGATTCCGAGATTTATGGACTTTTATCATATATAGGGCTTTGATCTTATTTCCTTTAGCTATTTAAAGTTATTTCCTTCTAGGATTCTATTCCCCAATGAAGTCATGTTTCCTAGGAAAGTTAGAATGGTTTTGTTATAAATGGCAGCAAAGACTTAGGGTTTGTTTGATGTGGATTCTTTGGCTTATTAATAAAATCTTGTAACTTTGCAAGATAAATTTCTTATTTGTTTGATGCGGCTTTTATGGGCATTTTTACTTAGACTTGCTTGGGTTAAGGTTAGGTCAGTCTTGTGATTTAATTCTTGAGGATTAATCTATCCATTCCGTGGACTGGTTGGTTCTTTTATTTAGCCGAGTGTGTGGCGCAAGTCAGGGCGGATAGGGTTTGCTGTTGGATCTATAGTTAGGTCTTCAACACAAAATAGAGCAATAACAATGATAATAAGGGTGTTGAGGGAACATCTCAAAGAGTTATCACAAAACAGATGTTAATCTCAATAAGATTTAAGCAACAATGAACCTAGGTCAGTCAGTGCTCAGACTTTCATCACCGAGCTATTACAAAATATGTCAAACTAAAATTTGGAAAATGAAGAAGATAATCAACAAAAAGATGATTTATCAAGAACAAACCAATGAACTGTGCATACATAACTAAGCAGAAGCTTAAATGAGCAAAAGCTTTCCATCTGATGCTATGATTCATTCAACTCGTTTAATGCCATAAATCACTAAAATCACCAAGAATCTACAACCATCAAAAGGACAACTACCAACAAAGTGAAAAACATGAAAGCAACTGTAATCAAAACTAAAAACCTCAAACGTTGGCTCGGCAGTGGGGCTGCAATCAACAAATATAGCAACTTTCCCTTTGTCAGGTTGCAAAGCACTAGGCTTTCCAAGTTCAGCCTGCAATTAAATACACTCATCAAGTCATCACGAAAGGCAGGCAGATGTCAAATTTCCAAACAAGACCACAAAAATACCTTCACACTCGCAATAACATCTGTCCCACCCAACCTAACTCTAGCTGAACCATTCGCCTGCCATGGAAAACACACAAAAACATAATCCCTCACAACAACACAACGAAAACATAACCAATACCAAACACAAAAAACAAAAACACGAACCTGAGGAATGATTCCGGTTTCAACATAAATGGGTCGATAAGTATGTCGTTTTCGACCATCCGAACGGAGGTCCTGAGCTATACCTCCTTTGATGAACTCCTTTTCTCCCTCAGAAAGTCCCACCATCCCTTCCTTCACCTACACGAAAACCCAGAAACATAAATACGATAAACAGCATAATCGCATTGTCAAAATCAAAAATTTGCATAAAAAAGGCAACCATTAAGAAAAATTTTCAGCTCAGATAAGCATTTTGACAAACAGTTGGTGGGCATCAAGTAAAACGAACCAAAACTTCAAAAAGAGTCGAAAATTTTGAAGAGGGAATAGTTCAAATGTAGAGGAAATCGATTTCACTCACTTGGAAGATGATAAATTATCGTGCTTTTGTCACTGGTTGCTGCGCATAGCGAAGTAATGTTGCGGTTTTGTTTAGATGATAGCGGTTTTATTTCGCGGTTTTTAAAGGAAATTATCTGTTAGTCCCTAATTTATTCTAAAATATCATGTTTTTTATTCAATCATTTTAATTATACATTTAGCTAATCGGTATATTATTTATATGTGATTTATTGATGTTTGTTTATAAAAAATATGCTTAAAATATTATCAAATTAGATTGATTAGATTGAAGAGAGGTGAAATTTTTAATAGTGTAAGACATGTTTTGTTTTAAACTAAATATAACAAATTTAAAAATTCTAACGCAGCAAGATGTACGTTACTTTGAATCGAATCTAATAAATTCGTTTACATAATTTAATCGAGTAAAATTAGAGTATTGATCAGTATAGTTATATAAATAATTGAGAGTAATTATAGATATTAATAATTTTTTTTAATTTATAAAAGTTTATAATTTATTAAAAAAAAAAAAACAGTTTCTCTGTAACTACAAGTATAATAACTACATCTTCATTCATATTAAAAGCTCAAGTAAAAAAAATGACATTTTATAATAAATCAAGAATTACATGATAATTAATGATTAAAATGAACAACCACGTCGCCAGTTCTCAGCCGTCCACATTCTATTAGGCTACGTGGCGCAAAACCAACAGCTATCCTGTAAATTCAAGCGCAATAACGCGGTGGAGCGAATCGAAACCCAGGAACCAAAATTTAAAAAAATTCAAAATCAAAAACCTAAAATCTTCGACACTAACTATATTTTGAGAGTGATTTTTCAGGTAAGTAATCGGAAAGTTGACATCTTTGACACTTGATTCGTTTTATAGTCATGTAATAAAGCGATTGGCTGTGGAAAGTTTCGATTTTTGTTTGTGTTTTTCAATTCAGGTGGTTTTGGGGATCCGATGGGTCGGTCTCGGGCTGTGTCCCACTCTGTCGATGACGATCACAACCAGAGGTATTGGATTATTATCAATTTATGGAATTGGGTTTTTTGTTTCAAGTGAAACGGTGTTTTGTGTGATGAATTTGATGGATTAATGATGGTTTTAGGGTTTGTGTGTGTTTGTATGTGTAAAGTGGAGTGTTTGTTGCTTCTGTGGTTGATTTAAGTGTATATATTTATTAGGGGTGTTCTGGGATTTTTAGACTCCTAGTTGTTGTGTGTGGTTAAGTAGTTGCTTTCTATAGGGTGGAAATATTGAATTGAAATGGTGGTGTGTGTAGTAGGTTTGAGTTTCGATTGTTTTATTTCAGTTGCATTAGAATTTGATGTTTGTTGAGCCTGTCAACAGGTTTCGGTATCCAAGCATTGAATTTTATAAACTTTTAGTTTCCATAAATGGATGTCAAATTCAAAAAGAAAAAAATCATAGAGTATGTATTGTTGTTCAATTTATAAATGTCAGTCCTTTTAAATAAAAATTTGGTTTTGCACAATGTTAGGGTGATTTTTTTTAAAAAAAAAAAATTTATGATCGTTTTGGAATTTTACATTGATATAAGTTGATACATTTATTGTGTTTTAGCAATGCTGTTTTTCTTGTGGTCTAAGGTGAGGTTTTTGTTTCCATTTTCAGTAGATCCAAAAGAAAGAGGAGCATTTCCAGTGTAGAGAATGTAGAGATTGCTTCGACAGGTACTTAATCATAATTAGCATATAGTGCATTACATGTCATTGGTTTGAAAACTGTATGAGAAAAAAAGAATTTTGGATAGAATGCGATTTATGATTGCATTTGATTGTCCTACTTCTGCTTTATTTACACTTTGATTTTAATTTTTTCTATTTGTGTATGTTCTCTGATTTTTCCACTCATCATGTTCTTTTACTATGTTCCTTCCTTTGTACCCCAACTTTAAAGGGCTCAGAGGTAATTAAATTATCATGAGTTCTGTGTTTATTCTCAAAGCTTCAAACTTCAACTCTACTTTGCTGCTGTAAGCATCAATTGACCTTTATATTTTTATATATTTCTGTTTTCTTCGTCTCGACTAACTCCATCTCTGACAATGTGGTATAGGTCGAGCATTGGGCGAAGGAAAAGGGGCATTATACCATTGTAATTATTGCAATAAGGATATTTCTGGAATGGTTCGCATTAAATGCGCAGTGTGTCCAGATTTTGACCTTTGCATAGAGTGCTTTTCTGTCGGAGCTGAAATTACTCCTCATAAAAGTAATCATCCATATAGGGTTATGGTTAGTGACCTTCCTTAATATTCCTTGTATTTTTATGACTCTTATAATTTAGGACCATGGCATGATTTTAGGTGGTTGATAATATGTAAAAGTTTTGGTGTGATTCTTTGTACATCAGAAGATGTGTGTATCTGAAGATGTGTGTATCTTCTCTTCTTAGTAAATTTAAAATGCTTAAAACAAATATTTCATTTAATTTCCATGTAAATTGCTAAAAGAATCTTTTCAATATTTTCTAAACCCTCTGGTCATGTGCTCTCATGTATCATTGTTTTAGGTTTGGAGTCTCTGTACCACATTGTCTCTCCATCATATTTTCCATGTGTTTCGGTCTCTCTATGATGTTATACAAAAGTTGGAAATATAAACTGCATGAAACTATTACATATTTTATATGTATTTAGACTTACTTTTTTTTTTTTTTTTTTTTTAACAGGACAATTTGTCTTTCCCACTTATTTGTCCAGACTGGAATGCAGATGAAGAAATTTTACTTCTAGAGGTATAACTTTTTACTAATTAAAACTTGTAAATTCATATGTCATCACATTGATAGTTAGGGAGCGAATGTGTTTTTAGGCCATTGAGATGTATGGATTTGGGAACTGGAATGAAGTTGCGGAACATGTTGGAACGAAGAGCAAGTCACAGTGTATCGATCATTATAATGCTGTATATATGAACTCTTCATGCTTCCCTCTCCCGGTATGCTATTATGTTATTTAAGAGTAACACACATCACATACTCACACACATCAGCCAATAGCGATGATATGATTTTTTTATGTATGGTTGGCCTAGGACATGTCTCATGTGATGGGAAAGAGCAGAGAGGAGCTCCTTGCAATGGCCAAAGAACAAGCAGAAGTCAAGAAAGGTTAGTACTCTGTTGTTTTATACTCTGAACTTTTGAACGATCATTGCTGAATTTTGAAGAGTTTTAGAATGAGAATTAACTAATTTGCAGTTGTATGAGACATAGGAAATTGATACCTAATGGTTTCAACATAACTACTCCTGAGTACAATTTTAGGTTGTCTATCTGCAGTTTTGTGCTTGAGTTTCCTGTTGAATTTTCCTTTAGGTAGATTCACTTTAAGTAATAGCCAGTAACGAAGTCCTCTATTTTTCTTCACTTCTATTAAACGGTTACTCTTTAAGTTCATCAATGAATTTGTGCTTGCGTCTAAGATCAATCGGTATGGAGCCATGAGATGCACATCTAATATGTTTTCAAGTAACGAAGAATCTTGATTTTACTTTTCTTTTGCTGCAGAACTTCCGACGGTTGGTGATCTTACACTGAAGGAAGAGCCCCCCTTCTCTGCAAGAATGAAGTATATCTATCTTCACCAGTTTGCCTTTAACTCAGATCCACTATTTAAGTTTTGTTCACTTATTTCTTGTATGTGTTTGATCAGATCTGAGACATTGAGAAAAGAAGACCCAGCTTGTCAATCTTCATCCGGCTTGACTAGTATGACAAACAATACTCATTTGACAATTTTGTTCTCTGTTGGATTTCTGTAACATTATTCCGTGTATTATTTTGTGGGTTCGAGAAAACGTATATGATTGACAGACTCCCTTTTTTCTCTTTTAGGCTCCCATATGGGTCCAACCAGTGGCAACACACTATCCAGTTCAGTTAAGAAGGCCTCAAACATGCCTCAGACTAAAGACACTGTTAAAATGGAAGGTATGCTTTCTTCAATTACACTTGACAATACAAGCACTGCATGGTCTGCAGTAACAATGGAAATTTTCTTATGACACTGGGCAGGGTAACTGTTATTTTAAAAGGTCTGCATCTTGTGTGCAACTTGTTTTTCTCAAGAAGTTGGACAAAACTAGGCCAACTTGATAATTTGACCCATCATAAAATGTCTGTTTCAATGTGCACAAACATGCATGTCATACATGGTAGTGGTGCTTTTTACATTATTTTTAACCTGGGATTTGTTGAAATAGAGGTTATGTGGATTTGAGTTTGATTTTTAAGTTACTCTAGGATAGCGGTATGCAGCACACTGCAAGTGGTGAGGAAGGGGAAAACTATTAACATGATATTTTTGGTTATTTGAGTGGATGAAGAATCCAGTTCATGCTCCATTGTTGTAGGGAAGTGTTTACTGATTTGCGTTTTTGTGGTACATTCCTGGCAGAATCTCAGGGAGACAGAAGTATTGGAGAGAAAAAGCTTAGGGTTACAGGGGATGAGATGCCTTCTTTGACAGAGTTGAGTGGCTATAATTTCAAGAGGCAGGAGTTTGAGGTTGAATATGATAATGATGCAGAGCAGTTACTGGCAGATATGGAATTTAAGGACACTGACACTGATGCTGAGCGTGAATTGAAACTAAGAGTGCTGCGTATTTATTCAAAAAGGTAACTGTGTACGTCACATGAATATGCACTTGATTTACCTGAGATACAATAACATTGCGAGGCTCGTAGACAGTCTATGTCACCTTTTCAGTAATCGAACAGTTAAGAAGCATTAAGAAAATAAAAATTGAAAGTTTTGCATTCAGTTCTTAGGAAATACTCTTAGTAATTGATGAGAATGTGGTGACTGTGTCATAGATCTTGTGAGTTCAGCTTGATGAGTTTGCTTGGGTTTTTGTAAATTGAAATCTGTATCATATCTATGATTAATAGGCTGCATGTTTCTAAGCTGATCTTAACATATTTGTTTTTCACTATAGCATTTTGTTTTTTGTTTTTTTTTTTTTTTTTCAGTTTTATTCGTCTGTTTATGATTCTTATGCAATTGAGGACTTTTTGACAGGTTAGATGAGAGGAAACGTCGGAAGGACTTCATACTGGAAAGAAATTTGCTATATCCCGATCCTTTTGAGAAGACCCTTTCTCCTGAAGAGAGGGAAATTTATCAGCACTTCAAGGTCTTCATGCGGTTCCACTCGAAAGAGGAGCATGAGGAGTTGCTCAAGAGTGTTATTGAGGAATATCGGATTGCCAAAAGAATACAAGATCTTCAGGTTTTATTTGTGCCTTCCACTTTGCTTTGTTAGAGTAATGGCGTATGGCACGTCAAACTGTAGAAACCAACCTCTGCATGCTTTTATATAGCTTATCACATATGTAAGAAATTATTGCTGGTGGCTTTAACTGTCTAGGAGGGGAGGGATTAACTGACCTAATATTCAGAATTTTAGGTTTGAGATCATTTTGTTACAAAAATTATTGTCAATGTAGATTTCTTAGCAAACAATCTTGTCGTGGTTCTCCTTTGGACGCAAAGTAATTTTATTAGCTTTTAATTCTTTACAAATGTTAATTCACATATCATTTAAATCGACATTGTTCAGGCATATTTAGCAACTTGAATTATGATACTATGCAAAATTAGTAACATTTTCTGATTCACATAAATCACTATGCAGGAAGCACGGGGGGCTGGCTGTAGAACATCAGCAGAGGCAAATAAATTTATTGAACAGAAGAGGAAGAAGGAAGCTGAAGAAAATGCCCAAAGAATGAAAGAAAGTGGCCAGGCTGGTCCGAGTGGTAAAATGTTGCAAAGGCCAAATTCTCTCAAGGGTGAAGTAGAGGTCAGCCCCCGTGGAATCATGCGGGGGTCCGCAGGTTTACAGCCCTTCAGTAAGGATTCATCTTCAACCATAACAAGCTCCCTGGATGACTGGGATGTCACCGGCTTCCAAGGCGCAGATCTCCTCTCTGAAACTGTGAGGATTCCACCCCTTTTAAGTTCCCATATTTTTTCATGGTTGCATAGTTTCTCAACATTTTAATCATAATTTTTCAATGTGCATGTGTTATGCAGGAGAAACGGCTTTGCAGTGAGATCAGAATTTTGCCCTCACACTATCTTAAAATGTTGGAGATCCTATCAATAGAGATAATGAAGGGCAACATAAGTAACAAATCAGATGCTCACAACCTGTTCAAGGTAGAACCAAGCAAAGTAGATAGAGTATATGAAATGCTTGTCAAAAAGGGTATTGCTCAAAGCATAACATGATCGCCACACACATCCCAATTCTCATCCATCATCATCAATCATCATCAATTATGTTATTGCTAGTAATCAATTCCTGTACAGAGTTTTGACTGGAAAATGAGTGGTGATGAAGAAACATGAGGTCATAGTTAGCTTTCTCAGAGGCAACTTGTGATGAGATGAAAATATTTATTAGTCAGCCGGCATTGTATTTTATTCACATAATCTCCTTTCTCTCTCACTCCCTTCCTGTATTTTGAGTAAGTCCTGATGGGGCCCTATAATGGAGTAGTAGCCTTTACAGCTAATGTATAAAGTGCAATAGTACAACAGGAACAGTCTATCTCCCTTATTTATTTACAGGAGAGGAAAGAGCAGCACAGATAGTGTAAGACACCTTGACACGAAGTTCTTTATTATCACAACAACAAATCACTTTGATTCTTATGCGTATTTTTTCGACGCAAGTAAAACATTTTTGTGATTCCAACACAATGCAACAGAAACAATATTAGTCTTGTTTTTATTTGAAGAATTGCATTCTTTTATCAGCATAATAGAAATATATTTCATACTCCCCTAACCAATAACAATAATAAAGAAAAAGAAGCATAAACAGTACCATATAATGAGACAGGAACAAGTCAATAGAGGACTGAAACCAGAACCAGAACCTGTGTTGCTGACAGAACACAGAGATAAGAAAAGGAAAGATAGACAGTGAGAGAGAGAGAGAGCAGATGTTGAACTAGTTACTGTACCATAAAAAAAAAAGAGTTTCATGTCATGTTCTTGTTCCCATCTACCATGTTAGTCAAATTTTCTCCTTCCCTAGAAACAGAGTCAAAGCTCTAAATTTTACTTACTCCCCAAAATGGCGTTCACCAACGCCCTTCATTAACATTTTAATTCCCCTATCTCTCTCCATCTCTTTTATTAATATAATTCATCAAATTCTTCTCCAAATTCAACCTTTCAGGATCGGTTGGAAGTCGATCCTGAAATCCAACCAAGAAAAATTTCAGAACCAGTCGGATAAGAGAAGAGAACCACCCTTTAATCCTCATTCATTTTCTTCCTCATCCTCCTCCTCTACACCAAAATCCCACAAGTGTATGATGGACCCACTTGCTGCTGCCACGTGTCTATCATCAGCCACGAAAGCAGTAACATCCCCCTCCACTGTCTCTCTCAACCGATACAAAGCATTCCCCCCCTCCACCTCCCAAATTCTAATCTCACCCCCGGCGCACATTAGCACGTACATCAAGTTCATGCACCCCATCACTCCTCCTCCCCTCACGCCTATATTAAACCTACAAACCTCCTGAAACGTGTCCACCCGGCGCACGATAGCCCGACCACGTGTGTTCACCATAACGTACGCCTCGCTGCTGACGTCAACCGACCCCACTACAATGCGCCTGTTCTCCTGGTTCAACACATCCTGGTTCCTCATATCAAACACCATCGCCCGCTCGGTCGTGCACGCCACGGCCGAGTCGTTTCCCTCACTCACCCTGACTCGGCCCGGCAACTCTGTCAACTCGACCAGCATCTGCCACCCCGTGACGGCGTGGTGGTCCATCAGGGCGCCGCCGACGAAGATGACGGACTCGGTTTGGGTGCTCCATATTTGGAAGGACCGACCCACGGCACCGGCGAATAACCCGACCCAGTACCGGCTGTTGCCGGCGAAGTCGACGAGGACCCCGTCGTTCACTGGCTCTCCGGTGTGGACACGGCGGGTCACGGCGGCGGCGGGGTTGAAGTGGACGTTATCGACGACGTGGACGTCGCCGTAGAGGGTGGCGAAGACGAGGCGCGAGTTGTCGGAGATGAAGATGCCAACGACGGCGCGTGAGAACGGGCCGAGGCCGTCGAGGTGGTGGTCAGGGCGGTAGGTGGCGACGTGGAGTCGAGTGGCGAGGTCAAAGAGGCGGACGGCGCCGTCGGCGAAGCCGCAAGCCAGGTGGAGGTCGGAGAGTGCGAGGCAGCGACATATCAGACCCGCCGGTGCGTCCACGTCGGCGGGGTCGAAGTGGAGGGGCACATGGCTGCACCTACGCGTCCGGAAGTTGTGGGCCGTCCGATGGCGGTAGACGTATTCCTGCCTCCACGTGGCGTGTATCCTGTGGGTCCGCATCCAAATAAGACGAGTGAGGCCTTCCCACAGCATATTAGAGCGAGACACTGCTCGCCACGTGGAACAGACCTGCATGGAAACCAACAAAAAGCCACGTAACTTGTTATTAGAAACCTCATGCAATGCACGTAAAATCTTTTTTTTTTTAAATACACGTAAAATCCATTTTATACCCGATTTTTGTCTCTCTTTTTCTATTTTATTTATTTCTTCTATATTTAAGTAATAACTAATGTCTTACTCTTAAATTAATACAATGAAGAAAAAAGGATCTTTAAAATATTGTTAAAATTTTAACAATATTTTTATAAATTATCAATATTTACTTTCTTCAATTCAGTTAAATAACTAATATAAAAAATATATATCTAAACATTCCTTCTACTAAATTTACATATAACAAATGTTAACATAATGTGAATTGAATTACATTCAAAGAAACAAGAAGAAACCATGAATGCCAAAACTTAAAAGTAAATAAAAATTATGACATTTATATCTTTTACTCGTTTCATATATAACATGTATATTTTATATAAAATTGAAATAGGTATGAGTATGATATGTTACATGTATTTCAACCAAATCTTATACCAAGTATGGTGAGATGGCAAAATGTGGGTGGATACTAAAAGGAGACCGGCACGGAAGGGGGCAGGGGAAATGCCCGTGAAAGAGTTTAGTCCATACATCCATCCATGTGAGAAAAGCTTTTCTTACATATAATAATTAATTACCGGGGAAAAAAAATGTAAATGCGTATATACATATATATATTTGAAGGGAAGGAAGAGGCAGGAGAGACTAGGGACTAGAGAACAGTAGTAGAGATCAGACTTCAGAGACTAGAGATGTCAGACCAAAATTTATCAAAAAGGAAGATGGGGTCATTATCACAGTAGAGTTACATCGAACTAGATGAGACTTGTCTTCTAGTAAGTATATATAGAGAGAGAAAAAGAGAAAGACTTATGTGAGAGAGTGTCCACTACATCCTACTATCAGGGAGACTGTGACAGCTCCCTCACTGGCTATACCTTGACCTAGCAATTATTATTTATTGTTTATTATAATTCAATTCATGTGCGCTAATATATATATACATAAAAAAAAGAGACGAAGAGAAGATGAGACTGAGGAAGAGGTACACACAAAGTACAATTACAACCCACAAATCTATGAATGATCAACAACAACAATGTTTATCAAAAAGAGGAGAAAATGATGTTTCTTCCCTTGATGCCAAAAACAAAATATAGTATGCATTCAAAAGAAGGAAAAAGACCCAGAATGGACAAAGGACTATAAAAGGACAAATAAAACCCCCCATTTACCTACTTAGCTAGCTGTGGTCCATCCATCCTCCATCCATGGCGATTATTATTGGTGAGTGAGTAATTGATAAAGTGGAGTAATAGTAGTAGTAGTGTTTTTTTTAAATCAATCATGCATATATAGAAAAGAAAATTTACAAAGAAATATTTATATATGTAAGTGAATAAATACAAGTAACAAGCGTGCTTTTCTATCTCTCTCTCTTTCATTTCCAAGAAAGAGTTGGCCAAGGACCTGTCTCGTTAAAAGCAGAGAATCTATTGCCCTTCTCTTCACCAAACTTGCCTTTTTTTACCTCGCTTTGACTCCTCCCTGCCCTTCACTTCCACTTCTACCTAGCCTACTACACTTGAATATATAATTATATATCGAATATATCTACAACATTTGTTAATATTTTTATGTTGAATTTAGTCTTATTTTACTTTATGTGTATAAAAGGTCAGATTGTTGAGTATTTTAAAAAACAAAAAACTTGTCCATATGATGACCCCATGGGTCTGACAGAATAGGCAATGCATCAACTGGTGCAATGCAGGCATATACCAAAGCGAAAAGTGATAAAAAGAATAATAATAAAATGGTGGGAAGAGAGAAGAGAACCTCTAGATGATCAGTAGAGTGATAGGGAGAAAAAAACAAAAAAGAAGTCACAAAAATTTGCTACTGGGGCTCTGAAGTCTGCCTGCCGCAGGGCCTTTTATATATATATTGGCAATAGATTGAGAGAAAGAGACCTTATCTCTATGAGGTGACAAGGAGACATCAGGTTATAGTGCCAGCATTGGGCTCCATGTGCCTTTTGGCATTGCACATGCTTGGCTTTTGACTGAATATTCACAGCTTGAATGAATTTAGAACAATCATCTAGAGACTACATATATATAGACTGAGATCTCAAATCAGGATTAGAATGTCCAGGGAAAAACCTAGCTAGCTTATGTTTTTGCCAAGAACAAAAAATATATTATAAAAAGCTACCTCCTATGTTTTTTTTTTTTTTAAATAACCTCCTATCATTTTTAATATAAAATTTTATGAATAATTTTGCATGGTTCTTACATGTTTTACACATATATAGAGTTTATTTTCAGTAGTTTTAAATGGGTTTAATAGAATATTTGAATTTTTTTATTAATGGGTCACTGTTGCATTTACTTACACAAGTCATTCTCACTAAGACCTGCATTAATTACTGGAAAACTACTGCAATTAATTATCATTACTAATACACTCTGGAAAAATAACTACATTTTAAACATGCCTGCAGGATTCTTGTTGTGAATTTAGAAAGTCATTGTGTTAGTAAAAAGAAGAAGACTACTCAATGTGAGAATAGAAAAAAGATTTATTTTTAAATTAGAGGCATTATTAATTGCATTGACATGGGAAGTTAAAGCAAATATTGTAGACTAGGTATGTACTTTGAATGAGCTACTATCCTGACCACCCCTGACTACTAAATCTATCAAACATATGAAAAAAGGCAAAAGTTCCCTTCCCATTTAATGTTTAACCATACATACAAATTTTAGCTCAACATAAACTAAGACATACAATAAAATATAACTCCATTTTCTCCTAAATTCATGCTATCTTCCTCTCCCTCTCTCTCTCTCTCTCTCTTTTCTGTCTCGATCTCTCTCTGTCTTGTATATAGGGAGAGATGATACCCTTTACTTGGAAGGACAGCTAAAACTTAAAAAAATGCTTTTGGAGGTCTCTATCTTGCAATTTGATGTGTATAACAATAAAGAAGGTGTAATCCAATAAGATATTTTGATCATTTATATATAATATAAAACTAGAGAGAAGAGCCATAAGAAGTTTTCAGTCAAAAAGTTGTGGATTTCTATAGCTTGAAAAAGATCATGCCAAGAAAGGGATGGCAAAAAAGAGGGGGTAGAGATTTAAAATCCAAAAGACCCCTTTTTTCCCACTCAAGACATGAAAAGGGGTCCAAAAATAGACATTTCTAAAGTGGAACAACTAACAATAAACACACCTTGCACCAGATGAAACTACATATACCCATTTGAAAGGGACATAAATTTTGTTAGAAAATGGGCCCCCCATATAAAAAAAAAAAAAACGAAAAAAAGCACTAGTTTCCTAGCAAAGGCCAGAAAAAAATTTCCTCCTTGGATACTTCATTTGTATAAATTCAAGACATAGAACCATAGATACACTATTATTAGCAGTCTTTGAAACTCTCCTTCTATTTCTCCTCTCTCATTTTTTTGACACATAAAAGTAAAAACAAAACAAAACAAAAAAAAATCCAGTGTCTGAATTTTGGATTTCTTTTTTATTACAAATTTCAAGTACACTGAAAAAGTCCAAACCCACATGTTGACTAGAGCTAGATTTTGTCCATTTCCGGAAAAACAATAACCAGCAGTTACTACTTACTAGTGTATGTGTACACAGTTCCATTGTCTACCACCACCATTTTTTTCTTTGAACTTTTAACCAAATTTTGATTATCAAAAATCATCTCTATTGATCATGTTTTCACTTAGCAAACCACGTTTTTTAACTAATAAAATATCCATGAAAACCATCAAAATAATAACAATAAAAAAAAAACAATCAAATTCTATGTACTACGTTATACATAACATAAAAGAACAAGAAGGGCACACCAGAAACACATTGGCTAATGCAGCGGCGGCGGCGAGGCGTCCAGCGGAGCGGGCAGCGTCAGTAGCGACTTGCGTGGCAAGAGCTTCAAGGAAAGGTTCAGGCCAGACCTCATTGACAGCACGTCTACGAGACGAGGAAGGCCCTTCAAAATCACCTCCTCGTCTTGGTGCACGACCACCACCATTGCCGTCTTCGGAGGAAGACGACGACGACGAAGAAGATGAAGAGGATGACATTGGTTTTTTTTGTAAGATGATATAAAGGGGAAGAAGGAAAAAAAAATTCGACTAGAAAGAAAGAAACATCAAGGACAAAAAGGTGTAGATAAAGACACCCAAAGTGAGGGACCCAAAAGAAGTTGTGTTTGGGATTCTTGGATATATAATATGACAATATCACTTTAATTAATGTCTGATGATAATTTTTCGTTTATTGGTTTTTTATTTTTTTATTTTTTTAACATGTATATTTTAAAAGGTTTTTTTCTATTTATTTTTATTTGGGTTTTGGGGATTTTATTTTCCCGCCCTGCAAAGACGGCGGTGGCTAAGTCAGTTCCAGGTTGCATGTGAAAAACTGCCGAGTTTTTCAGTTTCTATCTAACACGTTTTCTGTCTTTGGTCCAACTTTTTTCTTTCGACAATCAATGCATCGAGACCTTGCATATACACTTTAAGCAAGTAAATATTAATTTTGATGTTTCAGAAAAAACAAATATTGATTTTGGTCAATATATGAAAAATTTCAATGCACAAAATTATTAAATAAAATATTATTATATAGATTGAGCTGATACTAACTTAAGATATAGTCGTGATCAAGTGATATAAAACCATAATGACACGATCATGAAATAGTTTCTAAAAAATAGGATGGAGTAACCCACATTAAATAAGGAAACAGTCCATAATAGATGGAGAAAAAATCCACATATAGTAGGAGAGGGGGGCATAAAACCTATAACCTTCAAAAGTTCATGGGCGGCAATAGCTTGATGAGGGTATTGTCCAAACCAATATTAAAAGTATTTTTAAAGTATTGAAAGTTACCTCAATGGCCTTGTTCTCGAACGAGGTTCGTAGGTGGCATGAGGTCACCGAAACATGTATCTTGTGTTCCTCTTGATCAATATAATTAACTTTCAAAAAAAAAAATATTAAAAGTATTTTTAAGTATTGAAAGTTTATGTCCATCATTTTAATTAAAGCATGAACAATATCAAAATTATATAGATTAAACAGATATTTACTTCTTTACATGCAATGCCTTAAAAAAAAAAAAAAAGGAGAAAAATACATTTAATAGAAACATGGCCTGGTCTTTTATGGCACATGGTATGTAACTTGGGGATTATTCATATATATAAAAAGAAAGAATTTTTAAAATGTGTCTTAAGTGGCCTATTAAGCCACGAGTTACAATTCAAAGTTTAATTAAATAATTTATATCTAATTTTTTAATATATCAATGTGTAATGTTTTTTATATAAATCATCTTCTAATACAAATAATTAAACGTATTCTTATTTATTAAAATATTAAAAATTCAATTTTCATTTACTGTATTTTAAAAATTATATAAATAGTTATTTTAAAATAATTATTTTCTTTCAAGACCCGTCTAAATTATAGATAAAATAAAATAAATATAACTTTTTGTTTATTTTTTCAAATCTAATAATTGTCCTATAGTTATTTTAAATTATATATATATATAGAGTTGAAGTTGTGGAGGAAATTGTCGAGTACATTATTGCCCATAGAAAGGCAGTCCCACCTAGAGCAGGGGGTCTGAAGCTCTCAATCCGCTGTGATGATCACTGGAAACTACTGCAGTTGATAAGTCAAACAGGTTTCATTCAATTTGTTTTGTTCTATCTGGTGTGTTGGGATTTTTTTTTTTGACTTGGGAAAAGAAACTCAGTAGTAGGTCACCTACTTCTACATTCTATATTTTGGTTAAAAGATTTGTGTCGGTCCTATTTTTATTCTTCTCTCTTACTTTTTCTTTTCCATCAATTTATATTATAATCAAGAAATCAAAAGCTGTTTGATCTAGTTTATAAACAAATATTACATGTGATAATGCCTGGATTTAATGTCTAATAAAGATATTACATTAAGAATCGACGTCTAACCGGATGATAAATCAAGATTCGATTTACAACTTTGATTAAAGTTGTGAATTCTACTTTAACCCGCTCTATTTATGGATAATTTTATCTTCATCGACTATAGATTGCGCTCCCTAACCCTCCCCTCCCCTCCACACTTCATCACATCTTGAAATCAAATCATAGCTAATCCTGATTACACCCTTAGCATAGTATCAATATTTACAAAAAAAAAGAGATATTACATTAATCATCCGTCGATCCAAATATTCACAATTTTAATTACATGATTTTTTATTCAATCATATATCATATTTGTTTATGAAATATGAAGAAATTAAAGTATTTATCTGATTAAGATGTCCTAAAAGTCTCTTTTTAATCTAATTTGATGGATTATAATAATAACTAATTACCGAAAGTCTTTTATCAGGGAATTATTATATAAAAAATGTTGAAAGTAATATATAATTTAAACGTCGGAGTTTATACACGACATCAAATCTAAGTATTAATTATTAATTATCATGCATGTTTTTCTTAGTACACCAAACTTGAACGTCAATTCGATCAACTTGTTATGATTTCTTGAATTGGATTAGCTAAAAAAAAATGCACAGGATCAGGTGAAGAATAGGGCAAATTGTGATGAATAAATCAAGCGTGAAGTTTGTATCACTCATGGTTTGTGCCCCGATGAGAGTGCATATATCAATTCAATTGTGATGATTATTGTTAATATGTTGTGTAAAAATCAACACAAGAAAAAAGGTCATTAATGGTGGTTTGAATATATTTAAAATTTGATCGAGAGTCGCCAGTCCAAAGCCCTATACTGCGGAGGAAATCAAGTGTATGGTAATGATTTGCTTGTTTAGTAGTGCCCAAGCAAAAGTGACATATTGGAAGAAGCTCCATTACCTTCCCTTGTCTTTATAATATATAAAATTTACAAAATATATCCAACTATTTAGATGCATCCACAAATAAGTATTTTCAACAGATGTATTTTCGAAGGTTCCATGAAAAAGTAGTAGATAAATAAGATCATGTTAAGATTTTATAATATTTTTAAAACAAATATTTCAATGAACTACACACAGTTAATATTAAACATCATAAACTATATAATTTATAAATCTACTCGTATTTATGTATAAAAATTTAATATGAATATTAGGATATTCTAAGAATTCAATTGAAAAGAGTGTTGATAATCCTTTCAACTAAGATTACGGTAGATCCGATATTATGTTTATAAATTATAAGTTTGAAATTTATATATAAAAGAAAAAACAATTCATATTTAACTATAAAAAATTAAAGACAACAACTTGTTCAAAAAAAAATTAAATTAAAGACAATAACAACCTAGCAAGACCAACATGATTACATCTAGATTTATGTATAATAGAAATGTCACATCTATGTAACAAAAGCTTATCTTAAAATTCAAATAAATTGTACTTATTTGGTCGGCGGCCAAATCGGGTAGGGAGACAAACGAATTAGAACTTCAATGTCCGCACACATACATATAAATAAACACAACACAATTGCTTTTTTGACATGTTGATTAGTCATGAGTTTTAACTAACAAAATTGCTTCTTGTCATCACTTTTCCCAAGCGAAACTCTGGATGCAAAATCTTTCCAAAATTAATCATGATTATTTTTCTTGGGATAATTCCCAATTTATCTCGAAACACTTATACATATAATCATTTTGTTCTGTATAACAAAACTAACAATTCTATTAAAAAAAAAAAAAAAATTAACAATCAAATATACTTAACTATTGATCATCAATCGGTAGCATAGTATATCTTACGTATACTCGTGCATCTCTCTATTTATTTTGAAAGTAGGAGTTACATCTTATTATATATATTTTACAAATGTTATATAACAGTTTCCTTCCCATATTATCTGAATAGTTATCTCTTAATATAGGAATAGATATTGAATCGTATAAATAATGATAATTTCGATAGATGATGAGAATTTTTTTATTAATTCGATGTTAGCTTAAAAAAACCAATAATTAAGGAATAATTATTTCATAATGGAAAGTCAACAATGCCCTTTATTTAATAATAATTATACAAACAAAAAAATTAAAATTTAAAAGAAATCATTAATTTTTTATTCAAATAATTTTATTTTAATTAATTAAAATAAAAAATATAAAAATCCAAACAATGGTGACCACATTTTTGTTGACGATGATGGAGGAAGGCTCCATCGTCGGAGCCTTCTATGGCGATGGAGGAGGCAATCCATCACATAAAGGAGTCGATCAACTCCTCTAATGTTGGAGGAGATTAGGTCCTCTAGCAATGTCGATAACCAACATCATTAGAGGAAAAATTTGTCTCCTTCGACGTTGGAGAAGTTAATCATGCAACAAATGGAGGGGTTAATTCCGCTCCTCCGTGAGATGGAGGAGGCAATCTAGCTAGGTTCTATTGTCGGAGGAGAAGCGACCTCCTCCCGCGGTTGTTTAAGTTGTCGGAGGAGGCTCGCCTTTCTCTATTGTCGCCAACAACGATGGTGGCGACCACTATTTGTATATCTTATATTATTTTAATTAATTAAAATACAAATTAATAATTTAATTTAAATTTGAACCTTTTTAGTGTGTATAATTATTATCAAAGTAACTATGTGATTGACTTTCGTTATAAAATAAATAAGTCATTATTTCGTAAATAGAATCAGTTCAAACGTATAATTAGTATATTTTATATTTTGGAATAATTAATATAAAAAGTATCTCTTAACATTTATAATATTTTCACAAGTTTAGATTAAAAAAAAAAAAATCGATAATAATTTTGTGGGTTGAGTGACAAGGAACGTGGGGAGGACGCGAAGAGAAGGAGAGTGGAGAGGGAGGAACTGAAATGGGGGCCTGGCAGGCAAAATACAGAAGCGTACTTTTTGACTGGGGAAGGGGCATGCTCATGTCTTATCAAACGATTCTCGATGGAATATCTTATTTATACTTCTATTCATCATTTTTTTTTAAAAAAAAAAATTGATTTAATGATTTGTTTGATTTGGGGTTTTTAAATTGGGTTGTGTTTTTTTTTGTTGGGTAGTGAAGTGAATTGTAGTTGTTAGATTGTAACAAGAAAGGGGGTACAAAGACTTTCTTTTGTAAGTTAAAAGTACAACTTGACTCCCAACTAGACCTTTGTTTTTTGCGTCTACCTAGCCAGTCTGCCCTTAGCGTGCTATAAACGTGACTAAACACAGACACCACCACCAAGTAACCTCCAATCATCATACCAACTAGGGTTTTTTTTTTTTTTCCCTCTGTTTATTATTAGGGTTGGTTTTTAAATTCTCTTGTTTGTTGGAACGAAACATTATATGCCTAATTATAACGGATTCTTTGTATTACCTCTCTCTATATATATAACTTTTAAATGTAATACCAAAGTATTGTCTATCTATTCTAGACGTATAACATGAAAAACGAACTTTGAAAGTAGTATAGAACACACATAAACTCCTAGTTATGTTAGTTGTGCGTCCATCACTTCACTTTAGTGGAAAAACTCTAATCACACTTCGTTTATAAAATTAAGTACAACTATACGACGTTTACTTTTCATTTATAGGTAGCTATCTTATTTATCTCCTTGTGGATTTGGTATCTCGATCGCACGACAGGTGTGGAAGGTTTTTTCTCATTCATCGAATCAATGTGTGTGGGCAAATTTGTAATAGATCCCTCCAATAGGAGGATAGTTTTTTTTATTTAATATGTGTCACGTGTTAACTTTAAATCTTAAATAATATAGTTGGACAATTTTTCATCGGTTTAACCTTTTGATTCTTATGGTAATTAACATAGTATCAGAGTTTGGAGGTTATTAGTTCAAACCCTTTCTCTCCTCTTTATCTGTAAATCTTTTCGTTACACATGTTATACGATAAGAGGTGTTTAACACGTGTTTATCATCTGTTATCTATTCACATTATAAGTGAGGAGATGTGTCATGTGTTAACCTCAAGTCTTAAATACTATAATTGAACCATTTCCTATCAATTTAAGATTTTGGATATGATGGTAACTAACAGTATGAGTCACTCTCTTTTGTCTATTAGGGAGTGAAGAGAAATAAGTGTTCAGTTTTGAATCATACCATAGAGTTTCTATTAAGGTGGTCCTACTAATTGTAAATGTACTAATAAAGTCAAAAAAATAAAACCGATGTCTAGGTCACTCCCGTTGCCGCTTGGGCGACTAACTTACTGTATATGTGTTGTGGACTTGTTCATGAATTTTGCAAACTAGTGACTGGCCTTAACAACATTCTTTATGTTCAGGCTCAACGTACATGTAGAACCCAATAAAGGCCCAGATTCTTACTGCATGCAGGAGTCAGGACCAAAATCTTCACCGTCTGGGAAATTGGACTCCATCAAGAGATCACAAATCGTGGCAGTTGAATAAGGCCTCGCTGTAGTTACATCAAACTTCAAATTAACAAAAAAAAATCCATAACAGCAGATCGTGCAATAATGTTATGAT
This sequence comes from Nephelium lappaceum, assembly GCA_021234005.1. Taxonomy (NCBI): domain Eukaryota; kingdom Viridiplantae; phylum Streptophyta; class Magnoliopsida; order Sapindales; family Sapindaceae; genus Nephelium; species Nephelium lappaceum. Next base: position 1,005,276 of record CM038004.1, read on the forward strand.
ATGGTAGAGTACTAGTGTTACACTATGCCAAAATTTAGTTCTATAATCAATTCAGTGATGTGACAAATGATTTAATTTTATTATTTTAATCATATGATCCTAGTTTAGACTATTTAGATATGGCATTCCATGACATTTTTACGACAAAAGAAATTGTTTTATGATCCATTCTGTGGTTGCCCCGATACCCTTAATTATCACCATACAAGAGATAATGTGTTCAAGTCCTACTCATAGTAGAATGATCAGGAGTTTGGTTTATATTATTGTAACAATAAAGAAAAAGAATTAAAAAATAAAAAATAAAACACTGTAGGTCATAGCAATACAAATAGTCAGACACTGAAAAGTTCAAATAGAAGTACATCTCCCAGTAAAATTTTTTCCATTCAAGTAAAAGGCAATTGTACAATATGTCAATTACCAAAGATTTAAGCTAGCTCAAGTCTACGGCAACTCCATTTTAAAATAAATAGAAAGAAAGTTGTTTGGTAAGAAACCACACAACTCTTTCACTTATTAGAAATCTTCTTTAGAAAGAAAATATCGTATCTTGAAACCGTTGTTTAGGAACCTAAACCTTTTATTGGTTTGAATTTTTATTGAATTTCTTAAATCTTTCAATATATCTTAATTTTACATAACAATATGTAGTTACAATCTATTAATCTCTTCTTTAATCAAAATAATGTAAAAAATAATGGATCAAGTAATTATACGAAAATGTATCTTATTTGGGTTCGCTGCACGATGATAAGTTTGAATTTCTCCAACGAAATCCATTGTTGTTGCAAAACCGGTTGCCCATGAAAGGTGATTACATGACAAACACAAAACACAAAAATGGAAGTCAATAACAAATTTTAAAAAATAGCACATAGACTATTAATTGTCCAGTAGTCGTTAGACATGGATGAATATAAAAGTAAACATGCTATTTCACCCAATGTCTGAAGCAAATTCTGGTCCATAACCAATGCAAGCTATCAAGACAATAATATTTCAATTTTTAATTAGTTTTGAGAGTTGACTTTGGTGAGTATTGACTGATAACTTTTTCCAAATTCAAATCAATTTAGTTAAATCCCCATGAAGGGAACGGAAAAAAAGAAAAACCTTTGTTAAGTAAACAAGCAGGCAGCGGCGAGAGAAATAGGAGCTCAATAAACTATTTATTGTAATTGTGAACCAATCGTTCGAATAGTTGTAATAAAGGAAATAAAGTTTTCTAAATTCATCTGATTAAATTTTGTTTAAAAGGAGGTTAAGATCACACACTTAGAATTTGGATCGTGACAATCTCTTTAATTACAAAATGAAGAATTGGATTTTTTAACGATTTCTTTTTTTGAGATTACAAGTATATGGATATAACTACCGAGATCCCTAGATACTGATACTCATATACAGTCTAAACCATAACACTACTAATACTCTATCTCCCATATTTATGAAGCAGCAAAACTGCCTTCCGTCTTAAAAAACTTTTATGTAATTTGCCCACACTCATTAGTGGGTTGAACTGAAATCGTCCATTGTGTGTGGACAACTATACTCGAACTTGATATCACTTTAGTGAGAAAGCACCAGACGTGCTTGATCACCCTGTCAATTGCTTTTGTGTGGAATTTTTAATGATCAAACCAATAGAGTAATGGTTACTTTATATTAGTAAGTTCCCTAGCTAATCAGACGATGTTGACTCATAATATTCCTCTACTTAGTTATGTTCCCATTAGAATGGTAGGTTTCGGCTCTCGAAAGTGGCAGATGCCTCTTGTTTGTTCAGATGGTAGCAAACTAAGTACTCTTATGAACATTAACACAACATATGAAATAGATTCCAATATAGGAGCATTTTATCATCACTTTGAATTCTTATACCAAATTATGAACCTACAATAACTAAATAGTTTTCTAAATAATGGACAAGAACCTAAAAAACACAAAATGTTCATTTTAGTCAAAAGATGAAATATTTTGTTAGGTAAAACTAAAACAAAATGTACAATTAACAGGATTTTCAAGTCATAGTTTGACATTCGGTAAATGATTAATTGATTGACTTTCAAAATTGGTGGTTGTTTTCATTCTACATCAATAAATACATCTATGCTTTTCTCATTCTTTTTTTATTAATTATAAAATTTAATTAGTAAACTTTTAATGACTTTTAATAACTTTCATAGAATTTTGAAAAAAGTCATTTAATGACTTTTAATGACTTTTATAGAATTTAAAAGTTTGGGTGTATTCAATATAAACTTTTAAAGACTCTATAAAAGTTATGTGATATTCAATATAGACTTTTAATGATTTTTAAAAAGTCTATAAAAGTTATAAGGTATTTAATCAAAACTTTTGAAGAATTTATAAAAGTTATGGGGTATCCAAATTACTAAGGACTTTTATGGAATTTTAAATTTTAATAACTTTTAGAGACTTTTATATACTTTTATGTTAAATTTATAATAATCAAACTCCACAAATTCTCTTCCACTCCCCTCAAAAACTTTTATAGACTTTTGTTATTGATTATAAAAAGCAAATCTCTTCTCATCCAAAAAAAAAAAAAAAAAAACAAAACAAACAAACAAACCTTATAATCTCTTTTACATTTACATCTCCTCAAACTCAGTGATAGTCATAAAAAATATTTCACTTATTATTATTTTTTTTTTAAAACACACAAATATATATATATATATGTATATATGTATATTTCACTCATATTTTATTGTGAATTATAATACTCAATATTTTTTTCCTATCTTTAAATTGTTAGCTTTTTAGTTTTTGAATCTTATTAGAACTTTTTTTTTTTTCCAAAGGAAATCAATTTATTATTTTGTATAAAATTTTAAGTTTGAATCAAAGTTGAGGAGTTAGATTTCAACAAAATAGATTTAAGAAATGAAACATTTTATAATTGATATTTATATATATATATATATAGAATACACCAAAAAAATTTCTAGATAGATATTGATTCAAATCATCTTATTATTCTTATGATAAATAGTACAACTGTTATTAACGATTGTGTTGTAAGCTAATAGATTAACATTTCTTATTTACAAATAATGAAAATAGAACACAAAAATGTCTAAATGAAAAATTTCATTACTTTAAAATCGATGAAATTAATAAATGAAATCTTTACTTTTTATACAAAAAAAGAGGAAAAACCTGTATTTCAAATAAAAAAAATATATTAATATTTGGAGATTTTGTAGCTAGTGGTTTATTTAAAAAAAGTAAAATTTTAAATTTGATTGTTTAATTGTATCTATACATGTGATATTTTTTTCAACTTTTATTGTTATTACATGTTGGGGAATTTCTTGAACTTTTACTTTTGGTTAGTTAATTTAATTAGTATAATAATCAATTTTGATATTTGTAACATATCATAAAATTAACCAGCTTGAATTTTGTAAAATATTAGTTTTGATAGTTGTTTTTTACAAGTTTATTTACACTATGTCAAAAAAAATTTTTTTTATTGAAATGAGAAATATAACTTACAAAAAGTATAATTTACAGCACGAGCTTATTAAAGGAATATATTGTTATTTTAGAAGTAAATGAAAATCTATAAAAATTTATCAATATCTACAAATCTTCATCATTATTAATTAATGAAATGATGATTTTAACTCATTTCTTAAGACTCAAGAGCAACAAAGAGAGTATGCTAATAAATGGAAAACTGTTATAGCTGCTGATATATAGAGCAATGTTGGGATTATTGATAAGATATTAGAGATTTCATTTTTTATAGAAGACATAAAATAAATAATAAAACGCATAAAATATTTGGTATTTTGTTTATCAATTTCTGTAATTAAGGTGATTTTATTTTTTATTTTATGTATCATACTTTTTCATTATTATTGACACGATAAATATAATTTTATTAATTTAGAAACTGTATATTGTATTATAAGTTAGTGAAAGGTTGATTTATGAAAGTATATAGAAGTCTATAAAAGCCTATAAAAGTTTATAAAAGTCTTTCATGATTTCTTTTGAAAATTTATCAAAGTTAATGAAAGTCTTTTAAAAAAAAGTTTATAAAAGTCTCTGAGAGTTTTTCATGAATCTGTAAAATCATTAGAAGTCTATAGAATTCTACACAAGTCATTCACCGAAAAAATCTATGAAAATTTTTCAAAATCATAATTGAATATACCCCTCTAAAACAAAATGTACAATTAACAGGATTTTCAAGTCATAGTTTGACATTCGGTAAATGATTACTTGATTGACTTTCAAAATTGGTGGTTGTTTTCATTCTACATCCATAAATACATCCATGCTTTTCTCATTCTTTTTTTACTAATTTTCATTTCTGAGTTTTAATGGAAGGCCAATTTTTTAATGATAAGTAAATTAAATATATAAAATATTGTCAAACTTTTAAAATATCTAGTAAAACATCAACGTTACTAACAACGAATGATTAAAATTTGTTTTCTTCTCATTATAATTCTCATTAACAATCAATCTCATACTTTAATGTAGTAAAGTAAAAATTTGGATCAAGAAATCCTAAATTTAATTAAATAACGGATTCTACTGCCATACAAAATTATTATTTTTTCCTTAAAATTCTGAAAGTAATTTTTTTCTTTAAACCATTACATTGAACTCAAATGAATTATCACGTGTCTAGTAACATTATCAGACTCCCAATAATATTATATAAGAATAAGAGATGCTAATAATTGACATAAAACACTATATGCAACCAATTCAAATTAAAATTAGGTATACAAATTCCCTCATTTTCTGGCACCTTTCTTTTTATACTTAATTTATGCAAAATAATTGATATTCTACATATTTTTCTTTCTCCAAAGATGTAAGTCTAAATGTTAAGTTAGTCTTTTAATATTTAATTTTTAAGTTTCCAATCAACCAACTTTTCCAATGTATAGTATAACATGCTTTTTCCATGTTAGTGGATTGACTTGATAAGTCATGATCATACATTGGTGGGATAAATTCAATTGTGGACTATAATTTTTTTTTTTATGCAAAAATTCCAAACTCTTTCGTGTTTTTCTATTTCTGATCTTCTATATATAGGCAGAAGCATAAGCACTTCTTGCATAAGCTGAGTTTCAATGCTTTTTCCAAGTAGAAATCAAACAGGATTTTCAATGGAGTCTCCAATATCTTTCCCTTTCCTATCAGCTTCACTTTTCTTCTTGTTGATGTTGGTAAGACTCTGGAAGAGTCCCAAAGGCAAAGGCAAGGTCCCTCCAGGACCAAAACGGCTGCCTATTATAGGCAACTTGCATCAATTGACTGGTGGTTTGCCACACCATGCGGTGACAAGATTATGCAGGAAATTTGGTCCTGTCATGAACCTACAGCTTGGTGAACTTGTTGCTGTTGTCATTTCATCCCCTGAAGCTGCCAAAGAGGTGTTGAAAACGAATGAGATCAGTTTCGCGCAGAGGCCTGAAGTGTATGCTGTTGAAATCATGTCATATGATCATTCAAGTATGGTATTCTCTCCCTATAATGATTATTGGAGACAACTTAGGAAGATATCCGTCCTGGAACTATTGAGCACTAAGCGCGTGCAGTCTTTCAGATCAATAAGAGAAGAGGAGGTTTGGGATCTTGTTGAATTCATATCCATGTCTCAGGGGTGTTCGATAAACCTGAGTGATAGGATATTCACCATGACAAGCAACGTGGTTTCTCGGGCAGCTTTTGGGAAGAGATGCAAGGATCAGCATGATTTTAGCTCCTTGCTCGGGGAAATTGTCCGTCTGGCTGGAGGTTTTAACATTGCTGATTTGTACCCTTCACTTACATTTCTCCGTGCCACGAGTGGGATAAAATCTGCGTTGTTAAAAATTCAAAAGAAGATTGATAAGATTCTTGAAGATCTTGTCATTGAACATCAGCTGAGAAGAAAAGAAACTACCAACAGGAATGTCGATTCTGATGAGGAAGATCTTCTTGACACTCTCTTGAACTATGCGGAGGCAAATAATTTTGATTTTCAACTCACAGTTAATCAGGTCAAAGCTATCACCATGGTAAGCAAGCTCTATAACATATTCCTGATAATGTAATTCGTAAATATTATTATTTAACAAGCTTTAATTAATAATAAATTCGACCTATTTCAGGACATTTTCTCTGCAGGCAGTGAGACTTCGGCAACAACAATGGAATGGGCGATATCAGAGTTGCTAAAAAATCCAAGAGTGATGGAGAAGGCACAAGCTGAAGTTCGACAAGCATTCGAAGGAAAAAGCAAAATTGAAGAGGCAGACATTCAGAAGCTAGATTACTTGAAATCAATTGTCAAAGAAACTTTTAGAATTCACCCTCCAGGGCCCTTACTTCCAAGAGAAGCAAGGGAAACATGTGAAATTAGTGGCTACACAATACCAGCTAAGGCCAAAGTTTTGATCAATATTTATGCAATAGGGAGGGATCCAAAAATTTGGAAAGATCCTGAAAACTTTCGCCCTGAAAGATTTGAAGGTTCCTCTGTTGATTTTAAAGGGAACAACTTCGAATTGCTTCCATTTGGTGGAGGCAGGAGGATTTGTCCAGGAATATCATTTGCCACTTCAAATATTGAACTTGGACTTGCTCAAATGCTGTACCATTTTGACTGGAAACTTCCAAACAAGATCAAACTCGAAGATCTTGATATGACTGAGAATTTCGGAATAACGGCTAGAAGAAAGAACAATCTCCATGTCATTGCCACCACCCGAATTCCTTTCAAGAAATGAGACACTGTAATGTTAATGTAATAGGTATTGTGTTTGATTTTGGTGTGACAAGTACAAGAATAAAATTCTGTCAAAAGAACATATCATCAATTTATATTTCAATAAAAATATTCCTTAATGCTCCTAGTAAAAGCATAATTAAGTTTGTAATTATTGTGACAAATAAAGGCAAATTATGTTTTGCGCATAGGGGATTTTCACTTGGTTAGGCATCATATCAGTTTCTTATTTGTGTTACTGATTAGTTTTTGTACGAATGGCTATTTACGAAGAATTTTATGATAATTTATGCACCCTACATGAGAATTAAATTTTAATTTTAATTTTGGTGTTATTTTCTACTTTTGTTTTGTGTTGCAATGTGAAAAGATGGACGAGATAAAATGTTTAGAAACATTTGTAGCAACAATCATTCTCTTTTATGAATGTTCGAAAAGAAATTGGGGATTATTGATTTTGTAATATTCCATAATCACTTTTGTAATTTTGCAAAGACTAAATTACAATTTAGCCTATCGATTTGAAAATAATTACAGGTGGAGTCACACTTTGCTGTTAATTATAATTTAGTCTACTGCTGTTAAGAAATTCCGTCAGAGTTAACTAGAGACTGATAAAAAGACCAAAATGTCATAATCTTTTTAATTATATAACAAAAATTTAAAAAATAATTAAAATTTTAAAAATTAAATAATTTTTTTTTCATTAGATCTCCAACGTCCATCTTAAGATGGACGGTGGAGATTAATTCAAAAGAAAATTAAAAAAATTAAATAAAAATTAAATAATTTTTTTCATTAGGTTAAAACCCTAAAGACAACCTAGATCCCCTTCTCCTAAAATCATCATCATCTCCAATGTCGCTCCTTTTTCTCCCATTTTCTCTTGCTGTCGATCCTCCTTACTTTCCTTTCTCCATCGAGACTTGGCATCTCACTCTCCTCGCTCCTCCTTACTCTCCTCTCTCTTTCTCTCTCTTCATCATAAAGGTTCATCATCATTTGGGTTCGACGAACCCAGATGAACCCTTATTTGGGTTTGAATATTCGGGTTCGACCCGGATAAACCATCATTTGGGATCGAAGAATCTAAATGAGATGATGGTTCATATGGGTTCGACCAACCATCATCTGGGATGATTTTAGGATTTGATGATTTTGGGGGTTTGATTCACTTTTTTGTTGATTTTTTTTTTCCAATTTCTGTTGTTGAAGATTATTGATTTTTTTTTTGTTGTTCTTTCTTTTTTTTCAAAATCCATTGTTGAAGATGAATTTTTGTTGATTTTTTTGTTCATTTTTTGTTTGGGGCCATATTTTGGGTTTTCAGTTGAAATGCTTAGAAACCCAGGCGCTGGAAATTTTGGGTTTCCAATAAGAATAAAGAGGGCAGAGAGAGAAGGGAGGAGAAGAGAAAGAAAGAGGGAGAAGATGGAGAGAAGAGGATGTGGAAGATGATTGATGATTCTAAACTGAAAGATGTTGAAGATGATTGAGGATGGAGATGAAGGTTGATTGAAGATGATTAATCTTTGAAGATTAATATTTTAATTTCAATTTATTTATTTTTTTAATTTTTTGTCAATTTAATCTCTACGGATCAAATAGAAATTTTACAAAAATTAAAGATAAGATCAAAAAACAATTTTGCCCCTATCTCATTTAACTTTAACGGAGATTCCCTAACGACAGTAGGATAAATTGTAATTAATAGCAAAATATGACTCCGCTTACAATTGTTTTCAAATCGATAGACTAAATTGTAATTTGGTCTATAACAAAACCAGTTCTGTGATATTACAAAATCAATGTACTAGAAATTTTTGCCTTTTGGATAACACCTGTAGTATAGTTATAATTGAAGCACACGTAGAGACCATAAACTCTATCAGAGCCATTTCCAGTGGAGAAACTGGAGAACTTGGTGACAGGAGCATTAGAGGATAAAACACCAAAGAGACTGGAGAGGTTGTTTTTGAATGGACGATCAGTTGCATAATTGTCACTGTTTGCGCAAATGTTGTAGGGAGGATCACCACCAGTGATATTTCCAAGATCAGCATTATCAAGACCGTAAAGACAGGTGATAAGAGAACAAAGAAAAGGCAGTTTCACTGTTTTAGTAACAATTCTGTCATGAACCATATTTTGCTTCTTGATATGCTTAGCCACTATTGAAAATGAATTCTCCCAAGTAGTTTATATTGCAGCTGAAACTTCATGTGTTCCCTTTTTGTGGAGAAGTTGAAGCTATATAATACCGAAGTGTACAGTCGCGGAGTCTCTGGCCTTGTGTTTCACTGGTGTGTTCTTGGAAAAATTCAAAGGAGAAAGCCATATTAATTATCTATCTTAGAGTTGACTTTCTGAAATAACTGTAAATTAGTAGATCAAAAGCATAAACTATAGAGAATTATGCAATGACTGTGGTCCAATCCGACAGATTTAATCCAAATGGTAGCCCATTACGCGTATTTAGGCAAATAAACGAACTTGGTATGACATTAGCCAAAGTAATTTCAAGGAAGGTATTTGTACCTGTAAAGAGAAGCTTAGGCTGACTTGAAATGATTCAGTTACCCGGACTTCTACTTACATATTCAATTTTCCTTGCATTACCTGAAAAATCAATTACCAAGCTGACAACATCAGGATAAGCTAAATGACAAATTTATCTGATAATAGTATTTAAATTATTAGGGTTAGTTTTTAAATTCTCTTTTTTGTTGGAATAAAATATTACATGCCTGTAATAGAAAAAATAAAAATAAAAATAAAAAAGGGAACATCACATGGCTCCCGTTGCTTCTTTTTATCCTAAAAAGTCAATGGTTCAAGTTCCATTAGCCACCTATATTTTTTAAAACATTAAGTGTGAGTGTGAGAATCTCATTTTAATAAGAATTAACATTTCCCAACTGTAGGAGTAGTCATGACTATATGCCTAACATACGTATCTACTCTTACGATTTTCACATGTACATCGAGTAAAAAGTTGTTCATAAAACAAAGTTTCAATATATCTAACATGTGAGTCTTAATCATTTAACATAATAGAATATGGTATAAATCTCCTATATAATTGTATAAGTTCCTCATATAATTGATAATTTATACTACATGATATGATTTTATATAATTTAAGATATGTATTTCAAATGCATGAAACTTTTTTCTCTCATATATATTGTGAACTTGAACCCTTTACCACTACTGTGAAAATAACTGTGTGCATTGCTTTAGCTATAACAGATGTTCTTATTATGTTTAAATTATAATCTTAGATATTTTAGGTTGAAGGTGCTTTAGAGTCAATTTTATTAGGTTCAAAAACCCTACATGGTTGAGTGATCTGATAGTTTGGTTTTTATTCGATGAATGGTTATGATTTTATTATAAGGTATGACATTTGATTTGTATTTTTAGATTACTATAATGAATGTATGATTTGTAAGGGAATGTACAAATAAATGCTAGGAAACATTTGACATTATTAGAGACATAAATTTATGTATAATTATATGGATTCTTTGTATTACCTCTCTCTATATATATAACTTTCAAATGTAATATCAAAGTATTGTCTACCTATTTCTAGACTTATAAAGTGAAAAACGAACTTTGAAAGTGGTATAGAATACACATAAACTCCTAGTTATATTAGTTGTGCATCCATCACTTCACTTTAGTGAGAAAAACTCCAATCACTTCGTTTATAAAATTAAGTACTACCATATGATGTTTACTTCTCATTTATAGGGTAGCTATCTTCTTATCTCCTTGCTCGTGGGTTTGGTACCCCTATTGCACTACAAGGGTGCAAGGTTTTTTCTCATTCATGGAAGTAAACGTGTGTGGGCAAATTTCTAATATATCCTTCCAGTTGGAGAATAGTTTTTCCACTTGGTATATGTCACTCTCTTTTGCTTATTAAAGAGTAGAGAGAAACAAGTGTTGAGTTTCGAGCTATATCATAAAGTTTATATTAAGATGGACTTGGTAATTGTAAATGTACTAATAAAAAAAAAATATTGATATTTGGGTCACCCTCGTTGCCACTTGGGCAACTAAGTTTCTGTATATTTGTTGTGGACTTGTTCACGAATTTTGCAAATTTGTGACTGGCCAAACATTCTCTATGTTCAGGCTGAACCTACATGTATTAGAACCCAATAAAGGCCCAGATTCTTAACGCATGCAGGGCCAAAATGCTCACTGTCTAGGAAATTCAACTCCATCAAGAGATCACAAAGATTGGCAGTTGAATAAAGCCTCGCTGTAGTTACATCAAACTTCAAATTAATAAAAAATAATTCATAGCAGCAGATAGCGCAATAATGGTATGATATGGTAGAGTACTACTGTTACACTATGCCAAGATTTATTTCTATAATCAATTCAATGATGAGATAAATGATTTAACTTTACTATTCTAATCATATGATCCTAGTTTAGACTATTTACAAATGGCATTCCACAAGATATTTTTGGATGTCCGTTCATGTCCCCTTTGTGGTTTTGAGATGGAAACCGTGGACCATGCTTTATACAATCGTAAGATTGCTGCTCGCAATTGGGGCTCTTGTCCTTTTCACCAAGATGTTAATTTTTGTAAGCTGTTATTCCTTGATTATTTGGATACCTTAGCTTACATTTTCTCTGTTATGTGGATACTATTCTGGTTGCTCAATTTGGGGTGGCTTTTTGGCTTATTTGGCATCATCGAAATGCATATGTTCATGGCAAAAAAATCCTCCCCTATAGCTGATTGTTGGTGGCAGGCTGGTTCGCTGTTATTGGAATTTGATCAAGCAAAATCTCTTAATGCTTCCACTGTCAACCCTCCTGCCCAGTCTTCATGGACCCCTCCCCCTCCTGGGGTTTTCAAAGTTAATATTGATGCTGCTGTAAATAAGATTAAGAGGAAGGTTGGGCTTGATTTTGTCATTAGGGACCATATAGGTCAAGTAAAATTAATTGATTTTTAATATCTTATTTATAAGTTTGCACTCTAACAAAATGCTTTTTATATATAAGTGTGTTGAGTTTTTAAGCTATTATAAATCATATCAATTTTAATTTTATATGCTATAGTTGGACCTTTATCTATTAGTTTGAATATTTATGTCTAATGGTTGCTAATCGTATCTCCCCTCCTACTTTTTTAAGAATTTTCATATCCCCTCTCCCCACTTTATCAAGAATTTGATTAATAATTGCATATATTATTCAATAGGCGGAAACTAACGTGTGTTCGACATTCACTATCTATCTTCATGTGATATATTATTATAAAACAGTTCAAAATTTTAAATCTAATGATCACTAACGCACACATTGGTGGGTTGTGAATTTTGTGAAAGATCACAAAATACCTCACCTAATGTTAGATCATGCAAGAGCTAAAACTCAAAAGAAAATAGTAAAGCATTTTTAACGAAAAATATGTTTATATTGTATTCAATGAATTTCCATCCCCTATTTATAGAAGTTTCTCACCGAACATGATCAGTCATCACTTTATAATTTCTCCCATCACATATCAATCCCTCATTACATATAAATATCTCTTATGACATGGCAATTTTTCTCATCACATTTATTGTTTAAATTGCATGTTCTCATCCTGCTGTACTAGTTGTCTTTTTGTACATGTTGAGTCAAATTTTGGCATACAATTTGATTTTTATATGCTAAGATTCCAATACCCTTTCGCAATTTTTATCTCTATCTACTACATAGCACTTCTAGCATAGGCTGAGTTTAAGTGCTTTTTCCAAGAAGAAACTTAACGGGAATGTCAATGGAGTCTTCAATATCCCTCCCTGTCCTCTTAACTTCTCTTCATGTTGATGCTGGTGAGACTCTGGAAGGACTGCAAAGGCAAAGGCAGGGCTTTTTCAGGACCAACACAGCTGCCTATTATAAGGAACTTGCATCAATTGACTGGCGGTTTGCCCCACCATGCTGTGACAAGAATATGCCAGAAATTTGGTCCTGTCATGAAACTACATCTTAGTGAAGTCGTTGCTGTTGTCATTGCATCCCCTGAAACTTCCAAAGAGGTGTTCAAAACGAAAGAGATACAGTTTTGCACAAAGGCCTGGAAGTGTATGCTGTTGAAGTCATGTCTTATGATCATTCAAGCATGGTGTTCGCGCCTTATACTAACTATTGAAGACAACTGAGGAAAATATTAGTTGAGGAGCTCCTGAGCACCAAGCGCATACAGTCTTTCAGGCCAATAAGAGAAAAGGAGGTTTGGGATCTTGTTGAATTCATATCTGCATCTCAGGGTAGTTTGATAAATCTCAGTGACATGATTTTTACCTTGGCAAAAAATGTGGTTTCACAGGCAGCTTTTGGGAAAAGATGCAAGGATCAGCACGATTTTACCTCACTGCTCGGGGAGGCTGTCCATCTGACTGGAGGTTTTAACATTGCTGATCTGTACCCTTAGCTTACTTTTCTCCATGCCATGAGTGGGATAAAAACTGCATTGCTAAAAATTCAGAAGAAGATTGATAAGATTCTTGAAGATCTTGTCACTGAACATCAGCTGAGAAGAAAAGAAACTACCGACAGGAATGTTAATCCTGATGAGGAAGATCTTCTAGACACTCTCTTGAACTATGCAGAGGCAAATAATTTTGATTTTCAACTCACAATTGTTCAGGTCAAAGCTTTCACCATGGTTGGAGCTCTATGATAATTTCCTGACAATGTAATCTTGAAAGATTATTACTTAACAAGCTTTTAGTAACGGTGAACTCAACCTATTTCCAGGACATATTCTCTGCAGGGAGTGAGACTCCCGCAACAACAATAGAATGGGCAAGATCTGAGTTGCCAAAAAACCTAAGAGTAATGGAGAAGGTGCAAGCTGAAGTTCGATTAGCATTCAGAGGAAAGAACAAAATTAAAGAAAGAAATATTGCAAAAGCTAGATTGCAGATTACTTGAAATCAATTGTGAAGGAAACTCTCAGGATTCACCCTCCAGTGCCCTTACTTCCAAGAGAAGCAAGGGAAGCATGTGAAATTAGTGGCTACACAATACCAGCCTAGGCCAAAGTCCTGATCAATATATATGCAATAGGGAGGGATCCAAAAATTTGGAAAGATCCTTAAGGCTTTCGACCTAAAAGATTTGAAGGTTCCTCCATTGATTTTAAAGGAAACAGCTTTGAATTGCTTACTTTTGGTGGGGGAAGGAGGATTTATATAGGCATATCATTTGCCACATCAAGTATTGAACTTGAACTTGCTAAATTGCTGTAACATTTCGACTGGACTCTTCCGAACGGGATCAAACTTGAAGATCTTCATATGACTGAGAATTTCGGAATAACAGCTAGCAGAAAAAACAATCTCCATGTCATCGCCACCACCCGAATTCCTTTCAAGAAATGAGACACAGTAGTCATGTTAATGTAATAGACACATTATGTTAGTTTTTGGTGTGACAAGGACAAGAATGAAATGTGTCAAAAGAACAAATAATCAATTTCTATTTCAATAAAAATTTTCATTAATGTTTCTAGTAGGAGCATAATTAAGTTTGGAAATATTCTGTCAAATTCATAAAAATTATGTTTTCCGCTTATGCAATTTCACTTGCTCAGACATCATCGTATCAGTTTTTCATTTGGGTTACTAACATCTGTCTCTATATAAATGTCTATTTATGAATAAAAATTTCATGAGATTTTTTTAATGATCTATGTTCCCTACATAAAAATTTTATTTACACTTGAATGTTGGTATTGTTTTCTACTTTCGTTTTGTGTTGTATAAATTTGAAAACATGGCAGAGATAAATGTCCTGTAGCAGTTGTTGCGACAATCCTCAAGCATCACCAAGCAAATAAGATATATCGGAATAATTATCAACAAACAGTAGTGCAGCAACAACATGTAACTGCAAGTCAGATGATCAACCTACAAAATATTACATGCAAAATTCTTCCTAGTGTATATGTATGAAATACTGCATATTCACAGATGTTATCAACGATTCCATTCAAGCAAGTAAAATGCACGAATCATATTCTTCCAAGAGAGAGCACATTCTAAAGAGTTAAAAATTAAACATTTGTAAATAAATTTAAACTAATGAAGAGAGATCAACAAAAAAGGGATGGGTGCATCTACCTTTTCTCACTTGCAATACGGAATTTTGATCTGTAGGAATGTTCTTTGGAAAAGCTCAGTTAAGAAGATACGACAAGACAACATAACCTTAAGGGTTATCCTCAACCTGTTTATCATGATTCTCTGGTTTCGAGTTGACAATTTTCGCTTTGTCAAAACCTCCTGGCAAAAGACGTCTAATTTTCATTTCATTGAGTAGCTTCATTGCCAATTGATCTTTTCCACACTGGCAAAGTCCACTGTAAAGCTTGGACAGGATACCTGTATCTGGAGCCATACATCTTTCAAGCATTTCCTGCATGAGATGGATAGCACCATCAAAATCCTCATCCTCGCAAAAACTAGATATCAACATCTCCAAAGTTTGTTTGTTCGAATGACAACCACTCTTTATCATGCTTTTATATATCTGAAACGTGTGCTTGGATTTCTTCCTCACACACTGCCCAGTGATAAGAGCTGAAAAGGTTGACACAGCTTTCCTTGTCTTACCCACCTTGCATAGACCCAGTATCAAGGCATTATAATTCAGTATATCAGCCTTAATTCCATTCCTCACCAGCTCCTTGTAAAGCCTACCACCCATCTCACTACTACCGGTCTGACTAAACCCATTTATCAAAGTGTTATAAGCCACAATATTGAGTGCCACATTGACTGCTTTCATCTCACTAAACATCCTATTCGCTTCATGTAACTTTCCTTCTTTACAAAAACCATATATAAGTGTATTAAAAGTGATCACATTCGGCCGCACCCCATTCTTACCCAAGAGTTTCTAAGCTTCACAACTGTACTCAAAAGACCCTTACTACAATGCCCTGCAATCAATGTACTATAAGACACAACAGCGGGACTAAAACCAACGCGTTCCATCTCCTTAAACACTTCAACCGCGTTTTCAAGCTTCCCCGACTTACAAAAAGCGCACATAACCATATATAAAGTATAAACATTCGGTGAAATCCTACAACGCCGCATCACTTTATAGAACCCCAAAGCAATATCAGCCCTATTCAAATCAAGCAACAAACTAATATACTTATTGCAAGACTCAACTGTTGGCAAAAAACCATACTCCTTCATTTGACAAAAAACATCAGTAGCATTTCTTAACTTCTTCATATGAGCATAAGTCCTAAACAGACAATCAAAAACACAGGGTGAAGACTCACACAGTCTATACGAATACAAAACACAATCAAACAGCCTAGAAGCAAATCAATTGAACCCGACACAAGCACACCCTCCAAAATGGACTCTGCAGACTTAAACTTCCTATTTTGGGTCAAAATATGGAGAATCATGGAATAAGTCTCGAGGGTATGTGAGGTGGGCATGTGGGTTTGAACCCAGGTGAAGAACTCAAGTGAAAGAACATAATCTTTTTGAAGTTTCAACAAAACATGTTTCACTCTAAATGGTGTCAAGTGGGGTGTCAATGGTTTCAATTTTTCCCAATCAGAGTGGACCAAATGACTATAAGCAATGTTTACAAAATCAAGGTACTGGCCTTTTGGCTCTGGCACTGTCCTATGAGGAACTGGAAGTGGGTTCCAGTTCTTCTTCATTGAATTCCCAGAAACTGAAGGGTTTTCAATGGTGGGGATTTTTTTTCACCAGAGTGGAGAATCTACGAAGTTGAAAACTAGTCATGATGTTGAAACATGTAAACGTGGAGAAGGGGTTTTGTTATTTTCTGGAACATGACAAGAAAGAGTTGCAAGTGGTGACCTTTTTCGTGTTTTCAACAGTATTGTTGGGTGTGACGGCAGCTCCGTTGGCTCTTGCGGTTGCAGCCAACCAAAAGTGTCTCGGCTTGGGGGAATTTGTGAAATACCAGTTTTGTCCTTCAGTTCGAATCTTGGTAAAGCCCAATTGGTTTAAAGCCCAAAGAAGGAAATTAGATCCATGAATAATAATGGCCCAAAGTTCTCAGGTAAGTTTCACAAGGGCTAAACTGTAAATGGATTAGAGGTATTTTGGTATCATTTAGTCATTTATTAATTGGTAAAAGTTAATAAACTAATGACAATTAGTTAAATAAAAGGCTATTTCCAGCCATTTATCCTAGCTTAACTAATAATTAATAAAAGAAGTTGATAAAATTACAGTTTTGTTAAGCTTAGCAAAATCGTTTTTGGATATATATATATATATTTTAAAAAAATCTATTTATATTATTGAGCCAAACTCTTCAAATTTCTTTTGCTTAAAACTTGAAAATTTTGAAAATATTTGATAAATTATTCAACAAATTATGTCTCTTGTTGTTGAATTAATTGTAAACCTCAAGATTATCTACATATTACAACATTGATTTATTTCTATTGATACTTTTAATTTGTTACCTTCTACGTACATGGTTGCATAATAAAGAACCGTAATAAGTTTGAATTATGCATTGAAATGACTTCTATATGGTTGATGATGCATTGAAAAGACATCTAGATGGTTGGTGCTGCTTCCAAAAGATTACTTTTTAAATACTTGGTCAATTATATGTTATTAAACTTTCTCCTTCCAAACTTTAATTCAACACAGTGTATTCAATAATTAGACATTTGAAATGATTTTCTCTTTCTAGTGCTACATTCTTATTGGCATTTGCTCCATTTCATCTTTCAAACAACTTGGAAGATTTTTGCATATAGCAGACATTGAAGATCTAAAAACTTTAATTGATTTACTTGAAATATGGATCTGGTTATACATATCTATCACAATCCACTAGTAATAATGAAGAGCCAAACAATATTTTCTAGCTTGGATGATGGGTTTAACTAATATTTTCCAACTTGGATGACCAGTTTGATAACCACGATTAATTATGTGCATGCCTATAATTCTAACTTGGATTAAGGGTTTGACAACCATCAATTATATGCATGCTTATTGTCAAATAATCAATAACTTTTTTCTTCTAATGTTTTTACAAATTTATGTAATTTAGTGCATTGACTATTACAAGTCTTCTACTTCAATACACTTTTGGTTTTTAAGGTGAAACATTTAACTTTAGAAGGACTTGTGCATAACATGTTTGAAAGGACATAAAAGCTTTGATTTTGGGTAAATTCTACCAACATGATACACGTGCATCATGATAAATTTGGTATTTCTTATACAAAGCTTATCTCATTTAGTACTACATGCATGTGATTTGAAACTTACAATAATTATTCTCTTTTAATTAATCAAATTTACAATTTTTTACAATTATTATTATTTTTTTAGTTTTCTAATTTGAACGAAGGGAACAATAGAACCAATTGTTAAGAAATATAAAAAAATAAATAAAATAAAAATTACCTCCCTTAATGATCATTTCAGAGCTTATGATCATTGCGAAATTTTTTAATTTAATTATAAGGTGCAGAAATTAGACAATTTGAATGTGGTTCGTTGATGCAAAAAGGAATTGCACTGACTACTTTAATTTTTTTTTTTAAAAGAAAGCATTTTAGATTCAATAAATATATTAAAGCTCAATAAACAATAGCTGTAGATTTAATTATTGAATTATTGTAGATTATCTTCACTCACAGAGTATACATCTATTTTTGCATCTAGAGCCATGTGTTTAGAGTTTATATATATTGAAGTTTTATAAATTTTTACCTTTTTCTTCAATATTTTTCTTTTCACTACTAGTATTTCAACCAATGTCGATCTTGATATTTTACAGTGCTAGTGCAAAAAACTAAAATGAGTCTTTTTATTCATATTTTTAAAAACTGTGTGTGTATTTGGGGCCCTTTGTATGTCTAGAAATATTTGTTGAAATAAAATTAATTTAACAAAAATGAGTAGCGCAGTTGATAAAGCATTTATCTATATTTACCATCCAAATTTGAACTGGCCACGATTCCTTTTTTTTTTTTCAATTAAAAAAAAAAGGCAAACGCAAATTTAAAACTATATGTATGTATATTTAGGGAGCTGTGTATGTCTAAAAATATTTGTTAAAATAAAATAAAGTTAACAAAAATGAGCAGCACAGTTAATAAAGTGTTATCTATGGTTTACTATTCAGGTTCGATTCCTTTTTCTTCCAAAAAAAAAAAAAAGTAATAGCAAGAAATTGCATATATAAAGTTTCAAACGAGAAGTTTCCCAAAAAAAAAAAAAAAGGTTTCCAATGAGAAATGAGCTGGTATTTCAAAATTTAAAAGATAAATTCTTTTTATATAAGAGGCATAATTGTAGATTATTGGCCTAAGATCCAGAACACCTTGAGCCAACCTGGCCAAGACACTTTCAAGAGTTTCTTAATATCTTTGCTCAATAAAGTATATATTATAAAAGGAAATTTCAAGACACCTTGAGTCAACTTAGCCAAGACACTTTCAAGACTTTCTTAAGTTTTACCATGCATATTTACCAGTACATGCGAGAAGTTATCTTTTTGTTATATATAAAAGAAAATTTCTCCTAATATTAAGAGTATATTTTAAAGAAACATATAACATTTAATTTTGACAAGTCTTGATAGACTTCGGACCATATACATCAACAATTTTATGATTACATTGTATTTTAAATTAATAAAACATTGAGAAATTCATATTGTCATTGAATTAATTAGAATTATAATTGAGAAATTCATAGTGTCATTGAATTAATTAGAATTGTAATACAATATAATTTAGAGTATCTATATCTATTCATGATGTGTCAATTTATTCTCTAATGATATTGCTTTGTTTCAAAAGTCTTGCTAATATGCTTTTGATTGCCCATCTTTCATACCCTTGAACAAGCTTAAAGAGTGAAACAACAATTGAATAAATTGGTAAGTCTATTATTTGGTGGGAAAAGTAGAAAAAAGAGGCAACTTGATCCTAGTAATTAGACAAATTGGTCTTTGAAATGTTAGACTTCAACAACTTGTTTGACAATTTATAATTAAACTCTCATCATTTAGATTAAAAGGTAGTTATGTATACTAGATCAATTAAGCAAGTGAAAGAATAGATATTGTTGAAGTTATTGTTTTTTTCATTAGATGGCATTTCTGGAAATTGACATTGATTTGATCTTTGTCTTTAAAGGTAATAATAATTTGGAAGAATTTTGCATACGACACCTATAGAGAATATAAAGATCTTAAACTAATTTCCACAACCATAACATCATGATGTCGATGTATTATCTAAAAAAAAATAATTAGTCAGTCTGATCTTTAATCAAAGATGTCTCTAAAAGCATTTCAATTCCATTTCCTACAGCTATCTTAATTCTCCAATGCAAATATAAAAGTCAAGACCTCAAAAGTCTTCATATGGTCCCGCTATTATTACTTGGAATGTAACTCTCATTGCTCATCTCTGACATCCATAAGTAGACTTAATGAGCCACACATTATTTTTAACTCGAATGACAAATTTAAGAATTGATTTTACTCTCATCCCTTAGATTATAAAGGTAGTTATATAGTCTCACTATTATTGCTTGGAATGTTATTCTGGTTGCTCATCTCTTATGTCTATGAGTAGACTTAGTGAGCTAAGCAATATTTCTAACCCGTATGACAAGTTTAACAAGTGATTTTGCTCTTATCCCTTAGATTATAAAAGTAGATATATTTCCTTGATCTAACCATCAATTACAAGCATTTTTCTTCATTTCTTAGATGTTGTCAAAATGGTCAATATTTTTCTTTTCTGAATGGCCTTTGTAGATGTGTACATAACGCGACCCAACCCGGATACCTCTAACTCTGATCCGGTCGGTCACGCCGGGCACCCCAACGGATCCCTCCCAGACCCGACTCGTCGGGCTAAGCGAAACCCGCGGAGCGAACCCTAAACTCTTTCATACTTTCTGAAACATTGTTGGGTTGAGTTTTCTTTAAAAACTAAAAACGCGTAGGAAAAATTTTTATTTTTGAATTTAAATTCATTTTCGAAACTCATTTTTCTAATAAAATTTCGGCAGCATAACAACTGTATTTTTAACATTCCCGAAAACCTATTTACAGAAAAACAACACTTCGACTAAAATTTATTACCAACCCAACTTCTGGTTGCCCGTAGGCCTCAATCATGCATTTGATTTCTAAATCAACTTAAATAAATTCAAACAATATTTAATAAATCTCATTTAAATCAAAAGCAATTTAAAAACAGTTATAAATGAATAATTGCAACTTTCAAATTACTTATACATTTCAAAAGATATTTACATGAAAATATAACTGCTGAAACAAAATGAGCTAATCAATGATGTCGTGTCGCGCTGGCTCGCCCGTTGGAGGTAATGCTACTGATCGGCTACCTGCTGAGAGTACCTGAGGAGGTTTTTATATAAAACAGAAAATAATGAGCTAGAAGCTTAGTGAGTGATAATTTATCTTTTCTTTGAAAATCTGATTTTCAAAACGTCCTCCTCTGAAAACGTTTGAAAACTATTCTTTGTTTCGAAAGCATTTTAAACTGAAATCTTTTAAACATCAACTTAAGTAAGAGAATTCATCTCTAACCACATGCACGTATTTAAATACAAAACTTGCAACTGTAAATCATAAATAACTTCAATAATAATCATAAAATATCTTTTATCTCAAATAAGCTTTTCTTTTAAAAGCTGTTTCTCAATATCTTTCAAAATTACCATAGTATCCCTAAATCTGGGGTCTCTAGAATCTAACGGCTATGTGCGGAATTTCTCAGCACTAACCATAGCTCGTCAACTCTGAGACATCTCGCGGCTATGTGCGGAATTTCTCAGCGCTAACCATAGCTCGCCTAACCTGAGACATCTCGTGGCCATGTGCAGAATTTCTCAGCGCTAACCATAGCACACGAAACACTACCCCACATCAGTAATGGCGACTCGACTGACAGACTCTGACACTTATCCCCCTGGTTAGTGACTTATCCCTCCCCAGGACTCTGCCAACTGAAGTGGGATAGACCGATCGGGTCTAAACTGCTCTGTAATCTCTGAAAATCCCTGAGGGGATACTTTCTGGTTTTGAAAACACTTTTCTTTTTTCTGCTTTAACTTTCTGGTGCAAAAGCACAATTCTTTTTTCTGAGTGCGTAAAACACTAAAATCTTATTTCTGAGTGCCATAAGCACTAAAACTCATTTTCTGAGTGCATTAAGCACTAAAACTGATTTTCTCAATTCAAACTTGAAAACTTAGTTTCTGAAATCTCATTGCAACAACTTTATATATATTTATGCATATAAAATCACATTCTCATTTCATGCTCATGCATATATCAATGCATTAAAATAAACTCAAGCAATTACTTATCAAATCAAATTTGATAATTTGAAATACTTTTAAAATCTTTAAATAAAACTCACTCACAAAACTAATGACTGAAAATAGCGCGTGCGGAGCCCCTAATCCTCTCGTCTCGATCCTCGAGCGCTCTCATCACCTACACAACATAATACATTCGCGTAAATCTCTGAAAACTTGAAATTACGTAATCGTCCCTATATAACTCATTTTTACGCGCAACTCTCCATATTAGTTTCTAATCTTAATCTTTCGCTTTTAATAGCTTCAATACTCTTAATTAAACTCATTAGGGTCGTCCAAACATTCAACGGATGTCATAAGGGTCAATTTACGAAATTGCCCTTTAAACTAGTTTATTGCGCGTTTTGGATTCTCAATAACTCTTTGACATTTTCTTAGTATTCTAACCTCCTTATCAACTTCAAATACTTATTTTTCAAATTGTTTTCACTCAAAAACAATCAACCAACAAATCACAACGAAATCCATCTCAAATCAACTTATACACCAACAAAAATCATCATTTTCAAACTTAAATAACTCACCCCTTTTTCTATTGCGTTACTTCGCTTTTGGGATGGTTTTGGACTGATTTTGGGATGGATCTGAGCTAAGATTGGGCTGATTTTCTTCCTCTTTTCTTCCCCTCTCTTCCTCTCTCTCTTTCCCCCTTGGTTCCGCCGCGACGTGCAGCTGTCTTTGCCGTTGATCGGTGCTGTCCCTGTCACCGATCTACTGTCTAATCGCGCGGGTGGAGGGCTGTTCTGGCCGTGGTTCAGCTCGATCTTGCTCCGTTCAGGTCGGGTTTGAGCTGATCTGGGTGCGGGTTGAGCTGGAGCAGCTCGTCGGCGTCTCCTCCGCGTAGATCGGAGCTGTCTCGTCGCGGTTTCAGCTTGGTCTTCAGCTTCGGTCGGTCACGGTTTTGCTGCAACTTGGCTTCAGTTCACGGCTGGACGGCGACGGCAGCAAGCTGGTCGGCGTTGGTGGCTTGGTCGGCCGGCACTCTTCCTTCTTCTCTTCTTCTTCTTCTTCTTTCTTCTCTCTTTTCTTTCTTCTTTCTTTCTTTCTTTCTTTCTTTCTTCTCGCGAGAGAGAAGCTTCTGGTTTTGCTTTTTATTTTGAAAAGTCAACCATACTTCTTGACTTCTATATTCCTCCACAAAAATCTCATTAATTCCACTTACACCCTAAAACAATTTCATTCTCCTCCCTTAGATTATAGCTTAATCTTACTACGACCACAATTAATAAAAGTTATTTTCACTTTAATCCATTTCTACCTTAAAAATTATTCAACTTCATTTATCATTTTAACTTCTCGATTAATCTCCAATTGGGTTTAAATCAATTCCAATGGGTTCTCTATGACCTTAAGCGTCTCCATAATTAATTTAGGGTCTCTAATCGACACTTAGGGACTGTTCCTGGGTATCCGTACAATAATAAAAATAGAGGGTTTACCGTACATGAGTTACTTATGAATTGATCGTCGTAATTCTCTAACTTATCAAGCTTTTGCTTTGAAGGGAAAAACCAAAAAAATTGTCGCACAAGACACATTTAAAGAACAAAAAAAACTAAACTTAATGTAAATTTCTCCAGCATGACACATGCATCAAGCTTGAAATCTCCATCTTTTGATTGCAAATGATTAATCGCAGTTTAAGTATACAAATTGCAACAATGATATATGATTGGACCAAAGTTATTGAAGCCAATAATCAAGGTCTCAATTTTCAAATTAAAAAGATAATTATACATAATTTATCTAATAATCAATTTTGTGTATATGTATTGTTGAAGCCAATAATATTTTTCTTCATTGAACAATCTTTTATGAAATTTGGAAGAAAAGTAAATTCCACTACGATAATGTCATTACATTGTTGAGATGTTAACACATCTATCTAAAAGAGCATATATGGTCGATTTCATCATTTAATTCTCCCATATCACGTGAGCACGCCAACCATGACTAAAAGGATTTGACTTGGTGATTCCACTAGCATATTATCTTTCATGTCTGAGCCAATTGTAAGTATCTAAAGTGAAAGTAGCTTGTTATCAAATGACCACTACTATGATTTGACATTATCAATGTTGAAATAAACTTTAAGTTTTTATTTTAATTTTTCAAACAAAAAAAATCATATACATATATAACCCAATAATATTCATATTTTCTAACACAGCGATGTAAAATCTTAGAAACGATATATATTAGTTCTAAACTGTAAAGTGTTTTCACTCCCTAGTACAAGTGTTGCTTTATATATATATATATATATATATATTTATATACATATATAAAATTTAAAACAGTTGGTAGAATTTAGAGTATTTAAATTCATTTATGATGCGTCAATTTATTTTTCAATGTAAATATAGAAATCAAGACCTTAAAATTTGTGATCCCACCTATTATTTTTGTATTTCAAAAAACATCTTCAAAACCAGATTACATTTTTTTTTTTTTTTTTATTAATGGTGGGGGAGGGGGATTAAATTTATAAAAAAACTACCCACATCTTCAACAAGGTTGAGATTTGAACTCTTTACTTCTTAAGATAAAAGGAAGTGCTCAACCATTCCTACTAAGAGGTGGTGTGCAACCAGATTACAACTTTGATAATTGATTAAACTCTTAAACTTTGTACTATACGCTTAATCTAACCATCATCAATTACATGAATGTCAACTTCAACATTTTTTTTCTTTTAATGGTCTTCTTAAAAATTCATTTAAATTGATGAGTTGACTAGTCTTTACTTTGAAAATAAGAATAATTTGGAATATATGATCATTCCACTATTACAATGTCATTACGTCATTGTCATGTTGACACATTTGTCTAAAAGAGCATAGATGGTCAGTTTGATCATTTAATTCTTCCACTTCACGTGATCATGCCAACCATGACTAAAAGGATTGACTTTGTGATTCCATTAGCATATTATCTTTCGTGTTCGAGCCGATTGTAACCATCTAAAATGACAATAGCTTGTCATCAAATGACCACTACTATGATTTGACATTACCGATGTTGAAAATAAACTCTCAATTTTTGTCTTAAATTTCACACAAAAATATCGTATACTTATAGAACCCAATAATATTGATATTTACTAACACAGTGATGTAAAATCTTAATAATAATATATATCGGCTCTAAACTATAAAGTGTTTTCACTCCCTAATACAAATATTGTTTTATATTATATTTTATTATATATATATATAATCTAAAACAGTTGCTAGAATTTAGGGTATCTAAATTCATATATGATGTGTCAATTTATTTTCCAATGTAAATATATAAATTAAGACCTTAAAGTTTGTGATCCCACCTATTATTTCTGTATTTCAAAAGCAACATTTTTGAAACCATATTACAACTTTAATAATTGATTAAGCTCTCAAATTTTGTACTATATCCTCAATCTAACTATCATCAATTACATGTATGTCAACATCAACATTTTTTTATTTGAATGGTCTTCTTAAAAATTGATTTAAATTGATGAGCTGACTAGTGTTTACATTGAAAATAAGAATAATTTGGAATATAAGGTCGTTCCACTACTACAATGTCATTACGTCATTGAGACATTGACACATCTGTCTAAAAGAGCATAGATCATTTAATTCTCCCATATCACGTGAGCACGCCAACTATGACTGAAAGGATTTGATGTGGTTATTCCACTAGCATATTATCTTCCGTGTCTAAGCTGATTATAAGCATCTAAAGTGAAAGTAGCTTCTAGAGGAGCATGCACCATTGTTATATGGTCCATACAAAAATAATTATTCTAGAGGAGTACAGCTGCTTCCAAATGACAACTTCAATATTTGACAACCATTAATCGCACGATATTATTCAAACAAAATTCTAGAACATTTTTAGGTGGGCTGGGTTTGCAGAAATTTCACAACTGCGAACATAATTTGTACTTTTTTTTTTTTTTTTCCAGTGATCTTTGAGATTAAGATGAATTCGTATGAAATCATAATGGTCAAACCTACCATAATTGTCGAGAAAATATGCCAAAGTTAATTATCTACCACTGTATCTATACCGAAGTTAATTTATAGCTTAAGAAATTGATGTGCTGATTTCTTAATTCATGGTATGTATTCACTATTTGTTTTATGCATAGAGGGACTACAATTATTTTTTTGCCTTAAGGTTTGTTTTAGTTGAAATGGATATTTATAAATCTTAATTAAGGTTTAATCTTTTTTCGTCTCTTGATCTTGAAGTATATGCTTTTATTGTTTTATTTTTAAATAATTGAAGTATAAGTTACAAATGTGTTATTGGACATCCATGTGATATGAGCCTAATGAGTATATGAAGGTGCAACAATTTGGAAGATTTTTGCACATGACAGACATTGAAGATCCAAAGAACTTTAAATGATTTACCTGGAATATCGATCTGATTGTACATATCTATCTGTAAAGCCCAAATCCAAGTGAACCCAAGAGATTAATTGAGTCCAAATAAAAATTTATAAATAGGTCCAAATTGAGTGTAAGTTGAAGTTGTATTATAATGTTAAAGCAATTGGACAAAAGCCCAATTGGATGAATTTGGTGGCTATGCAAAGAAGAGAAAGAAAAAAAAAAAAAAGGGCAAAAATATATATATTTATTTATATATTTTCCCTAATTGCTATTAGGGTTTGAAGCATTATATAAATCTTAGTTTTTTTTTATTCACAGCAGCCACCTCTCTCCTACATAATTCAAAATTCTATTCTCCATCAACAAAGTTTAGCTCTCAATCATAGCAACTTTAGAGTTCAAGGTTCATTGTAAAGGTTGATTGCGAATCAAGTAGGTTTATTCTCTTTCTTTCATATTTTTATTTATTGATATTAGGATTTTATGGTATCATAGACTTATGAGGTCATATTGTTATGTTTGGAGTCATTGCAAAATAAGATTAAAATGTTATGGATTTCTTATGGAGAAAATAGAGGCTGCTGGAATTTTGTTTCTTTGTAAACCTGTCAGATTTGTTTAATTAGTTGAATGGGCAAATGAAGTTATAAAATCATGAAATTTGGTATGGATTCTCCTTTGGATGTTAGGTTATAGTCTGGAAAATTTCGTAGTCATATGATAAGTATATAATTAAGTACGAATTTTTGTTTACTTCTGACTCAGTATAATAAAAATCTGGACAGCACTGAACTAGATTGCATCTTGACTTTTTTGGACATGCGATTGATGCTATTTTGGCTTCATTGAATTTCTGTATGAACCAATATGAGTCCTCTGTAAGCCATAAAAATTTGAAGGATTTTCATGAAGCAATTTATTTTTAAAAATTCGGATATCAAGGGCTGTTCAGTTTTGAAACCGATGTCAATACAGCCTTAGTTTGGATTCGGAGATTTATGTTGATAGGTTAGCAAAGGTTTTCAAGGCTGGAAATTTTTGTGATATTTATTTTGAGTCTTTAGAACATATATATGAATTTTCGAGATGATTAGCTTTATATACAATTTATTAAAAATGGAGAAAGTAGATTGCATCAGTAGAGGTAGTGTTGACAGTGTAGAAATTTAATGGTATTTGGATTTAGATTAATTTAGTAAGTTATGATTTATTATGAATTTATGAGTTTCGCGATGTGATTTTAGGTTGATAAGGGGGATTAAATTCGTAGAGTTATTTGTCTCTATTGGGATAAACGGAGGAGGTAAGTAAATCTTATACATTGCTTTTACATATTATATGTTTAATTTCAAAAATACTTTAATTGATTCTTTTAAACAATCGAATGAAACGTTGGATTTTTCGACGTTATTTTATTATATTTAATTTAAATGATTTTGCATCCTCAAATATATGTTTATATACGTTGTTCAATTATATTGAAAGTATTGTCTTCCTATTTGAAAACTGTGATATGTTATATTAAAAGTATTCCTCCGTATTTGTAAAGAATGATACGTATTGTAATCGTGATTGTAATGAAAATGTTTTGGCTCATCTGTCCGTATTTCATTTAATTGTAATGGCCTAGGCACCGGGATTACAGGTGTCATAATTGTATCGTAATGGTCCAACTGGAATATTTATTGTTGCGCAACATTAATTGAATTGGCCCCGCACCAGGATTATAGGTGTTAATCGTATTGGCCCTGCACCGGGATTATAGGTGCTAATTGTATTGGCCCTGCACCGGGATTATAGGTGCTAATTGTATTGGCCTCGCACCGGGATTACAGGTGTGAATGATATTACGTGACAGAAGCCACTTTCATTTTATTTAAATTCGTATATGAAACGTTTTCCGTTATTGTGACTTCGGTTTAAATATTGAATGTTTTATGTATCGTATTATTAAATGTTTTATTGCTTTATTGACATCGATTTTGAAAATTAAATGTTTTATATATCATATTGTTAATGTTTCATTGGTTTTAATTTTGGTATCTCTTTCTGATTATATATTATATCGTAATGTATAATGTTTACCTATTGAGTTGACGGCTCACCCCTCGTCTTTATTATTTTTTACAGATTAGTAGGCCTTAGTTGTCTTGAGGAAGGACTTCGAATTATTGGTGTCTATTAGAGGAGGATATCAGTTTGGTTATTATGGTTATATTCCTTCCTATCAACAAGAGGCATTTGAGTTTGTTTTATTGGTTAGAACTTAAATGTAAGGATTGATTTCGAATGATCGTGAAGTTGAGTTGTTTAAGACTTTTTATTGAAGTATTGAGATAGATTAATATTATTTATGTAAAAAGTATATTGTGAAATTTATGTTATATAGAGTATCATTCTGGATTCCTTGTATCGGGATTTGGGGTGTTACACTATCGCATTCCACTAGTATTATTGAAGAGCCAAACAATGTTTTCTAACTTGGGTGAAGGGCTCGACAACCATCAATTATATACATGTCTATTGTCAAAATAATCAATAACTTTCTTCTTTTAATATTCTTAGAAATTTACATAATTTGATGAATTGACAATCACAAATCTTCTACTTCAACACGTCTTTGTCTTTTAAGGCTAGATGTTTAATTTTAAAAGAACTCCTGCATATATGTATATGTGTTTTTTCAGTGATAGCTGAAAAATTGACATCAACTCAATTATAATTGAATAATTTAAAAAATAGAAAATTAAAAGATAAAATATTATTTGTTTACATGTCATTCAATTTAATTGCCTGTGATTATGTCAGACTAAATCTACAAATTACGGTGTTCTTCAAAGATTAATTTAATTAAATTGCTTCAAAGGTTAGATTAGAAAAAAGAAAAAAAAAAATATCTTATCTAAAGTAGAGTAAAAAATTATACAGTATCATAATTTGATTGTAATTCTAATTCAGTGTTAAACAAAATGACAGGTTTGACAATTAATAATCAAACTCTCGTTGTCCAAATTAAGTAGTTATATATTCTTAATCCAACAACAATTACATAAATAGCATTTGTTAAAGTCAATATTTAAGCTCCCTTATTTTTATTCACGGGATGGCCTTCATAAAAATTTATATGATTTTTATTTTGCCTGTTAAAAGTAAAAAATAATTTAAAAATTTTTGACACAGAATTATAAGAACCTTAAATTCCAATAGCATAACATCATGTCATTGACAGAGTAGTCTAAAATGGAATATTTAGTGGGTTTGGTCATAATGATTAGCCATTGCTTCTGCAACCATATTAATTTTCTGATGCAAAATTACAGATTTGAAAATTAAGACCTCAAAAGTCTCTATATAATCCCATTATTATTGCTCTGTTTTAGAAGAATTAAAAAGTCTAGCAACATTTATTAACCCAAATGGCAACTTTGACAATAAATTTCATTTAAAATAATCCCAAGCTGCCTATAAAACCAACTCAAATCCCTCCGTCTGTTGCCCACCACAACAAAATCAATCCTCCCTATCTTGCTTAACTTACTAAATCAATTTTGGATTGGATCAATCATAGGATTATCCATGAGTTTCTTCACATTTATCATGTATTTAGCTTTTTCACTCTCCTTATTTCATCTCACTTGTTCCAATCGACCATTTTGCCATGATAACGAGCGATCTGCATTGTTGCGATTTAAGGAAAGTCTTTCCTTTGATGAGTGTGATCCATATTTTCCTTCTAGATATCCCAAGGTTGCATCGTGGAATTCAGGAGAGAATAGTGACTGTTGCTTATGGGATGGTGTCAAGTGCGATGAGGAAACCGGTCATGTGATGAAGCTTGACCTCAGTAGTAGTTGTCTCCATGGTTTCATCAACTCTACCAGCACCCTCTTCCAACTTGTTCATCTTGAATGGCTTAACCTTGCTTATAATGACTTCAATGAGTCCAAAATCCCTTCTGAAATCATGAATTTTTCAAGGTTATCACATCTAAACCTCTCTGAGTCTTCATTTTCTGGTCAAATACCACTAGAGATGCTAGAGCTCTCCAACTTGGAGTCCCTTGATCTATCATCAACCAATTCGTTTTTGTTACACCTCCAACACCCAGGTCTACAAAGTCTAACAGAAAAGTTAACCAACCTAAAAGTGCTTGATCTTGGTGGGGTCAACATCTCTTCTTCGCTACCTCAAGCGTTGACAAATTTGTCTTCTCTCAAATTTTTATCTCTTTGGGAATGCAATTTACAAGGTAAGTTCCTTAACTATAAAGTTTTTCTTGCTACGTGGGCTATATTCCATATATAAAGAAAAAACATTCTTGAATCCTTATCTAGTGTATGTATATTTTTAGAACCGTTCCTTCAATTAGTAACCTTAATAATTTCACCCATTTGGACTTACCTAATAAGTATTTTCAAGGTGAGTTACCTACTTCAAGCAAAACTTTTGCTTCTTTGAAAAAATTCTATATCTATTAGATGTAGTTGGTCATCTTTGACTTATTTATCTCTCTTAGAAGCTATTAAATGTAAAGTAAATTTCTTATAAAGATTTTTCTTTCCTTTCAAAAACTAATCTTAAATTGTTAACTTTTATAACTTATATTGGTGCCTACTTGCTCTTTTTAGGAAAAATTTCATCTTCACTTGGTAACATTACAAATCTCAACCATTTGCATAGGCTGTACTTCAAAAAAGAAGAGAAAAACAAAAATTGAATGCTTGTTTGGTCAGTGTATCTTTTAGGAACCATTCCAACTTCAATAAGTGAACTTGATAATTATCTCCCTAGTTTAGACTGGTCTAATAACAATCTTAGTTGTGAGTACCTACATTGATAGGAACTCTTACTTCTTTAAAGAAAATTGCATCCTCAACAGTACTATAAACTAAATTCAATTAAAATAATTCAAGATGCCTATAAATCCAACTCAAATCCTCCTCTGTGAATGCCCACCACAAAAAAAATCAATCATCTCCTATCTTGCTTCACTTTCAGAGCTAATTATACCTAAGCTGCTTTAAGATCAATCATGGAGTGATCCTATAGTTTCTTCACATCTGTGTATCTATTATTTCTGTTCTTCGTTTTCCATCTTGCTTTTCCTAGGCAACCAACATGCCATGACAATGAGCGCCCTACTCTGTTGCAAATCAAGGAAAGTCTTTTCATCAACAAGTCTTCCTCTGATGATCACTTCGCTTATTCCAAGACTGCACTCTGTAATCAAGAAGTCAATAGTGACTGCTGCTTATGCGACGGTGTCGAGTGCAATGAGGACACTGGTTATGTGATCAAGCTTGACCTCACTAGTAGCTATCTCAATGGTTTTATCAACTCTACCAGCACTCTCTTCAACCTTGTCCATCTTCAATGGCTTAGCCTTGCTGATAATCACTTCAGTGATTCTAAATTACCTTAAGAATCTTTCCAGCTTGTCACATCTTAACCTTCCTATTTCTGCATTTTCTGGTCAAATACCATCAGAAATATCAGCGCTGTCCAAGTTGGAATCCTTTTTTCTCTATTTCAGAATTCATTGTAGTTCCAAAAGCCAAGTCTAGAAAGTCTTAGTTTAAAAATTAACCAACCTGAAAGTTGGTAGTGTGGATATTTCTTCTTCACTATCTCACAGTCTGACAAATTTATCTGCTCTTGAATTTTTATCTCTTGCAAATTGTGGAGTGGAAGCTAAATTCTTAGTAAAAATTGTCAAGTTTCATACCACTTAAATTATTAACCAAAAAAAAAAAAAAAAAAATCTTGAATCCTAATATGTTTCATATTTCAGGAATGCTTTTGTCTTCAATCGGTTATCTTTACAATCTCGTCCATTTGGACTTATCTTTGAATGATTTTTGGGGTGAGTTTCCTACTTCTATTTGAAATATTGCTTCTTTTAAGAGAATTGGATATCTACGAACACTATTTAGTGGGTCCAGTTCTATATTGACAATTATTTTTTCTATTGTCTTATTAATCTTTCAAAAGTTGCAACCTGCAATATAAATTTCTTATAAAGATTGTACTCTATGTGCTTCTTTTTTGGGAAAAAAAATTCTTAAATCCGTACGTTACCTATTGGTTGCTTTTTTTCAGGAAAAATTCCATCTTCACTTGGTAATCTTACAAATCTTGGGCATCTAGATATGCATCGCTACGGTTTCTCAAACCAAGATCCATCTTCACTTGCTAATCTTACCCATCTCAACTATTTGGATCTTTCTGTCAATAATTTTTCAAGCCCAAGTAATTCATTGATATGGATCAGTAAGAATACAAAACTCATTTATTTGTACCTTTTCGACATCAACATTGGTGAGATTCCTTTTTGGCTTCTGAATATGAACCAGCTATTAGTTGTAGGATTGTCATCTAACCAAATATCTGGTCCCATTCCACCTCAAATTGGTAACCTAACCAAATTGAAATATCTGGATCTGTCATCAAACCAATTGCAAGGTTCGATCCCTAGCTTTATTTTTGAACTCAACAATCTTGAAGTCCTGTTCCTTTCTTCAAATAATTTGAGTGGCACAATGGAGTTTAAAATGTTTCTTCAACTCAAAAGTTTAAGTTGGTTGGATCTCTCTTCAAACCATTTATCATTGCTCACCAACTCTACTGTCAATGCCAACTCTCATAAATTTCACTATTTAAGTTTGAGATCATGCAACCTTAAGGGCTTTCCAGATTTCCTGCGTAATCAAGATCAATTAGAGCGGCTAGACCTTTCCTCTAACAATATAACTGGCCAAATCCCAGGGTGGTTGCTCAACATAAGTCAACATAGTTTACAAAGCTTGGACCTTTCTCACAATCTTTTGATTGGGTTTGATCAACAGCCTGTTATTCTTTCATGGGTGCGTCTATCTGATTTGGACCTCAGTTTCAATAATTTGCAAGGCCCACTTCCTATCCCACCAACATCTACCATTCAAGTTTATCAATTTTCCCACAACAAGATGTCAGGGGAACTTCAACCATGGATATGCAAACTAAATTCTCTTATGGCTCTTGATTTATCCAGCAACAGCTTGAGTGGCAAGCTTCCACAATGTTTAGGCAACATCAGTGATGACCTATTAATGTTAAACCTGCAAAATAACAAATTTCGTGGGAGCATTCCTCAAACCTTCATGAGTGGAACAAATTTGATGATGATTGATTTAAGCAACAATATGCTACAAGGAAAAATTCCAAGATCATTGGTCAATTGTGCAGAGTTAAAATTTTTAGATCTTGGGAATAACAAAATCAGGGATGCTTTTCCGTCTTGGATTGGAACTCTTCCAAATTTGGAGGTGCTCAGCTTGCAATCTAACAAATTCCATGGTGTAATAGAGCAGCCCAGGTCAAAATTTGAGTTTCCTAAGTTGCGGATTATTGATCTCTCTCACAACAAATTTACTGGTACACTTCCATCAAAATACTTTGAGTGTTGGAATGCCATGAAAGTTGTTAATGCAAGTCAACTAGTATATATGTTGAAGTCATCTTCCGATTATTATTTTTACGATTACTCCTTAAGAATGGTTAACAAAGGGAATGCAATAGAATATGAGAAGATTTCAAACACTCTTGTAGGTATTTTTTTGTCGAACAATAAATTTGAAGGAGAGATTCCAGCTTCAATTTCCACCTTAAAAGGGCTTCGATATTTGAACCTTTCCGGCAATAATCTCGTTGGTGGCATTCCATCATCCTTGAGCAACTTGACAGTATTAGAATCATTGGATCTTTCTAATAACAGCCTCGAGGGAGAGATTCCACAACTTCTGGTTAAACTCACATTCCTTGCCTTCTTTGATGTCTCATATAATATTCTCACAGGGATAATACCACAAGGAGCACAATTCGATACATTCAATAGCAGTTCATATGAAGGTAACCCAGGGTTGTGTGGACAACTTTTGTCAAAAAAATGCGGAAATTCTGAGCTTCCACAAAAAGAAGATGATCAAGAATCAGAATCTCCATTTGCATTTGGTTGGAAAGAAGTTGCAATAGGATATGCAAGTGGCCTAATACTTGGAGTGGTTCTTGGATACATTTTCTGCACAAGGAAGTATGACTGGTTTGTGAAGATTTTTTGGGATGCGACTGAATATAGTTGAGATAAACAGGGGACCACATAGAAACCAAAAGTAATCATAGATGCAGCCTCAAAAGGTCATGTGCTTTTTTATTTTTTTTCCCCCCTTTTTTTTCCTTTTTATGTCCCTTCCATGTTTAAAATGTGTATTTGAGATTGAAGCATTTAATAAAATGAAGCAGGAAACAAGAATGAAATGCACAATTTTCTTTTTTTTTTTTCTTTTTTTTTTCTCTAAATGAACCTAAGTGCTAATGTTTAACTATCAATTAATGTTACACGCATCCAACTTCTGTTTTGTGAAGACCAGTGTTGTAGAAATAGAGCGAGAAGAGAGAGAAAAGAGACACAACACCAGTGAAGACTGAAGAGGGAAAAAGACGAGAGAGGAACAAAGGGAGAAAAGAGGGAAAAAGACAGAGAGGGGGAGCGTATTAATGCATTCCTGAATAAGTCACTGACATATGTAAAGTGGGCTTTGCTGTCCAGTGTAAAAAGACAGAAAAGCCTCTTTAAGGCACCGACACAAATACAATATTGTATCCTCTTAATATATTGCTTCTTCTTTTCTTTGACAGCATTAATATATGCTTGTTAATGATCTAAAAATTCAATTGAAAAATTAATACTTATTCTTTTAAAACATCATTCAGTAAATGAATCTTGAGTTGGAAGAAAACGAGCATATAATTTCTGCATCCATAATTTAATTCATAATTTATGTTTTCAAAGTGCTTGCGAGTTATATTAATATGATGTTGCAATCGATTATTTGTATATTAACTTGCTAATAATGATAGATGTCCAACTTGTGATGTGACATTTTAATTCAATGTGCAAGCGATAACTTGTAACATGCATATTGAATCAAAATATTTTCTCTCAATGAGAAAAAAAAATTATAAGATTTTAATCTTGATATCGATTATATATAGAAACACTGAGTTAGAATATCTAACATTATAAAACAAAACAAAAAAAAAAAAAGATAATTTAAAATGTAAAGTATGACTTGTGCTAGTAAGTGAAAACAATAAAAGCCACCAAGAAATACATTTTTACATCTTCCTCAAAGCTCCATGAATATAAGTTAATTAGTACTCTTCTGGTTCCTCTTCAAGCTAATTAGATGGCGATAGTGAAGTTAATTTAAATAAGTTTCAAGTCCAGTCGGATGAACCAAAACAAAGGAATAATAACTAAGAGACAAAAAGGTGTGGATAATTAATCTGGTGAGATTTATGGACCTTATGGTCTCATCCGCGATATCGTTATTGATGTAGGCACGGTCCTCTGCTTCTTTGCTTACGGTGGTATGTAAGAGGAGAAAATTTTTGAATGTATCATCTAATGTAGGCACAGTCCCTGAATTCAATGTATTATAAGACAACGGTGGGACTAAATCCAACGCTTTCCACCTCCTTAAACGCTTCAACCACGTTTTCAAGCTGCCCCGACTTACAAAAAGCACACATAACTATATTTAAAGTATAAACATTTGGCGAAATCCTACAATGCCGCATCTCTTTATAGAACCCCAAAGCAATATCAACCCTATTCAAATCAAGGAACAAACTGATATATTTATTGCAAGACTCAACCATCAGCAAAAAATCATACTCCTTCATTTGACAAAAAACGTCAGTAGCGTTCCTAAACTTCTTCATATGAGCATAAGTCCTAAACAAACAATAAAAAACACGCGGGGAAGACTCACACACTCTATCTGAATACAAAACACAATCAAGCAGCCTAGAAGGCAAATCAATGGAACCCGAAAGAAGCAAACCCTTCAAAATGGACTCTGCAGACTTAAACTTCCTATTTTGGTCAAAATATGGAGAATCATGGAATGAGTCTAGAGGGTATGTGAGGTGGCCATGTGGGTTTGAACCCAAGTGTGGTGGCCGTTTTTGGCGGCAGCTCCGTTCACTGGCTCCTGCAGTTGCAGCCAACCAAAAATGTTTGTGCCTGGGAGAATTTGTGAAATACCAGATTTGTCCTTCAGTTCGTATCTTGACAAAGCTCAATTGGTTTAAAGCAGAAGAAGGATATTAGATCGATGAATAATGGCCCAAAGTTCTCTGGTAAGTTTCACAGGGGCTAACGTGTAAATGGATTGGATTAGAGGTATTTTGGCATCATTAGTGTCATTTATTAATTGGTAAAAGTTAATAAACTGACGACGAATACTTAATTAAAAGGCTACTTCCAACCATTTATCCTAGCTTAATTAATAATTAATAAAAGAAGTTGATAAAATTACAGTTTTGTTAGGCTTTGCAAAATCAAGCAATTGAATAATTTTTTTTCATTTTAAAAAAAATCTATTTATGTACTTCCAAAAAAAGGGAAAAAAATCTATTTATACTATCGAGCCAAGCTCTTCAAATTTCTTTTGCTTAAAACTTGAAAATTTTGAACATACTTGATAAATTATTCAAGAAATTATGTCTCTTGTTGATTGAATTAATTCTAAACCTCAAGATTATCTATTTGTTACAACATTGATTTATTTCATATATGTTACAACATTGGTACTTTTAATTTGTTGCCTTCTACATATATGGTTGCAGAATAAATTCGGTAATAGATTTGAATTATGCATTGAAATGGCTTCTATGGTTGATGAAGCATTAAAAAGATATCTAGATGGTCGGTGTTGCTACCAAAAGATTGCTTATTAAATTCTTGGTCATTTATATGTTATTAAACTTTCTCCTTCCAAACTTAAATTTAATGTTGTGTGTTAGGTAATTAGACACTTGAAATGATTTTTCTACTTCTAGTGCTCCACTCTTATTAGCATTTGCTCCATTTCATCTTTCAATTAAAATTCTTTGCAATTGCCTTTCTCAATGCATTGAAAAGGCATCTAGAGATTCTAGACGGTCGATGATGCTTCCAAAAGACTGCTTATTAAATATTTGCTCGATTATATGTTATCTTTCTCCTTCCAAACTTTAATTTATACTGTGTGTTAGGCAATTAGACACTTGAAATAATCTTTCTCCTTCTAGTGCTCCACTCTTATTGGCATTTGCTCAATTTCATCTTTCAATTAAAATTCTTTGCAATTACCTTTCTCAGTGCTCTATTAAAAAGTAAAAGAAAACCATTAACTACAAAATAAATAACTCAAATTCACCTACCATATGATCTTTATTACTTTACATTTTTGACCTTAAAGAATAACAGAAACATAAAGTTAATGCATTTGTTTAAAGTGGAGTTCCTATTTGTTCCATTATTATTTTAAATAATTCTATTTAAATGATTATCAATAATTGTAAATCGGCCTATAAAGTATATGTTACAAATGTGTTATGGGACATCCATGTCATAGGGGACTAGTGACTAAGTGAAGGTGTAACAACTTGGAAAATTTTTGCACATGGCAAATATTGAAGATCTAAGAACTTTAAATAATTTACCCTGAATATGGATCTGGTTGTATATATCTATCGCAATCCACTAGTAATATTGAAGAGCCAAGCAGTATTTTCTAACTTGGATGACGGATTTGACAACCATGAATTCTATGTATGCCTATATTTCTAACTTGAATGATGGATTTGACAACCATTAGTTATATATGCATGCCTATTGTCAAAATAATAATTAACTTTCTTCTTCTAATGTTCTTAGAAATTTACATAATTTGATGACTATTAAAAGTCTTCTACTTCAATACATTTTTTGAATTTACATAATCGAGGTCTCTTTATTTAGATTACAAAGATAATTATACGTACTTGATCTAATAATCAATTTTGTATATAAGTATTGTTGAAGCCAATATTTTTCTTCATTAAACCATCTTTTATGAAATTTGAAAAAAAGATAATTTCCACTACTGTAATGTCAACACGTCGTTGAGATGTTAACACACCTATCTAAAAGAGCATATATGGTCGGTATGATCATTTAATTTTCCCATATCATGTGTGCATGCCAACCATGACTAAAAGGATTTGACTTGGTGATTCCACCAGCATAGTAGGCTTTGTATCTAAGTCAATTGTAAGCATTTAAAGTGAATTTAGTTTGTCATCGAATGACCACTACTATGATTTGACATTATCAATGTTGAAAATAAACTCTCAGTTTTTATTTTAAATTTTCACCCAAAAATCTTATAAATATAGAACCCCAATAATATTGATATTTTCTAGCAGAGTAATGTAAAATCTTAGAAATAATATATAATAGCTCTAAAGTGTTTTCACTCCCTAATATATATATTGTTTTATATTCAAAAAATATATAGAAGCTTAAACTGTTGGTAGAGTTATCTAAATTCATTTATGGTGTGTAAATTTATTTTTCAATGTTGGAAATTAAGTCCTAGAAATTTTGTGATCCCACATATTATTTTTCTATTTCAAAGGTAACATCTTTGAACTCATATTACACCTTTGATAATTAATTAAGCTCTTAAACTTTATACTATATCTTTGATCTAACCATCATCAATTGCATGCATATCAATATCGATATTTTTTTCTTTGAATGGTCTTCTTAAATATTGATTTAAATTGATGAGCTGACTGTCGCAAATCTTTAGCTCTACACTGACTAATCTTTACTTTGAAAATAAGAATAATTTGAGAGAATTTGCACACTACACATACAGAGGACCAATATACCTTAACTTAGAATAGTTTCCACTGACATGACATGCTCAAGATTATTAATTTAGCATTTGTCATATAAAAATAATTTCATTTAGTACTAAGCGTATGTAATTAGATACTTGTTATGATTTTTTTTTAATATATAATTAATCAGATTTATATTCTTTATAAATGTTGTTTTACTACTATAATTTTTTTTAAAAGGGAAAAGAAAACCAATTATTAAAAAATATATAAAAAAAAAATTCATCATCCTTAATAAATATTTTAAAAACATGTGATTGTTACTGAAAATTGGATATTAGTAGTGTCGTTTCAGTGCTTTAATTTATTGAAAAAATAAATATAAGATATTACAAAGCTCAACATAACGATTATAGATTTAATGGTTCAACTTATGATCAATTCTCTTCACCTAGCTTTGAGGATTTTAAGTTTGAGTATAAAACCAATTTTTATGATTTATAGAATGTATCATTTGGTGAAATAGTCATATATTATAATAAAATTGTGAATAACTTCAACTTAGTTGAATATCATTGTAACACCCCCTACCCGCCCTTTCACCAGACGACTCCAAGGGGCGCTACAGTCATATCACTTTTTACAAAATCTTTAATTACAAAATCTTATATTCCTTTATTTTAATAAAAATATCGAATTTCAAAATCATTTTACTAAACCTTTTAAACCATTTTATTTCACGCGGAAAAAAACTGACAGAGTTTCCTCTGAAAATCGGACTTTCCAAACCTGTTACAAATCAACATATGCATATTCAAAACATTTATTTCCACAAACATATTCTATAACTGAAACCAAACTCCGTTTGGTTCATCATTTTTCATATCTATCACATATACTGATATATATACATAACTGGCCCTTTTCTTTATCAAAAACACTATTTTAAGATTCAAATACATCCACATATGCACAGGAATACAATTTAAAACTTTTATATACAAAACCAAAAGATAGCATATATATATACCCAAAAATATATGTGGAAGGATAGATGTGACTATTTCAGCTCCCTGCAGATGCTTTCTCTTCAATCTTCGCCTTCTTTATGCAATCTACTACCTACGCGCGGAAAATCCAACGCGCTAAGCATATTTGCTTAGTGGGTGTACAGCAAAACTCAATATTTATCTTTTCATATAATCAGTTTATCAATTCCATAACAAAATATCATCATTTGTCCATAAATCCATTTAATATCCAAAAGAAATTTAAAACAATACATTAATCAAAATCATTCTCATAATAACTTTTCTTTTTAACACAATCAATTTATAAAATCGGTAGCCAAATATCACAATTTATCAATATTTCAATTTGATATCCAACAGAAATTTAAAAACGATATATTGATCAAATAATTCTCATATTAACTTTTCATGCCCCTAGTAAACACAAGCACGATACCATGGACTGGGAATCGGGTTTTCCGGCATCGGACACTCGGTGACTACCCGCCGGACTATCATATAATCATGTATCAGAGAATCATGTATATTCGGGGCCGGACACTCGGTGCCTCGCACAACCTCCGAATTAACATTCACTATAGTCGGTATGAATCAAACGGCGCAGTACTGCTCTATGACCCTAGCGGCATGCCACTCCAATCCTCCCCCTATCTGTGACAAAGCTTACTAGGGCTTGAATAACAATTCATTTTCAAAATTCATTGGGTTGGTTTCATTTAAACTTTTCATTTCTATTCCTTTTTCAAACCAAATCTGGCAGCATAACAGCTGCATTTCGGAAGTTTCCAGAAAAACTGAACATATGAAAGAACACTTCTAACTATATCGTCAATTCAACCCAACTTCGTTTCCACAATCATACAAATCAATTTTCAAATTCATCATTTCGTTTTTGTCATAACCATATAAATCTCATCAATTATCATGGTTCAAAAGCATATATATAATCAAACACATATCAACATATTCGCAAACAATATTTCAAAATATATCATTAGACATGTATCCAAATATTCACAAACGATATTTCAAAGCACCAAAATATTCGAAAACCGATAATATTCTATTTATAGAAATGAATTGAATAAAGTGTACACCAACCTTATAGCGCTTTATTCACCAACGGAAGCTCAAACTTTCTCTTTTCCTTTTCTTTTGCTTCTTAGGCTATTTCCTCTCCTAAATTTTCAAAACCACAAAGGTACTCAATAAAAACTCATTCTTTAACTTAAAATGCATGATTTACTAATCATAAGGATCCAATTATTTCCAAATCGCACCAAGATCCATTTAAAACTCATTTAACCTTCAAAACTTAATCTTCGACTTTTAATACTCTTAATGCGCCTAATTAAACTCGTTAGGATCCTCTGAACACTCAACGGACACATTATGGGTCAATTTACAAAATTGCCCTTCACACGAGTTTAGCGTGCAATTTGGTTTCCCTTTAAATCTTTGATATTAGCTTATTTTTCTCAGCTCTCTATCACACAAATTCACTTATTTTTCAAAGCATCTTTATTCCAAACTAACCAACAAATAAATCGAAATGAAACTCACATCAAAACCATTTCAATCACTAACAATATCATTAATCACAAACTCAACCAACTCACCCCTTTTTCCTCTTGTTTCAACTTCGTTTTTCGGACTGGTTTTGGGGTGGTTTCTATGACAGATCTGGGCTGGGTTCAAGCTGCTTTCCTTCCTCTTTCTTCTCCTCTCTTTCTCTCTTCCTTTCCCTCTCGGTTTCGCCGCAGATGGCAGCTCGTTTCGCCGTCAATCGGCGTCGCTGTTCTGTCACCGTTTCTCACGCGTGGAAGAGCTTATTTTCCAGCTCGGTTCAGCTCCGTTCTGCTCCATTCAAGTCCATCTTGAGCTGGTCTACATGCAGTTCAAGTTGAGCAGCTCGTCGGCGTTGGCGTCGGCGTCATCTCCTCTCCGATCGGGCCTGTTCGCGCGGCGAATCTGCTCGGTTTCAGCTCCTTTCCTGGCGTCGTTCGGTCGCGTCTGGTGTGCTTCAGCCGTGCGTCTCTGGTCGGCGACGGTCTGCTCGGTTGGTCGGCTCCGGCGTCACGGTCGGCGGTCTTCTTTCTTCTTTCCTCCTTCTTCTTTCTTCTTTCTTTTTCTTTCTCTCATTTCTTCTTTCTTTTCTCTTTTCTTTTCTCTTCTGGATCGAGAAACTTCTCTGTTTCTTTTTGACTTTTTAGAATCAATTTTGTTGGCTTCTGTTTTCCTCCCCATCAAATCCTATAATGTCACTTTCATCCCTTGAAAATCTCATTCTCTTACCTTAGATTTTAACTCAATTCTATTTTGGCCACAAAATCAAATATTTTCTTCAATTAAATCCATCATCGAATTAATCATAATAATGATAATGATGATACTATTCATGCATGTGAAAAATAGGGATGTTACAATCATTGGAAGAAAGAAATTTGAGGATTAAATGCTCAATCAGGTTCAAATTGTTAAGCAGTCCATTCAACTTATTTATGTATTTTTTTGGTGTGATTGCTTGACACTAACATTAAGTGGACTACAATCCAATAATAAAGAAAAATAAAAAAAAAAAAAATGAAACAAGGATAATAATAATTAAAAAAATTATGTTTACTAGCATTAAATTTAAACAGCTCTGATTGTGCTTCACCATGTATACGAATTGCACTGTTTAAAGATTAATTTAATTAACTTTCCTTAAAAAATGGTTGGAAAAAAGAAAAAAAAAAAAAAGCGAATTGCTTTGTTTTCAAAGATTAAATTAACTTTTCATAAAATCTATTGGTAAAAGGAAAGCAGTATAACATATAAAGTAGACAAAAATGTATACAGCAATATAATTTTGAAATTGTACACACTCATGATACAACCTGCTAACTAATGCATGCATCTACAATAATTAATTTTATTTAAATCAATCTTTTGCTGCTGCCTATAAAAGCAACTCAAGTCCTCTCCCGTGATTGCTCACCACAACAAAATCAATTCTCTCTGCTTATCTTCGAGAGCTAATTAAATCCTTTTTGTTTTGGATCAATCATGGGATTATCCATGAGTTTCTTCACATTTATGTACTTATCTTTTCTGCTTTCCTTTATTCAGCTTACTTCTTCTAGGCAACCACTTTGCCATGACAATGAACGTATTGCTTCGTTAGGATTCAAGGAAAGCTTCGTCATTGTTAAGTCTGCTGCTCTTGATCCTTCTGCTTAGCCTAAGGTTGCAAGGTGGAATTTTGAAGAAAATAGTGACTGCTGCTAATGGGAGGGCGTCAAGTGCAATGAGGACACTGGTTATGTGATCAAGTTTGACCTCACCAGTAGCTGTCTCTATGGTTCTTTAAACTCTGCCGGCAAGACCCTCTTCAACCTTGTCCATCTTCAATGGCTTAGCCTTGCCGATAATCACTTCAGTGACTCTAAAATTCCTCACATGATCAATAATCTTTCCAACTTATCACATCTAAACCTCTCTGGTTCTGTATTTTCTGGTCAGATACCACGAGAGATGCTAGAGCTCTTCAACTTGGAGTCCCTTGATCTGTTTGAAAATGAATTGCAGCTCTACCAACCAGGTCTAAAATGTCTAACAGAGAAGTTAACCAACCTAAAAGTGCTTGATCTTGGTTCTGTCAACATTTCTTCTCCGCTATCATAGGCGTTGACAAATTTATCTTCTCTCAAATTTTTATCTTTGGAAGACTGCAATTTACAAGGTAAGTTCCTTAACCTTGATAATTATCTCCCTCATTTAGACTTGTCTAATAACAATCTTAGGCATGAGTACCTACATCAATAGAAACTCTTGCTTCTTGAAAAGAAAATTGGATATCTATTGGATGACTTATTATGCATTCTTCAACAGTACTATTAACTAAATTCACTTAAAATAATTCAAGAGGCCTATAAATCCAACTCAATTCCTCTTCCGTGAATGCCCACCACAACAAAATCAATCATCTCCTATCTTGATTTACTTTCAGGCCTAATTATA
Organism: Nephelium lappaceum; assembly: GCA_021234005.1. Taxonomy (NCBI): domain Eukaryota; kingdom Viridiplantae; phylum Streptophyta; class Magnoliopsida; order Sapindales; family Sapindaceae; genus Nephelium; species Nephelium lappaceum. Next base: position 1,049,599 of record CM038004.1, read on the forward strand.
TCTAAGCTGCTTTAAGATCAATCATAGAGTGATCCTAAAGTTTCATCACATCTGTGTATCTATTATTTCTGCTCTTCTTTTTCCATCTTGCTTTTCCTAGGCAACCAACATGCCATGATAATGAGTGCTCTACTCTGCTGTAATTCAAGGAAAGCCTTTCATCAACAAGATTGCCTCTGGTGATTGCTCTGCTTGTTCCAAGACTGCAGTCTGGAATCTAGAAGTAAATAGTGACTGCTGCTTATGAGATGGTGTCAAGTGCAATAAGAACAACGGTTATGTGATCAAGCTTGACCTCACAAGCAGCTATATCTATGGTTCTATCAACTCTACCAGCACTTTCTTCAACCTTGTCCACCTTCAATGGCTTAGCCTTGCTGATAATCACTTCAGTGATTCTAAAATACCATCTGGAATTAAGGATCTTTCCAGCTTATCACATCTTAACCATTCTATTTCTGCATTTTCTGGTCAAATACCATCAGAAGTATCAGAGCTGTCCAAATTAGAGTCCCTTTCTCTATTTCAGAATTCATTGCAGCTCCAACAGCAAGTCTAGAAAGTCTAGTTGAAAAATTAACCAACCTAAAAGTTGGTAGTGTGGATATTTCTTCTTCACTACCTCACAGTCTGACAAATTTATCTTCTCTTGAATTCTTATATTTTGCTAATTGTGGGTTGGAAGCTGAATTCTTAGTAAAAATTATCAAGTTTCATACCACTTAAATTATTAACGGAAAAAAAAAAAAATCACTTCAATGACTCTAAAATTCCTTATGGGATCAAGAGACTTTCTAACTTATCACATCTAAATCTCTTTTATTGTGTATTTTCAGGTCAGATACCACCAGAGATGCTAGAGCTCTCTAACTTGGAGTCCCTTGATCTATCATATAATTGGTTTTTACACCTCCAACAACTAGGTCTAGAAAGCCTAATGGAGAAGTTAACCAACCTAAAAGTGCTTGATCTTGGTTATGTCAACATTTCTTCTCTGCTACTCCAAGCGTTGACAAATTTGTCTTCTCTCAAATTTTTATCTCTTTGTGACTGCAATTTACAAGGTAAGTTCCTTAACTATAAAGTTTTACCTGTTGCATGTGCTATATTCCATATATAATGAAAAAAACATCCTTGAATCCTTATCTAGTCTATATTTCTTTCTAAAACCATTCCTTCAATCGATATCCTTAATAATCTCACTCATTTGGACTTAACTAATAATTATCTTCAGGGTAAGTTGCTACTTTAATCAAAACTTTTGCTTCTTTGAAAAATTGGATATCTATTGGATACAGTTGGTCATATTTGACTTATTTGTCTCTTTTAGAGACTGTTAAATGCAAAGTAATTCTTACAAAGATTTTTCTTTCTGTTCAAAACAAATCTTGAATTGTTGTCTTATAACTTATATAGGTGCCTACTTACTGTTTTTGAGGAAAAATTTCATCTTCACTTAGTAACATTACAAATCTCAATCATTTACATAGGCTTTACTTCAAAAAAAAAAAAAAAAAAAAACCTTGAATGCTTGTTTGGTCAGAACGTCTTTTAAAAACCATTCTGACTTCAATAAGTAACCTTGATAATTATCTCTCTCATTTAAACTTGTCTAATAACAATCTTAGGCATGAGTACCTACATCAATAGAAACTCTTGCTTCTTCAACAGGAAAATGGATATCTGTTGGAGGACTTATTATGCATTCCTTAACAGTTCTATTAACTAAATTCAATTAAAATAATTCAAGATGCCTATAATTCCAACTCAAATCCTCTTCTGTGAATGACCACCACAACAAAATCAATCATCTCCTATCTTGCTTCACTTTCAGAGCTAATTATATCTAAGCTGCTGTAAAATCAATCATGAAGTGATCCTATAGTTTCTTCACATCTGCGTATCTATTATTTCTGCTCTTCTTTTTCCATCTTACTTTTCCTAGGCAACCAACATGTGATGACAATGAGTGCTTTACTCTGTTGCAATTCAAGGAAAGCCTTTTCATCAACAATTCTGCCTCCGATGATCACTCTACTTATACCATCAGAAATATCAGAGCTATCCAAGTTGGAGTCCCTTTCTCTATTTCAGAATTTATTGCAGCTCCAACAGTCAAGTCTAGAAAGTCTAGTTGGAAAATTAACCAACCTAAAAGTTGGTAGTGCAGATATTTATTCTTTCACAGTCTGACAAATTTATCTTCTCTTGAATTTTTATCTCTTACAAATTGTGGATTAGAAGCTCAATTCTTAGTAAAAAATGTCAAGTTTCATACCACTTAAATCTTGAAGTACTGATTGACCTTTCTTCAAATGATTTGAGTCGCACCATGGTGTTAGTAATTGATGTTTGAGCTCTCCACATAGTAGTCCCTTGATATATACAAAAAATTCATTGCAGTTCTAACAATTAGGTCTAAAAAGTATAATTACAAAGTTAACAAGCCTAAAAGTGCTCTATCTTGGTAGTGTGGATATTTTCTTCTTCACTAACTCATACTCTAACAAATTTATCTTTTCTTGGATTTTTTTCTTTTGTAAAAACTGATCTTAAACTGTTAACTTACATAGGTGCTTATATAGGTGTTTGCTTGCCCATTTTCAGGAAAAATTTCATCTTCATCGGGTGACATCACAAATCTCAACCATCTGGACTTGTCTGGGAACAATTTTGGGGGTGAGTTATCAACTTTCATCAGAAATTTTGCTTCGTTGGAAGTACTTAAAATACTGCAACTTCTTGTTACTAGATCCATCATCACTTAGTAATCTTACCCAACTAAACAATTTGGGTCTTTCTTCTCTGACAAAATTAGATATTTATGGATACAATTTATTTCATTCAACTCATTTATACATTAGAAGCTACAAACTGCATGGCAAATTCCTTAACAAAAATTTTTCTTTACTTTCAAAAACCAGCCTTTGATGTTACCTCACATAGGTGCATTCTTGCTCTTTTTCAAGAAAAATTTCATCTTCACTTGGTAACCTTACAAATCTCAAATATTTGGACTCGTTTTATAACTATTTTGAGGGTGAATTACCAACCTTCACTGGAAATCTAACTTCTTTGGAAGTACTCAACATCAGGAGTTGCAATTTCTCTATCCAAGCTCTATCTTGTCTTCATAATCTATCCCAATTAAACCGTTTGGACCTTTCTTCCAATAATATCTTAACCCCAAGTTCTTTTTTGTCTTCTCTTGGTAAGCATACCAAACTCACTCATTTAAAATATCTGCTTGTTGACAACTGTAGTTTGTCAGGTCTAATTCCATCTTCATTTGGTAACCTCACACAACTAACTACTTTGTACATGGGGGAAAACCAACTTACTGGTCCAATCCCACCTTCTCTCATGAAAAACAACTAGATATCTATTCTTTCTTTGGAGTCAAACCAAGTAACTGGCCAGATACCATGTGAAATTAGGAATCTGACCCAATTGACCCATCTAAATCTTTCATCAAATTCATTAGAAGGTTCGATTCCTAGCACAATATTTGAACTCAAGAATATTGTGATTCTTAGGCTTCAATCAAATAACTTGAGTGGCATACTGGACTTAGGCATGCTTCTTCGTCAATACGAAGAATTAAAAGAATTAATGCTCTCATCAAACGGCTTGTCAGTGATAAGCAAAACTAGTGTTAATACCTCTCTTCATCCATTACTTTTTTTAGGATTGACTTCATGCAACCTTATCAAATTCTTGAATTTCCTCCAAAACCAGAAGTGGCTATTCAAGTTTGACCTTTCATACAACAAACTATCCGGCCAAATCCCTAAGTGGTTTTTAGACCCTACAATGATGGTGGGTTTGCAAGATTTAAACCTTTCTAAAAACCTTCTAATAGGGTTTGAGCAGCATCCTATTGTTTTTCCCAGGACTCAACTAATCAGTTTAGATCTTAGGTTTAATAAATTGCGAGGACTGCTCCCAATTCCACCTCCATCCACCAATCACTATCTTATTTCAAACAATACGTTGAATCGAGGAATTCCACCATAGATATGCAATTTGAAGAGACTTTCTATTGTTGACTTGTCAAACAATAATTTAAGCGGTGTGATTCCTCATTATTTGGCCAACTTCAATAGTGACCTTTCAATGCTAGCATTGCGGAGCAACAAATTTCATGGTAGCATTCCTCAAACCTTTATGAATGGAACTAGTTTGAGGATGATTGATCTAAGCAACAACAGCTTGAAAGGGAGGATTCCAAGATCATTGATCAATTGTACCAAGCTAGAATTTCTTCATCTTGGAAGTAATCAAATTAGTGATGTTTTCCCCTCTTGGTTGAGAATTCTTCTAGAATTAAAAGTTCTTATCTTGAAATCAAATAGACTTCACGGTGTAATAAAAGAGCTTAAGACGAATTCTGATTTTTCCAAATTACAAGTCATCAATCTCTCTCACAACACGTTTAGAGGTGATCTTCAAACAAAATACTTTCAATCTTGGAATGCGATGAAAGTTGTCAACGAGAAGCAGCTAGCATACATGACTCATGAACTAAAGCCAACTTTGAGTTATTATGCAGATGCCTTCCTAGAATTTCTTGATTATGCTTACTTAATGACAATTAGCAACACAGGCTCAGAGTTAAATTATGAAAAGATTTCAAATATGTTCACTAGCATCAATCTTTTAGAAAGTAAATTTGAAGAGGAAATTCCAGCTTCTATTGCAAGCTTAATAGGCCTTAAGAGTCTCAATCTTTCTCAAAATAATCTTGACGGCTACATCCCATCATCTCTAGGCAAATTAATAGCACTAGAATTGTTGGACCTCTCTAATAATAGGCTCTCGGGTGAGATTCCTCAACAACTAGTAAACATCACATACTTTGCGGTCTTCAACGTCTCACATAATCATCTCACAAGACCCATACCAAAAGGAAAACAATTTGAAACATCTGAAAATAGTTAGTACGATGGGAATCCTGGATTGTGTGGAAAACCTTTGCCAAAAATGTATTAAAACTTTGAGACACCAAAGAATGAAGATGAAGACGCAGAATCTCCATTTGTCATTGATTGGAAGATAATTGTGATTGGGTTAGCAAGTGGACTAATAGTTGGAGTGGTTCTTAGTCAGGAATTCTACACAAGACAACATGAATGGCTTGTGAAGACTTTTGGAATACAAATGAAGAGAGTAGGCTTGGCAAAATGGACAGGGTCTTCAGACCCTATCCGTACCCGCAATAATGCGGTTCGGGTATGGACCCGAACCTTCATTGTAAAGAACCTTAAAAGAACCGGATCTGAAAAAATCCATGATTTGCGGGTAGGATATGGGTCCAACTGCGGTTCTCCATCAGACCCGCAAAATACCCACTCCTTATCAACCCTATACCCGTTTCATTTACCCTCTCTCAACTCTCTCGAGTCTCGACTCTCTCTCTCCAATCTCCATCTGCCTCTCCTCCTCCACTGCGATCCATTGCCGCCGTTCCTCCTCGACTACGATCCATCGCCGCTGTGTTGTCGCCGACCACCAGAACATCTCCATCATCGACCAACAAAACCAGGTCTCTCTCCAATCTCCATCGCCGACCAACAAAACCAGGTCTCTCTCCAATCTCCATCGTCGCCATTCCTCTCCGTCCACCAGAACATCTCCGTCTCTCTCTCTCTCTCCATCGCCGCCGTGTTATCGCCGGCCACCAGAACATCCCCGTCTCTCTCTCTCTCCATCGCCGACCAAGAAAACCCAGATCTCTGCTCTATTGCGCCTCTCTCTCCATCGCTGCCGTTCCTCTGCTCTAAGGTGCTCTCTCTTCCCTTCCCTTTCCCTCTCTCTCTTTCTTTGCCTGTGGTTGTGTCGGTCGAGTTTACGAAGAGGGTGTCGAGTTTCTTGAACGGTCCTTTGCAGGCGCATGTGTTGGCTGACGTTCATCACATGAGGTTCGAGACGGCTGAGAGGCTTGACGGGCTCGAGCAGCGTCTTGTGTCGATGAAGAATGGAGGTGGTGGGTGGATGGAGGAGGTGAGAATGGAGAAAGAGAAGCGGGTGGGGGGTCGTTTTGGGAATTTGGTGGGGAAGGGGATTGCCTTTGTTGATGTGTCGACCCGATTAAAATCTGGGTCTGATCCGTTGATCCGGATCTGACCCGGTCAATTCAGGGTCTGAAAAGGTTCTGAAGAGACCCGCAAAATATGCGGGTAGGGTCTGGAACCATACCCTCAAATTAATTTGAGGGTATGGGTAGGGTCTAGACCCTCAAAAAAATGAGAGGGTCCAATGCGGTCTGGGCCTGGTGCGGGTCCAGACCCGCATTTTGCCAACCTTAGAAGAGAGAGAGAAAATGCAGAAATTAAATGTAATTAGATTTTTCTTTCTTTCTTTCTTTCTTTCTTTGTGCCCCCGTATTATTTTCTGTTTCTTCATTTTTATTTTCTTTTTTGTTAGGGCCTTTGTTTTTGGCCTTATTTTTTTTTGGTTGCACTGCATGCACCTATATTATTCTTCTTTCTAGATGTAAAAAAAAAAAAAAATGCCTAGAAGATTTTTGTGTGTATGATTGTTTTTTTTTTCCTTTTCTTTTTCTGTTTCCCTGGAGGTTTTTTTTTTTTAAAAAAAAAATATGTTTCCCTGAAGTTTTTAGTAGATTTCACATAGTATTGAAGGAATATCATAAGAAGTTTCCATAATTGAAATAATGCTACTGTACTTAAAAGACCGATTGAATAACTTTGTTCCACCAAACAGAAGATGTAAAATACCATGACACTGAATTACTTTGAAGCAATTTTAATTTAAATTTTATGACTTTTTTGTTGTCAGAATCCCTCAATTCTCCACTGCCAGATACAATATTCCAGATACAATATTTACCATAGGACTGATTTGATAAAATTCAATTAATTTCCAAGGCAAATAACACCAAGATCATTGGTCCACCTTTATATTTGCTAGATTTTCTCTCAACCTTGGGTTATCTAATAATCTCAGGATTACAATCATGCTCATAGTAAATTCCATTTTATCTTGCAAACTCCATTTTATCTTGTTATTCGTCTATTAAAATTACAAGCCGTATCCTTTAAAAGAAAAACATGACTGCAAACTCTTTGGTGAAACCTTGTTACAATGAAACATTCATCTGATTATCTAATTAACAGAAAGTAAGGACTCTACTTTTCAAAAAATTTCGTTCCTCTCCTCATTTAAACTTATTTGGGCATGGCCGCAGGGTTTAAACTTCCTCACCAATAAAAGCATATCACACCAAATCACATTGTATCGTTCCTACAATCTATACATCCATTTCGAAGGGTTTTGTCTCGAGGGTATGTGAGGTGGGCATATGGGTTTACAAAATCAATTTTTCCCAATCAGAGTGGACCAAATGACTGTAAGCAATGTTTACAAAATCAAGGTCCTGGCCTTTTGGCTCTGGGACTGTCCTATGAGGAACTGGAAGCGGGTTCCAGTTCTTCTTCATTGAATTTCTAGAAATTGAAGGGTTTTCAATGGTGGGGTTTTTTTTCTCCAGAATTGAGAATCTGCGAAGTTGAAAACTAGCCATGATGTTGAAACATGTAAATGTGGAGATGGGGTTTTGTTATTTCCTGGAACAAGACAAGAAAGAGTTGCAAGCACTGACCTTTTTTGTGTTTTCCACAGTATTGTTGAGTATGGTGGCGGTTTTTGGTGGCAGCTCCGTTCACTGGCTCCTGCGATTGCAGCCAACCGAAACTGTCACTGTCAGGGAGAATTTGTGAATTACCAGATTTGTCCTTCAGTTCGTATCTTGACAAAGCCCAATTGGTTTAAAGCCCAAAGATAGTGGCCCAAAGTTCTCATGTATCTTTTTCTCCATCCAGGTAGGAGAGCTGATCTGCCCTTTCACTCTTTCAGTGGAGTAAGATCCTTTCCCTTCCAATGAAGTAGATCATATTTGCTCCATCAGAGGCATATCTCCACTAGCAATGGAATTATGTTTTTTCTTTAAAGAAAGAAGTTTTCTATTTTCACTTATGTTAATTTGAAAAAAAAAAGAAAGTGGATAATTGATCTACTCCATTAGAAGGCATATTTGCTCCTTTAGAAAGCATATCTACAAACTTTAATTTAATACTGCGTTAGGTAGTTAGACACTTAAAATGATTTTTCTCCTTCCAATGCTCTTATCTTAATGATATTTGCTCCATTTCATCTTTCAATTAAAATTTTTTGCAATTGTCTTTCTTTGTGCTCTATTAAGTAGTAAAAGAAAACCATTTACTACAAAATAAATAACTAAAATTCACTTACCATGTGATCTTTATTACTTTACATTTTTTGACCTTAAAGAATGACAAAAACATAAAGTTAATACATTTGTTTGAAGTGGAGTTCCTATTTGTTCCATTATTGCTTTAAATAATTCCGTTTAAACGATGATCAATGATTGCAAATCGGCCTATAAAAACTGGCCTATAAAGTATGTGTTACAAATGTGTTATTAGACATCCATTTCATGTGGGACTTGTGAGTAAATGAAGATGTAAAAATTTGAAAGATTTTTGCACATGGCAGACATTGAGGTTCTAAGAACTTTAAGTGATTTATCTGGAATGTGGATTTGGTTATACATATCTATTGCAATCCACTAGTAATATTGACGAGCCAAGGATTATTTTCTAACTTGGATGATGGGTTTGACTACCATCCATATATGCATGCCTATATTTCTAACTTGGATGATGGATTTGATAACCATCAATTATATGCATGCCTATTGTCAAAATAATCAATAAATTCTAATGTTCTTAGAAATTTACATAATTTGATGTTGTTTTCTATTTCTAATGTTCTTGTTGTCAAAATACTCTACTCTAGTTGGAGTTTTAAGTGTATTTCATCTCAAAATGTTATTTTTCAGATGTAACAGGTTTGAAAGATAATAAGAGAATATATGGGTTAACTTAGGTATACGTGGGCTACCCTATACCATAAGTTACAAAATTGATCTTTTACTATTTTCAAAATTATGTCACATCCAGAAAACATCTTTTAATATGTTGCTAAGTAGATTACCCCATAACATAAGTTAGAAGAAAAGTTTCTCTCTCTTTATCTTAAAATTGTTGGTGATAAGTATCTTAAAATTGTTGGTGATATGTATCTTAAAAATGCTGTTTTTTGAATGTATAATGATACATTTCCCACCTTTTGTATCTTAACTTTTCTCAACTTATTCTAACTCATGATATATCAATTGATGACTGTATAATCATTAATGACAATTTATTTCACTTGAAAAATGTATTAATTCATAAATTGACACATTATGAGTTAAAATAAATTTCATTAATGATTATTTATTCACTTGAAAAAATTATTAATTCATTAATTGATACATTATGAGTTGGATTAAGTTGGGATATAGAACATAGGCTATGTGGCTTTACTTTTTATGAATATAGCTGGTTTGGAATAATAAGATTCAATAAGTTTTCCTCTAACTTGTGGTATAGGTTAGAAAACTCTACCCTATGCCATTCCAAGTTCGGTCACATCAATAAAACAACATTTTTAACATCTTGCATGCACATTATAGTCATTTAACGTGAAAAATGTATGGGCTACCCTATACCATAAGTTATAAAATTGTTCTTTCCTTATTTTTCAAATTATGTTACATCCATAAAGTATCTTTTAACATGTTGCAAGTAGATTACCCCATAACTTAAGTTAGAAGAAAAGTATGTCTTATTATCCTAAAATTGTTGGTGATATATATTTTTAAAATGTTGTTTTCTGAATGAGTATTGATACATATCCTGCCCTTTGTATCTTAACTTTTCTCAACTTATTTTAACTCATGATGCATCCATTGATTAATGTATACTCATTAATGACTATTTGTTTCAATTGAAAAATTTATTAATTCATAAATTGATACATCATGAGTTAAAATAAGTTTCATTAATGATTATTTATTCACTGAAAAATTATTAATTCATTAATTGATACATTATTGGTTGGAATAAGTTAGGATATAAAATGTGGGATGTGTAGCTTTACTCTTTATGAATATAGCAGCTTTGAAAAAAATAAGATCAGATAAGTCTTCCTCTAACTTGTGGTATAGGTTAGAAAACTCTACCCTATGCCATTCCAAGTTCAATCACATCTATAAAACAACATTTTTAACATCTTGCATACACATTATAGTCATTTGACTTGAAAAATGTATGGGCTACCCTATACCATAAGTTATAAAATTGTTCTTTCATTATTTTTCAAATTATGTTACATCCATAAAACAACATCTTTTAACATGTTGTAAGTAGATTACACCATAACTGAAGTTAGAAGAAAAGTATTTCTCTTATTATCCTAAAATTGTTGGTGATATATATCTTTAAAATGTTGTTTTCTGAATGAGTAATTATACATATCCCACCTTTTGTATCGTAACTTTTCTCAACTTATTCTAACTCATGACGAGTCAATTGATGAATGTATACTTATTAATGACTATTTATTTCACTTGAAAAATGTATTAATTCATAAATTGATACATCATGAGTGAGAATAAACTTCATTAATTATTATTTTTTCACTTCCAAAAAGTATTAATTCATTAATCAGTACATTATGAGTTTAGGGTTAGTTAAGATACAAAAAGTGGATGTGTAGCTTTACTTTACATGAATATAGCAAGTTTGGAATAATAAGATCGAATAAGTCCTCCTCATACTTGTGGTATAGGTTAGAAAACTCTACCCTATGCCATTCCAAGTTTGATCACATCTATAAAACAATTTTTAACATCTTGCATGCACATTATGGTCATTTAACTTGAAAAATGTATGGGCAACCTATACCATAAGTTATAAAATTGTTCTTTTATTTATTTCCAAATTATGTTACATACATAAAACAACATCTATTAACTTCTATTAATCAATACCATCTATTAACCATAATAAATTTGAATCATGCATTGAAATGGCTTTTACATGGTCGATGATGCATTGCAAATGGCATCTAGATGGTCGGTGCTACTTCCAAAGAAAGCTTATTAAACACTTGGTCAATTATATGTCATTAAACTTTTTCCTTCCAAACTTTAATTTAATACTATATGTTATGTAATTAGACACTTGAAATGATTTTTCTCCATCTAGTGCTCCACTGTTATCGGCATTTGCTCCATTTCATTGTTCAATATAATTCTTTGCAATTTGCCCTTCTCAATGCTCTATTAAAGGGTAAAAGAAAACCATTACTACAAAATAAATAACTCAAATTCATCTACCACATGGTCTTTGTTACTTTACATTTTTTACCTTAAAGAATAACGTAAATATAAAGTTAAGGGATAATCCCACTTTTTCCCTCGTAGTTTGACATACTCGCAAATTATCCCCTATAATTTCGAAGAATCTCATTTTACCCTTTATCGTTACCACTATACTGAAATGATTGAAATGATTAAGAAGCCCCTATAGTTTTGTCTTTCCACATTAATGTTCAAACTTTGATTTTCAAAGTCAACTTTGATGGCAAGTAGTTTTTTGGATATTTTCATAAAATACAGTGAGTATTAGATTTATTTCATAAATTGACAAAGGGGATATTAGCGATTGCCAAACTACTAGGGATTTTGGGATTATGTCAAACTACAAGGGGGAAAATAGAATTGTCTCGAAAGTTAATGCATTTGCTTGAAGTGGGGTTCCTACTTGTTCCATTATTGCTTTAAATAATTCCATTTAAATGATGATCAATGATTGCTATATAAAAACTGGCCTATAAAGTATATGTTACAAACGTTTCATTGGACATCTATGTCAAATGGGACTAACAAGTAAATGAAGGTGTAACAACTTGGAAGATTTTTGCACATGGCAAACATTAAAGATCTAAGAACTTAAAGTGATTTACTTGGAATATGGATCTGGTTGTACATATCTATCGCAATCCACTAGTAATATTGAAGAGCCAAGCAATATTTTCTAATGGGATTGACAATCGTCAATTATATGCATGCCTATATTCTAACTTGGATGATGGGTTTGCCAATCATCAATTATATGCATGCCTGTATTTCTAACTTGGATGATGGGTTTCACTATGGTGAATTATATGCATGCCTGTAGACAAAATAATCAATAACTTTCTTCTTCTAATATTCTTAGAAATTTACATAATTGAATGAATTGACTATTACAAGTTTTCTACTTCAATATATTTTTGTTTTTTAAGGTGAGACATTTAACTTTAAAAAGACTAGTGCATAACATGTTTGAAAGGAGATAAAAGTTTTGACTTAGAGTAAATATTACCAACATGATACACATGCATCATGATAAATTTAGTTCTTGTTATGCAAAGCTTATCTCATTTAGTACTGCATGCATGTAACTTAAAACTTTCAATAATTATTCTCTTTTAATTAATCAAATTTATAATTTTTTGCATTTTTTTTAGTTTTCTAATTTGAATAAAGGGAAAATGAAAACCAATTGTGAAGAAATATTAAAAATAAATAAAATAAAAATCACTTTTCTAAATAACCATTTCAGAGTTCATGATCATTGTGAAAATATTTTTAATTAATTACAAGGTGTGGAAATTAAAAAATTTAAATGTGGTCCAATGATGCAGAAAGGAAGTGCACTACCTACTTTAATTTTTTAAGAAGAAAGCATTTTAGATTCAATAAATATATTAAAGCTAAATAAACAAAAACCATAATTAAATTATTAAATTATTGTAGATCATCTTCAGTCAGTAGAGCATACATTTGTTTTTACATCTATAGCCATGTGTTTAGAGTTTATATATACTGAAGTTTTATAAATTTGTACTTTTTTCTTCAATATTTTTTTTCCTTTTGGCATGTATTCAAACTAAAATGGACCCCTTTATTCATATAGTTAATTTTTTGAAACTATATGTATATATATTTGGGACCCTTTGTATGTCTAGAAATTTGGTGATATTTATGCCCCACTGAAATTATATGTACACCCCTTGTTTTATATATTTTCAAAATTCCAATACTATCTTTGAATTAAATTCGAAGGCTTCATTTTTAAGGCATCATTATTTAAATTATCCATTTATACTGGCCAAACATTTGAAAAAGTAAAATAATATAAAACATACAAAAAACTTAAACAGAAATACTATTAAAGAAAAAAAAATGGAATTGGAATGAGTGTCAATAGGCTTCTCAAGCCTAAAAACAATTAATGGAGGAAAAGGCTGTTGCCTTTTCCCAAATGTGGGAGGAGGCGCATCTCACTCCCTTTTTGTTTTTAATTTTTTAATTAAATTATTTTATAATTTATTTACTTATAATATTTTCTTAGAAATAAAATAAAAGCCATAATTGATAATGTGTGAGGTGTAACTATCAATTTTTTTTTTTAAAAGAAAAAAAAAATAGTGAGGTGAACGTATTCACATACAGATTTCAATGAGTGCAGAGATCGAAATTCTTTTTTTTTTCTTTTTAAGAATAAAAGTGGGACTTAAACCTTTGACCTCTTAAGATTAAGAAAAATGTTCAATCACTTTTACTAAAGAGCGGTATGGTCCCCTAGAAATATTTGTTGAACTTGAACTCTTAATCTCTTAGGATTAAGAGAAGTATTCAATTACTCATACTAAAAGATGGTGTGTTCCCCTAGAAACATTTGTTGAAATGAAATTAAGTTAAAAAAAATAAGCAGCGCAGTTGATAAAACATTGTCTATGGTTTACCATCCAGATTCGAACCTGGCCACTATTCCTTTTTTACATTATCTTTTATGTAAACTATGAAGATTTAAATGAATTACAACATCAAAAAGAGAAAAGCAACAATATATGAAGAGGGTATTAATATTTTCTCGGCTTTATGACGTACCAATATAAGAAAACTATTTGATAAGAAATCCAAATAAAAATCTAAAAGAAAGCGTTTAAAAAAAATATATATATATATATATATATATCTAAAAGAAAGAAAGAAACGGCACATATACATGGACCCAACCATTATTCAAGAAAGAAACAGCACATATACATGGACCCAACCATTATTCAAGAAAGAAACAGCACATATACATGGACCCAACCATTATTCAAATAATATATTCAATGGAAGTATACAATTTATGAATATTATAATTATACTCCATGCAATCTAAATATATTTTCTTACATTGTTTTATGAATTCTACACTAAAAAGTTTAGTAATAGTGGCATTAATTTTATTCTTTGGATGCTTAATAGGTCAGTTTTGTTCTATGAAGTTGAGATTAATTATGTCACGTGTCAACCTCAAGTCTTAAATACTATAGTTGGGTCATTTCCTATCAACTTAAATTTTTGGATCTGATGGTAACTAACATGATATTAAAGTTTGGAGATCTCTGATTCAAACCCTCTCTCCCTTCTTAATTTGAAAAATCTTCTTGTTACACATGTTATACTGTAGAAGGTATTTAGCATGTGTCCATCATCTGTCATCTGTTCATGTTACATGTGAGGGGATGTGTCACATGTTAACCTTAAGTGTTAAATACTATAGTTTGACTTTTTTCTATCAGCTTAAGGTTTTGGGTCTTATGGTAACTAACAAATTAAATTATTTGATATGTAGTTTAAATGGCGATTAATTAATTAACACAGTTATTTTCATAAGTCTTGAAAACGAATCTTGCTACCCTTTGGCTGTGTTGGACTAACACAAAACCTACTCTTCCCTTTCTTTTTCGATGCAACAACTTGGCTTAAAAGTGATTAGTACTATAGCATGATGTAGACTGGAATGTGGGATCCCTTTTTATTCCAATATTGTTTCTTCCTTGATAATCTATCAGCAATTAAGTAGAGCCATAGATGTTTCATTCATGGTACCTAAAACAATTACATTAGGCCTTCACACCACTTTCAAAAAGTATTTGACTTAGTAAATGAGAATAACTTAGACAAAAACAATTAAGCAGAGTCATAGATGTTTCATTTATGGGACCTACAACAATTACATTAAACCTTCAGTCCACTTTCGAAAAGTCTTTGACTCAGTAAATGAGAATAACTTAGGCAAAGGCAATTAAGCAAAGCCATAGATGTTTCATTTATGGGACCTAAAACAATTACATTAGGTCTTCTGTTCACTTTCAAAAAGTCTTTGACTCAGTAAATAACAATAACTTAGAAGATAGTAATGAATGTGCTTTTAGATAACTATAAATAATAAAAAGATACAAACGATTTGGCATAAAATAATGATGTATTTGACTGCATCAAACACAAGTTGCGGTCTAAATGCCATTAAATTGACATTATCTGATGATTCCTCTAGAATCCTAAATATCAATATTTTTAAGAACAGTTTCGCTAGACAAAGCATTACTGTTTTAAGAAATGATCAAGATATATATAATCCAAAGACTTGAATTGTATTTAGTAATTTTAGTATTAAAAAATGTGTAGGTGTACGTATAAAATCAATTCTTATGATTTACATAATGTATGTTTTCATGGAACATTTACATATATTAACTAAAAAAATGTTCACTAACTTACTTCTATATATCTTTGTAATGATCAGAACATGATCATGCATAAATGACCTTCAAATAAATTTAAACATGTCTCCGAACTTACTCTCTTCAAAATTTGTCTCCATAGCTGAGCATTCTTGTTTATTTTAAGCAAAATAATATCTATATATATATATATATATAACGTTTTGATTTAAATAGATATTTTCATTTCTTGATGTGATATTATAACATTAAAAATGTGTTTATTATCTATTGATCATTTTGTCGAAGAAACTTGGCAAAAATTAGTGATTCTTACTCTTAGAGTGATTTTTGGAAATGAATTCCTCACGGATATAAATATGAGTGAATGCTTTGCTAAGAATTTTGGGAAGGAATTGAAAAGATTAAAGAAATAACTTTAAGTAACTATTTTAAGAAATCAATTATTTTTGTTATTGATAATTAGAATTATAACCTAATATAATTTAGAGTATTTGAATCTCTTTATGATGTATCAATACATTCTCCAATATAATAATAATAATGATAATAATAAACACAACAACAACTAGATTTACATGTCATCAATTCAATTGGTTATGACTATATTAGACAAGCATTAATTTAAAATTGCAATGCTAATAACTTCCCTTAAAAGAGAATTTGGAAAAAATAAAAATAAAGAATCTCGCCACTTTTCTCAGCTAAAAATCTCATAATTTTATAATTTATATAATTATGTAATTGTAATCATAGTTTATAATTTTTGTCATATTACTTACCCAGCCTTATTAATTATAATATGACATCATGACAATTTGTTAATAATGCATGCATTTAAATTAATTAATTTTATTAAAAAAAAAATCTGAACAGCCTATAAAACCATCCATTTATTCTTGATCTCTTGTTTGCACACTTCGAAATCAGCCCAACACTCAACAAAATGAAAACAACTAAGCTGTTTTGTAGTATTTTAAACGAATAATGTTACATTTTCAAAAAATTTATCCAAAAATTTTGTCAAAATGATGTGACAAATTGACTTGTAATTACCACATTAATTTTTAGATAATATATTAATGATGTAATAATTACATATTACTTTTTCATATCATTTGGATAATGAATTTCGATAAACTTTTAGGTAGTGTAACATTTACTTTGAAAAGGAACCGCAACATCTAAAACTTCCGCACATAAAGATGGACGATCTGAATACAATAATCCAAATGGGCCACCTTTGAAAATGAAAACCATCATTTTAGTCTTCAATACAAATATTAAAAGATCTCAAAATTCTATGGTCCCATTATTATTGCCTTGCATTAGAAGTCCTGCCTTGTACGTGAACCTGATTGCCGATGTATCTATCATGTCTATAAGTAGAATTAAAGAGCAAAGCAAAAATTTCTAACCCTAACAAGCTTGACAAGAGGGAAAAGAAAAAAAAAAGTAGTTAGGTATCCTTGATCAAACAATTAATTACATGCGGACATGTTGTGAAATCAACATTTTTCTTCTATTAATGGTCTTTCTAAAATTTATGTGAATTTTATGTTTATCACAATTTGATGATCTCATTGTCACAAGTTTTCAACTATACTTGACAAGTTACTATCTTTAAAATTGTAATTAACTTATTAAGAATTTGTTTATTTTAAAAATGTATATATAAAACTCCAAGAATTAAAAATATTAGATAAACCATTCACTAAATTCAATTTTTTATTACAAAGCGGAAAGATTAGTATACCTTGAGATGGTTAGATCATGGGCTATTTCACTAAAACACCAAATGATGCATTGAGAAGGCTTCGAATTAATTAATCATAAGTGAAAATGATAAGAGTACCAAACTATTTGTGTTTTGCTTGCATCATTGTATAGTTATTACATATTTGCAATGATTTAAGGCATTTTTTTGAAACTTTCATGATGACTCAAAATAGACTTAAGCTATAGTAAATTGCTCCGCGAGATGCTAGTCATTCTCCAATAGTACCAATTTCCCTTCTCGGCTAAAAATTCTGAAAAAGTTAAATAATTTTTCAGGTTAAGAGTTAATTGTTCGAGGATTGGGTAAAATCATATTTGTAAATTTTAGTATCTCGAACAAGATAAATATTATGTTATGTAATATACATGAAGCATGAAATCATTTGAGGCAGTTTGTCAAATTGGTTAAAAGAATTATCATCTTCCAATTCCATCCCCTATCGATCTATGCTTGTTGACATTGAAGAACAAAAACCATGATATAATGGTTCTAGATTACTTTCATGAGCTTTCAGGATTTTAGGCCTTGTTATAAAAACAACTTCCCTATCCATAGAACAGAGGCATCTTTTAAGATGAAAATCCCAAAAAAAAAAAAAAATACTGAAATTATTAAAAGTTTTAAAATTAACATCAAATTATGAAACCGAGTTTATAGCACTATTTCTATGTCTGCAAAGGAAGTTTGTGAAGACTAACCTTTTTCTTTACTTACTTACGAAGTACGAGATTTTATGTGTAGAGATTCAACATACAATTTATCTTGTCAAATAAGGGATGGCGGCTTCCTAAAAGTTTGGGGAGGAGCCATACACCATCATGAGTGAATTCCACGCCATCCTCAATAATAAAAAGTTCTGCAGAAATTTATTTATCTTCATTTGGGAATTTGGATTTACAACTGCTTCTCCCTAGAAATAGAAACAGAGTGTATACAGTAATATAACTAAGAAATTGTAATTTTAATTCATAGTATTATTTTTACAGAATCATAAATTATATAACATCACATCAAGACAGACATACTAATTATACATGCATATACTTTAATTAGTCTTTTAAAATTAATCTCTTCCTGCGTATAAAACAACTAAAATCCTCTTCCCTGATTGCCCATCACAACAAAATCAATTCTCTATCTTGCTTATCTTTGAGAGCTAATTAAATCCTTTTTGTTTTGGATCAATCATGGGATTATCCATGAGCTTCTTCACATTTATGTACTTATCTTTTCTGCTTTTCCTTTTTCAGCTTACTTGTTCCAGGCAGCCACTTTGCCATGACAATGAACGTATTGCTCTGTTAGGATTCAAGGAAAGCTTCATCATTAATAAGTCTGCTTCTGATTACCCTTCTGCTTATCCCAGAGTTGCAAGGTGGAATTTAGAAGAAAATAGTGACTGCTGCTCATGGGATGGCGTCAAGTGCAATGAGGACACTGGTTATGTGATCAAGCTTGACCTCACTAGTAGCTATCTCTATGGCTCTTTAAACTCTGCCAGCAATACCCTCTTCAACCTTGTCCATCTTCAATGGCTTAGCCTTGCTGATAATCACTTCAATTTCTCTGAAATTCCTTATGGGATCAAGAATCTTTCCAAGTTATCACATCTAAACCTCTCTTATTCTGTATTTTCTGGTCAGATACCACCAGAGATGCTAGAGCTCTCCAACTTGAAGTCCCTTGATCTATCCAAAAATAATGAATTGCAACTCCAACAACTGGGTTTAAAAAGTGTAATTGAGAAGTTAACGAACCTGAAAGTGCTTGATCTTTATCAAGTAAACATTTCTTCTTCACTACCTCAAGTATTGACAAATGTATCTTCGCTCAAATTTTTGTCTCTTTCAAAGTGCAATTTGGAAGGTAAGTTTCCTTAATTGTAAAGCTTTTCTGGTTACGTGTGCTGTAATCCATATATAATGAAAAAACAGGTCCTTGAATCCTTATCTAGTCTATATTTCTTTCAGGAACCATTCCTCTAATCAGTAACCTTAGTAGACTCACCCATTTGGACTTATCTGACAATTATCTTCAAGGTGAGTTGCTTACTTCAATCGAATCTCTTGCTTCTTTGAAAAGATTTTTCTTTACTTTCAAAAACCAACCTTAGTGTTTTGCTAAGATTGTTACCTCACATAGGTGTATGCTTGCCTTTTTTAAGGAAAAATTTCTATCTTTACTTGGTAACCTCACAAGTCTCAACTATTTGGACTTGTCTTATAACTATTTTGAGGGTGAGTTACCAACTTTCATGGGAAATCTAACTTCGTTGGAAGTACTTGAAGTCTGGGGCTGCAATTTCTCTATCCAAGCTCTATCTTGTCTTAGTAATCTATCCCAATTAAACTATTTGGACCTTTCTTACAATAATATCTTAACTCCAAGTTCTTTTTTGTCTTGTCTTGGTAAGCATACCAAACTCGCTCATTTAGACCTTACATTGGTAAGATTCCCTTTTGGCTCAAGAACCTAACACAACTGACTTATTTAGATATGAAGTAAAACCCGTTGACTAGTCCAATCCCATTTTGGCTCATGAAATTGAACAATCTTGAAGTGCTTAACCTAAAAGTTGCAGCTCCAACACCCAAGTCTAGAAAGTCTAGTTGAAAAATTAACCAACCTAAAATTTGGTAGTGTGGATATTTCTTCTTCACTACCTCACAGTTTGACAAACTTATCTTCTGTTGAATTCTTATCTCTTGCAAATTGTGGGTTGGAAGCTAAATTCTTAGTTAAAATTATCAAGTTTCATACCACTTAAATTATTAACCAAAAAAAAAAAATCACTTCAATGACTTTAAAATTCCTTATAAGATCAAGAATCTTTCCAACTTATTACATATAAACCTCTTTTATTGTGTATTTTTAGGTCAGATACCACTAGAGATGCTAGAGCTCTCTAACTTGGAGTCTCTTGATCTATCATATAATCGGCTTTTACACCTCCAACAACCAGGTCTAAAAAGTTTAATGGAGAAGTTAACCAACCTAAAAGTGCTTGATCTTGATTTGGTCAACATTTCTTCTCCGCTACCACAGGTGTTGACAAATTTATCTTCTCTCAAATTTTTATTTCTTCAGGACTGCAATTTACAAGGTAATTCCTTAACTATAAAGTTTTACCTGTTACACACACTATATTCCATATATAATTAAAAAAAAAAAAAAAAATCCCTTGGATCCTTATCTAGTCTATATTTCTTTCTAAAACCATTCCTTCAATTGGTAACCTTAATATCTCACTCATTTGGACTTAACTAATAATTATCTTCAGGGTGAGTTGCCTGCTTCAATCAAAACTTTTGCTTCTTTGAAAAATTGGATATCTATTGGATACAGTTGGTCATATTTGACTTATTTGTCTCTCTTAGAGACTGTTAAATGCAAATTAAATTTCTTATAAAGATTTTTCTTTCCTTTCAAAAACTAATCTTGAATTGTTATCTTATAACTTATATGGGTGCCTACTTGCTGTTTTTGAGGAAAAATTTCATCTTCTCTTAGTAATATTACAAATTTCAACCATTTATATAGGCTATACTTCAAAAAAAAGTTTAAAAAAAAAAAAAAACCTTGAATGCTTGTTTGGTCAGGATGTCTTTTAAAAACCATTCCAACTTCAATAAGTAACCTTGATGATTATCTCCCTCATTTAGACTTGTCTAATAACAATATTAGGCATGAGTACCTACATCAATAGAAACTCTTACTTCTTCAAAAGAAAAATGGATATCTATTGGAGGACTTATTATGCATTCCTGAACAGTGCTATTAACTAAATTCAATTAAAATAATTCAAGATGGCTATAAATCCAACTCAAAGCCTCTTCTGTGAATGCCAACCACAACAAAATCAATCATCTCCTATCTTGCTTCACTTTCAGAGCTAATTATATCTAAGCTGCTTTAAGATCGATCATGGAGTGATCCTATAGTTTCTTCACATCTGCGTATCTATTATTTCTGCTCTTCTTTTTCCATCTTGCTTCCTAGGCAATCAACGTGCCAGGATAATGAGCACTTTACTCTGTCGCAATTCAAGGAGAGCCTTTTCATCAACAAGTCTGCCTCTGATGATCACTCTGCTTATACCAGCAGGAATAGCAGAGCTGTTCCAAGTTGGAGTCCCTTTCTCTGTTTCAGAATTCATTGCAGCTCCAACAACCAAGTCTAGAAAGTCTAGTTGAAAAATTAACCGACCTAAAAGTTGACAGTGTGGATATTTCTTCTTCACTACGTCACAGTCTGACAAATTTATCTTCTCTTGAATTTTCAACTCTTGCAAATTGTGGATTGGAAGCTAAATTCTTAGTAAAAATTGTCAAGTTTCATACCACTTAAATCTTGAACTGCTTGACCTTTCTTCAAATAATTTGAGTGGCACCATGGTGTTGGTAATTGATGCTAGAGCTCTCCACATTGGAGTCCCTTGATATATCCAAAAATTCACTGCACTTCTAACAATTAGGTCTAAAAAGGGTAATTACGAAGTTAACCAGACTAAAAGTGCTTTATCTTGTTAGTGTGGATATTTTCTTCTTCACTAACTCATAGTCTGACACATTTATCTTTTCTTGGATCTTTTTCTTTTGCAAAAACTAATCTTAAATTGGTAACTTACATAGGTGCTTATATAGGTGTTTGCTTGCTCATTTTCAGGAAAAATTTCATCTTCATTGGGTGACATTACAAATCTCAACCATCTGGACTTGTCTGGGAACAATTTTGGGGGTGAGTTACCAACTTTCATCAGAAATTTTGCTTCATTGGAAGTACTTAAAATGCTACAACTTCTTGGTACTAGATCCATCTTCACTTAGTAATCTTACCCAACTAAACAATTTGGGCCTTTCTTCTTTGACAAAATTAGATATTTATGGATACAATTTAGTTCATTCAACTCATTTATACATTGGAAGATACAAACTGCATGGTAAATTCCTTATAAAGATTTTTCTTTACTTTCAAAAACCAGCCTTAGATTGTTACCTCACATAGGTGCATGCTTGCTCTTTTTCAGGAAAAATTTCATCTTCACTTGGTAACCTTACAAGTCTCAACTATTTGGACTTGTCTTATAACTATTTTGAGGGTGAGTTACCAACTTCCATGGGAAATCTAACTTCGTTGGAAGTACTTGATGTCGGGGGCTGCAATTTCTCTATCCAAACTCCATCTTGGCTTAGTAATCTATCCAAATTAAGCTATTTGGACCTTTCTTACAATAATGTCTTAACCCCAAGTTCTTTTTCGTCTTGTCCTGTTAAGCTTACCAAACTCACTGAGTTAGAGCTTTCTGGTATTAATTACATTGGTAAGATTCCCTTTTGGTTCAAGAACCTAACACAGCTGACTTATTTAGATATGAAGCAAAACCAGTTGATCGGTCCAATCCCATTTTGGCTCATGAAATTGAACAATCTTGAAGTGCTTGACCTTTCTTCAAATAATTTGAGTGGCACCATAGAGTTGGAAATGCTTATTCACAAACTCAAAAATCTAAGAGAATTAGATCTCTCATCAAACCGTTTGTCATTGCTCACCAAGTCCATTGTAAATACTAGCCTTCAAAATTTTGGATCTTTAAGGTTACGTTCATGCAACCTTATGAGCTTCCCAAATTTTATACGCTACCAAGATCAATTATATGAGCTAGATCTTTCCTCTAACAATATATCAGGCCGAATCCCTGGGTGGTTGTTTAATCTAAGCAATTTTGGTAGCTTAGACCTTTCTCACAATCTTTTGATTGGGTTTGACCAACAACCCGTTGTTCTTCCAAAGATGCCTTTGAATTATTTAGACCTTAGTTTCAATAAGCTGCAAGGCTCGCTCCCCATTCCCTTGATATCCAGTGTTC
The DNA here is from genome assembly GCA_021234005.1 of Nephelium lappaceum. Lineage (NCBI taxonomy): Eukaryota > Viridiplantae > Streptophyta > Magnoliopsida > Sapindales > Sapindaceae > Nephelium > Nephelium lappaceum. The sequence continues at coordinate 1,072,746 of CM038004.1, forward strand.
GAATTTATGTAGTTTCCAACAACAAACTTTCGGGGGGAGTTCCATTGCAGATTTGCAAATGGGATTTTCTTTATGCACTTGATCTGTCTAATAATAACTTAAGTGGCAAGCTTCCACAATGTTTGGGCAATTTCAGTCAATGGCTATTAATGTTAAATCTACAGAACAACAAGTTTTGTGGCAGCATTCCTCAGACCTTCATGAATGGAACAAGGTTAAGGATGATTGATTTAAGCAACAATGAGTTACGAGGACAACTTCCAAGATCGTTGGCTAATTGTACAATGTTAGAATTTTTGGATCTTGGAAATAACAGCATCAGTGATACTTTCCCATCTTGGATTGGAACTCTCCCAAAGTTAGTGGTTCTCAACTTGCATTCGAACAAATTTCATGGCATAATAGAGGATCCTCAATCAAAATTTGAGTTTCCTAAACTGCAAATCATTGACCTCTCTTACAACAGATTTAGTGGTAAACTTCCATCAAAATACTTTGAGTGTTGGAATTCCATGAAATTTGTTAACGCAAGTCAACTAGTATATATGATGAAGGAAGCTGACGATTTTAACTTTTTTGATTATTCATTAATGCTGGTTAACAAAGGGATAGAAAGAGAATATGTGAAGATCCCAAGCATGCTTGTAAGCATTTGTTTGTCGAACAATAGATTCGAAGGAATGATTCCAGCTTCTATTTCCAATTTAAAGGGGCTTCGATATCTTGACCTTTCCAACAATAACCTCGTTGGCGAAATTCCATCGGCATTGGGCAACTTGACAGAATTGGAATCGCTTGACCTCTCTAACAACAGCCTTTCAGGAGAGATTCCTCAACGACTGGTTAAACTCACACCCCTTGCCTTTTTCAATGTCTCGTACAATAATCTCACGGGACGCATACCGCAAGGAGCACAATTCGATACATTTAGCAACATGTCATATAAAGGGAACCCAGGATTGTGCGGACAACCTTTGTCAAAGAAATGTGAAAATTTGGAGCTTCCACCAAATGAAGACGATCAGGGATCAGAATCTCCATTCGCATTTGGTTGGAAAGTAGTTGCGGTAGGATATGCAAGTGGCCTGATTATCGGAATGGTTCTTGGACACATCTTCTGCACAAGGAAATATGAGTTGTTTCTGAAGATTTTTCGGATGCCATTGCAAAGAATGGAGAGAAAGAGGGGACGGTGAAGAGACTGAATGCAGTCATGGATGCAGCCTCAAGTGTCATGTACTCCGCCTTTTTTTTTTGTTTCCAAATCTATCTTTCATGTGTAAAAGGTATGTTTCAAGCATTGTAATAAACTGAGGCAGGAAACAATGAACTTCATCGTTTTTGAACCTCCATAGACCTTGGCAACGGTCATGGAAGCAGTTCTAGACCACACACGAACCCAAAAAGCTCCAAAAACTGAAATAACTGAACCTTGGTATGGTCAATGGACCTAACCCGAGCTGACACCTGGCGGTATTATAAACTTTATCGTTCTCGACTGTAGCCAATGCTAGCAAAGGCAGACACATTAACTATGATTTAGTGCTCGAACAAATAAGAAACTGAGCTTCAAATGATGCTGTAGTGCAAAATCCATTTGTTTTCAACTAAACTCTATTGTTTCATTCCAATAGCTGGAACTAGCATGTGTTTAGACGGAGCGAACACTGCAACAATAACAAGGGGTGATGAGAACACTGCCCCAAAGTTTTCAAAGTGAAACAGACGGTGAGTTAAATTGGGCCTAAGCAGGCCCATTTTGGACTTGTCTAACATGAATTGGCTTATAATCCAATCCAAACTTTACATAAAGCTTTTCTCCTTTAGTACTACATGCGTGTAATCAGACACTTATAATGATTAATCTCTTTTAATTAATCAAATTTACAATTGCCCTTTTTCAGTTTTCTAATGTGAACGAGGGAAAAGAAAATCAAATGTTCAAAAATATAAAATAAAAATCACGTCCCTTAATAATCATTTCAGAGCTTGTGATCATTGTGAAAAATTCTTTTTTTTTTTTAATTAATTACAAAATATCAAGGTTTAAAAATTTAAGTGGGGTTCGAAGATGCATTTGATTGGAAAATAGTTTTGATAGAAATTTTGAGTGGTTCTCGAAAATGAATATTGCACAAAGATAAGTGAATGGTTTGCAGTGATCTTTGGGTGGCAATTGGCAAGAGTGAAGAGAAGGATGGGACGTAGAAACTGATTGTAATTACATTTTCTTCCAAGAATTACTTAGATGATTCTATTTCCCCTTCTCCGTAAGTTCCAATAATTTGAAGTGTTGGTCATGGTAAATAGTGGTCAAAATTTCACTAAGCAGCCCTCTTGCATGTCTAGTAAATCTGGATAAACATTGATCCATTTTGCCTGCTCTAAAAAACAAGAGGAGAGACGTTGTATTGGGCTTATATGGATTGGGCCTAGAGGAGGCCTATTTTTGGAATCTAGTTTAGTAAGCCGACATTGGTTGGGTTAGAATCTAATCCACAAACTATTGCTCCGAAAATTCCTAATTCTGACGTGTCTATGTTCCATTAAATTTGGGTTATATATATATATATATAAGCCGGATTCCTAGGATTAAAAGCAACCTCAGTTTCCTTCCTGATACTTGAAATGGACAAGAGGAAATTGTAAGTTGCCAGTTCCCGCTAATTGAAGACCGAATTCATGGTTAAAAATGAAAATCTGGACTGTAAAAAGTAGAATGAACCACAAAAATTTCAGAATTTAACAATAATGAATAGTCATGAGTCATGACCACGATATGTTTTTATGTTTGATTCTCATTGTTGTCTAATAGTTTCAATTTTTTTTAAGAATGATGTGTTATATAATATAGAAACAAATAAATTTAGTTTTCAAATTCGTTTTTTCTTAACTTTTTTCTTGATTTGGTAATTTCAACTTTTTCAATATAATGATACTGTAGAATAAAGTAAAAGAATATGCAAGACTTGACCCTAATTTGCAAGTTAGACCTCCATCCAAAATTTTGCATTAAGAGACAGGATGATTGCAGAGTCTTCTGCTTTATTTGTGACGTTTAGCACTACTTGGCAAAATTGAACAGATTAAGGCATGAAAGAATATTTAATATCTCACTAAGAAAATAGTCTTGTTAGTTCAACAAAAAAGTCTAAAATTCAATCTACTTCCACCACTTTTGGAGAGAAAAAATAATAACAAACAATTTGATGTATGATTTGTCTTTTTTTACCTGATCTTTTAAATTATTCCGTGTCAATAATGTGAGAAAACAAAAACTAAAAGCACTTGTTGTATTGTCAATTTGGATGAACAGAGTCAGTTGGTTATTATATTTTATATTGTAGCACAATGTATTACAAAATTGTTATTAGAAATGATGTTATACATAATTTAGATCGTATCCAAACACTCAAAATTGACATTGACACGAAAAAGTTATATCTCTTGTTTTTGAAACTAAGTTGATTATTGGATTGAATTTCTTTTTCTCTCTTTTATGTAAACTATGAAGATTTAAATGAATTACAACTTAAAAAAGAGAAAAGCAACAATGATGATGGTATTAATATTTTCTTGGCTTATGACGTACCAATACAAGAAAACTATTTGATAAGAAATCCAAATAAAAATCTAAAAGACAGACTTAAAATATATATATATATATATATATATCTAAAAGAAAGAAAGAAACAGCACAGATACATGGACCCAACCATTATTCAAATGATATATTCAGTGGAAGTATACAATTTAAGAAAATTATTGCTATACTCAATGCAATCTAAATATACTTTTTAACATCGTTACACTTAAAAGTTTAGTAATAGCCATAAATTAAAAAAAAAAAAAAAAAAAAAAGAAAGGTTTAGTAATAGTGGCATTAAATTTATTCTTTGGATGCTTAATTGGTCTGTTTTGTTCTATGAAGTTGAGATTAATTAAATTATTTAATCTGCAGTTTAAATGGCGATTAATTAATTAACAAAATTATTTTCATAAGTCTTGAAAACGAATCTTGCTAGCCTTTGGCTGTCTTGGACTGACACAAAACCTAGTCTTCCTTCTTTCTTTTTTTTTTTTTTTTTGTTTCTAAAAGTATCAGATACAACGCTTGATTTAAAAATGATTGGTAATATAACATGATGTAGACTCGAATGTAGGATCCCTTTTTGTTCCAACATAGTTTCTTCCTTTATAATACATCGACGATTAAGCAGAGCTATAGACGTTTCATTCATGGGACCTAAACCAATTACATTAAGCCTTCAGTCCACTTTCAAAAAATCTTTGACTCAATAAATGAAATCAACTTAGATAAAGGCAATTAAGCAAAGCTAAAGATGTTTCATTTATGGGAACTAAAATAGTTACATTAAGCTTTCAATCCACTTTTAAAAAGTCTTTTACTCTATAAATGAGGATAACTTAGATGAAGGCAATTAAGGGGAGCCATAGATGTTTCAATTATGGGACCTAAAACAATTACATTAAGCTTTCAGTCCACTTTCAAAAAGTCTTTGACTTAGTAAATGAGAATAACTTAGACAAAGGTAATTAAACATAGCCATAGATGTTGTATTTATGGGAATTAAAATAATTACATTAAGCCTTCAGTCCACTTTTGAAAAGTCTTTAACTCAGTAAATGAAAATAACTTAGACGAAGGCAATTAATCAAAGAAATAGATGTTTTGTTTATGGGACCTAAAATAATTACATTAGGCCTTCAATCCACTTTCAAAAAGTCTTTGACTAAGTAAATGAGAATAACTTAGACAAAGACAATAAGGAATACACCGTATGACAAGTTTAACAATTGATTTTGCTTTTATCTCATAGATTATAGATGTAGTACTTATATTTCCTTGATCTAACTATCAATTACAAGCATTAATATTTTCTTCATTTCTAGGCTGCTGTCAAAATGGTTAATATTTTTCTTTTTTGAATGGCCTTCGTAGACTTTTACATGAGTTACTTGAAAATTGATAGTTGTAAGTCTCTAACCTATCAAGTTTCTGCTCTGAAGGTGAGGGAAACTTAAAAAATTGTAGCACAAGACAGAAAGACTTAATGTAAAAAATTGATACATGCATCAAGCTCGAAATATCCATCGTATGACTGCAAATGATTAATTAGAATGATTGTTTAAGTGTACAAACTGAAACAACGATATACTATAGTACCAAACTTATTTTATTTGTTGTGTCTTGAGAGTTTAAAACAAAACTCGAAGAACTAAACATATTAGATAATTATCCAATGATTCAGTTTCCCTTTTTTTTTTTTTTTTTTTTTGGAAATAAATGATTCAGTTTCTTATTAAATCAGTTAATTAGAAACCTCACTGCTAGTTTAATATTTTGAAGGCTAGAGCATTAAGGTCTCTGGTGAATGGTGATCAAATACCCACGAATATTTCTCTAAAATAACCATGCACCATTGTTTTATGGTCCATACGAAAATAATTATTCTAGAGAAGCAGGGCTGCTCCCAAATGACAACTTCAGTATTTGTCAACCATTAATCGCATGATATTATTCAAACAAAATTGTAGAACGTTTTTAGGTGCGTGGGCTGGGTTTGCAGAAATTTCACGACTGAGAACATAATTTGTAGCCTTTTTTTTTCAGTGTTCTTTAAGATTAAGATGAATTCATATGAAATCATAATGGTCAACCTACCATAATTGCCAAGAAAATATGCCAAATTTAATTATCGACCTCTGTTTGTATACCGAAGTTAATTTAAAGTTTAAGAAATTAATATGCTGATCCTTAATTCATGGATTGTATTGACCATTTGTTTTAAGCATAGAGGTACTACAATTATTTTTCTGCCTTAAAGGTTTGTTGTAGTTGAAATGGACATTTATAACTCTTAATTATGGTTTAATCTTTTTCATCTCTATCTTGAAGTATATACTTTTGTTGTTTTGTTTTTAAATAATTGAAATATAAGTTACAAACGTGTTATTGGACATCCATGTGATATGAGACTAAGGAGTAAATGAATGTACAACAATTTGGAAGATTGTTGCACATGACAGACATTGAAGATCTTAAAAACTTTAAGTGATTTATCTGAAATGTGAATCTGGTTGTATATATCTATCGCATTCCACTAGTAATATTGAAGAGTTAAGCAATATTTTCTAACTTGGATGCAAGGTTCGACAACCGTCATTTATATGCATGCCCATTGTCAAAGTAATCAATAACTTTCTTCTTCTAATGTTCTTAGAAATTTACATAATTTGATTAATTGACAATCATAGGTCTTCCACTTTAACACGTTTTTGTCTTCTAAGACTAGAAGTTTAATTTAAAGGGACTCCTGCATACGTATATGTACTTTTTTTAGTGAACTGAAAAATTGACATCAACTAGATTATAATTTAATAATTTAAAAAAATAGAAAAATAAAAGATAAAATAGTATTTGTTTACATGTCATTCAATTCAATTTCTGCGATTATATCAGACTAAATGTATAAATTACGGTGTTCTTCAAAGATTATTTTAATTAAATTGCCTCAAAGGTAGGTTAGAAAAAGAAAAGAAAAATCTTGTCTATAGTAGAGTCAAAAAGGTATACTCTATCATAATTTGATTGTAATTCTAATTGAGTGTTAGACCCAATGACAAGTTTGATAATTAATAATCAAACTCTCGTTGTCCAAATTAAGTAGTTAAATATTCTTAATCCAACAACAATTGCATGGATAACATTTGTTAAAGCCAATATTTAAGTTCCCTTATTTTTATTCACTGGATGGCCTTCATAAAAATTTATATGAATTTTGCTTTACCTTTTAAAAGTAAAAATAATTTAAAAATTTTTGACACAGAGAATTATAAGAACCTTAACTTTCAATAGCATAACATCATGTCATTGACACAGTAGTCTAAAATGACATATTTAGTGGGTTTGGTCATTATAATTATCCATTGCTCCTGCAACCTTATTAATTTTCTAATGCAAAATTACAGATTTGAAAATTAAGACCTCAAAAGTCTCTTTATAATCCCATTATTATTGCTCTGTTTTAGAAGAATTAAAAAGTCTAGCAACATTCAATAACCCACATGACAATTTTGACAATAAATTTCATTTAAAATAACCACAAGCTGCCTATAAAACCAACTCAAATCCCTCCGTCTGTTGCCCAACACAAGAAAATCAATCCTCCCTATCTAGCATAACTTACTAAATCAATTTATATTTGACCAATCATAGGATTATCCACTGAGTTTCTTCACATTTATCATGTACTTAGCTTTTTCACTCTCCTTATTTCATCTCACTTGTTCAAATCGACCATTTTGCCATGATAACGAGAGATCTATGTTGTTGCGATTTAAAGAAAGCCTTCCCTTTGACGAGTGTTATCTTTATTTTCATTCTAAATATCCCAAGGTTGCATTGTGGAATTCAGGAGAGAATAGTGACCGTTGCTTATGGATGGCGTCAAGTGCAATGAGGAAACTAGTCATGTGATGAAGCTTGACCTCAGTGGTAGTTGTCTCTATGGTTTCATCAACTCTACCAGCACCCTCTTTTACCTTGTTTATCTTGAATGGCTTAGCCTTGCTTATAATAACTTCAATGGGTCCAAAATTCCTTCTGAAATCATGAATCTTTCAAGGTTATCACATCTAAACCTCTCTTGGCCTTTATTTTCTGGTCAGACACCACCAGCGATGCTAGAGCTCACTAATTTGGAGTCCCTTGATCCATCCGAAAATGAATTGCAGCTCCAACAACCAGGTCTAAAAAGTCTAACGGAGAAGTTAACCAACCTAAAAGTGCTTGATCTTGGTTGGGTCAACATTTCTTCTTTGCTACCGCAAGCCTCAACAAATTTATCCTCTCTCAAATTTTTATCTCTTTGGGACTGCAATTTACAAGGTAAGTTCCTTACAAAGCTTTTCTAGTTACATAACTTCTACTTCAGAAAATAAAAATGCAAAAAAATATTTTTTCAAAAAAAATTTAAAAAAATATAAACTTGATTCGAATTATTCCAACTTCAATCGGTAACGGTAATAAATATCACCCATTTGGATTTATCTAATAATTATATTTAGGTGAGTAGCCTACTTTAGTTGAAATTCTTGCTTCTTAGAAACAATTATATATATATGTGTGTGTGTGTGGATACAGTTTATCTTCTTTGATCTATTATCTTCAAAAAATGCAAAATGGAATATAAAAATTTTCTTTTACTTTCAAAAAATAATCCTAAATTGTTACCTTATGTAGGGAGTAATTCCATCTTTACTTGCTAACCTTACAAACCTCAACCATTTGGACTTGTCTGATAATTATTTTGGGGTGAGTAGCCTACTTCAGTTGAAATTCTTGCTTCTTAAAAACAACATATATATATATATATATATATATATATATTGCTACCTCACAGTTTGGCAAATGATAAGTTTTGCTTCTTAAATACCGGTCTAAGAAGCCTTGTTGAGAAGTTAACCAACCTGAAACTGCTGGATCTCACAAATGTGTACATTGCTACCTCACAGTTTGGCAAACTTATCTTCTTTGACTTATCTTTAGGACACTACATGCAGATTACAAGGTGAATCCCCTGAAGAACTTTTCCAGCTATGCAGCCTTTTCTTTCTCGGCACGTGGTTCAACAAGGGTCTGATCGAATATACACTAGAATTTGAAAGGAGCAATTCCCCTTACTTACATGGACATTAGAGAGTGCAATTTTTTTGGAAACAATTCCATCTTCCACTGGTAATCTCACTAGGCTCAGAGAATTCAATAATTTTAATAATAAAATCCTAGTTCTTCGAAAGAACTAATTATTTCAGGCTGCAATTTGTTAGATTTAATTTCATCTTCACTAGATAACCTGACACAACTAATTAGTTTAGACACGGGAGAACAAACAATTGACTAATCCCATGCCATCCTCATTGGGCAACCTCTCACAACTAACTACTTTATTCATGGGATGCAATCAAATGACTAGACCAATCCAATCTTCCCTCACAAACATTGTGGTGTCTATGACTCAAAAACACACTTAGTGACATGGCATAAAGGGATTGGAGACTTCTTTATGAAAGTCACAAATGCAATGAAATGTTGTCTCTCTTGATTTGGTATGCAATTTGTTTGTTACTGCAGCTGTCATGCAAGCTGTGCAATTCTCTGCAGCTGTCAGGCAAGATGTGTAATTCTAATTGACATAAAGCAAGTCTACTAGTGGGAAGGGGTATGAGGCAGTAGTGGCTGCAGGTTCTGAGAAAGCAAAAAGGATTAGAGTGGGTGACTCTAACGTGAGAGAGTGATGAGGCTTGAGAGAACATGAGACACACAACTTACTGTTCTATAGGGAAGCTTGCCATTTCTGAGATTGTCTCAGAGAGATCTTGTAATAAGAAGAAGTTGTATTCTCTTGCCATTGTTTTGAATGAAATCTCAGCAGTAGCTCACAAAGTGGATGTAGATCAAATTGATCGAACCACTATAAATCTTTGGTCTATTTTCTATTTTCTGCTGTCATTACCTATCATATTTGCTCTGTTTTTTGCTTGAAATCAGTTGGTATATTTGAGTTTTCTATAACAAACATCATCCAGCTATCTATTTGGCTAAGTTCCTAGGGGTATTTTCAACCTCAAAATAAATTATTTGCATTCTCAAATGGTCTCGCTTGTGTCGTGGAGTCATCTCAGAGGCCACACTAAGAGGGAATGCAACCACTTAGTGTCTAATTTTAGAAAGAAAAGCAAACATGATGTTGTAGTTTCCTTCATGTCAATTTTATAGTACATTTGTTATGTAACACTTGTAAATTTTGTATCTTCTCTATTAAGATATTTTTGTAAAAAAAAAAAAAACAATTTAGCTCATAAAATAACAGCTCTCTTCCAATCTCACCATATTAACAAGAAAATGTATGTTTTATTTATTATTATAAATGATAAATTATGTACTTAAATTATATAAAATCTTAATCGGTCAGTTTTAACATGCTTAAGCTTCCTGCCATTGTGTATAAATTAATATCCAATGACTAATAAAGCACAATAGCTAAGCTAGATAACGTTACAGCACAAAATTATATATATGATAAATTGTTGCCAACCTTTTTACAAGGTATTTCTTCTTGTAATCCTTCAATTATCAAATACCTCTCTACAAAAATACAGAGAGAAGTGCTATAAATCTGTTGTGACTTGAGAGAGATGTTAACAATGTGCAGTTTGGGTAATATGTCACTCATGCACTCTGTTTTATTGCAATATCAAACCGTAACTTCGTAACAATTCCAACCAATAGGAGAAATGATTTTACAATTGGTCAATGATTTTAGAAATATGCTTGTAACAAGTTTTTACTTAAATCAAGCATCCCTGGCTTTGCTTCATTTATGACTGTTTCAGGAATGTTTCCATGAGATGTATTGTTTTCCAAGAAAAAATTATTGACCTTTTGTTCCAAGATTGATGTTTTCTTTTTCTGGTTGAAAAAGTATTAGTTTGATTTTTATTATAATCACATTTCTTAATGCTGTACAAGATTTAAATAATGCACTTATCATCTCAAACCTTGACAAAGCCAAAATTAAAATAGCTTAAAAAAAGACGGGGTAGTAGCCAATTTGAGAATCTCGATCACATCCTCCATTTGTAAAGTTGAGTTGCATTGTTCCATCCAAAAAGAAGGGTTTATGGCTGCCCATATAAAAGACGAAATTATATATAAAATCTATCTTTTTACACACGTAAGCTGATTGATTGAAGGTGCCCGTCTTTGCAACATTTGTAATGTAATAAAGTGTTTTGAAATTGTATTTTGTTGATTATTTGTCATCTGAACTCAAAGCCTGACAATCTCTTACACATTTGTGTTTTTTGAAATTATCTAAAATTTTTTCATATCCTACATTAAAAGGTGTCTACTGCACTTGTGGCAATTGTGTGATTAACACTCGATATGATATAATACGATGAAAAGGGTGGAGAAGATTTTAAATTTTCCTTCAATATCTCCTTCAATAAGATTCTCTTCTCAAATCTATTAAAACATTATCCAATTCAACACTTTTAATACTAGCACATCACAATAAGATAGAGAGTAACTAATTTATTTATTCATGTAAGTAACTCTTACATTTTACATGTATGGAAAAAAACAAAAAACATCAAGACCGTTTATTATACGGAGGAGGAACACAGCAGTCAGGATCTCGAAGACAACAGGGAGGAGGAAATGGGAAGCTCTCGGCTTCATTGGCGGCACTTGATAAGGCAGCTGTGGCCAGGATCACCACCAGCACAACCACCAGATTCAAAGCAAGCTTGACTAGTTTCTCCATTTCTTTTTCTTCAAAAACTATGACACCCACAAAGTGCTAGGCAGGTTATTTATATGGATAAAGTGATGAAGAGTGCATCCTTCTGCCATAACTATACAATCTGCTAGAGGAAATCTACTTATTTAATGAGTTGTGTATTATTATTTTATTCTTTACTTGCAAATAAGATAATAAATCTTGAAAATCCAACGTTTCCTTTCATAGAAATAAAAATTTTGTGATTATTAGTCCACTATTGGATTTTATTAAATTTTCATAATTGGTGCTTTATGCATGTTTTAAATGATAGATACATTGAATGGATAGTCTTAGATTCCAAAAGGCTTGACTATTTGATTCTGACATTCATTGTCATTACTGTGGCAGCACTTGACAAGGCTGCTGTGGCCAGGATCACCACCAGCACAAGCACCAGATTCAAAGCAAGCTTGACAAGTTTCTCCATTTTTTTATCTTCAAAAACAATGACACAAAGTGCAAGGCAGGTTATTTACATGTATCAAAGTGATAAAGAGTGGATCCTTCTGCCATAAGTATAGAATCTGGTATTGAAAATCTACTTATTTACTGAGTTGTGTATTATTATTTAATTATCTACTTACAAATAAGATGGTAAATCTTGAAAATCCAAAGTTTCCTTTCATAAAAATAAAAAATTTATGATTATTAGTCCACTATTGGATTTCATTAAATTTTCATAATTGGTGCTTTATGCATGTTTTAAATGATAGATATATTGAATGGATAGTATTACAATTCAAAAGACTAGACTATTTGATTCTGACATTCATTGTCATTACTATATTTATCATTCTCTTATATTTTATATTTTCACTATGAGATCCATCCATCTTCATTGATATCACATGTGGATTTTCTAAGGTTACGTTTGACACGCGAGATTGAAATGAAATTGATTAGATTAGATTGGAATAGAAAATTATTGTTCCATATTTGGTAAAACTTGAGATTGAATTAAAATTATATCATATTATGTTTGGTATATGTTAGGATTGGATTGGAATAAAATTAATTTAAATATTTTATAATATTATAAAATACTTAGTATTAATTAAAAAAAATTCTTTAGAAAATTAAAAAAAAAATGGAGATAGAATATTCATTAGTCATTCCCAAACCCATCAAACCCCACCATTTTAGTTGGAAATAAGTATTCCCATGAGATGAGGATTTAAGAGAGTTTGGGATTTGGTTTGGAATTCTACCCATACATGGGATTTAAGAGTTTGGGATTTTTTAATCCCAAACTCATCTCAAGTCTCATGTTCCAAAATAGATTTTATTACTAAATATGATTCTTATAGATTCTTTTTTTTTTTTTTATTGAGAATGTTGTTAATTTGTATAGTTATAATTAGACAGCTCTAGAAACATCAAAAAACTTTCTCTTTTTCTTTAGACTTTTTTATTATTTTATAGTGTAAAACTTTCCAGCTATATAAGATGATATGTTATATAATCATATTAGGACTGTATGTTGGATTTGATATTTTCAGTCTTTTCACTTAACTGGAATGCTTTACTGTATGTTTCAGCAATTTGTTGTTAAGTCTACAGTTTTCTTAACCCTCTTTTTATAGCACCAAAATTAGTTTAAGCTTTAAAACTGAAAAAAAAAAATAATAATTAACTTCTTTTCATAAACTATATGTTAGTTTTGTACCTGAATTATTTATTTATTCGTGAATTATGACAGCGTTAACAAAAAATCACTTTTATAATTATGGTGCTAGTTTCTAAACTCATGTTAATTTAGTGCTTTTTTAATTAAATTTTCTCTTTTTTCTTAGTAATTTTAATATTCTTTTGTCTTCAAAAAAAAATGCCAATACTAAGGTTTTATATAACATTTGTGCAATAAGCATTAACTGTATTTAAATTTACATTCAAATCTTTATCACAACCACTACCACAATTGATTTGGAAAAGTATGATATATGTGAGTATGTTATACAAGACAAAATATCATTTGAGCTACATTGTTCCACTGAAAACATTCCATAAATGAATCAATGATTGATTTAACAAACACTAATATTAGAGGCAGAATGATGTATATATATTTATGCTTTCTGCAATGGTGTTGCTATGAGAGGTTCTACATTACTGTTCTAATTAGACACTATAAGATATAAAGGTAAGTGCACAAAAGTCCCAATGTCAGAATAAATATTCATTTGTCAAAACCCTGTGAATTCTGACAGGATACAATATATATATATAACCACTTTTTAGTTAATTTGAATTAGAAGTTTTCTTCTAGAAGTACCCCATGAAACAATGAATTTCCATCAAAATGAGACCACGTAGAAAACATACAACCATTTCTACCAAAACTTTTAGAAGTACTGCACAGTTTTCCAAACTTATCTTCTTTGACTTATTTATCTTTAGGATACTACACGCGGATTAGAAGGCGAATTTCCTGTAGAAATTTTCTAGTTATATATGCAGCCTTTCCTTTCTCAACACGTGGTTCAGCAAGGATCTCATCGGATGTGTACCAGAATTTGAAAGGAGCAACTCCCCTTACTTGGATGTTAATGGGTGCAATTTTTTGGAAACAATTCCATCCTCAATTGGCAATCTCATTAGGCTCGGACAATTCAATAATTTAAATATCTTCTTTGAAAGAACTAATTATTTAAGGTTGCAATTTCTAATCCCATTATTCACTGAACAACCTGACACAACTAATTAGTTTAGACGTGGGAGAAAAAACAATAGACTAGTCCCATTGCTTCCTCATTGGACAACCCCTCACAACTAACTACTTTATTCATGGGATACAATCAACTGACTGGACCAATCCCATCTTCCCTTGCAGACCAAATAAAAGGCCCTAAACGATCGAAAATTAGAAACCTAACCCAATTGACCTATTTGGATCTTTCATCAAATTATTTACAAGGCCCATTCCTAGCACAATCTTTGAACTCAATAACTTTCATTTTCTTAGACATGCTTCTTGGTCAACTAAAATTGTTAAGAGAATTGATGCTCTTATTCAACAATTTGTCAATTCTCAATCAAACTAATGTTAATACTATTGGATAGTCTCATATTGGTTAAAGAAGTGAATTTGTATTGGTTTATAAGGTAAGAGTAAACATCTACTCATGAGTTAGTTTTTATGGAGGAATTAGGCTTAAGACATTTGTTTGACATGGTTTCAGAGCTTTGGGTTGGGCCCAAACTCAATTGCATGGGTGTAAATACTGCTAAGTGGACACATTGCCCGTGAGGGAGGATGTTAGATAGTCCCACATTGGTTGAAAAAGTGAATTTGTATTGGTTTATAAGGTGAGGATAAACCACCACTCATGTGCTAACTTTTGTGCTTAGGCTCTTTTGAAATTATATGTTTCAAAATCGAGTTCATGTAGCCTCACTGAATTTCCTTCACAACTAAGACTCGTTATTCACGCTTGACCTTTCTCCAACAATATAATTGGCTAAGTTCTTGGGTGGTTTTTCAACCTCCAAATGGATGATTTGCAATCCCAAATGTTCTCGCTCGCGTCGTGGAGTCATCTCAGAGGCTACACTAAGAGGGAATGAAACCACTTAGTGTCAAATTTTAGAAAGTAAAGTAGACATGATGTTGTAGCTTCCTTCATGTCAAGTTTATAGTACATTTGTTATGTAACACTTGTAAATTTTGTGTCTTCTCTAGTAAGATATTCTTGTGAGAAAAAATAATTTAGCTCATAAAATAACACTTCTCTTCAAATCTCACGATATTAACATGAAAATGTATGTTTTATTAATTATCATAAAGGATAAATCAAACATGTAGATTATACAAAAACTTAATTGGTCAGCTTTAACATGCTTAAGCTTCTTGCCATTTTGTATAAATTAAATGACTAATAAAACAAGATAGGTAAGTTAGATAACATTACAAAACAAAATTACATATATGATAAATTGTTGCAGTTAGTTACCATCAAACTCAAAAGTTTAAGCCGATAGGAAATAGTCCAATTATGATATTTAAGACTTAAGGTTAGCATGTGACACACCTCTTCACGTCTAACATACACAGATGATAGATATCGGACATATGCTAAATGCCTCCTACTGTTATAATATGTGTAACGAAAATTTGAGATAAATGGGGGAGAGATGGTTTAAACTAGAAAGCTCTAAGCTATGATATCAAATCAATTACCACCAAACCCAAAAGCTTAAGCCGATAGGATAGGGTCCAATTGTAGTATTTAAGATTTAAGGTTGACACGTGACAATCGCCAACCTTTTTCCAAGGCATTTCTTCTTGTAATCCTTCATTTATCAAATACCTCTCTGCAAAAATACAGAGAGAAGTGCTATAAGTCTGTTGTGACTTGGGAAAGATGTTGACAATGTGCAGTTTGGGTAATATATTACTCATGCACTCTGTTTTATTGCAATATCAAACCGTAACTTCCTAAAAATTCCAACTAATAGGAGAAATGATTTTAAAATTAGTCAATGATTTTAGAAATATGTTTGTAACATGTTGTTACTTAAATCAAGCATCCCTAGCTTTGTTTCATTCATGAATTGTTCCAGGAATGTTTCCATGAGATCTATTGCTTTCCAAGAAAAAATTATTGACGTTTTGTGTAACACCCCAATTTGCCATAAAAATCAATATAATGCAATATTCAATTAATCGCTTAAATCTCCAAAACTAAAACTCAATTAATGACAAATTCCATAAAATATTTAATTGAATAACATAAATTTGTCTCAACACCTTAATAATACTCTTAAACAACTCAAATTCACTATCATTCAAAATCAATCCTCACATTTAAGTCCTAACCAATAAAACAAACTCTAATGGTTCTTTAATAGTAGAAAAGGATACAACCACAATAGCCAAACTAGAATCCTCCTCTAGATGATGCCAACTCAAAGTCGTCCCTCAAGACAAATAAAACCTATTAATTTGTAAAAAAATAGTAAAGATGAGGGGTGAGTTGTTAACTCAATAAGTAAACATTATACATTACAATGTAGCATATAATCAAAAAGAGATATGGTAATTTTAAAAATAATAATAATAACTTTATAGTAAAAATAAAACCGTAATTTCATAGTATTTGAAATGATTACAAATATGTTAAAACCAATGAAACATTTAACAATATGATATAGAAAATATTTAATTTTCAAAATGGAAGTCAATAAAACAACAAAACATTTAACAATACGATATATAAAACATTTAATATTTAAACCGAAATCACAATAACGAAAAACATTTCATATATAAATTTAAATAAAATGGAAGTGACTCATGTCACGTAATATCATTTATATTTATAATCCCGATGCAGGGCCAATACAATTTACACCTGTAATCCCGGTGTAGGACCAATATAATTAGCACATATAATCTCAGTGCAGGGCCAATACAATTTACACATATAATCCCGATGCGGGGCCAATCCAATTAGCACTTGTAATCCTAATACGTGGCCAATTCAATTAATGTTGCACAACAATAAATATTCAAACTAGACTATTACAATCAAATGAACTACAGACAGGTGAGCCAAAACATTTTCATTACAATTACGATTACAATATATATCATACTTTTCAAATACTGATGAATACTTTTAATAAAAACATATCACATTTTCTAAATAGGAAAGCAATATTTTTAATACAATAGAACAATGTACATAAAACATATATTTGAGGATGCAAAATCATTTAAATAAAATTAATAAAAGAATAACATTGAAAAATGCAAGGTTTCATTTGATCATTTAAAAGAACCAATTAAAGTATTTATTTGAAATTAAACATATAATATATTAAAGCAACGTATAAGGTTTACCTAAGTTTTTTGCTTATTCCAATAAAGTAAATAACTTTATGAATTTAATTCCTCTTATTAACCTAAAATCACATCACTGAACTCATAAATTCATAGGAAATCATAACTTACTAAATTAATCTAAATCCAAATACCATTAAAATTTTCCACTGTCAACACTGCCTCTATTGATGCAGCCTATTTTCTCTATTTTTAATAAATTGTATATAAAGCTAATTGTCCCAAAAATTTATATATATGTTTTAAGACTCAAAATAAATACCGTAAAAATTTCCAGCCTTAAATACCTCTACTAACCTATCAACTGAAATCTCCGAATCCAAATCAAGGCTATGTTAACATCAATTTCAAACTGAACAACCCTTGATATCCGAATTTTTAAAAATAAACCGCTTCATTAAAATCCTTTAAATTCTAATGGCTTATAGAGGACTCATATTGGTTCACACGGAAATTTAATGACGCCAAAATAACATCAATTTCATGTCCAGAAATTTAAGATTCAACCTAGTTTAGTGCTGTCTAGATTTTTATTTCACTGAGTTAGAGGTAAATAAAAAATCATAATTAATTACATACTTATCATATGACCACAAAATTTCCAAACTATAACCTAACATTCTAAGGAGTATCCATACCAAATTTCATAATTTGATACCTTCATTTGTCATTCAACCAATTAAACAAATCTGAAAGGTCTACTAGAAAGCAAATTTCCAGTAGCCTCTATTTTCTCCATAAGAAATCCACAAAATTTTAATCTTATTTTGAAATAGCTCCAAATGTAACAATATGACATCATAAGTCTATCATATCATAAAATCCTAATATCAATAAATAAAAATATGAAAGAAAGAGAATAAACCTACTTCATTCACAATCAACTTTTACAATGAATCTTGAACTCCAAACTTGCTATGATTAAGAGTTTAACTTTGTTGATGAAGAAGAGAATTTTGAATGATATATGAGAGATAATTGATGCAAATAGAAAAACTAAGCTACTTCAAACCCTAATAGTAATTAGGGAAAATATATAAATATATATATCTTTTGCCTTTTTACTTTTTTCTATCCTTTGCATGGGCTTCAAATTCATCCAATTGGGCTTTTGTCCACTTGGTTTAACATTATTATGCAACTTAAGCTTATACTTAATTTGAGCCTATTTATTAATTTTTATTTGAGTTCAAATAATCTCTTGGATCCATTTGGATTCGGACCTTATATTTTGTTCCAAGATTGATGTTTTCTTTTTCTGGTTGAAAAAGTATTAGTTTGATTTTTATTATAACCACATTTTTTAATGTTGTAAAAGATTTAAATAATGCACATATCATCTCAAACTTCGGTAAAGGCAAAATCAATATAGCTTCAAAAAAGACGGGGTAGTAGCCAATTTGAGAATCTCGATCGCATCCTCCGTTCGTAAAGTTGAGTTGCATTGTTGCATTCAAAAAGAGGGGGTTTATGCTGCCCATATAAAAGATGAAACTATATATAAAATCCATCCTTTTGCACACGTAAGCAGATTGATTGAAGGCGCCTGTCTTTATAACATTTGTAATATAACAAGGTGCTTTGAGATTGTATTTTGTTGATTATTTGTCATTGGAACTCAAAGTCTATCAATCTCTTGCACATTTGTGTTTTTTGAAATTATCTAGAATTGTTTCATATCCTACATAAAAAGGTGTCCACTGCACTTGTGACAATTGTGTGATTAACACTCGATCTAATACGATGAACAGGGTGGAAAAGATTTTAAATTTTCCTTCAATATCTCCTTTAATAAGATTCTTTTCAAACCTATTAAAACATCTTATTCAATTCGAGACTGTTAATACTAGCACATCACAATAAGATAGAGAGTAATTTATTTATTCATGTAAGTTACTCTTACATTCCACATAGATGGAAAACAAAAACATCAAGTAAGTTTATACGGAGGAATACAGCAAAAAGGAGTCTGGGGAGAACAACAGGTAGGAGGAAATCGGAAGCGCTTGGATTCATTGGCGGCATTTGATAAGGCAGCTGTGGCCAGGATCACCACCAGCACAAGAATCAGATTCAAAGCAAGCTTCACAAGTTTCTCCATTTCTTTTTCTTCAAAAACTATGATACCCACAAAGTGCAAGGCACGTTATTTATATGGATAAACTGATAAAGAGTGGATCCTTCTGCCATAACTATAGAATCTGCTACTGGAAATCTACTTATTTAATGAGTAGTGCATTATTAGTTAATTATTTACTTACAAATAAGATGGTAAATCTTGAAAATTCAATGTTTCCTTTTATGGAAATAAAAAATTTATGATTATTAGTCCACTATTGGATTTTGTTAAATTTTCATAATTGGTGCTTTATGCATACTTTAAATGACAGATACATTGATGGATAGTCTTATAATCTAATAGATTGACTAGTGGATTATCACATTAATTTTTATTACTATATTTATCGTTTTTTATAAGTTTGGTTACCTTATTGGGATTCTATTGTTAGTAAAGTTATCTAACTCTCAAATTGATGAGAGTTATCTTTTATTTGGCTGTCATGTGACAGTTAAATATTAATTATTAAAATATGATAACCTGCTATAACAGGTTACCATCCAATAAATTAAAATTAAATTCTTAATAGTTTAAAAAATTAATATAAAAAATAATTTATAATGTTTATAATAATATTGTTGAAAATAATAAAGTTAAAAAAATATTTAGTATAATAATTAAAGTATGGTTTTTTAAATATGTTTAATTAATAAATATTTATAGTATATTAATTAAAGAATTAATAAAAATAGTTTATAAAATTAATAAAATTATTTCAAATTGTCTATACATATTATAAACTAATTTAATATTTTGTGTTTAAAAAAAATAATTTAACATCTTGTTATAATTATTACGTTTAATATATTTATTCTAATGTTGTTACTTATCAAACAAACAAACATTACAAGTTAAAAATTATATTGCAAATAAAACGTTGAATATAATTATTGTAATGTAGTTTGATTACTATGTAAACATAAATATTGCAAGTTAATATGGTGTTACGATTAATACGTCGAATACTAAGGTTTTATATACCATTTGTGTAATAAGTATTAACTATATTTAAATTTACATTCAAATCTTTATCACGAACACTACCACAATTGATTTGGAAAAGCATTACATATATGTGAGTATGCTATATAAGACAAAATACCATTTAAGCAAGATTTTATGCTGCCTTGTTCCACTACAAACATTCCATAAATGAATCAATGATTGATTTAATAAACATTAATATTAGAGGCAGGATGATGCATATATATTTATGCTTTCTGCAACATATGAAAGCCCTGTGTGCACAAAAATCCCAATGTCAGAATAAATATTAATTTGTCAAAACCCTGTGAATTCTGACAGGATACAATATATGAAACCACCTTTTAATTAAGTTGAATTAGAAGTTTCCTTCCAAAAGTACCCCACAAAACAATGAATTTCCAACAAAATGAGACCGCATAGAAAACACACAACCGTTTCTACCAAAACTTTTAGAAGTACCGCATAGTTTGGCATACTTATCTTCTTTGACTTATTTATCTTTAGGATACTGCATCTGGATTACAAGGTGAATTCCCTGCAGAAATTTTCTAGCTATATATGTAGCCTTTCCTTTCTCGACACGTGGTTCAACAAGGATCTCACTTGATATATACCAGAATTTGAAAGAAGCAATTCCCCTTACTTGGATGTTAGAGGATGCAATGTTTAGGAAACAATTCCATCTTCAATTGGTAATCTCATTAGGCTCGGACAATTCAATCATTTTAATATTGAAATCTTACTTCTTTGAAAGAACCAATTATTTAAGGTTGCAATTTCTAATTCCATCATTCACAGGACAACCTGACACAACTAATCAGTTTAGGCATGGGAGAAAAATCAATAGACTAATCCCATTCCTTCCTCGTTGGACAACCTCTCACAACTAACTACTTTATTCATGGGATACAATCAATTGACTGGACCAATCCCATCTTCCCTCGTGAACCAAATAACAGGCCCTGTACCATTGAAAATTAGAAACCTAATCCAATTGACCGGTCTGGATCTTTCATCAAATTATTTACAAGGCCCCATTCCTAGCACAATCTTTGAACTCAATAATCTTCATTTTCTTAGACATGCTTCTTGGTCAACTAAAATTGTTAAGAGAATTGATGCTCTTATTCAACAATTTGTCGGTTCTCAACAAAATTGATGTTAATATTGTTAGATGGTCCCATATTGATTGAAGAAGTAAATTTGTATTGGTTTAAGAAATAAATTTGTATTAGTTTATAAGGTAATGGTAAACCTCCACTCATGAGTAAGTTTTGTGGAGAAGTTAGACTCAAAACCCTTTTCTAATATGCTATCAGAGCTTTGGGTTGGGCCCAAACTCAGTTGTATGTGTGCAGGTGCTGTCGAGTGGACACGGTACACATGAAGGAGGGTGTTGGATAGTCTCATTGTTATATAGTCTCACATTGATTAAAGAAGTGAATTTGTATTGGTTTATAAGGTGAGAGAAAACCTCCACCTATAAGCTAGCAATTGTGGTGGAGTTAGACCTAAAACCCTTTTCTGACAAATACCTCTCTTTCGAAATTATACGTTTCAAAATCAGGTTCTTGCAGCCTCACTGAATTTCCTCTTCAACTAAGATTTGTTATTCACGCTTGACCTTCCTCCAACAATATAATTGGCTAAGTTCTTGGGTGGGCTTTTAACCTCGAAATGGATGATTTGCAATCCCAAATGATCTCGCTCGCGCCCATCTCAAAGGCTCCACTAAGAGGGAATGAAACCACTTAGTGTCAAATTTTAGAAAGTAAAGCAGACGTGATGTTGTAGTTTCCTTCATGTCAAGTCTATAGTACATTTGTTATGTAACACTTGTAATTTTGTGTCTTCTCCATTAAGATATTCTTGTTAGAAAAAATAATTTAGCTAATAAAGTAACACCTCTCTTCAAATCTCACGATATTAACAAGAAAATGTATGTCTTATTAATTATTATAAAGTATAAATCAAGCATGTAGATTATACAAAACCTTAATTGGTCAATTTTAACATGCTTAAGCTTCCTGCCATTGTATATAATTAATCTCCAATGACTAATAAAACACGATAGCTAAGCTAGATAACGTTACAAAACAAAATTATACATATGATAAATTGTTGCAATTAGTAATCATCAGACTCAAAAGCTTAAACTGATAGGAAATAGTCCAATTATAATATTTAAGACTTGAGATTGACTAAGTGTTAAGATTAACACATGACACACACCCTCACGTCTAATGTGGACAGATGAAAGCTTAAGCTAATAGAAAATGATTCAACTATAATATTTAAGACTTGATATTGATTAAGTGTTGAGGTTGACACGTGACACGTCCTCTCATGTATAATGTGGATAGATGACGGATGTGAGACACATACTAAACGCCCTCTACTGCTATAATATATGCAACAAGAATTCAAGATAAAAGGGGGAGAGATGATTTGAATCAGAGACCTCTAAGCTATAATATCAAATTAATTATAAATAAACCCAAAAGCTTAAACTGATAGGATAGAGTTCAATTATTGTATTTAAAACTTAAGTTGACACGTGATAGTTGCCAACCTTTTTACAAGGTATTTCTTCTTATAATCCTTCAATTATCAAATACCTATCTGCAAAAATATAGAAAGAAGTGCTATAAACCTGTTGTGACCTGGGAGAGATGTTAACAATGTGCAGTTTGGGTAATATATTACTCATGCACTATGTTTTATTGCAAAATCAAACCGTAAATTCGTAAAAATTCCAACTAATAGGAGAAATGATTATACAATTGGTCAATGATTTTAGAAATATGCTTGTAACAAGTTGTTACTTAAATCAAGCATCTCTGGCTATGTTTCATTCATGAATGTTTCCGGAATGTTTCCATGAGATCTATTGCTTTCCAAGAAAAAATTTTTGACCTTTAGTTCCAAGATTGATGTTTTCTTTTTCTGGTTGCAGAAAGTATTAGTTTGATTTTTATTATAACCACATTTTTAATGTTGTAAAAGATTTAAATAATGCACATATCATCTCAAACTTCGGTAAAGTCAAAATCAATATAGCTTCAAAAAAGACGGGGTCGTAGCCAATTTGAGAATCTCGATCACGTCCTGCATTCGTAAAGTTGAGTTGCATTGTTGCATTCAAAAAGAAGGGGTTTACGCTGCCCATATAAAAGATGAAACTATATATAAAATCTATCCTTTTGCACACGTAAGCAGATTGATTGAAGGCGCCTGTCTTTACAGCATTTGTAATGTAACTCAAAGCCTGTCAATCTCTTATACATTTGAGTTTTTTGAAATTATTTAGAATTTTTCCATATCCTACATGAAAAGGTGTCTACTGCACTTGTGACAATTGTGTGATTAACACTTGATATAATATGATGAAAAGGTGGAAAAGATTTTAAATTTTCCTTCAATATCTACTTTAATAAGATTCTCTTCTCAAATCTATTAAAACATTTTGTTCAATTCAACACTGTTAATACTGGCACATCACAATAAGATAGAGAGTAATTTATTTATTCATGTAAGTTACTCTTACATTCCACATGGATGGAAAACAAAAACATCAAGTCGTTTTAAACGGAGGAAAACAGCATAAAGGAGTCTGAGGAGTACAATTGCAGGGAGGAGGAAATCGGAAACGCTTGGCTCCATTGGTGGCGCTTGATAAGGCAGCTGTGGCCAGGATCACCACCAGCGCAAGAACCAGCTTCAAAGCAAGCTTCACAAGTTTCTCCATTTCTTTTTCTTCAAAAACTATGATACCCACAAAGTGCAAGGCACGTTATTTATACGGATAAACTGATAAAGAGTGGATCCTTCTGCCATAACTGTAGAATCTGCTACTGGAAATCTACTTATTTAATGAGTAGTGCATTATTAGTTAATTATTTACTTACAAATAAGATGGTAAATCTTGAAAATTCAATGTTTCCTTTTATAGAAACAAAAAATTTATGATTTAATAGTCCACTATTGGATTTTGTTAAATTTTCATAATTGGTGCTTTATGCATATTTTAAATGATAGATACATTGATGGATAGTCTTATAATCTAATAGATTGACTAGTGGATTATCACATTAATTTTCATTACTATATTTATCATTTTTTATAAGTTTTGTTATCTTATTGGGATTCTATTGTTAGTAAAGTTACCTAACTCTCAAATTGATGAGAGTTATCTTTTATTTGGCTGTCATGTGACAGTTAAATATTAATTATTAAAATATGATAACCTGCTATAACAGGTTACCATCCAATAAATTAAAATTAAATTCTTAATAGTTTAAAAAATTAATATAAAAATAATTTATAATGTTTATAATAATATTGTTGAAAATAATAAAGTTAAAAAAATATTTAGTATAATAATTAAAAGTATGGTTTTTTAAATATGTTTAATTAATAAATATTTATAGTATATTAATTAAAGAATTAATAAAATAGTTTATAAAATTAATAAAATTATTTCAAATTGTTTATACATATTATAAAATAATTTAATATTTTGTGTTAAAAAAATAATTTAACATATTGTTATAATTATTACGTTTAATATATTTATTCTAACGTTGTTACTTATCAAACAAACAAACATCACAAGTTAAAAATTATATTACAAATAAAACATTGAATATAATTATTGTAATGTAGTTTGATTACTATATAAACATAAATATTGCAAGTTAGCCTTGGTGTTACAATTAATATGTCGACCACTAAAATTTTATATACCATTTGTGTAATAAGCATTAACTATATTTAAATTTACATTCAAATCTTTATCACAACCACTACCACAATTGATTTGGAAAAGCATTACATATATGTGAGTATGTTATATATGACAAAATATCATTTAAGCTACCTTGTTCCACTGCAAACATTCCGTAAATGAATCAATGATTGATTTAACAAACATATATATTAGAGGTAGGATGATGTATGCTTTCTGCAATAGTGTTGCTATGAGAGGTTCTACATTACTGTTCTAATTAAACACTATAAGATATAAAGGTAAGTGCACAAAAATCCCAATGTCAGAATAAATATTAATTTGTCAAAACCCTGTGAATTCTGACAGGATACAATATATGAAACCACTTTTTAATTAAGTTGAATTAGAAGTTTCCTTCTAAAAGTACCCCACAAAACAATGAATTTCCAACAGAATGAGGCCGCATAGGAAACATACAACCGTTTCTACCAAAACTTTTAGAACAATGAGAGCCCAGATTCCAAAGTACTTCACTTTAGGCTAGGAGAGCAGTTAGGAGAGGGTATCACTTACAATCACACACGTATACATGGCCATATATATAATTTAGAACTCTGCCCTGGCTGTAATTTCATTGTTTGCTTATTCTAGGTCTTTTCTGTTTACCTTTTATCTCCTTGTTTGTTTGCTTGTACACCTTTTTTTCTAACTTGTTTGATTTTCTGTGTTTATTGTTCAAGTTAAGAGAATGTACATATTCATTTAATCCAAATGTGCATGTGCATGTACAAAATGAGGTTGACCTAATACTATACCCTCACTATCCTCTTAACATTACGGGTTCATCAAGTCATGTCCTGCTTCCCCAAATCTTAACATATACATATATATATGTGTATATATATATGTATATTATAAATACTTATTGAATTATTAAAAAAATGAATCAACGTTCAATGTGAGTCTTTTTAGTCGACCATGAGATATTGTCAACAACAACCTCGGATAATGGAGATAAATGTTACAAGTTTTATTAAATAACACATATGGTGAAATGGTAAAATAGAAAATGTAAGTTCTGTAAACAGGTTGACCTGTTTGCTGGCATGTGATGTGGCGCATACATTACAAGGATAAAGTACAAATGATAGTCGTTGGGGGAGTGAGCGAAAATGTGAAATTTATTGCAACTTTTTTACAAGGTTGCTTCTTGTAATCTTGCAATTATCAAATTCCTTGCAGCAAATTTAGAACAGAGAAAAAGTGCTTCCATGAATAAGTCCAAGGAACAAGTCCAACACATTAAAAAACAACTCCCATGAAATTCTAACCTTACAAGATATTGGTGGGGTAGCCTTAATATATTTATATGGTACTATACTACTCTTCCTCCCAAGAAAAAAAAATAAATTATTAAAACTTTAGAAATCTAATGTCAATTTCAAACTTTTGATCTTAATCATATAAATTATTAAATTATATGCCTTCTGTCTGAGAGGGTTTTGGGGGGTTTCCTTTCTGGGCCAAAATCCAACACCAATCAGACAAAACCAGTTAGGTTCTGCCTGAGGGTCCTGAGTCCCATATATCATCTTTTAAAGGGTCCAGCTACTTTTGCTTGGTTGGTGTCCAAGATCTCATTATTATTTGAAGAAGCAAGTGTAAGAGATTCTGATATGACTTTTCTTGGTGTACCTATGAATGAATGCTTTTTATCACACTCTAATTCTGCTCCAAACCAATAAATTTTTTAGTTTAATTAAATTGTGTTCTAGGGTTGTTTCCAACCAAAGGTTTTTACACTATTGGTTTGTTAGCAAACTCTAAATAACTGACTGTTTCAAAGAAAAAGAACGAGAAAAAATTGGTTATTAACTTAATCGAATTGATATTGTCAATCATTATTGCTTTAGATAAAATGAGGTTTATTCAGTAATATACTCATCACATTTCCATCATAAAAATTGTGAACTTAAATCATAATTTTCCCCTTAAAATTTTGAATTAATTATAATATTTAAAAAAATCTTGCTTTAAGAATTTCATGATAATGATTTTTACATTTTACATATTTTCACATACAATGTCACTGTATGCATTTATTTTGCATCAATCTACTTCATCATATATATACAACTCCATTTATTCAAAAATCCATTCTAAATTGAATAACATACTCATCTCTTTTTATCTTTATAATGATAATTCATATATACCATTATATGTGTACGTAAATTTCTTCTCATACTAGACGAATGATACATTTCCGACGTATATCTGTATCCAATTAGTGCCGTAGTTCAAACAATAAGATAAAATCATTTATTCAATATCCCCATGATGTCCTCTGATTGAATCCCACACGCTAAAAGTGTCTTAAGTATTCAAGTTTGAGAAGAATCCAATGGTATATATAAAAAATATATTATAATAGATCCAAACGTCTGTAGAATCTTGATGTAAGGTTTGATTTGATGAGCCCCTAAACTGGATCCTCAAATTTAACACTTTCCAAGCTAACACCACCACTAGCAACTATAGCTGTCCCTAGCTAGGACAAACGGTCCACACTCTTCAATGTGTACACACAACAACACGGGGAGAGAGTCACGGTCTATATCAATCTATGCATGGCTAATTAGTACCAACATTTTACAACTCTTATCTTAGAAGTTAGTGTGATTTCACAACGGCCCTGAACCGAAAGAAGTCTTGAAGAAAGCAAACAACAACAAAAATAAAAACAACAAAAACAACAAACAACAAATCCTATGCTTAGCCCGAAAACAAAATATACAAAAGCTAAGAAAAAAAATGTAAAAGAAAATAAGAAAATAAGAAAAGCTTCACACATAGCATTGGTTCCAGTTCTTTTATTTGGACCTTTTCCCTTGGCTCCTTCTCTTCTCTCCTCGATACCCACCACACACATACACATACACATTTCTCTCTCCTCTTGTTGTAAACACGAAATATATTTGACTCTCTCTCACTAACAAACACACACAGAGACACTCGCTTAAACTTTCCATTAACGTCCAAAAATCTTTTAAAAATTTGAATCAAACTCCCTTTCTCTCTCTTTCTTCTACATGAAAACATAGCTCACTAATGTTGAAAATGAAACCCTACTGTTCATATATATCCATCCCCTCATGAAGAACTTAACTAGATAAAACGCGTCACATCATCTATGTACTTTTATTAATTAATTATCAAACTTAATAATAGGTTTACATTAAAATTCATAAACATATGTATCAAAATTTCATTAAATAAACATATAAACAACACGATACACATTATATCTTGTTTAACCAAAACTTTAAATTGAATTGAAATTTATACATACATACATACATATCCAAATTTCGTGAAAAGGACATTCAGATAACACACTACCGATCTCTTCCAAACACCCCAAACACATGCATGCACACTATATCTTCTGAATTCACGGACACACTCTCTCTCCCTCTCAAGTCAAATCCCTTCAACTTTACGTTACTCTAACAAAATATAGAACACCAAACTCCCATGTATATACATATAATATTATATATATGTGCACATATATATAGAGACACCCATTAAAGCTCTCATTACTCTTTATCACTTCCCAAAAAAAAAATAGGAAAAATAGGTAAAAAACTCACAGCCTCGACAGACAACACATGTTGCAACTCCGCCACCACGCCCACCACCGTAACCACCACAAAACCATGCAACAACAACCAGACACCATCAAACCAGTACCACTACAAGAAAGAGACGACCACTACAAGCGGCCCAGGTTCTTCATCAACGACCACATAGACATCCTAATAGAGATCCTGAAGCGTCTAGACGGTCGGTCCCTCTGCGTGGCGGCCTGCGTCTGCCGGCTATGGTGCACCCTGGCGCGCAACGACGCCCTCTGGGAGGAGCTCTGCTTCCGCCATGTGTCCTCCCCGCCTCCCCCCACCGTGAGGCCAGTGGTGGTGGCTCTTGGAGGGTACAAGCGGCTCTACATGGTGTGCCTGAGGCCCGTGCTGAGTCGGCTAACGAGCAGTCGCCGAGTCGTGAGCAATAGAACGTGGACCCGGGACGAGCTGCAGCTCTCGCTCTCGCTGTTTTGCATCGACTCCTACGAGCGACTCGGGGTTGGTGAGAGGCTTGGCGAATATGATTCGTCCACGTCATCGCTTATGTTCCTCTGCAAACCAGTGAACGTCTGATTTCTTGACTTTTTCCCTTTTTTTTTTTCTTTTCTTTGTTTACTATTGAGTTTGACTCGTCCAATATTAGCCAATAAGAAAAAAAATACACTATTTATATATTTTTTTTTTCAAAAACCAAAAAAAAAGGGGGGGATTATTCTTTTGTTGTTATTTTCATTATCAATATAATTATTATTTGTCACTAGTTTTGTCATGAAAAAATAAAAATTAGATTAACGAACAAGCTAGCCATGCATCTTTTATTTATTTATTTATTTATTTTGCATTTCTACCCTAGATATATATTTTTTTTCTATTCTTATCATGGTGATGTTATACTGGATGCTTTTAGCAATGACGGGTTTCGATAGATTTAGAGGTCGTTTGTTTATATCATTTTTCACTTAATATATTTGAATGACACCTATCAAGTGATTTTTGTTTGCTTTCTTAAATAGTTAAACAACTTAAAATCATTTAAAAATTACTTGAAATAAAAAACTACAATTTTTGACTTTTATCTGAATATCAAATAACTTAATGATTTTTTAAATATATTATTTCAAATCTATCATTTTCAAAATAACATATTTTTAAATTTATCCTAATTTTATATTTTATAAATTCCTTTTAATATTATTCCTTTTGATGTTGTTTTTATTTAAATATAAAACAATAGTTTTGACTTAAGCCCATTTTTTTATTTAAATATATAAATTTAATTTTCTTTACTATAATAATTTATTTATGTATATATAATTTTCAAAAAAATATATTTTATTATAATAATTAATCATATTTAATTATGAGTAAAATATTATTAATATAAGCATAAAAGTATTTTAGTATTTGTTAAATAATTTATTATAATTATTTGTATTTATATTAAATGAATTTATAAAACAACTAATAGTAAAAGAATATAAATGTTAAATTATTAGTTTTTACACAATTTTAACTTTAAAAAATAAATAAGATTACTATACATTCAGAGACAAAGGGGAAAAAAAAAAAAAAAAAACAAATGTATCATTCAAATTTCAGATTTCAGTCATTATTCAGCCTTCGGTTTTCAGCAATACTATTCAGTATTTAAACAGAAAAAACAAATGATCCCTTACAATATAATCATCTAATCAAGCTTCAAAAGAATATGAAGGTCTTGAATGGATGAAATTTGAGAAAGAAAGAGAAGATGAAGTTGCTGGGGGGACCTTGGAAGTGAATATGTTATGGAAGTAAATGACACAGAGAAAACATAGCTGGCTCATTTGGCTACGAAAGTGAAGGTTCAAAAGTGCTTTTATACATATTCAAATAAATTCCTTGCCTTTTCTTCGTGTTCTTTTGTTTTTATCTATATATTGGAGCAGGAATATCTTTTGTCTCCTACTAGACTAGAATCAACTCTTTTTTTTTTTTTTTTGTTTAATGAGAGTATATGAGTTTACATGCCTCTCATGAGCATGAATTATTACCTCATTTGATTTTTTTTTCATTTTTTTTTTCGTCAACATAAATGTGATCCAACAACCAAGTAGTAATTATTCTCTTTTTTTCCCCTATCTTTTCTTGTTGGGTTAGTTGGGTTCCATCAAAATGTAGTAATTGTGTATCCATTTAAATTGACAGTATTTATTACTACTTATCATTCTTATCTCTTCATTTCATTTATCAACTTGATTAATACTTATTTCTTATAAACACTTCTCTCCATAGATAAATCCTCATCAACTAGCTGCATACAGCTGATTACTAAAATTATATATGTTATATAGTATAAAAAAAATACATTCGATTAATTATCCATGTCATATAACATATGTATACAGTAGTGAATAGATATTTCTTCTATGTATAGGTTGTTATTTCATTAAAAATGAAACATAAGTAGAACATATAAACATTAACAATATTTATAAGTTCTTTTATCAAAGAAGAATAAATGTTAAAACTACATGTATGATAAAATAAACATGATTTAAAACGATGTTGACATGGGATAGGAAAGAATATAGATCTAGGGTTAAAAATATATCAATCAACTAAAAAAAAAAGGTTTCATATATTCTCATTTCTTTTCCTTCTCTTTTTTCTTTATTTTTCTTTTTTGAGAGGGTGGCATGAATATCAATAATTTTTTGGGATAGCATAGAAATGGGCCTAAAAGTTCCCAAACTGGACCAGTGGTCCAAAGTCCAGTCCAATTCCAACCCAAGCAATATGTACCACATCATTGACTCATTTTGAAAACATCACACACATATCATTGACTCATTTTTACGTAGAAAGCATCACACACACATATATATTTCCAACCAACCTTAAAAAGTGTTTGGTAACAACACTTTCTGTTTTGTGTTTGATAACTAGTAGTTAATCACTTTGATTGGCAAATTTAAGGCTCACAACTTGTGTGAACAAATTGCTTAATATGAGAAATTAGCTATCTTCTTTTCATAATAAATTTAATTACTCTCTCTGTTTAGTGCCGTCAATTTGGTGGCAAAACACCAATTTTGTGCTTCTGTTAGCATGTCCATATTCAATTCCAGGTACGATGGACCATTGTGTACATGCACTCAATAGCACAAATTTATCATTTTGAAGCCTAAAAATGGCACAAAATCATTAATTGAAATATAGGTAGGTTTCCTACAATGCATATTAATAGATCCATTTTAAATCTCAATTGCAACCCAATTTTACAAGTCTTTTACACTAATAGTGCTTAATAAAATTAAAGGATCTATTTATACATTCACTTATAATTCAAGTAGTTAAAATATTATATTTCATTTATTTGCAATTAGAATGCAAATCCCTCTACGTGCATTTAACATATATGATAAGTTTTCTTTAGTTATATAAAAGGATATATATCTTGGTGGTAAAAGAAAAAATATTTTAATTACACATAGTATTAAATCTTGGTAGATCTCATTAAATCTATAACTACAAATATGACACTAGTAAATTTTGAGTTTTATTCTAGTTATACTCAAAGTAAATAAATACTTTATTTTATCATAAACGGATTTTTTTATATGCTTAAGAGATTATACATAGATATATATATATATATGTGTATAAAATGTTCCCAAGTGAAGAATCTTACTTTGCTTTTCTTCTACGTACCACAAAACAAAAGAAAATTAGAAAGAAAAGAAAAGAAAAAGGAAAAATCTTTTTTAATCAAAAGAAAGAACTTCTCTCACAAAATATAAACAAATGATTAATTAATTAATTAATCAATCAAATACCCTTTACCAATTTCCACTTCTACCCACCACCAAACCCCCATCCAGTTGTAATAATTTTAAATATATATTTCCTCTCTATATTACTAAATAAAAAACATTATTATTATTTTTTTAAAAAACCACTGTGCGTATTACGCACCCCAGCGCAGCCTAGCAACCCCCACCTTAAATACTATTAACACCGTTTACTTTCCCCTGAAAAATTATCATTTTTATTATTAATTTTTATTTTTATTTTTATTTTTATTTTATTTGCTCTCTCTCGTATCTTTAAATCGGCGATCGACGGCATCTCCCAATTACTCGCCGCCGATTCACCGCCGTTTCCAAATTCCAACAAACCCCCTCTAAAGCTCCACAATTCACCATTTTGTCCCCTCCGCCACCACCACCGCCACCTTGTCTCTCTCACAAAAAACTTAAAATTATATATATATATATAAAAGGTGAGTGCTTTTTTGTACGACTACAGCTGCTGCTGCTGCTGCACTGAGTTTCACGAATTTGCCCGAGCTTGGAGTTAGAAGGACACGTGGCGATCTGGGTTTTGCTTCACTTCTTGTTTCTCTGCTCAAATCTCGGTAAAGTTTTTATTTTTTATTTTTTTTAATTTTGTTGATGTGGTGTTTTGCTTGTGAGTGTAAAGTTTGGATTTTTATTGTTTGATTTTGTAGTGGAGGGTTTCAGATTTGGTGGGTGGATTTTGTTTTTTTTTTTTTTTTGGGGTTGGAGTTGGATCCATGTGCATTTGTTTTAGTGTTGAATTGAGTTGAGATTTGGGTTTTTTTTTTTTGTTTTGTTGGATTTGTTGATAGTGAAATGGGGTTTGATTTTGACACTGGGGAGTGTTTGTTAGTTGAGAAAACTGAGGAAAATCGTGTTGGGAGAGTAAATGTGTTGGCTTTTTAGATAAGGAATATAAGTCAACTGTAGTATATATGATATGACTGTGTTGTGGTTACTTTAGTTGATGGGGGTGTGTGTGTGTGTGTTTTTTATCTGTTTATTTGGTGTTGTGTGTGTGTGTCATTTTCCGTTTGAGTTTCTTGGTTACTGAACAGATCTTATGTTTAAGATCCTAGATAGTGTTTGTTAGCTGAGGTAGTGATAGTGAGTGAAAGCAATGTGACTTGGGTCAATTAGAGGTTTGTTGTTGATGTGTATGTTTTAAGGTTGATGTCTATGAGGACTTGAACTGAATGCTACTTTTGTGGATGTTTGCAGATAAGAGAATGTGATTACAGATGAGAATTGGATTTGTGTTGTGGTTAGAAATGTTGGGTTGGTTGTAGCTATTGTGGTTTGTGTTTTGGAAAAGTTTTGGTTTTTTGTCGAGTGATTTGGATTTGACATGGAAGCTAACATAGAAGAGGCACTTAGAGCAAAAGAGATAGCGGAGAAGAGATTTGCAGAGAAAGACTTTGCAGGAGCGAAGAATTATGCGTTGAAGGCTAAAACGCTGTATCCGGGGTTAGAAGGTATAGCGCAAATGGTGGCTACATTTGAAGTTTATTTTGCGTCTGAGGTTAAATGCAATGGGGAAATTGATTACTATGGTGTGCTTGGGTTGAAGCCTTCTGCGAATAAGGAAGCAGTGAAGAAGCAGTATAAGAAGATGGCTGTGTTGCTCCATCCTGATAAGAACAAATGTGTGGGAGCTGATGGGGCATTCAAGCTTGTTTCCGAAGCATGGACTCTGTTGTCAGATAGTGGTAAGAGGAGCTCTTATGATCTCAAAAGAAATAAACAACTGGCTTCTGGGGTTGTTCAAACAAATTTATCGTCAGTATATGCTACTGGTACTGGGGTTACCGGACTTAGCAATTGCCCGAATTTGTCGACTTCTCATACTAGACTTGATACTTTTTGGACTGTGTGTACCTCGTGTAAAGTTCAGTATGAGTATCTGAGGAAGTATGTGAACAAGAGACTATCATGTAAGAACTGTCGCGGCACTTTTATTGCCGTAGAAACTGGGACAGCCCCGGTGACTGGTTCTTTTCCTTATACCCCTTGGTCATATATGCCAGCTAATGGATATGGAAGTCATGGATATGATGGGGTTACATATGTCCCAACAAATGCTACAATTGTTACTGGGAACGGCGTTGCAGGGTATCATTCTGGGCACGGGTATGAGTACGTGTCAAATGTGTCATTTCAATGGAGTTCACTCTCAGGATCTTCTACTGGGATTGTCAGTCCTAATGGAACATGTGCTGTATCCACTGATGCTGTTTATCAGGTTAATGGAAACGCTAATGGTGCTGGACCCAAAGTTAAAGCAGGTTCTGATGGAAAACGTTCAATTGCTGGCCAGAATGAACCTTCAGGATCTAAGGCTGGTAGACCTGATAAGAGAAGGAAGGTGGTAGTAGGTGCCACTGTTAGAAATGGAGCTGAAGAGACAGGATTGAATTCTGCCTCACAAGTCAACTTGGCAAATGGTAATGCCAATAATGAGCAGGATCCCAAGCTTTCCCGCCCAAGTGAACCGCAAAATAGACGTTGCTCTGTTGCACCTGCATTTGATGCTAGGAAGTTGTTGATTGACAAGGCAAGGACTGCAATAAGGAAGAAATTGGAAGAGTTGAGGTTGGCTGCAGCAGGTAAAGATAACGCAAAGTCCCAGACTGATGCTGGACATTCTGGAGATGCATCAAAAGCCGCAGATATTTCCTTTTCTGATGTTAAGTTGGAGCCGAATCAAAATGTACCTGCCACAATAACAGTCCCTGACCCTGATTTCCATGACTTTGATAATGACAGATCAGAAGAATGCTTCAAGCCGAAGCAAATATGGGCTATATATGATGAAGACGATGGTATGCCTCGCTTGTACTGTCTTATCCGCCAGGTCATCTCAACTAAACCTTTTAAGATTCTTATCACCTACTTGAACTCCAAAACAGACAGTGAATTTGGTTCTGTTAATTGGGTGGATTCCGGGTTTACCAAATCTTGTGGACACTTCAGGGCGTTCACTTCTGATGTTGTTGATCAAGTCAACATTTTCTCTCATCTTCTCAGAGGAGAAAAAGCTGGCCGGGGAGGTTGTGTTCGCATATTTCCCAAAAGTGGACAGATATGGGCTGTTTATCGGAACTGGTCAACAGAATGGAATAGATCAACCCCAGCTGACGTCCGGCACAAGTATGAGATGGTGGAGGTTCTGGATGATTACTCTGAAGAGCTTGGAGTCTGTGTTGCGCCCCTTCTCAAGCTCGCTGGTTTCAAGACAGTTTATCAAAGGAATAACAATAAGAATGCAATTAGATGGATTCCGAGGAGAGAAATGTTACGGTTTTCACATCAGGTCCCGTCTTGGCTGCTGAGAGGAGAAGCGAGTAATTTGCCTGAACATTGTTATGACTTGGACCCTGCTGCAACTCCAGATGAGCTACTTCATGCCGTAACAGAAGCTAAGGCTTGACTCAAACCTAGTCTAGCAGAAAAGCTAAACTAGTTCGAACTTCATTTATCATTCTTATAAAAACTTTATAGGTAGACTGTGCAAATATTTCATACTTGGTTACAGACCAACCACAAACATTTTAACTCCCGATGATTTTAGAGGTGCAATCGTTCCCCAAGGAACTCTTATGTCTAGCTTTATGAAATATCGACTGTTTGTTTACAGAAATACACTTGTGATCGACAGGAACTGTAACACCTACCTAGTGGTCAGCACAGATTAGGAACATATCAATGTAATTTTGTGTGTTCTTCTGAGTCTTAGCTTCTACCTTCGAAAGCACTGCTTGTGCTAACACCTGTTAGAGAAGGGCTTTCTGTTGTTCTTTTGTCTGATAAGTTGACATAATAATTAAGATAGAGTAAGAACTAATTGTTTTAGCATTGAGTGATAATTGTGCTCAATGCCCTTCAATCGCGGTTCTGCCAGCAATTCAGCGCGGCAAAACTCCTTTTAGAGTAGTAGTGTAACTCTAATTTCCTGTTCAACTTCTGCCTCATTCTCATGATGTTTGGAAATTGTTGTTTGTGCATCATAAGGTTATATTCTTGCAGGGACAGGGATTGCTGAGAACTTGAAGTTTTGATTACCATTGTTGTAATTTCAGCGAATTTGAATTGTTTGCATGTCATGATAATCTTGGTGTTTGGATTTGTACCATATCCAAGTGGTGAATAGCAACATATTTTGTGTGCATATGTAGCACACAAGCCCAAACTAGGCCATCCCCATTACTATTCCATCTCAATCACTGATCAGTTCTGTTCAGATGCTGGAAACTGGACCTCACTGCCACTCTGTGGGCTTGTGTTTGAACCAAAACTATTCATACTGATTTATTGTTATGGAATTTTGAAATTGTAAAGTTGTTTTTTGATTTATATCTTCAAACCTTAAACGGAAAAGTTGTTTTTATGTAATTAACCTTGTTAAGGCCTTCTAAAACTCCATCCAGTGTTGTAATAGTAACTTTTTGGATCATATTAGTGGTTTTTTATTTTAACAGGTTCTGATGGACATTGTTAACATGATATTGGTGTCAGCTTCAGTTTTTATATTTTTATTTATATTTGCAGTTTTTCCATCAAGATCCCATTTTTATGTTTTGCATAAAGCATACCACTCATGTGACTTAGATGACAATTTCCACGAAAAGACAATAATATAACCCCACCGGCTTTGAAAGGCCAGCATTGACCAAAAAATGGCAAATTGGCAATTGAAGTCTGTTTTGGAAATCATTTAAAAAATTAAATTAAAAATCAAAATTTCAAACATTGTCTAGCAAATTCTTGAAAACTCAGAACAATTTAATTATATAAAAAAATCCATGTTTCTGTCATTTACCATGAAAAAAGTTGAAAAAGAAAACCACTTCCAAGTTCCAATTCATTATATTTCTGTTACCTTCAATCACAAGCAAAGTAGTAGAATAGATCAAAGAAAAGTTGTACATTAAAGTGATTGGAATCTAAAATTGTACACAGGAAAAATATGATAGTATTTCTTTTTCGAACGTGAATTATTACCTATCTTATGAGTACTTTCTATTATTAAATCATACTAAACGATAATTAAAATAGTATTCATATTTCTTAATAGATATATGTAAAATTACACAAACTTCTAAATTTTTTTTTACTTGATTTAAAACGTCATATGTATTCAGTATTCATACTAGTCACTCTAAAGATACGCGGCGTCAAGAGAATCAAAAAATCTAAAAGAAAACAGATCATTCTTTCAAAAAGATGGCCTCCTAAACCATGTAATTTTCTTTTTCCTTTTGTTGGGGCAACAAGAATACAACATGGGACTTATCAGGCTTAGCTGTACAAAGCAAATAAAACTGGTCCATGACCCAAAAAACATCAGGTCACTATTTGAACTGAATGGAACAGAACGGCCTTATCTGGGTTGGTCCACATATCTTGATTTAGATCACAATCAATCAGGTCCACTCCTCCCTTCTCTCTCTCTCTCTCTCATCAAATTCATCACAGCCACTTTATGAACATGCAATTCCTGACCTCACCCCCAATCAAAAAAGTCAATAATCTTATTGGATGCCAATGACATTTATTAACATATTATATATTATACAAACAACAACTAGGCTGCTTCCTTTGCTGAATAAAGCCTAAAAATGCATTACACAATGTAAGAGAGAAATAGACACAATGATTCAAGAACCACACATGAAAACCATCATTATCCACCTCCTCCTCCCACCATTTAAGGGTCTCTTTTAACTACTTGAAAAAAATATTAAGGACCCATGATGTTCTCAATTATCTTCTCCAAATAAACTTTCTATCTTATATTTTAATAATCTTCTCATTATTTAATCTCAAAATCCAGACAAATATATTCAGAATCCAGATGAATGTTAAAATACAGACGGATATATGAACTAAATGAAACTACTGGATAGGACAAGTTGTATAAATCATGCATTAGAGTAAACAAAGATGGAACTTTGTATAAAATTAGTTTTTAATTAGCATTTGTATCTCAGTGTTGTAGAGATCTCTACATTTTTTGTACTTCTTTTGTCTTACTTCAACTAGAGCAGACTGTACATTACATTTCTCTTCTAAAAGACCAGCCAAGCTGTCTTGCTAAATTTCTGTGATTACATTTAATTAAAGACTGAAAATAAAAAGGAAAAAAGAAAAAAAGCCTGTTACACATTAGCCTTATGTATCATTTCTCTTTGCAATCTTCTCCATTCAAAGTAAATTTGGAGAAGGAGGAACTTCTACTATTTTCTGTCTCAATTTTTTGGTATGCACTATGGGAGCTGACCGATTGATCATGCTGAGGTGAGGTAAGATTCTAAAAAACGGGGAAGAAAAATAAAGTCCTTACGTATTAAAGAAAATTTTCTTCAAATTTTTTATCTTTTCTACCTCTATAATTTTCTTCTGTGTCCGAATAATCTCTCTATATAGTTGTCGAAATGCCATTCCCTACTGAAGATGCAAATGGACTCTCGGGGAGATTAAGTCCTTGGCTGCTGCAAGTTGTTTGACGAACACAAACAATGAAATCAAGAGCAATATTTTGAAATTAATCGTAGTGGGGTGTCAAGATATGATGCCAAAACATACCTGTCCTGATCATTGTAGTTGGTACTTATGTGCCTGATTTTGTCATCACTGGTGGAACCATTGTTGAGGACATCCAACAAGTAATTGAAACGCTCCGCGGAAGGGAA
The DNA here is from genome assembly GCA_021234005.1 of Nephelium lappaceum. Classification (NCBI taxonomy): domain Eukaryota; kingdom Viridiplantae; phylum Streptophyta; class Magnoliopsida; order Sapindales; family Sapindaceae; genus Nephelium; species Nephelium lappaceum. Next base: position 1,111,952 of record CM038004.1, read on the forward strand.
CTCTGCCTGTTCTGCACGGGCTAGAGAATTGAACGTAATAGAAATAAAGTCAGCGTTATAAGTACATAGAGGAAAATTTGAAGCGAAAGCAAGGAAGAAGGCCACTGGTCAAACCTTCTGAGAACTTCAACTCATCCATGGAATAGCCAAAGTAGGAGGGATGCATTAGAGGTTTCGATGCTAACTGCATCTCGGAAAAACGCCTCCTCTCAAGTTCCATTGCTTGCTCATGCTCCTCCATGAGCTGCTTCCTGATTAATCTTGAATTCTCACAAACTCTTGGCACTGTAAAGAAAACACACAATTAAAGTGTGACACATCAGATGCAACATCCTGAAAAGAACTAAACCATAAAGAAGAATAAAAATAGCGACAAAGATGAAGAAGTTCGAACATTTTAACTTACTTGAGTGAAGCTCCGAATCTCCATCTACAAAATGTGGACTGTAAAACACCGGCTGCTGCATTTTTTCTGCATACTTCCTGCAGGAAAAAAATAATTTAAACTGTAAATACTTTTTTCAAAAACAAATTTAAATAAAAGACATTACAAATACTGAATAATGTGTGAAATAACATAATGTTTCGAATTCTAAATTGCTTCTTCATTTGTGATTACTAAAAATAAAATAAAAACAAAAATAAAAATAAAAAAACCGAGTGAGCTGAAAAGGACTTGACTTTGTTACAGGCGAGATAGAATCAGTCCATTGTTGGTGTTGCAATCAATCTACTATTAGTCGCAATTAGTGCCACGAAGACCATTTCCACTTCTAGTAAATGACTGGTAGATTCTAATGGCTTTTAGTTCGACTTTTTGTAAGGCTCGAATAATGTTTTTGGTCATAGGAAAACTTTAATCAGTAATGAGTTTTCAAAACAATGGCCCTACCTCTAATGGATTGTCTGTCACCAACTATGAAGATGCTATTTGAAAACACCATAAAGAAATACAAAAGAATCCTCATGATACTATAAAGCACCAAATTCAAATCCCTCATCAGTAGTCCAAGAAGCAAAAAGCTAGAAACTTTTATATTAGAAGAATAAAAAAGAACTCCAATATCAGAGGAAACCAATGAAACCAGTGACACCACCTATCACAGGATGAATAAATAAACATATGCAGCATGATTCAAAGAAGTTAAAAAAATGGTGATCAACACCGAAAACAGCATGCCTATGATAATTAAAGAAAGATGCTTGAACAGGCAGATATAGTTTATCAAAGTCTTTTGTCACTGATACAGTCCACTTTGGGGCCTCAGGAATATCAAGCAATGATTGTACTTTAAGAGACTAACTGGCATTATAATATTAAACATCAAAGACACCACAAATCAATACTTTCAGAATCTAACAACAAAATTGTGATAATTTAAATTAAGTTCGCGTTGTGTATAATCAAGCGAAGAACTTTTAACCTGTCGACAAGCCTTGATTTTTCCCTGTAAGGTTTCACCAGGACACGAGCCCCACAGACGAAATGTGGATTCCCCTTCGCCAAGATTTGCTTGACTGTCTCTGCAAAAACAAAAGTGACGAACCCAAACATCCTCTTCTGTTGGCATGGAATCCTAACATCTTGAACAGGCCCAAATTTGCTGCAAGAATATAGTACCAACACGAAATAGAAAATTTAGAACCGAAAAAATTTGAGTTCAAAGAAATTTAATTTTCAATAGAGAAAACTGATCATTACCTGAAGTAGTTGGAAACATCTTGTTCCGTAAATGTACTTTCAGCTGGAAAAGTAAGATATATCTGATGAGAACCGGCAACAATTCCACCAGGATCATTTCTTTCACCAGAATACTCCAAGTACTTTGGTATATCTTCTGCCAAAATCACTGAGTGCTGCCCATGAGGCCTGTTAATTCAAACAGATACAAAATCAAGATTCAATAGATATATAGAGGACAAAACTTATGATGCAAGAAAAAACTTATTAATTCACAAATTGCACCTTTCAATGAGCCGATACCTGTCAATAAGACGAATGCTGTTCTTCAATCGTGCAAGAAGCTTCGTCAGGCTATAACCAGCCTTACCATGTCTCTGGCTCTCAGTAAGGTAACCCTCAGCCTGAAGGGTCTTTCCGTACTTCTCATAATACATCATCGGTAAAGAGGCAATCGAAACAGGAAACCCCCTCCTCAATTTCAGAAGCTCAGTGATCTCCATTTCTAGCTTTTCGAGCGACCCGGGTGAGAACACATGTTCCTCATTTCGCATATCATTAGAACTCGGGCTCAAAATCTGAGAAAAGCTCTCCGGCATGGGATGGCCATGGAAGTATCTACAGTTATTACCATGCTTACAAAACCCCTTATTGAAGTAATGGCAGACCTTGACAGGAAACTCAGGCAAGCTCGGAGACCTACGACTGGTTCTAGCACCCAATGCCGGTTCCTGGTAGAAGTAGTTGTTCGAAAAATCCGAATTAACAGAATTAACCGTATCCAGCTGATGATCTTCCAAAGTAAAGAACTGCATTTGGTTCTGAAAGCGATAATCATCAGGAACTGAATCCGAATACCCTTGTTGGACAAATTCAATCTTGTTCACCTGCTGCTGCTGATCAGCAGCCACCTGTGAATGATCCCAAAATGGACTAGCAGCAGCTCTAATAGCCACAGGAGACGAGACAGGACGCGTTGAGGCAGGTGAATAGGGCGCAAACTGCATAGGGAGATCAGCAACAGATGCTGTGCTCACCTGAGAAGGTGAGATTGGAGGAGACACAGCAACAACAGGTTTGCACAACCCGAGTTTCGATTTCGCTTCATTGATCAAAGAATGGATCAAATGGTCAGGACTAAAGGCGAAACGAATCATGTCACGCTCACCTTGGTCTTGCAGCAAAAGGTACCCTATAATCTTAGACACATTTTCAGGCTCCAGTTTCTGTATCCTATTGTAAACAACCTTTGTGGACTCAGTGAAATCCATCTCTAAAATCTCAACCCTGCAAATCCAAAACACACAAAATTCACAAACCCACTTCTAGTAGCCACAGATCTAATTGAATAAAAAAATATAAGCACAAGAAAGACATGTGCAGCATCATCAATATTGTTAGTTTTTGAGAATGATATGTTCCATATCTATCATTAAATTCACGCCACTAAAATTAGCATTTCCGCAAACAACAACACAGGACTAAAAAAACTGAAACTTCAGTATTCCAAAAAAAGGAAAAAGATCCAGACAATATGCCAGCAGAATAATATCCAAAAATAACACAAAAATAAAAAGCTGAAGATTTTATTAGTTCAAGGACAGCAAAAATGAGCAGGAAATTCATATATTGGTTTCTCTATTTGGCATAAAATATAAATTTGCCTTTTTTGGAGCCAAATGTGTCATTAAACAATATAATCACTCAAGTATGTGAAAATTGAACCTGAAATGAAGTTCATAATCAGAATTTAGAAATAAATATATATTTTTATTTTTATTTTTTTGCACTTCAAAAATATATCTCTATATTGTTTATATTTCTCACATTTTATACTAAAAAATTGATCCAACGACATGCACAGAAATGTCAAAATTACAACAATTATCAGAAACCGCCTAGTCTCATTTTGGAAGTAAAATCTGAAAAAGAAAACACATTTAAACACTCAAAATTTTGTTTTTAAAAACATATAAGAGACAAAAGTAAAAGATTCAATTTTTGGAGACTAAAATCACAGTTTTTGAAACAGTTGTCAAGAACCCAGATGACCAAACAGCAGTTTGATTGAAAACCATTCAAGCAAAAAAAAAAAAAAAAAACATGAAACCAGACTTTTTAAACAGTGTTGTGACAAGTTTCTGAGAGACCCCATGTCGAAAAACACAAACTTTACAACAATTGTCCATCCAAAAACGAAAACCAAAAACCAAAAACAGAACAAGAACAGAGAAAACAGAACAGAACATACCCCACCAAAAATGTAACAACAGGCTTCCTCTGAAGATTGAACCAAAAAAATAAACAACTAAATTTCAAAGCCTCTCATGATTGATTAAACACACACACACTCTCTCTCTCTCTCTCTCTCCCTCTCTCTCTCTCTCTCTCTTTGTCTCTCATGTGAGTTTCTCTTCTGCTACTTTTGTATCTTCTTCTTCTTCTGCTTCTGCTTCTATTCTCTGTGAAAATTCTCAAGACTGAAAAGGAAAACAAAAACGACAGAGACCATTCTTAAAGAAAGTAAAATGACAGAAAGGATAGCCTTTAAAGGGCGCCTTGTCTTTAGTTCAAATCAACACACTCTCACATTATTATATAGTTGTTGTCTTCTACCACCTCCTCTCTCTCTCTCTCTCTCTCTCTTCTGTTTCAAATCTCTCGCATGAAAATCAAAAATTAAAAATATTCATTTTTTTTATTATTGTGATTTTATTATTATATATTTCCAAGTATAATGATTTTACCTCTATTTTTATTTATTAATGATTCAATATTTTAATTGATCAGACTCACTCTCTCACACTCTTATCTTGATTTTTTTTTTAAATTTTTTTTTAATATGTTTTCTTGTTCTCATAAAAATTAAAATTAAAAATTTACAGCTTGTACTTGCCGTTACACAAATTTGCGGGTACTTATTGATATTGCGCCTGGATTTCCGAAACAGCATGTGCTTGAAATGACATAAATACCCTTGCCTTTTCCTAAAATGTCCTTGGAGTATTTTTACTAGGAGTGTTTGGTTTGGTACACTTTGTGGATCCCAGCAAATGTATTAGTTACAGTCCATTTGAATGGCAGTTTGGTGGCAGTTAAAAGAAAAGGGAAAGAATTGCTCTTTTCTTTTAAAGCGGAAGTCGAAACAGGGGGAAGTCAATTATTGCACATATGATTTGAATATTTATTTTTATAAATAAAAAATAATTACTTATAATATAAAAAATTCAATTCATAAATATGTATTAATGATAATTTTTTTGGTAAATTGAAATAAAACACGTAATGACATGTTTATGATTCTAAGAGTGCCTCCAATCATAGTAACTATCGATTGTGCTTAGTCAAAATGGCTAATGATATCATCCTAACTAAATATAGAGAGTAAAAAAAGAATCATAATCAATCTCTCTTTCTTCTATTATTTTAATATTTAATTTGTGATAAAATAAATTTTTTTTTAAAATATACCTTACATGAATTTTTCATGCCTATTTAGTCAAAATAAAAATAATGATAGAAGTGAATCAATCAAAAGTTGTAAAAAAAAATAAATAATAATCATCAAATGAGCACCCATACTCATGTGTCACACATATAAAGGTTTGATTACGAAAAAATTTTTTATAAAATTATTTCATAATTAATATAATATGAAATAGATGAAATAATATTATTTTTTTATTTTTTTATTATTTTTTTTATTGATTCATTTTACCATATTAAATACCGATAATAAAGGAGAGATTTTTTCATGGGTCGGACCCATACGATCAAATGACTGGTGGCGACTGGTCTTGGAGGTTCTAAACAGCATAATCTGGGCAAGCATTTGCATGGACGCCACGTGTCGTAACCACAGCGAATTTGAAGTGTAGGGGAAGACAGACAAGCAGATCCAGAAACATAACTGCTGAGAAGAAGGCACTGATCTGATTGATGAAACATGAGACAGTGTATGTTATCCAGTTCAACCGAGGACCCCACATCGAACTCTGTCCCATGATATCCTACGTGGCAGTCTCCATTGTCCCACTGTTTTAAGTCTTCCCATAGTTCACTCTCCCGTGATTGGTGCGTCTAGATTTTGCTGCATTACATGACCAATAGAACATGAGCAACAAAGAAAATTTATGTTTTTTTAAAAAAAAAAATCACTATAATATTTCAAGTATTTTAACCGACTAGAAACGTTTTTGTCAAAGCTCACCGATTTATAATTTTATATACCCGAACGAGTCCCCTCCAGGTGGTTTGATAAAAAAGCTTTATGCAAACATCAATAAATTTGTATAATCATCTAGTACGGTTTATTGTAAAATATATTTATTCAATAGAACAATAACATGGTTTTAACTCATTTTACCGTAATAGCATCGAAAAAAAAATCTATTAATAAAAAATAATTTATAAGTTTAAATTGTACTTACTGCTATAATATAAATTGATTTTTAAATTTATAGTTTAAAAAAAAATTGCTAAAAACAAATTAGATAACCAAAATATAACATAAATGAGTTTTATTATTCAATTTTCCAGCATTCGAATGTGAGAAAAAACTATTTACTGCCAATAAGTAATATTCTTCTCTCAAAACAAAAAAAAAAAATCTTATGATCATTTAATTCATACAATATTAGTGTATAATAATTCTGTTAAATCAACCCATTGTGTGTATATAACTATGTACTACATTGTACTAATATTTTTCATGCTCTCTTCATTTAATTAATATATGTATGAAGGAGAAAAAAATGTCTCTTAACTCTCTAAATTTACAAAATAATAATAATAATAAGTATTATAATGTACAACTTATTTGAGTAAATAATCTAGATCCGAATTATGCACCGAAAAAGAGAAGTAGAATCTTGTGGGGGGAGGTTGACTTGGCATTTGGAAAATAAATAAAAAGAGGGATGGTAAAAAGGCAGATCCTTTCAAAATCTAGCGGTGGAGAGTGACCGGTTCAATGGGCAAGTAAAATGGGAGTTAACAATTACCGTCAACCGTGGACGGAACCGTATTATCGTATTACGGGGTTTTGAAGAATCTATTTCGTAGATTTCAAAGGAGACGACCCAGGGCCGTTTCACTTCTCCGTTAGAATCGATAGTTTCTGTTACAAGTTACAACACATAATAAACTACTCTCTCTCTCTCTCCCTCTTTACTTGTTCAAAAGCAGCTTGCAAGTGTCGCTTGAGACAAAAATTAATAAGATGATTAACAAATAATTAACAACACTTCGTTCTTATATCTTGTTCTACATTTTTTGCATTTTAATATTTTGGTCATCATCACACGATGACACACTTGATAGTTTATTATTTTTTTCGAAACTGATTATTTATTAATTACAATATAAAAATTAAGAATTAGATGACTTAATTTTGAATTCAAATATCCTCAAATTTTAAAATGTAATTTTGTTTTAGACGTTTTATGAAAATGCTCTAATGGGTGAATCCCACATGATTGTTGTAGAGATGATATCGGAGATTTGTTAGGCTTCGAATACGTCACTTTTTTGTCTTTTAGTATATTTGAAATATATTTTTTCTTATGAAAATAATCTAATTTATGGTTCCATGTGATTTTTTTGTCAAATAACAAAATTAAATTTATTAGTTTTTTTTTCCTAATCTTTTAGTAAATTTGGAACATTCCACATATATTTCGTAGACGTGAAAAAATTATCTAATATATGATTAGTGACATTTCAAATATATTTTTCTGCATATAAAGACATACAAAATCTCGAACAACTACAAAATTTACAATACATTTATTAGTGAAGAAAATAGTTGACTACAACTAGAGCTCAAATCAACATGTTTAATTGGTCATCAAATTGTGTGTGTATACCACTAAGCATCATTATTTTAATTGAACGTTGTGTGATGATACAAGTAATGAAGATGTCTAACGATAATAAAATATTTAAATTATTCTTTGAAGTCATCTAACAATTTTTTTATGATCGGATAATAAGTACAAACAATGTAACAATAGTTGTATATAAATATAGGTGCTTTGACTAAATATGTAAAGGTTGGAGAATGCACAAAATTGCATTGTTGTTCTAACAGTTGATTAATGCACGTCTATATAGAGAACACAATTAATTAATTATGATTATAAATTAACTAATGAAGGCTTTACATGTAAGCCTCGTTAACTGGGTCTGGCTTTGACAAATCCGAGAGGGGATATTTCGTGATTACAACGATGCTTCATTTATCGGTCGCCGGAGTCCAATGTATTTGAAAATGATAACTAATTGATTACACATGTTTGAATAGTATAAGCGTATGGCTATGATAAATTTAGCTAAGTTAGCCCTATAGCCTGTATGATTGAATTTGCAACTTCAACAAAAACAACTTGCATAAATGTTCATTACCATTCAATACGATATGCTATAAGCGTTTGTTTAATCGAATAACATATTAAAAATATCATAATGTGAACAAGTGATCCGTTCCAAAACAAAGCCAAAAGACTTTTAGTTAAGGAACTAACATACTATTTAGGAAGATTAAAATAAAAATTATATATATGATGTTTTTAATTTTTATTTTTAGGGACGGTATCATATCGTAATAAGTATACACTTACATTTGTCATTTTGGTGACAATATAAATTCAAATGATATTCACCTAAACAACCGTGGTCGTGATTTAAAAAACAACTCACCTTAAGAAATTGTACAAAATGAAGCTGTAATAGGGATTAGAATGAAATTAAACCACTAAAATGTTGTGTTATTTTTGGATACATAAACCTAGCTACAAGGATACAAGTTAAATAATACCGTTGAGAGAGCCATCTCGTTTATTTGAAGGGAGTAATTAATTAGGGTTGTGATTTGGGCAGAATTGTCTTAACAAACAAAAGTATTTAATTAAATTGTTGTATATATGCTGACCTTTCATGGCTATGATTTTTGTATTATTTTGATTTAATCCAATTCCAAGTATTAAAATAAGTTAAAACTATTCCTGACTTTCATGTTAGTCAAGTGGATACTACAGGACATTACAATCAATTGAAGCAATGACTTAACACCCTAATTAATTTATTAAATCTAAAGATTATCAACTTTGGTTTAATTAGATGATCATGGACAATATATAGGACATGTTAGCTTTTATCATAAATTATAAAGGAATATTATTGACTCACCGACATTTGAGATTGATCAAAAAGAAACAAAATGATCATGCGTACATAAATATTAAGACAAATTCGAGTCCACTGTCATTGTTGTTATAGATTATACATATATATATTCTTTCAAAAAAATTATACATAGATATATATCTTGATAAGAATAATTTTTATTATGTTTATAAAGCAAATAATAAGATATCAATATACATAGAAAAGTGCTTTTGTAACAACTCCTTTTTCCATCAACACTGTTGAAATTATTTTCCCTATGTTTTAATTTTTAAATCATCCAAAAAGATACTTTAGAGATACTTTATTTAAAATAAAATAATAAGATTTTTTTTTTAACGTATCTAAGAGCCATTTGTAAAAATCTCTCTTTTTCAAAAGTACTTTTGTAATATATTAATAAAGAATGAGTAATACTATAACTTGCTTCTCTGGTAAATAAATCCTGAAAATTCTTACCATTTATCTTAACACCGTGTGAAACCAGTTTTGTAACTTGTTTTCTATTGTAATGCCTAAAAAACTTGTCCTGAAAAAGATATTATAGATTGTTTTCGTTATAGAATCATTTTAATAATTATTTTTATTTTTCTCTTGACGATTAGTAAATCTTTATTTTTTCTATTGATGATTTAAAAGACGTCAAAAACACTCTTGAATTAATGTTAACTCAAAATAAAATAAAAGGTAAAGTGATGTTTTCTGAATCAATATTGAAAAAAATAACGATTCATAAATTACCAGGGGAGAAAATAAAAATATCTCTTATTATAATTCTACATATTCAACATTTTTATATCTTGATTATAACATACATAATCATGTACATTCAACGGCAACATCAGATTTGTCAAAAAGAAAAAGGTAGCATCAGATGAAATAATAATACTAATTATAATAGTTCACATATTTTCATAATTATTATGTTAAAATCGTCAGTAGGGTCCGAATCTATCCGAGATGAAATACGACGATAAGAGACGAGTGTGAAACAAAGAAGAAGATTAGATGTATCTATTGTGATAGCTGCTGCTTCAAATGCAATATTCAACTTATAATCGTTTCCAGGCAACATTTACGCACACACATTTATACATATGTGGTGCACAACTAAGGCACTAAACGCCAAAGCTTGAATTGAAAAATGAAGCTTGCGTGCATTCGCAGTGCAAAAAGCTACAAAGGCAGAGAAAAAAGAAAGGAGAGGAGGTCAGGAGGATATTTTTCTTTTTTGCTTGCTTATCTACACACCAATCTTATCCATCCTTCACTCAACCTCAGCCGCTGATTTCGCTCTGCATATCCTGGTTGATGCCGACTCTTGACGGCTATGATTTGATGGGTTTTTTTGGGACATGCAAAATGGTCCCTTGTGTTATATTCATTTTCGATTGAGTGGAGAATATGTCCAGGCCTTGGTGTTCTTGTAGGGACGACGAAGTAATTGGGAGGCTACTGGCTGAGAGACATGCAGCCTCCCCTCTGTTACCAGCTTTTACTATGAGTTTTGCTACTATCTGTCAATCTAGGTCGCAAAGACCGCGGCAATTGTGATCTATGAAGTTAAACACGTTTGGACGAGAATAATATTAGGATCTACTATATAGGATGAATGATTTGATTTATGAAATTTTTATATTGCATCTTCTTTCAATAGGAAAATAACAGAGTTTATTATGATACAAGTCGACAATCAAATTCAAATTAATATTATATACTTTACATTTATATAGTTAATTCCACGTTGATGAAATCATGATATTCTTTGTTAGTAATATTTGTTAAGGGTTTTCTAGTAACCTTGTTTGATAAATACAGTTATTATACTATACATTTTTTGCTCACACTGTATCATATAATATAATATGAATAGAATATGTATTACATATCATACCTACTTATGCATCGTTTTCAATAGCTAGTATCTAATTTAAGTCTATGTAATTGGATAATGAAAACCTGACATTAGCTAAAAAATGCATAACGCTGTGTATCTAAGTCAATATATGAAGTCAATGTTAAATACGTAAAGTTAAATATTAAATATGTGATGTTGAATATTAAATTTGTATAATATATTATTATTATTTTTATATATATTTACCACAAAAACTTTGAGACAAAAACCGAAATAATAATAATTACCATCCATGTGAAGTTGTCACTGAACGAGTTGAAAATGCTTGGATGTGCACGTGCTTCACCGCAGTGGCCAAGGCATCCCAGTTGTATTGAAAGGGACAACCTGCTACACATGTAACGTATCGTTAATTGAATAGTCATTCTCCACTTGATACGTTTCGTGTGTTTTCTGTGTACAAATGTTGAATGCATGCGGTACAGAATTCAAGGTTCAGAGGAATGTTAGAACTTAGAAGTTGATCAATGCAAAGATATGATGATTCTTGTCATTTTGGAGCGTATCTCGCATTTTCCTTCTTTTCGTTTTTTCCTTTCTTGTTCTTGTAATGTTTGGGTTTGTGGGTGGGAGAGGTCGCAGCTTTGTCGGCTACCGTCACTGGATCAATTTCCTATTGTTGGGCTTTTTGTTTCAAGCCCAGATTAGAACACAGTAATTGGACAACATGAACCCATGAAAGAAAGTCTGCTAAGTTGGCCCAAACAACTAGACACATTTGTGGGAGGTCAATATTCTTTTACAGTAAGATTCTATATTCTTGATATTGTTTTTTTAATGTTACAAGTACAACTTTTACAACTGTTAGGACCAATAAGATTCTATATTATTTTGATAGGCTATAATGCAAAATCATTTAACAAAGCGCTGTGAATAGTTTATCTCGAATCTATGCGAAATATCATCTAAGCATGGTCCTGTGTAACACTATTCTTAAACTTGGATGAGAATAAATGAATGGTTGATTGAAAATAATGTTAAAATAACTTCATATCAAACCTTTCTTCTTAACTCAAAAGGATGTGTATCTCATTTATCTTATTTGTTGTTATGAATTTGAATTTCGCCATACGCATTATATAAATTTATATAAAAAAAATTTTCATAAAATTTTTACGAGAGTTGACGTATGAACATTATGTATAATTCTTATTTCAAAAAATTCCTATAAAAAACTAACATACATCACCAACCTATTTATATATATACATAAATAATTACAATGTAATCTTGCACAACATAACTCAATCAATGTCTTATTTCATATAAATATAATTATAACATAATCTAATAAATCAAAAATTACCAAGACCTGAAAATTTTTAATATTACATATGTGTAAAATAAAAATCTACTGTCATAGTATTAAGATATATTTATTCATATAATAAACAGAGAAAACTTCTCATATATCATATTTAATATATACGATGAGATTAAATTTTTTATCAACTATGTAAATGAAAAATACATTAACAACTTGAACTATCAGTCAATTTAAGGTTTCTATCCTACTATTATAAAATGAATTAATGATTAAAACATTTAAAATAAAATAATTTTAAATTTAAGTTTCTTATTACTTAAGAATTAAGATAAAAGAAAATAAAATAATAAAAAATAAAACTTCTAGACCAATTCTTATACGACACCGTTTCACTTCACAGAAAATGCTACTCCCAACCGAAAAACGACGTCTCTACAACATTACATCAAAATCGAAGATAAAAAACAAAACAAGAAAACAAAAAAATCCAAGGTCCGGATCCGTCTCTGCCCCGAGAAACCGAAACGGAGCGGCAGCAGATTGCCGTCCGTCGCGAGAAAAATGTACCAGTGGAGGAAATTCGACTTCTTCGAGGACAAATACGGCGGCAAGACCACCTCGATCCCCGACGAAGTCGCCGGCAGAATCGAGTGTTGCTCCAGCGGCAGAGGCAAGGTTGTCGTCGGCTGCGATGACGGCACCGTCAGCCTACTCGACCGCGGCCTCAAGTTCAATTTCGGCTTCCAAGCACACTCCAATTCCGTCCTCTTCCTCCAACACCTTAAGGTCCGCCCCCGCTACCGCCACCGCCACTTTTTTTCTTGTTTATGTTTTGAACTATAAAGTCTAAATTTGAACCGTAGATGATAGAAAAACCAGACTGTGATTCGAAATTGTTGCAAGGTTTAGATTTTTACTTTTTGTTTTTTGAATATAGTGAAAATTTTGAACTGTTTTTCTGCTGAGAAAAGAAGAAACTAGCGAAAAGAAGTTTGAGTTTTTAATTAGAACTGTAGATAGTAGAAAGTGTGATAGTGATTTAAAATTGATGTAATTATTTTATTTTATTTTGAATGTTGATGAATCAGCAACGTAATTTTCTGGTGACTGTTGGAGAAGATGAGCAAATAACGCCGCAGCAATCAGCCGTGTGTCTCAAAGTGTTCGACCTTGATAAAATGGAGCCGGAGGGGACTAGCTCCACGAGTCCCGATTGCATTGGAATTTTAAGGATATTCACCAACCAGTTTCCTGAAGCCAAGGTAGTAGTGGTTTCCATTTCTGTGTCTAATTTAACTTAGTTGCAATTTTTGGTATTGTTAGAGGAATGTAGTTTGGATTGGATGAATCTTTTGAAAACTGTTGATGTGATGCAGATAACTTCGTTTATAGTACTAGAGGAAGCTCCGCCGATACTACTTATAGCTATTGGTTTAGATAATGGTTGCATTTATTGTGTGAAAGGGGATATTGCGCGGGAGCGGATTACCCGTTTTAAGCTTCAGGTGGATACTTTTTCGGATAAAAGCCAATCCTCTATCACGGGGTTGGGGTTTAGAGTGGATGGTCAAGCTCTTCAGTTGTTCGCTGTAACTCCAAATTCGGTGACCTTGTTCAGCTTGCAGAACCAACCTCCAAGGCGGCAAACCCTAGATCAGATTGGAGGCAATGTCAACAGTGTTACAATGAGTGACCGCTCGGTATGCAGTTCTATTCAATCCTTCCTTTTTGTCCAATCCTATGAATCTAAAAGTTGTGTATTATATTCTTTTAGAAAGCTGATGGTCTCTTCATGTTGTCTTGTTATTAGGAGTTGATAATTGGTCGACCTGAGGCTGTGTACTTTTATGAAGTTGATGGACGTGGTCCATGTTGGGCTTTTGAAGGAGAGAAGAGATTCCTAGGGTGGTTTCGTGGGTACTTGTTATGTGTTATTGCAGATCAAAGAAATGGCAAGAATACTTTCAACATTTATGACCTGAAGAATCGTTTGATAGCTCACAGTCTAGTGGTTAAAGAAGTTTCCCACATGCTCTGTGAATGGGGTAACATAATACTTATAATGACAGACAAATCAGTTTTGTGTGTCGGAGAAAAGGATATGGAAAGCAAGTTAGATATGCTCTTCAAGAAAAATCTTTATACAGTAGCTATAAATCTTGTTCAAAGTCAGCAAGCTGATGCTGCTGCAACTGCAGAAGTGCTGAGGAAGTATGGGGATCATTTATATGGCAAACAAGATTATGATGAGGCAATGGCACAGTACATTCACACCATTGGTCACCTTGAACCTTCTTATGTAATTCAGAAGTTTCTTGATGCACAAAGGATCTACAACCTCACTAATTACTTGGAAAAGTTACATGAGAAGGGGCTTGCTTCTAAAGATCATACTACTCTTTTGTTAAACTGCTACACCAAATTGAAAGATGTTGAAAAGTTGAACTTGTTCATTAAAAGTGAGGATGGTGTTGGGGAACATAAGTTTGATGTCGAGACTGCTATAAGGGTCTGTCGTGCTGCCAATTATCATGAGCATGCCATGTATGTTGCTAAGAAGGCTGGCAGGCATGAATTGTACTTAAAGATTTTACTTGAAGACCTTGGTAGATATGATGAAGCCTTGCACTATATTTCAAGCCTTGAACCAAGTCAAGCTGGGGTGACTGTAAAAGAGTATGGTAAGATTCTAATAGAGCACAAGCCGGTAGAGACAATCGATATACTCATGAGGCTTTGTACTGAGGATGGTGAACCGACCAAAAGAGGATCTTCAAGCAGCATATACATATCCATGTTGCCCTCTCCCGTTGATTTCCTCAACATTTTTATCCATCATCCACAGTCCCTTATGGATTTTCTTGAAAAATATACAAACAAGGTGAAAGACTCACCTTCTCAAGTTGAAATTCATAATACACTTTTGGAGTTGTACCTGTCCAATGACTTGAACTTTCCAACAATCTCACTAGCAAATGATGGGGTACATCTTAGTCATAAAGCAAGATCAGGAGCAGTTTTGGTTTCAAAAGCAGATTTCAACGGGAAAGTAGTTGCTGATCGTAAAGATATAAATAAGGACAAGGACCGTTTGGAAAGGTGTGAGAAGGGGCTATGCTTACTTAAAAGTGCATGGCCATCTGACCTGGAACATCCACTTTATGATGTTGATCTTGCTATAATTCTTTGTGAAATGAATGCATTTAAAGAAGGGCTTTTGTATCTTTATGAGAAGATGAAACTTTACAAAGAGGTGATCGCTTGCTACATGCAGGCTCATGATCATGAGGGATTGATTGCTTGCTGCAAAAGACTGGGAGATTCAGGCAAAGGAGGAGATCCAACTCTTTGGGCAGATCTACTGAAGTATTTTGGTGAACTTGGAGAAGATTGTTCCAAAGAAGTTAAGGAAGTTTTGACTTATATTGAAAGGGATGACATCTTGCCACCTATTATTGTACTTCAGACACTGTCCAGGAATCCATGTCTTACACTCTCTGTTATAAAAGATTATATTGCTCGGAAGCTGGAACAGGAATCAAAGCTAATTGAAGAGGACCGACGAGCAATAGACAAGTATCAGGTGTGGTGCTCATTGCTTTGTTAATATTTGTTTATTTTGTTACACTTTAGTCATGTTGCTGCATTCACCTCCTTGAAAGGTAACTCTGTAATCAATAAATTTTCTGGGGCATCTTCTTTGAAGGAATTGGTTGAACTAATCGTGTTTTAACGTAAATCACAATTTTTAGTAAGGTGGTGTAACTGTTAAACATGAATTTGAAACTGTTGAAAATGAATTAGAAAAAAGGCTCTCAAGTATCATTATAGTCTGTCATTGTCTATGACCAAGTTAATGATTCTAGGCCTCGATGGCATCCGTGGTGTTGCATAATCATCAACCTTCAACAAGAACTGTGTATTGTACATTTATTAAGTGTTCACGACAATGTCAAATTATTGTGAAGAGGTGGAATTATAAAGTTGTAAAGAATGGAAACACTAAGTAGGCGCAAATAAGAGGAATTAGAATATCTCTTAATTTTATTGTGAACTGAGTTCCATTAGAAATGTGAATGTATCATTGTTGAAATTTATTATGATAAATGTTAGTTTATGAAATACCGGTTAATATTGATATTTTGTTTGAGTGCTTATCAAATGAGGTTAGAGGGGATCATTTAATGAGTCCTTCAATTGTGCAGGAAGACACATTGGCAATGAGAAAAGAAATTCAGGATCTGAGGACAAATGCCAGAATCTTTCAGCTCAGCAAGTGCACTGCTTGCACGTTCACCCTTGATCTACCTGCTGTGCACTTTATGTGCATGCACTCATTTCATCAACGTTGCCTTGGTGACAATGAAAAAGAATGCCCTGAGTGTGCTTCTGAGTACAGATCTGTTATGGAAATGAAGAGAGGCTTGGAGCAGAATTCCAAGGATCAGGATCGGTTTTTCCAGCAAGTGAAGAGTTCAAAGGATGGCTTTTCCGTGATTGCTGAATATTTTGGGAAGGGGGTTATTAGCAAAACTAGTAATGGGCCCACAAACACTAATAGATCAGGCAGCACATCTTCTGGCAGTGGCTTCTGAAGTTTGTTAATTTGCTTAAAGTTTGCATTGTTAAGCATTCATTTCTTTTGTTGCTTGCCTCGCAAGTGGGGTGTTATTCAACGGGGCACAGTGATTTAGGTTGGATACCTCAGCAAGTAGTGGCCTGGTTACTGCTCAGTCTGATGACTCTGATCAACCATTGATTTACCTGATTGGGGTGGCTGGTTTACAAAGAGAATGCCTTATTGCTCCTCTTCGAAAAAAATAAAAACAAAACAGAAGGCTGTTGCAGCTAATCAATTAGGTTGCTGTTTCACATTTATTATTTTGGCCT
The DNA here is from genome assembly GCA_021234005.1 of Nephelium lappaceum. Taxonomy (NCBI): domain Eukaryota; kingdom Viridiplantae; phylum Streptophyta; class Magnoliopsida; order Sapindales; family Sapindaceae; genus Nephelium; species Nephelium lappaceum. The sequence continues at coordinate 1,128,893 of CM038004.1, forward strand.
TCATTTCCCCAAGAATCATCAAAAGATGTCATCTACTCAAAATATCAGGTTAGATCTTACAGTATTTAATTCCTTGCTTGATTTTATGAGTGTGAAGTTACTTACAAGTACTCTTTTCCTTTGCTGGCAAACAAACAATTTTGGAGCATTTATTCAAATAATTGGCAAACTTCTTTGTGTATGATTTATCAGGCATGAGTTTATTGGATATGAGGAGGCGGCAATGCTTTGTAATTATCATGTAACTTACTAATTTGGTTAGCTATTGTTAAGTTTCAAACCGTTTTGATATAATCTTGCTTGTAACATTATGCAGTATTTGTGAGGTTTCAGACAATGAATGAGCTTGTCGTCTGGTTTGGTTTTATGTTCATTTCCTGAATGAAGTTATAAGATAATTTGTTCGTATTATATTGTTCATGGAAGCATAACGAACTCACTATTAACTAGGCATCATCTTAGACTTGGAAGCTGTTATATTTGTGGTTTGATCACTGTTTGGTATGATATTTCCCATAGTGGGCCTACAGATTTACAATATGATTCACAGTTTCCACCAACTCTTTTGTACCTTTGCTATGTCCATATACCATTAAAGAATCTTAACTCATGATGTGAAGCATATGTCTCTAAGCCCTTGTACAAGTGCTTGTTGGCTGTTGTGAGGAAGAGAGAGTTGGAACGGAATCTAATAATTATCAGGTCCCAAATAAGAGTAGTAGTAGTATATAGGGTTGGTTGGGTATATATAACTCTCGACCATAACATTGGATTCTCTGCACCTTATCTGATGAATAAAACATATAAAAAAATTACGAGTGTATTTCTCATTCACATTTATGATGAAAATTCGTGCCCCACTATACCATTTAGCAATATGTGTGGGAAGTTTTCTCCTTCTATTCACTCGTTATTGTGGAAGTAAATTTTCAAACTGTATATAGTGTTGGATTTTATCTTGATTACCTTCAAATTATATTATGTAGAAAGGGAACTGTGAAGGTTCACGTCAATGGACACTCACTTAATGTTGTTGATAGGTAGGGAAACTAATTATCTTCTATTTTATGGGTTTAACAACTTAGGCAAGTCAATAATGAAGAATAAATTGTCATAATTTTTTGCACACGTAACAGCAGGTATTTATAGTTTAATGTTAGGTATACATCCTTATTAGCAGAGGAGATTATGATATAAAAAGATCAAGCAACTTAGTTTTTATGACAGTATAATCACTACACTTTTTAGCACTTTTAAGCTCCACTAGTTCTAGTTTTGTCACACAAAAGAAGACACCAAAATCAAATCATATTGTCTTTGTCTTCCATGTGACCTGTCGATCCATGGATTTATTGTAATAATTAATTAGGTGTGGTCCAATCAAGACTGTTAAATCCAATTATATGGTTGGAACTTGGAACACAGATAGAGAGCCTCAATAATCCTTGAAGCATTAGTCGCTAACCTAAAACTTCCTCTCCATTTCTCTAAATAATAAATAAATAAAAACCAACTACTACAACAACAACACTTCCTCTCCATGTCATCCAATCCAAGTCAATGGTGCAATTATTTCAGAAATTGGAAAAAAAAAAATGGTGCAATAAAAGCATCCATATAATTGTTACACATGCTTCGAAATTTTAATCTTTAGAAAATGATAGGTCAAGAATTTGTTGTTAGGTTACCTACTCATAAGTACGTAGTATTTATGATGTGCACATTCACTCTGGTTTTTGCACTTCTTTTTTAAATCTGTGAAAAAGTTTGACTATTTATATTTATTAGCATACATAAAAAGTTTTCACAGTTTTGTAGGGGTTAATTTCTGGACTGTACATTAATGTTTATATGTGACTTTAGGTGGGTTTAAAATTTCATAGAGAAAATGAATCTCCCAAAAAAATCACAAAATTCATAAAAAAAAAGGTTGAAGAGCGAGACAGACAGTGTGACCCCCATGAAGTAAACGTAGGTGAGAATGTGGCTCTGGTCCGTAGATGTGATATGACTTTTACGATAAAACGAAGAATTTGCAAACGCAAGCGTTGCAAAGAGCACACACATGTCTTTGACTAAATTACCACTTCAAGGCTTCGATCATGACCGTCCATTTTTCTGACTTTTTGTTTCTCCAAGTCAGTTTTACTTGATCTCGAAGCGTTTGGCTGATCTTGATGATCTGCTGGGCCCCCCGGGTCAGAGTCATCATCTTCTGGTTGCAGGAGGGACATGGCCTGGCCCACGTATGGGAGAGCTAAGTAGCAGACTTGGAGGAGGGGCACTATTTTTTTGATTAATTAATTAATTAATTAATTAACTACAAATTTGGTGATTATGCGATTTATGTGGCTTTTAAATGTCATGTACAATCGCTTACCATCTGGTTCAATCAATTCATCGCCTATTCTGAGGGTCATCGATAATACTTCATAATTCAAAAATTTTGACTAAAAATTCAATTTAATTTACGTGTCACATAAGGTGTTTTACCCTATAAATTATTAAATAATTTTGTGAATGACGTGTAATAATAACAAACAAATTAGTAATTACCATACCATGTGGATTGATTTTTGCATGATTTTCACAAAAGCATCATTTTTCTTAAAAGCAGACAATGGATGGGTCAACAACATCAGGATTTATTGATCAAGTTAAGGTCTATTAAGGATCTAATGGTCAATAAACATCGATTCTGTGATAATAAAGGAAAAAAACTTTGTATACATACTTATAATATGTGCACAATAAGATTTAAATCCTTTCTATTATGGTGAATGAATAAATGCACAACCGTTCAAACTACAGGGGGATATGATGAGATTTAAATCTCTTTTATCATGATGCATAAATATAGGTGCATGACTGCTTGAAAACGAAGCGATCTGCTTCTCTTTAATATTGTACAATAAAACCTTGTCTAAAGTTATTTTAATGATGCATCGAATTATTCAGTTTTATTATACGAATCATAAGATAACGTGATATATTGTACTTATAATAACAAATAATTTGTTATATCATTTGGACTGGTTTTTAAACAACTATTTTAAATTTTGAATAAAGTTTCTGCACCATATAAAGTAATGAAAATTATATATGATTCTATACATACATTTGTTATAACTAAATTTTACTTACGTTTAAGATTGAAATTTCGATTTATTTAAAAATTAGGTCTTTTCATATACTTCAACCTTTAAAAAAAGAAAAAAAAAAAAGAAACATTAGGTCTCATTAACATGACATTATTAATGTCGTGAAAATCATTCAACTGTCAATATTATAACAGTATCATGCCGATGGACAATAAATTCTACTGCCGTTCAATATTTTAACAATAATAACAAAAGATAAAATTAAATGACAAATAGACAATAAGAACAATTTACATGCATCATCATGTTGTTTGATCAATCGAATTTTGACAATAAAATTAAAAAGAAAAACGTTTTTTTCACTGCTTGTCCGTTTTATCTTCATTTCATAAAAACCACTAAATCTTCATTTTTTCACTGCTTGTCGTTTTATCTTCATTTCAATACCAAAACTAAATCCTCCAACTATCTCAAAAAAAAAAAAAAAAAAAAAAACTAAACCCTCCGACAGAAAAAGTCAACAACAAACAATCAATAAATATTCACTCTATAACATCAAATAAGAATAAATTATAATAAATCAACATTTTAAAAAAAAAAAAACTATACTTATAATTTAAGTGCTTAGTGTATGTCCTTTTATATCATATCGATATCGTTAAAATATTGTGATCTATATTTATAAAAATATTAATAAAATGACTCTTTAGTAGGAGTGTTTGAGTATTTTCTTTGATCTTAAGAGGTTAAGAGTTCAAAAGATCAATATAATTTTCTTTAAATTTAATCTCTTCCCCCATCATTTTAAAAAACAAAATCAGAAATATCGAAAATATTTTTGATATTGGTCTTAATAAAATAAGAACAAAACATAAAGTGTCAATAATTTTATTTAAATTTAATCATCATCCTTCATCGTTAAAGAGAAAAAAAAAATCAGAAATATAGAAAATATTTTTGCTATTGGTCTTCCTAAAATAAGAAAAGTATCAAAAATCATTTTGATATTGAGTTTTTTAATAATGAATTTCTCCTTATTTTGAAAACTAATTTTTGACATATAATTTAATTCTCAATAGATTCGACAGAATCCTAGTCATTGAATTGGATTATAAAAGTACTACCAGACTTTCCAAACTTTGTGCCCAAAATCATGCCCAAATTAATTTCCAAACTTTGTGCCCAAAATCATGCCCAAATTATTTGTTATTTGAATTGTTAATATTTATTAATTATCATATCATCTCATGATTTATAATATAATGATAACTCACATATCACATCATTTGAGTTGTCAACATTCCATTAAAATCATGCTCAAATAATATGGCATTTGAGTTGTCAATATTATATTAATTATTATATAATTTTATTATTTATAACATATTAATAACTCATATATCATATTATTTGGATATGACTTTAGATATAAAATTTAATAAGTGTAGCAGTGATTGTAATTATATATGAAATTACTTTAAAATGGAAAAAAATATAATTAAAAAGACCAGGTCACCCCCACATTATTGTACAAAAACAAAAGTGTGTAGTGTTGTGTGTGTCTCCATCTCTTTTTCTCTGCCCAAAAATTCCCAAATCTCAAATGGAAAATTCAACCTTCTCTCAAATTCCAAGCCTCTTCACTCGGTTAGTTTCTCAGTTTTATTTCTTTTCTCTCTCTGTCGCTCTCACTCTCTTTTCCTCTCTCTCTCTCTCTCTCTTTTTATTTCAAGTTATAGAAATGAAAAATAGATGACTAATTTAAGTTTTTTGGGATCTATGAGACTGTAACTGACAGTCTAATCTTGAATTCGGCTTCTTTTCTGAGATGGGTTGTGTTTGTTTTGGGTTTTTCAGGTGATTTTTTTTGTTAAAGGAGTGATTTTTATTGTTGTTGGTTAATAACGATAATAATAATAATGAGCAAAGAACAGCCACCTGAGCCTCTTGATTTCTTTATCTGGACTGTTGAGGTAATTCATTTTATTTTATTTTTTCATTTCCTTTCAATTCCCAGTTCTGATTTTGTGTTTTGTGTTTGTAACATAGTTGTTGGATCTTCACTCATTGAATCAAAATTAGATCTTGGTTTGATTATGTGGGTGTTTTGAGTCTGTTTGGAAATTGGGTTTGTTGAGTTGGTGTAGTGGGTGGTTTTGTATTGATTAGTTATTGAATTGTTTGAATCCAGTTGATCAATTGATTGAAATACAACTTTTATTTTTATTTTTATTTTTATTTTTTATTGAGAGAATGCATCACAACAAAGATGTTTTTTTTTTTTAATTGATTGATTGAGTGAATTTGGGGCCGTCTGAATTGGTCTTAGTTAGATGAAAATTGGGTGGCTGGAGTGTCGAAAAAGGTGTTTTAGTAGACCTGAATTTGTGTAAATTCTGTTTGTTTTTATTTGTTTAATGTTTAGTTGTTGTGTCACTCTCTTAGTAATAATAGTGTTTGAATTGACAAGGTGTGGACTTAATAGTACCTATCCATACTTTGGCATGTGGATATTGTTTAAGGGATTCTTTGCTCTCAACGTATGCCAGTGGGTCTGCCATTGTCGTTGCATGTTTTGGATTCTGATGTTGGGGTATGTGTGCTGTTTAGTAATGAAGATCATTAAGGACTTGTGGGAATGGGGTCCCTGATTATGCTTTGTTGGAGGAGAAATTTTCAATAAGCATGAAGTGAGGCTGTGCAACTGGGAAATAAAAGTGAATGTTTATATTGAATTTTACTTTTGTGCTTAAATACCATTTAGGTCTTAATTCAATTCAAAGAAGTATTTTGTGTCTACAATTTCTGCTTTACGACTTGAGTTATGTATGAATCTTGTTTTTTGCTGGTGCTACATAAGTTCATGGAAAGCAAGCTTAGTGTTATGGGTATGCTCTGTGGGACTTGCGAGGTTTGACCCAACATGTACAAATAGTCACTTACCAATTTTAAGAAAGTGTGAGTGGGAATTACGTGGTTGGGAGGGAAGTTGCAGTTGCACACTGTTGCATGTACTAGCAACTGAAGAGATTCTACTGCAAGGAGATGAATGTGGTACTTCGAGGACATGGGTTTAATTTGGTAATAGGACAACAACCAATTGGTAATACTTTAAGATGCTTTAAGGCTGAGCTTATCGAGATTTATGTGTGGCACCCAACTGAGTTATCACTTCTGTGGATGGACTGTGTGCTTGCTTGTCAACTGGACAAGCTATGGATAAGGACAAAAAGAGTAATTTGTTTGATTGATTGTATCTATGTGTTCATAGGAAAAATTCATCTATGATTATAAAGCTGCATACATTTTTTATTTGCCTTGTTTGTGGTTTTCAAGTACAAAACATTTCGTATAGATCAATTATTAAGACAACAATATGTATAACTTAGTTGCGTGTTACTTTGAAGGATAGGCTTATGGAAAAATTACTATTTGCATTACTCTATTCCTCATTTTAACTGATCTTAAGTAAGTTTGGTGATTATCTGCAAAATAATTGAAAAGAACATTACTATGGGAATTAACTTGGAAGGCTAAACTTTTGAAATTACATTAACATAATCTGCTTACGTTTGTATTGTTTGCAACGACTGTTTCACACATTAAACAAAACTTATGTATATTTGGTTTAGTGACATCCATTCTGCATACTGTCATTTTCTTTTGAAGGATGTTGGACTGTGGTTGGAAGAAATAAATCTAGGCGGCTATCGCCAGATTTTCAAAGAAAATGGTGTCAATGGAGAGTACTTAGAAGGCATGTCCATGTTCACAACCGAACAAATTCTACGGTTTATAAGGCGGTGCCATATGAAGTGGGGAGACTTCATAACGCTGTGTAAGGAACTCAGAAGAATAAAAGGTTCGCTTTCTTCTCAATCTCTCTCTTCTGCATGAATATTGTTCAAAAGATAATGGTTTTTTTCCAGATGAAATGAAAATTGGGTTCATAAAATTGTATTGTTGTGATCGCTTCTTTGAAAGAGGTTGGCTGTACATGATATCTCATATTTTAAATGTTTTGGCGTTACTTTAATTTACAAGAAAACGACTGTATTTCCATGTACTTGATTTATTATTTAACTACTGTGAAAATTTCAGTTTTATGTGTTTGTGCCAATATCAAATTTTGGGAGTGAATACATGTCATTTTTCAACCATACTGTGTACATATATAACTTTGTTTCATATCGTATTTGGACTGAAATTGAATATTGCTGACATCGAATGTATATTTGTAGTGGCTTGCCTAAAAGGGGAGCAAAAAGTTCGCCGGCCATGGTGGGCCCCATCTTGCCTCTCAGTAGTCTTTGTCAAGGTGGCAAAGCGCAACCGACAGTCACGAGTTGTTTCCTTGAAGCTGGAACCATGATACTAAATCTGCTAATGTGTATGTATATCTAGTTTTGTTTTTGCTTAGAAACAGAAGTAGGAAACAACTCATATAATCTGTCAAAGGTGTTGCTGGTGGTTCTTCCTTGGAGAGCTCGTTTTTACGTATACAAATCGCTTCTATATATTTGTTTTTCGTTGATTTTGTAGTAGCTGTATCGATTGTCTTTAATCTGTCAGCAAATATACAATTTATGTTATATAAAGCAATCACAATAGTTTGGGTCAACTGTGAAGAAATTCACTTTGCAGAATTGTTATACCACACATACTTCACCACCCCATGAAAATTTACCACTTACCGATTGTGATTTTTAGCATGTTATGCCATTTGATGTGATCGCAAAGTTAAATAAATAAGAGACTATAAAAGTAGTATTCTCCTAGTGTATATTGATTGTATTCAGATGCTTGTTCGTGATGTTCACGTTCGAGTTGTCTACTCTTTTAGCTGCCTGTGTTTGGTATTAGATGTGCCCATGAGGCCATGATTTGTCAATGAATCAGATTTTGGTTGGGTTAATTGCATTCTTAACCCGAAAACGATTGCAGCACGTGGAATGTTTCCAGGCACTCACATCCCAAGGTTGCAACATTTTCTTGAATAAACATGTTTTCCCCACCTCAGGACTTCTATCAACTGAGGTAGGGCTGACACAATGCAATATGATGATATAGATACTCAATTTTTTCACATGTATGCATGGCGAATGTTTTGCCACGATGATGATGATGATGATGATGATGATAGCTCGGAGAAACTCCCGCATGGATGTGGCCTTTCATCCCATTCCCCAATACATCTATCCAATCAAAATACACCGTGTATCCAACAATCGAAGTGTGTTATGGGATAAGAGAGCTTAGTTAGTAACATGATTGTTCATCAACATGTTTGTTCAGTCAAAATATGTCATGTAATAAAAAGTGATGTTTATCCAATCAAAATACGTTGTGATAAAATGATTAAATTAGTAATGGGATGGTCATTTCAACACATTTGTTCAATCAATATAATATATTTGTGGGATATTATGAAAAACCCACCTGGAATGAAAACTAATGAAAATTTATCCCCCGTTTTTAAATTATTAGATAAACTACCCTCTGCCGTTAACTTTCCATCCAAAATGTTAACATTTTCCATCTGAAATAGTAAAATGACCAAAATACCCTTATCATATCCGATAAAATTCCTTTTATACCCTTCAAACTTATGAAAGGACTAAAATGTCATTTAAATTATTAATTAATTAAAATATTAAATAAAAAATAAAAGATTTAAAAAAAAAATTTTATTCACACAAAATCCCTCTCACTCCACTCTCTCTTCTTCTTCTTCTTCTGCTTCTACGCTTCTTCTTCTGCTTCTGCTCTTCTTCTTCTTTTTCTCATCTTCTTCTTCTTCTGCTCTTCTTCTTTTCAAGGTTCGATTATTCTTCTTTTGCTCTTCTTCTGCTCGTCTTCTTCTTCTTCTGCTCTTCTACTTCTCTGGGTTCGAATTGGAACCCAGAGCCCAGAAACTGGGTTCGAATTGGAACCCAGATCTGGGTTCCTTCGAACCCAGAAACTGGATTCCTTGGAACCCAGAACTGAGTTTGTTGGAACCCAGATCTGGATTCGATTCGAATCTAGAGAAGAGGAAGAAGAAGAAGAAGAAGAAGAGCAAAAGAAGAATAATCGAACCCTGAGAAGAAGATGAGCAAAAGAAGAAGAAGAAGAAGAAGAAGAAGAAGAGAGAGTGGAGTGAGAGGGATTTTGTGTGAAGAAATTTTTTTTTAAATCTTTTATTTTTTATTTAATATTTTAATTAATTAATAATTTAAAGGACATTTAAGTCATTTCATAAGTTTGAAGGGTATAAGAGGAATTTTATAGGATATGGTAAGGGTATTTTGGTTATTTTACTATTTCGGATGGAAAATATTAACATTTTGAACGGAAAGTTAACGGCAGAGGATAGTTTATCTAATAATTTAAAAACGGGGGGTAAATTTCCATTAGTTTCCATTCCAGGGGGATTTTTCATATTCTCCCTATATTTGTTCAATCAAAACATGTCATATGGTAAAAAGACTAAATTAGTAACGAAACCGTCTAGTAAAGAATTCTCTACATAAAAGAGGTTTTTTGAAAGAGAACTTGGTGTCGACTTGGATATGTATCTAAACATGAATTAAGTTTGTGATCATCAATTAATAAATATTAGATTAAAAGTAAGTTCGAATTATACATAATTAAGAATTATACATAATCAATAATATTTATATGTCACCAAAATTTTTTGAAAGTAAGTGGAATTTAATCGCTTACTAGTTACTAGTGAGTACTTCATGAGACACCTTTGAACCACTGCTCAACGAATTTTGATTTCAAATAAATAAATAATATATATACATATTGTTACTAAAATTACTAAATAAACCACCCACGGAAGTCAAATCACGATATAATTGGTAAAGCAATTTGACTATTTTATTAATTAAATAATATTATTTATTAAAATAATATTTAAATATTCTTCAATTATAGTATATTCACATACAAAGTGAGCAGAATTCTTAACTAACAAAAATCCAAACAATTCACCGAATCGAACGGCAATCTCGACTTGATCACCACAAGACCGCCAGTCATCCGGTGAACCAACCTCACCGAAGCCCCCCGTCTCTCTCTCTCTCCGTCATCAATTCAAAATTTCTCCCACTTCACTCTCTCTGTAAATCAAAACCCATAAACCCTAAACCCCCAAAACCCTCTCTCTAAAACACGAAAATGTTCTCGCCGGCAACGAAGAGGCTGATCCCGACTCGTCTAAAGGACCCAATTCAACCTCAATCGCCGCCGTTCAACTCCTTCTCCACTCCTCTCGCCGAGAACCGCGGATCCCGCCACGACAATGCTCCTCCGCTGGACCGCCCCTCCACCGGCACCCCCGCCCCCTGGGCCCCACGCCTCTCCGTCCTAGCCAGGTACGTTCTTCAATTTACTCACTTGTCGCTTCAAGTTTCATTTTTTATGGTTTTCAGTGTAAATTTCGCTGCTTTTTTCACTTTTTCGTGTTAAATGCGAGGAAAAATGAGATTTAATTGCTCACATGTCGCTTCAAGCTTCAATTTTATGGGTTTTTTCAACAAATGCTGTTTTGTTTACTAATTTGTGTTATTATCTGTAGAATACCAACTGCTAGCAAAAGTGAGAGAGGTGAAGAGGTGGACCCCATCAAGCCGGTTTTTGTTGGGGAGTTTCCGCAAGTTGTTCGTGATGAGCAGACTACTAGCATTCTTTCGAAACGGGTTCCTGGTTAGTCATGAGTAGTTTTGTTGTTGAAGTTTGTGGTTTTATTGAGGAGGATGATAGATTGAGAATGTGTGTTTGCTTGTTTGGCAGGTGATGCGGGGTGTGTGTCTGGTGGAATTGATAAGGGGGGGACGTGTCTTTCGTGGATTATATGTAGGGATAGGCTTTTTGTTTGGGATTACTTATCGTCTGCAGCTTCGAATAAGTGTATTGTTCTTGATCTTCCTTCGAGTGTTTGGGAGAATGGAGATGTTGGTATGGCTTTTTATCATGGTAACAGTTGGATGCTTAGTATTGTTAATTGGGATGGTGGTGGTGCAAGGCGAACAAGTAAAGGCATACAGTGTTGTGTCTCTGCTGGGATCGTTTTGTGTAACCAAAAGACTCGAGCTGTTGTATATTGGCCTGATATCTCTGAAAGCGTGACTTCGCCTGTGACTAGTTTGGGGTCTTTTGATGTAAAAGAGTTGACTTCGTCGCCTGTTGATGGGAAGACTACCCTGAATAGTCAGAGACAAGGTAGCAAGGTTAAAAGTGGTTTTGTTGGTTCGAGCTCTTTTAATTCTTTGATTGCTTCTGCAGTCCCTGGTGTCCAAAAGGTGTGTGTTGCCCTTGCTTGTAGTTGCAATGGTGAGCTTTGGCAGTTTTACTGCAGCCCTACTGGTGTCCACCGTAAGAAAGTATATTATGACATAATGAGTGTATCGTCCCAAGGCAGTGACAGTGGTCAACTTGCAGGGAGCAAGGGGTATCCGAGGTCACTAATATGGGCTGTTTCAGACCTTTCTATGGAGGAACCGAACCGGCAGTTTTTTTTGCTGACTGATCATGAGATACAATGTTTTAGTGTCAAGCTCTGTCCTGATTTGAATGTTTCAAAGCTCTGGTCTCATGAAATTGTTGGCACTGATGGTGATTTGGGTATTAAGAAGGACTTGGCTGGTCAGAAGCGAATCTGGCCTCTAGATGTGCAGATAGATGATCACGGAAAAGTGATTACAATTCTTGTTGCCACTTTTTGTAAGGACCGGGTTAGCAGTTCAAGCTACACACAGTATTCTCTTCTTACCATGCAATATAAATCTGGGATGAACATCCATTCTGACGTGCTTGATAGAGTTTTAGAGAAAAAAGCTCCCATCCAAGTGATAATCCCAAAAGCTAGAGTAGAAGAGGAGGACTTTTTATTCTCCATGCGACTTCGTGTTGGGGGGAAGCCCTCAGGGTCAGCCATCATACTTTCTGGCGATGGAACAGCAACCGTCTCCCATTATTATAGAAACTCTTCGCGGCTTTATCAATTTGATCTGCCTTATGATGCTGGAAAAGTTCTAGATGCTTCAGTTCTTCCTTCCACTGATGATGGCGAGGATGGTGCATGGGTTGTCTTAACAGAGAAAGCAGGAGTATGGGCAATACCAGAAAAAGCTGTTTTAATTGGTGGAGTTGAACCCCCTGAGCGAAGCTTGTCTCGTAAAGGAAGCTCAAACGAAAGATCTGCACAAGAAGAGCGAAGAAACCTTACGTTTGCAGGTAACCTTGCTCCTAGAAAGGCTAGCTCTGATACCTGGGATGCAGGAGATAGGCAAAAGGCTATTCTGACTGGGGTTTCACGGCGAACTGCTCAAGATGAAGAATCAGAGGCTTTACTTGGCCACCTTTTCCATGATTTTCTATTATCTGGGCAGGTTGATTCTTCATTTGTGAAGCTTCAAAATTCTGGGGCGTTTGAAAGGGATGGAGAAACAAGTGTTTTTGCTAGGATGAGTAAATCTATTGTCGACACCTTAGCTAAACACTGGACAACAACAAGAGGTGCTGAAATATTGTCTATGGTGTCCACTCAGCTCATTGATAAGCAGCAGAAACATAACAAATTTCTCCAGTTTCTTGCTTTATCCAAGTGCCATGAGGAATTGTGTTCTAGACAGAGTATGATCTACTGCCAAAATTTTATTATGTATTTCTGTTTCTTGAGATTTTATGTCTTTTACTTTACATATGGACCATGCTGAAACATGAATGTTTTATGATAGCCTTTGAATTTCTTATAGAACCTATCATTTAATGACATTGTACAGTTAGGTTCATGTGGTTAAACCAGAAAAATCATTGACATACATATATAGATGTTTGCACGTGTGCTTGTAGTCATATTCAGTTTGCAAGATATTGTTTCTGATTCCTGATCATTCTAAGGTAATCTTTCAAGAACTAATTTATTTTCAATTTGTGCTTGACTGTGATCTTCTGCTGTCATTTTATCTTGTAATCATCTAGAGGGGTTTAACCCATATGGTTGGTTACTATCATTTTAAAACTGTTTTAGCATGGATGTAACGTTTATTGAGTATGGTCATTTAGAATTTTGACAGTCTCTGTTGATTTAAAGAAATAATGAAGATTAAAGAAACAAAATTTTAAGCCTAACTGATTGCTTTTTGTTAGCAGGACATTCTTTGCAAATTATTTTGGAGCATGGTGAGAAACTTGCTGGAGTGATTCAACTCAGGGAACTGCAAAATATGATTAGCCAGAATCGTTCAACTGGTGTTGGCTCCCCTCATTCTCATTCAGATATTCAAGTTTCAGGTGCACTGTGGGACCTTATTCAATTAGTTGGTGAGAGGACACGGCGTAATACGGTTCTTTTAATGGACAGAGATAATGCTGAAGTGTTTTACAGCAAAGTTTCTGATCTTGAAGAAGTATTTTATTGCTTAGACAGACAACTACAGTACATAGTTAGTGCAGAGCAGCCGTATGGGATACAGATTCAGAGAGCATGTGAACTCTTAAATGCATGTGTTTCTATAGTACGCACAGCAATGTGCTACAAGAATGATCATTACATGTGGTATCCTCCACCTGAGGGCTTAACACCTTGGTATTCTCTACCTATTGTACGTAATGGAATGTGGAGCATTGCTTCTTTCATGCTTCAGCTATTAAATGAAACACCAGGACTTGATGTGTCTGCAAAATCAGATCTATATGCCCATCTAGAAGCACTTACTGAAGTTTTACTTGAAACATACACTGGTGCTATCACAGCTAGAGTTGAGCGTGGGGAAGAGCACAAAGATTTGCTAAATGAATATTGGAATAGGCGCGATGCACTTCTGGACATCCTTTATCTACAAGTCAAAGATTCTGTGTCAGCCCACCAACAAGTAGATTTTCTTTTCCTGTCAAATTTCCTTTTTTTTTTTTTTTACTTTCTTCTGGGTAAACATGCACTTCTTAAACTATTTTCTTTCCAGGACATAAATGAAGCTGTTGAAAATAAAAGTGAAGTAATACTTAGAAAGCTGTCCTCAAGTTTGCTTTCCATTGCAAGAAGGCATGGAGGATACAGAACTATGTGGGAAGTATGTTGTGACCTGGATGATTCAGAACTCCTTCGAAATCTTATGGTACATGCTTTTAAACTTTTCCTTATTCATATTCTCGAAGACGTGCATGGGTCACTTTTATTGCCGCTGTATGTGTTGTACATACCTGGGTTATTTATGACAATCGATTCTTAGATAAGGACAGACATGCAGTGATTTTAAAGTATGAGTCAGATTTCCATACATCTCTCGCAAATAGCTTTTGTTTGAGTCAGTATATATATAATATATATATATGCTTGTTTCTGTGATATATACATATAATATATATATATATATATGATTTTAATATATATATATATTAAAATCCTTTGGATGATTTTTTGATTCCTAAATTTTCTGTGAGTTGGTTTCTATAAAAGAATTGCATTGCACTTATTTTATAGAAATGTTTATTGCTTCTCACATATGTTTATTCTGACAAAACTATGTATTGTTGATACAGTTTTTACTTTTTACTATCGGTTATTACTGACCTTAATTGATTCTTCTGTTATTATAATTACATGCTTTGATTTTTACACAGCATGAGAGCATGGGTCCAAAAGGAGGTTTCTGTCAGTTTGTATTTAAACAACTGTATGAGAAGAGGCAATTTTCTGAGCTTCTAAGGCTTGGGGAGGAGTTCCAGGAAGAGCTGTCTATTTTCCTTAAGCATCACCGAGATCTTCTGTGGCTTCATGAAGTGTTTCTTCATCAGTTTACCTCAGCTTCAGAAAGTCTTCATGTGTTAGCCCTCTCTGGGGATGAGGACTTTGTTTCAGCTGCGGAAGATAGGGAAGACACTTATCATGTGAATCCTGAACCAACTTTGGCAGACAGAAAGCGTCTTTTAAATCTTGCTAAGATAGCTGCCATGGCAGGTATGGCTGCTTTTTGTGTTCTTTATCACGTATATATTGCCCTTTTTATCGTGTTATTCTTGGTCACTCCCACTAACTTTTTCTTGTAACTATACCAGCAGGCAAGAGTGCTGATTCCGAGACAAAAGTGAAGCGCATTGACGCTGATACAAAGATTTTGAAATTGCAGGTTTGTCTTGTTTGGAGACAGCATATGTCGGTTGCACTATAAGCACGTTGTTGGGTATAATATATTTGGACTATTCAAGTTCTAAATTGCTATTTTATCTAAAGTTGTTGCTACTGCTTCCAATCAGTCGCACGATAAAATAAGTCAAATTGTCAGCTAATTGACCCTAGGGTGTTTTTCCCTCTGGGGTCCTCTCCAAGTTGTGCCTGCACACGCAATTCATTTGCTTAATTTCTTGACTGTTAGTCTCAACTTCTATCTTGATCTCTTTCAGGAAGAAGTTGTGAAGGTTCTCCCTGTGGACAGAGTGAAGCAATATGTTGGAGGACCCCTCTTGCGCCCGGAGGAACTAATAGAGCTTTGCCTCAAAAGTGAAAGCGCAGAGCTTGCATTGCAGGCTTTTGATGTGTTTGCATGGACCAGTTCCTCATTCCGTGCAAGCCACAGAAATCTTTTGGAGGATTGCTGGAAGAATGCTGCCAATCAGGATGACTGGGGACAACTCTACCAAGCATCTGTGACAGAAGGATGGAGCGATGAGGAAACATTGCAACAGCTGAGAGACACTGTCCTATTCCAGGCGTCAAGTAGGTGTTATGGACCCAATGCAGAAAGCATCGATGAAGGATTCAACGAAGTATTGCCACTTAGACAAGAAAACTTGGAAGCTGAAGTTTTGAAAGATTTAAATTTCTCTGTAGAAGCAATACTGATGCTGCACAAGGATTTTCCATATGCGGGCAAGCTAATGCTGACTGCTATTGTGCTAGGTAGTGAACAAGACAATAACACAAATGCAGGGGACGGTTCTGCCCTGATGGAATAACTTTTGATTCTGATGGGTACACATGCTGATTAATCTTTGTACAATTTGTTTTTCCAATCTGAGAAAACAATCACAATCACAATCACATGTAAATACTTTCAACATTGATGAACTTTGACAGCAAATCCAGATCAAAAGGTTCTCTCATAACCAAATTATTGCATGGATGAAGACTCAGGTGGGTTTGATTTACAGTTATCCAACTGCCCGTGAGCATGTTACTTGCTCATTTAAGGTTGTGTTTCTAGATCCTTTTGATTGATCCAATCTAGTACGGCAGGGCATGTCAACGCTCAATTGACTTTGAGGACTCCACCTACATGATATGTCAAGCAAGCCAGAGGATCCCGCTTGTACGTACATGAGAATATGCCTTTTTTTTTGGTCGAATTCTTGGCTTTGCGTCTCTACACTAATATGAAACCAATCTAATTCATGAAACCCAAATCTTTATGGACAGACTTCAAGTGCATAGACACGCATGATGATTTCATTCTTTAACGTGCTAGTTTTGTTTTCTAAATTTATAAATATTTAATCAGACTGACAGCAACTGCAACAAAGACTATCAAAAGCGGCCCTTGAAAATTCCGAAGTCCCAATTCATCCAACGTCACAGCGTGAAGTGTGTCAATATCAAGCATAAAAGCCTCAAATTTTGGACAAATCTATCACCTCACTCGGTATGTCTATGACTCTACGCGGATGGTTTACTTTCGATGAGAGTACCACCAGCACAGGACTCCTAAACAAAAGTTCTGGACCTTTAATACAAAGCAACAAGGTGTCCTGTCAAACTAACCTCAATGTAAATTCCAAGTCATTTTACAATCTATTTTGAGACCACCCCAGAAGTCAGCTTTGCATCTTTAAAACAAGTACAGAGGAATATCTTTGAGGGATACTTATTATGGCCTTGAAAATTGTGTCCTTTCTTGTTGTGGTTGTTTCTGTTATTAGTAAACCAAATCTGCTTTGAAAGGCATGTTTGATACCTTATTGGTTTGGACATTGCTTTTTGGATGATTGCTATTATTGCATTTTTAAACTTCAATTTTCATCTGGAAATGTTCCTGAAGTTCCTGAAGGTTCATATTCATGCAAACATTAAAAGGAAGTGCTAGTGAAAAAAACAAGCTTTTGCTATGCTTCTTGTTCTGCTGGTTCTGTGTCCTTGGTAGCTAGTGGGTTCTGGTTCTGTCTGGTTCTGCTTCTGGTTTTGTCACCTTGAATCCTGATAATTGATCCTGGTTCTAGTTCTGTTATTTATTCCTCTGGACGTGTTAGTGTGAAACATTTCAGGAGACATGTTTCATACTAATATTAACGTTCAAGGTTCTGATGAAGAAAGCAACATTCTTGATACTGGTTTGCTTAACAGCAACAGCTGCAGCAGCAGCAACAGATTCAGCATGGCATCCTCTTCTGGAAGATATGGCCGCCTCTGGCGTCGAAGCATAACTGTTGGCGTTTTTATCACTATCAAGAAAACCTCTAATGACCATGGAGAAGATCCAGTGCCATCACCAACATCTTCATCACCCCTTCTTGACCATGACACTGAACCAAATTCTTTGCAGCAAGAGACCTCAGACACCAACAACCCAGTTCAAGAGAATGGTTTCTTGAACTTTGTCTCAAAAGCCTACAATAGTTTCTCCTCTAGCAAATCTTTCCAGGATCAAGAAACTTCAGCCTCATGTTATGATCCTGTGCCTTCAGCTGCAAGTTATGATCCGGTGCCTTCAAACCCTGTCAACCAAGGACTTGTTAGAAACTTGTCCACTCAATCCCAACATGCCATTAACATTCCATCTGATAATGAGGAGGAAGAGGAGATAGAAGAACAGCAACTTCGTAACGCCGTTGTCCAGATTGTAAAAGAGAGAGACCTCAACTCACTGAAGGACTTTGGTGGTGTTGAGAAAGTTGCATCAGTCTTCAGCTCTCATTTGGAGTGTGGAATTGATGGCATCCATGACCCGCAAGAATGGGATACAGACAACCCAATTCATGCAAAAAAAGGGTTTTTCTACTTCCTCTTAGAGGCAGGTAACAAGTACACAATTTTTCTCTTGTTAGTATCAGCTGGGTTGTCTTTTACCACTGAGATAATGAAGCGCGGACCTAAATATGGGTGGCATGATGGAGCTGTCACACTATTTGCTGTTTCTATGCTTATCATTTTCCCATCAGTGGCTAATTTTTGCCAAGAAAGAAAGCTAAAGAAGAAGATCTGGAAGGAGAAAAACAAATTGGAGGTTAAAGTTGTAAGAAGTGGACAGTCTCAACGCATCGCCATATCCAATCTTGTGCCGGGAGATATAGTGCTTTTGGAAGAGGGGGTTCGAGTTCCAGCTGATGGCTTGGTTGTCAGTAGTGATGGTTTAAAGTTGGATGGTGTACGAAACTCCAAAGTTGATCGTGATGAGAGCCCGTTCATCTGTTCTGGCTCAAAGGTAATGGAGGGGCACGGTTCCATGCTCGTAACATCGGTGGGTGCCAATACAACATTAGGTAAGTTGCTGAGCTTGGAGATCCAAGATCCTAATAGGACAACATTGCTCGAAGCTATTGAAAAGCCAAATTCTTATATAGAGAATCTTTCCCTTTTTGTCTCTGTCATCATTGCTCTTGTGGCATTTATACGCTTATTATTTGGGAAACATGATGAAGATGATAATGGTTTTCCTGATTTAAAGGGCAATGTTTCAGTGAACATGTTGATGAAGATCTTTGAGGGAATTTTGTTAAAACCTAAAGGAAGGATTAGCCCTTTGGTGAGTGTTCTTACCGTGGTAGTAATTTCTATACAGCATGGAATGCCTTTTGTGATTACATATATCCTCTCTTGGTGGAACTCTAAGGTGGTGAAAAAGCAGGCAGAACCACAGAATTTATCAGCTTGTGCCACTATGGGAATTGTTACAGTTATGTGTATTGATGCAACTGTGGGGCTGGTGTGTGGAGATTTGGAGGTTAACAAATTTTTGATTGGTGAAAACGATTTGAAAGATGTGAACTTGGAAATTGATCAAGCAGTTTTCAAAGCTCTACAGCGAGGCATTGGTGCATCACTTCTTGTGCCTGCAATTTCTGCTAGCCCAACCAACGACTCACTTATCTCTTGGGCAAATTCAAGATGGGGAAGGAATGTGGAGTTTCTTGATCAGAATCTTCGTGTTCTCGGATATAGAAAATTGAGTTCTGATAGCAAATGTCGTGGGATTTTGATGAAGCATGGGGGGGATGAAGAGAAAATCATGCATATGCACTGGAGTGGAGCTGCATCATCAATACTGGACATGTGTTCACACTACTATGACAATAATGGAAGAAGTCATGCAATCAAGGATATCAAAAGTAGGTTTCGGGTGGTGATCAAGGATATGGAAGGTAATGGTCTTAGACCCATTGCATTTGCTTGTAGGCAAACAGAGGTTCAAGAAATTCAAGAAGATGGAATGCACTTATTGGCATTAGCAGGTCTGAAATATCCATGTTCGGAAGAGATTAAATTGGTTGTTAGAGATTTTAGAAATGCTGGTGTAAGCATTAAATTGGTGTCAGAGGATGAACTCTCAGCAGTAAGAGCCATGGCTTACGAGCTTGGACTGTTTAGCCCCGATTCAAATGATCTGGCACTTGAAGGTGAACAAATCAGGGATTTAAACATCACTGAAAGAATGCAAATGTTGGATCGGGTCACTCTGATGGGAAGTTGCCTTGCAGAGGATAAGCTTCTTCTGGTTCAGTCAGTACAACAAAATGGTCATGTAGTTGCATTTTTTGGAGGTTCATCTAGCAGTGATACTCCAGCTTTAAAAGAAGCTAATGTAGGGATCACTGAGGCTACTTGGTGCACTGACATGGCTAGAGAGAGCTCTGACATTGTTATTTGGGGTAAAGGCTCATTATCTACTATTCTGGAGTATGGTAGATGTGCCTACCACAATGTTCAGAAGTTTTCACAACTTCAGCTGACCATTTGCATTTCTGGCTTACTGATAACCTTGATCACGACAATGATTTTGGGAGAGTCCCCAATAACGACACTTCAATTGATTTGGGTGAATTGGATTACTTGCAGTCTAGGTGGCCTAATGATGATTATGGAGTTAGAAGTTCAGCAACGGATTACCACTCCACCAGCTGAGAAGACCAAATCACTCCTAACCAAAGTGATGTGGAAAGACATAGTAATTCAAGTTCTTTGCCAGGCTTCCGTTCTGATGATCTTTCAATTTAAGGGCCAAGTCTTACCCAGCATGAACCAAGATGTTCGAAAAGCAATGATCTACAGTAGTTTCACCCTATCCCAGGTTTTTTATCTGTTCTATATTATAAACCTGGCGAAGAAGGAGGTATTACTATATGTTCTCAGGAACATTAGATTTGTGTTGGCTTTGGTGACTGTCATAGTTATACAAGTCCTGATGGCTGAATACCTGGAATGTCTAGCTCATTGTATGAGGTTGTGTTGGATACAATGGGTTGTCTGTTTCATTTTAGCTGCGCTTCCATGTGGTATCCATGGTGCTGTAAAATTCATTGCCCATTCCCTCTTAAACAGGTCCTTGTGGTCTGAATTGTCTGATGGTTTGCAGACTGTGTTCTCAAGAAGGCAGCCTCACCCTCGACCATACCTTCTATGCATAGGGCTCCCCTTTGCAATGTTCCTTTTATTCACCTTATCACACTAAGCCCTGATGTCGTTGAACTCTTCGCCATGGTTTAAGTTGATTAGAGTGTGGACATAGACATAGTCCTGTAAATATACCAGCCATACTCTATGAGTTTAGCTGATTAGTCCTGTCCACATGGTCCTGTAAATAAACCAGCTCTCACTCTAGAGTTCAGCTTCATCATACCTGTCCACATAGTCACGTAAATAAACCAGCTCTCACTTCAGAGTTTAGCTTCATCATACCCAGAGTCATGTAAATAAACCAGTAGCTTCTTCTGGGTAAACATGCACTTCTTAAACTATTTTCTTTCCAGGATATAAATGAAGCTGTTGAAAATAAAAGTGAAGTAATACTTAGAAAGCTGTCCTCAAGTTTGCTTTCCATTGCAAGAAGGCATGGAGGATACAGAACTATGCGGGAAGTATGTTGTGAGTGACCTGGATGATTCAGAACTCCTTCGAAATCTTATGATATATGCTTTTAAACTTTTCCTTATTCATATTCTCGAAGACATGCATTGGTCGTTTTTTTGCCGCTGTATGTGATGTATATACCTGGGTTATTTATGACAATCGATTCTTAGATAATGGCAGACATGCAGTGATTTAAAAGTATGAGTCACATTTCCATATATCTCTCGCAAATAGCTTTTGTTTGAGTCAGTATATATATAATATATATATATACACTTGTTTCTGTGATATATACATATAATATGTATATGATTTTAATATATATATATTAAAATCCTTCGGATGATTTTTTGATTCCTAAATTTTCTGAGTTGGTTTCTATAAAAGAATTGCATTGCACTTATTTTATGGAAATGTTTATTGCTTCCCACGTATGTTTATTCTGACAAAACTATGTATTGTTGATACAGTTTTTACTTTTTACTATCGGTTATTACTGACCTTAATTGATTCTTCTGTTATTATAATTACATGCTTTGATTTTTACACAGCATGAGAGCATGGGTCCGAAAGGAGGTTTCTGTCAGTTTGTATTTAAACAACTGTATGAGAATAGGCAATTTTCTGAGCTTCTAAGGCTTGGGGAGGAGTTCCAGGAAGAGCTGTCTATTTTCCTTAAACATCACCGAGATCTTCTGTGGCTTCATGAAGTGTTTCTTCATCAGTTTACCTCAGCTTCAGAAAGTCTTCATGTGTTAGCCCTCTCTGGGGATGAGGACTATGTTTCAGCTGCGGAAGATAGGGAAGACACTTATCATGTGAATCCTGAACCAACTTTGGCAGACAGAAAGCGTCTTTTAAATCTTGCTAAGATAGCTGCCATGGCAGGTATGGCTGCTTTTTGTGTTCTTTATCACGTATATATTGCCCTTTTTATCGTGTTATTCTTGGCCAC
Organism: Nephelium lappaceum; assembly: GCA_021234005.1. Taxonomy (NCBI): domain Eukaryota; kingdom Viridiplantae; phylum Streptophyta; class Magnoliopsida; order Sapindales; family Sapindaceae; genus Nephelium; species Nephelium lappaceum. The sequence goes on from CM038004.1 coordinate 1,150,995, forward strand.
TCCCACTAACTTTTTCTTGTAACTATCCCAGCAGGCAAGAATGCTGATTCCGAGACAAAAGTGAAGCGCATTGACGCTGATACAAAGATTTTGAAATTGCAGGTTCGTCTTGTTTGGAGACAGCATATGTCGGTTGCACTATAAGCACGTTGTTGGGTATAATATATTTGGACTATTCAAGTTCTAAATTGCTATTTTATCTAAAGTTGTTGCTACTGCTTCCAATCAGTCGCACGATAAAATAAGTCAAATTGTCAGCTAATTGACCCTTGGGTGTTTTTCCCTCTGGGGTCCTCTCCAAGTTGTGCCTGCACACGCAATTCATTTGCTTAATTTCTTGACTGTTAGTCTCAACTTCTATCTTGATCTCTTTCAGGAAGAAGTTATGAAGGTTCTCCCTGTGGACAGAGTGAAGCAATATGTTGGAGGACCCCTCTTGTGCCCGGAGGAACTAATAGAGCTTTGCCTCAAAAGTGAAAGCACAGAGCTTGCATTGCAGGCTTTTGATGTGTTTGCATGGACCAGTTCCTCATTCCGTGCAAGCCACAGAAATCTTTTGGAGGAGTGCTGGAAGAATGCTGCCAATCAGGATGACTGGGGACAACTCTACCAAGCATCTGTGACAGAAGGATGGAGCGATGAGGAAACATTGCAACAGCTGAGAGACACTGTCCTATTCCAGGCATCAAGTAGGTGTTATGGACCCAATGCAGAAAGCATCGATGAAGGATTCAACGAAGTATTGCCACTTAGACAAGAAAACTTGGAAGCTGAAGTTTTGAAAGATTTAAATTTCTCTGTAGAAGCAATACTAATGCTGCACAAGGATTTTCCATATGCGGGCAAGCTAATGCTGACTGCTATTGTGCTAGGTAGTGAACAAGACTATAACACAAATGCAGGGGACGGTCCTGCCCCGATGGAATGACTTTTGATTCTGATGGGTACACATGCTGATTAATCTTTGTACGATTTGTTTTTCCAATCAGAGAAAACAATCACAATCACATGTAAATATTTTCAACATTGGTGAACTTTGACAGCAAATCCATATCAAAAGGTTTCTCAAAACCAAATTATTGCATGGATAAAGATTAAGGTGGATTAGATTTACAATTATCCAACTGCCTGTGAACATTTTACTTGCTCATTTAGGGTATGTTTGGCACATGGGAATGAGAGTGGATTTGGAATTTAAAATTTTCAAATTTCTTAAATGTCATGTTTGGAGACTAATTGGAAAGAATCCCAAACTCTCTCATTTCTTATTCTTTTGGGATTCCACATTTCCATCCAAGACCATGATTTTGGGTGGAAATGAGATTTTTTATTTCCCATGGTTTTTCTCTTCTCTCCATCTCTCTCTCTCTCACCTTTCCTCCTTCTCTCATCACACATCCATGGAAACTACAACACTCTCTATGCTCCATTCTTTTTTTTTTTTTTTGCTTCCGAGTTGGGATCTCATTTTGGGAATTAAACCTAGAACTTGATGGTTTTGAGTTCGATGAACCCATAACCTAATTATGGGTTCATCGTCGAACCTTCTAATTGGTTCTGGGTTCATCATCGAATCTACAATTAGAAGGTTTTGGGTTCATTGTCGAACCTAGAACCAGATGGTTCTGGGTTCATTGTCGAACCCAGAACTAGCATCTGGGTTTGGATGGTTCTGGGTTTGATGATAAACCTAGAATGGTTTTGGGTTTGACGAAGAACCCAAAATCATCTAGTTCTGAGTTTGATTAGAATCTCTGTTCTGAGTTTTTCTTTTTTGTCTTTTTTTTTTTGTTAATGTTATGATGTTTTGATACTGTTGATAATGTCGTTGTTGTGGGAGATGATGATATTGATGAATCGGATTGATAATATTGATGAATTGTGGGTTGATGATGATATTGATAAATTTTGACTTTTGATATTGATAAATTGTGAAAGATGATGTTTGATTTTTTTTTTTTTTTTCAGATTTTTTATAAAATTAATTTTATATAATAAAAAATTTAAATTAATTTTATTTCAATCCAATATCAACTTATACCAAATATAATATAATATAATTTTTAATTAAATCTTAAGTTCTGAGATAATAATTTTTTATTTCAATTTAATCCAATTCATTTCAATGTCACGTGAAAAAACGTGAAAAAACGGAGTCTTAAAGTTGTGATTCTAGATGCTTTTGATTGATCCAACTAGTACTGCAGGGCAAATGCACGTTCAATTGACTTTGAGGACTCCACCTACACGATACGTCAAGCAAGCCAGAGCATCCCACTTGTACGTACATGAGAATATGGATTATTATTTTTTTTTAAATTCTTGGCTATACGTCTCTACACTAATATGAAACCAATCTAATTCATGAACCCAAATCTTACTCGAAAGGCTTCAAGTGCATAGAACATTCCATGAGTCCCAATTCAACCAAGTTCACAACATGAAGTGTGACTCAGCATTATAGTTATCACCTCACTCGGTATGCCTATGACTCTGACGCGGATCGTTTATTTTTAATGAGAGTACCACCAGCACACTACGCGTTTACCCATAACGCGTTATGTCAAGGTAACTTCAAGGTAACTTTCAAGTCATTATACGGTCTACTTAAGGACCACCCCCATGAGTTATCTTTGCATCTTTAAAACGAATAAAGAGGAATATCTTTGGAGGGTGTACTCATTATTGCCTTGAAATTTTGTTGCCTTTATTGTTGTGGTTTTTTTCTGTTATTAGTAAACCAAATCTGCTTTGAAAAGCATGTTTGATACCTTATTGGTTTAGACATCGCTTTTTGGATGATTCTTGTTGTTACATTTTTAAACATCAATCTTTTTCTGGGTTCTGCTTCTGCTTCTGGTTTTGTCACCTCGAATCTTGATAATTGATTCTGGTTCTAGTCTGTTATTTATTCCTTCGGCGTTAGTATGAAACATTTCAGAAGACATGTTTCATACTAATGCTAAACGTTCACGGTTCTGATGAAGAAAGCAACACTCTTGATACCGGTTTGCTTAACAGTCGCAGCAGCAGCAATAGATTCAGCATGGCATCCTCTTCTGGAAGATATGGCCGCCTCTGGCGTCAAAGCATAACTGTTGGCGTTTTTATCACTATCAAGAAAACCTCTAATGACCGTGGCGAAGATCCAGTGCCGTCACCAACATCTTCATCACCCCTTCTTGACCATGACACTGAACAGAATTCTTTGCAGCAACCGCAAGAGACCTCAGACACCAACAACCCAGTTCAAGAGAATGGTTTCGTGAACCTTTTCTCAAAAGCCTACAATAGTTGCTCCTCTAGCAGATCTTTCAAGGATCAAGAAACTTCAGCCTCATGTTATGATCCTGTGCCTTCAACCCCTGTCAACAAAGGACTTGTTAGAAACTTGTCCACTCAATCCCATCATGCCATTGACATTCCATCTGCTAATGAGGAGGAAGAGGAGACAGAAGAACAGCAACTTCGTAACTCCGTTGTCCAGATTGTAAAAGAGAGAGACCTTAACTCACTGAAGAACTTTGGTGGTGTTGAGAGAGTTGCATCAATCTTCAGCTCTCATTTGGAGCGTGAAATTGATAGCATCCGTGACCCACAAGAATGGGATATAGACAAAGAAAAAGGGTTTGTCTACTTCTTCTTTGAGGCTGGTAACAAGTACACAATTTTTGTCTTGTTAGTATCAGCTGGGTTGTCTTTTACCACTGAGATAATGAAGGAGGAACCAAAATATTGGTGGTGTGATGGAGCTGTCATACTACTTGCTATTTCTATGCTTGTCATTTTCCCATCAGTGGCTAATTTTTGCCGAGAAAGAAAGCTAAAGAAGAAGATCTGGAAGGAGAAAAACAAATTGGAGGTGACAGTTGTAAGAAGTGGACAGCCCCGACGCATCACCATATCCAATCTTGTACCGGGCGATAGAGTGCTTTTGGAAAAGGGGGTTCGAGTTCCAGCAGATGGCTTGGTTGTCAGTAGTGATGGTTTAAAGTTGGATGATGTACTGAACTCCGAAGTTGATCGTGACGAGAACCCGTTCATTTGTTCTGGCTCGAAGGTAATGGAGGGCCACGGTGACATGCTTGTAACATCGGTGGGTGCCAATACAACATTAGCTAAGTTGCAGAGCTTGGTGTTCCAAGATCCTAACAAGACCACATTGCTTGAAGATCTGATTGAAAAGCCAAATTCTTATATAGAGAATCTTTCCCTTTCTGTCTCTGTCTTCATTGCTCTTGTGGCACTTATACGCTTATTATCTGGGAAAGATGATGAAGATGATAATGGTTTTCCTGATTTAAAGGGCAATGTTTCAGTGAAAATGTTGACGAAGATCTTTGAGGGAATTTTGTTAAAACCTCAAGGAAGGATTAGCACTTTGGTGAGTGTTCTTACCGTGGTAGTAATTTCTATACAGCATGGAATGCCTTTTGTGATTGCAAATACCCTCTCTTGGTGGAACTCTAAGGTGTCGCAAAGCCGGGCAGAACCGCAGAATTTATCAGCTTGTGCCACTATGGGAATTGTTACAGTTATATTTATAGATGCAACTGTAGGGCTGGTGTGTGGAGATTTGGAGGTTAACAAATTTTTGATTGGTGAAAAGGATTTGAAAGATGTGGACTTGGAAATTGATCAAGCAGTTTTCAAAGCTCTACAGCGAGGCATTGGTGCATCCCTTCTTGTGCCTGCGATTTCTGCTAACCCAACAAACGCTTCACTTAGCTCTTGGGTAAATTCAAGATGGGGTATGAATGTGGAGCTTCTTGATCAGAATCTTCGTGTTCTTGAATATGCAAAATTGAGCTCTGATAGCAAATGTCATGGGATTTTGATGAAGCATGGGGGGGATGAAGAGAAAATCATGCATATGCACTGGAGTGGAGCTGCATCATCAATACTGGACGTGTGTTCACACTACTATGACAATAATGGAAGAAGTCATGCAATCAAGGATATCAAAAGCGGGTTTCAGGATGTGATCAAGGATATGGAGGATAATGGTCTTAGACCCATTGCATTTGCTTGTAGGCAAACAGAGGTTCAAGAAATTCAAGAAGATGGGTTGTACTTACTGGCATTAGCAGGTTTGAAATATCCATGTTCAGAAGAGATTAAATTGGTTGTTAGAGATTTTAGAAATGCTGGTGTAAGCATTAAATTGGTGTCGGAGGATGAACTCTCAGCAGTAAGAGCCATGGCTTACGAGCTTGGACTGTTTTGCCCCAACTCAAATGATCTGGCACGTGAAGGTGAACAAATCAGGGATGTAAACATCTCTGCAAGAATGCAAATGTTGGATGGGGTTACTCTGATGGGAAGTTGCCTTGCAGAGGATAAGCTTCTCCGGGTTCACTCAGTAAAAAAAAAGGGTCATGTAGTTGCATTTTTCGGAGGCTCATCAAGCAGCGATACTCCAGCTTTAAAAGAAGCCGATGTAGGGATCACTGAGGCTACTTGGTGCACTGAAATGGCCAGAGAGAGCTGTGACATTGTTATTGGGGCTAAAAGTTCATTATCTACTATTCTAACGTATGGTAGATGTGCCTACCATAACCTTCAGAAGTTTTCACAACTTCAGCTGACTGTTTGCATTTCTGGCTTACTGATAACCTTGATCACGACAATGATTTTGGGAGAGTCCCCAATAACAACACTTCAATTGATTTGGGTGAGTTCAATTACTTGCTTTCTAGGTGGCCTAATGATGATTATGGAGTTAGAAGTTCAGCAACGGATTACCACTCCACCAGCTGAGAAGACCAAATCACTCCTAACCAAAGTGATGTGGCAAGACATAGCAATTCAAGTTCTGTGCCAGGCTTCTGTTGTGATGGTCTTTCAGTTTAAGGGCCAAGTCTTACCCAGCATGAGCCAAGATGTTCGAAAAGCGGTGATCTACAGTAGTTTCACCCTATCCCAGGTTTTTTATCTGTTCTATACTATGAACCTGGCGAAGAAGAAGGTATTACTATATGTTCTCAGGAACATTAGATTTGTGTTGGCTTTGGTGACTGTCATAGTTATACAAGTCCTGGTGGTTGAATACCTGGAATGTCTAGCTCATTGTATGAGGTTGTATTGGATACAATGGGGTGTCTGTTTCATTTTGGCGTTGCTTCCATGTGGTATCCATGTTGCTGTAAAATTCATCACCCATTCCCTCTCAAACAGGTCCTTGTGGTCTGAATTGTCTGATGGTTTGCAGACTATGTTCTCAAGAAGGCAACCTCATCCTCGACCATACCTTCTATGCATAGTACTCCCCTTTGCAATGTTCCTTTTATTCACCTCATCACACTAAGCCCTGATGTTGTTGAACTCTTTGCCATGGTTTAAGCTGATTGGAAGTGTGGACATAGACATAGTCCTGTAAATATACCAGCCTTACTCTATGAGTTTAGCTGATTAGTCCTGTCCACATGGTCCTGTAAATAAACCAGCTCTCACTCTAGAGTTCAGCTTCATCATACCTTTCCACATAGTCACGTAAATAAGCCAGCTCTCACTCCAGAGTTTAGCTTCATCCTACCCACAGAGTCATGTAAATAAAACAGCAGCTTGTTCACTCTGTATATTGTCCCACTTCACTGATAATAATATGATGCCGTCTAGATTGGTTCTCTCTAGTCTCTATGTTGTGAATACAAATTCAATCTTTTTCTCTTTTTAATGATGCTGGCATGCTGCTCTGCTTTCCCTTAATGTGAATCTCTCAACACTATAAAATTAGATGTACAAAAAGCGTTCCAATGTTGGCATAGCCATAGACATAGTCCTGTCAATAAATAGACCATAATTCTTCTTGTTGAGTCTGTCTGCAGTCCAACTTCACTGACTTCGATCAGGAAGGTTGTATTGATATCTAATTTCTGATGTTTCATGCCTTGTGTAGATTAGCTCTCTCTAGTTGTAAATAAAATTCATTCATTTCCTTTTTCAATAACGCTGCTGTGCATTCCCTTATTGTGAATTGTTCAATACATCTGAATTCAAAATTACATGCCTAAATTTATTCCATCTATTCCAATATATATACTAAACAAATCGATAGTGTTTGATAAATCAGGATCAAACAATGCCTAGAGAGCAAGGGAATAACAAATACACACTAGGATATTTATCATGTTTCACTTAGAAATCTCATATAAAATTTTTGAATCTAAACTCAAATATATCTAATATTATAAAATATGAGAACAAAAGATTAATAGTGTTCTTATGAGGAGGCTTGGGCAGTGGAAGTTTCAAAAATAAGAATCACTTAATTCTTGGAATTATTTCTTCATGATTAAGTAAAATCATCTTATCATTTTATTTTTTAAATTATTACAATTAATTTGGAGATTAGAAAAGGAAGATACTATTCGAATGGATAATTTGATGATATAAATATGAAAGATATATTATTAGATTAATCTTATCTTATTGATTCATTTTAAAAAATGGTATTAAATCAATCTTTCAAAATAGAAAACATATAAAATTTTCAATTGGATAAATTTGATAGGCAAGTAGTATAATCCAATTCGCTCCGTGGGTCTTGTAATCTTGATACGAAGACATAGCCCATAGAAGTGATAGCATGGCACCCACAAAGATCTTTGAGCTCCACGTGGCAATCCGACAGCCTCTATATGATCAATAAAAATCAACATGGAAATCTACATCCCATACCACAACCAATGGGAAGCTGCTGACGTGTAGATTTCCTGATCCACAGCATCTTCTCATTTCCCATATAATCCCTCCTCTCATGCATATCTCCACACTAGCAAGCGAAAAAACACACGCACGCACGCACACCACCAACAAACCACAAAAGCTTCACTCTTCTTCACACTACAACCATGGCAACCACTGGCCTCCAACACTCATCATTCGCTGGCCAGACCTCCTTGAACCTCACCAATGAGTTCATCCGCAAGGTCGGCTCTTTTGGAGAAGGCCGTATCACCATGAGAAGGACTGTCAAGTCTGCTCCTGCCAGCATCTGGTAAGTCCTACATATGTATATATATATATTCTCCTTTTGCTGAACTATTACGATTTCAGAAGGAATATGACTCAAACACATGATCTTAATAAACCTGAAGCAGACAGAGAAAAACGTTCTGTTTCCGGGTTTTAGATAAAAGGACATACTAGAATATGCAAACTTGTTGTTTTAAGTTGCTCTTATCATATCACAGCTTTACATTGTTCTAACTATCATAGTATCATGGTCCAACAAAAAAGTATATAAAAAGAAATATGACCATTTTCTCGGGTTTTAGATGGAGGGGATAGTAGAATATGCAAATTTATTGTTTTAAGTTGGTCTATCACAGCTTTACATTGATATAGCTACGTATTATTGCTTTGAGTTGCGGTAGTTGCTTAATGTGGTATCAGAGTCTGACCAGAAAGTGTATATAAATAAACAGGTACGGACCAGACCGTCCCAAGTACTTGGGTCCATTCTCAGAGCAAACCCCATCATACCTGAGAGGTGAGTTCCCAGGTGACTATGGATGGGACACTGCAGGATTGTCAGCAGACCCGGAGACATTCGCCAAAAACCGTGAGCTGGAGGTGATCCACTGCAGATGGGCAATGCTTGGAGCTCTTGGCTGTGTTTTCCCTGAAATCCTCTCAAAGAATGGTGTGCAATTCGGTGAGGCTGTTTGGTTCAAGGCTGGTGCTCAGATATTCTCTGAAGGCGGCCTCAACTACCTTGGCAACCCCAACCTGATTCATGCTCAGAGCATTTTGGCCATCTGGGCTTCTCAGGTTGTGCTCATGGGATTTGTGGAAGGTTACAGGATTGGTGGAGGGCCACTTGGTGAAGGACTTGACCCACTCTACCCTGGTGGTGCTTTTGACCCACTTGGTTTGGCTGATGACCCTGATGCATTTGCTGAATTGAAGGTCAAGGAGATCAAGAACGGCCGCCTCGCTATGTTCTCTATGTTTGGATTCTTTGTTCAGGCCATTGTCACCGGAAAGGGTCCTATTGAGAACCTCTCAGACCACCTTGCTGACCCAGTTGCCAACAATGCTTGGGCTTATGCCACCAACTTTGTCCCTGGAAAGTGAAGAAAGTCAAGTAGAGTATATGTGTGTATCAGCTGTGACAGTACTTGGTCTTGGTGCTATTGTTGAAACTACATATCTTGTTGTGACTTTCATCAGTCCTGATGTAATATTTTACTAGTAGAAACTGTGTTTCTTGTATCTGTTTTATCAACCGAAGACCAGTTATTCTCTGCTTCTACTTATAAATTTTCCGTATGATCTTTTAATTTAATCGAAATCACCGGAAATCCTTAAGAGTAAGTTTTATTGTTGAAATAATGAAATTTTGCGGTTATAGACATCATATAAGAGTTTTATTATAGAATGGCATTCGTTGCAAACATGGAGATTCTTTATAATGCGAATAGGACTCCTAGGTTGGAGATTGATGAGTTCAAAAGCTAAAGCAAATCTCTCACTATGGTTATCAAGTTCTTCTTCATCTTCAATGCACAAAAGAAGTTGAGTTGTGTCAGCAACATGTCCGGCGGATTTCAACTTGTTTGATTGGTGGAGTCCTGAGGTTTTGAAGAGTCAAGTGGAGTAAAGATGGTGAGTGAATGCACTTGTGTGTGTTGCTGCCAATGGAAAGTGAACAACAGCAAGTGATTGCTTTGCTCCTCCTTAAACTAGTTTAAACCAATACTTTCTTTTTTCTTTTTTTTTGCTTATTTTTAAAATCAACACTAGATAAAATCTAGAATGCAGTGGAATGTATTTGTATCTATACTATAGTCTTGTCACGAGATAAATTTTATTAAGGAATAAGATCGTAATTAAAAATGCATGAATATCTTATTGCATTTGAAATTTTCTCTTGAAATTGAGTTAAGAGTCCCTATACAAATTAAGTTACCATAATTGGTCACTATTAATACGATCAAATAATTACTTAACTACTTCCGAATGATGTATTTTTCTCGTATTTATAGTTTTACAAGTAAAATGAAAATCAAAGTCTCATTAAGGGAAGATACACAATTATTCAACTCAGTACTATGTTTAGGTTGGATTTATACCTTTACGTAGATTATAAGTATATAACATCTACCACTCAACTTCGGTGTGATGTGGCTTGATTGTGGCCAAATTTGGGATGTGGTTGACTAAAAGGTGGTTTTGGTGCTTTAGGCCACACCAACCGATCTAAAAGACTAGAACCCAAATTAACGAGTGGTACGAAAGCGAAAGGAAACACCTCAAACGCAATTGTATGGCCCAAGTTATCCAATGTATATATTCCTATTTCCTAGAGAGTGTGAGGTAAATGTAAGCTTGTGGAAGTAGACCCAAGTCGTCTACTTGTTTTGGTTTGATTCCCATACTAGGAGCAAAATTCTTGAGGTTCAAAAGAATTCACATTTATGAAAATTTGAATCAAACAAAATTACACGGATTATTAATCAATTCTCATCGGAGAGAAAGAATCAACCTTAACTTGTGTCATGTTAACGTTTTCCACTGCCTCTATTAATGCTCCTATTATATACAAACCAAGTTTGATAACATGTATTAACCTTGTGATTGGGGGATCTAAGTTGGGTTACAGAAGGCTTAATCTACAATTGATTTTAAATTGCAATTCAATAGTAAGTCTACACACTTTATTTTTCACCTAAACTTTCCTTCTAATCTTTTTCTTATTGACACGTTCACTCGTAGCTAAGCAGATAACACACTTTTTCTTCATACCTGTCCAAAATGTAGATATATAAAATTTAAGATTCTAAACCTCTAACAGTTAATACACAATATCTTTTAATAGGAGTAATTAAGTATCGATCTTGATTCTAAGAGATCAAAAATTTAAGTTCCACCTTTGTCCTTTAAAATGTAAAGTGTGGGTTATCAATGTCCTCTTAATAGGAGTTGTCATCTTTCCAGTTATGAGAGTAATCATTTGAATCACGTTATCAGTGATTCATTTCGATAAATTCAACTATTATCTCACTCGTAAATTGTCAGCATTAAAAAAAAAAAAAAAAAACTCTAATAATTAACGAAAGTACGAATCACATTACCTTAAACAAAATTTATAAAATAAGATACAAAAATTCGATTTATTCCTTTTTAGATGTCTGGTTATATGGCTAGACCAAAATTGGGCTAAATTGGGCCAACTCGATCAACCCTAGCAAGGTCATTTTTCACTAAACAACCAGTAAAACGAACCATCTCGCCCACTCTCCCTCTCTCACCCGGACCTCTTCTTCCACGGCTATGCTTCATTTCCATCAATGACACCAACTCAGCCGAGTTCACTCACCCAACCCCATCTCTCAAAAACCCACCTTTCTACACTCCCATCTCACACCACCAAAAAGGACGACAACACACACATGATCCCTCTCATCACAGCATCTCTATAAAAGCAATGTTAAAGCCCCTCCTCCTCAAAAACCCACCTCCATTTCACCTCCAAAAGCTATTGGGTCCTCTCCTTTTCCTCTCCTTCTGGTCAAAATCCAACCTTTATTCGACCTCCAACTTGGTCGCTAAAGTCTGCGAAATCTTGTCCGACCATCAATGGCAGAAGAACCCGCAGCTTGCAGGCTTGTCCCCTGGCCTCAGACCCCACCACGTCTCCAGAATCATCGACACCCACAAGAGCACCGACTCGGTTTTGCAGTTTTTCTATTGGGTCTCTAAGAGGCCTTTTTACAAACATGATATGGGCTGTTTTGTTTCCATGTTGAACAGGCTTGTTCGCGACCGCAACTTGGATGCTGCTGATCATGTCAGGATCCTGATGATCAAAGCTTGTAGAAGTGACGAGGAGCTGAAAAGGGTAGTTGAGTTTTTGAATGATTTGAATGGAAATGCTGGTTTTGGTTTTACTTTGTATAGTTTCAATACTCTATTGATTCAATTGAGCAAGTTTGGTTTGGTTGGTTTAGCTCAAAATGTGTATATCCAGATGTTGAATAGTGGGATTAGGCCTAGTTTATTGACACTAAATACTATGATTAATATGTTTTGTAACAGAGGAAAGGTCAAGGAGGCCGAGTTGGTTTTTAGTAGGATATTTCAATACGATATGTGCCCGGATGTGTTTACCTATTCTTCATTGATTTTAGGGTATTGTAGGAATCACGATTTGAATAAAGCCTTTGAGGTTTTTGATAGGATGGTGAAAGAGGGATGTGAGCCTAATTCAGTTACGTATACGAATTTGATTAATGGGTTGTGCAATGTGGGGCGAGTTGATGAGGGGCTTGACTTGTTAGAAGAGATGATTGAGAAAGGGATTAGACCGACTGTTTATAGTTACACTGTTCCGATTTCTTCGTTGTGTGAGTTTGGGCGCGTGACTGAGGCGATTGAGCTTGTGGGAAGTATGAGAGAAAGGGGTTGTAGTCCAAATGTGCAAACGTACACAGCATTGATTAGTGGATTGGCTCGAGTGGGGAAACTTGAAGTGGCGATTGGTTTGTATCACAAGATGGTGAAAAATGCTTTGGTCCCTAGTGTAGTTACATACAATGCGCTGATAAATGAATTGTGTGTGAGTGGAAGATTTGATGACGCTTTAAGGATTTTTTATTGGATGGAGGGGCATGGTACCTTGCCGAATACCAAAACTTATAATGAAATTTTAAAGGGAATGTGCTTGATGGGTGACGTGGAGAAGGCAATGGTTCTCTTCAATAGAATGAATAAGGATGGTCCTTTTCCAACAGTGATTACTTTTAACACTCTTATTGGTGGATACCTCAAAATGGGGAATCTAAACAATGCTATGAGATTGTTGGTTATGATGAAGGATAGTAAATGTCAACCAGATGAGTGGACTTATTCTGAACTAATTTCAGGGTTTTGTAAGAATGGTAAGCTGGATTCAGCATCGGCTCTGTTCTCCGAAATGGTGGAATGGGGTTTAAGTCCTAATCAGGTAAACTATACTGCGATAATTGATGGTTACTGTAAGGCGGGGAAGATTGATGTTGCGTTGTCACTACTTGAGAGGATGGAGAAAAATGGTTGCTGTCCAAAAACTGAAACTTACAATGCCATCATAAATGGTTTGTGCAAGGATAACCAGCTTTCTGAAGCAGAGAAATTATGTAGTAAGATGGCAGAGCAAGGGTTGCTGCCAAATGTCATTACCTATTCTTCTTTGATTGATGGACTTTGCAGGAATGGCGGAACCAATCTTGCATTTAAGATTTTCCATGAAATGGAAGAGAGAAGTTGCTTTCCAAATAAATACACATATAGTTCACTTATTTTTGGCTTGTGTCAAGAAGGCAAGGCTGAAGAGGCAGAAAAATTACTGGAAGAAATGAAGAGTAAAGGATTGGCACCTGATCAAGTTACATTTACCTCACTAATCGATGGTTTTGTGCTGCTGGGTAGGCTTGAGCATTCGTTCTTGCTTCTGCAGCAAATGATTAGTATTGGTTGTGAACCCAATTATCGAACTTATGGGGTATTGTTGAAAGGGTTGCAAAAGGAATCACAATTGCTCGCAGAAAAAGTTGTGGTCCAAAATGAAGCTGTTTACAGTTGCAGCTCATATGAGCAAGTTACTAATCTTGAATTGATGTGTAATCTCTTATCCAGACTGTCAGAGTACGGATGTGAACCCACAGCCAATACATACAAGACTTTAGCTCATGGCCTGTGTAAAGAGGGCAGATCTTATGAGGCAGAGCAGTTGGTAGAAATTATGAAAGAGAAAGGGCTGTGCCCGGGCAAAGAGATCTATTACTCTCTTTTAATTGCTCATTGTAGAAATTTAGAAGTCGACCCAGCTCTCAATATATTTAAGTTGATGGCAAACAGCAGTGTGGAACCTCGGTTATCGATTTATGCAGCACTCATTTGTGCTCTCTGTAAGAAATGCCGCACAGAAGAAGCTCAGAAGTTGTTTGAGAGCATGCTTGGGAAAAAATGGAATAGCGATGACATTGTATGGACAGTTTTGATTGATGGGTTACTGAAGGAAGGGATGTCAAATTTTGGCCTCAAGTTTCTGCACATAATGGAATCTAAAAATTGCAGTCCTAGTTTACAGACATATGTAACTTTGGCACGTGAACTGTCCAAGGTAGACAAATTGATTGAAACTGCCCATCTTAATGAGCAGGTTGAGTAGAGCTTACCTGTATCATCAAACCATCAAGAGACATAACAGGTCATACTCTCTCCAAATTCCGCCCTATTTCTCAAAGCTAACATGATTTTGCAGCCCCGTCATTCAATACTCGGTAAGCAAACGATGCTCTCTATAACAATTTGCTATTAGTTTTTATTGTTAACTATCAATTGCTTCAATTCCGTATTTTATTTAAAACAAATAATATCATTTTAAATTCTGACAGCTTATGTTTTATTCTACCAGAAAAAAATTATATCATCCTTGTCTTTTCCTGAGGCTTCTGTTACTGGAGTCGTGTAAGACGACAGGATGGGGAAGCGTTTGTTACAATTTCAACTTGATCATATTCAGGTAAATAAAAAAGTCTGGAAACTCTATTTACAGTGAGCCTGTGGGTAAATGTGGACATATTATTGATTTGGCTAAATTCTTTTGTTGTGAAAGTGTATTTCATTAATCCATTGTTTGGATTTTACCTTTTGCCGGGTAGAAGAGCTTTTTCAAAATAATTTCTGACAGTTTGCATCAACCATGAAATGTTTGATATGTTATTGAATTTCTTATTTGTTTAAATGGGGAATTGTCAATTCCTTTTGTAGTAATTGTCTCCACCAAGATGTGCACAGTCAGACAGTTCCTTGTTCCCTTTGGCTGATCATTCATTGTTTTTATTCACCTCACTGTACTTGCCAGGACCACCGTTATCGCCACTGTTATTGGCCCAAAGCTAACCTCTCTGCTACCTCTACCGTCATCACCCAGCACTATTGCTGCCACCATTGCTACTTCTTGTGCAACCTTTATTGCCACTACAATTGAGTTTTTGCATCATAATTCAGCCACCAGATCCATACTAAACTCATAACATCAAAACTGTGAAATTTGTTTGTGAATATATGTAAAGATAAAATCGTAAATGCCCGTATTTCATACTATCTTAGCTATTTAGCATATTCTTGATGCAAATACATCTAAATTTATCTGTGATATATGTAGAGATAAAATCATAATCGCAAGTCATGTAGATATGAGTATATAACATGATTGGTTCTTTATTTTCTGCAGGACTTCATGGTGCAGCTTTCATGATGCTAATGCATAGCTCTCAGCTATTCCTAGAAATTAGTTTAGAAGAATTTTAAGGTACACATTACATGAGAACAAAATAACTCCTGTTCTTGTATACCCCATAGAAGAATTATTCTTTCATTCTTTTTTTTTTTCTTTCTTATCACCAACAATAATTTGTAAATATACAGAAATTTTACTGTATCATTGAATAGTGGATCCAACTGATTTGGTCCCAAAAATTGTTATTGTAACCATTTTGTGAATCAGTAATAAAAGTTGCCTTCTTGTTCTAAATTTTGAGTCTTGCAGCTGTCTGCCATTTAACTATCACGTCATGTGCTTTGGTGGCATGTTGGCAGACAACCCATGCTATTTCCCCTGCTGGATCTGAATTTAATTTTTTTTCCTTGAATTTGTTATTGAAATTCAACCAATGCTCTTAGGTTGCATTTTGAAACTATCTTGAGGAAAATCATTCTTGCATTCGCTGCTGGGTGACATGTTTATATTTGTCAGATACAACTTTATTCAAAAGCATGAATCACATTCACCAAAGACTCTGGACTTGATGAGGGTGTGACGACATAATAATTCCAGGACATGTTTAATTTTGTATTCCTTGCCCAAGGTAAGTGTCTATGAAATAGAACCTTAGTATGAATCCAAGCAGAACAAGTGTTAGTTATTATACGTGTTAGCTACATAAACGAATGTGTATATATTCTTGTGAGATATACAATATTTTTCAATTGACTAAAATAGCTTGTAGCTACTGTATTAGTTCTAGGATAAGGACCTACTGCTGATGAGAGTGTGTTTTTTTTAACTTGAGCAACGATAAATCTGATGATTATTTACTATGAAAGAAGCAGCTTCCAATCACTAGATCTTTTAAAACTCAAGTAAGTGTAAATTAAGAGAGGATCCGAATCCATTTGTCCGCATGTGAAAACGGATGATGCTAGGATCAAACCAGCCATTAAGCAAAGGCAACAACAACTGCTAGGAGCTGATTAAAACCAGTAATGGTGTTTGGCATATACTGTTGAAAAATATGTCACAACATCTGCAAGAATACAACATAGCACACAGCATGGCAAGAGATTGCCTTGACTTGGTCTGATTTAAATATTCAATGGAAGCGGAATTTATGGGTTTTCTTGGACCGTTGCTTTACCAGGTGTATGCTTATCATTGTTTTTGGCACCATAAAATAAACGTTTTCATGATAGCACTATAATAATCCAAAATTGATACTGGTGGCTTTGCACTTGTTCAATTATATTTATATGGACTAACAGACATATCAACTAACCCTTATTCTCCATGTTTATTTTTTTATTGAGATCATGTGTAGAAGAAAGTTAAATTGCTTACTATATTAATCTTCTTTGTGCAAGCAAGCTCCTTCTATGTTAGATGAATAACAACTGATGTTGAGATGCTGACAAATGTATAACTGACTAGCCTGTATATAATATTTGAATTTCAGCTACCTTTGGTCGGCTTGATTTATTCTCTGTTAACGCAGGAAATTTAGAGGGCGTTCTGACGATCTGTGAGAGATGTTCAACAAAACTCAATAGTGGAGTGGAGCGTCTTGAAGGATTTTGAATCAGATGAAATCATTGATATCATATAGCAAAAGGGTAAGCGAAATCGTTGATCTGTGAGAGATGTTCAACATAACTCAATAATGGAGTGGAGCGTCTTGAAGGATTTTGAATCGGATCAAATCATTGATATCATCTAGCAAAAGGGTAAGCGAAATCGTTGAAATTTACCGGTATCTCTGATGGTAGAAATGGATGGTTCATGTTATCTGGACCCATTGGGGTTCAGGGTTGGACCTCCCTAGTGTGAAGTATATACAGGTACAGAAGGAAAGAGGTCATGTTGGTGGGTTTCCTTTCTCTTTCCTCCATATAAGAATGTCTATTCACAAACATAAAACTCCAAAAATATTCCTTCTGATGCTTTGTATTTTTCTACAGACCCACCTCCCAGAACACCACTCAAAGGCAAGAAAATAGAAACAAATGAGTTGAAAACATATGAAGAAATAATAATATCCCCTCCGAAACACACCAAAAAAATGTACCATATTCTTCAAGCCGACACAGCATTACCTAACCATTTTTATTCTCTTCAAAGCACACTTCCAAATGCTACTTTCCATCCGCATTTGGACTTTCTCTCCCACACTTTTCCTCCTTCAAAAAGTGCTTTTGCCTACACATCCACCAACCCAACCCTCTATGCACTAGCCTTCAAACTCTTCTCCTTGTATAACGCTGCACAGCAGCCGATTCCAGTTTTTTATTACATCAGCTAAATTAGCGTGTAAAAAAGAAATACAAAAAACATGATTTATGTTGAATAGGAAGCAATTACCTGCTATATATACACCCCCTATAGCCTTTAGAATACCAAGAATAGCACAAACCTATCAGATATTCCTTACAAACTAGGCTCTCTCATTCTTCCACAAAAATAAGGCTGTCTAATGGGTAGGCAAGGTGGTGACTCCACCATAGTTAGCTCATCGATCGCGCTATTGCAAGAAAGGTTTAGGCAGCTTGAAAGAGTAAGGGAAAAGAGAGAGGAGAAAGAGATGTTGAAACTGTTCAACGAGTCTGATCGCGGGTCTCCTGCTATGCGCTATGAGCCTAACAAGTTGCCCTTCCAGCCTGAGATGTTTCTACCAAATAGACCTCCTCATCAGGAATCACTCTCCCTAGGACTTCACTCTCAAGGCAGGCATGCTGATTTTCGAGCCAACACAACCTCAACCTCGACAAGTTTATGGCCTAGCAGCCCTCCTGGTCCAAGCACATCAAGAAGTTTTGATCATTCTGATGTTGATACTTCCCTTCATCTGTAGGAAAAAAAAAAAAGAAGAAATCTTTCAATCTCCTTCTAGGCTCCCTTGTCATCTTTACCTCCTCCCCCCTTCTTCTGCTGTATGAATGAGCTAGTAATATATCTGATGTTTATCGATGTACTCGTGTTCATGTTCAGTAATAACATGTGCATGGCAATCAAAAGAGGACGTTTCTGGTTTTTGTCCAAAATCTATACAACCCAGATCGCCTTTTTTCGCTCTCATCGTCTACAACCATCATTACATGTTCATTTTCAGTAGAATCATAAAACCCTTCTGAAATTTTTCGGAATGACTAACATATTCCAGAGGATGAAAATGATGGAAGCGTATCTTTAAAGTAGATATCATGTTTGACCGATTATGAAAACCACTTGAGAGGCTCTTAGAACAAAAGCAATGGAAAATGTTTCCTGTTCATAGAATTTTGTTGATTTTCTTAAAATTTTGTTGCAGCCTGTTTGTAGTCTAGTGATGCTGCCGGGTGGGGTTGGTTTGCAATTGTATGTTTGTGGTGTGTTGTTTTCTCTGATGCCGATCATCTCTTTGTGCTACTCTTTCTTGGCCGCTTGTTGTGTTGGGATTATCATATACATTCTTTTTGATGATTTGAAAAAAGGATTGCATTATTGCCCCTCAATTGTACATAGGAGGCAACTGATACTTGACCTGGGATGCTTCCAACCATAACCCCACTTTCAACATGGACCAGCCTCTTGCCATGTGATTTCTTCTAATTCGATTCTACAATGCTGACAAATCTCAAACGGATCCTGTATAATCTTCCAAGTATTAATCGAAACCTGACTAACGACAGAGATGATTTGAATTGTCTTGTATTTATTCGAATCAAGCCTCATGATCGCAATGATTTAATCATTATACCGTCCAATTTACTTTCTGTTTGATTTTTTTTTTTTTTCTAATTTGACACTACAATAGAACAAGTATTAAGGTGGCAATGGATAATCTTTCAAGTATTTATTGGATTTGGACTAATGATAGAGATGGGTTATGGCAATATGTATAACCAAACTGTATCATCTAGTCAGTATTTGAACCTATTTATGCATGTAGTATAATGCAAAGGAAAGGTTTTTTTTTTTTGGTTCACTTATTGAGATAATTCATTCAAAATATTGGTTTCTAATTGAATAATACTAAACTTTCTAAAGTTTTTACGCAAGTTTATATCAAAATTATGTGGCATGTGAGTTGTCAACATTATATTAGTTATCATATCATATCATGATTTATAAGATTTTAACAACTCATATATCATGTTATTTGGACAAAAAATTTGAGAAACTTAACATTACTTTGATTGATTTGATTATCATCATAAAAGCCCCAATAGACACTCCTATTGAAAAATATCAATTTAAGATAGGAATCCTTTTTTTTTTTAAGAATATAAGGTTGGAAATTTTGGTTCAATGAAAAATATTATTTTAACTATGCTCTAAGAATAAAAATTAAGTTATATTAATTTAATTATATAAAAATTATTTAAACCTATTTTCAAAATGATTAATTTGATTTTACTTATAATATATTATTCTAAATTTAAAATTCTTTTATATTAAAACTTAAATTATTAATACGCTTTTTTACTTATATTTAGAATAGAGATTCAATGATCTCATACGATATTTAATCTCGATAAGTTTTTTTAAAGCGAGAATAAATATCTCTTAATAGATTTTTTGACTATACGTAATTTTAAATAATCAAAGTTGGCATGGTCGATTACTGAGCAATTGATGTTAGTAAATTCTCTTTTTGCAAAAAAAAAAAAAAATGATGTTAGTAAATTCTCGATTTATATAATTCACAAGTTAGTTGCTTTGGAGGTAAGGTACTGCACCTGATGCCTATTGTGCGCACAACCGGGTTTTGAATACTGTTTGTGATAGAGACGGATAATTACAGTTTAACCCCTCACGTGAAAGAAATTAACTTATATTTAAATCTTTTTGGCCGTAAAATGTAGTTTTTCTATTAATACGAGTCTTTTTCTCACGATTGTTCGGGAGTGGAGTTAAACTGCTAAGTTTTAGACCTTTCGTCAGTGTCACCATCGTGCGGTATAGCAGTTATAAAAGATGTATATGTAATAATAAAAAAAGAAAGAGCAAAAAAATTCTCGATATATATTTATATATTTTTATACATATATATATATATTAAACAAAACTGTGAAACGAACAGCGAGAAACGAATCGGGCATCACTACATAATCTGACGTGGCAAAATGCAATTGGATGACACTTTAAACAAACAAAATGACGAAAATACCCCAAGCTTAGTGCGATAACTATGCATTAGTTGCTGTGCAAATCAACGAGAACAGGGGGAGGCCATTTCCAGAAGCTTCCCAAAACCCCCCAAATCTTTAAAACCCTACTCTCTTTAACCTTTTATATACCAACTCGACTGGCTCCCAACCCACTCACTTCCATTCCATACTCAAAACCACACACACACACACACACACCACCATTTCTCTAAACTCTCTCTCTCTCTCTCTCTCCTGGAATCATGCACCGTCTCACCAGGCGCTCCGCTTCCGCCATCCTCCGCCACTCCGCCGCCTCTCCTTTCTCTCGCAACGCCACCGCCGTCTCCGCCTCCACTCTCTCCGACCACCACCAGGCAACTCTCTCTCCTCTAAAATGTTTCGAAGCTTTTATTTTGATTGAGTTTCTGAATTGAAAATTGAAGGTTATTGTTTGTCTGACTGTCTTGCAGGTTGTGGGGAGTGAAAGCCGAGGTAGATGGTACTCGGTGCTGACTGGGGGCAGGTGGAATGGTGTTGGGCCTTCGACTGATGTGAATTTGAGTAAAAATGGCTTCTTTTTGGGTAGAAGAAATGAGTCCACTGCTGCGGCGTCCGATGTTCCTCCTCCTCCTCCGGCGGAGAAATTTGAATATCAAGCAGAGGTTTGATGGTTTTTATGATGTGGGTTTAGTTGGTGGTTTTTTGTTTATGTGAAGGCTAATAATGTGTAATGTTTTGGTTGTTGCAGGTTAGTCGTCTCATGGACCTTATTGTTAATAGCTTGTATAGCAATAAAGAGGTTTTCCTTCGTGAGCTTGTTAGGTATGGTTTTGATATTCTTTTGCTTTTACTTATAATGTCACTGCATGATGTTATGATTTCTGTATGAAGTCAATTTTTGCAGTGGTATTTAGAGAAAAATGTGTAGAAATGTGTGCAGCCATACAGATAGCTATTAGATAGAGTGCCTGATTTATTCCTCTTCATGAATTTCTATATAGTTGCACTAGTACAATAGAATTATTTATACCATGCCCCTGTATTTTGTTTTCTTTGGTAATTTCAGGCTTTGATATCTAACTATGATTTTGTATCTTTACAATCATGCTGTTTTGATTTTAAGGGTAAAAAGAATGAGAAACTACCATTAAACAGAATTTATGTTTTGTTACAATCAGATGATAGTGTTGTGTTTAGCAATTGAGTTGCAGAATTTATTCTTTTCGAATTTGTGTCTACAGCAATGCAAGTGATGCCTTGGACAAGCTCCGTTTTCTTGCTGTTACCGAGCCAGAGCTTTTGAAGGATGCTGTTGATCTCGACATTCGTATCCAAACTGACAAAGATAATGGCATTGTAACTTTAATGTAAGCATTTATGAGGTTCAAAAACTGTTTTGGTTAATGATATTTCTTTCCAATTCTAGTAGCATCACAACCTTCCGTTCTGCAGTGATACTGGCATTGGCATGACTCGACAAGAACTTGTTGATTGTCTCGGAACTATAGCGCAGAGTGGGACTGCAAAGTTCCTGAAAGCAATGAAGGTCTAACCATTTGATATAATGTATTATAGTGCATTTTAAATGTTTTTATTATTTATTAATGGGTTCTGAAGGGTTGAATTTTTTGACAGGATAGCAAAGATGCTGGTGGGGACAGCAATTTAATTGGTCAATTTGGTGTGGGTTTTTATTCTGCATTCTTGGTTGCTGATCGGGTACTTAGCTAAAACTCTGAGCCTCATGTTCTTCAATTAAGCTTGTAATATTTGTAGTTCTTTCATTGCTTGTTAGTTATTTTATTTTATTTTTTAACTTATTTTATTTTATTTGATGTTGGAAGGTTGTTGTCTCAACCAAAAGCCCAAAATCCGATAAACA
The DNA here is from genome assembly GCA_021234005.1 of Nephelium lappaceum. NCBI lineage: Eukaryota > Viridiplantae > Streptophyta > Magnoliopsida > Sapindales > Sapindaceae > Nephelium > Nephelium lappaceum. The sequence continues at coordinate 1,173,274 of CM038004.1, forward strand.
ATATGTATGGGAAGGAGAGGCCAACGCTAGCTCCTATACTATTCGAGAGGAGACCGATCCAGAGAAGCTCCTTCCTAGAGGAACACGCCTCACATTATATCTTAAGGTTTGTCAAACTTTTTGTTTTTTGATTATTATTTCCCCCCTTTACTTTTATTCACAGTGTTTGAAAGCTTACCATGTTTGTACTCTTTTTCTGAATTTTCAGCATGATGACAAAGGTTTTGCACATCCAGAACGTATTGAGAGGCTTGTGAAAAACTACTCTCAGTTTGTCTCATTCCCAATATACACATGGCGGGAAAAGGGGTACACTAAAGAGGTATGATTTTTTTTTTTTTCCTTGGAATAAGTGATTGACAAATAGTTGGGTTTGTACTGATGTACATCATCTTTTTGCTCTATACAGGTTGAGGTCGATGAGGATTCAGCTGAAGCCAGTAAGGATAAACAAGATGAGACAACAGAGGTAAGCACATGTTTATTTGTACTTAATTTTGTCCTTTTTCTTGTCCATGTTGATTTTTTTGGAAGCCCTCATTTATGATTGGTTTATGACTGCTGTGCAGAAGAAGAAGAAAACCAAGACTGTAGTTGAGAAGTACTGGGACTGGGAGCTCACTAATGAGACTCAACCAATATGGGTGAGTTCAAGATTTTTAGTTAAATGTGCTCTTAGTATGCCATTGTTTGATTATATCTCTAATGTTTTTTGTTATAATGCAGCTTCGCAATCCCAAGGAAGTCAAAACTGAAGATTACAATGAATTTTACAAGAAAACCTTTAATGAATATTTGGATCCATTAGCATCATCACACTTCACAACAGAGGTAATGATATTACATGCATATGATAAGGTTCCTGTGTGAACATGTTTGTTAGATCCTGTCATTAGAAGGGAACTATTTAATATCTAGGTATATGCTTCCAACATTTGAATCCAGTACTATTAGTTATATAGCTTCATTGCTTCACAGATCCATTTGTACAAACATAAATAATACTAAACAGTTATCTTAATTTAACTGATTAGGAAAACCTGAAATTTACCTTTCTGATTTACTTGTTGAAGAGTTCTACAAACTTTACATTTTGGCCCCTGTGTACATTGCTTCCCCACCTGATGAAGGTTGACTATGCAGGGTGAGGTGGAATTCAGGTCCATTCTTTATGTACCAGCTGTTGCTCCCAATGGGAAAGATGACTTAGTCAATCCGAAGACAAAAAATATCAGGCTCTATGTGAAGAGGGTGTTCATTTCCGACGATTTTGATGGAGAATTGGTAAGAAGATCGGCATTACATGCATGAGCGTATTTTCTCAGGGTTGCCTGAGCTTTATATGTAATCTTACTTGTGTTTGTCATGTTGTGGGCTTGATACAGTTCCCTCGGTATCTAAGCTTTGTCAAAGGTGTGGTGGATTCAAATGACCTTCCCCTCAATGTCTCAAGGGAGATTCTTCAAGAAAGTCGCATTGTACGTACAATCATCTATTGTGCTCCCCAGTAATCCTTAAAAAGCAGAGATTGAATTGATTATTATCCGTCTCTCTGACTAATGTGTTATGATGGTCTTGAAGGTGCGTATAATGAGGAAACGTTTGGTTCGAAAGGCATTTGACATGATTTTGGGAATATCTTTGAGTGAGAATAGAGCTGTAAGTTTCTGATATAGCTTCCTTCATAGCACTTACTAGTTTAAAAGAAGTGAAGGAAGATATTCTTGTTTGATCTTGTAATCTCAATGTACATTTCAATTTCTTGTAGGATTATGAGACGTTCTGGGAAAACTTTGGCAAATACTTGAAGTTGGGCTGCCTAGAAGACCGTGAAAATCACAAACGCATTGCACCATTGCTTCGATTTTTCTCATCCCAGAGTGAGGATGAGATGATTAGCTTGGATGAATATGTCGAGAACATGAAACCCGAACAAAAAGATATCTATTACATCGCTGCTGACAGTGTGACCAGTGCTAGGAACACACCTTTCCTTGAGAAACTTATGGAGAAGGAGCTTGAAGTAAGCACTTTTCTTTGCGTTATTGGGTTCTTATTAGAATTGTACTATCTACTGAACTACAATTTTTCGGTATTAATTCCCCAGGTGTTGTATTTGGTTGATCCCATCGATGAGATAGCAGTTCAAAACCTGAAATCATACAAGGAGAAGAATTTTGTCGACATTAGCAAGGAAGACTTGGATTTAGGTTAGTCTATTGAAAAATATCAGTCTTGAAAAACTTTAATTTGACGATCATTATAAGTATTTGCTTGTAATTATTGTTGACCAAAGTTATTGTTTGCCAGCTTATGCATCTCACACGATTTTGTACAGTGCTTAGAGTAATTTTACAACAGTTTGGTTTTTGATATGGACATTTAATAGATCACTGTTATAACATGTGATTGACTATGATCAAATTGGTTGAAATGAGAATTTTCTATTTTTCATGTATGCTATTAGGATGTTATTGCATTGTAATGATTGTGACTGGATTTTTTCAGGTGATAAGAATGAGGAAAAAGAGAAGATGATGAAGGAGGAGTTTGGCCAAACTTGTGATTGGATTAAGAAGCGTTTGGGTGACAAAGTTGCCAGTGTTCAAATCTCAAACCGTCTGAGCTCATCACCTTGTGTTCTGGCATCTGCAAAGTTTGGTTGGTCGGCCAACATGGAGAGGTGAAGTGCCTTTAACTTGCATACGCCAGTAACATGATTATGACATTTTTTCCCTTTGAACCGACCCGAACTTCCTTTTCTTGTAGGCTAATGAAGTCACAAACAGTCGGTGATACTTCTAGCTTGGAGTTCATGAGAGGAAGAAGGGTGTTTGAGATTAATCCTGACCACCCTATCATTCAAAACTTGAATGTACGATGAAGAACAAGAAAAGTCTATTTCTTGTTTGATGAAACATCTAATTATGTTAATTTGACCCATTAATATTTTTACTTTAACATGCAGGCTGCATTCAAGAGTAACCCAGACGACAGTGATGCCTTGAGAGCTATAGATCTTTTATACGATGCAGCTCTAGTTTCTAGCGGGTTTACTGTAAGTCCTCAGGCCGTAATCTCCTTATTCTTTCTGTTTGCTAAGGAATATGATTATGCTAGTATATATGACAATGTCTTTAGTGCTCTTGAACCCTCAACCCCTCAATGAAAATCCAATAGACAAGATTCTTCCCCCGATAAACGATATAAACTTGTCCTACAAACCAACTTGAGAAATGTGACTATGATTTTCTGTAACTAACCACTGAAATCATGCAGCCCGAGAATCCAGCACAGCTTGGAGGCAAAATATATGAGATGATGGGCATGGCACTCTCAGGCAAATGGTCATCTCTTACTCCTGAGGTTCATCATCCAGCAGCAGCCCAACCACAGACCCCAGAAACATTAGAAGCTGAGGTGGTTGAGCCAGTTGAAGCTGGTGGTCAGAAATGAGGAGCTGAACATCATGCTTTTCAAATTTTTATTTTTGGTCATCTTCTTATACGCATAGAAAAATTTAAGTAAAGAGCAATGGCACGTAGGGATGTAGTCTTTACATTTGATGAATGGTTTTGTATGCGCAACTCTGTAGACATTATTTTGTTGATGTCTAATCTTTTCTGGGTTGCTATGCTTCACGATTTCTGGATCGACAGTCATAACACGATGGTACAAATAATTATCAGTCACCAGATTTTCTTTCTTGGAGGAGATTAGTAGTAGTAGTCACATTGTTGGTGGCCTACGTTATTTCTATTTAAAACATGCACAATTAAATTGTCAATGAAATAATTGAGTTGACAATTTCATTCATAATACTTTATTAATAGGTCAAATATTATAAAATCAAAGCTAATTTCTTCGAAGTTCATAAAATGTATTGATAACATCATGATAGTATCATCTTTTTTAATATATGATTGAACATTTATCTATTGAAGTTAATTATTATTTATAATTGAAAAAATTCATAATCTATGTTTGGTAGAAATGAGGAGGTACTGTATGCTGTTTTCACTTGTTAGAAATTATAATTAGAAGATGTTAAATTAGAGTCTAACTATATGAGATTAAAGTGAGGATATTGAGAATTACAACTACTGTTTAGGCATCCTATAAAAAAAAACTACTGTTTAGGCAGACAAGAATGTTATAGTGGTTGATTATAAAAAACAGACGCGTAGACAGGTGTGAAATTGTTGTAGCGAAAAGGGGAAGCGAGTGAGCTGTTTGACCACGACAAATGCAAGAAAAGTGGTGGTGACAGGTCAGCACGCAACATCGCCACCAAAAACCCTACTCAAGACTACCGGCTGAACCAGTCATCTGCCCGTTCAAACATCTCAGACGTCTGCTTTGTTACAATTTTCTCCACTCAACTTGACTTTTTTGTCCCCGATTTTCTTCGACGAAACGGCTGCTTCTCTCCCTCTGCGTTGAAGGGCAAAATGGTCTTAAACATCCCTCCCTTTTAACAGCTCTCCGTTGCGATTTCTCTCTCTCTCTCTCTCTTCTCTCGACTACGATTGGTGTGTGTGCGCGTCTCTTCAGGCTCTGCTAAGACTTCTCTGGTGAGTGTTCGTGACTTCGATTTGATCTCTCCTCTGGCCTGAATTTTTTTTTATTTAGTTTCTCTGTTTGTTTCCCGAGAAAACGGCGGAGAAAATCCAGGAAAGTTTCGGACTTTTATTTCACTTTTTTATTTTCATTTTTTTTTTTTTTTTCTGACGCTGACTGACCTGATTATTTCTTCATCGACCAAAAGCTCGAAACTTTCCTGCGTTTTCTCAGTAACCAAACGGACTTGAAACCGTGTGATTACAACAGATCTTTTAGTTTATTGTTTCTGATCTGTGATGCTTCTTGTGATTTTAGCTGCTGATTTAAAATAAAAAAATAAAAAAAAAAAAAGAAAAGAAAAAGAAAAACCTGTTCTTTGTTCGTTCTAGCTCGATCTGGTTTTACTGCCTGTTTGGATGATCAATCGTGGCCTGTGTAAATGTTGATTGTAGTTATGCGAAGAGCTTCGTTTTGTATTTGGTTTGTTTGTGTTGTTTGGTGGTGATTGTAATAATTAGTTGAGGGACGGATTTTGTGTTGTTTAGTGGTGATTCTAATAATTAGTAGAGGTTTGTGGTGCAGAGTGTGAGTGGTTGATGGGTACATCGTCTGGGTCGAATATACAGCAGCAGTCTTCATCAAGAATGCTTCCCCCGCGTCAGCAACCGCGTTCTGGAGGACTGCAGACTTCGCTGTCACTTGTGACTTGTGATCCTGTGCTGTCTCCTGATGGGCAGGAGCCGAGGTCCAACTCTGATAACATTCGTGAGTCTCCAACTGAGAGTGCCAGCTCCAGAGAAACTTGGCCTGCGGCTGATGCTGTTATGCCTAAGAAGATGGAAAATGGGAAACCGGAGATTGATTGCCCTGAACAGTCGGTGATTCGCCGGGTTTCTAGTGCGGATAAGATGTCGCTTCGGGAGGTGGCAAGAGAACGAGTTGATGTTGTTTCTGAAAAAATGTATCGTCTTCCTGATGAATATCTGGACGAGCTTAAGACTGCGCTGAGGGTTATTCTTGAAGGGAATGGTGGTTCCCAGCACAGAGAGGAGTTTTTGACTCTACAGGGGCTTGTTCAAAGTAGAATGGATTTAACAGCTAAGACATTGATTCGAGCTCATCGGGTTCAGCTGGAAATTCTTGTTGCAATAAATACTGGGATTCAGGCATTTTTGCATCCGAATATTAGTCTGTCACAAACTTCCCTCATTGAGGTGTTTGTCTACAAGAGATGTAGAAACATAGCATGTCAAAACCAGCTTCCAGCTGAAGATTGTTCCTGTGAAATATGCGCCAACAGAAACGGTTTCTGCAATCTCTGCATGTGTGTGATCTGTAACAAGTTTGATTTTGAAGTGAATACATGTCGTTGGATTGGTTGCGATTTGTGTTCTCATTGGACTCACACAGACTGTGCCATTCGTGATGGGCAAATTTGTATGGGCCCTTCTGTTAAGACTGGAGCTGGCCCCTGTGAGATGCTTTTCAGGTGCCGGGCTTGCAATAGGACATCTGAGTTGTTGGGCTGGGTTAAAGATGTATTCCAACATTGTGCTCCAGCCTGGGAACGTGAGGCTTTATTGAGGGAACTCGATTTTGTTAGTAGGATCTTCCGTGGAAGTGAAGATCCTCGGGGCAGGAAGCTCTTTCGGAAGTGCGAGGATCTAATACAGAAAATGAAGGGTGGCCTTGTGGAGTCAACAGCGTGCAGAGCAATTTTGATGTTTTTCCAAGGTACATACCATAACACCAGGTGTTTGAATTGCCTTTGCATGTTAGCTGAATATTTCATAATGTTGATGGGATATGTGTTATTCACTTTGTTTAAATTTCAAAGTTTGACTGGTACATTTTAGGCAAGCAATGTTGAAAATGTTAGGTTAAAAGCAGATAGCAATTATAGTCCTGTGCTTTTATCATTGGAGTTAATACTTTAATGGGGACAAGAATTTTGACCGCAGAATGTGCTGATTGGGGAGTATGTGCATGTGCATAGCTTGCTTTTGTTTTCTTGCTTCACATGCTTAATTAGTGTGATTTCAAGAGTAATGGCAGGAGTAAATTAATCTAAGTTTCACTATTGTAACTTTAAGTTTATGTTTCCATAGCAACAAGCTTCACACTTTACGTCTAAGCTTGGAAATAATCAAAGAGAGAGTAGTCTGTAAAACTTGTGAATTCTGTTCTCAAGGCATAAAATCTTTTGTTTTTGATTCTCTTATGAGATGGATATATTTTGTGTGACCCATTCAACTGCTGCAACTCGCATTCCCTACTTCAAATTAATCATAGGTATCAAATGTTTTCGTTTTATATGCAAACTATTCCTGGCTGCCATATCTAATATAGAAATGTTAGGATTTGATATATTGTTTTCAATATATTTAACGCTGGTCAGGTTTTGTTTGGGAAGCTCCTAACTTTCAAGGTTTTCACCTAATCTGTTAGGATTTTTTTTTTTTTGGGTATTGAGGACAATATGCTGCTTTGATGTTGAAACCTACTTCTTTTCTGTTTTTAGTGATTGTCATTTTGTTTTTAATGGTGTATTTCCTTTATGAAGAGATTGAAGTTGACTCTCCAAAGAGCCTGGAAAATGGAGAAGGTGGGAGGCTGATTGCCCCACAGGATGCATGCAACCGAATTGCAGAGGTGGTGCACGAGGCTATAAGAAAGATGGAAATGGTGGCTGAGGAGAAGATGAGGATGTTTAAGAAAGCTCGCCAGGCTCTTGACGTTTGTGACAGGGAGCTTGAGGACAAAGCCAGGGAAGTGACAGAACTAAAGCTGGAGAGACAAAAAAAGAAGCTACAGATAGATGAGCTCGAGAGAATTGTGAGGCTTAAACAAGCAGAGGCTGATATGTTCCAGCTTAAGGCCAATGAGGCAAAGCGAGAGGCTGAGAGGCTCCAGAGAATTGCCCTTGCCAAAACTGATAAATCAGAGGAAGAATATGCCAGCAGTTACCTGAAACTTCGATTGAGCGAGGCTGAAGCTGAGAAGCAGTACTTGTTCGAGAAGATCAAACTGCAGGAGAGTTCTCGTGCGTCACAAAGCAGTGGTGGAGTGACCCTTCACAGGTGTTGATATATTACAAGTACCAGGCGCTGCTCCATGGATACAGCATCCCCCAGAGGAAGATGTCCGGTCAAATGAACATCACCCTTTTCAATCAAATCCCTGTGTAGTGCTTTATAGTGTGTTAAATAGTTAACTGTATGACTTAGTTATTTTACTTGTGTTAATGAACCAGTGTGATAAGATTTTATTCGGCTTTAATTTGAACTGTAGTATTTTGTAGTGTTTTTAACAGGTAAGAGCAATCATTAAAAGCCTGTGAAATTTAAGTGATTCATTGTGTTTATGTAGTCTATGTACGTAGAAATGCCAAACGCTATTGCTTTTAAATCTACACTTAATAATAGCATCATATGTGCTATTTTCTGGTAAGGCATAAAGTGGAGAACATTGTGTGAATACAATTCTCTGCTTGAAATATTGCCTGTACTGACTACAGTTTGCATACGGCAGGCATGTGATTTTGTCGGCATTTTATTTTTTATCATCGCAGAAACTACATGAGAATTAGCAGAAATCTGAGGCTCAGGAGTCAGGACACTGGAGAGTTCCTCTTCAGGTGAATTGTTGGAGAGGGCTTTGCATGAGTATGCCTCTTCTGAGAATCCATGGAGTCCACAGCTCGGACATTGTTGACTGTGGGAGGAGGGGGAGCTTGAATATCAGGGGCATCACCATTACCACCATCAACGTTGTTGAATGAAATGGCAGAGCTGATTCCATGACACTTTATCAAAGAATTCACGCACACATTTGCATTTACAATTCTTACATTGTTCAGGAACAGGCCATGGTTGGTGGTTATAGTCAGCATTTTACCCTGCACACCTGTCGGAACCAGAGTCCCGCTGGGGAAATGCAGCATGCTGGTGAAAACCAGAGGTGAAGGGATTGTGTGGGTGAGAACAAAACTCTTCATATGGTCTAGACTGAGTTCAGGAGCGGATAGTATCTCATCATTTGGCATCAGGAAAGTTACATCTGAGCTTAGTGACCCCTGAAGGGCCTTAAGGAGGATGACGAATCCATGGTACGATTTTGCTCTCATGTCAGCTATGGCTGCCTCAAAATCAGTATGGTTTAGTTGAGTTGTGGATTGAGATTCTGCAACTACAAAAAAGAGTGGAGCAAGCATCAGAAACCAAAGAGCAGCCATCCGGACCACCATCAGCTGACGCTAGAGCAAAGCAAATATGTGTTGCAATATATAGCATACAAAACTGGCTAGTCCATACTTGTTTACTTTTCCTGTACATATTAGGTGATGCATATAGTGTTTGCATATCACTATAACAGGTAGGTTTCAAGTAGTTCATGCACAAGAAAAGTGCAGTTGACAAGAAAAGGAGTCATGAACAACCGGAAACAAATTCAAATTTGTATGCAAACTCATATGATGTCGAAATTTTATTCAGAACCCTCTTTGAGTATCTAATTTATCAACAAATAATTGTCAATGGAGAATTTTGGATGAATTTATGAGCCATGCAAATTGTCTCATTTGTTGAATTGATATAATGTCAACCTTATCTGTGCTCGATTGACTACGAGGATATAATATTAAAGGTTGTGGATTTTGTGATGCATGAAAATCCAAAAACTAAGCTGGGGGACCGTCGGAAGTTACAAAGATGACAATATTTTCATATGCTTCGGTCCGTCTTCTTATAATAACATATGCCGGATTGACAAAACATACTAGCTAAAGTTCTATACATGTCGACAGAATTGCAGATTGCAATCTTTCAAATTCTTTTTATTACATTCGACTAACACTTTTTAAACACTAAAATCACTTAAAAAATTATCAGATTAATACTTTCAGTATGTTTCAAAATGTGAATTTTTTTTATCTTTTGCTTTGATAACCAATGTTGAATTTCTGTTCTTTTTTTAAAAAAATGTTGAATTTCCATTTAATAAATAAAAATTAAGACCCAAATTCAATCTAATTCGAACGCTTTAATTACATAAGTTTAACAACTATTGTACTTTATCTGATTGAAAAAAATAAAGACTATAAAGTTTTTAACATTAATTTTTGTTCCTTTTAATCTTGTTTACAGAGTAATTGAGTAGAGCATCTTGTTTAATTAAACATGTGGAAAATTGAACCAAAAACGTTTGCAAAGACTAAGGAGAACAGCTTTCATGGTGGATGATACCTTGCACTCAGTCATCCTATCTGTAGATTGAGTATAAAAAAGATGAAAAGGAAATAAAGAGATATCATATCGCTTCATTTGTTTTCAATAAAACAAAAATAATGAGAAGAAGAGAAACATTAAACTCTTATATTTCTATTGGTAATCATCAAATTTAACTGCTTAAGTTTCTTAATCGAGTATTTATTGACTTATTGTTATAGTATTAAAGGTGAAAGATTTCGGGTTTGAATCCTCTCTCTTTTTGTTCCCCCTTTTTTCTATAATTTTTTTTACTGTGCACATTATACGGTAAAAGTATCTAACCTATACTAATATCAACACCATTTATCTCCACATGACATATGAAGAGGCATTTTACACAACAATAATTATACAGTATGTAATTATTTCTTCCTTATTTTTGTCTCGATCTTTGGTTTAGTGATTTTAAAATAAGGATTCTCTAATTTTAAAACGTTAAAACGAATTAATAAAATTTATTCATTATATTTGAATTAATAGGAGAGAGAATACAATTCATAAATTTGATTGATTCGTTTTAACTTTTTAAAGTTAAGGAGTCCTTATTTTAAAAGCACTGGTCTCTGGCTTATATTTTATTTGATTTCCCTCAAATCAAACATATAACTTCTCTTGATATTTAAAGATATCAAACAAATAATAAATAGAAGAGACATAATAAGTTTTAACACAACAATAAATTATTTAAAAGATTCTGTGTCTTATAAATCACATGTACTTCCCTAGATATCTAGTTGTAAACATCTTTGTAAATGTAGCATATTCCTCATAATCCAATGACATACCAACCACATCAATTGACCTTTATTTAATTATAACACTAGCTAGCTCAGTCAATTTTGTATCAACAACATACACAGACATAAACAATGCAATTTGCTCATATCAAAAGTCTTGTCAAAACTTAAAAGAAGAAACTAGTAGAAGATGTTGGAAGAGAATAGAATTGCGTGTGTGTGTGTGTGTGTTTATAAAGAATGCAATTTGCTCATATCAAAAGTCTTGTCAAACCTTAAAGAAGAAACTAGTTGAAGCAGTTGGGAGAGAATAGAATAGTTAGGTAAACAGTTACATCCACATGATTGTATATTTCGTGTTGGTGATTAATTTTTTTAGAAAAATGTGGATTCTCACCTTCTTCTTCTTACTTTCTCTAGCACCAAACCAATATTGGCTAGCTGTTCATATTTTTATGTCCTTTGTAGGGACCGATTTGAGAGGAATAGTCATGTGAGCTTGTTAAGGGCAATAGAATCGAAGAATTCTTTTTCATTTTTACATTTTGCAACTTGAAAGAATGTGATATAAGTCAGAGGTTGTTAAGGGCAATGCATGCAAAATAAGGTATATCAAAAATAAAAAAAATAAAATATGAGTTTCATACCAAAAAACAAAAGGGGGTGGGTGTATGTTGCTGTTATTTTCAATGTTAAGTAAACATATAATCAAATTAATTAAAAACAAAGAGACATGCATGATTAATTAATTGCAAATCATCAACCTTTCAAATATAACCTTATATTATCTTTACAAGATTATAAAAATTACCTGTCATCTTGCTTGTTCAACCTCAACACTTACTGTTAATAAATACCAACTAGGAGGAAGACAACTAATTTGTTGTTCAAAGAGGTTGTAGATACAACCTTATATTAATCATTAGTTTTAGCTAACTTGGAACTTTCATTTGTACGACTTTGTATTTTCCACTGTTTTTGGCAGCAATTAAGTACTAAACGAAGAATCCCCTCTTGGATTATTATTATTTTTTTTTTTTCCATTCATGAGTCTTTAATTTCTCTTCTTATGTAGTTGATTATTTGATAACAAACAAAAATAGTGAAACAACAAATTTTCGATATATAAGAAACATTTCTCTCTCTTACCATGCATATTAACAGCAGGTATAACGAATTTTTTCTTTTGATCATAAATTTAACATATTCGTTGTTATCACAAAAGTATTTTTTTCAAATGATATATAGTGTTTGAATTTGATAATTTTCAAAAACAATCCTTAGTTATTAATAGATCTACAATTATCTTATAATTATAAGATATATAACTCCTTTTTAAGTTTCGATGAGTGATATATGGTAATAAATAATACCATCTCATTATTAATATATGTATACATAAAACTTGCATAATCTTCTTTGCTTTAGATTGACATTAAAAAAATAACCCACTATGATCCATTCACAAGCAATCACTAAAAGAACCAAAATGAAGTTATGATGCCCCTAAAAAGATTCTCTGTCATTTGTTAATTCTTAAAGTGGATTCTGTTTGCAATAATTTATGACATCTTTTTATTTAATTAATTTAAAAGGTTAAAGTCTAAGCTATAATCATTAGAAAAATAATAATAATAATAAGCGACCATAACAAAATTTTTTTAAAAAAAATTAAAAACTTCCTTTCTCTCTCCCACTATCTTATACTTACATGGATTGGAAGTTGGAAGCCTCAATGATGTACCTATTTTTAATTTTTATTGTTGAAGGGCAAAGAAATGTTTATAATTTAGGGGTACTTTTAAAGTACTCTTTGACATTGTTTAAAACTTAAAACCACTCTTCCATTTAATAAACTTTTTTACTTATTTTTAATATGTTTTCTATGAATAACAATATTTTTCAAAAATATATAATAAAAAGTATTTTTACTTTTACAAAAAAGAAACAAATTACTTAAGGCATTCATTCCTCTACATGTTGTCGATGACAAATTAATATAGTAAGATTAGAATATTTTCGTCCACTTTTTTTTCAACTTTGTTGATGTAAGTTTATGAATTTTATTCCTTGTAAGGTATGGTTATCTAAAATATTTATATTTGCAGTCGTCGTAGACTGTTGTCATCCCTAGCTAACAATAGTTCCTCTTCAGGTGAATTGTTGTCTTCTGAGAATCCATGGAGTCCATAGCTCGGACATTGTCGGCTGTGGGAGGAGGAGAAGGAGGAGCATCGCTGTCACCGTCACCGTCACCGTCACCATCGTCGTTTCTGAAGGAAATGGCAGAGCTGATTCCATGACACTTTATCAAAGAATTCACACACACATTTGCATTTACAATTCTTGCATTGTTCAGGAACAGGCCATGGTTGCTGGTTCCGGCCAGCATTTTACCCGGCACGCTTGACGGAACCAAAGTCCCGTTGGGGAAATGCAGCAGGCTGTTGAAAACTAGAGGTGAAGGGATTGTGTGGGTAAGAACAAAATTGCTCAAATGGTGTAGACTGAGTTCAGGAGCAGATAGTTTCTCATCGTTTGGCATCAGGAAAGTTGCATCTGAGCTTAGTTCAAAGTTTGGTGACCCTTGAAGGACCTTAAGGAGGATAACGAATCCGTGGTACGATCTTGCTCTCATGTCAGCCATGGCTGCCTCAAAATCAGTATGGTTTAGTTGAGTTGTTGTGGACTGAGATTCTGCAACTACCAACAAGAGTGGAGCGAGCATCAGAAACCAGAGAGCAGCCATTTGGACCACCATCAGCTGATGCTAGTGCAGAGCAAATATCATATATGTTGCAATATATATAGCGTACAAAACTAGTCCATACTTGGTTACTTTTCTTGTACATATTAGGTGATGCATATAGTGTTTGCATATCACTATAACAGGTTTCGAGTAGTTTATGCACAAGAAAAGTGCAGTTGACAGGAAAAGGAGTTCATGAACAACCGGAAACAAAATCAAATTTATACATTGACAAACTCACATGATGTTGAAATTTTATTCAGGACCCTCTTTGAGTATCTAATTTATCGACAAAAATTGTCAAAAAATTGTCAATGGAGAGTATTGGATAAATTTATGAGCCATGCAAGCTGTCTCATCTGTTGGATTGATATTATGATTATCTTGTCTGTGCCCAGATTGAATATGAGGTTATAATATCCAAAGTTATCGATTTTGTAATGCTTGAAAATCCAAAACTGAGCTGGGGGACCCTCGGAAGTTAAAAAGATGACAATATTTTCATGTGCTTTGGTCCATCTTTTTATAATAACTTATGCCAGATTGACAAAACATAATAGCTAAAGTTATATAAATATTGACAGAATTGGAGATTGTAATCTTTTAAATTCTTTTTGTTACATCATCTGGGTATTACTCTTTTAATTCGGAACATTGATATCCGTTAACATATTTCGAGTAATATTTTTTAAATACTTTAAAAATTATCAAATTAGTACTTTCGGTATATTTCAAAATGTGAATTTTTTGTCCTGTCTTTTATTTTGATAATCAAAGTTGAACATTCATTCGAAAACTAAACTTTAAGATTCAAATTAAATCAAAGTCGAATGTTTTAAATAAATAGATATAACAACTATTATATTTTATGTGATTTAAAAAAAAAAAAAAAAAAAAAAAAAAAAAGAAGAAGAATTGAAGTCTTATGAAGTGTTTAATATTAATTGTAGTTCCTGTTAATCTTGTTTACAGGGTAATTGATCAGTAGAGCATCTTGTTTAATTAAACATGTGGAAAATTGAACCAAAAACGTCTGTAAAGACTGGAGAGAACAGCTTTCATGGTGGATGATACCTTGCACTCAGTCATCTTTTCTGTAGAGAGAATATTGTGTTCTCTTTATTCTTTTGTTGGATTTAACAACTGGAAAAACAGATAAAAAGGAAATAAAGGAAAATCATATCACTTCATTTGTTTTCAATAAAACAAAAATAATGAGAACAAGAGAAACATCAAACTCTTATATATTACTACTGGTAATCATCAAAATTAACTGCTTAAGTTTCTTAATTGAGTATTTATTGACTTACTATTATAAAATTAAAGGTGGGAGATTTTGGATCCGTATCCTCTTTTTTCCTTTTTTTTTTTCTAAAATTTTATTTATTGTACATATTATACAGTATAAAGTATCTTACATATATCTAATATCAACACTATTTATCTCTACATGGCATATGAGAAGGCATTTTACACAACGATAATTATATAATATGTAATTATTTCTTTCTTATTTTAGTCTCTGTCTTTCTCTTGCATTTTATTTTATTTTCCTCAAATTAAACATGTAACTTCTCTTAATATTTTAACATACCAAACAAATAATAAATAGAGAAGACATAACAAGTTTTAACACAACAGCAAAAAAATTATTTTAAAACATTCTCTGTCTTATAAATCATGTGTACTTGCTTAGATTTCTAGTTGTAAACATCTTTATAAATGTAGTATATTCCTCATAATCCTATCACATACCAACCACACTAGTTGACCTTTATTTAATTATAACACTAGCTAGCTCATTCAATTTTGTATCAACAACATACATAAATACATACATACATACATACATATATATATATATATATAAAGAATGCAATTTGCTCACATCAAAAGTCTTGTCAAAACACAAGGAAGAAACTAGTTGAAGATGTTGGAAGAGAATAGAATAGCTAGGTAAACAGTTACATCCCCATGTTTGTACATTTTGTGTTTGTGATTAATTATTTTAGGGAAATGTGGATTCTCACCTTCTTCTTCCCCGTTTCTCCAGCACCAGGCCAATGGCCGTTCATATATTTTATGTCCTTTGTAGGCCCGATTTGAGAGGAATAGTAATGTAGCCTGTTAAGGGCAATGGAATCAAAGAATTCTTATTCATTTTTGCATTTGCAACTTGAAGAATGTGATGTAAGTCAGCGATTCATATATTTTTTTATTTTCTGTTTTATAAGATCTAAAATTATTCAAATTTAAATTATAAAGACCGTTTTTATGATTTTTATCTAAACTGGTTAATACGCACCTAAATAAATTCATGTCATTAAGGTTAGAAAAATTGCTTTTATTATTTAAATGGCTACCATCACTGCTTATGATTGGTGGAATTAAAATCAAAACGTTATTTACTGAGAAATGACTATTAACTTATACTTGTAAAATATTTATGTTCTGATATTTGAATAACTTATTCATGCAACATACTTATGTTTTGGTATTTGAATTCCTGCTCTTCATGCTTGACTAGTTATGAGAAATAAAATGACTGAATTCAGTATTTACGTGCTGATTTTGGATAAATTCAAATTATATAATCAAGATATAGATATGATGAAATATGGAATCAGATTTTTAGAAAATGACTTTAACGGTGACAGGGGCAATGCATGTCGAAATAAGGTATATCAAGAATAAAAAGTAAAAGAAAAGTTTTATACCAAAAAAAATAAAATGGGTGTATGTTGCTGTTATTTTGACAGTTAGGTGAACATATAATCAATTAATTAAAAACAAAAGAGACATGCCTGATTAATTAATTGTAAATCATCAACCTTTAAAATAATGTTATATTATCTTTACAAGATTATTATAAATTACCTGTCATCTTGCTTGTTCAAACTCAAAATTTATTCCTAATAAATACCAACTAGGAGACAGGCAACTAATTTGTTGTCCAAAGAGGTTGTTGGTACAGCCATGAATTAATCATTATTTTTAGCTAACTTGGAGCTTTTATTTGTACAATTGTACTTTGTATTTTCCACTGTTTTTGGAAGCAATTAAGTACTAAAAGAACCCCTCTTGGATTTTTTTTTTTTTTTTTCATTCATGAGTCTTTAATTTCTCTTCTTATGCAGTTGATTGTTTGATTACAAACAAAAATAGTGAAACAACAAATTTTCTGACATATAAGTAATATTACTCTCTCTCTTCTTTCACTTAAAGACATTCATGTCTTAGAAATTATGATTCTAAATGAGTAAATAAATACAAAATATAAATGTTTTACATTTAAAATATAAGTTATTTCTTATATGTTCATTCATGATTCAAATGATTGTTAAACTTTTCTTTCGTATTGATTATAGGAATTCAAATTTCATCATGCATGTTTATCAACATGTATAATGAGTTGTCTTCCTTGATTGTGAATTTGACATATTCGTTGTTGTTAGAAGGATAGATTGATTTTCAAATGACATGTAGTGTTTGATTTTGATAATTTTCAAAAAAAAATCTTTACTTATTAGTGGATCTACAATTAACTTATAATTATAAGATATATATATATAACTCCTTTCAAGTTTCAATGAGTGATATATGGTAATAAATAATACAATCTCATTATTAATATGTATATATAAAACTTGCATAATCTTCTTTGCTTTAGATTGACATTAAAAAAATAACCCACTATGATCCTTTCACAAGCAATCACTAGAAGAACCAAAAAGAAGGCATGAACTATGAAGCCCTAAAAGATTCTGTCATTTGTTAATTCTTAAAGTGGATTCTGTTTGTAATGATGTATGACATCTTTTTATTTAATTAATTTAAAAGGTTAAAGTCTAAGCTATAATCATTAAAAAATAAAGAATAAATAAAGCAACCATAGTAAATTTTTTCAAAAAAATTAAAAAATTTCCCTTCTCTCTCCCACTATCTTATGCTCACATGGATTGGGAGTTGGAAGCCTCAATGATGTACCTATTTTTTATTGTTGAAGTGCAAAAGAATCTTTATAATTAAGGGGTACTTTTAAAGTACTCTTTGACATTGTTTAAAACTTAAAACCACTCTTCAAGTTAATCAATTTTTTTTTTTAATTTATTTTTATCATGTTTTCTATGAATGACAATATTTTTGAAAAAAATATAATAAAAAGTAATTTTACTTTTGAAAAAAAAAAGTTATTTGAGACATTCATTCCTCGCCATATTTTCAATGAAAAATTAATATAGTAAGGTTAGAATATTTTCATACAGTTTTTTTTTTTTTCACTTTGTTGATGTCGGTTTATGAATTTTATTCCTTGTAAGATATGATTATCTAAAATATTTATAGTTGTCGTAGACCGTTGTCATCCCTAACTAATAATAGTGCGTTAGATATAAAAGTGTTGTTCCTTTATCATCTACACTGGCACTAATTTCATTGACTTAAATGAGAATTTAATTAATGACAATGACTAGAAAATAATCACAAACTTCATATTGAAAACCAAACAAACCACAAACTATTTAATTAAAAGGAGTATTTGTATAAAAATTGAGATTTAATATTCATTCCTATATTCCCTCATAATAAATTAATATAACAACGATTGAGATATAACTAAATATAGTTAATAATGTACTACTTATCATATTATTCTCCCATAAATCATATTTAACCATAGAACTATTAAAAATTTAAAATTATTATTATTTTCAATATATATAAACGGCCTCAATTCCAAGATAGGTTGACCAAAATATAGTAATATTAAATTTTGATATTCCTTTTTTCAATTTTCAACTCTTATAACCCACAAATCACCGGTCAAACAATAACTCAAATTTTATAACAAGTGAAGAATAATTGTTAATGATGAAGGTTAGAATAAAGTTTTGTGTAACCAGAAATCTACGGTATATTAGATCATCTTTTTTATAATATTTTTCACCTTTGATTTTTTTTTACCTGAAATTGAAATATATATATATATATATGTATACACATTCTACCGTGTATTTGGATATGAATACACTTATAATCTTGATTATACAATTTTTAATGAGTCAAATCTAAGTATAATAAAAAATCAAATCTAAGCATACTAACTCATTAGTTGAAGATTAAATCTCAGTCTTTGGATCAAACTTATTGAAAATTCAATTGTCAACATTATAAGTGTATCTATATCCAAGTATACTGTAGACTATACCTTATATATGATACATTCTACAATACATTTGAGGTATCGATATACTTAATTAAAAAATAAATGATCGTATTCTAAAATTACTGATTATAATTTATTATATATGATTGTAACTAAAAATGTTTGATTACAATTAGCAAATGTGATTCTATCCGTTGCTTGCTGTAATTGTGATCTAACTCATTTAATTATAATTAGTTATAATAAAAATATAATAAATTATAATAAATAATTTTAAAATATAATTATTATTTTTTTATTAAGTGTATCAATGTCTTATATGTATTCATAAAAATATATATATATATATATATATATTTCTTTGGCTGCTACAAGTTGAGTGAGTAAAAGAAACGACAAGAACAAAACCCCTTGTGGACCAGATCGAGGTCAATCTCATTGTCTTTTCTGATTTGTTGCATGTGATGAGAAATTCACGCATAAACACTGCTGCTTCTACTTTGATTGGTACCACCACTTATTTACATAGAGCATTACATGGTAATCATTCGTGTGTGTAGCAGTTTCGTATGTCTATTCGTGTAGGACGTGGAATTATCATCTGCAATTATCATTGATGTTGATTAAAGGAATGTTCATTTATCATGGGTGGCAATTGGGTGTTTCCTAAAAAAAAAAAAAAAAAATCGTTATCGATAAATTTTAAATCATTATACATTGATATATTTATATTCACTTACTTTTACGTTGCATGATTGTATAGCTTTCCATTCTATATATATTTGTAACAAAGAATACATAATGATGTCTTGTAACTTATAAATCTTTTATGTAATTCATATCATATGTTAGGATTAATTAATTACATTAATTTGTATGTTACATCATATTAAATGAAAGATAATGAAGTATGTAGTTAAATTTGGATCTAGTACTAATCTAGTTTTTAATTTTTTTTGAAAATCTACTGACATGTGATGAATTTTATAAATAAATATACAAGATTTATTTTCTTTTAACTTTTTCCCTCTCCCACTTTTAAATCCAATGTTTTTTATTTTCTTACATTAAAACATCAACAGATATCATATCAACATTAAATCCAAGTCTACATTATAAATGTTTTAGACTTTTTATATTTATGATGGGATTGAGTATCAATATTATCAATATAGAGAACCAAAGTTAGAAGATCTCTCCTCATACATTAGTAAAAGTAGCTAACCAAGTTACACCGATCAATAATAATGAGTTATATAATACATCTAATGTATTATGTATATTTCATTCAATTTATATCATTTACCATGATTAATCAATCACATTAATATATACGTAGTAGAATCTAATTCGAATTAAAGGTAAGTAATACAAAAATATATAATTCAAACTTTCTCATACTTAAGAAACGATTATGCCTTGGATATTTCATTTAAAAAGGGTAAAAAAAAAAAGAAAAAACCAGTTAGAGAGGAGCTTCCCCTATATGACTATATCCTTAGAATAGCTAATTGGGTCATCCCGGTAGATTTATGATCCAATTCTCAATAAGTTGGGAAAATATAAATGAACAAAATAGACCAACAGTGAGGGACAATAAGGTAAATTGACAACCTACGAGGACTGTAGACAAGTGTCACAGTTAGTGGCACACGTTGTATTACTGTCTCTGCTGACTTTTGGCCCCATACGGTTATAACCGAACGTTGGGCTAGTGGGACCCACATGACGTCCAAGACGTGTCGCCATGTGATCTCTTCGCGCGTTTATTTATTTTATTTTTGATGGTGATGTACTTTCCCCCCTGCTTAAAAGTAAAAAAAAAAAAAAAAAGATAGGGAAACGTGATTTGTCAGATCCAGCTGTCATCGGGTCCCACTTTTGTCACGATTCCCGATGAGACGTTCTCTACGGCGATTTTATTTTTTATTTTTTGTTAATTTATTTTTTTGGCTTGACACGGGAGTTTGGCTATAAAGTTGTGTTTGTTTTGACAGAAAATAGAAAGAAAATTAGAATGAAAAAGAAAAACGTTTTTTCAGAAGTTTCAAATGTCGATAAACGGCTAATTATTTTATGTTTAAATCATACATAAATGGGTGTGAAACTATGAATCTCATTTAAGGTGTGTTATGCCTTGGATTTACCACATCAAGGATATAATAGTGATACTATTATGATCATGACAGATAGAGAATACGATATTCTCACCATCCTCCAGATACCCAGACAGATTACTAAAGAGCATCTCCTGCAACAGATATCCTTAGAATTGATAACTTCTTATGAGAAGTTCCTCCGATAAAACACTCTACTCTCCACTACTGAAGCTCAATATGTCTGTGTTTTGACTTTTGAACTGCGAGGCTTTCTGGGAGATTTGAATTTCTTTTGAGGTAAGGGTGACTTAATAGAATATCTCTTAAATAATTCTCCTATCGATCGAATGATCAAGGGGACTTTTTCAAAGGGAGTTCGTTTGGGAGGCATATAATTAGTATTTTATATTATGTTACTGTTAAATGTCAACCCAAGTAAGGGGTGTACATAGATCTACCTAGATAATTTTTTAGATTCAAATCCATATATTATACATGGTATTTAAAAAATGATATATTTTTTATTATTAATTATTATTATTAAAAAAAACAACATAGAATAAGTTAAATGTTTATAAGAATTTATAAGTTCAATTATTAGTTGTACGTTTATATATTTACTTTCATAACCGATAAATTTACTCACACAAAGGCAAAAACACTCTTTACACGTGTTTATAAAATATGTATTTTGGAATTTGAACTCTTATTGTTAGGATGAATGAGAAATAGGTTTGATTACCTTATTAGTTGATAAGATTATCTATTAATAATAATTGTTGAATTAGTTATAAATATGATTATTGAAGAATATCCAATGCTTATTATTAATGAATAACCTTATTCAACCAGTGAAATAGTACAACCCATGAGAAATTATATACCTACATTAATTATGACCAAGAGGGATGTATTTTCCAAATCATTGTTAGAATTTTGAAAAGTCATCAGAGAATGAATTAAGAGAAATTTGGCTGCAAAATAATAAACATATCATGAAAAGTTTTCAAGGAATATTATTGAAAGTTAATTATTAAGGAGGGTTTGCCACAATCATGCTTAATCTGTCTTAGTGTGTGTGTGTCTTGAGGAATTATAAAAATATTAACATGATCAATTCAATTGGCAATTTGATTGATTTTGAAATATGTGTTTAATTATTAAGAGATAGAAGAAATGTGTCAAGTTCATGACCAACCAAAAATAAATAAATAAATAAACAAAGCAAAAGAAAGCAAAAGCATGATAGAATGGGCATATTCAATTCAAAACCCATTAGTGCTCCTCATTAATATGCTTACCCCATTTGATGCTTAATTGCTATATCAAATCATTGTTTTTCCATACAATCAATTCCTTTTATTTCTTTCAAAACAAGTTGAAACTATTATGATTGGCCCTAATTCCTTATATCAAATTTTGATTGTTTGATTGAGTGATGAGATTATTTGCCTTACCCACAAAGCCATTTGGGTTTTGAAAATCAATTATATATATCTATGTTCTTCTGAAGTAGTGGATTTATCATAAATTAATTTAGAAATTAGTAAAAGAGACACAAATTAAATTCAAAATTATGTTATAGATCTGAAAGACATTCGTTATTAATTTACCTCAATTTATATATTTATTTGTCAATTGTTTACAACTAAAAATCTTGACTTGGAAATGTTTTCATTTAGAGCACACTTACAATCACATTAAAATCCAAGAAAAAGTGATGGAAGAAATGTTTGAAAGTGGTGGTGGTGGGTCTAATTCCAACTGGATGTGGTAATAATTGAAGCTGAATAGAGTTTGCTCAATGTGGCCCATGCAATGAAGCACTTCTCAATTCTCATATGTGCTTGGTAGTTCCCATGACTGGAAGAGAAAATTATTATTGTTACTTTAAAAAAAAAAAAGAAAAAAGAATTGTAGTAGTAGTAGTCTTAAAAGCTTCCAATGGCATTCTATTAAAGTGGGTTAATGAAAAGCATGGGCCTACATTAATTGATTGTTAACTGGTTGTAATCTAATCCAAGGTAAGGCATCCTAGACAACACAATTTCATCACCCACTCACCTTCCTTTGACCTTTAATTTGGATGATTAACCCTAAACAACTTGAAGTCAGTAACAAAAAGACAGCTATATATTAACAACCATATAAACTGTTTTTTATTTTTTTCTTTAATGACATTGGAGAATTATCGATAAGGTTCGATAATTTCAAAGTTCATTTCAGAAATCTTTCTTGAATAAGATTTGAATATATTGAACTATATTATTAATACGAAACATTCGCATCAATTTTAATTATAATAGATTTTATAGTTTTTATCTTGATTTCATCTTATACTGTTAATATAAATTGAATCAGATTAATATATGATGGTTATATAAAATAATTAAATTATTGTACTCGTCAAGAATGTGCCATAATTGTATTGGAAGTGGGAAATAAAAACAAAGATGGTGAATGAAAGAATTAACAATTCTTAGCACAATTGTCAAGATAGTGAGTGCAAAATCTTTAGATAGCAGTGATAGAAACCTAATACATGCTCTTTGTCACAAAGGCACCATTTGATGACAGAAATAATGCACATACAACCAATGGAACCCACATTTTTTTTTATTGGGGTGTGTGACAAAGCACATCAAAATGAACCTTCTTTATTGGTCACTTCAATTTTTACTATTTTATCTTACCAAAATATAAATTAGTAAAATAAACCCATCGATGAGTGAATAAACTAATTTTTTTTTTTTTTTTTTTTTTATAGAGAAACATATAAAATGGATTTTCTACCATAGGTGCAATATTTAAAGCCAAAAGATAATAGAAACCGATGAAATTGATTGATTTACAAATTCACATCAACAAATTTAAATGAATCTTAAACGATTTGATTAGGCCACAACAAAACAATATAAGCTAGAAATCAACAACAACAACAAAAAATATCTTGCAAATAATGGTCAAACTAATCATGACTATTGATTAGAAAGGGGGGAGGGGGGGTGTGGGTTGGGTTAATGGTTGCTTTAATAAGCCCCATCTAAATTTCATATTATAATTCATGCGGGTAAGGTATTTAGCCGACATATATTTTCATTCAAGCCCACATCATTGAATCGTCCAAACAATAAAATCTCGAACGAGACCAATCTTATTGCATTATCAATATATTCATCAAATATTTTAATCCAACCGTCCAACAATATGGTTTCGTGGAAGTTTTTCTAATCCCCCAAACAATTACATTAGTGGGTTGATTAAGATTCCTAATCACGCGGCTCATTTTAGCACCCACCATAATGCCCAACTAATTGCCGATTTCTCCACCCGATTATTCATTTGACTTAAAAATACTCTTTTACTACAAGAATAGATGCCATTTTTCATGTGTATATATAATTCCATTTTTACCCTTTATTTCTATGGTTTTTTTTTTTTTTTGACATAGTACCTTACATAGTACAAATATTAATATCACCGGTGGGACTCTCTAGATAGGAACACATGAAGAGTGACCTGAGACACATGGACAATGGCTCCTAGGCGAAAGGAAGGACAGTTGAGAAACGCTCGCATAAAGAGCCAACCCAACATTGAACCCGCAACCTGCTAACGAGAAGGGCTTGCCTCACTAATCAGGCAGGCCACCAATCTCTTATGGTTTTTACTTGTAACAATTTATATTATATACATACTAATAAATTTTGATGAAAGAAGAATCGAGTTTTGCTCACATTATTGATTGAATAAGATTATTCATCAATAATAATTTTTATATATTCTTTATTAACCAATCTTATACTAAATCTAATGATTATTATTAATAAGTGACTTTATTTAATAAGTAAGTTAGTAAAACACTAATAATAATAATAATTTTTTAAAATAAAAGACTAGGACACATTATAGGTTAATTTGGGAAACACAAATTTTCATAATTCATTTTCAATGCGATAATTAGAAATTATTATTTATATAATTATATTATTAAAATATCTGTCTTGGCGTCCGTATAGTGTGCAGAGAAGAGCAGGAAGCAAATGCAACCCCCACCCTATCTTTAAAAGCTGAATGGTGCAGTCTCTTTCAAAAGCTTAAAAGGGCAGAGAGAGAGAGAGACCCCAGAAGGAGAAAACCAACAAAAAGGAATTATAATTATATTATTATTATAATCAAATGAATAAATATATGGGAAACAGTGATGAAAATGTAACCCAGCGAAAAAAATAATTAAAAAAAAAAAAGAAAAAGACTTCTTTTTCTTCCTTTTTTTTTTTTTTTTTTTACTGTAAAATTTTTTGATATTGGACTACTTGGGTTCTGGTTTTCGTTTGTTTTGTTTTGTTTGCTTTTGATGAACCCAACCATCCTCACCCCAGTTGGATGATGAGACAATAATGTACTCAAAACACCTCTAATTTCAAATGCTGGACACCAAGCTCCACTCTCTGCAGACACTTAGAGAGAGATTGTGTGTGTGGGTATGTGTGTGTGTGTGATAATAAGGTGGAAAAGGAGGAGCTTTGATCATTGGTTGGTTGGTAGCAGTTGGGGCAACAAGAGATGTCATCAAGTGGGTCTGGTTTCAAGTTTCTGTTTTGATCAAGTTTTCTTCAAAAAGTTTCGGTTTTTATGTTCCGTATATAGTGGTTGCTCTTATGCAGACCTCATAAATATCACCAGATATAGAAAAAAGAAGCAGTTTTTCTTCTTTATCTCTCATTAATGATTCTCTCACAGGTTGTTATTACAAGATAACAAGTGGATTTTGGTTTGGCTTGGCTTGGCTTGGCATGATTGTTGGTTTCTTTCTCTTTGTGTGTTTTCAAAAGAGAGAGTCGTTTTGATGGGAATTTAATGGTCTACAAAGCTAAAAAGGAGAAAGGAAACTTGGTATTGAAACACAAAGTGGGAAACAGTGAAGACTTGGAGCGGCTGGACCACATTGTATTTATAGTATTGTTGTACTATTTGAAGCTGAGGAAAACAAAACTGGGATTTGTTAGTTGCCTTGCTGGTGATTGGTATGCCTATAAAGCAGTGATTTTTATGAGTTATGTGAACTGGGTTTGGTGAAGAGCTTGGTAGCTTTTAGTTTTGCATCTGTTTAGTTGAATTGTCATTGTCGTGGGGTGGCTCTTGAGGGTTTGGTTTTTATGAGTTGCTCTGCAGGAGCTGGGGTTCTTGTCAGGTTCTCTAAACTTTTTGTCAAAAGGATTCACAGGTGGGCGTTTGTTAACATGTCTACAATCCGCAAGCACTCAGGTTCTAATGGAAGATTGCCTGAGAATTCCAAGTTGAAGAAGGCAAAGGATTCTCTACATGGCCGTTTTCGTGTTGCAAGATGGATAAGGAAGCTCCTCTCCCTTGCAATTTTGGGGCTGCTTGTCACAGGATGCATTTGGTTTCTTTCAAGTTTTAGTTTGTGGACGACTGATGATGGAACTTCTGATTCTTGTGATAAGAAAGCTCAAATCATTCTTCAACATGCCAATGTCAGCAGTCACCAGCTCCATGCTTTGGCTACTTTGTTTTCTGATTCAGATCAGGTACTGCTTATATTTCTTCTTCCAACTTTTTTATGTCTTTATTGGCTCTGTACTACTGTCCCTGGTCATGTATCTAGCTTGATAAAAGTGACCATTGACAAGGACTGTTTCTGTTTACAAGTTTGTTGTTTGTTGGTCTAAGAAGTTGCTAACATGTACAATTCTATAGAGTCCCTTGTGCACCAACTTTGTTTGCAGGACCTTGGTTACTGTTCATATGATTTTTTTTTTGAGTCAATTTATGTTTTGAGGCTGGATTCAAGTTACAAGTACATGCTATTTATTCATTAAGTTAATTGTTTGTATGGTTGTATAATTGAGTTTTGAACTACTTTACCCTGCTCAGTTCAGCATCGGGTGTGAAAGTAGGTGTTCTATCACGATTCTGGTGAGTGTCATTCCATATTTTAAGAAAAGGATAAAGAGGAAAGTGCAACGTTTTCGAAGATGAAATCATAACATTGTTTTGTTTTTAAAGATGTTCTACATTCTTTACTTGAATGTTTGCATTTTCTCATAAGTATCCATATTACAGATAGCATCTCTTGAATGTGCCAGAGAACCAAGACCTGAAATGCCATCAAGTAGTGGCATTGCATGCACCCTGAAGGTACGGTGTTCAGAGAAGCAGGAGTTTACGCAGCAGAATATATGGGTTGCAGAAAATTTAGAATATGAGGACCAATGCCCTGTTCAAGATGTGAATGTCTACAGGAAGCTTGACCCGTCAGTGTTAGAGGACAAGTCATTTGTTGCTTCTGCCATCTCACAAATTTCATCCGAGTGTCAAAATTACGAGAAGGTTGAACTGTGGTTCTGAGACTCTTGAATTTAAACCTCTTATACTTGTGCATTTCAAATAAAGGTTTCCGTAATCCATGTCGTGCACACAAATTTACTTACATATATCTTGATAATTAAATTCTTCTTCTTGGTGCGATTATTTGTTGGTGAGTTATAAACTTTACTGTTAACATCATTGAGCTTTTATAGACTCATCTGCATGTGCTTTAAACAAGAAGATACAGGACGTTATTTTTTATGTCCTGAAAACTGCGATATGTATGTCAAGTATAGCTGAATCATCTCTGTAAACATATTCCGATTGAGAGTATTTGTTATAAGTTGTAAAATAATTAGGAAAATGTGAACATTGTATGAGTGATGTTCCGGAATTATTAATCTCTTGTTTGATTTTGCTTTGATCAGAACGTCTCACAAGCAAGGAAATGGAGGGATTGTGAAAGAGGTCATTTTAAGATTTTATTGTTTTGTCTGGTTAAAGAATGTTGGTGGGTCCTTCTTATAGTGATAGTGAGCTGCAAGGTTTTTGGTGTTCGGTTTAAATTGAGGAGGAGGAGGAACCAAAAGCATAAGCAGGCTCAGTTGCAGCCTGTCCCTCAACAGCGGGTACCACTGCTGCAGCTAAAGCAGCAACAGCTGCCGCTGCTACAGCAGAAGCAGCAACAGCAAACTCAACAGCAAACTCAGGATCCTCCTAGAGGTGCTGGAAAGTGGAGGAAGAAGTTTCTAATAGTATTTGTCTTGTTTGGTATTGCAATGTCAATCTGGTTATTTTGGTACTTCAACAACAAGATTGCATTGAGGAGGGATCAGACACTTGCCAACATGTGCGATGAGCGAGCCCGGATGTTGCAGGACCAGTTCAATGTTAGCATGAACCATGTTCATGCCTTGGCTATTCTGGTATCCACATTTCACCATGGAAAACATCCATCGGCCATTGATCAGGTAATCTTCTTGTCTGATTAAATCTCCTTTATTGTTCTTTCACATTTTAATATTAGAAGAAACATATAACTGTACTCTTAATCCATGCTACTTTGATTTCACAAGTGATACTGAACTTGAACTTCGTTCTTTCATTACACAGAAAACCTTTAGTGAATACACTGAGAGAACAGCTTTTGAAAGACCACTTACAAGTGGAGTAGCTTACGCTTTGAAAGTTCTTCACTCTGAGAGGGAGCAGTTTGAGAAGCGGATTGGATGGACAATAAAGAAAATGGACTCTGAAGACCAGACTCTTGTACAAGAATGTACACTAGAAAAATTAGAACCTGCACCTGTTCAAGATGAATATGCACCTGTGATATTTTCTCAAGAAACTGTGTCCCACATTGTCTCCATTGACATGATGTCTGGGAAGGTGTATTTTCTTTCGCTTTACAATGCTATCTTATTTTCCTTTACTAAATAGCTCCCACCCTCAAACTATTACCAATTTAAGGCCACTGGTATATATGAAGGGTGGGATTGAATATTTCAATTATACTTTTAAAATGATTTTTATTAGGTGGGGTATCCTGCTGCCTGATGCTTGCCTAGGGTGAAATTTTGGGTCTGTAATTGTTGAACTACAAGCTGTTACGTCTCTGATGTGCCTAATTTTGGATGTCTATGCTATGCATCTAACTTAGTTTGTCCCAAAGTGTATAATAAACTTTAAATGAACACTTGCTTATATGCATTTGCTTAATATTATGGTTGTAGAACGAGGAAAGGGAATTCCTGTTGTTTTTTTTTTGTTTTTTATCGTTGGCTAAAAGGAAACTGCTTTCAGGTGGATCTGCTTAATAATATTGACAAAGCTAATTGTACCATTATATAATGTTATTCAGGAAGACCGTGAAAACATTTTGCGAGCTAGGGCATCTGGAAAAGGAGTATTGACCTCACCCTTTAAGCTATTAAAGTCCAACCACCTGGGTGTTGTTCTCACATTTGCTGTCTACAACACTGACCTACCCCCTGACACCACACCAGAACAACGTATTGAAGCCACTGTAGGGTAAATATATCCCTCATTAATATTCTTAATTCCATGTATGTTTCATTTGAAGAGATTAAATTGACTTGATACTCAATCACTTCTTCAAAAGCTATCTCGGCGCATCTTATGATGTTCCATCACTGGTAGAGAAGCTTCTGCACCAACTTGCCAGCAAGCAAACTATTGTTGTCAATGTCTATGACACAACTAATGCTTCTGCTCCGATAAACATGTATGGCGATGAGGTCACTGAGACCGGTCTATTGTGCATTAGCAGCCTTGATTTCGGTGATCCGTTAAGGAAGCACGAGATGCATTGCAGGTCAGTTTCTAACACTAAGTGTAGTGCAGATATCAGCCCAAAGTTGTGGAATCCTGTTTACTTAAATACAGTTTGTTTCTCTGGTTACAGGTTCAAGCAGAAACCTCCTTTACCTTGGACAGCAATAATTGCATCAGTTGGAGTGCTTGTTATTACTTTACTTGTTGGTTATATCTTTTATGCGGCAATAAGTCGAATTGCAGAAGTGGAAAATGACTATCATGAAATGATGGAGCTCAAAGCTCGTGCTGAAGCTGCAGATGTGGCAAAATCCCAGGTGCATACCCTTTTCGTATCATACTGATGAATAGCTCTTTGCTTTTATTCAAAATGATAGAAATTGTCTTAGCTAAAATTTCGTTGTGTTTCTTTGTTAAAGTATGAATTTGTCTTTAAGGATTTTCTCTTAGCAATTTTGATCTTTAGTGTCATTTTTTCTCCTTTTTCCCTTTAACAATATCTGTGCCATTTTGTGTCACTGACATTTTCTCTCTTTTGTAGTTTCTTGCAACTGTTTCCCACGAGATCAGGACTCCAATGAATGGTGTCTTAGGTAACTTAGTGTCCTAAATTTTATTATAGAAGTGCTGCAAACCTGGCAAGAATTTAACTGATTGCTAGTTATGATCATGTTCCAGGTATGCTGCAAATGTTGATGGACACAAATCTGGATGCGGAGCAAATGGACTATGCCCAAACTGCTCATGAGAGCGGGAAAGATCTTATATCGTTGATAAATGATGTTCTTGATCAGGCTAAAATAGAATCTGGCAGGCTTGAACCCGAATCTGTACCTTTTGATCTGCATTCTATTCTCGATAATGTTCTGTCACTTTTCTCAGGCAAATGTAATGAGAAAGAAATTGAGGTATTATTACTGAGTTATTTCTTTTCTGTTTCCTTCAATTGGTAGGTATTTTAAATATCATTCTGACATAAACTTGGTTTGTTTTCTGTTATGAGAGAAGTTCGCTGTATATGTTTCGGATCAGGTTCCTGATGTTGTAGTTGGTGATCCTGGGCGGTTCCGACAAATAATTACAAATCTTGTTGGAAATTCAATCAAGGTTAGTTTTGTTTTTGCTCGTCTTTTCTTTGTTTTCTGTTCTTTCGCTTAACGAAAATGAGTCAATTATTGAAATATTTAAGGGTAAACATGTACTATTATAAGGCATGCAAGTAGCATGTTATTAACTGCACATTGGGACTTATATATAGCACAGGACCGAAGTTTCACAAATCCAAATATTTATGCAGTCTTCTACCTGGTGCAAAATAATGTTATGGTTTTGGTTCAATAAGTATTTTTCATTAATTCTCTTATTTGTTTTGCAGTTTACACGTAATAAGGGGCACGTATTTGTCTCCGTGCATCTGGCAGATGAAGTAAGAAACACGCTTGATGTTAAGGATGAAGTGCTACGACAAAGTTTACAAGACATGTCGAACAATATGTATAACACATTAAGTGGGCTCCCAGTTGTTAACAGATGGAAAAGCTGGGAAAATTTTAGAATGTTGAATAACGCAGATACAGCGGAGGAACCTGAAATGATTAAATTACTGGTGACAGTTGAGGATACAGGTGAGGGAATTCGTCAAGAAGTGCAAGATCGCATTTTCACTCCTTTTGTGCAGGCTGACAGTTCCACCTCTCGAACACACGGTGGTACTGGCATAGGTTTGAGTATCAGTCGTTGTCTAGTGGATCTCATGGGTGGGGAGATCGGGTTCGTGAGTGAATATGGCACTGGCAGTACTTTTTCGTTTTCCATAACTTTCAAAAAAGGGAATACAAGAAAATGGCAGCAACACGATCCTGCTGTTTCGGAGTTCAAAGGATTAAGGGCTTTAGTTATTGATAAGAGCAGGATCCGAGCGGAGATCACAAAATATCATGTTCAAAGGCTGGGAATATCTGTAGATATAACTTACAGTATGCAAATGGGATGTTCATATATATCTAACACTTGCAGCACCAGGTAACTTAAGTTAGTTATAAAGGTTGTGACAATGATTTTTCACTTGGGGGATTTGAGGTTTTAAAATTTACTTACTACCGTACTCCTTGAGCAAAAGCATAGCACTTGTTATGCATGTAACCAAATTGAGCATGCAAATTGGAATTCTCGACATATGCCGTGTAATTTTTATATAAAACTAGACATATGCATGTATGGTTGTAATATACAGCATTTGTTAGATTCTGCTAATGCATGTTGATTGTCTTGTCCAGTGCATTGACGCAGTTGGCTGTGATCCTTATTGACAAAGATGTCTGGAATAAGGAAAGTGGTCTTGCACTTCGGCGTATGCTCAGACAGCAAAGGCAAACGTTGGGCCTGGAAGTCTCAATAAACCTTCCAAAGATTCTTCTGTTGAGTACTTCCATTGATGCTACGGAGCGAAATGAGCTCCGATCTGATGGTATAGTGGATAATTTTCTAATGAGACCTCTTAGGTTGAGTGTCTTGATTGGCTGCTTCCAAGAAACTCTTGGATTCAAGAAGTTGCGCGTGAATAAGGAGAAACCAGCTTCTCCTGGGGATCTACTAAAAGGAAAACGAATTTTGGTGGTGGATGACA
The DNA here is from genome assembly GCA_021234005.1 of Nephelium lappaceum. Lineage (NCBI taxonomy): Eukaryota > Viridiplantae > Streptophyta > Magnoliopsida > Sapindales > Sapindaceae > Nephelium > Nephelium lappaceum. The sequence continues at coordinate 1,205,107 of CM038004.1, forward strand.
ATAATACTAATAGAAGAGTGGCAGAAGGTAATCTAAAGAAATACAAAGCAATTGTCACTTGTGTGAATAGCGGGAAGGAAGCTGTGAAGAGCCTTACTCCACCCCATAACTTTGATGCCTGTTTCATGGATCTGCAAATGCCTGAAATGGACGGGTAATAAATCTGTTACTCTATGATCTTAGTTTCTGTTTTATGTTTAAATCCAAAGGTAGCCACTCTACTTCTCAGGTAGAAATTTCAGTCCAAAGTTTATATATTGGTGGTCCCTTGATTTTCTTGGTCACTTGGTACTACCAAATTCTAGTCAAATTAACTTTAAATGAAGAAAAATGGTTGATTTATTGGTGCTCTCAATGGTTGATCATTTTCTAGCAAGTAACATCTAAATCTGGGCTGTCTACAATTTTGCAGGTTTGAAGCAACTAGGCAGGTCCGCCGTATGGAGGACGAGTTTAATGCAAAAATTGTGTCTGGTGAGCATGTGGCTCGATGGCACTTACCTATATTAGCAATGACAGCTGATGTCATTCAGGCAACTAATGAAGAGTGCAAAAAGTGTGGGATGGATGGTTATGTCTCCAAGCCTTTTAATGAGGCGCAACTTTATTCTGCAGTAGCAAAATTCTTCGAGTCTAGTTGATGAAGCGAGACAGACATGGCAGTGGTTAGTAATGGTGGTTCAACCTATTGGTGGTCTTCATCGCATCTGGATTGACACCCAAGGTACTTCGGATGTTCAACTGAGAAGCCACACTGCTATGATCTGGTCGACAGACCTCACTCTACCTCACCCTTAAATGCCTTTCCAAATATGGTAAGCATTGCAAAAGTTTATTTAAATAAATATACATGTATGCATTGGCTGTGTCATATTTGCATTTATACAATATGAATTCACACGCTTAAATAAAGTTTTGTTGTCCTAGAAACCTATTTCGCTTCATATTTTAAACACATATATAAACTATCAAATCATTTTTTTTAAAAAAAATTAAGATAAACTTCCATCCTGTTAGTGATTCAGTGCAATAAAGTTATGTTCTCCTTATTTATATTGTTAAGCGAAAGCAATATTTAAGAACACCTTAGTCAATCATGAATCTTAGAATACTGAATAGAAGTTTGTTTGCAGGAGTTCTAGCTGTGTGATGGCAATGAATGGTTTCAAGTACATGTATATCTAACCTAGTGGAGGATAATCAATTGCTGGCCAGTTTGTTGTATCCGCATGCATGACATCAAATGATTACTTCCCTAGATCAACACCAACGCGTATTTTTTTCGTACATACCGTTTGATTATTTGACTGTAACTCTGTGCCCAATGTTTGCATCTCTATTTTTTCAACATTTTGTTCAATGTTGAAGTAGATGAACAATGAGATGGTATGATGCTACTTTATCCATCTCTTGGCATCGTACATTTCCCGGGTGGTTTGTAGATGAGAAACTAAGTTGTTACTATGTCATAGTGTCATATGTGATGAAAGCCCTGCTTGTAGAAGAAACCTGTATCATTGACCTTGTACTCTTCTGTCTTCTTTTCTTCTTCCTAGTACTATAATTGTAAAACCACATTGTAACATATTTTTTGTAGATAATAAACGCTTGGTTCCTTAGTTCACATGGCATTTTTGTTCATGATATGGATAGCTTTCAATTTTTTCCTTCATTATAAAGTTGAATCCATTTCAAACACCCAAGGGAATTTTGGATGGGTGAGGCACTTTTTTCTTTTTTTCCTCAATGGAATGCATATTTTGTAAAGTAATATATATGTATATATATAATATTCAATTTAGAGTTTATTGGAGTTTGATAATTTTTTTTTTTTAATGATAAATTTTAGTGGAATTCATATATTTTATATATTTCATATTAATTTTATTATAATTTTTTAAAAAATTCCTTGAAATTTTAAAAAAATGATAAGGTTTGTTATAAATTTTTTTCTTCATAAAAATCTTTTTAAACTTCATCCCAATCTATCACTTAAATGAAATCTATAAAATTAATGTTTTTTTTAATGTATCTAGATATTATTGGATTTCTTATAAATCCTAATTGAATAAACCTAAATTTTATTGGTTTATATATAAATCTAAATTGAATATATCTAAATTTTAAAAGATATCATATCAATATGAATTAAATATACTTAAATTTTAATAGAATCTCTGAATATGTCCAAATTTTTAAAATCCTTTAAATTTCAATAAACTCCGAAAATGAATACACTTCCCTAAATAGCCGACATGAAGTTCATTTATACACTCGTTTCCACAAGTAGTCTCTCTCTCCACATGGTTGTCATTTTAATAAGACAACTTTGAAGATAAATATTCCTTCTACACTACTATATATATATGTATATATATAGATATGATTTTATTGGTTTATATATAAATCTAAATTGAATATATCTAAATTTTAAAAGATATCATATCAATATGAATTAAATATACTTAAATTTTAATAGAATCTCTGAATATGTCCAAATTTTTAAAATCCTTTAAATTTCATTAAACTCCGAAAAGGAATACACCTGGTTGTCATTTTAATAAGACAACTTTGAAGATAAATATTCCTTCTACACTACTATATATATATGTATATATATAGATATGATTTTATTGGTTTATATATAAATCTAAATTGAATATATCTAAATTTTAAAAGATATCATATCAATATGAATTAAATATACTTAAATTTTAATAGAATCTCTATATATGTCCAAATTTTTAAAATCCTTTAAATTTCATTAAACTCCGAAAAGAAATACACCTTCCTAAATAGCCAACATGAAACCCATTTATACACTCGTTTCCACAAATAGTCTCCCTCTCCACATGGTTGTCATTTTAATAAGACAACTTTGAAGATAAATATTCCTTCTACACTACTATATATATGTATATATATAGATATGATTTTATTGGTTTATATATAAATCTAAATTGAATATATCTAAATTTTAAAAGATATCATATCAATATGAATTAAATATACTTAAATTTTAATAGAATATCTGAATATGTCCAAATTTTTAAAATCCTTTAAATTTCATTAAACTTCGAAAAGAAATACACCTTCCTAAATAGTCAACATGAAACCCATTTATACACTCGTTTCCACAAATAGTCTCTCTCTCCACATGGTTATCATTTTAATAAGACAACTTTGAAGATAAATATTCCTTCTACACTACTATATATATATATATGTGTGTATATATAGATATGAAGCTACTTATTATTTGAGGCAACAGGACTTGTTCTCATTAGAAACTTTGTGCATCCACATTGACACCTCTCTCTCTCTCTGGAAAAAAATGGCAATAGTCTTGCTGAGGATAATGCTTGCTCTCCTTGTTATGTCAATGATCACTCGAAAATCCGGTAAAATATTTCATTCCCATTTTACTTGTTCATTTGTACAAACGTTGTTCAAGTTTCATATTGCAAGTACTTATAATAAGAGTGAGTTCGCATTATAGTTTTCATACACGTTCGAGGTTCATAATTTGTGTGTGTGTGTATGTGTGTGAATACGGTAGACGCGGATTTTGAGCAATGGTGCATAGCTGATGAGCAGACCCCAGATAATGAGTTGCAAGTGGCTCTAGACTGGGCTTGTGGAGGAGGTGGTGCTGATTGTAGCAAGATTCAGATGAACCAGCCTTGCTATTATCCCAACACAGTGAGAGACCATGCCTCCTATGCTTTCAACAGCTACTATCAGAAAAACAAGCAAAAGGGTGGATCTTGCTACTTCAAGGGAGCTGCTATGATCACAGAACTTGATCCTAGTAAGAACAACTTTAAATTACAGATTTCTCATGAACTTTTATGGTTTTGTTTATTACAAGTTTCATTCTTTTTTGTAAAATCTAGACACACCAAGGAAATGTAGCAATAAACAATAATAAACTTCAAATCTTTTTTATGCGAAAATGAAAGAATGTGAGCAATTCCATGTTCATGTAAAGTATAGGCCAAGTTAGATTAGATAAGTTTCAGTTTTTAATATAATATATTTTAAAGGGTGAGGTGCAAAAGGTGATGATGGACCAATCTAATCTTCCTCTCATCACGCAGAAAATAGAGGAAGAAAACAAATGTCACGTGGGAGCCTACTAGTCATGTCTGCTTCATTGTAGTTTTCTATACTATGAATGAGATCTTAATGGTTGCATACTGGTGTCCACATATTTTTCAGATTAAACTCTGCAAAGTGAATTGAAATATAGAAAACTTGTAAATAACATGTCTATTTATAATGACTTTTGTTCTATGTATTTGCATGCAGGCCATGATTCTTGCCACTATGAGTATGTGTCTTGATTCATCAGCAACACTTTATGAAATGCCTGCAGTAGAAGTTAAAGATCTAAGATCTACATTATCCTTTCTAGTAGGATTGCAAATTTGCTATGATTAGTACAAAATAAAGAATCTACACTCAAGTGGGGTTGAGGTTGAGATTATTTTTGACTCTCAAGTCTTTCCAAGAAAGACAAGGGTCAACCAGGAGATATCAGAGCTCTGTTATCTTTTCCTTTTTCAACTTTATTGTATTCCGTAACTTGATTTATTCAAGTATAAATTATTATGTTTGCTCAAATACAAATTTGATATGATTCAAAGATTCACAAACAAGGCTGTTTAAGTTACAGATGATGGTACTGTTTAGAAATTTACATAATGAACGATAGGTGAGATAACACGGGGAAGCAAATATGACGTGAAATTTGTTTCAGCAACTGCTCAAACTCAAAGAACAGATGCATGAAGCTATTAATGCAGCAAGAGAAGATACACCACTCTAAGTAAAGGCTGAGTCTTAGAAAAGCAAGCTTGCCCAGGCAGCGATAAATGCAAAGCCACCAAACGGAGCTAGGGTCGAATACTTCCTGTCCTCAAGTAATGCCACGGTATAGCACCTAAAGAAATTAAGAAGAAATTCTTTCAACTTCTACACATTCAATCACAATAACTAAAGTATAAACAAATGGAAAGATAGTTTATTGATTCTGTCACGACCCAAAAGAAATGAGATGTCTAAATAAATTAAACCACAAAGAACCTAGAGCAAATAAAAATCAAGAATTACATCTAATGTACTGTCACAAGCATAAAAGAAAATCTCCGTCGTAATCTATAATTACCAATAACAAGAAATTTTTCCATGGCATTCTATCGATGTTTCAAAAATTTCCCAATCATAGTTTCATACACATCAAATTATAACTATTATTCATATTTCTCATGTATTTCCGTGTCCATAAAAGAAGTATCGTATATGAAACTCAAATTTGCAAAATTTGAAAGAATGTCTTTAGTGGAATGGTATTAGAACACTCATGTAGTCATATTTAATCCTTTCTGAGTTAATCTCATAGATGAACGGACCACTCTGTACACTCAATGCTAGCTGGAAACCTTTTTCCATTTATCCAAACAACTTTGGCTCTCGGAGGACCATGTGACAAGATTGAAGACCTTGCATCAGATTATCTATATCTAAAAGTGACAGAATGAAGACATCGGTCCCCTTCCTCTTCCAAGCACAATGTGTAGAATAATAGAAGATAAGAACTCCATGTCAATTAAGCACCAAGTAAATCATTTCAATATTAGACATATAGCTTGGTAGAAGCTAGTCTTTAAAACTCTTAAAGATACACATGCAGTTGTCATATGTTGATGCAGTTCAAATCAAACAGTCAAACTATGTATCCTGCTAGTCTTGGAACTGATTAAATGCTTGTACACCTATTTTTGTAGAAAGTATTTAACTTTTGTCAACCACTCTCTCTAATCTAATCACAATTTCACTCATAAGCAACAGGACAATAACATAACCAAAAGTGAATTCATAGCACTTAGCTCGTTTAAAGTTGTATTCATAAGAAGCTCAATTAAGTAGAAATTCCGTTAAAGTCTAACAATATTTATCCTAAATGTGAATAACAAAGTGCAGAAAAGATCACTTACGTCCCAGAAAAAGCGATGATTCCAGTTGTCAAAAGTCCTCCAAACTGAACAGAAGGCAAAAACCAAAAATTAATCATTTCTTAAACAAACATAATCACCATTATAATGATTATAAAACAAATGATTTAAAATTATACAATATAGTATAAACTTTGAGCATTAAAATCATCAGAGGCTAGACTAAGATGCTACCATCTCACGGTCATTTACAACATCAAGACCTCTCCGATAATTACTGCTGCCCTGTAATAACCATCACTAAACTGGCACAGCTATTCTCACCCAACATATGCTCCCCAAGATAAACAAACAACCTACTTTATCCATACAAAATAACGTATATGAAAACATGAACCTCTCCCCACCAAATGTTTATCAAATCTTTACTCAATCAACCTATCTATCAATGGATTGCAATCCTTACAAACTTAAATCTCCACATCATTTTTTAACTAACACATTTTATCAAAACATATCACAGTTTTGTCCAACTCATGTTCTAGCTTCTAACATTTACACAACACGAAACTACAACTTTTGTTAAAATCTCTCTTATCATCCACCACAATTACATGTTATGAATACAAAAACTTGATCAAAGCAAAAGCAAAACAGACTTACAATGTTGGGACGCTTGGTGATAGGAGCAGCAAGAATGGCAGCTGTGTGCACCAAATGGTAAAGAGATGCTGTCTGCCAAACCTTCATTGACCCATCATTCGCAAAACATTACAAAAATAAGATTTTTAGCTCAAAAAACAAAATGAAGATAAAAGAAAGACATTGAAATGTAAAAAAGAATGCCTCTTTATAAGTGGGGTTTTTAGGCTTGAAACCATGAGCACCATATGTTCCCAACCCAAGTGCTGCTACTCCTGTTTTTCACTCAAAAACACAATCTGGGTACTCAATAAAAATCAAATCTTTATATGTACAAATAAACAAAAAAAGAAAAAAAAACAAATTGACTTTGTAAGTACCAGATAGAGCAGCAACCTTGTGCCAGAGGCTAGGATCCATATTTCTTCTTCACTGCTTTCTGTTTGATTCTCTCAAAATTCAAGTTCCAGTCTTGTCACCACTTCACAGGTGTGTGCTTTCGTTTTCCATAGACAGCTTGGCAGTACCTTATCTCGAATTTTAGGGCTACAGGTCCAAAAGCAATTATGGGTCATAGCCCATCAGTCACACTAAACCAATCCAGGTAAATATACATGGTTACAGTTTTTCGAAATCTATCACAATTAAATATCTTTATAGATTTTAACTTTAAAAATAAAGTAAGACTCTGAACTTTCATCACAAATATGAAGGATGGTGTGCACCATTGCTCAAGTAAGTAAATGTATCGAGACTAAAAATCATTACAAGTTACTTTAAAAGTAAGATAGGACTTGAACCTTCATCACAAATTCGAAGAATCAGATGCATCAATACTCAACTAAATAGATGTATCATTAATATTGTTACATATTATATTTAGGTTAGATTTTTTTAAAAAAAAAATTTAGAAATCATGGACTTTTTGCATTAATATGTACCTTTTCAGTGCATGATATTGCACCTTTCATGTGTTAATTTCAACTTGAATGATGTGTGCTCTTATTATGGGTGTTAGATATGGTCTCAACTTATACACGAGTTACACAAAGCATATTCACATATGTTATTGGATCTTAGAACACAAGTATTGCATTAGATTAAGCTCGCATTTCTATGCACAATTAGACTGCATTGGAATGCACAAGTGAAGTTGGAAAATGACAGTACAAACAAAAGCAGTTCTGTGAGATTATTTGGATACACAAGGCCATTGACCCGTTACACATGATCTATGACACCATTATGATGAAATTTACAGCTTGTACAACAGATGATATGCAACACATTTGAAGAGATGACAACCCGAAATTCCTTCAGCAACCATTCCATCACGAAGCGTAGATGCATCAAATTGTATGAATGGAACAACAGAACATATATATATATATATATGCCAGTCTAAGTGAAGGACAAGTTCTTCAAAAAAGCGAGCTAGCCCAAGCAGGAACATATGCAAACCCACCAAACGGAGCCAGGAAAGAGTACTTCCTGTCCTCGAGTAATGCCACAGCGTAGCACCTGAAGATTTCAAGACCAACTATATTTTTAACTCCACCGCATTGGAATATATTAGTTAAAAGTACAAATGAACTATTAAGACTGTTTATCGATCAAAAAGCTTTACAAAAATGATTTCTAAGCACTCAAATTGTTCTTTTGTTTGTCATAAACTCATTGACATTTTATAGACCAATCACTTTAACTTTACTAGCAATTTAACATTCAATCAACCATCATTTTGCATAACATGTTAAGAAACTATAATGTGCTATATATGCAACATCTTTCATATGATTTACAAGTTTAACACGGGGATTAACTTGAACAATGCACAAAATTTTTTCGCTTTCTGACAAACTATTCTACTTAAAGAATAAACAACAAATTATAAAACTAAACTACAACACGATAGAAAAACGAAGGTTCAATAACTATTTTGCTGACGTATAAACTATCAAACATGAAACCAAAACAAGCAAAAATCACCAATATGTGTATCAAAATCAAAGTAAAGATTAAAAATTTTCCAACACAGAACAAATACAAATGTCGTGATTATAAAAATATTATAAATATTTACTCATAAAATCAAATTTTACGAATGCCGCATCACTTTGTAACCACAAACTACAAAAAACACATCTTGATTAAGAACAACCATGTTATGCAATAGAAATACAAATAATAAAATACGATGAATAAAGACAATACAGAGAATTACAGTAGTTCACAGTGTGCCTACATCCACCCTCATACGGTTAAAAAATTTTACTAAACTTTTAATATGATTACGATAGTTATTTATATTAAACTCTAATCTCGAAAGTACCTTTACAAATTACATACTATAACTAGCCCCACATGCTTACATATATCTAAATATGAGTCATATAATCAACAAACTATGATCGAGTAAAATTTCTCATATATCCAACACATTTCACATAATTTTATTTGATATAAGACATAGTGTTCAATTAACACAAACACACTCACAATGTTGGGATGTTTAGTCAATGGAGCAGCAAGAACAGCGGCTGAGTGAACCAAATGGTAAAGAGATGCTGTTTGCCATACCTTCAAATAAAACACATCAATATTTTCAGCTCAAAATCAACACTAAAAGACTTAAAATAAACTGGAATAGAAAAAGCATACATCTTTGTTAGTGGGGTTTTCAGGCTTGAAGAAATGGACACCATATGCCCCCAACCCAACTGCTGCCATCCCGTTACATTTTCTCTCCAATAAAAATCACAATATGGGTTGTGTCCAATACACACACACACACACATATATATATAAAAATGAAATTACAATGAAGTGAAGTAATTTTTATCAGTTCCTGATAAAGCAGCAACTTTGTGCCAGATTTGAGGTTCCATATATCTTGTTCTTTGTTCTTTTTCTCCTTCTTCTTCCTCTTCTCTTATCAGCAGAGGATCTGATTCCTTGACCATTTTTTTGTGTTCTAGCTCTTTGTGATAGTTGACTTTGTGCTAAGTTATTGCAGCTTCAACTCAACTGTTTTTGACTTTACGTAGAGTAAAACGGTACCGTTTTATAATGTTTGAGGAATGCAAATTATGGGCCTTCGGCCCATGGATCACTTGAGGAGTTACTGTTTTGATGGGCCGTGAGCTTGTATACAATATTTGTCATCAAGTTTCTTTTCTTTTCTTTTCTTTTTTTCTTTTTTTCTTTTTTCTTTTTTCTTTTTTTTTTTTAGGTAGTCATCAAGTTTCTAATACTATCAAAATAACCATGAGTGACAATGTTTCCATCCCTTAAAAATGGTATGTACAACTCTTCTATTTGCACACCCCATAAAAAATTTAAAATTTTTTTAATTTGTTATTAAACCCCACTTAATACTAAGACTACCATTTTCTTTTAATTTTATTATATATATTTTCGTAAATATACCCCTTAAGTCAACTACAAACAAACTATAATATATGTTAAAAGTGGATCTTGTAAATTATCTTGTTGTCACTTGTTAAGAAAATTTTATATATCTTACCATTTAATTTTCTTTTTTAACACTTTCATTGTACATGAAACGAAACCTATATTAATCAAATAATTTAATACAAATTCATTCCAACCCATTAATTTTTTCTTTTTTAAATTAGAGATTTGTATATAAAATAACATCTATTTTATTATTTTACTCTCTCAAACCTTAAGTTTTATTTATATCATAAGACTTGCATTTTTAGACTTGTATTAGGATTGTATGAATGATTTGAGACTTGCATGAATGATTAGAGTTAGGTTTTGATGATGAATTCTTTTTAATTTTTATGATTAAAATCATAAACTCTTTTTACTTTCTCAAACCCTAATTTTTTATTTATATCACAAGATTTGTATTGATGATTACTAAATAATTTTATAGAATCTTAAGGAATACTTTTTTTTATAATGACTTGTGAATATCGCTTTAAATCTGTAGTTTTTGGATGATTTGAAACATATATTTTTGTTTGTTTGCTGATATGATGAAGAAATTGGAAAAAATAAGTGTCCTTTTTATTTGATTTGTGAGAAAATCTAATAAGAGAATGAAAAATGTCGATGTGGTGACTAAATGTTTGACGATATTTTTTATGATTAAATTAAGATTATATAAATAATTATGGATTTTTCAATTTTTGATAGAGAAAATTTAGGGTATAAAAAAGTAACAAAGAGAAAAATTAGGGATTGAAAAAAAAAAATTATGATATAAATGATATTTTAATTAATAATTGATAAGTGTACTAATAAAGTATTTATTTTTTTAATAATTTTATTCAAGAGTAATATTGTATACTTAAAAAAATACTAATTTAGGGTGTACATATAATTTTTAAGGGGTGGAAATATTGCCATTGAGTGAACATTTCATAAACTAAAATACAAAACATTTATGGTTAGATTGTTGTGTTGTGTTAAAAACATAATGTGGGTGGTGAGGCAAGATTTAATTTTGTGTGCTATAGATCATGATTTGATGTGATGAGATGAAATGAAGTGACAGGTTGGTTGAGAGGTACATTTTGACGAAAATTTTCTTTAATTGTTATAAATAAATTAGAAGGGGTTAATTTAGACAAACACATTATATTTCTTTGTTTTTTTGTTATCATCTTACAGACAAACACACATATATCTAGTCTAATGTTGATAAGGAGTGTTATCATGCCATATACATATGCTTATAATTTCTAATACGTGATAATCTCACTTTTCCCCAATAGTTTGACATAATTGCTAATTATCACTTATAGTTTTAGAGAATTTTATTTTACCACCTATTGTTACCATCGTTACTAAAATAACTTAAGAGATCAAAATGCCCCTCTAATTTTGTCATTCCACATTAGCAGTTAAATTTTGATTTTAAATATCAATTTTGACAACAATAAGTTTTTTAAATATTTTCATAAAGTATAAGAGGTACTTGATCTATTTTAAGATATCAATGATTTCCATAAATACTGAAGAATTTTAGTATTACGTCAAATTACAACAGAAAGAATAGGATTATCCCTTCTAATATTGATAAGAATGGACAAATTACGTTGTATTTTGTCTATCTTGCTAATTTCGAACATGTCAAATTTCTTGTGTCAAAATCAAGCTAACCCAAACTAAATCATTTGTACATCAACACAAATCAAATTGATGTCCATATTCATCAACGATGGCCTATGCAACCCAGAATTTTGAAGGAGTCTTGAAATTTAGTCAAATTAGTGAAAGTGAGGAAAATAATTTTGTAGTTTTGAAATCTTGAACCAAGACCATATAATTTTGAAGATTTGAACGAAGACTCAATATAAACGTGAAGACTTGAAATCATGAACTAAGACCCATGTAGCCACAGTTTGGTCTTCAAAATACAAACGAAGAACTGCCTAATTATTTGCTATCTGAAATTCAAATTATGTCTCTTGATTACACCATCTTTTCCAAGTTATAAGTTGGCATCCATTTTCAATTCTTTGCACCGGAATCTTCGAAAGTAATCTGCCCCGAACCTTCCTCAACGACCAGTTGGCCAAGGTGGGCTTGGTGTTGGGTGTTTCTTAGAAAGAACCTGTTGACTTACAGTAACTTATCAACTCCATTTCTGAACCGGACAGAAGTTGAAGTTATTCAGTCCTAATTTAATCATTACTCACAATAATGAAATTATATTCCACGTGCAGCTCATTCTCTGTAAAATAATAATAATAATAATAACAATCAAAATCTATATAAGGGATTTTATTATTATTTTTTATAAAATTGATAATAAAATATTGAAGGTCTATCGTGATTCATCAAAATCAATCACTATATATATAATTCAAATATCTGTTTCTATAACACGCTGATAAAACTCTTCAAATACACTGAGATTTGAACCCCTCCATTAATGTGGAAGGAAAAATGATTGCCACTTAAACTTCTAGAATTTATTGATCAACACTTGACATGCACGCAGCTTTAATTAATCAAAGCACAATGAGTCAACAGTCTAATATATTTTCAGGGTGTTTTAATTCAAAGGTCAGAAGTAAAGATTATCAAAACAATATTCTCCAGGAAACATACATGAAACTGATATACATATATATATATATATATGCACATAGAAAGTTGAATGGTTTACTTTGAATCTTCAAATCACAAAGAAAAACAAAATAAAAAGACATAGAAACAAAGCATGCTAACATGATCATAGTCTATCTGTTCATGACATTATATAATTCCATTGCCAGCGTGCCCTTGAATAATAATAAATTAAAAAACAATGACTTTATAGTTTCCAATAAGAAAAGATTCTTGATATGCGCAACACGATTGATAAGTCCTTATCTTGACTATGATGTTAGTGGTAATGAGAAGTTTCTGCATACAAAAAATTTTCTTGGAAAATTTGTTTGACAGACAAACGTGATTGAAGGAGGGAAAAAATCTTGTTCTGATATTGGAAAGTCATAGTCCATGCTTGCTCTTCACTTTTATATAAGATAATATACGGATGGTTTTTAACTTATGTGATTTGGGTTTGAAACTTTTTTGAAAGTAAGCTAACGAATAGGTTAAGTAAAAATGAACGTATACGATATTAGAAACATCTAAATCAGATCTCGATTGAAATCATTGACCGATAATTTCTTTCTCAATGTATACTGCTTTAAAGATATACCGATAAGTTAAGAATTAGTTAACAGATAGTTTTCGTATCTTGTTCCTAATAATTATGAAGTGCAATTTGGACTGTACATGATTAAAAGGTTTTACCACTCTTAACCTCGATTCATGGGTTGAGAGTAAAAGACCGACACGTATATATTAGAGAGGGGCCCAAACTGAGACCCAAAATATGAAAATGTGGGCCCAAACATGACCTCAAAATGAAGAACAAAATGGATTCTAAAGACCCAACGAAGGGCTACACAAAACATGTTCCAATCCACCATTTTCACTTTGTGGTAAGGTTAAGACAAAACCGGCAGAAAGTTGATGGAGTTCAGCCTCTTAAAAAGCCCGAACATGGCCGGCTGAAAGGACAAGTGATATATGCTGTGTGCATGCAAAAAGTCAGCAAAGTCTCCTTCATCATAGCTTTGTTTTGTGCTGTGTTCTGTCCCATTTGTTTGCTGCTGCATTGAAATTTGTAAAATTTTTGAAAATGTTGTTCCCTTCATTGCCATGCGTGAATTAATATATGATGGGGTCCGATTGATATATTTTTATACATTGAATCAAACTTTTTTTCTTTTCTGTTTTTGGAGTTATGGGGGGTCGGAGGGGACACACCTGAGAATTAGACTGCCTATCATCTCTTTTTCGCTTTTATCAATTCCATCTGTCCCGATTAGACACTCCATTAACTTAATTCCTTCGATTATGCATTCCACCTTTATTTTTCAAGGTCATATTATTACACAAATTCAACATATATACATGTGTCTCCCATAATAATAAAGTTCATAATTGTAATTGCTGTGTACATTTATGGTTCAAGGAAGATATAGCAATATCCACCTTCACCACATCGTGACTTTTGATTAAAACAAGGATAGACAACAACCCGTCTCTATCACACCTTTGAGTTCAAGTTTCATATTTAAATATACTATATATATGTGTGTTTGATATGATAATAAAGTTCATATTTGAATACATCTTATATATGAAATTTCAAAACTGAAGTCTCTTTTATTATAATAAAAGCAAGATTTTGAAATTGAATGATATGATTGGAGATATACACGTTGGTAATTATTAGGAATGCGAAAAAATTTACACGAGGGGACCTTACATGCAAACCCTTCCTAGTAGATTAAGCATAATATCCACCTCCACAAAAAAGAATCATATCAAGAATTGATGCTAAGCATGTGAGAATGTCCCTTCTTGCTCACTTCCCTCGACACCCTTTAGCACTTTTTATGGGTTCTTTATTTCAAGTTTTGATGATACCTTTTAGGAGGGTCACTGTTGATGATAAACAAAAGCAAAAAAGAATTGATGATGATGATGATGATGGTGGTGATGGTGATCCAAGGTTAGATTTTTTTATCCTCCTGGCTTGACAATAAGTGTACCCTTCTAGAGGGCAATTAATACTTGGGGGTCATTTTAACTTCGGCTTAAAGCTACATTCAAGTTAAAAGACAGCCACAAAATGCCAAATAAGAGCATCAATAAAAGGGTGATTGAAGATAAGAGTTTATGGTGATCTATAAGCCACACCCACTTTGAAGGAGACAAAAGAAAGACAAGATTCTTTTTTCTTTTTACTTAACACTTTGGCCATCTGATTGATTCCATTGGAATCCCTAATAGAGTTTGCATCATCAGATTAATTAAGGGCATACTTTTCATTTACCATAACATAACCTTTTTATACCATTTTAAATTGATATAACAGGTAAATATTAGATGAATTATAAGTTAAAATGTTTTATAATTCATATATTATATCAATACATAATTGTCATTTATGACTTATTGATAACGATATTGTTTTAAGGTATGAATAATTTTTTTATATATATTATTCTTACTTAAGGTACAGGGTAATGTACATAATTTATTAAGATTCATCTCGATTGCATCAAAATAAATTAATAGTTTTGCCCTAATATTAAAATGGAGTTCAATGAACTTAAAACATGAAATAGGAAAATTACTAAAATATTCTATTGGTGTACAATCAAAATGAGTGTGATATAGCATATAGATATATAGAACCCTGATCGGAGAAAGGGAATAAGAGCTACACAAGCCCCTAGAAAAACATCATTAATATTAAATTAATTTGGAACAGAGAGTTCAAAGATTAGATTAGACCAGAACCTAATAAGAGGGACAATTAAGGTGGGAAATCGTACGAATCATAATTAAAAAGTTATATATCAAGTTAATTTGTACCTATTGATTCTAGGTTGTAATCATTCCATCTAAGATCAATTATCGATGTGTGTCAATAAATATAAAAATTATAGTTACATCCTAAAACTTTCAAATCGAATGCGTTATTAATACCGATAATTAATTTTAATGTTGGGTTGAGAAATCATATATTTTAAAAGGAAAACAAAGAAGAAAGGCAATGCATGTTGGCTGAAGTGTAAGGCACTTCTTCCAACGTCATTTTATGTCTCTTTAACGTTTGTGTCTCTACGGCTCTGAATCACCCATGTGGGTCCCATCTAATCTATACCCTTTTTACATTTTTATCCTCGTTTTTCATCCTAAATCACCTGCTCTACCACCCCTACTGTTTTGTTTTTGCTTGGTAATGAGTACGTATCTACATGTTTCTCCTATTGAGAATCCGACGTATTGAGAGAAGCGGCTTAGTTCGATGGTAAAAATGAGTTCACCTTTCACTTATCTTCGCAATGGTAGGTTTGACTCACCAAAGCCTCAACTAAAATGTGGATAATTTTTTCATTTTTATGTGGGTAACATTCATTTTTACCTTCTGAAAGTAGAGATCCGAATCGTACTTTAAAGTTTTATCTTAATTGATTCCGATGGTAATCTGATCTGGTGTCGATAAGTAAGAAAAAAAGAATTTACCGTCCTAGTGACCAAATTATAAATCATATAGTTGTTAGTATGTTATCTTTCACATTCGTAGTAAGCAATCGAATTTTCTTATAAATAATAGTATGTATTGATTTTCTCCCTTTAATAAATATTTGCAAGTGTTTATAAAAGTAAGTTTTTAGATCATATTATAATATTTTATTTTAATAGGTCTAAATAAATATATGATCATTGATAACATAAATTTTTCATTACAGTTATAATTATTAAAAAAAAAAAATTGGAAAGATAATTACGTAATGTTATGTAATGTAATGCTATATAATGACTTTATGAAGTCTTGCATCTGACGGTAAAGAGGTGATTTATTTGACCATAAAAGACTAAAGGTTTTTGACATCAACTTTTTAGTTTGAAATCTTAATAGGAGAAGAATAAAATAAAATCATGTGTTTATTTTTATTGATGTTACAGTGGGTTTCCTAGGACAATGATGTGTAAGAACTGTGTTTGTCTCAAGTGAGGAAGGTGATAATAAATTCGGATTTTGCAAGTCTCTTCATGGTTGGCTAAAATTTTTTTAAAAAAGATACAATGTAAACGGGGATCATATTTTAAAATATAAGTATCAAAGTTTTAATTGTTTTCGTTTTATTGAGTAGCTTGATTGCAACTTCATTGACATTGTAACTATCATTGATGTCAAAATTTGAACCAACGTCTTATTTTTTATTGAATAATTTGATGGGAACTTCTTTGATTTTGTGATTACGTTCAATATCAAAACTCAATCAATATTTACATATCTTGTTTATTTAAATTTATAAAAGAAAATTAATCGATTAATAATTTTTAAGATTAATATTCATTGTCTAATATTAAATTTATTATTATTATTATTATTTTAAATATCCAGTCACAAAATTGATTGAATTCTTTTATTAATGTTAGTTTTGATTTATTTTAAACTAAATATTCAAATCGAATCTAGATCAAATTAGATTAAATTATTTAATTTAATCGAGGTCAAATTATATTATAATCAAATCTAAGTATTTGGACATAACATATTTTAATTTAATATATTTTGAAATATTTAATCAATGGCAGTGTAATGTGTACCACCAAATCTGATCAAATTGACTTATTCCCATGTGACTTTTTACTAAAACTAATACCATCCTGTAAAAAATCACTTACATCATATTTTAGGTAACACAATAATGCACATAAACAAATCACAAAAGTAAGTACATGACTTGCATCTAATTGAATTTCCCTTCAAGCCAACTCAACAAACTCTATTTAATTTTAGTCCACAACATAATATATTTCATGTACACATAATAAATGTACGATGTTATTATTGTCAGACATTAGTTGTTGCTTGCGCATCCATTTGAACACATGTTGCAAAATGCAAACCGACATCACAAACTAAGTTGTCACCAATTAATGGGAGCTCACTTATCTTCATTGAAAAAAAAAAGAAAAGAAAATTCAAAAATAACTTTGCACAGTTATAAATTCATTAATAGGCAATGTTTCAATAAATGAATTTTTTTCTGGGATGTTTTATATAGATATAAATAATAAAAATATGAGAGGAAATCAAGTTTAGTGTAAAAAGATAAATGAAAATAGAATTTGATTCCTCGTGCGGAGAAGAAGAGGGAATTAAATTCTCTTTCCAAGTAAAAAGGGGAATTCTGATTTTAACTTGTGTAAATTCTAATCACGAATAATAAATTAATTTTTTTTTTAAAGTTTTTAAATATATAAAAATATTCGATAAATTAATATATTTAATTATTTTACTGATTGGGTAACTTTATTCGTCAATTATAATCACTTGATTGATTTTAACAACTATCGGTACAACTAATTTAATAAATTTAATTGACGAGTAAGTTTATTCAATCAAATTCTAAATTAATAATCTTCATATGTGTAAGAGTGGCAATAGTGTAGTTTTGAGGCAATTAAAGGGCTTTTACTCAAGAACTAATTCTATAATACATCTTCTGTTCTTCTCCTGCAGAAGTCTTACTTTCTCTCTCTGTTAGGAACATAGAACCTCTCAAACACTGAACACAGCACAGGTTCTGCTTCTGTTGAAGTGAAGTTACAAGTTGAGATTCCTTAACAAGGTTGGTGGCTTTGTATCTTAAAAATGATTTTCATGTCTGAAAGACAACTCATATTTTTGGACTGATATTTCTTTCTTCTCCTCATCTTGTTGTTTGCTGTTGTTGTGATTCCTTTGAAGTATATTGTATTTCCTTTTGAGCTAAAATATCAAGTCCAATATTGTGGTTTCCATGGATGACTTGGTCTTACTCAACCTGGGTTGGTGATGGATCAGTGAAAGGTTTGTTGGTTTGTTTGTTTGTTTGGTTTGAGCTGGTTGAGTGAAGAAGGATGTCTTGTAGTATTTTTATATGATGTGAAGTTTAAGGCAGGTAATGGCTACCATTTGGCAAGTTAGTGTCTTTTTTGCTTTTATTTGTGGTTGATATCTGAGTTCAATACAAGTAATTCAAATGACTGCAGGGTTTTAATTTTTGTTTGTTTGCTATTTTTTTCTTGTACATGTGAGTGTTTTCATCAATTCAGATGACATTTTTCTATCTTGTAGTTAATGTTCATTGTAGATTGACCTGTTTTGGCTATATACTAGTCCTTTGGTTTTGTCAAAAATACTGTGGCTGATTATTTTGTTGGCTTGAATATGGTCTGTTAAGGTTTTTTTCTCTGATGATTGATATGCATATTAATTGGGATGTCATGATGTCACCTTTCTTCGTTTCCTCCCCCTCCTTACCATCTTTTTCATTTTTACTAGATTCGTGCTCGTTTACGGTTCTGGTAGTTGAATTCTCTTCCAAATTGCATCTTTGGATGAATGATGGAGGTTCATTTTCTTGTACAACATATAGCTGACTGTTAGGAACTAAAAGAAATAAAACAAATTTAATTTTGACAGAGAAGACAAGACAATGTATAATTTGCTTTGTTTTTAAGTTGCGAATTTGTTTCGGAAGATTATCTGTAAGCTTCATTAAACTATGTTTTTATGGGATTTAAGATGTTGAAGATGCCTTGTGATTAAGCAAGTGCATCATCGGAGGAGGACGGAAGATATATACTGGAAAATTATTAGTGACTCGCTTGGACAGCCCTTTTGTTAGTTTACATCTTGGTTGCTTAATGATCGTAACAAGTTTGTACGATTGTGTTTAACAACCTAAAGTGGTTGGAATTCTTGAAAGTCTTTTAGGAGATCGAAAAAATTTAAATTCTGTTAACGAGATATTAGGCAAATTGAGGGGATAGAAAAAGAAGCCAAAATCTGATAAGCAAGTACTTTGTAGTTGAGCAGCAGGTGATATGTTTCATTAGGTTTCAGATTGGTTTGTGTTATTATGGCGTACAGGGAGAGGAAGAGGCAATATGTTTGATTTGTGTATGATAAATGGTAAATCTATGAGTTTCCTGTCTGATTCTTCATGGTCAACCACTTCTCATTCACATTTCTTGGTGTTCGTTTCGTTTTAGGTCCATCTCATATATGTTATGTACTTCTATGTAATTATTCCTTTGAATTTCTTGTGCTTTCATCGATATTTCCGCTTTCAAAAGGCTGTGAGAGAGTTTTATTTTAGTTTCATTTACTCTCACCTTCAAAATACGATTTAACTGACTAGTTGATTTTCTTTGCAGATTACGCTGATTCTTGGTCATGCTGTGATAGTTATCTACAATTCATGTAAAGAATTTTATTGATGTTGATGTCACTGTAAACGCCAGGAAGACTGACAAAGTCGTAAATGCAAGCTTCACAACTATACACAAATTCAAGCATGTCCAGCGGATCGTTCTATCAACCAAAGCAAGAAGTTGAGGCATACTACTTGTCTCAGTTCCAAAATATGGACCACCACCTTCGCTACAATGACAACAACTACAATGATAGCAGTGTACTTACCCACTTTTCGGTTCCAAATTCTTATGAACCATACTGCACCTTGGAGTCATCTTCAGTGAATCGTAGTTACAACATATACAAATCCCCATCAACTGTCAATTTCTCACCCAATGGAAGCCCAATGTCGCAGCAGGAGTCTCAGTCATATCCTCCTGATCTGCACCATTCCCCTGACAATACCTATGGCTCTCCTAGAAGTGGCTCCTGTATAACCAATGATGTGAGTGATTTGAGGGATAAACTGAGAGAACTAGAAACGGTAATGTTGGGACCGGATTCTGACATTATCGACAGCATCGACAGTACCTTCCAAAATGGAACTGACACGTGCTCATCAGAGATGAACATTGGGAGACAAATAATGGGGGCAATCTCAAGAAAGGATGTGAAACAAGTCCTTATTGCTTGTGCAAAAGCAGTATCAGATAATGACCTGTTGATGGCAAATTGGTTGATGGATGAATTACGTCAAATGGTGTCGGTTTCTGGTGAGCCAATCGAAAGGCTGGGGGCATACATGTTGGAAGGGCTTGTTGCCCGGCTGGCCTCCTCAGGGAGTTCAATCTACAAAGCTTTGAGATGCAAAGAACCGGCAAGCGCTGATCTCCTCTCCTACATGCACATTCTGTATGAGGTGTGCCCCTACTTCAAATTCGGGTACATGTCTGCAAACGGAGCCATTGCAGAAGCTATGAAGGACGAAGACAGAGTTCACATCATTGACTTCCAAATTGCTCAGGGGAGTCAATGGATCACCCTTATCCAGGCATTTGCAGCTAGGCCTGGTGGGCCACCCCACATTCGCATAACAGGCATTGACGATTCCACATCCGCTTATGCCCGTGGAGGCGGGCTAAATATAGTTGGAAGAAAGCTCTCTAAGCTTGCCAAGCAATTTAAGGTGCCCTTCGAGTTCCATGCTGCAGGCATGTCTGGTTATGATGTTAAGCTGGAGAATCTTGGAGTTCGACCTGGAGAGGCACTGGCTGTGAATTTCGCATTCATGCTCCACCACATGCCTGATGAGAGTGTCAGCATTGAAAATTATAGGGACCGGATGCTGATACTGGTCAAGAGGCTGTCTCCCAAGGTAGTTACCCTTGTTGAGCAGGAATCTAACACAAATACTGCTGCATTCTACCCGCGGTTCCTGGAGGCCTTGAACTATTACACAGCTATGTTCGAATCAATCGATGTGACCCTCCCAAGGGATCATAAGGAGCGAATCAATGTTGAACAGCATTGCCTAGCAAGAGATATCGTTAACATAATAGCATGTGAAGGTCCTGAAAGAGTTGAACGCCATGAGCTTCTCGGGAAGTGGAAGTCTCGATTCAAAATGGCAGGTTTCAGGCCATATCCTTTAAGTTCCGTGGTTAATGCCACGATCAAGACACTACTAGAGAACTACTGTGATAAATACAGGCTTCAAGAGAAAGATGGGGCTTTGTATCTTGGTTGGATGAATAGAGATTTGGTCGCTTCATGCGCGTGGAAGTGAAAACTGAAACCCCTTTGATCTTCTGATGGTAACCTGGAAAGAAACTCTTAGGTTCTTAAAATTCCTTCCTACTTAGGTACCAGGGCAGAAGCTGAAGTACAGCTCGGGTTTCCCTGTTTTTTCTTCTCTGAGTTTCTGATGAAGGTGCCCTTCGCTGTTTAGTTCATGTGTAATGTCAAGGTGCCAACTGCCTCTTATACCACATTTCAATGGCTTTCGAATCATCATCGATTTCCTTGTTGAGAGAGGAAATCGAGCATCTGATTCCCATTGAAAGTTGCAGGTGTTTCGACAATGGGTGTTTAGTTTTAAGTAATATTCCGCAATGTCACTTTATCAGGAAGTTTAAGTTAATCTCAAGTTGTTTAAGTATAATCCTCCCACCAATCTAATTTCAGTAAAGAAATGCCTAGCAAGTTTTGAAATTAGTCCATCATCTTTCATTATCAAGAACCATAAAAGTGACAAATCATGATTATATGCTTCAATATTGCCACCATATGCACCAATTTAAAACTAGATAAAAAAGGAAAGGGGGAAAAAAGCTACTGGAATGGACTAGCATTAACAGCTTTCGTACATTAAATACTTCTAAGATAATAAAAAATCTACATCTTTAAATTTGTATCGAATCTGATGATATTAGAATAGTTTCACATAGAATAAATTACCCACTCTTTGGTATCCATGCATCGTCTTAATTGATCTTAATCAGAATCATCATTCTGAGTGGTTAGCCTTCGCTGTGCAGTTAAACCAGCAACCTGAGTTCAGCTTTGGACAGGTTCAGGATTTGGGGTTTGTTCTTGCTCAGTAAAACTAGTCTCAGGGCATGGAGTAACACGGGCCATCTTATCATGGTGGGCGGTACCATTTTGTTCTGTTTCAGTTCCTGACTTACCATTCAGTTGGTCATCTGATCTGCTTTCAGTGCATGAACTATCACGGGTGTTTGTGCTACAGGCGACATCACTTTCATCGACAGTAGCGGTATTCGACTTGCCATTCTGCTGCTCAGCTGAGTTGCTTCCAGGACCCGAGATAGGTTTGTCAGCCATATCCGAGCCACCAACATCACCCGTTAATATTGATTTTGTTTTTGATTCCCCGTTCAATTGCTCGCTTGACTTGCTCTGAGGCCCTGAACTAGAATTGACAGCCACATCGGGGCAGACAGCATTAGTTTCTTCTCGTTTTGCGCCTGATTCGTCATTTTGACCTGTTGTGGTACTGTTTTGGCCAGCTGTGTTATGAGTAACAGTCCTTGATGGAGGCATGTCATGGTCATGCTGTCCCTCATATGTTGTAATAACCAATTTTGGATCATGAGATGCCCTCTCTACGTGTTTCTTGACTGGGCATCCAGAACTTGAGCACCTGTAGTAATTCCTACAAAACATGACAGCAGATAGAGTTAGCACAAACAAAACCAGAAAATGACGTTAGCTAGGGTAACCAGACATGAAGGCGATAAAAGGTTTTACAACTAAAAGCATTCAGTCCTTTTGTCTATAATAATCAATAATGAGAGATCTCATCATATCACCTTTAAAAGCATACAGATCTATCAATGAGCAGAGAGACCATATAAAATCAAGGACTAGTTATGCACAAAGTGTACACTTGAAGCATACCTTGGATTTGGATTGCCTTTCACTAACTTCTGCCCATATTTACGCCAGCGGTAACCATCATTGACAATATCAACCTCACTATAAGACTGGACAACGAAACGTGGTTCGCCAGTTGATTTATCTACTATAGTTGCACTACTATTAGGAATTTCCTTTTTCCTGTTTACAATTTTTTTTTTTTTTTTTACCATTAATCATAAGTATGCTTAAGGATCGACAGGCACACAAGAAATTCATATAGCCAGAGGACTAACATACCGTCGTTTTGATCCTGGTGAATCATCATTAATCTCATCCCTTATCTTATTTGATTGAGACAGCGGTTTTGCATCATCACTTGCTACAATTGACAGCTGTGAGTTGGTCATTGGCTCAGTCTTCTGAGGTTTCTGCTCATGAGTATCAGATGATTTGTCTACAAACATGAGGTCACAAATTAAAACAAGCAATCAACTAAAGACTAAACCAGATATTAATGATTCAACAGTCTTTCTTACCTTTGGCAACACTTGAAGAAGAGTCATCTGGTCTCTCTTCAACAATGGACACAACAAATCCTACAGCTAGAGGGAGGTTTGGAGCCTTTGGATGATCATGTTGACCAAAATAAATAGTATCTGTAATATGCCCACTATGAGTACAATCCAGTTGCTTTTTAACTCGGCAGTTTGGATGTGTACATTTGTAGTAGCTTCTTATAAATTCATTTGCTCTAACAAGCTTTTGCCCATATTTCCGCCAGTTATATCCATCCTCTGAAACTTTCTCCCGCATTATAGTAGGATTACTTCCTTCAGGACCAGATGGTGATGCCAGTACGATGTCAGTAGTCGTCTCCGACGCTTTCTCAGATTTTATGGAAGAAATGCTTCCTTGTTCATTAGATCTCAGTGACTGACTGGTATTTGATTCCACTGAATCTTTCTTTCGCACATTCAAGGGAGTCCTACCATCTTGATCAGATTGTAGTGCACGAATTTCACTAACATCGTTTGGCTCTGATCCATGACTCTCACGGTCAGGGCTTTGTCCATGCGGCGATTTATCAGGAGCAACTTCATCCACCACATCCTTCCTTGGAGAAACCATGTCAACCTGCAAATTTGTATGCCACTAAGAGAGTAACATCCAGTTCACCTTTAACAAGCATAAAGCACAAGTGCCACAATCTATACCTAGAAAAAGCAGAAAAAATAAATTTTTGAGCCACCAATCATACATCAATAACACTGCAGCACGGCATATATTACACACTCAACAGCTTTCAGCGAATACATGTCTAATTTTATCATAATTACACTTTACCATCAAAAGATACAACTTTGTAGCTCTCAACAATAATCACTCTACTTTCGCATCAAATTAACTCAACCGAAATTCCTTTCAAAGCACACTTTCAGCTCAATCTATCATGTAAAAATCAAAACTTTCATAAAAATTCAACAAACAACTCACAAACTAAACCCAATACCATCTCTAATCCACATGTAAACTTTCTTCCACCACATCCTCCTCCTATCAACTCCACTATCCAACTCCTCCAAATTTCCAACTCTAAACCTAAAACACAACACAAAAAGTACTTCCAAATGTAATCTAAATATGCCTATTTTCTACACGAACCATCTCTACCGATAAACCATTCAAACAACATTATCCGTCAATCATAGACACATAAATTAGTTCCAAATCTCATCAAACTAATAATTAACAAAACAACAAAATAACTCATGCTCTTATATATAGGTACAGTTATCAGATACTAACAATTAACCAATCAAAACCTGGAAAGTTTCAAATTTGACAATTTTCTCACATTTTCTCAGAGAGCAAACAGACCCTACGCAAAACACAAGCTTACAGTTATCGGATACTAACAATTAACCAATCAAAACCTGGAAAGTTGCAAAATTGACAATTTTCTCACATTTTCTCAGCAAGCAAACAGACTCTACGCAAAACACAAGCTTTCAATTTTCGGACAAACATAATCACTGAACACTAAACAGTGAAATTCTCGACAACAATCGACACGTTTAAAAAACACAATTCAATTTCATATATATTAACAAGAACAACGACAAATTTCACTAAAAAATCAATCAATCAATCAATCTATAGCAGTACCGGCTTCAGTGTTTTGAAGTCAAAAGCGGAAGAGGCGAGCCCTAGCCAGAGGAGGAGGTAGTGATCAGGTGGTTCGAATCCAGGTAGCAAGCGTTGACTTTTTGACTCGATCACGGCCGCCGCGGATCGAGACTCGAGTGGCGAGTCAACGCTGAGTTGGTGGTGAGAGTGATAGAGAGAGAGAGAGAGCGAGAGAAGGAGAGGTTGTTGGTGGTGGTGTTAGAGAGAGTCTAATCCGAAAATACGGACTCGCAGACGAAGAAGAGAAGAGGAGCGGGGGGGGAGAGCTGATTGGGTGTGCGTAGGTACACTCGAGTATCTGTGTTTCTCTTCTTCAGGGGCCTCGATTTTTAACGGGTTTGTTGTGTTTGTTCTCCCTGTGATGCCAACCGTTGGATCAGATACCCTCTGGGATATTTATGGTAGATATTTTAGAGGGAGCAAGTGGTAAATGTGGAAAGGAAATTTCCATAGATAGTACATATATCACGGATGTTGAATTTTTATTTTTTTTTTTAAATCTTTGAGATTATGATTATTTTTTAAATAATAGTACCATATTAATACCGATAAATATTATGCTATAATATTGATTTTGATCACCTCAAAATATAAAATGTGTAATTGTTAGGGATGTTGAGATTAAGATCTTTTTCATATTGCTTAAAAAAAATTAAAATATGATTATTTAATAAAAAATCATAAAATTATTTTATAATTTGATTATTTATGTCAACAATTTTAAGAGGTGGATGAAGTTACTTTAAAAATTAGATTACATAAAATAAATAATATATCATGAAATTTAATAAGTCTTTTAATTGTCTAATCATTCACATTAATTTTAACAATAATATTTATATCCCTACTTTTTTTTTTTTTTTGAATTCTAGGACAAGTCCATGAAATAACTTGGATCTATCGGGATATCACTTGATGGTGTGATCCATGAACTACTCTTAAATAGGAGAGATTCACCCATACGGAGATAAAGGAGAGGCTCACATGAGGGGGCAGCGCAACTTTATATTTATATTCCAACTTTAGTTATGTAGAATTATATTCAAACCAAAAGTAAAAACACAAATATTTTACTTTTATGCATATTTAAATATTATATAAATATTTAATTTATTTTTATGTGATTTTGAAATTTATATAAATTTAATACAATTAATATCAAATTTATTAAACCTACACATATATTTTTAAATGTAAAATTTTTAATTATAAAATAAAGTAAACAATATCCTAAATAACTTTGTATCATATTAGGAAACTAGAATACTACCAAAGAGACCTTTATTATAATTCTTATGTCACTCTCTTTAGGAGTTGGATTCCTAATCAATAATTTATAGTTGCCTTTTGGTTAGTGTCAAGCCATTAATCGAATAAAATAACCTTTCTCTTTAAAAAATAAATAAATAAAAATACCCTTTCGCGAATTTGGACACGAAAATCACCTCCAAAATCAAAACCACTATTAATATTCTTTTTGTCACAATTCAATTCCTCCCAAATCAAACCCTAACCCTAATTTTCTAGAAACCCCCCCAAAAATGCTTCTCTCTCCAGGCCAATCTCCACGCCATCTCTCCTCACCGTCGCCGTCTTCCTACTCCGAAAATGCCCTCCAGACCGCCGCCTCCTCGTCGGCGACCACCCCTCAGAATCCGCCGAGAAAGAGACCCAAAGTCCTCGACGAGGACACCTACGTGGCCGCCATCGAGAGCATCATTGAGCGTGACTACTTCCCCGATCTCTCTAAGCTCCGAGACCGGCTTGAGTGGCTTCAGGCGACCCGAACCGGCGACCCGGTCCAAATCCGAGACGCCCAGTTGAAGATCATGGAGCGACGCGGCAAAAAGGTGACGAGTCTCAACTCTGATGGACGAAGCCGGACCCAAACGCGGACCCCAGGTTCGACTTTTACGCGAAATTTGACTCCTTTTGATGAATTTAATGTGAACGTTAAAACCCCTCGAGTAGGAGAGGAGTTTTCCGGTGAGGGAGAGTGTAGGGACGATAACGGTGAGGGTGAGGTTGATGTTTCGTTGAGCTTGGATGATTTTTTTAGACGGTATACGAGTGAAGATAATGACAGTTTTTCGAAAATTATAGAGAAAGTTAATAGGAAGAGGAAGGAGAGATATGAGTTTTTGTTGGAAGGCGAAGAGATGGATGGTGGTTTCATTGAGGATGTTAAAAGGGATCGAATTACAGATGGATATGGTACGTCAGATCAGCCACCTAGTACTTTGGAAGGGTGGAAGTATACGGCGAAAAATTTGTTGATGTACCATCCTTCTGATCGCGGGGAGGCCCCGTTGACTGAGGAGGAACGTGCAGTGAGGTTGAAGGGGTTGACCAAGGAGATTAATATAGTGAATACGCGTTATCATGGTAAGATTATGGATTCTAGGCCTAAAGCTGATGGGACAGTGGAAGTGTTATATACGCCGGTTGCAGGGACTACGCCTGGGCCTGTGTTTGATAAGGATGGGGATAAGTTGAAGAAGTATGATTTGGAGGATATGAGGAAGACTCCGAATAGGTTTTATGTGGAGTCGGGAAAGAAAGCAGAGAATGGGTATAGTTTTGTTAGGACACCGTCACCAGCTCCAGGGGTTGATGAATCTCCGTTCATTACATGGGGTGAGATTGAAGGGACGCCGTTGAGGTTGGAGACTGAGGATACACCGATTGATATTGGTGGTAGTGGTGATGGTCCTCATTTTAAGATCCCCAGTGCACCTTCGAGAGACGTGAAGGCTCACGAGTTGTCGAGGGAGGCTTCAAGGAAGCTGAGGGAGAGATCGAAGATGTTTCAAAAGCCGCCGTTGCCATCACCATATAGAGGAGGAAGTGCTAGTCCCAGTGCGAAGTTGTTTTCTCCTGCTGCTCAAAAGTTCATGAGGAATGCAATTGCCAAGTCTTCGTCTTCTGTTGATGATGCGCTTCGTGCCAGCTACCGAGGTTCAAGCCCTTTGTTGGGTACTCCTAAAGATGGAAGGAGCGTATCAAGGCTTGGGACAGATAGGAGCATGAGCTCCAGGTCTCCTTCTGTAAGGGAGGGCTCCAATCCTCCGTGGTAATCTGTTTTGTATTTTCTGGTGGCATTGTGATATTATATGTTATTAAGCAATTTTACATTGTTGTACAAGTGATGGAGTAAAATCATTTTTTTTGCCCTTTTGAAGGATAAGTGTATCACATTCTGAATAATGTTTTTTTCTCTGTTCAGAAGTTTGGTTGAATGAATAGTGTATATAATTATAAGTGATGTTGTTAACTTTTTGCTTTATACTTGTCACTGAAGCTCTTGTTCTCTTGCCTTCTTTGGGAAAACAAGGTGGAATGTTTGAGAGTATGTTGTGGGTTTAGGGTGGCAATCGGAAGCTTGTCCCTGTTCCTTTTTCCTGTTAATATGTTGTAGTTTAAAAGAAGTTGCCTTATTTGAAATTTGAAAACAAACTATGAGAGATGTCGATGATGCATCAGTTTCTGTCTTTAGCTTTGTGATGATGCTTTCGAGGCAACAACATATCCTATGGTGATCATTTTAACTCATTTCTGGGACAGCGCCATCGTGAATGGCATTGTTATCGATAGGTCATTGTTATTGGCTTGCTAGTGCTTAAACCTTCTCTTATCTTTATGGTGTAGCTACTGCATTTGCAGGTTTTTTATATTTCCTAATGCTTGATTTATTTATTTATTATCCATATATCTCTTCTAGGTGAACTTTTCTAATTCTCAACCGAAGTACACTAGATGTTGTGTGGTGAATAATTGAAGATTGCCAGTTTGTGATTGAAATGATGGACTATAATACTATATTTTCTTTGTGATCACTTGGAAAATCTTCTGTATTTTTTCTTGTCTGGACACCGATATCTGAACTTAAGGAAAAAGCAGACCTTAGATGGCAAATCATGGTCATGTGGTTAATAGAAACTGTTGGATATTATGGTGAAAACTTCATTTAGACACCGTGGCTATGATTTCTTATTAATAGTTAGGGGTCGTCTGTTTTTTTGTCTGAAAATTAAACAATACTATTGAAGACCGAATAGTGACTGAAACCTGAAATCTGAATGATATGTTTGTTTTTTTTTTTTACTTTATATCTGAATGTATAGTAATCTTGTTTGTTTTTTAAAGTTAAAATTGTTTGAAAACTAGTAATTTGACATTTATATCATTTTACTATTAGGTGTTATGTAACTTTATTTAATATAATACAAACAATTAAAATAAATTATTTAGCAAATGCTAAAACACTTTTATGTATATATTAATAATATTTTTATTCATAATTAAAATATGATTAATTATTATAGTAAAGTATTTTATAAAAAAAATTATATACACATAAATAAATTATTATAGTAAAGCAAATTAAATAAAATGGCATTAAGTTGAATGATTATTGTTATATATTTAAATAAAAATAATATTGAAAAAAATATCATTAAAATGAATATGTATAATGTAAAATTAGGTCAATTTAAAAATATATTTGTTGAAGTATTAAAAGAAATTTTTATAATGTAAAACTAAAACAAACTTGGAAATTTGTTATTTTGGAAGGGATAAAATTAGAATAATAAATTTATAAAATCATTAAGTGATTTGATATTAAGTGAAAAGTCAGAAAATGTAGTTTTTTATTTTCATTGGTTTTTGAGTGGTTTTAAGTGGTTTGACCACTTAAAAAAATAAATAGAAATCACAACAATATCTTGAATAAAAAAAACTTAATAACTAAGGGGTCGTTTGTTTTTTGCACTTAACACTTAATGATGCTGAATTATGTCAATTAATAACTCAGTTGCTTCGGTTTCATTAAGGGGTCGTTTGTTTTTTTGTCTGAAGACTGAACAGTGCTACTGAAAACTGAAGACTGAATAATAACTGAAACCTGAAATCTGAATGATATGTTTGTTTTTTTTTTTTTCCTTTACATCTGAATGTATAGTAATCTTGTTTGTTTTTTAAAATTAAAATTGTCTGAAAATTAGTAATTTGACATTTATATCCTTTTAATATTAGTTGTTATGTAACTTTATTTAATATAATACAAATAATTATAATAAGTTATTTAGCAAATATTAAAACACTTTTATGTATATATTAATAATTTTTTATTCATAATTAAAATATGATTAATTATTATAGTAAAGTGAATTTTTTTTAAAAAATTATATATACATAAATAAATTATTATAGTAAAGTAAATTAAATAAAAATAAATAAAATGATATTAAGTTGAATTACTATTGTTATATCTTTAAATAAAAATAATATTGAAAGAAATGTTATTAAAATGAATATGTATAATGTAAAATTAGATCAAATTTGGAAATATGTTTGTTAAAGTATTAAAAGAAATTTTTATAATTAAAAATTAGAACAAACTTGGAAATTTGTTATTTTAGGGAGGATAAAATTGGAATAATAAATTTATAAATCATCAAGTGATTTGGTATTAAGTGAAAAGTAAAAAAATATAGCTTTTTATTTTAAGTGGTTTTTGGGTGGTTTTAAGTGGTTTGACCACTTAAAAAAACAAACCACTAACAAGAATCACTTAATTGGCCTAATTTAGCACCATTAAGTGTTAAGTGCAAAAAACAAACGACCCCTAACTTACACAAACAAAAATGTCATGGATTCATTCCTGTTTACTCATTAATCAGAAGTTCAACTACTCCTTGCTTTAGACTTGGTCTACAGGCAATGGACCTTACTCAAGCACCATCCGTGACACACGACTTGCTCTTCTATCGTGCTCTGTATGGTGTGTAAGATTCAGCTCAGGGAATCCGAATCCAAATCCAAATCCTGATTCGAGCACACGGGCATTTTAGGAATCATGTGATGTAGTATAAACTTGAGAAGTTTCTTTAACATGGTTCCATGTTTGGAGACATTTTCTTTATCACGAGTTTGAAGTGGGAAAAATAAGTCTGGCTACCTTTGATTGGAACCATTACACGGGGTTCATATTTGCCAGATTTCTGCTTTAGGTGTCCATATCTTCACTTTTAACCATCATTTCGGTCTTTAATGAACCGCAACCGACCAGCCACTTATACCAATTTGCTTCTCTGCATTTCATATTGTAATTTACCTTGATTGGGATGGTTCTAAAAGCTAGTTCTACCTTAAAAATATGCTAAATATCTATTGGGTTCAAAGATTATTAGTATAGACCACATAGTTAATTTTACACAAGGAAGAGGTCTTCTAAGCCCTTATCATTTCTTTTATAGTCTGGATATTTATTCTCCCCCTATTAGGTATAGTGAAAAGGTTTCTACACCTATTTTTATTTACAAAAAACGGCTTAAATATCTCTCAGCATTATTATTCCCACCTAATAAATACATCTATAAAAATAAATTTTGAGGTATTCATGTCATTAAAAAAAGTGTTTTATGATATAGAAAGACATAAAATGAAACAAGAAAAACAGAAATTGCAATGATAATGATAATAATAATATAATTATTAAAAAAAAAAAAAAGAAGGCGGCAAGCAGAGACGCAGACGGCACACTAGAAGGCCTAAGGAGAAAATAACGCGGCAAAGCAACAACCATAACAAACAGCGTGACTGACACTAATATCATTATATTAAAAAAAGATCACGTGCTAAAAACTCAAAAAGTGAGTTCTGTTAAACGACGTCGTAGAAACGAGACGGCATCCACCTTCGCGGCGTTTCACGTATAAATAGTCCCGGATTTCGTGCTTTTTCCACATCGTTTTCTTCACAAATCCAAACTCTCTCTGTCTCTCTCTCTCTCACAGCTCCGGTTCACCTTCTAAACCTCCCTCTCTTTCTCTCTCTCTCTCTCTCTCTCTCTTTCTGTCACGTCGAAACGCGCCGTTTCATCGCTCTTCAAGGTACTCTCTCTCTCCTGTCTTGCGCCTCTTCAATTGTGTTTTTGCATGTTAAAGAGTCAATCAGTGGAAGGCCTCGAAACTATGTCGTCTTTCGTGTTTTTTGAAGTCGTAGTAGTAGTTCAACACATATCGCGACCGATACTGACGATTTGACGACGTCGTTTTCGTCTCGCCTTTGATTGGATGATCGATGCAGCTTGTTTGTGTTTTTGTTTGTTTTCGAATTCGATCTTTTCCGGTTTCCTTTTCCGCATTGTGTTGATTAATTTAATTTAATTCACTTCTTCTAGACTATGTATATTGTTTGTTAGATTAGACATTGATGATCTCTTTTCCGCTTTGACATGAATATATATATATATATATATATTTATATTAATTTTTCATATTTCTTTATACAAATTATTAGCGAGGTACCAGGATTGTTGACTTTAACGTGTGAACATAGGAGATACACACCATCACGTAATCTAGTAATATATACTGACTAAGTTGTGATTTTTAATTTTAAAATGTGACTATAGGATACGCGTTTAATGTTTAACATGTGATTAGAGGATATACGTTGACGTATTCTAGTAATACAGCTGTGAAATATTAGCAATGTAATATTAATTATCAGTACGATGTTACAAATATTGAATTTAACATGTAATTATAGGACATATATTAATGTAATCTAGTTATAGTACAATACAACTTATCTGTATGATGTTGTGATTATTGACTTTAATGTGTGATCATAGGACGAATGCTAATGTGATTTAATAATAAAGTGAGGGGTTTTTTTTTGGTACGTTGTAGCTAACTAACTGATTTTGGTTTTGAAGATGCCTTCTGAGGATTCCAATTCGTCTGACGGAGATGGGGAGCCGTTCGTGGAGGTTGATCCGACTGGTCGATTTGGGAGGTACAATGACCTACTCGGTTCTGGTGCTGTGAAGAAGGTTTACAGGGCATTTGATCAGGAGGAAGGCATAGAAGTGGCTTGGAACCGGGTTAGGTTGAGTCATTTCAGTGAGGATCCAGTGCTCATCAATCGGCTTCACTCTGAAGTTCAGCTGCTGAGGACGTTGAAGAACAAGTATATCATTGTTTGTTATAGTGTGTGGCTGGATGATGAGCGCAACACGTTGAACTTCATAACTGAGGTGTGCACATCGGGTAATCTGAGGACTTATAGGAGGAAGCATCGTCATGTTTCGATTAAGGCCTTGAAGAAGTGGTCAAAGCAGGTGCTTGAAGGGTTGGAGTATCTCCATACCCATGAGCCTTGTATTATTCACCGTGACCTCAATTGCAGCAACATTTTCATCAATGGGAACATCGGTCAGGTAGTTGCCCATCCTTCGATTAATATAAATATGATCATTAGTCAATTCGATAAGTCGTTTATAATCACTTGAAGATATTAACTTTTGCTTTGGATTATAGTTTAGGCTTCATTTATTTGATAGGATATGAAAATATCTAATGTATACATGGTATTTTATTAGGTAAATTTAGGTGATAAATATACTACTTACACTGTTGGCTCATGATGCTATGATTGAAATACTGTTGGAGAATTAACAGAATATAAAAGAAAGAAAGTCGCCATGCTTTCTCTCATCTTTGAAGAGTTGCATCTAATCTCTAGTGTAGAACTGTGTAAGTTGTTATGCTCTAGTTTCTTTTACTTGGTCAGCAGACTTGTATAAACTATAAAACAAGCAGACACAACTACTATTTTGAATGCATACATAGAAATACCTAATGAAGTTTATTCAGTCCTTTTTAAACCATGTTTGTCTTATGATTCCTCTGTTGTAGGTGAAAATTGGGGATTTGGGGCTTGCAGCAATAGTTGGGAAGAGTCATGCAGCCCATTCGATCATCGGGACACCAGAGTACATGGCACCAGAGCTGTACGAGGAAGATTACACTGAGATGGTGGACATATATTCCTTCGGACTGTGCTTGCTGGAGATGATGACTATGGAGATACCTTACAGCGAATGTGACAACGTGGCCAAGATATACAAGAAGGTCACAGCTGGAATCAAGCCCCAAGGCCTGAACAAGGTAAAGGATCCAGAAGTCAAGGCCTTCATAGAGAAGTGCATAGCGCAGCCAAGGGCCCGACCTTCAGCCTCCGAACTTCTTAAAGACCCTTTCTTTTCTGAGCTCAATGACGATGAGGCTGACCCAGATGCTTGATGCCTTCTCAAATGAACCAAATCCTTAAAGCTATATTGTAAGTCTCTTTCCTGAATTACACTATTAGTTGGCCAGTTTCATGCTACAAGGATGCCATGAAGCTACTTCTAGTTGCTTTGAAATTGATGTAACTCCTTTCAGAAATATATCAGTGCACATAATTAGTAGATTTCTATTATTGTTTTTCCACTCCAGTTGTTTTAGTCATTATGGTTAATTGCGATGTAATGTAAATCAATAATACCACTAGATATGGTATTTTCAATATTTACAATTTTCTTAAAATTTTTCTTGGCGACTTGGGAGACAATTGCTCCCGTAGTCGAATGGCCAAAAATTGAAAAATTTGTGCTATAAATATGTGCAGGAACTGAAGGCTATTTTGGAATCTAGTATAGTGATCCATCTGATATGCTGATATGGTATTCTTATCCAGTGACATGAAAGTGTGATAAATTTTCGTCTTTGGGGGGTACAAAATCTAGTGCTAGAGAAATAGAAAACTTGATAAGTATTGAAAGAAATGAAATTGTTTACTTAAAATCGAAGCGTTAGTAAAGTCTCTTGATGTTGGAAAACAAAATTAATATACAAAATGATACAGCTTTAAAGGAATGTATTGCTTGAGTTGTAAGGATCTAAGTTGTCTTTCTTATGGTAGCTGGAACTGTGCAGCCCACACTGTGTGAAACGGGTCTAGAGGTAAGTCACCATGGTTTGAAACCCAAATCATCTTTGCTGACTGGCTTCAAAACTCCAAAGTAGTCAGGATTTCGAGTTTTACAGTGTAAATCGATTGATTTCTAGATCAGTCCTAAAAAGGACCCTACGTCAATATTCAGCCAGATAAATAGAGTTTCAATTTCTGATTAGAAATTCCTTTTAATTAAAAACTCAAGAAATAACTTGTAAATGCTTTTCATATAAACAAAAAATCACTTGGAAGTTCTTTTAATAATTGTAATAACCCCTATGTACAATTATATGCAAAAGCATTTTTACTCCGAAAACACTTCTTAGAAAAGAAATTGTCATGATGTATTTGTACACAATAACATATGTATACCTATATTGTAAAACGTGTGCTACCATTTTCTTGTTTTGTATACCACATTTATACAAATGTCCAAAATACGAGTGCATGTACGGCTTTGTTATGTCTACTAACAATAATAATAAATAAAGTGAAAAAAAAAATTATTTTTTCATATACCAAATTTACACAAATGTACAAAATACGTAGTGTTTGTAGGAATTTGTTATGTCCAAAGAGAATAATAATATAAAGAGGAAAAGGTGATTATGGGGATTGAAGTGTGCCGGTAGAAAGCAAAGCAAAAACCTCTCGATTCAAAGCAAGCCCCCAGTTCTCAGAGGCGTGCCGTTTTGGGTGTTTACGATTAGCTTACAGTTTAACAAACCCACACGCAAAAACTTGATCTGCACTCCATCTTAAACTTGACCATTTTATATTTACATTTCCCAAATAATACCCCTCCCAAGTCTCACTTCTCTATGTCATCTCCCATTTGAACACTTCCACAAGAAGCCATATTCTCTCAAAATTCTCACTTTTTTTTTTTTAACTACCAATGACCTTCTTTACTTGGTGACGCATCAAAGTTGAAATGTAAAATGTGATGAGATCTCCGATCTTTATAATATAATGGACGCCCACCAAAAGTTTATATAAACCCCAAGGCAATGACCGATCAATCGGTTTAAAACTGTTCAAATAAACTTAAGTTTGGCTACCTTACTGCTTAGGTAAGATTATTCATCAATAACAACTTTTTGATAGTACTTAATAACCACTTTTAGAACACATTCAACACTCTTATGGATTGTGAAAAAATTACATACATATATGATGAATAAACATTTATTTAAAATAAACCTTTCTAATACAATTATCACTCATCAATGTGGCATTGAAAAAAAAAAAAAAGACATTGGCAATATGACTATCAATTTTTAGAGTATGTATTAGACAGTCATGTCAGCAAATCAATAATTATTTAATTATAATTTTCAAATTTAATTAAAAGATAAAAAAAAATATGGAAACATTAAATGGAAAATATGGAAGTATTAAATGGAAATACATCGAGACATTAAATGAAAATATATGGAGGTATTGGAGAATAATTTTTTAATTGATTGTCTATTAAATGATACATATATAGGAAGCAAATCACTTGACATTAATGACATGACACATTTTCTCAAAACATAATTTATGAGAGTAATAGAGATACTTTTATAACCAATCTAAAAGTTATTATTGATAAGTAAACTTATCTAACCAATAAATTAGCAAAACCTAATACATTTTACCTACGAATTATTAACAGTGTCTATCTACACGTGCAAAAGCTCAGGTCAGGTGAGGAAAATGTAAAGACAAAGGCATGTTAAAAGAATTCAAGGCACAAAAAACAATTCAACTTCTCTCGACTCGAGGAACGTTTTTGAA
Organism: Nephelium lappaceum; assembly: GCA_021234005.1. Lineage (NCBI taxonomy): Eukaryota > Viridiplantae > Streptophyta > Magnoliopsida > Sapindales > Sapindaceae > Nephelium > Nephelium lappaceum. The sequence goes on from CM038004.1 coordinate 1,242,094, forward strand.
GCCTTAAATGTTGGATTTCGAGTCAAGCACTCGTGTGCATTTGACTTTGACTACAGAAATAATCAGAAAAACAAAAGAAAGCAACTGCATGCGAGTGGCAACAGTGTTTTGCAGACAAACTGATCAAACTACCTATGTTATGTCGATCAGTCTCTCAATCTTGTTTCCATTTCCAACTGGTTTTCTGGATTCTAAAAGAGGCCTGATAATAAAAATAGGACACTCTTTCACTTCAAATTCTTGGGATGGGTTCCAAGCATTTATGGTCTCATTTAAGGAGGGAAATGAAATCAGAAGCAATGTATTTTACTTGCTGAACAATCAAAAACTTTTATTGCCTTCTTGTGCAGTAAATTTACTCCCTTAATCATATCTTTTTTTCATAAGCTTTGTGTGAACGATGGAAGTTGTGAGCTCAAAAGATAGTTCAGTGGCCTCAAGTCCTTTCTCTTCTCCTAACATCAGTGCTCTGCTAAAAATCAAGATTGTTTCATGGTAAGTCTATTGGTTTATGTTATTATATTTGTTTCTCGACAACCTTGCAATTGCTCTGAATGATGTTTGTTGGATCTGTGTGTCAGGAGCCAAGAGACTGGTTTGCCGGTTTCAATTCAGATTCGGGTCGGCAACAGGACTTTCAACCTGCACAAAGTAAGATGGATGATTTTATATGTAATGATACTTCTTATAAAGGAAGGAAATTGTTATTTCTAGATGCATATAATCTTTTAACTCTTTCTTTGTTGCTATTTTCCAGTACCCATTGTTTTCAAAGAGTGGATACTTCAAGAAGAGATTGAATGAACCGACTGAGCACGAGCTACCAGAAGAGTTTCCTGGAGGACCGGAAACCTTTGAGACGATCACATTGTTCATCTATGGTTCATCCACATCGATTGACCCTTTTAATGTAGCAGCTCTGCGATGTGCGGCAGAGTTTCTTGAAATGAAAGAAGAATACTGTGCTGGCAACCTCTGTGAGCGCTTCGATCTATATTTGAACCAAGTTGTCTTGCAAAGCTGGGATGATACTCTAATTGTTCTTCAAAGATGTCAAACTTTGCTTCCCTGGGCTGAGGAGTTGCTAATTGTAAGCAGGTGCATCGAGTCTCTAGCCTTCATGGCTTGTATGGAGATTCTTGATCCAGAAAGAAGACGGGAAAGACCAGTAGTGACGTTGGAGGCATTAGTTGGTCAAGCATGGTGCTGTGAAAGAGTTAAGGGGATAGTGAGCCAGGACCTGTGGATCAAAGATCTCATTGCTCTACCGTTTGGATTCTTCAGAAGGATAATAGGGTCTCTGAGAAGACAAGGAATGAAAGAAAAATATGTCAACCCCATCATAGTTTTCTATGCAAACAAATGGGTACTCTCGAAGAAGACACGCCAATTCTGGGAAAATTCTAATGAGAAAATCGGGACGAATGACACAAACAACAAAGCCTCAGAAATTTTACAAGGTATTCTTGATTTACTACCTTTGGGAGAGAAGGCTAGCAGAGCAATTCCAGTAGGGTTCTACTTTGCATTGCTCGCTAGATCTCTAGAAGTTGGTTTGGAAAACAACATCAAGGCAAAATTGCAAGAACAGATTGCATCTATTTTGCACTTCGCTCAAATGGAAGATTTTCTCCTTCCAGATATAGAGACAGAGTCGGTTTCTTCAAGCGTGGAGTTGGCTATAATGGAGAGCATAGTTTCAACATACGTCTCATTTAATATGGAGACAAACCATACTCCTTCAGGGAGCAACTCAGTAGTTGCAGAATTATGGGACACATATCTCTGCCGTATAGTTGCTGACCCGAAAATGCAGCCTAAAAGATTCATGGAACATATTGAAACAGTTCCAGTGTCCTGGAGACACAGCCATGATCAACTCTACAGAGCAATGAACATCTTCCTACAGGTAAGCCTCACTAACACAGTTCAAATTGGGTCAATCTGAAAACCACTAGCAACATAAGGGCCAAGACCAATACACCAATTAGGGCACCAAACCATTCAGTTCTAGTTATCTAATCATCAGGTTTAAATCACAGATACATTTATTAACAGATTACAGAAAGCTTCATTCTAGGTTAGCTCAGCTGACCAGATCTTAATTTCAGCTTGCAGTTTTCAATCCCGATAAAAAACCCAAGTAGAAACCCGTACTAAATCACTTGAGATTAGTGCATTTCTTGTTTTGAGACAATGTAATTTAGAGAATTTGGTACACTGATGTTCTTCAGGCGCACGAGCATATATCACAAGAGGAGAAGGGGTCAGTATGCAAATACCTCAACTGCCAAAAACTATCGCAAGAAGCATGCATTGAAGCTGTTCAGAATGAGATGATGCCGCTACGTCTAATTGTCCAGGCTCTTTTTGTTCAACAGCTGAACACTCATCAAGCTTTCAAGAATTGCTCAGAGTCATTCAGGTACATGCATTGTGGAGAGTTCTCTGGAAGCTTATCTAGCTCAAGGTGTCCAAAATCCAAAAGCCAAAATCCGGGAGAAAGCCCCTATACAGATGGAGCAGAGCCAGACAGCAGACCTTTGAGCTTCCTGTTGACAAAAGACCTTGGAATGCATAGTTGTGAGGTTTCAAGAAAGGATTATGAATCCACAAGCTTCAGAATTCAGAACCTTGAACAAGAGCTCATGTCCTTGAAGAAGAGCCTCCAATTGCAGACCATATCAAGTAAAACAGAATCAGTTTCAACCAAACCACAAACTATTAAATTCTATGGTCTAGAAAGTAGATCAATGAGCAGGAAGAGGAATCCACTAGGACAAGTGACAGGCTGCATTGGGTCTGTGAATTTTGCTTCACAGAGAAAATATGCCAGCAGGCTATTTAAGGTCTTTTGTGGGTTCTCCTTGTTTGGAAGCAGAAAATAAAAAAAAACAGCCGAGCACACCCAGCATCTTGGCCAAATCAATCTGGCAGAATAATACGCTTATTGTATGCAAAACATGCAAAATGGATTTGAGAAATAATTGCTCCTTCAAAATGATGTAAAATCTGGAATTTCTAGCATCTAACCCTATGCAAGCAATGCGCATCAATGATCAAAACCAAAACCAGTAAAAACATACCAACACAAACATCATATACAGACCATGTATCGTCTGCATATGATGTTTAAGAGATTTATCCCCCACTAACTGAACCACCAAATTTTCCCTTGAAGAGTAATCTACATAAAATAGAGTTACAGAGGGATTTATTTCATGTATGATTAAAATAATGTCAACTTCTTCACAAAGATTCATAAATTTCATCGATTCATTCTAATTTTTCATCACAGCTCTGTTGGAACAACTACTGGTCAGAGATATGTATCAAGCAAATTTGCTGTCTGACATTTGTATCTCATTTGCCATGATGAAAACTGAGCAGTGAAGCATAAAAGAAATATATATATATAAATTCACTCAAATCAGGAAGATGTCTCTACATCCATTTTCTTTTTCTTTTTGCAGAATTACATCATACACTCGATAATCCATCAATTGGAATGTCGAACTACAATATTGAAACTTCTGCTAATGTAAATCTCTTCCAGATGCATGGTAGAAGAAAACCAGTCTTTACAGTATGGAAACACCAAACTCCATGAACAAGCTATTTGACTTGCTATATACTCTTTACACGTTGTAATGCTAACACTCACACCACAGCTATCTGTATACGCAAGTCAAAGATTTCTATAAGATAATTTTAATTAACATGGCAGCAATTTGCTAGACAAATACCGTGCCAACTCTAATTATCTCCAGAAACAACTTTTAATCATCTAACTTTCAGTCGGCTCTAAAGCAGTTAAAGCTAATCCTATAACCCAAATACAAAAATACACCAGCCTTGAAACCCAAACATGAGATAAAGAAATTCTTCTTTTTCAAGCACCTTGATCGCCTCCGATGCATTTCAATGACTGATTATGTTAGTACTGTGCTGCCTGTCAAAACAAAATGAAAATCTCTATTCAAGCACTGAAGGGCAATGTGAGGGCAAACAACCCAAAGAAATGAGATCAAGTACATGATGATCCCGTTATAGGACAACGTGGAAATATTTAATTAATTATTACCTCTTTGAAATTGAAGGATAACTCTAGTTTACGCTACAACGCTGTTACCACCCTGCTTTGCAACCTCCTCGACAGTTCCGAGAGATGACTGTGGAACAAGCTCTTCTGCCACTTCGGCAGTATGTGTATCATTCTCACCATCTTCATGAGCACACTGTGAGTCATTGACCACAAGTGTTGTATCACAAGTTTGTGTGTCATTGACCTTGGCAGTTGAGTCACAAATTTGCGTGTTCTTGACCTCGCCATTTGCATCAGAAATCTGTGTGTTCTTGACATCATCCGCTGCATCAGCCACCTGGGAGTCTTGGACCTCATTGGTTGGGTCACAAATTTGTGAGACATTTACTTCATTAGCTGCATCACATGGCTCAGACGACTGGGTGACATTATTTTCGGACACTTTGGCTCCTTGAAGGGCAACCTCGCTGTCTACTTGAGTGAGCTGAGAACCATCGACGTCATAAGTTGCACCATGGAGCTGGGAGTCATTGACCTCATCAACCGTATCATAAAGCTGAGATTCATCAACCGCATTCACTGCATCACACAGCTGTGTGTCATCAACCTTGTTATCTGCATCATAGAGACATAGCTCTGCATCATCACTCTCCCCAACAGCATGACTCAGATTTAAATGATCTACCATGCTGTCTGCCTGACGTAAGTGCATCTGATCAACCACCTCAACAACTGCTCCACAAAACTGAGATTCATCCTCACTGGCTGGATGACCTTCCAAGGGATCATTTTCTCTCTTCCTTTTTCCAGAACCCTTTCTTCTTACTCTTTCCTTCCCCCGTGTCCGTTTCCCAACTTCAGTTTGGGGGGTGACTGCAACTACAACTGGACTTCCAACTTGGTCCCTCAAACATTCCTGTGCAATACACCTTATCCTTGTAATTGACTCAAACTGTTGAGCATCCAATCCTTTTGTCGAGAATGTATCAGCTAAGTACGCAATATCCCTCAAACCAGAAATCTGCAATGATATGAAAAATAAATGTGTAACATTTACTTGTAAAGAAGCAAATAACTAAGAAATGTCGATTAATTTATTTAAGGACCTTTACCGTTCTCTGAAACTCAGACGACAGAGATATAGGCCGTCCTACAACTTTACGAGTAATTCTCAAATACCACTGCATGTATTCACTTTCATCTACATTATCATCATCATCTACAATATGGAGTCTACGATCTGCCCATTCATTAAGCTCTGCCTCCATTTTCGATGACAAATCTACCCCACCATCAACTCCACGACTCTTTCTCACCCATCGTGGTACATCTTCTGGGATTGATTGAAGCATACCATATTGCCTTAGGCAGCGATCTGGAAGGTGTCTTTCTGCCTTGTCAAAGCATAACAACATTGTTTTTGATCTCCCCAAAATCAGGGTATTTTTAATATCTTCAGGTATTACTGTACTGTCCATATATTTATAAGGAAGCCAGTCCACCTATAATCAAAGCAACATTGACTGTGTTATAGTTTTCTAGACAACAAAAAGGAATATATATGGAGAACAACAAATATTGAAACTTACATCGACTGGTTTCAGGGCGTCCAGCGCCTTACGATAAAAAACAACATCACGGTTTGTTGACGGCCCACTTTGTTTTCCTTTCCACCTCAGAACAAATGGGAAATGATCATGGATGGGATCCCGGTTCAGCTTTGGCCGGCCTATATTCAGATGATAATAACTCCAACACTACAAAGAGACATTAATTATCAATCTCAAATATTATTTGAAGTCTACAAACAAAGCAAGACATCTATTTTTTCTTTCTTCAAACTCTCCACAACCTAACCCCTTTCAATGAAAAAAAATAAATAAAGTGAATAACCTGTAGTAGCGTCAAACAACCGCAGATAGTACTTTGCGATTTGACAGAGGCATTGCCAAGCGCCCTATACAAAAAGGCCAACGCTGCAGCACCCCATGCATACGTCCCAGCTTCCTCAAAATCCTCAAACAACGGTAGATACATCACAGGCACCTTATTCCCCGTGGTAGTAGAAAATATTGTACTGCCCACAAGATACAACAAATAAGCTCTTGTATGCTGCGCCACTTCCTCATTAGATGCACCCTCAGGACAATTTGAAAAAAACTCTTTCAACCAACTCAACTTCACCATACCACCACTCGCGTAATTAGAATCCGGCACTCTCCCCAAATACTTCCCGCACACAGAACTACAAGTAGTATGTGTTATCCCAATCACAGGCTTCCCATCTATTGCCAATCCCAACATCAATGCCACATCCTGCAATGTCAGAGTCATCTCCCCAACTGTAAAATGAAACGTATTCGTCTCCCTCCTCCACCTCTCCACCAACGCAGATATCAACGGATTGTCTAAACTAATCGCCGGAATCTTCCTCAAATAACCAAACCCCGCCCTCTCCACTAACTCTATCTGTCTCGGAATCAACCTCCACTCCCCTAACTTGGACGTATGCTCATGACACCTAAGCGCACCGCGCTCCTACAAATTCAAATCCAACAATTTCTCTCAATATACCTCAAATCACTCAAATTTGCATAAATTAACACTCTTTTTAAACAATTCAATCAAACAACTTCAAATTGTCCTAGACTACCATTTCAAATTTACCTAATTATACCTCAAATTAACAACTTTCGTTTAACAATTCAATCAATCAATTGTCAAAAAATTCAATTTTTTGACAATGTAATGGAGAGCAGAGAGAGACGGACCTGGCCGTCCCAAACGGCGGCGGAGACGTGCTTCTCTTGATCGTAGAGAACGGAAGGATCGAGCGGTCCAGGATTGGTGGTCGCGGTGTCCATCAACATTTGATTCGACGAAGAACCTGAAAACAACAAATGCAAAAGAGAGAAATGTTAGCCGAGCTCGAAACTGATAAGCATTTCAGTCGGTGGAGTCGTCATTATCGTTTTCGACGGCCGTTTGGCTGCCGAGAAAGCCAAGGAAAACGCAGGAAAGTGAGGGAAAATTTTCGGTTTCATTGTGCCGTGCTTGTTAGAGGAGTTTGGATTTTTTTTTTTCTTTATGGATAAAACGACGACGGAGAGAGAGAGAGGGGCTTTAAAATCAAACCTGGAAAGTTTTATGGAGAGATCAAAACGACGCCGGAGAGGCACCGAAATCGCACCGTGTCTCTTCAAGTGAAGAAAGAAGAGCCTGAAAAACCCTCAAAACGACGAAGGAGGCGTCGTTAGAGATAATGATAAGAGCAAACGATGAGTTTTGGGTGTTGCCCTCGTAAGCTTGTTGTGGAAACCTAGAAAATTTTTTATTTGTTTTCGTTTGCTTACATTGGACACGTGGCGTTTGTTCGATTTGACTGGGCTGATACAGGCCCATTTTTGGCCCAAGTTTTGGAGGGAGTCATTGGATGCGGTAATTTTTGTTTGTTTGTTTGTGGAGAAAGGGTAGGGAAGTGAATCAAACGAAAGAGAAGGAAAGGAATTCATGGTTTTGGTTAGTAATGGAAATAATTGAAATTGTCGAAACTGTTGTAATAACGGTAACTTGGAGTAGGTGAGTTTGGCTAGTTAGTCTACTAGTTAAACCTCATAAAGAGGTAAATCTACTCCAATGAAAATAGAAAATAATTAGTGTTATGATTAGAATAAGAAAACCGAAAAAGTCGATTAAATTGATTGAGTGTGTTGTTTATCAACTGAATTGAACTTGGATTTGTGAGTTTAGTAAATCAACCTACCAATTAAACCTCATAAACCATTATATCTTAGTTTGATTGTCAAGAAAATGAAGGAAAATGAAAGAAGCTAAAAAAATAAGTGATTCCTTGATTCCTAAAAGGAAAAAACACAAAAGTTGATTTGTGTTGGTTAGCAAAGCTTGGATTATGTGAGTTTAGTTAGTCAATTTATCATGTGAACCTAGTAAAACTATTATATCTCCATTTATTGTTGAGAAAGTGAAGGAAAAGGAAAAAAATGAACAAAAGACAAGTGGTTGTATAATTCCTACAAAAGAAACTCAAAATTCAGTTAAATTGATTTAACTGATTAATAAAAATTGGATGTCGTGCATTTAGATAGTCTATCTACCAATTAAACCTAAGATAGTTATACCTCTATTTTACTGTCAATAAAGTGATGAAAAAGAAATAAATTAATGAAAAACAATTAATTTCATGATTCCTAAACGGTAAACACAAAATCTATTAAATTTGTCGGTGAAACTTGATTATGCGAGTTTAATTAATCAATCTATCAAATCAACATTCTAAATCTAATTTATCTCCATTTTATTGTAAAAAAAAACGAAGGAGAGTGAAATAAATAAGAGAAAAACAATTGAATTCAAAGTTTTTACAATAAAAACATAAAAGTCTATTAAGTTGTTTGAGTGGGTGAAATTGGTTGGTGAAACTTGGATTAAGTGTGTTTTCTTTATCAATCTATCAAGTAAACCTAGTAAAACCGTAATATCTCAATTGATTGTCGAGAAGTGTTAAAGAAAAGGAAAGAAACGAACAAAAACTATTTGATTTCATGATTCCTATAAAAGAAACTCAAAAATGACTTAAATTAATTGATGAAACTCGGATTGCGTATGTTTAGTTAATCTATCTATTAATTAAACTTAATAAAATATACGTTTATTTAACTATCAAGAAAGTGATAATAAATAAATAAATAAACGAAAAACAACTAATTAGTTGATCGCTTAAAGCAGAATACAAAAGTCAGTTAAGTTGATGAAACTTGGATTATATGGGTTTCGTTACTCAATTTATCAAGCAAACCTAATAAAACCATTATATCTTCATTTAATTGATTGTCGAGAAAGTAAAGAAAAGTAAAATAAACAAATGAAAAGCAGTCAATTGCATAATTCCTACAAGAAAAACACGAAAGTCCGTTAGATTGATTGGTGAAACTTAGATTATGTGACTTTAGCTAGTCAAATTTTCAAGTAAACCTTATAAAACAGATATACCTCCATTTGATTGTGGAGAAAGGGAATGAAAACAAAAGAAACAATGAATTTTATAATTTCTACAAGAGAAACATGCAAGTTAGTTAAACCGGTAACTAATTTGAACAATTCTTAACAACGAACCAAGTAAATTGAAATATCTATTTATTATTATGGAGAAAGATAGACAGTGATGTAAAAGGCATATAAATACTGAAATTTCTATTTCATCTTCTATAGACTATTTCATGTATGTTATATGTTCATTTTGTAAAGTAAAAGCATCACAGCTATATAAAAAATAATAATAATAATAAATAAATAAATAAATAAACACCCAAATCGACGCAAACAACGTCATAGAGTAAAAACATAAGAGGAGAAACACCCAAATATCGTCGTAAAATAAAGGGATAATCCTAATTTCCCCCCTGTAGTTTGATGAAATAGTCAAAATCCCCCCTTATTTTAAAAAATCGCTAATATCCTCCCCTCTTGATTTACAAAATGAATAAAAAAACTCCTATAATTTATTAAAATATCCAAAAAAAACCTATTACCATCAGTTTTGACGTTAAAAGTCAACAGTTGACCGTTAATATAGAAAGACAAAACTATCCAAGTGAAATAAAATATAAAAAATATAAATATTTAATAAAATAATAATTTAATATTTAAAAAATTGAAAAAAATCTCCACCATCCATCTTTAAAATGGACGATGGTGATCAAAATTATTAAAAAAATTTAAAATTTAAAAAAATCTCCACTCTCTCTCTTTATTTCTCACTTTCTCTCTTTCTCTATTTTTTTTTTCTTCTTCTTCCTCTTTCTCTTCTTATTCTTCTCTCTCTCTCTCTCTCTCGACAATACCCAAACTGGGTTTCGTCGGAAACCCAACTTCGATCTATGGGTTTCCTACGCGAAAACCCAAAAATCGACGAGTTTTCGCGTTGAAAACCCATAAATCTACGAGTTTTCGACACTAGAAACCTAAAGATCTCTGGGTGTCCGCTCCGAAAACTCGTAGATGGGTTTTCGATGCGAAAACCCAGAAATCTCTGGGTTTTCAGTACTGGAAACCCAAGGATTTCTAGGGTTTCCAACATCGAAAACCTTACCCAAAATTTTTTTTGGTTTTGTTTTTTTTTTTTGTTATGTTACTGTTATATTTTTTTGATGATGTTATTTGTGTTATATTATTGTTGTCTATGATGATAGTTTGGTTGAATATGTCTGGGTTGGATGATGAGTGAATGTTTTGGGTTGGATGATGATGGTGTTCTGCATGGTTACAGTGTTGAAGGACAGTTTGGTCTTTTCGTTCACTATTATAATCAGAAATCAACTCTCACTAACAGAGTTAACATAAGGGGTAAAATAGGATTTTTAAAAACTATAATGGGATAATTAATGATTACGTTAAACTACAGGGGCAATATTGGGATTATCCCTAAAACAAATGCATAGGATGAGAAACGTAAATAGTAAAGTGAAGACTTTGATAAGACATGGGCTTTTGGCCTTGCAACTTAACTGGGCCCATAAATAATGAAAACTCCTTTTGACATTCCGATTAGAACATTTATTTTTATTTTTATTTTATAATATAAATAATTTTCTCTGAATTTAATCTTTTCAAAAATATATATATTACAAAATTAATAAATGTCTTTTTCCAAACTTGGCTCTTAAAAATCATATATGTCCATTTCAAAATTTAAAAAAGAAGAGTAATATTCATAATACAACCAAAAAATTAATGCAACTACAAGAGATTGATAAGCATATAGTAAATCAATTATTACATCTATAATATTATTTTAAAATAATAAGCTCAAAAAAAAAATATTTTAAAATAACAGATAGATTGATATATAACCTAAAAATTGAATGAATTTACTTTTCTCCTTACATTCATCTATTTCTATTCAATTAATTCTCACAAACCTCAGTCAAAGTCTTTTTATTTTACTTAGTGGTAATTGCATAATCCACTAAATTATTTTTCATATATTAGATGAAGTAAATTAAAAACCACAACAAACCCATTAAACAAACAAGTGAAAAGGGTAATACTGAGACAAAAATTTCCATAGAAGACTTATTCTCTATCAATTAAAATACATGAAGTAACCAAACCATTAGAAGAAACTTCAATCATATATACAAATAACAAGAAAGTACTTTGAAAAATTTAAAAAAAAAAAAAAATCAGAGGGCACCCAAATAAAGCAAATTGGACATGCTAATTATATAATATAACAAGATATGAATAATAAGCCAGAGTTGATACAACCATTAGTTAGCTGGAGCTGCCTCAAAACAAGGTTGGCTCTGATTCTGAATCTTACGAGACTCCAACACACTTCTTGCTGCTTCGATCACTACTTGCCCATTCACATAGTGCTGGCGACACACAGGCATGTACACGTCAGCTCCTCCGATGAGCTCCGTCCGCTTCTCTCCCGTCTTCCGCAACGTAAAGAACGCCCGCTTGCCGCAGAGCTCGCAACGGGCAGTCAACTTGGTCACAGTTTCCGCTAGAGGAATCACATCAAGAACCGAACCAAAGCTTCTTCTATAAAAGGAAAGTTATAAATACAATAATTCTTTAATTAGAAGGTTCTAAATATAATCTAAAATATTTATTTTAAATTTTGGGATACAGTACAGATATTACTACCCAAAAAATATCTTACACACCCAATTGATTAATACTACACACATTACTAAATTTCAAAATTTTTATGCTTCGTTTGTAAACCCTTTTAAAATCCAAAAATGACCCTATATTATTTCTTCAACCAAGTTCACTCTCCATCACTAATTTTAATAGCTGAGTTGGTTTGCTCAAAAGTAACCAAAACACCCCTACGAAGACCAACTCCAGATTTGACCTTTGCATTGTACTAAGAAGAAAGAGCTTAGTTAACTTTTTTCTTCTTAGTTGATATTCATCAATTAAGGCTACAAAAAATAGATTAAAACAATAAAATTTCTTCTCATTGTGATAACCATTTCTATTAATACTGCATCATTATGAACCAAGACTATGATATGGACACTTTTATAAAATGATTGCTTAGAGGGTCTCATGATTTTATCATATTTTAATTTGAATTATATAAAAATAAATAAAAAAGAAGTTAGAAAGTATAGGAAGATATTTATGTGTAGAGGTTTTAGACTAACTCTACCTATTTTTTAATCAATTAAAAAATTATATTGTATTTAGAAGTAATCTTTTTGGGACATTTTAATAATAAAAAGCATTAATGAATTATGGATGTACAAATAAAATTATCGGTACTGTTTCGGATACTGACCTCAGATAATCACCATCGAGGCCCGCGACAATTACGGTTTTGCTATCGTGATCAGCAGCTTGGCAGCAGAAGTCGTATAGATCTTCAAAGAACTGGGCTTCGTCAATACCGATCACATCAAGCTGCTCACACAAACACCAAAAATAAAAAGAGAAATTCAAAAAGAAATAAATAATCATTTATTATTGATTATTCAGCAAATTAAAAAATAGATAAGTAAAACTTGTTCTAATTTTTCGACATATTAAATTAATTTATTGACTCACAGCCGCTCAATTCCCATCAGATCCCGCTATTTAGTCAACGTAACAATTTAAAATTCTAAACATTAAAAATCAAATTGATCGACCAAGATTTAAAAGAAGGGCAAAACTGACCTTATCATAAGCATCGTCGCCGAGTTTGGCACGAAACGACGTCAGATCCGGCAACGCCCAGCAGGGGAACTTGATTCCGTCGTGAGTCACGACGGAGTCAATCGCGTATCTGGTATCCTTACTCGACTTTATCATCGCAACGTTTCTTCACTCACAGTTTTCAACAATCAGAAATCAAAAATCAAAATCAAAATTTGACTGTTTAAATTGACTTAAAAAATAGAGAGAATCGAGTACTACCTGCCGTTGTTTCCTTCGGATCTGACGCGACGGAGGAGGGCGGTGGTCTTGCCGGCGAACATGGGGCCGATGATGACGTGGACTTCACCGGAAGCAGCGCGTGGCGAGGCGTCGATGGAAGTGAGCTTGAAGGGGGCCATGATGATAGAGAGAAAGAGGATTAAGAGATGAGACTGGAGCGGTGGAGAGAGGTGGGTGGTTGGAGTACGAAATATATGGAAAAAGTTGGAAGGGTAGCGTGAATGTTTTGTCTTTTGGAGGGTGTTTGAAGAGTTCAAATTTTGGAGGGAAGACCAAATTGGTTTTAATTGGAGCGAACAGAGAGAGAAAGAAGTGGAAGTGGCGGAAGTGTGACTCAGATTTACACAAGATAATAAATAAACCAAATCATGTTAATAAAAATGGATTTTTTTTTTTTTTTTTTTGTAATTGATTGGATTTTATAATATTTTCTAGATAATTTTTAAAGAGGGATTTATTTTATTTATTGTTTTGATAATTTTTTTAAAGAGGGATTTATTTTATTTATTGTTTTGATAAAGGGAAAAATTATATTTGTTTTGAATTTTAATTAATTGGTGTTGAATATATGAGTGGGGTTAACTAAAATAATTGTTTAAGCTAAAAAATAAAATTATTTTTTAGCTTTTTTTAAATAGCTTAATCGACTAACTTGGTTCGCTATATTTCATTATAGATGATATTTTATTAAAAGTAATAATTGAATTTAATAACAATCAAACTTGACTTTTTCTTTTTAATTATTTGATTATTATTTTAGAATTGGATGTGATTAATTTTAAAATAAGGTTGATACGATTCAAACAAAAATCGAACAATTGTCAATATCAAGTAAACTACTTTAAAATAAATAAATAAATAAACTAAAACCTTCACCTATTATAAATAACAAGTAAACTAACCATTGCTGTTAGCCTGTTAGTGTTTCTCAATATGTCCTGAGCTGTGTATGTACATCAGAAAATTTTGACAAGCGGAATTTTTTCCATTGATGTCCAAAAAAACACAATTACCTTGTCGTTTTTCAATTGGCTATCAATTTATAAAACAATATGAAAAAAAAAAAAATGCCCACCTAGAAGATTTTTCTTCTATTTTCAACACATACAGGGATGTAGAAATTTCACTGAACTCCAGCAATTTTGAGAATATCACAAATAAAACATATAAACAAGTGTATTCGTGTCGATCTTTTCTTGAAGTTTTAAAAATAATACGAAATCTAATTTAAAAGTATCGCTTTAAAAAAAAAAAAAAAGATATTCATAAACTTATAAAATTCTTGCATACAGGCTACAGCTGAGGTTTGTTTCCCTATCTATGTCAAAAACAAGTCCATCTCTAAGCATGCCAACCGTTTCAAAATAATTAGTATCTCGCTATTATTTCATTAATTAATAGGGTAACAAATAACGATTCATTATATTTCAATATAACTATTCAAAAAATATCATGTAAGTATATAATTTGTATGTATATTTATTTTTAGTTGTGTAATTTATATATCCCTCTTTATATTTGCAACGTAGATTTCAATCTAAATTTTAAGGATGAGAACAAAATAAATCAAATCCGATTTGAACCAATCTGAGATTAAATGTTCAGGTTAGTCTATATCTTTATGAGATCAATTCGATTTATAAAATATAAAACCAATATTTGTTGGGTTTAATAAGTAAAAGCCCAAAAATCGTTAAGATTGGTAAAGAAGCTCAATAAGGCCCAAGTTGATCAAATTTAATCAACTTAAATCGTTTCAACTTTGTTCAGTTAAAATCGGTTCTTATGATCATTTAATTTCATTTTAATTTTATAAAAATAAAATTTAATAATTTTTTATTTGATCGATTTTATTTAAAACCAACTCAATCAAATAATAGTCCACCCCTACTCATTTAACTTGGAAAAACAAAAAAAACAAGTATACAAACAACTCTTTCTTATGTTACACTATGTGACAAATCTTTAACAAGCTTCCTATGTCATTTTCATATGCATATAATTTGTAGTTCCCTTATTAGGTTTTTCTTACTCCGAAGGGAATAACTTATCATGAATATACATACCCTTACTTTAATTGCTAGGACACATCCTACACTGCACAACACACCTCAAGACAAGAAGAGATGTTTCTAGCAAAATTTATACTTTCTTTTACATGTCAAAGTTCCAAAGCAATAGACACCCATCAAGTTACATATGCCACTTGATCAAAAGTTATGACCCAAAAAAGTAAACCAGAAGCAAGCCCATGATTTGGTGATGAGGATCAAGGGGACACAAGGCATATAACTTTATACACAATTCAATGCACTGTCTCGCATATGATCACTTCTCTCATCTGACTATCATCACCAGTCACCACCAAATGGTCCAAATCCAATCCGTCATCCCCCAATTAGTGGTAGCCTCGAGGCTTACCATGTCATGTAATGTAACCCACTAACCTATAAGCCACTAGATAATGGATAAAACATCCACATTAAATCGTCTACTCTACTCCATTTCTCGTATCCGTATAAATAATTTTTGAATCTTACCTTACTCATAAATAGAAAAACATTAAAACAATATTTATCCGATTGCTAGAGTGGTTATCTTGAATTGGTTATGGTGTAATTTGTATTGTACCTCTTTTGTTGTATTAACAAGTTGACCTTGGTGTTTTTTGGTTGTGTGTAGCTGCAATGGCAAGTACACTAATCGCGCACTTTCGAGGTTTCGAGTTCTACACCTTACCACCAGTGGCTAGTTTTCCTTGTTTGTGTAGCCTTTCCTTCCTTTTCTAGGGAGCCTTCCTCCCATCAATGGAAGCCTCTAGTTCCGATATACAACTCAGTAACCAAAAGGGTTTAACCATATTTCCTATATCCATACTTATAAATATTGTTTTAGAAGGGTATTTCAGCTATTAATAATATCAAAATATGGTGAAATTCGAGTTATTGAAAAAAAATATATCCAAAGACACTATCTATATACTTTTACTAGAGCAATTATTTATTTATCTCGACTTGAATTTTGTATCGATTTATATTGTACCTCACATGTATATTGAAAATATCGTAAACAGTGTATTGAGTTTGTTAAGAGAATGTGTTAAAAGACATTTTTTCTATATTACGAGAGTAGCTATCTATTCATTTTGACTTGACTTTTAAGTGGACTTGTCTTTTATCTATTATGGCAAATTACACTGTTGCCCTTGGTTGCATGAAATGTTAATGAATTTTAGAAGGGTGTTTTGGGCATTGAAAGGTGTTAGATTATGGTGAAATTTGAGGGATATAGCTGGAGGTTATACCTTATAAGTCATAAGCCAGCTTGTGAGTGGAAAGACCAAAGTACCTTTCGTGGGGTGCACGAACCAAATTGGATTCAGTTGCTAATTATTAATATTCCCTTATTCTTACCTTGTGTTTGGTAGCATGCATTTTATTTTCTTTTAAAATTTGATTCTTTAATTTATTGTTGTTTTTAAATATACCCACAAATATCACATTTCATATAATCAAATTTGTATACATCACTATGAGATTTTACTAGTTGAATTATGTTAATAATTTTTTATTTAATATTAAATACATTATAAGCTGTATATTCGATTATTATTTAAGTGGTTATT
Source organism: Nephelium lappaceum (assembly GCA_021234005.1). Taxonomy (NCBI): domain Eukaryota; kingdom Viridiplantae; phylum Streptophyta; class Magnoliopsida; order Sapindales; family Sapindaceae; genus Nephelium; species Nephelium lappaceum. The sequence continues at coordinate 1,258,719 of CM038004.1, forward strand.
GCACATTTATTTCCTATTTATGATAAAATCTCATTATATTCATTTTTAGGCTCCTTCTAATGCTATGGATGTACATTTTTAAACCACAAATTAGAATTTTAATTGATCCTGATTGTTGATGTTAATAAATTTTTAATTACAGTACATATATGTATATATTACAAGCTAAGAGAACAAAAGATTTTTAAATAGCAACCTCTCTAATATAAGATTTATCTATCCACGTTTGTTCGAGCGTACAAGAGAAGGCAGAGGTCAAATGAGTTAGCATATAGATAGCCCACATATTAGGAAAATGACATACTACTATCTATATAAACAAATTTAATATATTTTATATTATTTTGATTACATTTAAAGCACACTTTTTGGTTTGGTGAATAATACAACATCGATGACAAAATCTGCGTAGGTAAGGTTTAGATTGTGTTATATATATTCCAGGCTCTAAAAATTTACCATAGATTTTTTATGAAAGAATACAAAATAAAATTGGTGTGAAAGAAGTTACCAACATTTGTTTTTTTTAAAAAAAATCCTTGAGGGGGAAAATTTTGTTTCATTATGCTGAAATAATTAATATTTTCATTATGTGGAGATTTCATGGAGACATTTCAGAGACTCAAAAAAAAAAAAAAAAATCAATTGTAAATCAACAATTGAGTAGATTGAGGTTCTGCCCTTTTGTTTTACGCCTATAAACCCAACCCAATTTAACCCCTACTTATCCATAGTTTGGCTCCAGTTTACCATACTTTGTTTGATTACTTTGAAAGCAATATAAATACATACACACATACATACATATATATATATATATTAAAAATAAGAGAAATGGAAAAACCAAACCCACCAAAACTTTCACTGTATAATGCCATACCACTTCATATACCTTCAAACAATTTAGAGTCAACTGATCATTCAAAGTCAACACGATGAATGGACTCCAAGCATTGTGATTTTTCACAAATCAAAGAGCCAAGAAAGCTATGATCTTCATTAACAAACCAATGGCTGATGATCATAATCATCATCATGATCATCACAAAACCAAATTTAAAAAATTTCCATGCATGCTTGAATATTCTTGAAATATGCAAAACCAAAAAACCACCACTTCATTTAACTTCTACCTTTTCACTTAAAAAAAAAAATTATAAAATTAATCGAATCGACTTTGAGTATATTTACTTAAGTATGATATTAAACGGGTCACAAATCCGTCCGAATCTCCCTACTGATATCAACCATTGTAAATGCAGTTAAAAAATAATTCCATTGTAGATATTTTTTAAATATTTTAATTTCCAAAATAAAATCATTTCGAAGAAAAAGAATTTAAAATAAAAAAAGATATATATATATATATATCTATATATTTCTACACCAGACCTCTCAAAGCTTTCTCTCATTTCTCTTCTCTTCCTCTCCCCTCTCTCTGCCTCTATCCATCACATGTCTCTCTCTTTCTCTCTCTAGAAAAACACCAGACACCAATTCGGATATTTATATATATATTTATATAGATGTATAAATTTGTATTGCAAATTGTTCGGTGATTGAATTTGCATTTGTTTTTAAAACACACACACAGAAAAAAAAAAGCAAAAAAAAAAAAAAAAAACACAATTGAATTAACAGTGAAGAGAGATTTTTTGTTATTGTTTTTGTTCTTGTTGTAGAGAGAGTCACGCGGAGGAGGATGAACATGCCTCCTCTTATCAGATCTTAGTTTTTGGCACGATTTCGCATCTGGGTCTGCTTTGATTGGTGCGTTTTGTTGCGATTCTCGATTCGTTTTTTCGATCGTTGTTCCTGGAGTCTTTTGAATGGTTTTTGTTGGCTTTTGTAATCTTTTTCTGATTTTTTGTTTTTGTATCTGGGTTGTCTTGCTTTCAGGTCTTGAAGCTAAATTCTGGGTCTGTTGATTGATCGATGAAGGATCTGTTGATTAGAATTTGAATCAGAGGATACATCTGTATTGTAACTCAATAAAAGAAGAAAAAAGTTGTGTGTTTCACTTTATCATTTCAATAAAGGTACAATTTTTATCTTGCTTGGTTGCTTTGTGTATCAGCATTATATGTCATTTGTTTCAATTCTATTTTCTTTTGCTGAATTCGATTGATCAGTTAAATTGTTTGATCAGAATTGTTTGTTAGTGATTGGATCCAGTGTGGAATATGTTTTAGGTGTGTTTGATTGTGGGTAAAGTTATGTGCTTTTTCTGTGTTGAATTGATTTGCATTTGTGAATTTGGTGTAGCAAAAATGCAATCGGATAATGGGAAGCTTTTTATTGGTGGGATTTCTTGGGACACCGATGAGGACCGTCTCAAGGAGTATTTTAGTACTTTTGGGGAGGTGGTGGAGGCAGTGATCATGAAAGATCGGAACACGGGGCGTGCCCGTGGATTCGGTTTTGTTGTTTTTGCTGATCCTGCTGTTGCCGAGATAGTCATACAGGAGAAGCATAACATTGATGGAAGGATGGTGAGTTATTGGTACTCGAAGAGTAGACCTTTAGTTTGTATTTCTTCTGGTTGTTGTTGATGTTCTTGTTCTTTTATGTGTGTAGGAAATAGAATGGAAATTTATTTCCGTATAGGAGTTTTGAGTCTGATATTGTAATTGCAGGAAATCGTTTAATTGTGGTTCTGTGTTCAACTAAATTTCAAATTGAGCCAAGAGTAAAAATCATGCCTTCTCTTCTTAAACTTTTATTTGTTTTTCTCAACAATGATGTTGGTTTCGTTGGTAATTTGTATGGTTTATAAGTTATGCTTTTAAGTTGAGGAGCGAATGTTTGTAGATCTTGTTGTTTTTCAAATGTAGTTTTAATTTGAGTCATTTTTATCATCAGGTTGAGGCAAAAAAGGCTGTTCCTAGAGATGATCAGAACATGCTGACTAGAAACAGCGGCAGCATTCATGGTTCTCCTGGTCCAGGTCGCACAAGAAAGATTTTTGTAGGAGGCTTAGCATCCACAGTCACCGAGAGTGACTTTAAGAAATATTTTGATCAGTTTGGGACTATCACAGATGTTGTGGTGATGTATGATCACAACACTCAGAGGCCAAGAGGATTTGGATTCATTACTTATGATTCGGAAGAGGCGGTAGACAAGGTGCTGCTTAAGACTTTTCATGAACTGAATGGTAAAATGGTTGAAGTTAAGCGAGCGGTTCCTAAAGAGTTATCACCTGGTTCCAGCCGCAGCCCACTTGGTGGATATCATTATGGGCTTAGTAGGGTCAATAGTTTCCTTAATGGCTACACCCAGGGATATTCTCCTAGTACTGTTGGGGGCTACGGACTGAGGATGGATGGCAGATTCAGTCCGGTTGCTGGTGGCCGAAGTGGTTTTCCTCCATTTGGTTCTGGTTATGGTATGGGAATGAATTTCGAGCCAGGCCTGAGCCCGAGTTTTGGAGCAAATGCAAATTTTAATAGTAATCTCAGTTATGGAAGGGGTTTGAGCCCTTACTATATTGGCAATACAAATAGGTTTGGTAGTCCTCTTGGATATGATGGGGGTAACGGGGGAAGTTCTTCCTTTTTCAGCTCAGTGACTAGGAATTTGTGGGGAAATGGTGCCCTTAATTATAACACAAACTCTACAAGTTCCAATGCATATGCAGGATCAGGAACTGGAAACGTTGGAGCAAGTACCTTTGGAAATAGTGGAGTCAATTGGGGTTCTTCAGCAATTTCTCCTCAAGGTGGAGGAGGGAATAATGTTTCTAACAATAATGTCAGTTTTGGCTATGGAGGTGGTGACAACAATTTCGGGTTGGGGACAGCAGGATATGGAAGAAATGCTGGAACTAATTTGACCCAAACATCATCATATGCATCATCAAATGGTGGATATGATGGGGTCTTGGCAGACCTTTATGGTGGTGGTTCTGTTTATGGGGATCCCACATGGAGATCATCATCATCCGAGCGAGATGGGTCTGGCTCCTTCGGCTACGGGCTTGGCAGTGCCACTTCTGATGTTTCTGCCAAAAATACTCCTGGTTTCGTTGGTGGTTATAGTGTTAATAAGAGACAGGCAAATAGAGGTTAGAACTTCTCCTTTATTATCTTCATGCATCTACTCTTATCACCACTTCCTTTTAGTTCCTCTCTGAACAATTATCAACATAGAGAACATTAAGTCGATTTAGTTTAGTTATTGAACCATAATCTATTTGAATCTAAATTCTGTTCCTTTGTGTTAAACAGACAAACTTTGCGTATTGATTTTGTAAGCTATTATGGCAAGCCCAATGTAGTTTGTTATAGTTTATGTTTTCTGTGCTTGCTTGAAGTGGTTGTTTTTGTGCGGTCTATTAGGTAGCTGCCTGATTTATATTAAAATGAAATGCATTGTTGATATCACCATCTTTTTTATTTTTTATTCAATGAAAAGCCATCGTTTTTAATTGTCTGGTTCAAAGTGAGCTCAAGAAATGCTACAATGTTATGTGCTATTACTTGATTTTTGATGCATTGAATCCTTTGATGTGCTTTTGGTCTTGGCCAAAAAATTTAATTCAAAGAATTGTGGATGCTATGGTTCTTTAATCTCTGAGTTGCATAAATACTTCTCTCATGCTCTGATATAGTCTGATTTGAGAGTATGGCATCCACAGTCTTTGCTCATTTGTCTGCCTTTTGAATGAATTAATTATTTGTTAAAATTGATATTTTCTACATCTCTTGCCTATATAGCATGTATATTAGCTGAAAACTGATTATATGTATGTCTATTGTGTTAGTCTATTATAGTTTGATATCAATAACTGGTGCATAGTCTTTTGTGTTTCCCCTACTTCATGTTATGCTTCCATTAACTGGTGAGCTGCATTATTGGTATTCAATAAGCATGAGGCATCATTGTGTATGTACTGCTGTCTTCTGCAAGAATGCATCCCCATTTGGTTGCATATTGTATACCACTCATTACTGAGAACATGCTTTTGCTAAGATTTTTTTACTACCTCTAAAATTCACACCTGAAACCACCACTTATTATAACAAACAATTTCAACATCAAATTTTATTAACGAGTCATTCTTTTTTTGTTGAATTTCGTTATTAGCCGATATGGTTCTGTTAATATACAATCTTTCCCATAACTGATATGTAAATTGAAGCGTTGGTCCTTATGGTATGGTTTGTGGATGCTGACATGCATGTTGTATTTTGGCATGGACATGCTGTAAAGGAGTCCTGAAGATCTAGCTTGATGATATGGCTATAGATTTGTTCTTTTATTTCTGTGTAAAAGAACCAAATATCGATCTAACAAGTTTATCATCCTAAGTTTCTTGATCAAAAGCTTAATTCTAAATATTTTGGTTTCAGATTCTAGTGGATAGAGGTGGTGTCCTCAGGCATTGTCAATGTGCTAACTTTTCACTACTGGAACTGCCCTACAAGGCTATAAATTTTAGGTTTTATGTAAGATTATTACAATTAAATTATGTTTTCTTTTACGAATGTCCTAATGCTTGTCACTGCTATGTCATGTTTGTCCTCGAATTTGATGCTCCAATGTGTCCTTTTCTACTCATTTATCGTCCCTTGAACTCCATTGGTGCATTTAACTTAGTTTGGGCATGGGTACTCACCTAAACATGTAGAGTAAAGATTAAAGGGATTGAGTTATACAAATTGGGGTTGAATCTAGAACCATGAACTTTGCTTCATTCTATAGCTATTCGAATTAGAATTAGCAATGCGATTTGCTTATTAGCATGTCTATATGATGTGAACTTGGTCTTAGATATTCACTTTGACTCGGGCATTTTGAGTTGGTATGTAGTAAAAATGCTGTTATGGTAAGGTAAAATTTATCTCAACATACTTGCAGAGCTTTTCATGTCTGTTACGTAAGTGACTTGAAATACCTTTCTTCTTCTTCTTCTTCTTCTTCTTTTATTTATTTTTTATTTGTTTTATTATTGCAATAAATAAACCAAACCCCTCCTTACTCTGGTGTGAGTGGGACTTGAAACCAAGGCCAATGACAAGAAACCTTGCTAGCTCATAAAACTCTGTAGTTTAGTCTAGTAAATTTTTAAGTCCATATATCAAAGTGAAGAAATCGGCAGTCAGACATTGCCTAATCTATAGAATTGATAACCATCTCTGGTCTAGCCTTTTAATTTCTTATACGAATCACATTTCTAGAATCTAGTTTCGGAGCTGATAAGTAGTTAATATTTGTCTAACAGTCTTGTTAGTATATTTTAAGTTGTTCTAGAATGCCAATGAGTTGGCTTAGTAGTAGATTGCCATTTCCTCGGTGCCTGTATTTGTGATGTCTAAAATGCGTTTGCACTCTATAATTTTCTTTGTGTGGGGGAAGTTATGTTACTTGTAGCCACTCTAATCTTCTTAACTTTCGTGTAGTTGGATATTATTTATTTATTTTCTTTTTAGAGCATGACAATGAATTCAGCAATTTATGAATATAATTGTAGATTCTAATATGTTTCTATCTGTCCCTTGCTTCAGGAATTGCTACCTAGGAGGATCGTTTTGGTTATCACAATATTATAGGTGAAGATAATCTTGTGAAGCAGGTGAACTGTGAATTTCCTATATCCTCTTCGTTAATATGTATCAGTTAGAAGAAAAAGTTGGTCATCTAGAGCTAACCAGAGTGCCTGTTTTGAAGATTACACTTAGAGATAGGAAGTTACAAGGGATTTTGTGTTAAAGGCTTGAGTTTTGAGTTGATAGAAGATAAAAGGGGATTTTGTGTTTAAGGCTTGAGCTTTGAGTTACCATTTTAGGTTCTTAGTTTTTGGTATTTTGAGTGAGATGTAAAATCAGATTGCGGCATATAGTCAGAAATGTATTATGCATCTCCAGTGAGGCGGCGATACGTAAGGACATAGACTATTATTTTTTCTTTTACCTTTTTTATTTTTTTTCTAGATTTTTATGTCCTGTAATGGCTCTGGCAAAATTGTGGGTTGTTGTCAGGTATGCTTTGTTTTCCATGGTCCCATTATTTGGGTTTGTTTTTCAGCAGATTGTACCTGAGGTTCTTGTTGATTTACTAGTGTGAAACATTGCAGGGATACCCATCTAGGGCTCCTTCTGAATAAGTTCTTCATATTCTGATTCTTTTATGAATATTTTATGCAACAAGTTGAAAACTTTATTTGTTTGCGAAGTAGACTCTTTTAGTGGATTATTATTCCATACCTTTCCTTTTCTTACTTGCAATGGACTGAAGTTCATGTTATGTACAATTTTTAATGTATAATTAGTTTTATTTTTTAAAGTTGATTGATATGTCTTGCATACCAGGACCCCATATTAATGTAATCCAAGCTTTCATGCCTTTTCCAAGTATAAAATAAGTTTTGCTTTAGCGTATTATCTATTGTTTACATTATCACTTTTAATTTTGCTATAAAAATGTATGGTGTTCCTCTGCTTCAGATTATAGGACTCAGCTTATTCTATGAAAATCGGCATGAGATAATATTAGTTTCTTGACTGTCAAGATTGTAGGGTCCAAGAATAACTCTTAAATTAGAGAAAAATAGACAGATCATAGAGTTTTTGGATGCAAAAACAAATGCAGATATAATAACACAAATGACAATTATGCAACTGCTTTCTCTGCATGCAAATTCATACACTAGAGAAAAAAATATTCAATCAACAACTATTATGATGAATAATATGATAGAGACATCTAAAAGTAGGACCATTTTGCCTGTTACACTCAGTTTCTCAATTTTGCTTTTGATGATTCTGATGGGGATTTGAAAGAGCTGTAGTGGGAGGAAAAAAAAAAGAAATTAAGAGTAAGAATTGAATGTCTAATAAGCATGCAGGAGAGTTGAAAAGAGAAAAAGAAAAGTGAGATGGAACATTTTGCTTTCTGACCTTTTACTTCTCTCTCTCTATATAAGAGTTGCCATCAATCAATTTTCGACTCTTTACAGGCTGTTTTTCAAGTGGGGAAGATAAGAAGATGTCAATCTTATAAAAAATAAGCACATGATTAATGCAAATAATTAATTATTCATGGGGTGGTTAACATCAACTTGACAATTTGCTCTTATTGTGTATCCTTTTAAAAAGCTTGCTGGTGCATGTTTATATATTTTGTTTATCTTCACACCCCAGGATGATAGCTTCGAACTTGGTTGTTCATTTCTCTTCAACTGGCTGGCTATGGCATTGGCATCACTGCTGCAGCCTCAACGCGAACCTTGCTTGCCTCTCTGAGTTATTCATCGATGTTCAAGCATGTTAATGTTAACATATGAAGATGAGACAAAGTTGATTTCATGAGCATCTTAAGTGCCTCCTTATGAGCAAAAGGGCACCCTTTATTTTGATGCGCATATATATATAGCTTGTTGTTTCGGTAGTAGGATAGGACCCTTAGGAAGGCCAAAAATGGTTTGAGACAAGCTCCATAACGAGGCCATGTGTATCTTTTATTTGTACTGGGAAGTGGTTGTGTGATATTTTTTCAAAAGTTGATATTGAATGAGTCAAAATCTTGAATTAAGATTAAATACTATTTATGTGATTTTGATATCTACTCTCATAATAAACAGATAACTATTCTCATAATAACGGAAGAAAAATTACCTACATGAGTTACTCTTACAATAAGAGAAGAAAAATAGTCCACATAAGCTGTAAAATGAGTTCAGTAGGAATTAGACCCTTAATATATTAATGAATGGGGAGGTATATGATCACTTACGCTAAAAAATGATATACAAATATTTATGTGATTATATGCAGCAAAATTACATGAAATATGCAAAATCAAAGTATCCTAACTCATGTAGTAATACAAAAAAAAAAAAAAAAAAATTATCCCAACTGATTCAAAATTTACTATATTTTCATCAAAGTTTATGTGGTTTTTTGAAAGTTTAAGTATATGTGATTTTAAGTGACGGAAACTACAAAGAAAATGATGATCTATTCTACAATCAAATAGAATGATTTCACAGACATAGCATCAAAAGTCAAGATGGCCGAGTTGGTCTAAGGCGCCAGTTTCAGGTACTGGTCCGAAAGGGCATGGGTTCGAATCCCATTCTTGACATTCAATTTTATTTTTCTTTCGAGGTTTTGGGCCATGCTAGTATATGCATTAAATGGGCTAGATGGCCCGAACCAATTTCCCAGATATAAGGACCGGCCTTGTTCATTGTAAACTCGAGTGCAATTCTCAAATTAAGGATCCGACCCACATCCAAGCCCTAAAGTTAGATAGGTGTAGCTTGATTATCATGTGCCGTGAACCTTTGAGAAAATTTTTAATACACATAATATAGCGTCTTCTAACAGCATCATATTGTGTATAATAAACTTATATTAGATTTGATTTTTTAATATTACATATATATTATGGTATGAGTGAAAGATACATTATGCCCCATATATACATCGAAACTTTTTAATTGTTTTATATAACACTTGGGTCTACATCTAAAAGATGGGTAAAATAATAAGAATTCTATTCCAATATATACACAAATATATCTTTCTCAAATTTTAACAGTTATGACAACTTCCTGTTTCTTCAGATACATAATCGAAGCAAATTAATGCGCTAAATATATATATTTATATTTCTCAATTTTAACAATTAACATAGATGAATCACAAAAATTGAAACTTATATTGCTTCAAAATTGTTTTTAGTACTAGTTGACACTTGAACAACGTTTAATTTACTCATCAAAAGTAAACAAATCTTCAATGACAAACATGTATTACTGTAATTGCCTTCATAGAAACTCTCTACTATGAATCCCACTTCCCTTATCAGACCCTCCAATCAACCCTTCTCTTCTCATCTTATCTTCCTTGGATTTCCTACAAAAAACCACCCAAGAATTCACCTCCAAAGCTATACACACACCAACCAACGTGGACAAGCACAAACAATACGCCAACTTGGCATAAGATCTCCCCTCTCCCATCACCTCGAACCCCTGGAACACGTTGACGACACCAAGCACCACGCACGCGTACCCTACAAAATGGTGGTACGATTTCCAATACTTCCTGAACTTGTTCGTCGTCTTTGGCCTGAACAGCAACGCCAGCGTCTGCAATGCCCCCAAGCAGAAAGCCGCGAAGCCTAGCTTTCTATGCAAACCATATACTACGCCTGGTGACAAGTCTCCAAGTCTGATCCCTATAGCAAACCCTACCGTGCCCAAGAAGAAACCAAGGAGTTGCATGGCTGCATGAGCGTAGAACCAGGAGGGTCCTAGTGATTGTACTTGACGTAAGTAACGTGCAGTGACTGCTCCCATTGGGAGGAGGATGCCCCATGCAAGGGCGTTTATGGTGCCGTGGACTGTTCTTAGGGTTTTGACGTTGTTGTGTTGCACTGCTGTGAAGCCTGACTTGATATCAATGGTGGCAAAGGAGGAGAGGTCGTTTGAGGTGGTGGGGTGGATGGTTGGGGAGTAACCTTGCACGTAGAGGCCACGGTTCCATACCATGTGGATTTTCGTTTTGTTGGGGATGAGTTTTAGGGTGGCGAATATTTGGACGGTGGCACCGTTGTGTATGGTGGCCATTTTGCCGCCGTAAAGCGTGGAGGAGGAGGAGATGAGGTTGATGTCAAGGGGTCTAGAGAGAAGTGGGGTTTTTTGGAGTTTGACTGTTGGGTCTAGAATGTAGGGTAGGAGGACTAGTTGGCCGGAGTTTGGGTCCGGGAAGGCGACTAGGGCACGTGTTCCGGTCATTTCCGGTGAGGCTGGGTTGATGCCCCAACCAACCCAACCGGAGGGGGATATAAAGGTGCCAAAGAAACAAAGGTCTAGTGTGGCATTGTGTGCATGGAAAGTCCATGCAACCGAGGCTTGTTGTGTAGGGAGTGTCATGCATTTTTGGAAAGTTTTTGTTGCTGTGATGGTGGGGCAATGAGCAGAGAAAGCGGTTTGAAGATGAGAAGAGAAGATGGAGAGGAAGATGAGGAAGAGAATCATGGTGGTGGAGGAGGAGGAGGAGGAGAGAAGAGTGCAAGAGAGAGGATATTAATTTGAAGAGGGAAAAGCAAAGTTTTTGTTAACATTTATGTGTGTTTGATGATAATGTTTTCTTTTTTGATGGGTCATCATGATGAGGTATTTGGATGAATTACAAGAATTGTGAGAAAAAAAAAAGTTGTGTTTTGAGGTGCTTCGCTTCGAAGGTAAGACAATATTATAACCTACACTGGTTTGGTTTGGTGAGATGTGTTGTGTGGTTGTGATGTTTTGATTGTCTTTCAACTAGTGGGTGTGGGTGCATAATTTGACAGCGTCTATATCATTGTCTCTAAGCATCATGTTAGTGGACCCTTTCACTTTCTTAAAACTATTTCCTTTTTGCGCCCTTTATTTATGTAATTATATTGAAGAGTGGAAGATTTTGTCACTTAGGAATATGATCAATTGTGGTACTTGCCTTTGAAGCAAAGTCCTTCCTCTTTTATAAAAAAAAAAAAATATTTGGGATGTTAATTACAATTATGAAAAACACTAAGAGAGAGGTTTCTAGCTACTAGGTTGAATGACTAAACTATCTTTTTAAGAGTATCTATTAAGAATTTATAGATTTAATCACCATATCGGTTATCTTAATGAATATATGTTTTTTAGTATATATGATGAGTTTTATTTATATATATATATATATAGTGTAAAAATTAGGTATCCATTGTATAATTAGTAAATAGTCCTTCAAGTATTTACTTTAGAAAAAAGAAAAAAAATCAAAGTGCTCATCCAAAGATCACTCAAAGTGACGAGATAAGTAAGTTGTTTCCTTCTATTAAAATGATTAGAAACTCTAAATACAACAAATTTTTTTTGTTTTTTATTCTAAAACACTTGTAATCATTCTGCCAGGCCAGTTGAGATCATTACATGATCCAAATTCATTTTTCTTTAATGTTTCTGTTGTAAACATAACTCGAACGACAGTTACCAAATAAAAATTGACATTTCATCAAACATTCACACACAATGAGTGTCCCCATTGTGATCATTTTGATAGGGACAAGCAGGACCATCAGATTGACCTTTTTCCCACACTTCAATTTCAGATATTTTGGTAGTGTTTGATCGGGTTTTCAAATTTTTTTTTTTTTAAATTTTTTTAAACAAAAAATAGACTTGTACTTGGTTAAACTTTAGTGAGTTATTTTATAAAATTAATGTAATTTTGAAAATAAAAAAAATCATTTTAAAAATTATAACTAAAAAGTAAATAATATTTTTTTTATATTTTTCGTCATTTTTAAACATATTTATCTGCTTTATTCATTTTTTTTTTAAATACCAAATCCATTTATATCATTTTATATTTTAAAAAATAGTTTTTAACAAAATCTACAAACACATTGAATTTTTGAAAAATATCAATTTTAAAATATATTTTTCATTTTTAAAAATAATTTTAAAAATGGAACTAGTCGTACCCATAGACAATAAACATATCTTTTGCACCCATATTTCCATTCTTGTTGAGATTCATTATAAAATGATATAATCATGGGTAAATTTTTAAGAATATAAAATTTTACGGATAGTCTTATCCTGAAAATAATATTAAATTACCATAAATGCTATAAAAATATACTTTTCAAACTATAATTTATTTAATTATAATTTGATAAGACCTTTTATTATCGTGTAAGAGTGATTCCGCTGGTTTTGCTATTGGTTGAAAATACTCCAAATTGCAATTTTTGATAACAAAATTTAAATAAAAATCATATATTTTTGAAGTTTTTAGATCCTTTATTTATGTTGATACCTTTCAAATAAAAATAAAACTATATTATTATAAGTTAAAGATAACAGAAAAAAGTAAAAATTGTAAATTTATTTTCATTTTGTACATATTGTCAGAAAAAAATTTCTATATGATAATAATAATACAAAAATAATATATTTAAAAAAACGAAAATAATAATTAAATGAAAAAAAAAAATGTAAGTACAAGTGTACGAATGCATGTCAAACAAACGCCTTCTCTACAGAAAAACAAAAACCAACAAAACGACACTATACACTGCCGTTTCATACGATAATCTGCCTCACTAGTAAGCAACTAGCAGTTGCAGCTGCGGGTACAATCCCCTTTCTGGGTCTTGATTTCACTGTGTTTGATTGAAAGTGTTAATAGATCATATATAAGAAGCGTCAATGGCAGTGAGCTTGGAAGGAGAGAATGTGATACTTGTACCTTACATGAAAGAACATGTGCCCAAGTACCACCAATGGATGCAGGACCCGCTTCTTCTTCAAGCCACCGCCTCTGAGCCTCTCACTCTTGACCAGGAATACGAAATGCACCTCTCTTGGTGTCAAGACCCTCTCAGTTCTCTCTCTCACTCTCTCTGTATTGTTTTAGTATTAAAGTTTTGATCTTTGTTTTGTTGGATTTAGTTATGGCTAGTTGTTTTCTTCTTTTTGTTGTTGGGTTGTGTTTTTGATCATGTTTAATCAATTGGGTTGATTTTGTTTTTCGTTTTTTCGATTAAAGTTTTGATTTTTGTTTGATTGCATTTAGTTGTGGATGGTGTTTTCTTCTTTTTGTTGTTGATATGTGTCTTTGATTATGTTTAAACAATTGGGTTGGTTTTATTTTTTTTTTCTTTTTTTGTTTTTCGATTAAAGTTTTGATCTTCGTTTGCTTGCATTTTGTTATGGTTAGTGTTTTCTTCTTTGTTATTGTTGATTTGTGTTTTTGATTATGCTTAAACAATTGGGTTGGTTTTATTTTTTGGTTTTTCTATTCAAGTTTGATCTTTGTTTGATTGCACTTTGTTGTGGTAAGTGTTTTCTTCTTTTTAATTGTTGATTTGAGTCTTTGATTTTGTTTAATCAATTGGGTTGGTATCATTTTTGTGATGAAATATTTGCAGAGGAGACTTTCATTGTTTTGGATAAGGCTTTGGTGGAGGGAAAGTTTGTTCACAAAGATCCTCATGTGGAAGGTTAGTTTTTTGTTCTTTGGTCTATTACAAAATTGACAGTATTATGTCATTAGTTTTGAAATGCTTTTTATTGTTGTCCTATTGATATATGAGTTTATTTTTTTCTCATAATATTGCCTTTGGATGTCAAATAATTCGAAAGCATAAGCTTTTTGTACCATTTGTCTCCATATATTGATTAATCAAAATTAAATTCTGTTAGTTTTGTGATTGTGTCATCTTTGACATTGTTCCATATTGTGCCCATTGTAATGAAGTTTTCCTGTGTGTGGTTCTGTTGCATCCGTTGGAGGCATGGGAAACTTTATTGGAAACTAATAACTTGATATTTTCCGATTGGCTTCATATTCAAAACCGCTGTAAATTAGTTGGTGTGCATGGTATGCCAAGTTTATTATTCACAGTGAGTAATTGTGTGATCTTTTCCAGCCATGGTTGGTGATGTGAATATTTACATGAATGACTTGGATAATCCTCAGTTGGCAGAGGTTGAGATAATGATAGCTGAATCCAAAAGGTAATAGCTTCTTATCGCTTCTAATAATCAATGAGTTATTTTCCACTGTTTCATTCATGTAAACTCAACATCTTAAAAAACTGTGCACATATCATACATGGTTCCTTTCAATCTTATTTCCTGTCATTTGGCTCTTGCTAGCATAGTCGTGGTAAAGGACTTGCCAAGGAATCTGTCTTGATGATGATGGCCTATGCAGTTGAGCATTTTGGGATCCAAGTTTTCCGTGCTAAGATTGGGGAATCAAATGGAGCATCTCTGAGTTTGTTCAGAAAATCGGTCTCTCTCTCTCTCTCTCTCAACCCCTCCTTGTCCTTAAGTGTGTGCGTGTGCTTATTAATCTGTGTGTCTGTCAAGGTATCCATGTATCTTCCTTTATTTAGATTAACTTGAGTCCTTTATGATTGTTGTAGGGCTTTGAGGATGTTTCCCATAGCGAAGTCTTCAAAGAGGTGAGTGCATTTATATGTAACGTCCTTTATTACAAAATGTTCACATTACGGAATGTCCAAACTAGTTGGTTGTTACTTACCAAAGCAAGTATCAGCTCCCTATGTTTTGCCTTTAGTTCATCTGTCCTATGCTTAAATATTTTCTATATAAAATGCTTCTTCCTTGGACTTATTAACAGGTGACATTGGAGTTGCCAGTGACGAAGCCCAAGCGAGAGGAGTTGCTACATTTGATTGGTAATCTGGTTAAACATACATAACCTTCAAGGACTTAAATATATATATATATATATATATATATATCGCTATTATATATGGTGAAATTGGTAGGAAATGGCAAAACTCCACCCTTGCTTTATTTATGCCAAGAAGCTGAGGTTATTTAGACTCTACAATATGATGGCACAAATCATCTTTTTAAATTCACTGTTTTTATCTGTTCACCTCAGGGCTCACTGTAAGATACATATAATTTGCAAGTTGAATTAACAGCCGTAAAGAAAGGTCATTCTAGCTACTTCGTCATTATGTTTCTATTTGTCACTCGTGTTATGTTCTCTTCCTTTAGACCAAATACGCGTGAAATTATTGATCCACTATGTGGAGACTACTCTAGAATTCTAGAGTTTTTTGTAACTCGTTTGTAATAAATAGAATAGTACTTGATGTTTTGAAACTGAAGAGAGTTTACATAAATAATCATACGATCACAATTGATGTTGATGTTAAAAGACTCTTTAAATCATACGAAGGGGTGAAATCTTCAGCAGAGGACTATGGACATACTGAAAGTGTCATCCAATCTCTTCGCCTACGACAGGAAATCCATTGTCATCAATGATTCAACATTTGACCCTGAAGTTGAATGGATCTGAGGAATGCCATTCGAAACTGTACTGCCTGCTTGCCAGACATGATTAAAAGTAGTTCCATTGACTAATGGCCCCAGAACAGCGAAGATGGTCATCTCATTATTGGCATATGTTGCAGAAATATTGGAGATTGGAATGGTAAGAGCTTCAGGTTGCATTGAAGGGCTGTAACTGTTTATTTGTGTTGGATAAACATTCATGCTCCCATTGAAATGGCTAAAAGCAACTATAGCCTGTGATCCAATCATACCGGTTCCAGTTGGGTTGATCGCCCATGCCACCCATCCTGTAGGAGTTTGGGCAGCTCTGTAGGCAATATTAACACTTTTAGTCGATGGAATGTAGTTCCAGTGAAGATGGGCATGTAGCACTGGAAACTTGCGGCAAGAATCGAAGGCTTGGTTACTTGGAAAGGTGTAGTTTTTGCAAGTTTGAGCTGAGGAAATGGGGAATAAAGATAGAATAATGCAGAAGACGAAGATGGTTCTTGAGGCCATTTCCGTTTGATATTGGATATGTGAATACTTATAGATGCTCACGTTCGGATAGATTTTTGTGGCAATGCAGCTTTAGAATGCTAGATAATTTGTAATACTGAGAGATTGACAGAAGGAAGCAAAGTTAAAAGGTGTAGAATTCTTTATGAAAAAGCTGCTGAAATTTGATGACATTGTCGAAAATCTGGAAACTAAACACTAATAAATTTGAAAACTGGGGCATATATGAGTGACAAGTGATATATAAAAGTGCCCTAAAGTGATTTAGTAGCAGAAAATGATAGTAGAGAATGGTAGTGTATTTTCACTATGAGAATCTTAATCTCTTTTTGTTGATTCAGGCTTGAAGATGAGTTTAAAAGATTATTTTTTGTAGCTCTTTTTATAGGAGAAGTTAATAACTATAGAAGAGATCAAGTCAAGAGTTGTTGACTGCTTCATGTGACCATTTAGAGCAATCATGGAATTGGCCAAGTAATCAAGGTAGTGTAGTCATGGAAGTTTTCTCTTCTATTGCTTGCATGATGATATCTACCTCCCTATTATTTTGTGTTTCTCCTATTAGCCAACAGCTTCTATTCCAACCCAAAACCAATTCAAATGGGCAAGGCCTAGTCTAGCAACTTATTACATTGTTAAATAAACAAACCTAATATATACTAAAAACATTCTTCATTTTAAAGAAATGAAAACTTAACTGTTACTTAACACTAAGATGGATAAAACTTTTAGACAAAGGGATTCGGTCTGGTGAGTTCACAAAAGCCGCCACTTTAGTCTCTAACGGGTTGTGGGTTCTACTCCTTAATTCCACAAATTGTGGGTAATTTTTTATTTTTATTTTTTGTGGGTTGTTTGCTCCCGTTTTCTGGGAGTTGATCTCCAAATCGCACTCCATCTCAATTGGTTTCGATAGAGCTCTGGACAAGTATCAGTATTCAAAAAACCAAAAAAAAAAAAAAAAACAGATGGATAAAACTTTTAGTTTACTTATTTTAATCCTAGAAGAAATTATGGAGGTCCAGGAAATGTGCAACATGAGGCCAGTAATTTAAAATGATGAGATTTGGGAGTAGAAAAAACTGAAAACTTCTAGATTGATAACGTATATGCTGATTCTTTTGGCCAAATTTAGGCTTTTGAACCATTACAAATTTGATAATGAAGAGATGAGGTTATAACTTGAACGTAATTATAATTTGTTATTAATGTTTCTTTGCCAACTCACCTGGATTTTTTTTTTCTTACAAAAATGATGGAGTTTATTTTTTCTACATGGTTGTGCTGCATGGTTTCTAATGACATCATAGGGATCTGTTCTATTCTTTTTGTCTTTTGGCCGTACGATTTGAGATCATGATTCCTTCTGGAAGGTTGGAGGATACATAGAATGTTGACATATTGGTTGTATTATGAAGAATTATTGTGTTCTAAACAATAATTGAGTATCGAAAGAACAAGTCAAAAATGTGATCATTTTCAGGAAAAGAAAAAATAATGAGGCAAGGTGTGATCTGGAGGTGCGCAGAAATTAGGTGGGAACATTTGATTCTTTCTGATAGTTGTGACGATGATGGGTGAAGAATAGTCTATATTTTCCAAGCAAGCAAGCAAGCACAGCCTTGAACCATTTTCTTGGTTGGTGTCGAAGATAACCATAACAATGAAGGTCTAAAAAGTCTGCTATAGACCTTGCTAGTCCGCAAAGATGGGTGGGTCAGCTTCAGACTTGGACATGGACACCTCTATATTTGTATAAAATTTGACAGTTATAAACTGAAATTTGTCCCTAAATTCCAAAAACTGATTGAGACGAAAGAATTATTTAATACATACCCGAGAAAGAAATTTTTTTCTTTTATCAAATTTTGATATAAAGGTAGGTAGGTATAACTTGATTGATAATTATATTTTTTAACAAAATAAATAACTTGATTGATAATTATATTCTTTAACAAAATAATAATATGCTTCATTCCGTCTTGGAAACTATTCTCTGGATTACATTTCAGAATCATATCTCTATTAATCCCGACTATCCTTGAGCTAAGGGATTATTTGTTTGTTATACTTAATACTTAATGATGCTGAATTAGATCAATTAAGTGATTTTTGTTTGTTTTTTTTAAGTGGTCAAACAATTTAAAACTATCCAAAAATCATTGAAAATAAAAAGTTACATTTTTTGACTTTTCACTTAATACAAAATCACTTAATGATTTTATAAATTTATTATTTCAATTTTATCCTCCCAAAATTACATATTTTCAAGTTTGTTATAGTTTGACATTATGAAATTTCTTTTAATATTTTAACAAATATATTTCCAAATTTGTCATAATTTTACATTATACATATTCATTTTAATAATATTCCTTTTAATGTTATTCTTATTTAAATATATAACAATAATAATTCAACTTAATATAATTTTATTTATTTTTATTTAATTTACATTACTATAATAATTTATTTATGTATATATAATTTTTTTTTAAAAATACTTTACTATAATAATTAAACATATTTTAATTATGAATAAAAATATTATTATTACATACATAAAAGTGTTTTAGTATTTGCTAAATAATTTATTATAATTATTTGTATTATATTAAATAAAATTACATCACAACTAATAGTAAAATGATATAAATATCATATCACTAGTTTTCAGATAATTTTAATTTTAAAAAACAAACAAGATTACTTTACATTCAGATGTAAGGGAAAAAAAAAAAAAAAACAAATATGTTATTCAGATTTCAAATTTCAGTTATTATTCAGTCTTCAGTATCATTGTTCAGTCTTTAGATAAAAAAACAAACGACCCTTAAGTACCAGTTATTATATATATATATATATACACACACATTAGAGTGGAACCATAATTCAATCCAAGGTCACAGAAAACATCACTTTTGAAGAATTTGGTGGGTGTTCTCTTTTTAATTTTTTATTTGGCACTTTCCTTCAGTGTGATAAAACTTACATTGTTCATGCTATAGAATGATCAACAGATTAATGTTGGGGTTTGGCACACTTCCATTCCAAGTCCTAGAGAGAGATTAGGAAAATGGGGTCTGATAAGAATTGAATTTCATGGAATGACTTTGTGTTATCAAAGTGGGTTGGCGGAGAGATCATATGGTACTTTGTATTGAATTAGTAAATAATTGTTGGAACTAGGAGGCAGAAACCAAAAGTTATCAGTCCTTCAACTTATTGAGAAAAAAGGGTGGTCAACTTGGTCAACCTACCCTCCGATCTGGATTCAAAAATCTATTGCTTTATGTTTTGGTTTGGTTGTTGAGATCTCTTATTATATTGGATATGGATTGTGGCTTGTAAATAACAATCAATAGAGCTTAGCCCTGGCATAACAAAGTTCTACTTCTACGGCAAACTTTATATAACTAACGAGTTAAAATTTGAAATAAAATCACGATGATAATGGTTTCATTTATTGATTTCATATGTATTTTCTGTTAACTTAAATATAACTCACTAGGTTGGAACTTATAATATCAAACACCAGTTTCATGCATTGCTATTTATAAAAGGTAGACGAGATCAAACAATATGACATAATAGAGGAGATTTAGTTGCAAACTTTATGTTAATTTGTTGATTTATTAGGCTGGAACCCACGAAACCACCGCACTATAGTTGACTTCAACCTACTTCTTTACAACTCTCTCTACGTAGCGCGGTCCACCGCAACATCAAACCCTCTCACACCCAAAAAAAAATATATTTTGTATCATTAAAACCGAGGTAATTCAATGGTAGGTCTTTTGAAATTTGCACTAATCAGATTCTATCGACTTCATGCAAAATTCTACAAAATTTTTGTCATGGGTATGTAAGCTTTACGTCATGCCTATTTGCACTTTTCCCTGTAATTAATTTCCGTGGGGTCCTTATTTGGACATTAACAGAAACAACCTGTTTTATCTTATGTGATTTTTCAACATATTGCTAGAAACTCTACAGTCTGATTAGACTCCATGAGGCCCTTAATTTGAACAATTTAGGGTATAAATTTTCCAACAAGGCAAAGACTTGACTTCAGAATCTTCATATCTATGAATCTATATAGATCTAATTTTTGAAATTACACCGTTTAATACATATTTAAATTTTATGGATAAATTGTAATAATCTAGGAAAAATCCAGAAAGCCTAGAACATCGGTCCAGAAACGACGTCGGCGGAGAAATACGACGTGAGTCTAGACGACGGTACCAACACGGCATGTGGGACATCACCACCCACCATGCTGACACTATACAACGTCGTTTCATGCTTCCTGTGTAATCAATGTATCGGTCAAAAGAAGCTCCCTTTTGGCTTCTTCTTTCAAACTGAATATTTTACTCTTTTCTCTTGGGTTTCACAACACGGCTGTCCTGTCTGCTCGAACCGACTTGGATCCTACACTACCCTTTCGTTTTTGTTTTATTTTTTAAGATAAAATTTTAATAAATAATATCATTTTCAAATAATGAGAGAAAACTATCCATATTTTTTAAACGATGAGATATTATTTGTGCTTGGATCCTATACTACCCTTTCGTTTTTATTTTATTTTTAAGATAAAATTTTAATAAATAACATCATTTTCAAATAATAGAAAGAAATTATCCATATCTTTTTAAAGAATGAAATATTATTGTGCTTAAACGGCTGAGTTGGAACATAGACGAATGAAATAATTATCATTGTGCCACCCCACTTGAGCATCATACACTATATTTATAAACATAATTCGAATACAAACCTTTATAAGTAAATAGATTTACATTGATGTTTTGGTATTTGCATTTTTAGAAGTAATCTCCATTATGGAGTGTGTTTCTTAATGGGAAATTCTAGTGGGAGAAATGAAACTTATTTTCTAACGTGTGATTATTGTATTTGTTGAAACCTTTTAGAATTAATGTGTATACGTGTTTCTATTGGAAAGAAAATTTAATTACCTCACTATTTAAGGAATTAAATGAAGATAAATCAAGAATTGGGAAAACTTTAATTCTGTGAGTGAAGAAAATGAAAATAAAAATGTTATAAATTTTGTAATTTATCTATGAGAATTATATAATTTGATTTTTAATCAGAATATTTGAATAGTTCTCTTTATTCTTTCTTTTCGATAAAACTTAATTGTTTTTCATTTTCAATCCTGATTACTAAATATGATGAGAGACGCCGTATATCTAGTCAAAAGAGCTTGTGTGCAACACGATCCCCCATGTCTGAACTGAAACCAAATAAAAAGAGAAAGATAAAATACTAAAAGTAAAAGGGAAAACTTAGTCTTAATTATTGAGATTTCCAAAAAATATTTCCTCTTTGACTTTTTTAACCTCTTTAAAAAAAATTATACACTTAATCAACCCACGATTGATAAAGATTTTAAACAATTAAAATTATAATTTAATAACTTAAATTTAAAAACATTTTAAATAATTTAATTTATAAATTTATTATTTTATAAGAACTAATCCGATAATCTATGTGCCACTTAATAATCATTAAAAATAAAAATATTTTTTAACGTATTTTAGTTAATATTGATAGTTAGTTTACTGATGGTTTAAATTTTTTTAAAGAGTTTTAAAGAAATTTAAAAAAAAAAAATTATTTCTAAAAGAGTTTTAAAAATATAATAATTTTCAAAACTTTAGGAATTAAAATAAATTTTTTTCGAAATAAAATCTAAATAAATACATATTAACTTAAGACATCCCGTATATATTGACCCAGCTGAAACCAGAACCGAACCTTCCTTTGTTCATAATAAAAAACTTTAAAAAGAAAAAGACAAAATACTAAAAATAAAATTTAAAAATTATAGATTGACTTAGACATCCGATGTTGACCCATCTCAAATCAAAGTCAAACCTTCCTTTGTTCATATTCTATTCATCTTCTCCCATTTTCCCGTCGGTCACTACACGCTTTGCATATCTAGTCTCGATAAGTGAACGTGTTCCTCGCTATCGATTTTATTAACCAAGGTTTGAGTTCATGAATTTTATAAATAGGCAAGAATAATTTGCTTTAATCATAATTAACTCTTAATTATAATAATAAATATCTAAATTATATAAATAATGATTAATATGGACTGTTGCGACTAAAGTTTTCAATCTTTCTCATGTGAACTTAAAAAGAAAGAAAAATACTGCACGGGTTTGTGCCTTTTCAATCTAACAATCATTTCATACCTCCGTCAAAAAACAACCAAATTTAAACTTGCACGAACGTTTTATTTTATTCCACAAATAATTCTCACAAAACATAGAGTTACCACATGTCTTCAATATAGCAATAAATTCAAAATTTTGTCCATAATCACCCAAGTTGAAGATTCCATAAACTTATTTATTTATCTTTTAATTTTCGTTGATGGAGTAGGTAAAGCAATAATATAAGACTTTGCTTTTCACTATATTTTTTTTTAATTTTGGGAGAGTGCAACCCATTTTCCTGGAAAGTAGCTGGCGCCTCAGCCGTGCATGTGTGAACACATAGATGCATAGTAGTTGGACAAAAACTACATACTTATTTGGACTTTCTCTAATTTGCTTCTCTCACAAACAAATAATTCTAATGGACTATTCGCCGATTCTATAATAAGCACTTATTTTATAACCAGAATCAGTCAAACAGACCCAAAAAAATTTAAAAAAAACTAACCTGTTCAACACGTCCTCAACGTACATTCCCAACTCCTGACTTCTTCTTTGTTAGGATTCTATAAATACAAGTTGGTTTTAGTGCTGAACTCAAACGTTTCCAGTTCCACTTCACATATTTAGCATTCAAAAAGGGAACTTCGCCACCATCTTGAAATCTGAAAACTTGCTTTGGTCTGACAAAAAGAAGTTCAACATGGACCGAGTTTTGAAATCTGTTCTGTTTTGCTCTGTTTTGGTTGCTCTGTTTTTCACGTCATATGCTCAGCAGAATTGCAGTGGATTCAGTTTTGAAAACAACAAACAGTACCAAGCATGCAGTATTCTTTCTGTATTGAGCTCATCTGTGCACTGGACACATAATGCAACAGACGACACAGTTGATCTTGCCTTCAGGAGGAGTGGAACCACCTCTTCTGAGTGGGTGTCGTGGGCTCTAAACCCCTCCGGCTCGGGAATGAGGGGCTCACAATGTCTTGTAGCCTACCAGGCTTCTGGAACTATGCGGGCCTACACGTCTCCTATTGTAAACAACAGTCCCCAGTTGCAGGAGGGTAATTTGAGCTTTCAGGTTCCAAGCATCAAGGCTACTCTTTCTAATGGTGAGATGACTATCTATGCAACTTTGCAGCTCACTACTGCCTTGTTGTCTACCAACCAAATATGGCAATTTGGTCCATTGAGTGGTGGCTCTCCTGCTCAGCATGCGATGAACACGGAGAATGTACAATCAGTGGGGACTATTGACTTCACAACTGGGCAGACCTTAGGAACAAGTGGTGGAGATTTCAACTCTAGACTAAGGAAGAGAAATGTAAGAGATTCAATCTTTCTTTATGTTGATTGGATATGTGTTTGTACATCAAGTATTGGTTTTTAATGGTGATTGGACTGGTTGGTTTTTTTTGGCAGACTCATGGAGTACTAAACGCAGTGAGTTGGGGGATTCTCATGCCTCTCGGTGCTATGCTTGCTAGGTACTTGAAGGTGTTCAAGTCTGCGAATCCGGCATGGTTTTACCTCCATGTTGCCTGCCAATGTTCAGCCTATATTGTTGGTGTTGCAGGATGGGCAACTGGTATCAAGCTTGGCAATGAAAATGATATCACCTTCAGCAAAATTCACAGGAACGTTGGCATAGCCCTCTTCGCCCTTGGAACACTTCAGGTAAATATAATTCTTCCATGTTTCTCCTAGGAGGGGAGAATTATTCATTCTAGTACTTGTCACAATAGTGTTCAATGATCATAGAGTTCTTATATGTTTGTCTATCTATTGTGCAGGTGTTTGCTTTGCTTTTGAGGCCAAAGCCAGATCACAAATACAGATTCTACTGGAACATCTACCACCACGCCACAGGATACACTGTGATTGGTTTGAGCATCTACAACGTCCTGGAGGGTTTGGAAATTTTGGACCCTGGGCGCCACTGGTGGTGGGCTTATGTTGGCACCCTCATAGGTTTGGCCTCACTAGCGGCTATCTTGGAGCCTATAACTTGGTTCATTGTTATAAAGAGGAAGAAGGATAGCCGTGAGAAACTCCCTAGCAGCATGAATGGAGTAAATGGTGCTAATGGTCATGGTGGAATGTAATATGTGTACAATAGAGACTATCTGTGGCAGTATTTTTGATATATATATTCCTGAGAGCTTATTATTTTTTGTATTTTATTTTAGATTCCCTTGGTTGTGATTGTGAGTAGAATGTTAATGGACTTGAATAGGCTGTAATTTTTTGCAGTTATACATAGATAGACTCCATTCTATTACATTTTTGACATTGTTCTAAAGCTGTTGAATGCCTCAGAAAACCAAACAAATGGATTACAATACCGGTCAATCAAAATATGCTAATGTTTGCCGCGGGGTCGTAGATTATATTTTCTTGCCATTGAAGTTGTGATGGAGTTCTCTCCAACTGCCTCTGCAAGTAAAAAGTTAGGGTCCTGGTGACTGTCTCCATCATCTAATAAGTCATTGGTGATCCAGGAAGGCCAGTGCACACTGCTGTAGCAGCTACTACTGTTATCCATCTCCGAACACAAGTCTCTCTCTTTGCTGTTGCTTCTCATGTTTCTAAGTCTCTCCATCATGTCCACCAGCATCATATGGTTCAACTGCTCATAGTCCCTGAAGCAAGTAGGCAACATGTTAAACATTAGAATTTGAGACTTATTAACTCACCCAAAACTTGATTTATAAGAAGTTCACTAACTTGTATGTGTAAATGGCATGTATGAGTCGCCCTGAAGTGAGAAGCACAAAGAGCAGGCGGACAAGGTTGATTATCCATAGTTGCCATTCGATATTATTCGTCAACAACCTTGGTATTGCAAATTCCAACATGAATGCAGCACATAAACCTGTGAAAAGAATACAACCAATCAACCATGACGCATTATAAGTCCCAGTTAGCTTAAACTTTATATAACATGGTCGAAAAGCTTAGGAATATTTATGCATGCGTGCCTAAATAGAGCTTAGGTCTGATGGTGTATGTTTGCTTTGTACTTGTGAGCACATAAACAATAAATGTTGATATGGAGTAGACGAAAAAGGCTTTGATCATTCGTGATTCGAACAGCAGTGCATTGTGCAAGGCGAAGAGTTTATCCAAAGCAACAAACATGTTAGCTTGCTTCTCTTCAAAAGCTTCCTGTATATGTACATATAAAAACGATTAGGAAGATGAAAGATGATAACGTTGTTGAGATTTCATCATAATTAAAAAAGAACACAAAACCTGAGCTTTTAATATTGACATTGAATTTGCGACAAGGCGTTGATGAGCTCCTTCTAGCTGTTCTTGCCGTTTAATAAGTTCTTCCTGTTGTTTATGACTGAATTCAGCTAACTCTTTCAAGGTATCCCTATAAAATTAAAACAAGATAGAAGATTATTTTTGAGAACTCAAAATCAGAAAACAAGAACCTGTTTTTCGCATTTACCTGCTCTCAGTGAATGCTTGAGACTGAGATTCTGTTAAAGACTGAAGCCCCTCAAGAGCCTTGGATTGTCCATCCATAAGTTGTTTTTGCTTATCCAAGGAAACACCTGCAATGTTGCCAATTTCATTGGCTTTGCTTTGCAAATCAGTCATCTTATCTGACATTGCACTTCCAACTTCCTGTATCTTCTCTTCTACTTCGACTGTTTCTATCCTCAGATTCTCCATCTCTTGACCCAAATTGTTGTAGGACTCATGAAGTGTTGCCATCCCTTCTTTAAAATTGTTTCGCATTTTCTCCTGCTCTTTTCGCAGCTCTGATTGAGAAGCTGCAATCTCCACAGACTGCTTGAATATCTCCTCCGAATGATCCTTCAATACACTTATGTGATCTGAGACTTGCTTCGAGCTTTCGACTACTTGCTGAGTCTGTCCATCAATCACAGTCAAAGTACTCAGGATGTCATCTGATCTGCGTAACAACTTGTCTGATTTCTTGTCCAAGTCCTTCAACTTGTCTTCCGCGTAATTTGCTGATCTTTTCAAATCATTCACCAATCTTTCAGTCTGACGCCTGAAAGCAGCAGCCCTGTAAACAGTCAAATTTCATGTCAGCTTTTTCAATTCCTTCTATGAAGAACAATAAAATAACATAAAATGTATGATACTCAACTGTAACTGATAACAAATAGAGTTGGCTTCCAAAAAGAATTCAAGATAGACTCGGTGAGAATTATCATCCAATTTTGCAAGACATTTTTTCATGGGAGTACTGGCGTGACAAATGGGAAAAGCTGGTCTTCCAGAGCTTTGTTGAAAGCAGTTGCTTAGGTCCCAAGCAAACCGCTTTCTCTTTTCATTGTCATCAGCAATGATCTCAGAACAAGCATCAAAGATCTGTCTGTATGCATCATGCCAGCAAGAGTTTGAGGTAAGCATTTTCTGTTTCGCTTTTTCGACCAATTGATTCCCCTTCTGGTTCTCAAAAGCTTCCAGGGAAAACTCAGCATCAACATCATCTGAAATCGTCCTAGCATCTGGCTGTTCCTCACTTGACTGTGCCTTACCAGCAAAAGGTTTCCAACTCCATGACACACAAGAACTTGAAAATGAGACCAAAATCAACAGAAAAAGAATATGAATTTGACTTCCCATTTTTTTTCAATTCTTTTCTCAATTTAATTTTCCACTCCCTGACATATATTGACCACAGATAACACAAAACCTGCAATGGTACAGAGTCCTGATCAAGTTAGTCCCTATATAGTACAAAAAGTTGTATATATGACTGAATTGGAAAGAATCAATAGAGATAATTTAAAATAATAGATATTGCTATAACTTCTTTTTCATTGAAAGAAATATCATAAATAACGCCCAAAGAAAAAAAAAAAATCACTAAAAGGGTCATTGAGACCAAAAAGGAGAATCATGAATCACATACTTGTAAAGTTGTTATCTCATTAATTTCACATGTATCATGTAGGTATGTAGATAATGTAGTTTTAAAATATATAAATGGAAAAAACTAATCCATGATTAGAATATCCAACACAATAAACAATTGCACCAATCAAAGACAACATCATTCCTGCAACTTCATTACAAAGTGAACCCCAACTCATGGTTCATGTTATTGTAAAACAAGTTTTCATTTTCTATCAAAGATACTAAACTAAGGGTCCTTCTCTTTTCAGGACGGATCCTAAAATTTTTTCCAGAACCAATCGATTCTATTAGTGAAAATCAATAGCGTGTATGTACGTTTAACAAAGATGGACAATAGATTAAACCAAACAAACAAAACCTATTTATAATTTCCCAAAGGGTTCACAAAGGCAGCAATTTCAAAGTCTTTTTACAAAGCACATAAAAAACACAGAGCACCTAAATAATACAGAAAAAAACACACGAGTAACAAAAGCCACAAACACAAACTCAGAGACAGAGAGAGAGCAGCGCTTGCTTGAGAATATTTTTATAAAATATTCTCTGGGTTCGGCTACAACTGAAGTGAAAGTGCTCAATATCCTGATTTTCCCGTGCAAAAGAGATGACTTGGAGAGAAAGAAACCCAAGCATGTGTAAACTGTAAACCAATCAAAATTTAACAACAAACAGGTAGAACTTTTTATAAGGAACAGAACAGCTGTCAAAAAGAGACAAAAGAAGAAACAGCGAAAAGCAGATAAAACAATTCTCTTTATAGGAGGAAAGATTGAATGGATGCGTTTATATGCCAAACAGGTGTGTTGCTTGACTGTCATCTTCGGACAAACATTAAACACCTACACCAACACCAAAATCTTGCAACTCTATTTATTAGATTTCTTTATTTATTTATTTATTTTTCCTCTTTGGGGACAAGGATGTGAACGGGCATTTTTACCTGCCGCGAATCGGAGGAGGAGAGTAATGATTATATAAATTAATGGTAAATACGGTTAAGGATTCTCTTTTTTTTTTTTTTTTGGAAGGGGTTTAAGGATTCTATATAGTTGTTAAGCGATTAATTATATTTATTGATTTATTATATTAGAGTTGTTTAACTATAGAATGATTAATAATTGTTGGATTTAATAATGAAAATTAAAAATTTAAAAAGTGGAAAAAATAATAATTAAATAAAATTATATCATTAGTATATTTTTCTTGTAATCATACCGACCTTATGTGGTGGTTAAGTACTTGGTTATTCTAATAAAAATGTAGACGAAAGGGAAATGTTTTACAAGTGAAAATAAAAATAAAAATTTGAAAGAATTTCCAATCCATAATAACGATTTTTTATCCATATAATTTCAACAATGAGTTTATGATTTTTTCTTTCCTTTGTTTTTTGAATTTTTGTTCTGTGTGAAGTTTGTATAAGTGGATTTCAATTGTCAGGTACTATAATTGCTAACACTAAATTTTCTTTTCAAAGAGTAATGGCTAACATTGTTGAATATTAAGGCTACGTTTGACATGTGAGATTGGAATGAAATGAATTTGATTGGAATGAAATGGAAATGATTGAATTGGAATGGAAAATCACCATCTCATGTTTGGTAGAACTTGGGATTAGATTAAAAATTATATTATATCATGTTTAGTGTCGGTTGGGATTGGATTGGAATAAATTAATTTAATTTTTTCATTATATAAAATTAATTTGATAAAAAATCTAAAAAAAATAAATAAATCAAACATTATCTCCCACAATTTAACATCATCAACCCACAGTTTATCAATATCATTAATACACAGTTCATCAATATCATCAATTCAATTCATCAACATTATAATCTCATATAACAACATCTTCAATGATATCAAATCATCATAACACTAAAAAAAAAAAAAAAAAACAGACTGAGAGCAGAACCCAGAACCAGATGGTTCTGGGTTCGACAATGAACCCAGAACCAGATCGGTTCTAGGTCGACGAACCCAAAACCAATTGCTGGTTTTGGGTAGGCGAACCCAGAACCAGATCGGTTCTGAGTTCGCCGACCCA
Organism: Nephelium lappaceum; assembly: GCA_021234005.1. Classification (NCBI taxonomy): domain Eukaryota; kingdom Viridiplantae; phylum Streptophyta; class Magnoliopsida; order Sapindales; family Sapindaceae; genus Nephelium; species Nephelium lappaceum. The sequence continues at coordinate 1,288,198 of CM038004.1, forward strand.
GAATTGATCTGGTTTTGGGTTCACCGAACCCAAAACCGGATGCGTGATGAAGAAGAAGAAGAAGAAGAAGAAGAAGAAGAAGAAGAAGAAGAAGAAGAAGAGGTTCCATGGATGCATGAGAGGAAGAAATGTGAGAGAAAGATAAATAGAGAGAAAAAAAGGATATCAAACCCGATCCCATCTCATCCAATGACATAGTTGTGGATGAGATTGAAAAATGTCAAAAGAATGGTAATAGATTGGAGATTGGGATTCAGAATCCCAATCCCATTCATTCCAATTGATCTCCAAACATGATATTCAAGTAGTTTGAGATTTTTGAATCCCAATCCTATCCCAAATCTCATGTACCAAACACAACCTAAATGTTCTTTTCAAAGTATAATGGCTAACATTATTGGTAATAATATACAGAAAATGTAATTATATTATATTAAACATTCATTAAATTCAAAGATTACAATCCAACCACCACCAACATGGTTTGATGATAAAAGATAACTCATTCACCAACAAAGTATAGCCTTATTGGTTTGAGTAATTACACAATAACTTTGTAAAAATTATAGTACAAACTAATCATATATTTTACAAAAATTAAAAAGAAAAAAAAAATTGAAAGTGTGAAGCTTTACCCTTTTTGGAATATGAAAGTATGAAACTTGTCCCTTAATTAACCACTCTATACACTTACCAATGACGCGAAATAACAAAAGCTTTATTTTATAAAGATGTTTTTCTTTGAAGAAATAATTAAAGATGGTTAATCACAATTAAAGCTTGGGATCCTGAAAAATAGAGACGACATTTACAAGCATTACATGGTAAATAGGGAAACAAAAGACCCAACGGCCAATATATGTCTTATCAGGAAAGCAACCATAAATAGTTTTAATTTCCAAGGACAGTACGAAACTGACCAAATTCATTCAATAAAAATATTTGTACACAGGATTATACAACAAGAAGATTTCAGATATCTACAGTATTGTAAATGACATAATACAGATTTACTTAAAAAGGATTCAGATTTGGATTCTGCTGCAAACTTTATCTAAAGCAATTTAAGTAGAGGGGCTGCTGCAGGTTGGCGGGTTCTGTTTTCCGGAAAGTCTGGGTCAAACATTTCTGCACTGGGACACAGCTTTAGGTGCTTCATTTCCTGTGCAAGTAAGGTCAATGTCAACAACCTCCACGCCCTGGCACGGTATGCCATTACTGCAAGCGAGTTTCACTGCAACTGGAAATGCGGAAGTTCCGCGAATGTTCTGGAAGCTAACATTGCTGATTTTAACCGGTGATGGAAGCTGAAGAAAAGATAGAAAAATACTACACGGGTTCGTCCTCTTCAATCTAACAACCATTACATAACTCCGTCAGAAAACAACCAAATTTAAACAACCATATACTTGCACAAACCTTTTATTTTATTCCATAAATAATTCTCATTAAACATAGACTTCCCACATGTCTTCAATATAGCAATAAACTCCAAATTTTGTCCATAATTCCATTTAATTATTTATTTAACTTTTAATTTTCTTTGATGGTGTAGGTAAAGCAAGAACAGAAGACTTGGCTTTTCGCTTTTTATTATTATTTTTTTAGAATACAAACCATTTTCCTGGAACGTAGCAGGCGCCTCAACCATGCATGTGGGAATACATAGATACATAGTAGTTGGAAAAAACTACATACTTATTTGGACTTTCTCTAATTTGCTTCTCTCACAAACAATTGATTCTATTGGACTCTTTGCCAATTCTATAATAAGCACTTATTTTATAAGCAGAATCACTAAAACAAAAATAAGCAGAATCAGTCAAACAGACACAAAAAAGATAAAAAAAAAAAAACCTGTTGAACGCGTCCTCAATGTACATTCCCAACTCTTGACTTTTTCTTTGTTAGGAATCAATAAATACAAGTTGGTTCGAGTCCGGAACTCAAACGTTCCAGGTTCCACTTCACATATTTTGCATTCCAAAAAGGTCTGAAAACTTGCTTGGTTTGACAAAAAGAAGTTGAACATGGACAGAGTGTTGAAATCTGCTCTGTTTTGCTCTGTTTTGGTTGCTCTGTTTTTCACATCATATGCTCAGCAGAATTGCCGTGGATTCAGTTTTGACAACAACAAACAGTACCAAGCATGCAGTAGTCTTCCTGTATTGAGCTCATCTGTGCACTGGACACATAATGCAACAGACAACACAGTTGATCTTGCCTTCAGGAGGACTGGAACCACCTCTTCTGAGTGGGTGTCATGGGCTCTAAACCCCTCCGGCCAGCAAATGGCGGGCTCACAATGTCTTGTTGCCTACCAGGCTTCTTCTGGAACTATGCGGGCCTACACGTCTCCTATTGGTAATGGCAGTCCCCAGTTGCAGGAGGGTAATTTGAGCTTTCAGGTTCCAAGCATCAGGGCTACTCTTTCCAATGGTGAGATGACTATCTATGCAACTTTGCAGCTCACTAGGGCCTTGTTGTCTACCAACCAAATATGGCAATTTGGTCCATTGAGTGGTGGCTCTCCTGCTCAGCATGCGATGAACACGGAGAATGTACGATCAATGGGGACTATTGACTTCACAACTGGGCAGACCTCAGGAACAAGTGGTGGAGATTTCAACTCTAGACTAAGGAAGAGAAATGTAAGAGATTCAATCTTTCTTTATGTTGATTGGATATGTGTTTGTTAACAAGTTTTGGTTTTTAATGGTGATTGGACTGGTTGGTTGTTTTTTGGCAGACTCATGGAGTACTAAACGCAGTGAGTTGGGGAATTCTCATGCCTCTGGGTGCCATGCTGGCTAGGTACTTGAAGGTGTCCAAGTCTGCGAATCCGGCATGGTTTTACCTCCATGTTGCCTGCCAATGTTCAGCCTATATTGTTGGTGTTGCAGGATGGGCAACTGGTATGAAGCTTGGCAATGAAAATACTATCACCATCAGCAAAATTCACAGGAACGTTGGCATAGCCCTCTTTGCCCTTGGAACACTTCAGGTGATATAATTCTTCCATGTTCTGTTACTATACAGGAACATAGAACCCAATTCTTCTAGGAGAATTATTCATTCTAGTACTTGTCCTACTGAGCAGGTGTTCGCTTTGCTTTTGAGGCCAAAGCCAGATCACAAATACAGATTCTACTGGAACATCTACCACCACGCCACAGGATACACCGTGATTGGTTTGAGCATCTACAACGTCCTGAAGGGTTTGGAAATTTTGGACCCTGGGCTCGACTGGTGGTGGGCTTATGTTGGCACCCTCATAGGTTTGGCCTCTCTGGCGGCTATCTTGGAGCCTGTAACTTGGTTCATTGTTATAAAGAGGAAGAAGGAGAGCCGTGAGAAGCTCCCTAGCAGCATGAATGGAGTAAATGGTGCTAATGGTCATGGTGGAATGTAATATGTGTACAATAGAGACTACCTGTGGCACTATTTTTGATATACATATTCCTGAGAGCTTATGATTTTTTGTATTTTATTTTAGATTCTCTTGGTTGTGATTGTGAGTAGAGTGTTAATGGACTTGATTACGCTGTGATTTTTTGCAGTTATACACAGATAGATTCTATTCTATTACATTTTCGTCATTGTTCTAAAACTGTTAAATGTTTCAGAAAACCAAACAAATAGATTACAATACCAGTCAATCAAAATATGTTAATGTTTTCCACGGGGTCGTAGATTATATTTTCTTGCCATTGAAGTTGTGATGGAGTTCTCTCCAACTTCCTCTGGAAGTAAAAAGTCAGGGTCCTGGTGACTGTCTCCATCATCTAATAAGTCATTGGTGATCCAGGAATGCCAGTGCACACTGCTGTAGCAGCTACTACTGTTATCCATCTCCAAACGCATGTCTCTCTCTTTGCTGTTGCTTCTCATGTTTCTAAGCCTCTCCATCATGTCCACCAACATCATATGGTTCAATTGCTCATAGTCCCTGCAACAAGCAGGCAACATGTTAAACATTAGAATTTGAGACTTTTTAAGTCACCCAAAACTTGATTTATAAGAAGTTCACTAACTTGTATGTGTAAATGGCATGTATAAGTTGCCCTGAAGTGAGAAGCACAAAGAGCAGGCGGACAAGGTTGATTATCCATAGTTGCCATTCAATATTATTCGTCAACAACCTTGGTATTGCAAATTCCAACATGAATGCAGCACATAAACCTGTGAAAGGAATATAACCGATTAACCATGACGCATTATATGTCCCAATTAGATTAAACGTTATATAACATGATTGAAAAGCTTAGGAATTTATATGCATGCATACCTAAATAGAGCTTAGGTCTGATGGTGTATGTTTGCTTGGTACTGGTGAGCACATAAACAATAAATGTTGATATGGAGTAGACGAAAAAGGCTTTGATCATTCGTGATTCGAACAGCAGTGCATTGTGCAAGGCGAAAAGTTTATCCAAAGCAACAAACATGTTAGCTTGCTTCTCTTCAAAAGCTTCCTGTATGAACACATAAAAACGATTAGGAAGATGAAAGATGATAATGTTGTTGAGATTTTGTCATAATTAACAAAGAACACAAAACCTGAGCTTTTAATATTGACATTGAATTTGCGACAAGGCGTTGATGAGCTCCTTCGAGCTGTTCCTGCCGTTTAATAAGTTCTTCCTGTTGTTTATGACTGAATTCAGTGAAATCTTTCAAGGTATCCCTATAAAATAAAAACAAGATAGAATATTATTTTTTGAGAACTCAAAATCAGAAAACAACAGCCTGTTTTTTGCATTTACCTGCTCTCAGTGAATGCTTGAGACTGAAATTCTGTTAAAGACTGAAGCCCCTCAAGAGCCTTGGATTGTCCATCCATAAGTTGTTTTTGCTTATCCAAGGAAACACCTGCAATGTTGCCAATTTCATTGGCTTTGCTTTGCAAATTAGTCATCTTATCTGACATTGCACTTCCAACTTCCTGTATCTTCTTTTCTACTTCAACTGTTTCTGTTCTCAGATTCTCCATCTCTTGACCCAAATTGTTGTAGGACTCATGAAGTGTTGCCATCCCTTCTTCAAAATTGTTTCTCATTTTCTCCTGCTCCTTTTGCAGCTCTGATTGAGAAGCTGCAATCTCCACAGACTGCTTGAATATCTCCTCCGAATGATCCTTCAATACACTAATGTGATCTGAGACTTGCTTCGAGCTTTCAACTACTTGCTGAGTCTGTCCATCAATCACAGTCAAAGTACTCAGGATGTCATCTGATCTGCGTAACAAATTGTCTGATTTCTTGTCCAAGTCCTTCAACTTGTCTGCCGCGTAATTTGCTGATCTTTTCAAATCATTCACCAATCTTTCAGTCTGACGCCTGAAAGCAGCAGCCCTGTAAACAAACAGTCAAATTTCTTGTCAGCTTTTTCAATTCCTTCTATGAAGAACAATAAAATAACATAAAATGTATGATACTGAACTGTAACTGATAACAAATGGAGTTGGCTTCCAAAAAGAATTCAAGATAGACTCGGTGAGAATTATCATCCAATTTTGCAAGACATTTTTTCATGGGAGTACTGGTGTGACAAATAGGAAAAGCTGGTCTTCCAGAGCTTTGTTGAAAGCAGTTGCTTAGGTCCCAAGCAAACCGCTTTCTCTTTTCGTTGTCATCAGCAATGATCTCAGAACAAGCATCAAAGATCTGTCTGTATGCATCATGCCAGCAAGAGTTTGAGGTAAGCATTTTCTGTTTTGCTTTTTCGACCAATTGAATCCCCTTCTGGTTCTCAAAAGCTTCCAGGGAAAGCTCAGCATCAACATCATCTGAAATCGTCCTAGCATCTGGCTGTTCCTCACTTGACTGTGCCTTACCAGCAAAAGGTTTCCAACTCCATGACACACAAGAACATGAAAATGAGACCAAAATCAACAGAAAAAGAATATGAATTTGACTTCCCATTTTTTTTCGATTATTTTCTCAATTTGATTTTCTACTAATTGACATATACTGACCACAGATTACACAACCTGCAATGGTACAGAGTCTGATCAAGTTAGACCCTATATAGTACAAAAAGTTGTATATGTGACTGAATTGGAAAGAATCAATTGAGATAATTTAAAATGATATACAGATATTGCTGTAACTTTTTTCATTGAAAGAAATTTTATAAATAACAGAAAAAAGAAAAAAGGGTAACTGAGACCAAAAAGGAGAATCATAATCACATACTTGTAAAGTTGTCATCTCATTTATTTCACATGTATCATGTAGATATGTAGATAGTGTAGTTTTAAAATAAGTAAATGGAAAAAAACTAATCCATAATTAGAATATCCAACACCATAAACAATTGCACCAATCAAAGACAACATCATTCCTGCAACTTCACTACAAAGTGAACCCCAACTCATGGTTCATGTTATTATAAAACAAATAACAAGCTTTCAACGTATATGTTAAACTAAGGCTCCATCTCTTTGCAGAACTGATCGTGAATTTTTTTTTCAAAACCGGTCGATTCTATTAGTGAAAATCAACAGTTTATGTAGAATTACTCACTACATAATTATTATTAAACTAAAACCAATTTGATATAACTATGTTTTAATAGAGATGGACGATAGATTGAACCAAGCAAACAAAACCAATTTATTATTTTCAAAAACGTTCACAAAGGCAGCAATTTCAAATCTTTCTACAAAGCACATAAAAAATACAGAGCACCTAAATAATACAGAAAAACCCAAGAGTAACAAAAGCCAGAAACACAAACTCAGAGACAGAAAGAGAGCAGCGCTTACTTGAGAATATTTTTATAAAATATTTTCTGAGTTCGGCTACAACTGAAGTGAAAGTAATCAGTATCCTGATTTTCCCATGCAAAAAAGATGACTTGGAGAGAAAGAAACCCAAGTATGTGCAAACCAATAAAGATTTAACAACAAACACTAGGATTTTTTTTTGTAAGGAACAGAACAGCTGTCAAAAAGAGACAAAAGAAGAAACAGAGAAAAGCATATAAAACAATTCTCTTTATAGGAGGAAAGATTGAATGGATGCGTTTATACGCCAAACAGGTGTGTTGCTTGACTGTTCATGCTCAGACAAATATTAAACACCAACACCAACACCAACACCAAAATCTTGTAACTCTATTCATTAGATTTCTTTATTTATATATTTTTCCTCTTGGGAGACAGGGACGTGAACGGGTATTTTACTTGCCACGATACGGTGAGGAGAGTAATGATTATAGAAATTAATGGTATATACTATTAAGGATCTGTATAGTTGTTAAGCGATCAATTAGATTTACCAATTTGTTATATTAGTGTGGTTTAACTATAGAATGATTAATAACTGTTGGATTTTAATAATGAAAATTAAAAATTTAAAAAGTGGAAAAAATAATAATTAAATAAAATTATATCATTAGTGTATTTTTCCTGTAATTATACTGGTCTTATATGGTGGTTAAATACTTGGTTATTCTAATATAAATGTCGATGAAAAGGAAATGTTTTAAAAGTAAAAATTAAAATAAAAATTTTAAAGAATTTTCAATCCATATTAATGATTCTTTATCCATATAATTTCAACAATGAGTTTATGATTTTTTCTTTTTTTGTTTTTGTTTTTGTTTTTGTTTTTAACTTTTGTTCTGCGGAAGTTTGTGTAATTGGATTTCAATTGTTAGATACTATAATTGCTAACATTAGATTTTCTTTTGAAAGAATAAAGGCTAACATTATTGGTTAAAGTATATAGAGCCTGTAATTATATTATATTAAACATTCATTAAATTCAAATATTATAATCCAACTATTCCTAATATGGTTTGATGATAAAGATAATTCATTCACTGACAATGTATAGCCTTAATGGTTTGAGTAATTACACGGTCACTTTTTAAAAATGTAGTACAAACTAATCATAGATTTTACAAAATTAGAAAAAATAATTAAAAGTGTGAAGCTTTACCTTTTTTTTTGGAATATGAACGTATGAAACTTGTCCCTCATTCAACTACTCTGTATACATTTTTACTGATGATGCCAAATAACAAAATCTTTATTTTATAAAGATGTTTTTCTTTTACGAAATATTACGAGCATTACATGGTAAATAGGGAAACAAAAAACACACCGGCCCATATATGTCTTATCAGAAAAAGCAACCATAAATGGTTTTATTTTCCAATCACAGCATGAAACAACTGACCAAATTCATTCAATAAAAATATTTGTACACGTGATTATACAACAAGAAGATTTCAGATATATACAGTTGTAAATGACATAATACAGAATTTCTTAAAAAGGATTCAGACTTGGATTCTGCTGCAAGCCTTATCGAAAACAATTAGGTGGAGGGGCTGCTGCAGGTTGGCGGGTTCTGTTTTCCAGAAAGTCTGGGTCGAACATTTCTGCACTGGGACACAGCTTTAGGTGCTTCATTTCCTGTGTAGGTAATTACGGTCAATGTCTGCAACCTCCACGCCCTGGCACGGTATGCCATTACTGCAAGCGAGCTTCAATGCAACTGGACATGCAGAAGTTCCACGAATGTTCTTCAAGTTAACATTGCTGATTTTAACCAGTCATGGAAGCTGAAGAAAAAAAATTACGATTAGAATAATATCATCACATGGGAGAATTGTAGTTAGATGGAAAGATACAAATTTTGAATCCCCAAAAAGAACAGGTTTTGAGTGATTGTGGAGAATAATTACCTTTGTATTGCACTGATTCCATGGGCAATAAAGTTGATCAATGAGAACGGGATTGCTGACGTTATTCATGATAATGTCTTCAAACTGCATGTCGGAAGCAGGCCAAGTTTTGATTCGGACACCATTTGTGGCCTTGATTAATTCCGACCACAGGGGCTTCATTCTGATACTTTCCTAGACTTCCTACTCTGATGCCATGGCCAGGTCCGCAAGTAACTTTCGTGATTGATAATTGCTCGGTTCCATCACCAATAGAGATAAAATCATCACCAGTTGGAATCTATTATGTTAATTTGGCTAGAGCATCCAATGTGGATTCCATCAGTGTTGGGGCTGTCTCTGGGTGCAGAAATGGTAAAATGTGTGAAATCAAAGTTCTTGAAGCCCAAGACATTAACGTGAAACTGTTTGCCGTCTTCAGAAGTTATGTCGCGGACCGTCCCATTGATAATTTATCGATTGCTTTCTTTAAGAGTCTATTATTAATATGCATCATGAGAGTAGTTTTACCCACTCCCCCCATCCCACAAACTCCAATTTTTTTGACCTCATTATTATCCATCAAGTATCCCCAAATCTCATCCATCGTTGTTGTTTGACGAGCTAATTCCATTGTGGGCAACATTGTTCCACTGGCTGCAGGTAGATCAATCACCAAGTATGAAATTAACTACTCTTCTCACAGTACTCCTGTACTTCTTGAATTTTCTTGTCCACAAGTTTTCCAAGACGTGCACGCGAGAAAAATTTCCCTCTTCTGATTTTGTACAGCTCAACAGAACGAGCTTCACTTATGATCCCTTCTATATTTTCCAACCATTTCTCGACATCCTTCTTTGGCAATTTTCCTTTCTGTCCGCAAGCTTAGTTCTAAATCTTTCTTTCTGTTATTTAAATCTTCCAATACCTCTCTTAGCTTCTCTTTATATTCATCAAGCTTTCTATGATACTCAATATACTTGCACAATGGAGGCCCTATGCACTTCAAAGTTTCAAGGATTGGACCAAACAAATCCATCCCTAGTGCGCTGGCATATACAGTATTAGTACGTTTGTGTTAGTAGAAGGCTTCCTTCAGTTCGACTAATTTTCTTTTTTGGTATATAAACCTATGTAAATGTACTTTTTAATTATATGATGGTTTTACATGTACAGATGGTCAAACATTACCCATGTAGGGATAGTTTCATCTTTTAATACTAATTGGTAACATAATGACATGTGTTAGATGAATTTTTTTTTTTTAAAAAAAAAAATTAAATAAAGACAATAATAAAAAGTGTATATAAAATTGAAGGTAAAACAATCTTTTACCATTTTGTTTTGATGTAGACCATTAAAGATCACGTCAAAGGGACTAATTTGATGAATTTTTGAAACATATAGAAGTATGAACACTATAAACGATATCTACATTTAAAAACATGAAGTTTCCTAAAAATATAGAGATCAAAATGAAGTTCTTCCATTTAATATAGAACCTATAAATGTATTTTTATCAGTGCTACTGTTCTTGGTTCACGTGTTGACTTCTATTTTTTAATATATATATATATTTAAATTTTTTTACTACACAAAGCTGCTCTTGCTTTTCTTTTATTGTTTATTATTATTATTATTCTTTGGGTAAAATCTAAAAACTCACTAAAATGGTAAATAATCTTAGTTTACCCTAACTTTTCAAAACATTAACAAAAACCCTACTGTCAGCCAAAAACTGTTTCCATCCAAATTTTTAGTGGTTTTATGATCAAAACAATATAAGACCAAAATACCCTTACTATATTGAAAAATTAAAAAAATCAAAAGCAAAACAAATTAGTCAATTATCGGACTACAATTTTATAACCGAAATAAAAAAATTAAAAAAATTAATAAAAAATAAAACCTTTTTGAATTTAAAATTATGTTTATATAAAAATAAATAAATAAATTACAATTTTAAATATTTAAATAATAATTATTAAATAAAAATTAAATAAATTAAATAATTTTTTCCATCATATTTCTAGTAATTTTTTCAAATATATATATTTAAATAAAAATATCTGATATGATTTTATATTTAATATTATTTATTTTGATTTTTTTTTATATTTTAATTAATATTACTTTAGTTAATTTTCCATTATTTTTCCCTTTTTTACTCCTAGAATCGAACGATCAACCATATCAACATAACGGATTTCGTGACTGTTACGGGTATTATCATCTTTTCCTACGCCTCTAGGGGGGATTTTGGATATATATATTAATGTCAAGTTGTATTTTGAATAAATATGAAACAATGAGTTGCAAAATAGATATATTCCCATACGTTACGTTATTTTTTAGGATTGTTTTTTCCTTTTTATGATAGATTTTGATAAAATTCATAGTTTTTATAAACTTCATATTGATTTTGTTAGATTTATATGACAAGATTTGTTATTAAATTTTTTTCTTCATAAAAATCATTTTAAAATTCATCCAAATTCATCACTTAAATAAAATTTATGAAATCAATGACTTTTTGAATATATCTCGATTTTATTGGATTTCATATAAATTTGAATTGAATATACTTATATTTTAATGAATTTCATATAATCTAGATTAAATGCATTTAGATTTCAATAGAATTCATTCAAATTTGGATTGGACACAACCAATTTTTTCTTACTAAATAGATATGTTACCTTATATTTGTTTAAGGTGGTGCATTTAATCTAGAATTTATAAGAATTTGAAATATAAAGTCATCATTAAAGTATTTTGAAAATTTTGGTGTGTCCAATCTAAATTTGAATGAATTCTATTGAAATCTAAGTGCATTTAATCTAGATTATATGAAATCCATTAAAATATATGTATATTCAATTTAAATTTGTATGGAATCCAATTAAATTTAGGTATATTAAAAAAGTCATTGACTTCCTAAATTTTATTTAAGTAATGAATTTGAATGAATTTTAAAATAATTTTAATAAAGAACAAAAATTTAATAACAAATCTTATCATGCAAATCTAACAAAATTAATATGAAATTTATAAAATCTGTGAATTTTATCAAAATCTATTATTAAAAGCAAAAAAATTATCAAACTTCCATAAACTCTAGATTGAATACAATCCCCTAAATTTCATTTCCTAGAAGAATATAGCTTCTCAATGGCCATCGTTTCTTTCTTCCGCTTTAATGGATATTATCAATTTGCCCCCTCAAAATGAAAATAATGTCAAACCACCACTGGTTTTGAAAATATTAGCCAAAAAGATCCAACCGTCAATTGAAATAGTAAAACGGTTAAAAAAATGACGGATCTGTTAAAATCGAGGGTATAAAGGTAATTAAACGTGTCTATAGACAATGAAATATAGCTTGAACATAATATGTAATATTTTAATTAAAAAAAAGAAAAAAAAAAACCAAAAACCACTCTCACCACTCACACCTCTCTCTCTCTCTCTCCAACTCAGTCTCTTTCTCCGGTCACCACAGACACCTCTCTCACCTCTCTCTCTCTCTCTCTCTCCAACTCAGTCTCCTTCTTCGGTCACCACTCACACCTCTCTCTCTCTCCAACTTAGCCAAAAGGATCAGACGCCGTTCGTCGAGAAGGTGGAGAGGACAGGGAAGAACGGCGGAGGTGGATCTGCGGGCAACGGTGGAGGAGGATCTGCGGGCAAGACAGTGAAGAACGGTGGAGGATCTGCGGGCAAGACAGTGAAGAACGGTGGAGGTGGATCTGCGGGCGGAGGATCTGCGGGCAAGACAGTGAAGAACGGTGGAGGATCTGCGGGCAAGACAGTGAAGAACGGTGGAGGTGGATCTGCGGGGAGGTGGATCTGCGGGGGGAGGATCTGCGGGTGGAGGATCTGCGGGCGGAGGATCTGCGGGCAAGACAGTGAAGAACTGTGGAGGTGGATCTGCGGGGAGGTGGATCTGCGGGCGGATCTGCGGGCATCTGAAATCTGGGTACAGGTTTGATGTACTATGAAATCTGGGTTTTGATGTAATTGGATAAAATATGATGATGAAGAAGATTATGGGTTTTGGTTGTTGTGAGTTGTTGTCTCTTGATCTGGGTTTTGATTGTTGTAAAGCTAGTAATTGGGTTTATTGGATCTGTATGTATGTTATTGGTTGCTTTCTTTGAATCTGGATATGAATGTTATTTTGGTTTGAAGATCTGAGATTTTTTTATTTTTTATTTTTCGAAATTTTTTACCCAGATCTTCAAATGTTCATTGAAGATCTAGGTTCCTTCAAATTTTTTTTTTTATTTTTATTTTTATGGAAGAGTTTTAAATTTTTAAAATTTTTGTTCTGATTTAATGAAACCCAGATCTTCGAGCTGAAGATCTGGGTTTCTTTCATTTTTTTTCAAATTTTTATTAAGATTTGGATTAATTTTTAATATTTTTTATTTAATTAATAAGGGTATTTTGGTCTTTTACTATTTTTATCACAAAACCACTAAATATATCGATGGAAACCGCTTTTCCCAGACGGTAGGGGGTTTTCTGGCTAATATTTTCAAACTAAGGGGTAAATTGAGGTTATTTTCATTTGGAGGGGGTTTTTTAGGATATTCCCTATTAAAAAAGTCATTGACTTCCTAAATTTTATTTAAGTAATGAATTTGAATGAATTTTAAAATAATTTTAATAAAGAACAAAAATTTAATAACAAATCTTATCATGCAAATCTAACAAAATTAATATGAAATTTATAAAATCTGTGAATTTTATCAAAATCTATTATTAAAAGCAAAAAAATTATCAAACTTCCATAAACTCTAGATTGAATACAATCCCCTAAATTTCATTTCCTAGAAGAATATAGCTTCTCAATGGCCATCGTTTCTTTCTTCCGCTTTAATAGGCACTAGTGAGTTTGACTTTTCTTGAGATTTTCATCTAGTAAAAATAGAGATATTGCAGCTTATAGTAGCAATAGTTTCAAACCTCCTAAAACATTTGAGAGGCATCAGCTTCAACAAAAACAGTCCCAATCGAGCTAATATTTCATAATTTAAAAGAAAATAAGAAAAAAAAAAGAAAAGAAAAGAATTAAAATGGGAAAATTGAGCATGGCTGCAATGTTTCTGATGTTGTTTGTTGTATCAATTGCTGAAGATCAGGATTTTGATATCGGGAGATATGGTGGAAAACTAAACACCGATATTACCAAGGTAACTTAGGTCTGGTGAAATATTATTTGAATAAATAGTTTGAGATATCTAATTATATATATATATATATATATACATATATATTTCTAGTAAAGTAATATTTCAATATGCTTGTTTGCTCTCTCAGGCTCTAACCAGTGCTTTTAAAGGCGCTTGTGCATCAACTAAACCAAGCAAAGTTTTAATTAAAAAAGGGATATACAGTTTAGGCCCAGTGGAGTTCATAGGTCCTTGCAAGGCTCCTGTAGAGTTTGAGGTTCGAGGCACGTTGATTGCTCGAACAGAAGGAACTAAAAAATTGAGTTGGGTATATTTCGACCATATTGACAACTTGACAGTGTCTGGTGGTGGGATTTTTGATGGCCAAGGTCCCAAAGCTTGGGGTAGATGTGCCAAAGGCACATATTGCAACCAGCTCCCCATTGTAAGTCCCTTCAATCCTAACCTATGAACCTTTTACCCTTTAGTAAGAGGCAGATGCAATCAAATTTTGCTAGTTACAATTGTAGATGTTTGGACATTCACATCTGAATTCCTATTGTTAAAAATTTTTTATACAGAGAATATTTCATATAAATTCAAACAAATGATCAAATCCAAATACCTAGCTTACTAGTGATCAACTATATATGTAACAATGAAATGATGTTGCCAGTGACAAATTTATTTTACTTTTTTTGTTTGTGGCTTAAAAATTTTTCAGAATTTGAATTTCAACTCTATTAAAGGTGGGAAGGTCCATGACATAACCTGTAAAGACAGCAAGCAGTTTCAAGTCCATGTTCTGTTCTGCAAGGACTTTACTTTTCAAAACCTTAGGGTTTTTGCACCCGCAGATAGTCCCAACACCGATGGAATCCACATCAGCAAATCCACTTTAGTTAAAGTCCTCGATTCACATATCCAAACAGGTGACGATTGTGTCTCTCTCGGCGATGGCAACCAAAAAATAACAGTCGAGAGAGTTACCTGCGGACCAGGCCATGGCTTCAGTGTAGGAAGTCTAGGGAAGTATAAGGGTGAAGAGCCTGTGGTTGGATTCAAAGTCAAGAATTGCACTCTCATCAAGACCAAGAATGGAGTCAGAATCAAAACCTTTCCTGATTCTTATGAGGGAATTGCATCCGACATCCATTTCGAAGGCATTATAATGAATGATGTTGCCAACCCTATTTTCATCGATCAAGTTTATTGCCCATGGGGGCAGTGCAATCCAAAGGTATTACTAACTTCATCTTAGAAACGGTTTTATCAATAGATCCTAGATAAAGCATAGAACTTCCTCATTTGATTCTATTCTGATTAGGATTTCTTTTCTGACAGATTCCATCTAAGGTTAAGATCAGCAAAGTTAGCTTCAGGAATATTAGAGGAACTTCTTCAACTCGAGTTGCAGTGAAGCTTTCATGCAGTAGTGCCGTGCCATGCCAGGATGTGGAGATGTCAGACATTGACCTTAGATACTCTGGAAATGGTGCCGCCAAATCTGTGTCCCAGTGCAGTCATGTTCAGCCAAAGATTTCTGGGGTTATGATCCCGCCAGCGTGCAGTGCCCCTGTCCCCCCTAACTGATCCAGTCGGGACTAAATGAGAATGCGAATCCAAATTCTTCTTTAGTAAAATAATACAATAATAAACCTGTAGGGAGGATGTATATATCAGGCATCTCGGTAATTTAAGGTAATATAAAACAATTATAAACCTATAAGGAGGATGTATATATATGCATCCATGCAATGGCAGATTCGGAAAATTTGTTAAGGGGAGCACATGCACAAAGTAATAAAAACGTTGAAAATGAAGATTATACGAAATTATGAAATTTTTATATAAAATAAAATTCGATAATATAATATAGGTTAAATAAAATTGAAACATACGTCATGAACTACATAAAGTTATAACTTTTCACAATAAGAGGCTTCATATATTAAAATCGTTTCACAATAATTTCTTTATCAATATTATCAATAATATATTTCTCCACATACACAAACAAACTATCATTTAACTAGTATTTATATTGGGGGGGGGGGGGGGAGGAGGCCGGGCGGTGGTTGGTTTGTGCGGAAACCATGTACTTGACTAAAAGAAAAAAATTGTAAAAAAGGAAAATATTAATCAATTAGAAGTAGGAAAAATACTAAGAGTAGGAAAATAAAAAGATTAATTAATTAGGAGTAGGAAAAATTCTAGGAGTAGGAAAAATAGATATAAGAAAAGTAATAAAATTAATTAATTATATTAGGAATAAAAATAATGAACAATAATATTTAAAAACCAGAAAATAATAAACAATTAAACAAAAGGGTAGTGTAGAGACAGACAAAATTAGCAAAACTGTTGTAATACTGTTAAAATCCCTAATGAAAATTAAAAATTGAAAAAGTGAAAAAAATAATAATTAAATCGTTAGTATAATTTTCCTGCAATTATACCGATCTTATATGGTGCTTAAGTACTTGATTATTCTAATATAAATGTAGATGAAAAGGAAATGTTTTAAAAGTAAAAATAAAAATAAAAATTTGAAAGAATTTTCAATCCATATTAACGTTTTTTATCCATATAATTTCAACAATGAGTTTATGATTTTTTTTTTCTTTTTTTTTTTTTTTTTAATTTTTGTTCTGTGTGAAGTTTGTATAATTGGATTTCAATTGTTAGGTCCTATAATTGATAACATTAAATTTTTTTTTTTGAAAGAATAATGGCTAACATTATTTGTAATAGTATATAGAACCTGTAACTATAATATATTAAACATTTATTAAATTCAAATAGTACAATCCAACCTCCTCTAATATGATTCGATAATAAAGATAACTCATTCGCCAACAATGTATAGCCTTATTGGTTTCGAGTAATTATACAATAACTTTGTAAAAATTACAGTAGAAACTAATCATAGATTTTACAAAATTAAAAAAAAAAAAAAATTGAAAGTGTGAAGCTTTACCTTTTTTTGGAATATGAAAGTATAAAACTTGTTCCTCAATTAACTACTTTGTACATTTACTGATGATGCCAAATAACAAAATCTTTATTTTATAAAGATGTTTTTCTTTGAAGAAATAATTAAAGATGGTTGATCACCATTTAAAGCTTGGGATCCTGAAAAATAGAGACGATATTACAAGCATTACAAGGTAAATAGGGAAACAAAAAACACACCGGTCAATATATGTCTTATCAGAAAAAGCAACCATAAATAGTTTTATTTTCCAATCACAGTATGAAACTAACCAAATTCATTCAATAAAAATATTTGTATGTGTAATTATACAACAACAAGATATCAGATATCTACAGTCGTAAATGACATAATACAGAATTTCTCAAGAAGGATTCAGATTTAGATGCTGCTGCAAGCCTTATAGAATACAATTAGGTAGAGGGGCTGCTGCAGGTTGGCGGCCTCTGTTTTCCAGAAAGTCTGGGCCCAACATTACTGCACTGGGACACAGCTTTATGTGCTTCATTTCCTGTGTAGGTAATTTACGGTCAATCTCTGCAAACTCCATTCCCTGGCACGGTATGCCATTACTGCAAGCGAGCTTCACTGCAACTGGACATGTAGAAGTTCCCTGAATGTTCTTGAAGCTAACATTGCTGATTTTAACTGGTGATGGAAGCTGAAGAAAAGAAATTATGATTAGAATTATATAATCACATGGGAGAATTGTAGATAGATAGTAAGATAAAAATTTTTAATCTCCAAATAGAACAGGTTTTGAGTGATCGCAGAGAATAATTACCTTTGTATTGCACTGATTTCACAGGCAATAAAGTTGATCTATGAGAATGGGATTGCTGACGTTATTCGTAATAATATCTTCAAAGTGCATGTCGGACGCAGAGCCAGCATAGAAAGCAGGCCAAGGTTTGATTCGGACACCATTTGTGGTACCAGAGATAGTGCTATTCGTGACCTTGATTCCGACCACAGGGGCTTCATTTTGATACTTTCCTAGACTTCCTACACTGATGCCATGGCCAGGTCCGCAAGTAACTTTCGTGATTGATATTTTCTCGGTTCCATCACCAATAGAGATAAAATCATCACCAGTGGCAATATTTGAATCTATTGTGTTAATTTGGCTAGAGTGCCCAACGTGGATTCCATCAGTGTTGGGGCTGTCTCTGGGTGCAGAAATGGTAAAGTGCATGAAATTAAAGTTCTTGCAGCCCAAGACATTAACATGAAACTATTTGCTGTCTTTAGAAGTTATGTTTCGGACCATACCATTGGTAATATAGTCAAACCTCAAAAATTCTGTTTAATTATAAACCCATTATGTTAGTGTCATTATTGTAAATATAGTTATTCTCTAATGCAGATATACGGTGTACATCAAAAAAATTAATTAAGCCATAAAATGTGGGCGTATGCGTTAGATCACAAACATTAAACATCGATGTTGTTTGGTGCAATTTTTTCGACTATGTTAATACTGAAATAACATTATTGAATCTATGTAATAGTGTACATTAATTTTAATATTAATAGCCAATTTGTAGGTGCAAATGCTATAACGTTATCTTTTTTGGGGAATTCACTAGTAGGTAATCGACAATAATAATCATCGATTTACATACACACATAGACAAATATATTTATATTAAAATATTTGAAATTTTGGATTTTTGTATTGGAGTTCATGAATTTTTACTTAATAATCCTACATATTATATATAATAGCAAGGATTTGAATGTCAATAGACTGTATTCTCAAAAAAAAAAAAAGAAAAAAAATGTCAATATACTGAGGGATTTACCCTTTTCTGTTTTTAATACACTCAGAAAATTTATTTTTATGCTACATTAAAAAAAAAAAGTTTATTTTTTTTGCTAGTTCCATAAGTTGTGCATTTGCTTTTCATATATGTGAAAGGGTTTGAGTACTACTATGTATATCTACAAGCATGTGAGAGTAGATTTTTGGAATCTCCATAAGTCATGACTGACCACTATCCATTGCTGTGAAAGATGAGAATAAAAAATATAGTTTTACAAAAAAGAAAAAGTCAATAATCATATGGTTGTTGATCATATGAAAATAAGAAAAAAAATTCATATGAAAATTAGAGAAAATCAAAACCAATCAGGGTTGCATTGTTATTGCCAAGTATTTATTATCAATTTACAATTATTTTGTTGGTCTTAATAATATACATAAATTTAAAATATGAGAGAATTTCATTTTGATCCTTATATTTTTGAAAAACTTCTTTTTTTTTTTTTTTGAAAATTCAAAACTTCTTATTTTTAAATATAAATCTGTTTATAACGTTCATGACCCCTTACATTATAAAAACTCATTGAATTAGTCCTTACCATCGATCAATAAATGGTCAAACGTTACCCATATAGGGATAGTTTCGTCTTTTAATACTAATTGGTGATACAAAAACATATGTCAGATGATTTTTTTTTTTAAAAAAAAAATTAAACAAAACAATAATTAAAAGTATATATAAAGTTAAGGGCAAAATGATCTTTTAGAATTTTGTTTTGATGTTGACCATCAAAGATCACATCAAGGAGATTAATTTGATCAATTTTCAAAATATAATGGACAATGAATACTATAAATGAATTTATATTTAAAAATAAGAAATTTTTTAAAAATATATGAACCAAAATAAAGTTCTCCCATTTAATATAGAACCTGTAAATATATTTTTATCAGTTTTGCTATTCTCAGTTCACTTGTTGACTTCTATTTTTTTTTTTTTTTTAATTTTTTACTTTACAAAGTTGCTCTTGCTTTTCTTTATCTTTTTTTTTGGGCAAATTGCACACACATCATTGAGGTTTGCCATAATTGCACAAAAATGACGATATTTGAAAAACTTACATTAATCTTCCCTGCGGTTCCAAATTCTCATCATAAACCCTCCCCTATCGTTAGTGAACAACTGTTAAATCCTTAAGGTTAATGATCAAAATTATAAAAGACTAAAATACCCTTAAATAAATTTAAAATTAATATAATATATATTTTTAATTTAATTAAAAATATAAAAGATTAAACTATAAATAAATATATATTTTGGTCTCCATGGTAGACCAGATTTGGTCTCCCATGGAGACCTCTCATCTCAATGGCTGGAGACGGTGTCTCCAGTCATTGAAACTGTCTCCATCGTTGGAGATGCCGATCTCCAACGATGGAGACCAGTGTCAAACTTTGTCGTTGGAGACTAGATCTTCATCATCAAAGACCAGTGGAGACCAAAGGGTCTCCACCATTGGAGACTCCAACCAGTCTCTGACAGTGGAGATAGGATTGGAGATGGCGATGCCATCTTTATTTTTTATTTTTTATAATTTTCATTAGGTTTTTAAGTTTTTATAAAATTTTATTTAATTAGGGTTATGTTTGGTTTGATGATGATGTTTGATTTGGGTGATGTTGGTTTGATGAAGTTGATGGAGATGATGATTTGATGAATGTAGCAGATGATGAGAGGTAAAAGACACTAGAATGTGGCTTTTTATTTAATCTATATTATATTATTGGATTTTATTTTATATAAAAACATTATATATTTAGTATTATTTTCATTTTCGATGTTTTTATTACTTTGTGTATGTGCTCCTCTTAACAAATTTTTTGGATCCGCCATTGCATGGATGCATATATATACATCCTCCTTATAGGTTTAGAAATATTGTTTTATATAACCTTAAATAGCTGGGATGCCTAGATATACATCCTTCTTACAGGTTTATTATTATATTATTTTACTAAAGAAGAATTCGGATTCGCATTCTCATTTAGTCCCGACTGGATCAGTTAGGGGGGACGGGGGCACTGCAGGCTGGCGGGATCATAACCCCAGAAATATTTGGCTGAACATTACTGCACTGGGACACAGCTTTGGCGGCACCATCTCCAGAGTATCTAAGGTCAATGTCCGACATCTCCACATCCTGGCATGGCACGGCACTACTGCATGAAAGCTTCACTGCAACTCGAGTTGAAGAAGTTCCTGTAATATTCCTGAAGCCAACCTTGCTGATCTTAACCTTAGATGGAATCTGTCAGAAAAGAAATCCTGATCAGAATACAATCAAATGAGGAAGTTCTATGCTTTATCTAGGATCTATTTATAAAACCGTTTCTAAGATGCAGTTAGCAATACCTTTGGATTGCACTGCCCCCATGGGCAATAAACTTGATCGATGATAATAGGGTGGGCAACATCATTCACGATAATGTCTTCGAATTGCATGTCGGATGCAATTCCCTCATCAGAATCAGGAAAGGTTTTGATTCTGACTCCATTCGTGGTGTTGGTGAGTGTGCAATTCTTGACTTTGAATCCAACCACAGGCTCTTCACCCTTATACTTCCCTAGACTTCCTACACTGAAGCCATGGCCTGGTCCGCAGGTAACTCTCTCTACTGTTATATTTTGGTTGCCATCACCGAGAGAGACACAATCATCACCTGTTTGGATATGTGAATCGAGGACATTAACTAAAGTGGATTTGCTGATGTGGATTCCATCGGTGTTGGGACTATCTGCGGGTGCAGAAACCGTAATGTTTTGAAAAGTAAAGTCGTTGCAGAACAGAACATGGACTTGAAACTGCTTGCTGTCTTTACAAGTTATGTCATGGACCTTCCCACCTTTAATAGAGACGAAATTCAAATTCTGAAAAATTTTTAAGCCACAAACAAAAAAAAAGTAAAATAAATTTGTTAGTGACAACATTATTTCATTTTTACATTCATAGTTGATCACTATATGGTAGATATTAGGATTTGATCATTTGTTTGAATATACATGAAATATTCTTTATGTAGAAAATTTTTAACAATAGGAACTCAGAAGTGAATGTCCAAACATCTACAATTGTAACTAGCAAAATTTGATTGCATCTGCCTCTTACTAAAGGTAAAAGGTTTATAGGTTAGGATAGAACGGACTTACAACAGGCAGCTGTTTGCAATATGTGCCTTTGGCACATGTACCCCAAGCTGTGGGACCTTGGCCATCAAAAAGCCCACCACCAGACACTGTCAAGTTGTCAATATGGTTGAAATACACCCAACTCGATTTAGTAGTTCCTTCTGTTTGAGCAATCAATGTGCCTCGAACCTCAAACTCTACAGGAGCCTTGCAAGGACCTTTGAACTCCACTGGGCCTAAACTGTATGTCCCATTTTGAACTAAAACTTTGCTTGGTTTAGTTGACGCGCAAGCTCCTTTAAAAGCATCGGTTAGAGCCTGAGAGTGCAAACAAACATACTGAAATGTTACTTTACGAGAAATATATATAGTTAGATATCTTACTCTATTCATTCAAATAATATTTCACAAGATCTAAGTTACCTTGGTAATATCGGAGTCTGGTTTTCCGCCATATTTCCCAATATCAAAATCCTGATCTTCAGCAATTGATACAGCCAACAACATCAGAAACATTGCAGCCATGCTCATTTTTCCCATTTTTATTCTTTTCTTTTTTGTTTTAGATTTTTTTTTTTTTTTTAAATTGTGAAATATTAGCTTGATTTGAACTGTTTTTATTGAAGCTGATGCAGGTTTGGAACTTTTGGAACGATAGCAGCAATATCTCTATTTTCACTAGATGAGAATCTCAAGAAAAGTCACACTCACTAATGCTTATTAAAGCGGAAGAAAGAAACGATGGGTTAGTGCCTATAAATAACTGGTCCATTGAGAAGCAATATTCTTATTGGAAATGAAACCCGGGAGGCTATATTTAATCTAGAGTTTATTAAAGTTTGACAATTTTATATATTTTTTAATGATAGATTAATTATGATGAAATTCACGGATTCTATAAACTCCATATTAATTTTGTTAGATTTGTTATTAAATTTTTTTGTTCATTAAATTTATTTTGAAATCCATCTAAATTCATCACTTAAGTGAAATTTATAAAGTTGATGACTTTTTTAATACATATAAATTTTATTACATTCCCTATAAATTTGAATTGAATATTCCTATATTTTAATGGATTTCATATAATCTGAATTAAATACACTTAAATTTCAATAAAATTTATTTAAATTTGGATTGGATAATATTATAATGTACCTTATTCTTTAGAATTCATCAGATATGTTACCTTAGACAAATATAAGGTAACATATCTATTTAGCAAGAAAATTTTGGGTGTATCCAATCAATTATATTATAATCTACCTTGTTTATCAGATATGTTACCGTAAACAAATATAAGGTAACATATCTATCTAACAAGAAAATTTTGGGTATATCCAATTTAAATTCGAATGGATTTTATTGAAATTTAGGTGCATTTAATCTAGATTATATGAAATCCATTAAAATATATGTATATTTAATTCATATTTATATGGAATTCAATAAAATTTAGGTGTATATAAAAAGTCATTGATTTTATAAATTTTATTTAAACGATGAATTTGGATGAATTTTAAAATGATTTTTATGAACCAAAAAAATTTAATAACAAATCTCATCATAGAAATCTAACAAAATCAATATGGAGTTTATAGAATCTGTGAATTCCATCAAATTTTATTATTAGAAGAAAAAAAATTATCAAATTTCAATAAACTCTAGATTGAATATAACCCCCTAAGTTTCATTTCCTATAAGAATATAGCTTTCTCAATGGACCATTTGTTTATGGGCACTAAAAGACCCATCGTTTCTTTCTTCCGCTTTAAAAAGCACTAGGGAGTTTGACTTTTCTTGAGATTTTCATCTAGTAAAAATAGAGATATTGCTGCTTATAGTAGCAAAAGTTTCAAACCTCCTAAAACAATTGAGAGGCATCAGCTTCAATAAAAACAGTTCCAATCAAGCTAATATTTCATAATTTGAAAAAAAAAAATAAAAAAAAAGAAAAGAATAAAAAATGGGAAAATTGAGCATGGCTACAATGTTTCAGATGTTGTTGGTTGTATCAATTGCTGAAGATCAGGATTTTGATGTTGATAGAATGGCAGAAAACCAAACTCCAATATTACCAAAGTAACTTAGGTCTGGTGAAATATTATTTGAATGAATAGTCTGAGATATCTAATTATATATGTATATTTTTAGTAAAGTAATATTTCAATATGTTTGTTTGCTCTCTCAGGCTCTGACCGATGCTTTTAAAGGCGCTTGCGTATCAACTAAACCAAGCAAAGTTTTAATTCAAAAAGGGACATACAGTTTAGGCCCAGTGGAGTTCAGAGGTCCTTGCAAGGTTCCTGTAGAGTTTGAGGTTCGAGGCACATTGATTGGTCAAACAGAAGGAACTACTAAATCGAGTTGGGTGTATTTCGACCATACTGACAACTTGACAGTGTCTCGTGGTGGGCTTTTTGACGGCCAAGGTCCCAAAGCTTGGGGTAGATGTGCCAAAGGCAAAAATTGGAAGCAGCTCCCCATTGTAAGTCCATTTAATCCTAACCTACATACCTTTTATCTTTAGTAAGAGGCAGATGCAATCAAATTTTGCTAGTTACAATAGTAGATGTTCGGAGATTCACATCTGAATTCCTATTGTTAAAAATTTTCTATATAAAGAATATTTCATATATATTCAAACAAATGATCAAATCCAAATATCTAGCTTACTAGTGATCAACTATATAGGTAACAAGTAAATAATATTGTCACCAACAAATTTATTTTACTTATTTTATTTGTGGCTTAAAATTTTTTCAGAATTTGAATTTCAACTATATTAAAGGTGGGAAGGTCCATGACATAACTTGTAAAGACAGCAAGCAGTTTCAAGTCCTTGTTCTGTTCTGCAAGGACTTTACTTTTCTAAACTGTAGGGTTTCTGCACCCGGAGATAGTCCCAACACCGATGGAATCCACATCAGCAAATCCACTTTAGTTAAAGCCCTCGATTCACATATCCAAACGGGTGACGATTGTGTCTCTCTCGGTGATGGCAGCCAACAAATAACAGTCGAGAGAGTTACCTGCGGACCAGACCATGGCTTCAGTGTAGGCAGTCTAGGGAAGTAGAAGGGTAAAGAGCCTGTGGTTGGATTCAAAGTCAAGAATTGCAGCCTCATCAAGACCACGAGTGGAGTCAGAATCAAAACCTCTTCCGATTCTTATGAGGGAATTGCATCCAACCTGCATTTCAAAGGCATTATCATGAATGATGGTGCCAACACTATTATCATCGATCAAGTTTATTGCCCATGTGGGCAGTGCAATCCAAAGGTATTACTAACTGCATCTTAGAAACGGTTTAATCAATAGATCCTAGATAAAGCATAGAACTTCCTCATTTGATTGTATTCTGATTAGGATTTCTTTTCTGACAGATTCCATCTAAGGTTAAGATCAGCAAGGTTAGCTTCAGGAATATTAGAGGAACTTCTTCAATTCCAGTTGCAGTGAAGCTTTCCTGCAGTAGTGTCGTGCCATGCCAGGATGTGGAGATGTCAGACATTGACCTTAGATACTCTGGAAATGGTGCCGCCAAAACTGTGTCCCAGTGCAGTCATGTTCAGCCAAAGATTTCTGGGGTTATGATCCCGCCAGCGTGCAGTGCCCCTGTCCCCCCTAACTGATCCAGTCGGGACTAAATGAGAATGCGAATCCAAATTCTTCTTTAGTAAAATAATACAATAATAAACCTGTAAGGAGGATGTATATATCAGGCATCTCGGTAATTTAAGGTTATATAAAACAATTCTAAACCTATAAGGAGGATGTATATATATGCATCCATGCAATGGCAGATTCGGAAAATTTGTTAAGGGGAGCACATGCACAAAGTAATAAAAATGTTGAAAATGAAGATTATACGAAATTATGATATTTTTATATAAAATAAAATTCGATAATATAATATAGGTTAAATAAAATTGAAACATACATCATGAGCTACGTAAAGTTATAACTTTTCTCAATAAGAGGCTTCATATATTAAAATCGTTTCACAATAATTTCTTTATCAATATTATCAAAAATATATTTCTCCACATATACAAGCAAACTATCATTTAACTAGTATTTATATTGGGGGGGGGGGGGGGGGGGGGTGGGGGGGGGGGGGTGGAGGGGGGGGGTGGGGGGGGGGTGTGGTGGAGAGGGGGGGAGGGGAGCCGGGGGCGGTGGTTGGTTTGTGCGGAAACCATGTACTTGACTAAAAGAAAAAAATTGTAAAAAAGGAAAAAAGGAAAATATTAATCAATTAGAAGTAGGAAAAATACTAAGAGTAGGGAAGTAAAAAGATTAATTAATTAGGAGTAGGAAAAATTCTAGGAGTAGGAAAAGTAGATATAAGAAAAGTAATAAAATAAAGGGAATTTAGCAAAAATGCCATAAAAACACATCAGAATTACGTAAATATCCCTTAGAGGAAATAAATTGCAAAACTACCCTTAATTTACTAAATTGCCCTTGAATCATATTAGCCCTTTTCATTTTGTCTTCAACCACGGCAGCCCGATCTTGTTAAAACACCAACTTGATACACACCACACCAACCCAAATAGCAACGTCATTGTGTTCGTCGACTGCGGCGTCAACTCCCCTGAACTCGAACGGCGAAAACGACTACATTGTTGCCATTGTCATCTCCTCCGGTCGGCGTTCTACAACAACTCCTTCAAACCATCTCTTCGGTGTTCACTTCGCATTTAAGGTTTCTTTTGAAATCTCCTTCTCCAAAGCTCCTACATATCTTCTTCTTTTAGTTCTTCAACAACATTTTTCAAGTTGGTTCTTTGCTCTCTCTATCTTTTCTTTTTGTCATTGTCACGGTTTATGTGTTGGCTTGGAGCTGTTGTTATTGATGGGGTCTTGAATTTTGATGATTTAGGGTGTCGTTTAAGAGCAAAAATGTGTCAAAAAGTGGGTAGATTCTGTGTTGGAGCAAAAATGAGTTGTGGTTTGGAAGAGTTATAGATACTAATGTTTATGCATACAAAGTGTTTGTGAAAATGTTTGTGAGAACTATATTCACTCTTTTTTTGTGTTTTGATGAGACTAAGAGGAATGTTTGAATCTAACTTGAAGTGTAAATGGTTGATTTGCTTCTCTTTTCATAAATTTATTAGTGCAATGGTACAAGTATATCATTGTGAATAGCTCAATATAATTGTTTCTTGAAGTCAGAAGATTATGTTCGGTTGTCATATGCCTTAGTCCATGCATTTGTTTTGCTTTTGCTTTTAATCTGTTACTTTTGGCTGTACATAATATTGCCTTAGTCGATGCCTTTGTTGTCTTGTTTTTAGTGTTGGAAAGTTTGTTGTCCCTCTGACATGACTGAATTTGAGTATAAATTTGCTGCACATATTATATTTTTTTTGTTGCCAAAAGTCTGACTTTGAGTCCAACTCTCCCTCTTTAGAGTGGTATCATTGTCTTCCATTCGAATGTTGATCCTGTACCAATTAAGAGTTTTTTCAAATTTTGTTTAGCATACTCACAATTTACGTATAAAAGAGTTTAGAATAATTGTGATTTAATGTTCTAGTTTCTAATATCTGGTCAGACTTTTGATTATATTTTTTTTGTTGCCAATTATTGGTTTGGGATGTTAATATATTTGCCCATCAATTTTCTGTTGTCTCCCATTGGCAGTAGTTAGATTGGTTTGCAGTAAATGAATATGTCATTTATGCCTTATAGTGTGTAATGAATTATTATATAATAGATGACTCAATTCAGTTATTTATTACTTCCATTCTACTGCTGCTACAGATTAAAATTTTGTTAATAGGCCATTTGTTGAAAATCTATTTGTATATAGTAGATAGAAAACAAATAATAAATTCAAACAACTAAGTTCTAAAGATTGATGGGTTAGTAATTTTCTATACAATTGGAATGGAAATGTGATACAATGATATGTTATTGGCACAAAGTGAGCTACATAATTGTTGCCAAAATTCAAAAGCAAACCTCCATCTATATAATTCTTTAAACCAAAATAATTCATTAACCCAAACTAAAATAGCATGAAAATGTTTACATACCCAAACTAAAATAGTATGAATAAAATTTAAATATCGCATTGAAGCCCATGGTTACTAAAAAAGTTATATTAGGGCTAGTCAAAGAATATGTAATGTAAAGGCAAAGCAAAGAATAAGTCTCCAGGGCCACAGTGAGAACAAAGAATTTGTTTGAATGTTATAGTGTAAGTTTGTTGTATGCATTAGATAATAATTCGATAATTAAGATAGTGCTTGAAGTAATCAATTTTTGATGTAGCTCAAATACCTGAAAAAAATATTATAGGACTAGTCCAAACTAACGAGAGCAATGTGTCACTCCATTGGCCCACTCTCCACACCACTGTTTGAATAAGGAATCACAACACTACCTGCCTTATTTGGCCGCATTGATACCAACTCCATTACTTGAACCACCCACTTCAGAAGGGGATTTTATTTTTGAATGAGTAGTGTATGAATCATCACCCTTCTTTTTTTCCCTCCCAAAAGCACCCCACTTAACAGAAAAACTATAGTGTAATGAAGACAGCATCAGACACTAGACATTGTATTGATAAAGACACATGCTTTCTGTCAAGAAAGTCAATGACAATAATATAACAGGAAATACATAGATAAAAAGCACCCCTAGGGACCTACCAAAATCTCAATAAAAGTTTAAATTGATAGAACTAATATAACATTTTTAGTAACCATGTGTATTTTAATGTGATATTTAGAATTTAAAATTTATATTTTTGTAAGTCTTGACAATTCTCAAATTCATAATGTGTTAACATTCAAATATATATATATATATATATAGGGGTAAAAATTTCAAACTTTTAATTAAAAAACTTCTAATTATATACCAAAAAGTATCTAAATTTGAAGTTAGAGTATTAATTTCTTATAAAATATTGAATATAGGAGAGGTTTTTGTTTTGCAATATTCTTCTGCTCAGCTTTTGCAACTATGTTTAAATTTTGCAATTTAAACATGTTTCAAACACCTTAGAAATTGCTTATTAGGTTTACCGGGCATATTCGAGAGCCATCTATACTTGGATTTTATTTACTAAAACATTTAAATTGCTTATTTTGTTTACTTAAGCATTTAAATTGCTTATTTGCTTATTTTTTTTTATCTTTCATAGGTGTAAATGGCTGAAACAAAGTTTGACAAGTTACTAAAAATAAAAAAAATAATGATTAATTAATTAGGAGTAGGAAAAATTCTAGGAGTAGGAAAATAAAAAGATTAATTAATTAGGAGTAGGAAAAATTCTAGGAGTAGGAAAAATAGATATAAGAAAAGTAATAAAATTAATTAATTATATTAGGAATAAAAATAATGAACAATAATATTTAAAAACCAGAAAATAATAAACAATTAAACAAAAGGGTAATGTAGCGACAGACAAAATTAGCAAAACTGTTGTAATACTGTTAAAATCCCTAATGAAAATTAAAAATTTAAAAAGTGAAAAAAATAATTATTATATAAAATTAAATCATTAGTATATTTTTCCTGCAATTATACCGATCTTATATGGTGCTTAAGTACTTGATTATTCTAATATAAATGTAGATGAAAAGGAAATGTTTTAAAAGTAAAAATAAAAATAAAAATTTGAAAGAATTTTCAATCCATATTAACGTTTTTTTATCCGATCCATATAATTTCAACAATGAGTTTATGATTTTTTTGTCTTTTTTTTTTTTTAATTTTTGTTTTGTGTGCAGTTTGTATAATTGGATTTCAATTGTTAGGTCCTATAATTGATAACATTAAATTTTCTTTTGAAAGAATAATGGCTAACATTATTTGTAATAGTATATAGAACCTGTAACTATAATATATTAAACATTTATTAAATTCAAATAGTACAATCCAACCTCCTCTAATATGATTCGATAATAAAGATAACTCATTCGCCAACAATGTATAGCCTTATTGGTTTCGAGTAATTATACAGTAACTTTGTAAAAATTACAGTAGAAACTAATCATAGATTTTACAAAATTAAAAAAAAAAAAAAATTGAAAGTGTGAAGCTTTACCTTTTTTTGGAATATGAAAGTATAAAACTTGTTCCTCAATTAACTACTTTGTACATTTACTGATGATGCCAAATAACAAAATCTTTATTTTATAAAGATGTTTTTCTTTGAAGAAATAATTAAAGATGGTTGATCACCATTTAAAGCTTGGGATCCTGAAAAATAGAGACGATATTACAAGCATTACAAGGTAAATAGGGAAACAAAAAACACACCGGCCAATATATGTCTTATCAGAAAAAGTAACCATAAATAGTTTTATTTTCCAATCACAGTATGAAACTGACCAAATTCATTCAATAAAAATATTTGTACGTGTAATTATACAACAACAAGATTTCAGATATCTACAGTCGTAAATGACATAATACAGAATTTCTCAAGAAGGATTCAGATTTAGATGCTGCTGCAAGCCTTATAGAATACAATTAGGTAGAGGGGCGGCTGCAGGTTGGCAGCCTCTGTTTTCCAGAAAGTCTGGGCCCAACATTACTGCACTAGGACACAGCTTTATGTGCTTCATTTCCTGTGTAGGTAATTTACGGTCAATCTCTGCAAACTCCATGCCCTGGCAGGGTATCCCATTACTGCAAGCGAGCTTCACTGCAACTGGACATGTAGAAGTTCCCTGAATGTTCTTGAAGCTAACATTGCTGATTTTAACTGGTGATGGAAGCTGAAGAAAAGAAATTATGATTAGAATTATATAATCGCATGGTAGAATTTTAGTTAGATGGTAAGATAAAAATTTTTAATCTCCAAATAGAACAGGTTTTGAGTGATCGCGGAGAATAATTACCTTTGTATTGCACTGATTCCACAGGCAATAAAGTTGATCTATGAGAATGGGATTGCTGACGTTATTCATAATAATGTCTTCAAAGTGCATGTCGGACGCAGAGCCAGCATAGAAAGCAGGCTAAGGTTTGATTCGGACACCATTTGTGGTACCAGAGATGGTGCTATTCGTGACCTTGATTCCGACCACAGGGGCTTCATTCTGATGCTTTCCTAGACTTCCTACACTGATGCTATGGCCAGATCCGCAAGTAACTTTTGTGATTGATAATTGCTCGGTTCCATCACCAATAGAGATAAAATCATCACCAGTGGCAATATTTGAATCTATTATGTTAATTTGGCTAGAGTGCCCAACGTCGATTCCATCGGTGATGGGGGCTGTCTCTGGGTGCAGAAATGGTAAAGTGCATGAAATTAAAGTTCTTGCAGGCCAAGACATTAACATGAAACTGTTTACTGTCTTTAGAAGCTATGTTGCGGACCATACCATTGGTAATATAGTTAAACCTCAAATTCTGTTCAATTATAAACCCATTATGTTAGTGTCATTATTGTAAATACAGTTATTCTCTAATGCAGATATACAATGTACATCAAAAAAATTAATTAAGCCATAAAATGTGGGCGTATGCGTTAGAGAATATCAATATTCTATACTTCATCTACGAAAGGAAATCTGTGGAGACTAAGATTGAATGACCTTACAAGTGGAAGACCCTTACAACATGTATACTGGGTACAAGTACCCCGTGCTTTAGGTCTTAGGCCATCGAAAATTCCACCACTTGACAATGTGAATTGATCTATATATTGAAAAGCAACCCAAGTAGCATCAACATTCATTTCTCGAACGCGTGTTAGGGCCTTCACGGTGCCTTGAACCTCAAACTCAATAGAAGCCTTGCAGGGACATTGGACGTTACATGGCCTAATGCGAATGCACCTCTTGGAATCATGATTCTACTTGGAGTAGCGGAAGCGCATGCCTCTTTAAAAGCAGTAGATAAAGCCTGACAAGAAACAAACGATTTGTAAAATTATTTCTATGAACAAAAATCCTACTTCAGGTACCGGTAATCGGAGTGTTGATTCATTTCACCAGGTTTAATTACCTTGCTGATATCTGAGCAACAATCACTTTTCCACCATGGCTCCTGACATCGAAAACATGTCCTGAATGAGCTTTAGTAGTTGATGCAAACAACATCAAAAAGATGGCTGCCATGTTCAACTTTCCCATTTTTTTATATAATGCTTTGTCTTTGGATAACTCTTTTTTCGGTTGAAATGTGAAATTGTAGCTTCTTTGGAACCATTATATGGTGTAGTGAGAACCATTTTCAGTTAACGACTAAAATTTGTAACTATTTCTTTTAGCCGGATTTATCAGAGTTGTTGGGGTCAGCTCCAACGTTTTTGTTGTCTTTATCAGATTTTTTTTTTTTTTTAATTTTTTAGCTAAATTAAGTACATAAAGGAGCTCTTAAAACAAAAAGCTTTAGGTGTGTGACATTTGCTGTGCTGTACCTATAATAATTACTGTTACATATATAAAAAACTTTCAATTGTTAAATATTAGACAAAATTGTACCCAAGTTTGTGACCTTGGTGAATGTATGTTTAAGGCCTCTTTTTCCATTTGAGCAAGTGTATTTTGTTTTTTAGACATTTAATAATTGATTGATCAAATATCTTAAAAATTCTAAATTCCCCATGGTTTTAATTAAAAAGATACATTAACAAAAGAACAAAAAAAATCCCATCTTCATCTCTTCCACTCACCAAATCCCTCACCTCCACCGCCATTCTAACACTGACTTTCTATTGGTCAACCTCTGGTCAATGCATGGTACTTCTTTTGCTCAAATGATAAAACTTTGATCACAAACATTAAACATCGATGTTGTTTGGTGCAATTTTTTCGACTATGTTAATACTGAAATAACATTATTGAATCTATGTAATAGTGTACATTAATTTTAATATTAATAGCCAATTTGTAGGTGCAAATGCTATAACATTATCTTTTTTGAGGAATTCACTAGTAGGTAATCGACTATAATAATCATCGATTTACATACACACATAGACAAATATATTTGTATTAAAATATTTGAAATTTTGGATTTTTGTATTGGAGTTCATGAATTTTTACTTAATAATCCTACATATTATATATAATAGCAAGGATTTGAATGTCAATAGACTGTATTCTCAAAAAAAAAAAAAAAAAATGTCAATATACTGAGGGATTTACCCTTTTCTGTTTTTAATACACTCAGAAAATTTATTTTTATGCTACATTAAAAAAAAAAAAGTTTATTTTTTTTTGCTAGTTCAAGAAGTTGTGCATTTGCTTTCATATATGTGAAAGGGTTTGAGTACTACTATGTATATCTACAAGCATGTGAGAGTAGATTTTTGGAATCTCCATAGGTCATGACTGACCACTATCCATTGCTGTGAAAGATGAGAATAAAAAATATAGTTTTACAAAAAAGAAAAAGTCAATAATCATATGGTTGTTGATCATATGAAAATAAGAAAAAAAATTCATATGAAAATTAGAGAAAATCAAAACCCATAAGGGTTGCATTGTTATTGCCTAGTATTTGTTATCAGTTTACAATTATTTAGTTGGTCTTAATAATATACATAAATTTAAAATATGAGAGAATTTCATTTTGATCCTTATATTTTTGAAAAACTTCTTTTTTTTTTTGAAAATTCAAAACTTCTTATTTTTAAATATAAATCTATTTATAACGTTTATGACCCCTTACATGATAAAAACTCATTGAATTAGTTCTTACCATCGATCAATAAATGGTCAAACGTTACCCATATAGGGATAGTTTTGTCTTTTAATACTAATTGATGATGTAAAGATAGTTTCGTCTTTTAATACTAATTGATGATATAAAGACATATGTCAGATGAAATTTTTTTTAAAAAAAAAAAATTAAACAAAACAATAATTAAAAGTATATATAAAGTTAAGGGCAAAATGATCTTTTAGAATTTTGTTTTGATGTTGACCAGCAAAGATCACATCAAGGAGATTAATTGATGAGTTTTTAGAATATAATGGACAATGAACATTATAAATGAATTTATATTTAAAACTAAGAAATTTTTTAAAAATATATGAACCAAAATAAAGTTCTCCCATTTAATATAGAACCTGTAAATATATTTTTATCAGTTTTGCTATTCTCAGTTCACGTGTTGACTTCTATTTTTTTGTTGACTTCTATTTTTTTTTATTTTTTACTTTACAAAGTTGCTCTTGCTTTTCTTTATCTTTTTTTGGGCAAATTGAACACACATCACTGAGCTTTGCCATAATTGCACAAAAATGACTATATTTGAAAAACTTACATTAACCTTCCCTGAGGTTCCAAATACTCATCATAAACCCTCCCCTATCGTTAGTCAACAACTGTTAAATCCTTAAGGTCAATAATCAAAATTATAAAAAGATTAAAATACCCTTCAATAAATTTAAAATTAATATAATATATATTTTTAATTTAATTAAAAATATAAAAGATTAAACTATAAATAAATATATATTTTGGTCTCCATCATAGACCAGATCTGGTCTCCCATGGAGGCCTCTCATCTCAATGGCTGGAGACGATGTCTCCAGCCATTGAGACTGTCGTTGGAGATGTCGGTCTCCAACGATGGAGACCAGTGTCAAACTTTATCGTTGGAGACCAGATCGGGTCTCCGACGATGGAGACCAGATCCGGTCTTCGACAATGGAGACCAAAAGGGTCTTCACCATTGGAGACTCCAACCAGTCTCTGACGGTGGAGATAGGATTGGAAATGGTGATGCCATCTATATTTTTTATTTTTTATAATTTTCATTAGGTTTTTAAGTTTTTATAAAATTTTTATTTAATTAGGGTTATGTTTGGTTTGATGATGATATTTGATTTGGGTGATGTTGGTTTGATGATGTTGATGGAGATGATGATTTGATGAATGTAGCAGATGATGATTTGATGAGAGGTGAAAGACACTAGAATGTGGCTTTTTATTTAATCTATATTATATTATTGGATTTTATTTTACATAAAAACATTATATATTTAGTATTGTTTTCATTTTCGATGTTTTTATTACTTTGTGCATGTGCTCCTCTTAACAAATTTTTTGGATCCGCCATTGCATGGATGCATATATATACATCCTCCTTATACGTTTAGAAATATTGTTTTATATAACCTTAAATAGCTGGGATGCCTAGATATATACATCCTCCTTACAGGTTTATTATTATATTATTTTACTAAAGAAGAATTCGGATTCGCATTCTCATTTAGTCCCGACTGGATCAGTTAGGGGGGACAGGGGCACTGCAGGCTGGCGGGATCATAACCCCAGAAATCTTTGGCTGAACATGACTGCACTGGGACACAGCTTCGGCGGCACCATTTCCAGAGTATCTAAGGTCAATGTCTGACATCTCCACATCCTGGCATGGCACGGCACTACTGCATGAAAGCTTCACTGCAACTGGAGTTGAAGAAGTTCCTCTAATTATCCTGAAGCTAACTTTGCTGATCTTAACCTTAGATGGAATCTGTCAGAAAAGAAATCCTAATCAGAATACAATCAAATGAGGAAGTTCTATGCTTTATCTAGGATCTATTGATATAATAAAACCGTTTCTAAGATGAAGTTAGTAATACCTTTGGATTGCACTGCCCCCATGGGCAATAAACTTGATCGATGAGAATAGGGTTGGCAACATCATTCATTATAATGCCTTCGAAATGCATGTCGGATGCAATTCCCTCATAAGAATCAGGAAAGGTTTTGATTCTGACTCCATTCGTGGTCTTGGTGAGTGTGCAATTCTTGACTTTGAATCCAACCACAGGCTCTTCACCCTTATACTTCCCTAGACTCCCTACACTGAAGCCATGGCCTGGTCCACAGGTAACTCTCTCGACTGTTATTTGTTGGTTGCCATCACCGAGAGAGACACAATCGTCACCCGTTTGGATATGTGAATCGAGGACTTTAACTAAAGTGGATTTGCTGATGTGGATTCCATCGGTGTTGGGACTATCTGCGGGTGCAGAAACCGTAATGTTTTGAAAAGTAAAGTCGTTGCAGAACAGAACATGGACTTGAAACTGCTTGCTGTCTTTACAGGTTATGTCATGGACCTTCCCACCTTTAATAGAGTTGAAATTCAAATTCTGAAAAATTTTTAAGCCACAAACAAAAAAACAGTAAAATAAATTTGTTAGTGACAACATTATTTCATTTTCACATACATAGTTGATCACTATATGGTAGATATTAGGATTTGATCATTTGTTTGAATATATATGAAATATTCTTTATGTAGAAAATTTTTAACAATAGGAACCCAGATGTGACTGTCCAAACATCTACAATTGTAACTAGCAAAATTTGATTGCATCTGCCTCTTACTAAAGGTAAAAGGCTTATAGGTTAGGATAGAATGGACTTACAACAGGCAGCTGGTTGCAATATGTGCCGTTGCCACATTTACCCCAAGCTGTGGGACCTTGGCCATCAAAAAGCCCACCACCAGACACTGTCAAGTAGTCAATATGGTCGAAATATACCCAGCTCAATTTTTTAGTTCCTTCTGTTTGAGCAATCAATGTGCCTCGAACCTCAAACTCTACAGGAGCCTTGCAAGGACCTATGAACTCCACTGGGCCTAAACTGTATGTCCCTTTTTGAACTAAAACTTTGCTTGGTTTACTTGATGCGCAAGCTTCTTTAAAAGCATCGGTTATAGCCTGAGAGTGCAAACAAACATATTGAAATATTACTTTATAAGAAATATATATAGTTAAATATCTTACTCTATTCATTCAAATAATATTTCACAAGACTTAAGTTACCTTGGTAATATCGGAGTCTGGTTTTCCGCCATATCTCCTAATATCAAAATCCTCATCTTCAGCAATTGATACGGCCAACAACATCAGAAACATTGCAGCCATGCTCAATTTTCCCATTTTTATTCTTTTCTTTTCTGTATTTTTAGATTTGTTTTTTTTTTTTAAATTATGAAATATTAGCTTGATTGGAACTGTTTTTATTGAAGCTGATGCCTCTCAAATATAAGCAGCAATATCTCTATTTTCACTAGATGAGAATCTCAAGAAAAGTCACACTCACTAATGCCTATTAAAGCGGAGGAAAGAAACGATGGGTTAGTGCCTATAAATAACTGGTCCATTGAGAAGCAATATTCTTATTGGAAATGAAACTCAGGAGGTTATATTCAATCTAGAGTTTATTAAAGTTTGATAATTTTTTATTTTTTTTCTAATGATAGATTAATTATGCTGAAATTCATGGACTCCATATTAATTTCATTAGATTTGTTATTAAATTTTTTTTGTTCACTAAATTTATTTTAAAATCCATCTAAATTCATCACTTAAATAAAATTCATGAAGTTGATGACTTTTTTAATACATATAAATTTTATTACATTTCATACAAATCTGAATTGAATATTTCTATATTTGAATGGATTTCATATAATCTGGATTAAATACACTTAAATTTTAATAAAATTTATTCAAATTTGGATTGGATAATATTATAATCTACCTTATTCATTAGAATTCATCAGATATGTTACCTTAAACAAATATAAGGTAACATATCTATTTAGCAAGAAAATTTTGGGTGTATCCAATCAATTATATTATAATCTACCTTATTTATCAGATATGTTACCTTAAACAAATATAAGGTAACATATCTACCTAGCAAGAAAATTTTCGGTACATCAATTCAAAATTGAATGGATTCTATTGAAATTTAGATGCATTTAATCTAGATTATATGAAATCCATTAAAATATATGTATATTTAATTCATATTTGTATGGAATTCAATAAAATTTAGGTGTATATAAAAAGTTATTGACTTTATAAATTTAATTTTTAAACGATGAATTTGGATGAGTTTTAAAATGATTTTTATGAACAAAAAAAATTTAATAACAAATCTCATCATAGAAATCTAACAAAATTAACATGGAAGTTTATAGAATCTATGAATTCCATCAAAATCTATTATTAAAAAAAAAAAAATTATCAAATTTCAATAAATTCTAGATTGAATACAACCCCTTAAGTTTCATTTCCTATAAGAATATAGCTTCTCAATGGACCATTTGTTTATAGGCACTAAAAGAACCCATCGTTTCTTTCTTCCACTTTAACAGGCACTAGTGAGTTTGACTTTTTTTGAGATTTTCATCTAGTAAAAATAGAGATATTGCTGCTTATAGTAGCAATAGTTTCAAACCTCCTAAAACATTTGAGAGGCATCAGCTTCAATAAAAACAGTTCCAATCAAGCTAATATTTCATAATTTGAAAAAAAAAAAAAAAGAAAAAAAGAAAAGAAAGAAAAGAATAAAAATGGGAAAATTGAGCATGGCTGCAATGTTTCAGATGTTGTTGTTTATATCAATTGCTGAAGATCAGGATTTTGATATTGAAAGAATGGCAGAAAACCAAACTCCAATATTACCAAGGTAACTTAGGTCTGGTGAAATATTATTTGAATGAATAGTCTAACATATCTAATTATATATATATATATGTATATATTTCTAGTAAAGTAATATTTCAATATGTTTGTTTGCTCTCTGGTTAAGCCCAAAAATATCACCTTCGGCTAAACAGTTATCGTAGTATAGCTTAAGGGTATCGATTCCACAGAGAAGTTATATAACAAGAAAAATTCAAAATAGTGAGGTTTTACAAGTAAATAATAGAGAAGAATTAAAAGGAGAATTGCTTGAGGGTTTTAAAATGAAGAATGAATAAAAAATAATAATAATCAAACAACCAATAGAAAAAATAACAAGGCTTTGGGGGTCACTTAATTGTTTATTTTATTGTTATTAAGTTTGATTTCTATTTGTTACTCAATTGCATGTTTCACATCCCAAACAAACAATTGGAGAATATAAATTTGAAGATCAAATAAAAAATATCAATAATATTTGTAAAATTCTTTTTATTTATGAATAAATTTGGATATAATTTTAAGTTATCTAAGAACGACAATATATCAATTTGATAATATTACAGTCGAAAATCAACTTATAATTATATCAAATCAGAAATTATAATTTCAACGTAAATCACATAAAGAAAGCATGACTGAATTTATATGAAATTGCAAAATATAATCTCTGAAATTAGAACTTTAAGAAGAATTCAACATAAACATTTAAAAACTTGAAATAAATCAAACTTGAATAACAATATCCTTACAATTAAGATTACCCCTCAGGCCCACTCTAACTTTAGCCTAACTTGCCTATTATTTCACACATTCTACAAAGAAAGTATGAAAATAATTCAGCAAGATATTTTCTTTTTGAAATACTGATTTTCTCTTTGAAAAATTGGTTCTCTTGTTGTGTTGTCAGATGCCTTATTTATAGAAGCAAGAAGTTGACTCTTCAGAGAATCTTCTCTTCACTTAAAAGGAAAGCTTTCAATTTCAAAATCTTTTCATATTTATCACCACAACTTATTTGGTCATTTTTCAAATTTTGAAATTCAAATCGAATGTCAACTCATCCCCATAAATCACTCTAGTTTTCTTCAAATTGAGAAACAAATCAAATGTCAACCAATCACCACAAATTACTCAATCATTTTCAAATTTGAAAATGATTTGTTGGTGGAATTGTATGAGCCTTGAAACATTTAGAGTCTGATTTATATTTATCTGATGATCCTTGATAGCATTTGGGTCCTGTGCACTTGAGCTGATATTATTTAAATTGGGTCTCTTGATTCTGTTTCTGAAAAATATCACAAACCCAAAATAAGTACCCATAAATTATGTAAAATTATCAGTTTAATGAACATAAAAATACATTAAATCAAATAAGCAAACCAACTGCATTCGTAAAAATAAACAAATAAATATGTTTAATTAAATAACATATTTTGACAAATGCAATCAATTTTCCAATATTAAAATTGTATTTTTGTGCTCCAATCACTCTCTCAGGCTCTAACCGATGCTTTTAAAGGCGCTTGCGCATCAACTAAACCAAACAAAGTTTTAATTTAAAAAGGGACATACGGTTTAGGCCCAGTGGAGTTCCAAGTTCCTTGCAAGGTTCCTGTAGAGTTTGAGGTTCGAGGCACATTGATTGCTCAAAAGGAAGGAACTACTACATCGAGTTGGGTGTATTTCGACCATACTGACAACTTGACAGTGTCTCGTGGTGGGCTTTTTGACAGCCAAGGTCCCAAAGCTTGGGGTAGATGTGCCAAAGGCACAAATTGCAAGCAGCTCCCCATTGTAAGTCCATTCAATCCTTACCTACATACCTTTTACCTTTAGCAAGAGGCAGATGCAATCAAATTTTGCTAGATACAATAGTAGATGTTCGGACATTCACATCTGAATTCCTATTGTTAAAAATTTTCTATATAAAGAATATTTCATAAATATTCAAACAAATGATCAAATCCAAGTATCTAGCTTACTAGTGATCAACTATATATGTAACAATGAAATAATATTGTCAACAACAAATTTATTTTACTTATTTTATTTGTGGCTTAAAAATTTTTCAGAATTTGAATTTCAACTCTATTAAAGGTGGGAAGGTCCATGACATAACTTGTAAAGACAGCAAGGAGTTTCAAGTCCATATCCTGTTCTGCAAGGACTTTACTTTTCTAGACTGTAGGGTTTCTGCACCCGCAGATAGTCCCAACACCGATGGAATCCACATCAGCAAATCCACTTTAGTTAAAGCCCTCGATTCACATATCCAAACGGGTGACGATTGTGTCTCTCTCGGTGATGGCAGCCAACAAATAACAGTCGAGAGAGTTACCTGCGGACCAGACCATGGCTTCAGTGTAGGAAGTCTAGGGAAGTATAAGGGTAAAGAGCCTGTGGTTGGATGCAAAGTCAAGAATTGCAGCCTCATCAAGACCACGAGTGGAGTCAGAATCAAAACCTCTTCTGATTCTTATGAGGGAATTGCATCCAACCTGCATTTCAAAGGCATTATCATGAATGATGGTGCCAACAGTATTATCATCGATCAGGTTTATTGCACATGGGGGCAGTGCAATCCCAAGGTATTACTAACTGCATCTTAGAAACGGTTTTATCAATAGATCCTAGATAAAGCATAGAACTTCCTCATTTGATTGTATTCTGATAAGGATTTCTTTTCTGACAGATTCCATCTAAGGTTAAGATCAGCAAGGTTAGCTTCAGGAATATTAGAGGAACTTCTTCAACTCCAGTTGCAGTGAAGCTTTCATGCAGTAGTGCCGTGCCATGCCAGGATGTGGAGATGTCAGACATTGACCTTAGATAC
Organism: Nephelium lappaceum; assembly: GCA_021234005.1. Taxonomy (NCBI): domain Eukaryota; kingdom Viridiplantae; phylum Streptophyta; class Magnoliopsida; order Sapindales; family Sapindaceae; genus Nephelium; species Nephelium lappaceum. The sequence goes on from CM038004.1 coordinate 1,329,273, forward strand.
TCTGGAAATGGTGCCGCCAAAGCTGTGTCCCAGTGCAATCATGTTCAGCCAAAGATTTCTGGGGTTACTGGGGTTATGATCCCGCCAGCGTGCAGTGCCCCTGTCCCCCCTAACTGATCCAGTCGGGACTGAATGAGAATGCGAATGCGAATTCTTTTTTAGTAAAATAAAAAAATAATAAACCTGTAAGGAGGATGTATATATCCATGCATCCCGGTTATTTAAGGTTATATAAAACAATTCTAAACCTAAAAGGAGGGTGTAAATATACGCATCCACATAACGACAAATCCAGAAAATTTGTTAAGGGGAGCACATGCATAAAATAATAAAAACATCAAAAATGAAAATCTTACTAAATATATAATATTTTTATGTAAAATAAAGTTCGATAATATAATATAGATTAAATAAAAATGAAACATATGTCATTCTTAAACAAAGTAAGTAGTTTTACACTTAGTAAGTGCGTCATACTTTATTATATATAAAAAAGGTATGTCATACTTAAGCAAAGAATTTTTCTTGCTAAATAGATATGTTACTTTATATTTGTTTAAGGGGGTATATTCAATCTAGAATTCATTAAAATTATAATATTTTAAAAATTTGGGTATATCCAATCCAAATTTGAATGAATTCTATTAAAATCTAGATGTATTAAATTCAAATTATATGAAATCCATTAAAATATAGGTATATTCAATTCAGGTTTATATGGAATCTAATAAAATCTAATTATATTCAAAAAATCATTGACTTCATAAATTTTATTTAAGTGATGAATTTTAAAATGATCTTTTTGAAAAAAAAAATTTAATAACAAATTTTATCATATAAATCTAACAAAATCAATACGGAGTTTATAGAATCTGTGAATTCTATCAAAATCTATCATTAAATGAAAAAAAAAAAAATCTAACTTCTATAAACTCTAGATTGAATAAAGCCCCTTTAAACTCTAAATTTGTTAATAGAAGTTCTGATAATGTCGAGCAAGGATTCTCTACCATCATTTTTTTTTGGCTAATTTTTTGATAATCTAATGACACGTCGGCATTTAAAAAGTGAATTATCAAGATTATTAGATTTTTTTTCTCCTATCCATCACTCAAACTTAAATTCTTCTTATAAAAAGCTTAGTATCAACAAAGATTAATAGATAATCTTTGCTTGATAATGTCTTGCTCCAAATTCATTATGTGGGAGAGAAAACCAATACGTCCATACTTTATCTTCTATGACATACCAATATGATTTAAAACTTTTTGGTTTAAAAAAGTTTCATTAACATAAGATGTTTGATTTATAGTTAAATTTAATCATCATATGGAAATTGAAAACCTAAGAAACTGTAAATGAGAATTTGATATTGGAATTCAGTGGAGTTCAATCAGATATATAGATGAAATTGTGTCATACTATCGTCATCAAACTACACAAAACGATAACGATGGAACCCATCAATTGGCTTGAGAAACTCTATTCCGGTAATGAAACAATCAATCTAGATGCCTCTGAATTGTATAAATTTCTCATTGGATTCAAGGACTAATGGCGGGGCTGCTGCAGGCTGGTGGGTTCATATTTCCAGAAATTTTGGGCTCAACGTTACTGCAATGGGACATAGCTCTAGGTGCTTCATTTCCAGAGTATGTAAGGTCAATGTCAGCAATCTCCACACCTTGGCATGGAAAGCCGCTACTGCATGCAAGCTTTACAGCAACTGGAGTTGCAGAGGTTCCCCTAATGTTTTTGAAGCTAACATTGTTAATCTTAACCCGAGAAGGAAGCTGAGAAAAAAAAAATCCATATCAGAATACAATCACATCAGGGAGTGATGCAGGAGCAGAACACCACATCTGCTAACTCTAACCAATTCCAGAAGCAACAAACCACTCGCATAATCAAACCCAATTTTTCACATGGCTCTCAGAAGCAACCAACCACTCTTATTATCACTTTCAAACCAGTTTTAGAAGTAATCAACTACTTCAATGATTTCTGATATATATATTTTTTATATTTTCGGTAACTCTATAAATAGAATTGTAATTAGTAGTTTGAAACCATCAAGTTATCAATAAAAAATTTCAGTGTTTGTAAACTTTAGTTTGAAGTTTGTTTATTTTCTAAAAGTCCTTAGAACTATATCTAGCCTACTACCAGATAATTTTTAGAGCAAGATTACCTTGCCTGGAAACTATCTCACATCAGGGATTTTTATGCTTTTATCTTGGAAAAAATTCAAACCTAGGATCTCCTGATTTATAACTGTTTTCGGAATGTAATTAGTAGTTACCTTTCCATCGCACTGATTCTCTGGACAGTAAAGTTGATCGATGAGAACAGGATTGTTGACATTATTCATGATAATGTCTTCGAAAAGCACGTTGGAAACAGAGCCTTCATAAGAAGCAGGCCAGGTTTTGATTCTGACCCCATTCATTGTATTGGAGATGGTGCAATTCTGGACCACCACTTCAGCCACAGGCTCTTCATCGTCATATTTTCCTAGACTTCCTACACTGATGCCGTGTCCTGGTCCGCAGGTCACGTTGGTGACTGTTACTTGTTGGCTGCCATCGCCAAGAGAGACACAATCGTCACCTGTTTCAATGTTTGAATCGGTGACATTAATTCCGGTGGATTTGCAGATGTGGATTCCATCGGTGTTGATACTATCTTCAGGTGCTGAAATGGTCAAGCGTTGGAAAGAAAGGTTCTTGCTGCCTTTGACAGTAACGTGAAATTGTTTGCTGTCTTTAGAAGTTATGTCTTCCACAACCCCATTGGTAATGGTGTGGAACCTCAAGTTCTGATAAATATTTACACAAAATGAGACAAAATGTTTAATGCCATTATTTCAAAATTTCAGATGTACTTAATTACTAGTGCAGCCCATTTGGATTCAATCATTCATCTAAACATGAATTCTTTATACGCAGAATTCAATCTTCTATAGACATAAAATGGGTCTGGATACTAGACACCCACAATTTCTTCCAGAGAAATTGAATTGTACATGCTTCCTACTAAAAGCAATATCTATGCAGGCAAGGATTTAAAGGACTTACACTGGGGAGTTTCTTGCAATCATTGCCACAAGTACCCCAAGCTTTAGGTCGTCCTTGGCCGTCAAATGTTCCCCCACCAGACAATGTCAAGTGGTCGATATGTTGGAAAGCAACCCAGCTCGAATCCTCTTCCATTTTTTCAGGGTCTGTTTGGGCCATCAGGGTGCCCTGAACTTGCATCTCAACAGATTTCCTGCAGGGACCGTTTAATTTCACTTGGCCTAACAAGAATGTCCCTTTCGGAATCAGGACTTTGCTTGAGGTAGGCGCTTCACAGGCGTCTCCAAATGCTTCGATTAGAGCCTGGTAAAAGAAACAAGAATATTGGAAACTAGTCTACCAGAAATTAAATATGTCATCATAGTATTCCTTCATTTCACAAGGCCTAATTGATTACCTCTGTGATATCCGTGTTTGGGATTCCGTCATAATCCGTAATATCGAAAACACTTTCGGGCTGAGCTTTAGCCATTGACACAAAGAACAACATCAGAAACATTGCACCCACCGTCAATCTTCCCATTTTTGTTTTTTGTTTTCTACCCAAAACGTTTTGTTTGAATTATGCGACATAGTAACTTGTTTTTTGGATCATTTTTATAGTTCAGTGAAAGAAGCTCGTGCCACTAAAATTGTTTTAGCTCATTTTTAGCTTATGCTGTTATCAAAGTAGATCTCTTGATGGTTGCAAGGCGGTGGTTCAGTTTCTTTTGCTATTATTAGCAGTTTTTCTACTTCAGCTAAATCAGCCACATAGTAGGAGGAATTGCTAAAACCAAAAGCCTTAACACATTAAGGTGTGTGATAGTTGCTGTACCTGTGCTTAAAATAATATATTAATGTTACACATATAACCTTTTTTTTTTTTTTTATTAAGAAACCACCTGCGTCATTATTTGAACCTCAAACATTACTAGAGCGAATAAGCACTCTTTACCATTAGGCTACATTGGATATATATAACAGAATTTTTGGGCATATATAACAGAATTTTATGTTAAATAAAAACAAAGGACTAAAAACAACATATATTGTCACGATTTCAAGTAACTAATTATTCCTATAATTTTAGTTAGTTTAGTAAGAAGTTTGATTTATATTTTCTTATTATGATAAAAACTATCATTTGAAAATCATAAGACAAAACACGAATTTTAATTTATGGTTTTAAACCATAACATAACTTCTTTTGTTGTTGTTGTTTAACCATATATAGTTTAAATTTTGACCAGTTTTCAAGTAAAAAAAAAGTATAGTTAAATGAATTGATCTACGTTTTATTGTATCACTCTTTGTTGAGTTGGTTATGTACCATATATATTTTTATATTGATGAGGGGGATTCAAGTCTCCTCTTATCCATAAAAAAAAAAAAAAAAAAAATGCATAGAGACATCTCTCAGTTATTGTCAAAGTAGCTAGCAATTTTTAGGCCATGAAAATTGATCCTTATATTGGGTAAAGTTACAATGTGAACCCAAGCGAAGACTGCATGCTGCTACTATCAAATCAGTTCAATATGTATGGAGTGGGTTTTGTTAGATTGTCCTATATTGGTTGAAGAAGTAGGTTTGCATTGGTTTATAAGATGATGTTAAACCTTCACTCATGAGTTAGCTTTTGTGATGGAGTTAGACGTAAAACCTTTTTCTGACATGGTATCAGAGCTTTGGATTAGGCCCAAACTCAGTTATCTACCGAGTGGGCACGTTATGCGTGAGAGAGTATGTTAAATTGTTTCATATTGGTTGGATTTGAATTTATGGTTGCTTACTATTGATAAAAAAACTTATGGAAAGTTCATCAAAATTTTTGAAAGGAACTTTATATATTGTCTCACTTCGTATTAAATGAAATTTGAAAAATAAATCATCAAAAAAACGATTTTTAGAATTGTATTATTTAAATGGAGAAAATCTCATGGGATACTAAAAAAAATGAGTTTTCAAATTGACACTCAAGAATTGAAATGAATTTTTTTTTTTTCTCGTTTGTTTGTTTGTTTATTTATCATTATCATATTCATAAATTATAGTTCACGAATAAAGATAATAATTTGCTAATAAAATAGCGAACAATGGTTTTTGTTTTTGTTTTTTTTTTTTGCAAACTGTAATTGCTGAAAAAATTCATTTAGTTCTTTGGGATTAGTTTGAAAAACTCACACATATTTCCAAATTTGTACTAATTTTATATTATACAAAATTTTTCCCCTCATATACTTATAGAAAAAAATCTTTTAAAAGAAAAACCCTAACACATTCTTAGAATTCGGCTACTATATTTTAATTTACAATTTAAACATTTATTTTTTTACTTGTTTGATAATTCAATTCAGAGACCATTTCATTTTTACTTAAATATATAAATATCATTAATTCTACCGTGTTTATTAATCATATTTTAATTATGAATAATATGTACATAAAAGTATTTTATAAATTGTTAAATTATTTGTTTTTAGTTGTTGGTATCATATTAAATAAAGTTTCATGACAATTAATAAAAAAAATGTCAAATTATTAGTTTTCAAATAATTTTAACTAAAAAAAAAACATATAAGTTTATAATAGATTTAGATGTGTGAAAAAAAATACAAACTTGTTATTTAGATTTCTGATTTCAATCATAATTTAATTTTCATTTACTTTAAGTAATGTTCAGTTTTTAGATAAAAAAAAAAAAAAAAATCCTTTAGTTTGTTCTAATTTTGCGACAACTCTGACTTGCATAAAATTTTACACTAAAAAAACAATTATCTTTTCAAATATATATATATATATATATATTTATATGATTGTAACTTTGATGAATGTCAAACAAACAATTTATATAATTTTTATTTTTGACATTTTCTACCCATATTTAATTTTAGGTTAATAAATCTAGTGCAAGGTCATTATAATCTTAAGTTCGTTAGCAAATTTGATAGAAAAAAAAAAAGAAGCTAAATAAAGATTGGATAACATTAATTTTTCATATACTAAGCTCTTGTTTAAGATAAAAATACGGAAAAATAACAAGATAGATAATTACGTAAATGTAATTTTAGAGATCCAACTTCTGATTTATGATCTAAGATGATACGTTTATAAAAATTAGTTTATAAGTATTAAAAAAACGGGTTGATACGCTCTTTTAGTTAGAAAATAGGGTTATTATCAGTTTACCCCCTAAAAATGCAAATAATGTCAAACCACCACCGGTTTTGAAAATATTAGCCAAAAAGGTCTGACCGTCAATTGGAATAGTAAAACGGTTAAGAAAGTGACGGATCCGTTAATATTGAGGATAAAAAGATAATTGAATATGATCATAAACAGTGAATTACAACTGAAATATAATATGTAATTTTTTAATTAAAAAAAAATAAAAACAATTTGAAAACAAATTAAAAAACAAAAAAAAACAAAAACTCTCTCACCCTCTCCCTTTCTCTCTCCAGCTCACGCTTTCTCTTTCTCTCTCTCTTTGTGAAACCATCTCAATCTCTCTCTCTCCCACTCACACTCTCTCTTTCACTCTTCATCAACCACCGTCTCCCTCTCTCTCTCCTTCACTCTTCTTTTTCTTCATCAGCCACTGTCTCATTTCTTCTTCTTTTTCTTTTTCTTCGATCCTAGATGAACCCAAATGTTCACACTTGAAGCTCGCCAACATAGACAAAGTAGGAGACCTTTAAACCAGATGCCCAATCGCTCACCTAGATTCGCAGGCCGAGTGGTACGGCCGAGTGGTACGGCGGTGCAGATCAGATCGTGTAGGCATTGTTTCCGATGCGGTTCTTGAAGGAGATGAAGAGGATGGTAAGGAACGGAGCCGTGTGTCGTTGCGTCGAGTGGTGCGGCAGTACGGAGGTAGATATCATATCTTACAAGCGCTGTTTCCGACATGGTTCGTGGAGGAGACAAAGAAAACGGTAAGAAACGGCTGGTTGTAAATCATCATCATGGAGCTGTGCGGCGGTGGATCTGTGGCACTGTTCCTGAGTTTTTTTTGTGCATCTAAAATCTGGGTTTTTTTTGTTGTTGTTGATGTGTTATTTGATCGATTTCTTTATGTTGTTGATGATGATAATGATATGTTTGATGTTGAAGTTGAACTGGAGATTGATGTTGAAGTTGAACTGGAAAATGTTGGTGTTAAAGACATTCGGTGGAGATCCAATCCAAATTAGATCTCCACCGTCCATGGTAATTGATGGACGGTGGAGATCCAGTCTGGGATTGGATCTCCATAATTTTTTTTTTTTCAAAATCTCCACCGTCCATTTTAAGATGGACGATGGAGATTTGATGAATTTTTTTTTAATTTAAATTTCATTAATTAATTTTTTATTTAAATTTAATTTATTTAGTTTTTATTTTGTCAAATTTATTTAATTTTTTTAGTTTTTTCAAATTAATTTATTATTTATTTAATGTCTTTTAATTTTGGTTATCAAAGGATAGATTGGTAATTGATTAATTGTTTGTTTTTTATTTTTTTTATTTTTTAATATTATAAAGGTATTTTGGTCTTTTAGTATTTTTATTACAAAACCACTAATAATTCGGATGAAAACCGCTTTTGGGTTACGGTAGAGGGCTTTTTGACTAATATTTTTAAAAGATAGGGTAAATTGATGTTATTTTCGTTTTCAGGGGGCTTTTTGGATTTCTCCCTAGAAAATAATAGGTCATTCCTATTGTTATCATATTATAAATCATTTTTAAGTAATTACCATTCAAAAATCATTTTTGTGCCAATTATTCTAAAAAGTGAAAATCATGTAAGATACCATCAAAAAAGGGGTAAGCTTTAAAAATAGGGCAAATTGCACAAACCTTCCCTAAGGTTTGACGAAATTGCACAAATATTAAGATGTTTGAGTAACTCACACGAGCATTACCTGAGGTTTTAAAAACTCTGCATGAACCTCCCCTGTCGTCAGTCAACCGTTAGTCAACCACGGCTAAATCAAAATTTTGAAGGGTAAAATAGTCAATTCACAGCTAATAAATATTTTAATTAAAAATAATATTTTTAATTGCTAAACTAATATTATAATATTGAAAAAAAGAAAAAAAAAAACCACCATCTTCTTCTACCTCCATCATCATCATCTCCGTCATCTCCATCTTCTACATTTATGAAAATAATCAAATCATTCATCATCATCAAACCAACCAAATCAATTATCATCGTCAAACAACCAAATCAAACAAAAATATATCAAATTTTGAAAATTGAAAATATTAAACAAAAAAAAAGAAAAAGCTTGGTCTCAATGGGAGACCAGATCTGGTCTCCCATGGAGACCAACCGTCTCCATCGTTGGAGACGACGACGTCTCCAGCGATGGAGACAGCATCTCCATCGCTGGAGTAAACTCTAGCGATGGATCCATCGCTGGTCTCGACCAGCGATGGAGTAATCCTAGGGATGGAGAGACGTCTTCATCGCTGGAGACACCAACGATGTCTCCATCGTTGGAGATTACTCTAGCGATGGAGAAGCCGTCTCTATGGGAGACCAGATCTGGTCTCCCATGGAGACTAGTTTTTTTTCTTTTTTTAATTTTTTTTATATTTTATTTTTAAATTAAATTAAAAAATATATAATATATTAATTTTAAATTTATTGAAGGGTATTTTAGTCTTTTTACACTTTTAACCATTGACCATAAGGATTTAACCGTTGTTGACTGACGACAGGGGAGGTTTGTGCGGAGTTTTTGAAATCTTAGGTAGTGCCCGTGCGAGTTACCCAAGCATCGTAATATTTATGCAATTTCGTCAAAACTCAGGGGAGGTTTGTGCAATTTGCCCTTAAAAATATCACTAAAAAAGTAAGATAAGTTTTCTTAACACCTTCAATTATCCGCGAACTATAATTTGTGAATAACAATATAATTTTTGATAGTTCAGCCTTCATTTTTGAATTATTTCTTTTGTTCATGAATTATAATTCATGATAACTAGAAATTCTAAAAAAAAAGAAAGCTTATTTAAGTTTTTTCAGTTTTTTAATGATGCTTTCAAAATCCAACCTGTTTTTGGCCCCTCAAAAGAAAAAAGATCTCTTCTAAGGGAAAAAAAGAAAAAAAAAGGGAGAATTGTACCCACGTGGATGACAATTCATAAGTGTCCATTTTTCTAACAAATTATAGGATACACGAAATGGAAGACTTCATAATAGACAACATATTACATAAAACATCAGTAGAATAATAAGAGACACCATCGATATACTCGAAAATGCAATCTTAATATTTTATTTGAAATTTCAATCGTAGACGATGAAACTGATACAAAAATTTCCTTTCCTTGAATAAGGAAATTTTATTATTGTACAAAAATAGTTATTTCTAGAGACTCATTTCAGGTTATTTTCAAAAATTGTATAAGCTTTTATGCCTAATCTAAATACACGAATTGGAAGACTTCATAATAAACAACATATTACATAAATCATCAGCAGAATAATAAAAGACGTCATTTATATACTTGGAAATGCACTGATAATATTTTATTTGAAGTTTCAATCATGGATGATGAAACAGACACCAATATTCCCTTTCCTTGACTGAGGGAATTTTGTTATTGTACAAAAATGGTTATTTCCAGAGACTCATTTCAGGTCATTTTCAACAGCTTACAACTAAAGCCTAACAACCAAGGGGATGCTCGGATATACATCCTCCTCATAGGCATGCAACTGTTTTAATTGCTAAAATAGAATCTGGATTCGGATTCAATCCTTGTTGGATTAATTAGGGCTAACAGCGGCGGTGCAGGCCCCTGGGTTCATTTTCCCGGAAACTTTGGGCTGAACATTACCGCATTGGGACACAGCTGCAGGTGCATCCTTTCCAGAGTATGTAATGTCAATGTCTATCAGCTCCACACCCTCGCATGGAACGCCACTACTGCATGCAAGCTTCGCTGCAACTGGAGTTGAAGAAGTTCCTCTAATGTTCTTGAAGACAACATTGCTGATCTTAACCTTTGATGGTTCCTGACAAAATAATGAAATCCTACTAAGAATGCGATCACATGAGAGAGTCTTATGATTTCGTTTTGCGAAGAATTCAAATCTAGGATCTCTTGCTAAAACTGTTTTCTGGATATAGCTAGTTAGTAGTTACCTTTGCATTACATTGACCCCATGGGCAGTAAACTTGATCGATGAGAATAGGATTGCCAACATTATTCATGATAATGTCTTCAAAATGCAAGTTCGACACCTCTCCTGGATAAGAAGCAGGCCAGGTTTTGATTCTGACTCCATTTTGGGTATCGGTGAGGGTGCAATTCCTGAATGTTACTCCAACCACCGGCTCCTCACTTTGATACTTTCCTAGACTTCCTATACTGAAGCCATGGCCTGGTCCGCAGGTGACTTTCTCGATTGTTAAGTCTTTGCTGCCATCACCGATAGAGACACAATCATCACCTGTTTTGATGTTTGAATCAAGGACTTGAACTTTAGTGGATCTGCCGATGTGGATTCCATCAGTGTTGGGACTATTTTCGGGAGCGGAAACGGTAAAGCGTTGAAAAGTAAAGTCACTGCAGCCCAGAACATTGACTTGAAACTGCCTGCTGTCTTTACAAGTTACGTCTTGGATCGTCGCACCCTTAATGAAGTTGAAACTCAAATTCTGATAAATTTTTAAGCCATAGACAACACATAAAACAACAACCGTTAGTTACAACATTATTTCATTATTACATATGCAGTTGACAATCACTAGTATGGTAGATATCTGAAGCTGACCGGAACAAACATGAAATTTTCTTTACGTAGAAAATTTTAACAATAGTAGTTCCGATCCGGATGTCCAAATGTCCACAATTGTAACTAGCAAAATTTGATTGTATCTATCTCTTAATAAAGGGAAAAGCTATATAGGTTAGCGTTGAATGAACTTACAATAGGGAGTTCCTTGCAATATGTGCCTGCGGCACATTTACCCCAAGCTTTGGGACCTTGGCCGTCGAATACCCCACCACCAGATACTGTCAACTTGTCAATATTGTTGAAACTAACCCAACTCGGTTCCTTAGTTCCGTCTGTTTGAGCATTCAGGATGCCTTGAACCTGAAACTCTATAGCAGCCTTGCAAGGACCTTGGAACGTTATTGGGCCTAAACCGTACGTCCCTTTTGGAATTATAACTTTGCTTGGGTTAGTTGATGCGCAAGCCTCTTTAAAAGCACTTGTTAGAGCCTAAGAGACCAAACAAGTATATTGAAATATTACTTTACAAGAAATATATATATATATATATATATAATTAGACATTTCAGAATATTCATTCAATTAATATTTCACCAAACCTAAATTACCTGAGTGATATCTGAGTCTGGTTTTCCGCCATATTTCCCAATATCAAAATCCTGACCTTCAGCAATGGATACAAACAACAACACAAGAAACATTGCAGCCATGCTCAATTTTCCCATTTTTCTCCTTTTTTTTGTTTTATGCTAAACTTTTTTTTTTTTTTTTTTTCTGTTCTGTTTTGAATTATGATATTGTGGCTTCATTTGAACCCTTTTTATAGTGCACTAGAAGAAGCTCATACCTCTCTAATTTTTAGCTCATTCTTAGCTGAATTTTTCAAAGTCCTTCAGATGCTTACAAGGTTGTGGTTCAACTTGTTCTGCTATTTTTGTGCAGCTTTTCTATTTTAGCACCTTCGTAATAAGGATTTGGTAAAAGCTAAGATGTTAACATTAAGATTTGTTAATGTGTTTATTTTTTTTAAATAGATTTGTTAATGTGTTTTAATAATAGATCACCATATACATAACTAACTTTTATATTTCAATATATTTTAATACAGAAGTAGAAAAGGAAAAATTTTATTATCATTATTAAAATAATTGAAGATATTAAATAAATCTTTTTATTTCTAATTTTTCAATTCAATTGGAAAGAACTTTTACCATTTTGCAAGAGCTCTGAATTGATTTTGCTCACATTCAGGGTGTGGTAGGGTTTGATGTATATTTAATTATTGTAAATTATAAAAAATGGAAATTAAACTTTTAGTTGATGTCATAAGCTTTAAAGATGAAATAAATTGCATAAAATATTACAATGAGCAAATGACAATTTAGCTATTCAGTTGAAACTCTAATTCAAGTGGATCAACTATTTTGATATTATTACAATTTACCTCCCTCCCATTAGCAATATTCCGTTACATTTGACATTGTCAAAGCGGTGACAAGACGAAATTGTCTTTGGTGATTGAAGTTGACCCAATTGACTAAATAATAAATTAAATAATTAAATACAAAAACTGAATAATAAATTTTTATTTAACTTTTGTCTTTTCTCTTTTCCTCATCATCTTCTCCTCATCTTCTGTCACAGACTCTCTCTCATTCTTCTTAGATCCGGTTTCATTAGAATGATTCCAAAATCAGAGATTCTGGATTCATTCATGAACCTATCTTCTTCTTCAAACCTAGATTTGGTTTCATTAGAATAAACCCGGAATCAGAGATTCTGGGCTCATTCGTGAACCTAGAATTTTGGGTTCACGAATGAACCCAGATTTTTGTCTTCTTCTTCTTCAAACCTAGATCTGGTTTCATTAGAATGAACCCAGAGATTCTGGGTTCGTTCGTGAACCTACATTTTTGGGTTCACGAATGAACTCAGATTTTTGGGTTCATTTGAATGAACCCAAAACCCAGAAATCTAGGTTCATTTGAATAAACCTAGACAATTTTTTTTTTAATTTTTTCCAATTTTTGTTTTGATAATATAGATTGAACTGGTGATCTTCTTTTTTTGTTGATGGGGTTGAACTAGTGATTATTTGGGTTGATGATTTTTTTCAACTGGTAACTATTGGTGAATTGATGAAGAAGATGACAATGATGATGGGTTCAAGGTTGGATTTTTGATGATAATGAAGAACTATTGGTTAACTGGTGAAGAATTGTTGGTGATTTTTTTGAACGGATGAAGAAGATGGTGATGATGAGTTTAAGATCAAGGAGATTGGAAAGATGAAGAAGATGATCATGGGTTCAAGTTGGATTTTTGGTTAATATTTAATCTTTTAATTTGTTTTTATTTAATTTTTTAATTTTTTTTTTAAATTGATCCCTACCATTCATCTCAAGATGGATAGAGATATGGTTAAAAAATTTTATTTAAATTATTTTAAAATTTTTAATTTTTTTTTTAAAAAAGTCAAAAGATAATTTTATTTTTCATTCAGTTAATTTTAACAAAGTAATATTAATAGGAGGGGATATATTACAATAATATCGAAATAGTTACTTCGCCTGAATTAGAATTTCAAGTGGGTAGCTAAATTGTAATTTGCTCTATTACAATTTGCAAATGGAATCTAATTGAAACATTGATGAATTGAACTATTTTGTTTAAAAATATGTATACAAATAGTTGCGAATTATAATTAAAACATACACTAACTGTTGTTTTGTTCATGAAAAATGAGGAGAAATAACCAATAGAAATTATTCTTCAGAGAATTTATTGTGCTATACAAGATAGCATAATTACAGGGATGATCTTGAATTATTAGATTTTAATCCAAGGACTTACAAAAATCAAAGATTTATTAATAAAAAAAAATCAAAGATTTAAACATATAAAAAAATAAAATAAAATATAAGAAAATTAGGTAGGAGCTCAACTCCATAAATGAACATGTCAAAACAAATTTCCAACCTCCTTAAATTTATGTATCAAAGCCTGTCGAAAGTAGCAAGACCAACAATTTCCAAGAATTTTACAATGAAGTTCTGTTATGAGTGGCAGACTTGATTCTGGTGATAAAATCATCAAAGTTCACGGTTCCAAGCTCCCCACCAAACCTAGATCTAACTGTAACAGTTTGTGTATTAACTTCTTTTGCTCCTACAACAGCCATTAATGGAATTTTCTTCTTCTCTGCATTCCTAATGAGCTTAGGCAGGCGCTCACCGTGGAAAATTTGAGCTCGGATACCATTATTATTGAGTTTTCGGATCATCTTATTGTAGTAATCAAGCAGTAAAAATACATGTAATTAGTTGTATAATTAATAGATCACACCATCCCAAGTCCTGATGAAACTGACCTTCTCCGTTATGTATTTATATAAGAGGGAGTCTGTGAATAAATTCATTAGCGATCAAGTATACCCGTGTGTCTGTAACTGGTAAAACACGCGCCTGGATTGGAGGAATACACAATGGAAAATCCCCAGCATAATGCTCATTGAGAACTCCGAAAAAACGTTCCAAGGATCCAAGCACTGCTCTGTGGATCATGATGGGGCGTTTCTTTTCAGAGTTTGAGTCTACATAAGTAATGTCAAGTCGCTGAGGTAAATTAAAATCAACCTGCAAGGATGAATGAAATCAATCATTTTTAAACATGTAATCAAAATTCTCAGGGTGCATGTCAGAGAGAGTCAAATGGAGGTAAGGGAGCAGAATGATAAGTGTAATGTATACATTCTAGCTGAGCCCATCAATCGTATCCTGTGGTGGAATTCCTGCTAAAATTCTGTCTAGGAATGGAGTTCAAAAGAACTAAAACTTGCGTGTATGGACGAAAACTGCCATTTCCTTTCAAGAGCATCCTCAATCTTAAGATCGATCTTTGGACCATAAAAAGGCACCACCTTCTCCGTCAATTTGATAACTCCACGCCTTGTCATCCAACGCATCTCTGAGGGCAGATGTTGCCTTTTCCCATATATCATCACTCCCCGCAGATTTTTCAGGTTTAGTTGAGACGTTCACTTCATACTTGTCAAAGCCAAATTTTAGTAGGATCTCTTCTGTGAGGTCCAAAACACCCCTGATTTTATCTTTAATTTGATCTTCTAGTCAAAATATGCATGCAGCATCCTGCATACCAAAGGAGTGATGATTGTTATTCTAATCAATATTTTAATGGGCCAAAGGCAAGGCAGTCGCCTCAGGCAGCAAGGTGGTGGAGGCGTCGCCTCGTTTCGTCTTTTAAAACAATAATTAAAAAAAAAAAAAAAACTATGACAAAGGTGCTAATACTAACAAATTTAGACATAATACTTTGAGACACAATCATTTTCCTGGGTGAAACCTCTTACATGGAACAGTCCATGTAAGCTTCCTGACAACTCATATCTATATACTGTTCCCAGCTCAGCAACCCTGATCAGAAAATCACGATACGACCGAAGCTTCCTTTGGTATACCAAAATATGATAAGGGCAATTCATTGGGCGAAGTTGATAAAATTCATCTTCGATATTCATCTGATCATACATGTTCTCCCTGCCAAAGGTCAGCCTTTGACACATGGGTATAGAGCAAATCATAACCAATGTTTCAAATTTTCTTCCAAAAATCTTCTATGATATGCCTAACATGCCAAAAGACAAAACCTCCGCCAGCTGCATCCTGCATAAATTCCTTAACATTAAAATGCATCTACACTACCACAAAATTTGGGGATAATTCAAAAACAGAATACATAAAGCTTTCAACTGCCGTTACGTTTTCAAAGGGGTGCAACCTGTATAGAATGAGACTTTATTTTGTATGTTAATCAATGTTTACTGTTTAGATGAATAAAAAATAAAGTTTGAAGTACAATTTTTGTACATTAAAAAAATAATTTAATATATGTTAGATTCATAAATTAATTTTTTCTTTTTTGTAGATATTTTGTTAGAAATATTTATGGATTTTTATTTGTTTTGTTAACTTAAAATTTTAAAAGAAAAATTATTTCAAGTTTTCAAAGGGTTAATAAATGTTTGTCCTTGTTTGTAATATTATTTAAGAATAATTTTGTCATATAAATATTTTAAGAAAAATGAGTGTTTAAATCATTTTTATGGGTGACAATAACTCTACCCAAAAAAACAAAAAAACCTGATTGTAACTTTGATGAATGTTCAACAAATGATTTATATACAATTTTTATTTTTGATATTTTCTAGCCATATGGGTTAATTTTAGGTTAACAGACTAGTGTAAGGTTATTATAAACATAAGTTCGTTAGCAAGTTAGAAAAAAAAAACAAAGAGGTCTAAAAAGAAGAAAAAAGTTTAGAAAAAAAGCTAAATAAAGACCATAG
Source organism: Nephelium lappaceum (assembly GCA_021234005.1). Lineage (NCBI taxonomy): Eukaryota > Viridiplantae > Streptophyta > Magnoliopsida > Sapindales > Sapindaceae > Nephelium > Nephelium lappaceum. The sequence continues at coordinate 1,345,439 of CM038004.1, forward strand.
AACAATAATTTTTTATATACTCGGCTATTGTTTAACAAAAAATACAGAAAAATAACAAAAGTGCAAACGTAATTTTAGAGGGACAGCTTTTGATTTATGATCCAAGGTAAGATATATTTTAAGAATTTGTTTACAATTTTGAAAAGAAAAGTTTGATACACCCTTTTAATTAGAAAATAACAAATAATTATTATTGTTTTTATATCTCAAATTAATTTTAAGAATTTATCATTTGATAACCGTGCCAATTATTTTAAGAAACGAGAATTGTACCTATGTGGATGACAATTCATAAGTGTCCTTCATTTTTCTAACAAAATATAGGCTTTTATGTCTAATCTAAAAATACAAGGATTGGAAGACTTCATAATAGACAACATATTACATAAAACACAAATAGAATAATGACAGACACCATTGATGTGCTCAAAAATGCAATCTTAATATTATATTTGAAGTTTCAATCATAAATGATGAAACTGATAATAAAATTTTCTTTGTTTGATAAGGAAATTTTATTATTGTACAAAAATAGTTATTTCTAGAGACTCATTTCAAGTCATTTTCACTAGCCTACAAGTAAAGCCTAAAAACCAAGAGGCTGCTCGGATATACATATCCTCCTCAGAGATATGCAATTATTTTAATTGCTAAAATAGAATCTGGATTCGGATTCAATCCTTATTGGATTGAGTTAAGTGCTAACAGGGGCGGTGCAGGCATTTGGGTTCATTTTCCCGGAAACTTTGGGCTGAACATTACTGCAGTGGGACACAGCTGCAGGTGCATCCTTTCCAGAGTATTTAAGGTCAATGTCTATCAACTCCACACCCTGGCATGGAAAGCCACCACTGCATGCAAGCTTCACTGCAACTGGAGTTGAAGAAGTTCCTCTAATGTTCTTGAAGACAACATTGCTGATCTTAACCTTTGATGGTTTCTGCCAAAAAAAATGAAATCCTAATCAGAATATATACGAACACATGAGAGAGTTTTATGCTTTCGTTTTGATAAAATTGTTTTCAGGATATAGCTAGTTAGCAGTTACCTTTGCATTGCATTGATTCCATGGGCAGTAAACTTGATCGATGAGAAGAGGATTGCCAACATTATTCATGATAATGTCTTCAAAATGAATGTTCGACACCTCTCCTGGCTGAGAAGCGGGCCAGGTTTTGATTCTGATTCCATTTTGGGTACCGGTGAGGGTGCAATTCTTGACCGTTAGTCCAACAACAGGCTCTTCACCTTGATACTTTCCTAGACTGCCTACACTGAAGCCATGTCCTGGTCCACAGGTGACTTTCTCGATTGTTAAGTCTTTGTTGCCATCGCCGAGAGAGACACAATCGTCACCTGTTTTGATATGTGAATCGAGGATTTTAACTTTAGTGGATCTGCCGATGTGGATTCCATCAGTGTTGGGACTATCTTCGGGAGCAGAAACGGTAAAGCGTTGAAAAATAAAGTCATTGCAGCCCAAAACATTGACTTGAAACTGCCTGCTGTCTTTACAAGTCACGTCATGGACCCTCCCACCTTTAATGAAGTTGAAGCTCAAATTCTGACAAATTTTTAATTCATAGACAAAAAGATAAAACAAATACTGTTAGTTAAAATATTATTTCATTATTACAAATGTAGCTGATCACTAATATGGTAGACATCTGAAACTGATCGGAACAAACATGAAATATTCTTTACGTAGAAAATTTTTAGCAATAGGAGTTCCAATCTGGACGTCCAAGTGTCCACAATTGTAACTAGCAAAATTTGATTGTATCTATATCTGAATAAAGGTTAAAGCTATACATATAGGTTAGGGTTGAATGGACTTACAATAGGGAGTTTCTTGCAATATGTGCCTGCGGGACATTTACCCCAAGCTTTGGGACCTTGGCCGTCGAATACCCCACCACCAGATACTGTCAACTTGTCAATATTGTTGAAACTAACCCAACTCGGTTCCTTAGTTCCGTCTGTTTTAGCATTCAGGGTGCCTTGAACCTGAAACTCTACAGCAGCCTTGCAAGGACCTTGGAACTTAATTGGGCCTAAACCGTATGTCCCTTTTGGAATTATGACTTTGCTTGGGTTAGTTGACGCACAAGCCTCTTTAAAAGCACTTGTTAGAGCCTGAGAGAGCAAACAAGCATATTGAAATATTACTTTACAAGAAATATATATAATTAGATATCTCAGAGTATTCATTAAATTAATATTTAACTATATTTAAATTACCCGGGTGATATCTGAGTTTGATTTTGCACCATATTTTCCAATATGGAAATCCTGAGCTTCAGCAATTGATACAAACAACAACATCAGAAACATTGCAGCCATGCTAAATTTTCCCATTTTTCTCCTTTCGTTTCTTTTTTTTTTTTCTCTTTTTTTTTTTGTTTTGTTTTGTTTTCTACTAATTTTTTTTGTCTTTTTTGAATTATGATATTGTAGCTTCATTTGGACCCTTTTTATACTGCACTAGAAGAAGCTCATGCCTCTCCAATTTTTAGCTCATTTTTAGCTGAAGTTTTCAAAGCCCTTCGGGTGCTTACAAGTTTGTGGTTCAACTTGTTTTGCTATTTTTTTGCAGCTTTTATATTTTAGCTAAATTACCCTAGTAATAAGGATTTGGTAAAAGATAAGATGTTGACACTAAGATTTGTTAATGTGTTTTTTTTTTTTTTTTTGAAATATAATGTGTTTTAATAATAGATCACTATATGTATAAACTTGTATATTTAAATATATTTTAATACAGAAGTAGAAAAGGAAAAATTATGTTATCTACATTAAAATAACTTCCAAGATATAGATTAAATCTTTTTTATAAGCAATTTTTTTTTAATTCAATTTATAATAATTTTTATCATTTTGCAAGAGTCCTGAATTGATTTTGCTCACATTCAAGGTTTGGTAGGGTTTGATGTATATTTAATTATTGTACATTATTTAAAACATGGAAATTGAACTTTTAGTTTATGTCCATAAGCTTTATAGACGAAATAAATTGCATGAGAAATTACAATATGCAAATGGAATCCTAATTGAAACATTGATGAATTGAACTATTTAGTTTAAAAATGTGTAAACAGACAATGAACTATAATTAAATCATATACTAACCTTTGTTTCGTTCATGGAAAATGAGGGGAAATAACCAATAGAAATTATTCTTTAGAGAATTTATTGTGCTATTCAAGATTGTATAATTATGGGGATGATCCTGAATTATTAGATTTTAATGCAAGGACTTACAAAAATCAAAGATTAAAAATATAAAAAATAAAAAATAACAGAAAATTAGGTAGGAGCTCAACTCCGTCAATGAACATGTCAAAATAAATTTCCAACCTATGTAAATTTATGTATCAATGCTTTGTCAAAAGTAGCAAGACCAACAATTTCCAAGAACTTTACAATGAACTTCTGTTATGAGTGGCAGACTTGATTCTGGTCATAAAATCATCAATGTTCATGGTTCCAAGCTCCCCACCAAACCTAGATCTAACTGTAACAGTTTGTGTATCAACTTCTTTTGCTCCTACAACAGCCATTAATGGAATTTTATGCTTCTCTGCATTCCTAATGAGCTTAGGCAGGCGCTCACCATGGCAAACTTCAGCTCGGATACCATTATTTTTGAGTTTTCGGATCACCTCATTGCAGTAATCAAGCTGTAAAAATACACGCAATTAGTTATTTAATGAATAGATCACACCATCTCAAGTCCTGATGAAACTGACTTTCACTGTTACATAGTTATATAAGAGGGAGTCTGGAAATAAATTCATAAGTAGCCTAGACCTAGTATACCTGTGTGTCTGTAACTGGTAAAACACGCGCCTGGACTGGAGCAAGCCACAATGGAAAATCCCCAGCGTAATGCTCAATAAGAACTCCGAAAAAACGTTCCAAGGATCCAAGCACTGCTCTGTGGATCATGATGGGGCGTTTCTTTTCGGAGTTTGAGTCTACATAAGTAATGTCAAATCGCTGAGGTAAATTAAAATCAACCTGCAAAGATGAAAGAAATCAATCATGTTTAAACATGCAATCAAAATGCTCAGAAATCAATCATGTTTAAACATGCAATCAAAATGCTCAGCGTGCATGTCAGAGAGCGTCAAATGGAGGTAAGGGAGCAGAATGATAAGTTTAATGTAGACAGTCTAGATGAACACATCAAACTTATCCTGTGGTGGAATTCCTGCTAAAATTCTGCCTAGGAATGGAGTTCAAAAGAACTAAAACTTGCCTGTATGGTTGAGCACTGCCATTTCCTTCCAAGAGCATCCTCAATCTTAAGATCGATCTTTGGACCATAAAAGGCACCACCACCTTCATCAATTTGATAACTCCATCCCTTGTCATCCAACGCATCTCTGAGGGCAGATGTTGCCTTTTCCCATATATCGTCACCCCCCACAGATTTTTCAGGTCTAGTTGAGAGGTTCACTTCATACATGTCAAAGCCAAATTTTAGTAGGATCTCTTCTGTGAGGTCCAAAACACCCCTGATTTCATCTTTAATTTGATCTTCTAGACAAAATATGTGTGCATCATCCTGCATACCATAGGGATAATGACTCTTATTCTAATAAAAAAACCTATGATAAAATATGCCGATACTGACAAATTTAGAAATAATACTTTGAGATGTAATCATTTACCTGGGTGAAACCCCTTACACGGAACAGTCCATGTAAGCTTCCAGACAACTCATATCTATATACAGTTCCCAGCTCAGCAACCCTGATTGGAAAATCACGATACGACTGAAGCTTCCTTTGGTATACCAAAATATGGTAAGGGCAATTCATTGGGCGAAGTTGATAGAGTTCATCTTCAATATTCATCTGATCATACATATTCTCCCTGTAGAAATCCAGGTGACCACTTATCTTCCAAAGGTCAGCCTTTGCTACATGTGGGGTATAGAGCAAATCATAACTACGTTCCAAATGTGTTTTCTTCCAAAAATCTTCTATGATATGCCTAACAATGGAACCCTTTGGATGCCAAAAGACTAAACCTCCGCCAGCTTCATCCTGCATAAATTCCTTAAAATTAACATGCATCTACACTACCACAAAATTGGGGGGTAATTCCAAAACAGAATACATAAAGCTTTCAACTGCCGTTACAAATAACGCTTCTTAGTTTTCAAAGGAGAGCAACCTGTATAGAAAACAGATCAAGATCTTGGCCAAGACGTCTGTGATCCCGGCGTTTGGCCTCCTGTTTAAAGTGAAGGTATGCTTTTAACTGTTCTTCATTCTCCCAAGCTGTTCCATAAATCCTCTGCAGCATTGGTCTCTTTTCATCTCCTCTCCAATACGCTCCTGCAACAGACTCAAGTTCAACAGCTTTCTTATTAATGTTACCAGTGGTTTCAACATGAGGGCCAGCACAAAGATCCCACCATTCATCACCTTATGAAACAAAGAAAATAAAAATACATCAGTAACATAATTTTAAGTAAATTTCAGTTTATGTGCTATCCCACTTTATGATCTAAACTAAACACAAGAAAATAGTATTTAGACCCTAAAATCACATATACATGATATGACAACTTTAAACAGCAACGGTTAGAACTCAGCACAGACAAAAAGATGCATTGACCATCCATAAAACCAAATCGCACCACCTAGAAAATGCAGAACCAAGCAAGAGTTGGCAAGGCAAAAGAATGATAATAAACACAATGAAGACTAGTTATGGTTACAGAATCAAAGATATACCGATATGATAGATAGTGATGGGATCCTCTTTTATACTGTTCAAGATCTCCATCTTGTAAGGCTCTTTAATAGCCATTATCCGTCTTTCCGCTTCGTCTCTTGAAACTTCCTCTCTTACAAGAGGCAAATTTCGACCAATGATGCGATCCTACAAATGATGCAAGAAATAAATTCTGTACCCTGGTTAGTAAAAACACTTTCCCAACCTCATTACCTTCACAACACTCAAAATTCCACTACATAGCTTTATTTATAACATCACTAAACCAAGAAGACTACTCACCATCTCCTTTTTAATCCTCTTGAGGTCTCCACCAGTCAAAGGCTCCATATCAAAATCGTAATAGAATCCATTCTCAATCCAAGGTCCTATAGTCACTTTCGCATCCGGGTATAGCCTTTGAACAGCCATAGCCATCACATGTGCACACTAGACCACACACAAAGACAAAAATTTCAACTAAAAATGACTTGTCATACATAAAGTCCATCACTTTACTACAGTAAACATAAATGGTACGCAATTAAATGAATAAATAAACAAACTTGTCAATCAAACAACAAAAAGCCCAAATTTTTACTTGTCTTTTGGTTCAAATACTGCAAACCCAGATAGAAAAATCTTACAGTGTGACGGATTCTCAAGAGTTTCTCTGAAGATTCGTTGGTGGGCAGGACGATTTTCTCAGTCTCCTCCAGTGTCTGCTGGGTCTGGTCTCGTGTTGGAGTCTGAGTCACAGCAGAGGCTGCTGTTGAAGAAGAAGAAGCAGAGAGAGTGGCGTGGGGGTGTTTGAGCTGGGGCGAGACTGAAACGAAACGTTTTAGCGGTAAGCGGAGGAAGAGTGAAGTGGGTTTGGAGGGCAAGAGAGAGGAGGAAGAAGAAGAGAAGAAGAGAGAAGAAGTGGTGGTGGCCATTTTGTGGACAACCAGCAGCATCATTGGATTGCTTTGGGTTGTCAAGAGAGAAGAAATCGTTTTTTTGAGTGGTGGAGAGGGAGGTTTGTGAATTGTCAGCGGGCTCTTTTGGTTGACAGATTCGGGTCAATCTGCCTATTGCCCGACCCGATTTACACTTCCTTTAAATTTTCCGAATTAAATGTTGTCAAGATGGAAATGATCAGTGATAGTCAAATAGCTACTCTCATAATACATTATCTATTAGAGGTGGGCATGGTTCGATGAAAAATAATCAATTTTTAAAGTAGTAAATTAAACCAAATCAAATTATATGAATAAATCGAATCGAACTAACTTAGTTCGATTTGGTTCGGTTTTCGAATGAGTCAGCATTTTTTTTTTAATCTATTGTGAGCCTTTTTTATATCTCAATTTTTAAACTTCAGGTTAATTTTTTAAGATCCAAACCAAATTGAAACAAGAAAAATTCGATTTTTGACATCAAGAACCAAACTTAACTTAATACAAGTTGAAAATCGATATTTTTGGTTTGAACTGATTCAGTTATGGTTTTTTTGCCTACCCCTACTGTATATAAAGGGAAAATCTACTCCTTCATCAATATAGGCACAGAAGAGACATTCGTTGGATCTTGGTTTTGGGTGGTTGGTGTTAATTTTTCAAGGTTGAATCTTAAAATTTTAGATCAGGAATCTAATCAAGACCACACTCTGCTAGAATAAAAATGGCTATTGTTGTTTAATGGCTACTCTTAGAGCACACAATATGAAGGAAAATTCTACTCCATTGTAAATATAGGTAAAGAAGAGGCGCTAGTTGGATCTTAATTTTCGGTGGTCTAATCTTAATTTTTCGTAATTAGGAAATTGTGAGGCCTATCAAGACAAACACGGTTAGTATCGACTAGATCCTCCTACGGCATATAATACATTGAAAAAATCTACTTTGTCATAAATATAACGGGAAGAGTTGTAGGTTTAATTTTAATTAATTTGTCTTATTTGGGTAAGTTTTTCTCTGTTTTTTTATTTTCTTTTTCTCAATTTGGTGGATACGCCATGTTATTCTTGTGATGCATATAGAAATGTTTTTAGATGATTAAGTTGATAATTGTTGGGCTGATCAACTATGAGGATAGCGATATTGCTCTGACATATATGGTGACATTTTGAGGGAGTGCGTGTGCCTTCATAACATCATAAAGTAAGAAACATTTGCATGTGATAAGCTAATTAGTTGTGAGTTTCTGATATGCAAATTTGACATTTGTCAGATGTTCAAGCAACTAATAAGTGGCGATGACTACATATTAAATCATTTGACAACAATCCTTTCTACGCAGAAATTCTATTTGATAATTAAGGTTGCAGTTATATGTTTTTCGTTTCTTGGTAATTTTTCATGCATGAATGCTGACACATTGCAAATGTTACCAGAGCTTTTGATGAGGCATATATAAATCTACCGTGGCAGAAGTTTTTCCTGCCAATTATGAGAGGGTAAGCGTTGCTACATTTGATTTGTCTTGTGCTTGTTTACCCTAACAAATTGTGCATGCATATGATCATTCCTGATGCGATTAAACAAACTAGATAGCTCAAAATTTTTCAATAATTTCTTTAGCATTTTATTGTTGTATCTAAATTTTGTCATATGATAAGTCATTATTGGACTTCGAATTATTTATAGGAATATTATGAATACCATTAATGGTGAGAGCGCTGAGAGTAGGTCTGAGAGGGTGATGAGGGAGCGAGAAGCGGGGCTAGCAGGGGGTGCTACCTAGGGTGGCGCAAGTTGGTGGTGGATAGCCCTGGAAAGGGGCCGCTAGCGAGGGGCGACTGATGTGAACCGATGGCGGACAGCTCTAGAAAGATCCCCGTCAACGTTGGGCTCCAACTAGGGTAGCGTGGCTGGGTGGCTCGCTGGCCTAGAATGGGCTAAGTGCTGGATTTACGGAATTGATTTTTATATTATTTCTTTTTACTAGTTTGATATTATTTTTGTTAGTTATTTATTATTTCTCTAGGTTTTTATTACCTAAGGAAGTCTTGTTTCGTAGAAAAGTTTAGAAGTTGTTTTGCTATATATAGGGGATTAAACTTAGGGTTGTCATGATTTGAATTCTTTTTGGTTTATTAATAAAACTTGCAACTTTGCGACACAAATCTTTTATTTGTTTGATTTGGTGTTTTTGAGTATTCTTGTTTAGAATTGTTTGGATTAGGGTCAGACTAGTTCTGTAATCTAATTCTAAATTATCAATCCACCCATTCTGTGGGTTGCTTGATTCATTTTCTAACCTAACGTGTGATGCGAGTCAAAATGATTCCTCAACATATTATCGGCAAAAAGCTCAGTTGTAATTAAATTTTTTCCTTGAGGGGAGCAATTGTAAAGCTGTTGAATATAAACACCAGAAATATTATAGCATACTCAAAATCTAAACCCATGAGTGTTTTTGTTTGCAATGGGAATTTTTACGAATTACTGATCATAGAAGAGTTATTAATCCAAATAGCTTGAGCTTACATGAAAGAATAGCATTTTTAACGCTATAACTTACATTTGTTTTAAGGTTTCTAGTTTTTTTTTTCCGAAAATACAATTCATTGTAGTTGGAATCTACAAGTTACATCACCAAACAGCATGTTGTCAAGTTATACATAACAGGTAGTACTGTATGAAAAGTAAAATTTGTCAGCATTCATTTTGCTCGTAGCCTACCATATAGTAATACATATGTGTATAAGTCTCAGCTTTAGGTAGATATATTACTAGATCACGCCAATTCTTTTATGATGGTACCGTATATATGTAAGCTTACTCCCTGATCAATTTAGTTCGCTAACAGGGGCACTGCAGGCTGCTGGGTTCATTCTCCCAGAAATCTTGGGCTGAACATTACTGCATTGGGACACTGCTGCAGGTGCTTCGCTTCCGGCGTATGTAAGGTCAATGTTTGCCATCTCCACACCCTGGCATGGAAAGCCACTACTGCATGCAAGCTTCACAGAAACTGGAGTTGAAGAAGTTCCTCTAATGTTCTTGATGAAAACTCTGTTGATCTGAACCTTTGATGGAATCTGATAAAAAAGAAATCCTAATGAGCATAGGGTCACATGATAAAGTTTTATGCTTTTACCATTGGAAAAATTCAAATCTGGGATCTCATGATGAAACTGTTTTCAAGTTACAACCAGTTACTAGGTACCTTTGTATTGCATTCAGTCCACGGGCAATAAACTTGATCGATAAGAACAGGATTGCCAACATTCTGCATGATGATGTTCTCAAAATGCAAATCCGATACGGTTCCTGCATAAGAAGCAGGCCAGGTTTTGATTCTGACTCCATTCTGGGTACCAGTGAGGGTGCAATTCTGGACTGTGACTCCAACCACAGGCTCTTCAGTTGGATACTTTCCTAGACTTCCTATACTGATGCCGTGGCCTGGTCCGCAGGTAACTCTCTCGATTGTTATTTGGTTGTTGCCATCACCGACAGAGACACAATCATCACCTGTTTGGATGTGGGAATCGAGGACTTTAACTAAAGTGGATTTGCCGATGTGGATTCCATCGGTGTTGGGACTATTTTCGGGTGCAGAAATGGTAAAATATTGAAAAGTAAAGTCATTGCAGCCCTGAACATTGACGTGAAACTGCTTGCTGTCTTTACAAGTTACGTCTTTGACCAGCCCACCTTTAATGAAGTTGAAACTCAAATTCTGATAAATTTATAAGCCATCGGCAAAAGAAGATGAAACAAATTTGTCAGTGACAACATTCTTTCACTCTTACATATATAGTTGATTACTAGTATAGTACACATATGAGTTTGATCATTTTTTTGAATAAAATTTTAACAAAAGAAATTCAAATCCGGATATCCGCATGTCAACAATTGTAACTAGCAAGATTTGATTGTATTAGACTCTTACTAAAGGTTAAAGTTGTATAGTTTAAGAATGTATGGACTTACAATGGGGAGAGAGTTGCAATATGTGCCTATCTTACATTTACCCCAACCTTTGGGACCTTGGCCGTCAAAAACCCCACCACCAGACACTGTCAAGTGGTCAATATGGTTGAAAGAAACCCAACTTGGTTCACTAGTTCCATCTGTCTGAGCAATCAGGGTGCCTTGAACCTGAAACTCTACAGGAGCCTTGCAGGGACCTTCAAACTTCACTGGGCTTAACTTGTATGTCCCTCCTGGAATCACGATTTTGCTTGCGACTGTCAATACACAAGCCTCTTTAAAAGCACTGATTAGAGCCTGAAAGAACAGACAAGAGTATAAATTGAATTGTTACTTTGCAACAAATATATATTTCTTGGAAAGTTATATTTCGATTTATATTCTTATCTATTCTTTGAGGTTCTAACCAGTGCTTGTAAAAAGGTTTGTGCATAGATAGTTCTAAGTAAATTGGGACAATTGATGCACAGACCTCTTTATAAGCACTGGTTAGAGCCTTAAAGAACATACAAGAATATAAATTGAATATTACTTTACAAGAAATATACATACATACATACATATATATATATTATATCACAATATTCATTCAATTAATATTTTATTTGGAGTCTGTATTACCTGGGTAATATCTGAGTTTGGTTTTCCGCCATATTTGCCAATTTCGAAAACCTGAGCTTTAGTAGTTGATACAAACAACATCATTAGAAACATTGCAGCCATGCTCAATAGTCCCATTTTTCTGATTTTTTTGTTTTCTAATTTTTTTACCTTATTTGTTTTATTTGAATTATGACATAGTGGCTTCATTGGGGCCCTTTTTATAGTGCACTAGAAGAAGCTCCTGTCTCTCAGATTTTAGCTCATTTTTGGCTAAATTTTTCAAAGATCGTTACATGGTTACAAGTTTGTGATTCAGCATCTTCGTATATTATCAGCAGCTTTTCTATTTTAGCTAAACTACCCTCGTAAAAGAGGATCACCTAAAAGATAAGATATTTCGCTGTAAATGTGATTAAAATTTTAAAATAACAGTCATTATATACCTAAAAAAAATAACATTATATATAACCAACTTTTATATTTACAAATGGAATCCCACTTTAAACATTGATCAATATATAAATAACTTAGTTTATATATATATATATATATAGTTATACTTTTAAGTTTAAATTTACAGTCAATAAATTTTACTGTAAGCTTATACGATCCAAATTCATAAAAAACAATTCATTCCATCTAAATTTTTTTTTGTTATCAAAGCCTTGTTAAGAGTAGCAGTATTAGGCCATTTCCAAGAACATTACGATGAAGCTTAGTTATCAGTGGCAGACTTAATTCTGCTGATAAAACAATAAATGTTCATGGTCCCAAAATCCCCAGCAAACCTAGCTAGATTCTAACTGTAACAGTTTTGCATCTCAATTTCTTTTGCTCCCACAGCAGCCATTAATGGAATTTTCAGCTTTATATGTTCATAAATAGTCTAGTATACCTGTGTTTCTGTAACTGGTACAACACATGCCTGTAGATTGGAGAAAGCCACAATGGAAAATCCTCAACATAATGTTCTATGATAACTCTGAGACAACGTTCCAAGGATCCAAGCACTGCTCCATGGATCAGGACAGGATATTTCTTTTGTGAATTCAAAGACTACTGTGTCTACATAAGTAACGTGAAATTGCTATGGTAAATTAAAATCAACCTGCAATGATTTAAAAAAAAAAAAAAAAAAGAAACTATTGTTCAATTAAAGAGTTTTGACATTTGCTATAAATGAATGGAATCAATCATGTTTAGACAAGTGATCAAACTGAACCAATCAAACATATCCGATCTGGTGGAATCCTGCCTTGAAGTGGAGTTCAAAAGAACTTAGACTTGCTTGTCTGGTTGAGCACTGCCACTTGCTTCCAAGAGCATCGTCAGTCCTGAGATCAATGTTTGAACAGAAAAAGGCACCACCACCTTCATCAATTTGATAGCTCCACCCCTTGTCACCCAATGCATCAACCCCTCACAGATTTCTCATCTCTAGTTGAGAGGTTTATTTCATACTTGTCAAAACCAAATTTTAGTAGTATCATCTTTAATTTGATCTTCAAAACCCACGGAAGTAGAAGTGGAGGCCATTTTGTGGACAAGCAACATCATTGGGATTTTTTTTGGGTGGTCAAAAAGAAGAATATGTTTTTGAGTGGTGAACGAGGTTTGTAAATTGTGAGTGGTTTTCAGTTGGTAATGTGGTAGATCTGCATATGTTGGACCCGTCTCGTAATTTTTTGGTGATTGGTTCTTAATTTTTCACTTAAAAAGTTTATTAGAAACTTTCAAGATCAAAATTAGTATGGTTGAAATAGTTAATCGGTTAATCCTATAATATAGATTATAAAGGAAAAATTTTGTCCATCATGAATATAGGTAAAGGCGAGGTATCAATTATATCTTAATTTTCGATGGTCAATCTTAAGTTTTCGAATTCGGAAATTGTCGAGACATTTTAATATAAAACGTGATTAGTATTGTCCAGTAGTTAACCTTAACATAAAATTGTAGGAAAAATCTATCCTGTCATAAATATAGGCAGGAGAGATGCCAATTGGATCTTAATTTTCAATGTTCCATCTGAATTTTTCAATTAGGAAATTGATGAGGACTATTAAAAAGAAGAAAAAACAATACATCCAAATAAATTCTCATACAACATGAAAAAAAAAAAAAAAAAAAAAAAAAAAAAACCTACCCTATCATCAATATAGAGTCGGGGAGAGCTATGGTTCCATCATAATTAGTTTTTTTTTTTTTTTTAAATGAAACTATCTTGTTTAGTTCTTGAATTCCAAACTTTGCGATGAAAATCTAATTAAATTCATTTTAAGTTGGTTGATTTAATTTATATGGGTAGTTTTCAGATGATTTTACAATTTGATAACAGTTATATCCAAATCGATTTGCTTTGATTTAGTTTGGCATGTTTCTATAAATCTAGTAAAATTAATTTTAAATAACTTGTATAAATTTAATAATGAAAAAATGTATGAAATTAAATATAATTAAAAAATAATTGTAAAGTTATTCACATGAATGAAGTAATTCACATTGACATTACAAAAATTATTTGTAATGTCAATGAGACATTGTTAAAGATTATATTTTCCATTTGTATGAAATTTCTTTTTTATTTTTTTACTTTTTTTAAATTGATAAGCAAAAGAATTCCACTAAGCAAGTCAAAAAAAAATAATAATAATAATTACATTATGTGAAAGCAAATTGTTTGCTTCAAAACTATAATTTTTAAACTATGAAAAATTAAATCAACTACTTGTCAATAATATTCTAAATCGCAATAATTAAGATATAATAAATATATGTAAACATAAGAAAAAAAAAAAAAAACTATGTAGTTTAAGAATAGCCACTGAAATTGAAAAAAAAAAAAAAAAAAAGACATTGAGGTAGATACATGCCATAGATCTTTTTCTTTTTGAAATTATACATATATATATGGTATATTCTATGGTACACTTAATAAGTGTCGATACACTTAACAATTACAAATGAATAATTGTATTATAAAATTACTTATATATTTTATTATATCCGATTATGTATTAATTATAATTGATTACAATTAAATGAGTCCGATCACATTTACAACAATAAATCATATTTAGTTGTAATCAGATATAATAAAATATAATTAAAAATTTTATAATGTAATCAGTTCAATTGTATGGATACCCAAATGTATTATAGACGATATATATCCATACATATGTATGTATATATATATTAGAAGTCGAAGCCAAGATTGAAAATACGGTATATTAATCGCCCAAAATCTAATTCATAAACATTAAAATTATTTACTACATATATGTTGTCGCATGTAGGGTTTAAATCTTTGTTACGTATGTGAAAAGAAATTGCACAACCATTTGTGATAGAGTTATAAATTTTTACTTTCTAACATATATCTATCAAAATATATCCACTTCAAAGAAAAACACAAAATGTATCCAACAATAAAAATGAGGATTATCAATTTAAGTACAAACAAATTGAGGGGGGAAAAAAAACTTATCATGCTATCTTTATAGAGAAAACAGATAATGAGGAGAAACTCCGGTTTTCATGCTAGTCCAGTCTTATGATTTGCAAGAAATCCTCCAGTGAATTTCATTGTCGGCTGAACCCAAAAAAAAAAAAAAATCTGTTTAATAATTCTGTTGACTTCAAAATTTGTTACATTTTTTTTTGTGAGATTTTATAAGCTATTTCATTTTTATTTAAAATATAAAAAATAATCTGTTTAATAGATTCTATTGACTTCAAAATTTGTTATACTGTTGGTGAGATTTTATGAGTTATTTTATTTTTATTTGAAATATTAAAAAACTTTCATCAAAATTCACAAAAATCTCACTTCAAAAATTAAAAAATCACAAGAAAATTTTGAGGATTTTGCTTATCCATTAAATAATTAGACCAATTCATTTTAACTAAGTCAAAAGTAAAATAACAATCACATTAATCATATGATTTGACTTTAAAGAAATTAATTTGACATTTCGTGCTTACAATCACATCCTAGATTGTGCTGTCGTGTACCAATCAAGCGCAAGTGCATTACACAAGAGACAAAACTAGAGTGGTTAAAACACCCCAACCTATTTATAATCAAAACATCCTCCCGTCATGGTCTGAAGATTGCAATGGGAAAAATTGTTAACTTTTATGCAAACATTGTCATTTCTCCCCATCTCGATTTTTACCTAAGTTAATTTTCTTCTCTAGTCTAAAACCCTAATTCTATCTCTAAAAGCGAAAACAGAATGAATAAATCAAGATAGTAAATTATATAATGTATCACATGATATGATAATTTATAAGTAGCCAGGAGAAGGAAATTGAAGGGTGGAATCGTTTAGGAAGAAGATGAAGGGGTTATTCAAGACCAAGCCCAAGACGCCTATAGAGCTTGTCATTTTAACTCGCGAGCTCCTCAAATATGCCGACAAAAGCAATGAGATTCGCGAGCGTAAGCGCGAAGAAAAGGTGAAACATTCACATTTTATTGTTAATTTCTATCATATCTTTGGTTGAAATTTGGATTTTTTTTTTTCAGTTTTGTTTTTCCGTTTTCAATGAAAGATTTGTTCTCTATGATTATAAAATGGAAAACATTTTATATAATTTTTATAAAACACATGCATGGACAAGTTTGAGATCGATTTTCTTGAAAATTGAATCTGTTCTTAGGTAAAAAAATAAATAAATAGATAAAAACCATGCACATTTTGCATTGAAAATTATGTGGGAATAATTTTGATCATCATGTCAAATACAATATTTACGAAAATTTTTATAGAAGTTGATCAAATAGATGACATGCAGATCTCTTGGTACAGATTGCTGAGCTGAATAAAACGATCTTGGAGATGAGAATAGTCCTTTACGGCTCTGATCAATCAGAGCCAAATGCCGATGCCTGTGAGCAATTGACTCAGGAATTTTTCAGAGAGGATACATTTCGTCTCCTCACCGTTAATCTTCCCAAATTGAACTTGGGGGTGATTATTATCTTTTGTCAATCAATTTATTCAAAATTATTCTGTGATTTTCATGTAATTTGATATCACAATGAGCATTAATTTTCTTTTTTAAGTTCAGGCTCGTCGTGATGCCACCAATATCCTCGCAAATTTGCAGCGACAGAGAGTTAATTCCAAGTTGATTGCTGGCAAGTATTTGGAAGATAACTTGGATCTTTTGGATATTCTGATATCTGGGTAAGATTTATTTATTTATTTATTGTTCTTTTATCTGGTGGATGTGTTATATTATTCTTGTGGTGCATATAAAAAATTGTTCAGATAATTGAGTTGATAATCGTTGGGTTGATCAGCTATGATGACAGTGATATTGCTCTGACATATGGTGCGATTTTGAGGGAGTGTATACGCCATCAGAGTATCACAAAGTAAGCAACATTTCTATGTGACAAACTAATCAAGTTGTCAGTTTTGATGTCCAGATTTTAACATTTTACGTCTAGGTTCTATATCTTATAGTGTTTGGATGCATTCAGTGATTAACGTTTGATACCAAAATGAATGGAAAACAGTTTGCATAAGTTAGCTCAATTTATTAGAGTATTGTTTCGAATTAGTTACTTTGGTTGATTTCACAGGTATGTGCTGAATTCAGGGCAGATGAAGAAGTTTTTCATTTACTTACAGAATCCAAGTTTTGACATAGCTTCAGATGTTCAAGCAACTTTTAAAGTTGAGTGGTGCCGACGAGCTATTAATTTATATTGATAACAATCATTTCTACACAAATTCTATTTGAAAGTTATTGTTGCAGTTGTTTGCATCTTTTTCACTTATAACTTTTCAAGCTGAATCCTGACTCGTAGGCCAACGTTACAGGAGCTTTTGACTAGGCATAAATCTACTGTGGCTGAATTTCTTTCCAAGAATTATGACTGGGTAAGCATTGTTAGATCTGATGTCTTGTGATCATAACATACCTATTTCTGGAAATGATCATTCCTGGTCAGATTTAAGAAACCTGATAGCATAAAACCTTTCCATATTTTCCTGAGAATTTTTAACAACATTATGTAATTCTAAATTTTTTAGAAGGCAAGTCACCAATGGACTTGCAGGATTATTTACAGGAATATTACAATACCATTATTGAAAAGCCAATAGTGTAGTGAAATATTCACCCAGAGGAACAAATTTGTATTGTTTGTTGATAAAAATAATATAGCATAGTCAAAATCTTGACACAAGAAAGTTCTTGGTAGCTATATTATTAGTCCACTAGGATTTCAACATTGGCAACTTCTTCTTTGAGCAGAATATAGAGCTGTAACCAGTTTGCATTCCTTTTATGAATGCGTTTATATAACTATACTAATTTGTTCAGGAATTCTTAAATATAATCTAACTTGAGCTTACTTACAAGAAAGACTAGTATTTAAATATTTTAATCTTAATTTTCATCTCAAATTATTCATTTGTTTTATGGTTCTAGTTTTTTCAAGAATACAATTCACAGTTGTTGGAATCTATAAGTTACATCACTAAACGGCATGCTGTCAAGGTACACATAATAAGCATTAATATATTCTTTATAGAAGGATAAAAGCCTTGAAAAATTCATTTTGTTTATAGTCTTCCATACATATGTTTGTCTCAGCTTCTGGGAGATATATTACTAGATCGTGCCAATTCTTCTGTGATGGTACGGTATGTGAGCTCATTAAATAACATGATGATCCTGATGAATCTTCTTCGGGTACATTTTCTCTCTCCGTCTCTCCTAGTTCTTCCTCCATGCTTGCACATATTTTATAAATAGTGCAAACCTGTTCTTATATTTGCTTAGAGGTGGATTTTTGTGCATTTATGTAACTTGATCTCTCTGTTTCACTTTCAGGATTCAAACAAAGCCATCAAGTTCGAGAGCTTTCATGTGTTCAAGGTGTGGCATAATATACTAATCTATTAAGTGCAATAAAATAATGCGTCTGGCCACATCGTCTAATGCATTGGATTGAATTGGATTGAACAATAATTTATCACAAAATGAGACTGTGTATAACAATATCCAATCTATTGTTTTATATCAAACATAAAATTTTTATTTTTCTGATTTAGTTCATACATTCAACTTTTAATGTGTCGTATTTTCATTTTTGATAGCTGTTTGTTGCAAATCAAAACAAGCCTCCTGAAATCACCGGTGTCCTTGTCTCAAATCGAACCAAACTTCTTCGATTCTTCTCTGATTTCACTTTTGAAAAAGGTGGGCATATGACATTGATCTTTAGTGCTTAAATCTCTGACATTTAATCAAGTAATATGGGACTAAATGTTGCATTAATTCTCACAGCAAATGAACAGTTTGAATCCGACAAATCTCAAGTCATGAAAGAGATTGCTATGTTGGAACCACATGACCGTCCATCCACCGATGATTCTGATGATTGTGAGAGTACCTGTACTTCAATTTCAAGTTGATCATTTCATTTACACATTTGTTTTGCCAATTTGATGTACAACCAATATCGAAACATTTGTTCCAATACTTTCAACCATCTAGTTTCTGAGTTCAATCCAGCCCTCCTTCCATCAATTAGGAAAAAGTAAGTATGTAAGAGTATCAGTATGGCAATGATTTTGCGGGTGTAAATAAACGGCATAGCCTCCAGCTGCATCATCTATTCTCTAATATTAAGTTGTTATACTCTAATCAATGTTGCCTTTTGATAAATTGTCAAAACTGAAGTTATGAGCC